>CM055125.1:78203600-79647350 GCA_029206835.1 Rana muscosa
GTTGGCATCTTTCAAGTTATCTTTTAAGTCTTCAGAAGTGACTCTGAATGATCATATCTGCCTGCTGGGCCTAGTTGTATTGTGTTGGAACTTCCTACAATATATTGCTATTGCCTAACTTGGACTCTGTGTGCTTACTACCCGCCACACCACGCTGCACCTTGGTCATAAGTGGATCATGAGTGCAATGTCAGGCTCCTTCAGACACTTTCTTCAGCTTTTTCAGGTATAGTGTCAAAGGACTATGAGTGCTCTGATCAGGGAGTAAGGGTTGAGTTGCTAAACAACATGTTATACCCTAAATATTGATGTAACATATAATATGTTCCCAAAGGCGAACCAGGCCTTTTTCTGACACCTTTTGTTTACAATTAAAGAGGAAGTAAAGTCTGCCTCTTTAATTGTACCTACAGGTAAGCCTATAGTAAGGCTTATCTGTAGGTACTGTAAATATCTCCTAAACTTGCACCGTTTAGGAGATATTCACTATATACTCTGCCGCCGAAGTCATCGCGCATGCGCACTAAAGGAACGGCCCGCTCGTGCCATTTCTTCAGGACCCCTGCCCTGACCGGCGGCACCCGTGCGCATGCGCGGGAGTGACGTCATCGCGGCTCCGGCCAATCACAGTGCCACAGCCTGCTAACCCGGAAGTAACTCCGGGAAAGATGTCGGCCGTGGGAGTTGATTGTCTTGCAGGTTTTTTGTTTTTTTTTCTGAGGTTTACAACCTTTTTAAAAATCTTTTTTTTTGCTAGACAGGTATTTAGAACCCCCAAATGTTATATATTGTTAGCAGAGGCCCTAGAGAATAAAATAGAGGACTTTTGCAATTTTTTTATGTCACACAGTATTTGTTGAGCGGCTTTTCGAACACACATATTTTGGAAAAAATACACTTTAATCATTTTTAATGCACACAAACACAATATAATACCCAATACATGTATGTGATTTGGAACTAAGTGGTTAAACAATATAAACAATATGTAAACAATACTCATAACAAGTAATCTGCCTCACTTTACATTTCAAAAGTCAAAACAGCATGGCAAAATGTGAGCAAGATTAAGATTATGAAAGATCTGGGGCACCCTGAGAACGGACAGAAAAATATGTTCTGTGGCACTCATAGGGTGCTGCGGCAAACAATGGGCATAGCCTGTGAGAGAATCTTAAAGGGGAATTGAACAGAATCTGCGCCTGCTGTAAACACTGCACACATATACCACAATCCTTGTACCCACAAAATACAAATTACTGCACCACAACAGACAGCCTCATAGACATTAAAAAAGTGCCTTTGCCGTCAGGTTTATTTAATTAAACGTTTACATTACATATGTTTTTAAGGACAAAAATGATATTTTTTGTCTTAGTGTAGCACCCCCTAGCTGTGTTGCTAGATTGCTAGACTTTTTGTGTTAGTGTAGGTAAATTTTCAGGCTTGGCTGGCTGTGTGTTTTTCTGGGTCAGGGTTGGAGTGACTCAGGTAGGCTGGGTAACTCATCAGCAGCTTTTCTGTTGACTCCCCCTGCTATCTGGAAACTGGGTGAAGATTCCAGAAGCAGTTGGAAGGGGTTTAGAAGGAGCTAGCTGGAGTGTCAGCCCAGCTGGGGGCAGTGTGAAGTTTGGTTGGAAGATGGAGATGGATTGTTAGGCTGTCTTGGCCTTTGAGAGTAGCTCCCCAGTCTGAGGGAGGTGAACTCAGCCTGGGCTTGGGTGCAGAAGAGACCCCTCTTCAGAACACACAGAGGGATCCTGACCAGGATGTATGGGAGCAAGGAGAGGACAGCAGGAGAACACTACCGGCAAGTCTCCAGGGAGGAAGACAGCCACGTGGGCTGGTGAGTGTTGCAGACTGAAAGGCATGCCTGAAAGGACTGGGTGAAAGCAGTCTGGGGTGGATGCAGAGTCAGTCTGGGAGGACTGTGGAGAAGTAGCCAGGTGGGCTAGTGAAAGTGGCAGCTGCAGCCAGACGGGCTGGCAGTGCCTGAAGAGGTGGTACTGGGAGCAGTAGCCACAGAAAAAGGACAGCTAGCACCAAAGACCTCTCTACTTTTGCTACACCAAAAGGGGCCCTCAGTCCCTGCCTACAAAGGGAAATTACAAGGATCTGATTGAGTCAGTGTTGGATTAAAACCAAAGTGCTAGCTGGTCCTGGGAATTGTAGTTCTAGAATCCAGCATCAGTGGCATCTCTAGGGGGTGGCTATTGGGTCTATAGCCCAGAATCTGGGGCCCATGGCTCCGAGTCTCTTATCGCAAGGGTCCCTGCCTAACCAGTGGGCCATGGCCTCTCTGCAGCCTAACTGCAAGTGTGGCGAGGGAGCGGGCTGCATGAGAGATCCAGGCAGACGCATGAGAGAAGCGAGCAGGCAGACGAGCAGAGATGACATCATCTCTCTCCGCCCGCCCTGCATCTCCTCTCTTCCGCCCTTACAGCTGGGCCTCTTCAATGTCAGAGGTGCGATGGGGAGCATCGAGATTACATATTCTCTCACTGCCCGCCCCGCATCACCGCACTCCTGCCCTCACTCAGAACTGACAACTGAATGTGCCTCTGTCCTAAATGGACCAGTGCTGCCAGCCTGCCACCAATGCAATGACAATGCATATTTGGTGGCACTCAGGGCCACTGATAGGGCAGTACAACCAGCCCTGATGTACTGGGCCCTATCCAGCAGGGGGCCCAGGCAATTTTAAAGTTATTTTTGCTTAAATAAATAAAACGTTTTTTTTTTTCTAAACCATACCCTGCTCTACTTGCTAATCAGAGGGTAATTACATTTTCCTGGGCCCCATCAGGTCAACATAGGGGCCCAGGAGATGACAGCAGAGGAGGGACTTTTTTTTCTTTTTCGGGTGCAGGCAGACAAGCCAATGCGCTGCCCATATTATAGATCCGGCAGCAGCCACCCACTGCATATGGTTTCACTGGCGGAGTGATTCTTCTCTACACTGCTCCTGTAAACTTCTCCCTCAGTAAATTCCATGGATGGAGGGAGAGATTGATGTAAGGTGGGAAGGCTGAGAGGGTGCAGTAGGCTTAATCCAATGGTGGGGCACAGCCTCAGGCAAGTGGCAGCTAATACTGTGCACAACAACACTGACTTCTAAGGAAGGAAGATATAATCCCCTCCCTGACTCCTCACTGTGCTTGCCTATGATGATGATCAGAGAAGAGCAGGTGCTCTATGGCTCTGTCACAGTGTCTGTGTCACATGATGTTGGGTGCCGATTTTGTTAACTTTATGGCTGTACTGTGTGTTACAGATCATAACACAGTACAGCCATAACAGTCAGCATTCAACAGCAATGTGACACTGTGACAGAGCCATAGAGCATCTGCTGTGCTCTGATCATCATAATGATGATAATCATAAGCATGAGATACTTGGTTACATTTGTGTTTGGGGGCAGTAAATGGTTGAGCTGTGTTTTTAAGGCCCCCAATCACTCCAATTTAGGAAATAATTGCCCAAGCTTTCCACTTGGATCCATTGGTCAATTTTTTGCACATACCTTCATGTAGGTCTACAGGAGTCTGGATGTAAATGTACCTCTGTCTGTTTGTTTATATCCACCTAATTCCTGGTCTGTTCCAGGGGCGGCAAACAGACCAGCCCTGCGCCCCGTATGGAGCAGCTGCCACTGGTCTGCTCAGCTCCAGAAAAAAAAAATGGGAAAAGGACTGCATCCTTTTCTATTTTTCCAGACCTAAACATGACAGATCAAACAGCCTGATTTAAATGGACACATTTATAACAGGCAGGAGAAAAACAAATATAATTTGAGGACAAGGCTGCATTTTTTTCGAGGTGGGCGGGGCCGGGGGGGCCCCGTTAGATAGGCTGTATGGGGCCCCATGATTTCTAACAGCGGCCCTGGTGGCACTGGCTGGCATGGCAAGTGACAATCCGCAAATAATGGCAGGTGATGTGGCAAGCGATCATCCACATCTAAATCCTCATCTGGTGCCAGGCGACAGTGGCAAGTGACAATCCACATCCGGTGGCAGGTGATGTTGTAGGTGACAATCTGCAAATGGTGGCAGGTGATGTGGCAAGTGACAATCCACATCAGGTGGCAGGCAACAGTGGCAAGTGACAATCCACATCTGGTGCCAGGCGACAGTGGCAAGTGACAATCCACATCTGGTGGCAGGCGACAGTGGAAAGTGACAATCCACATCTTGTGGCAGGCGACAGTGGCAAGTGGCAACTCACATCTGGTGGCAGGTGACAGTGGCAATTGACAATACACATCAAGTGGCAGGTGACGGTGGCAAGTGATAATCCACATCTGGTGCCAGGCGACAGTGGCAAGTGACAATCCGCATCTGGTGGCAGGCGATGTGGCAGATGACAATCCGCAAATGATGGCAGGTGAAGTGGCAAGTGACAATCCACATCAGATGGCAGACGACAGTGGCAAGTATCAATCCACATCAGGTGGCAGACGACAGTGACAAGTGACAATCCACATCTGGTGCCAGGCGACAGTGGCAAGTGGCAATCAGCATCTGGTGGCAGGTGACAGTGGTAAGTGACAATCCACATCTGGTGCCAGGCGATGGTGGCAAGTAACAAGCTGCATCTGGTGACAGGCGACGGTGGCAAATGACAAGCTGCATCAGGTGGCAGGAGATGTGGCAAGTGACACGCCCAGGGCTCCCACTGACTCTGCATTATGGTGAGTTGAACAACTTCACTATATATTACAATGTAAAAATTGAAATAATGTGCTTCATTCACCCTGACACCATATCAACCATGGTGCCGTGATAATTGAAGCGACAACACCAGCCATTGCCCACGAAAAATAGCTTATCACCCGCGTGCCCCCCCACCCCCCCGGCCTGCAAAAAGGTTGGTGATCGTTGCTATGGGCTCTAGTCCCAGATCTTTTGCAGACCTAGTAATGCCCCTGCCCAGCACACCTGGCACATAGCATGTATATCCCAGTGTATTACAGCATTTGTGCATTGTGAGCTACTATACTTGTTCATTGGGTTGCTATTCCAAATAAATGGCACTGTAACCTACTGAGCAAAGTGTGCATAGGTTTTAAACCAGCCATGCCAAAAACATACTTGTTTCAGAAGATCTCAAATATCAGTTCTACTTTCTATTTGGTGTACATGCCTTGCTGTGACAGCATTCTGAACTCTTTTCATCGGCCTTATTCACTCTGTATTTTTTCCATTGCCTTTATTAAAGATCGAACCATTCTGTTTGAAATTGCACCTAATTAATTTTCCAACTCACAGACTTAGAAAGCATATAGCTAGAGTAGCAGGAATCCATTTTCCTGCTAAGTGGAAATTAATTCTTTGTCCTTTGAAACAATACTTCACTGCATCAGCTGGATTATGATTTATAAGAGGATTGGATTGAAGCTATCACTAGAGGAAATATAGAGAGTTTTTGGAAGACCTGGAAATAATGTTTAGCACCCTCTAGTGTGTGCTAGCTGTAGTATAGGTTTTGTAGTGTAGGTTGTGTAGTGTAGGTAAATTTATTTAGCTCAGGGCTAAGCCTGAGCTGTGAATCTGGGTCAGGGTTCAGTGACTCAGAGCTGGATGACTCGCCCTGATAGCTCTTCTGGTGCCTCCCCCTGTTTCTGGGACATTGGAGAATGTTCTAGAGCAGAGGTGTCAATCTCAATTTCATTGTGGGCCGCATCAGCATTATGATTGTTCTCAAAAGGGCCGGTTGTATCTATAAGATTAGATGTCCAGCGCATACCCTCCCCTTACATTAGATGTCAAGAGCCACCCCACCTTTAGAAGTTGAGTCCCCCAATCTCCCTTACACCACAGTGCACCCCCCTTTCCTTATGCTGCTACTTGGAAAAAAATAGATGCATTTTTTTTTTAAAAAGCAGAAAGTATGGGTCTGGAGGAGGACCAGAGGAGGGCTGGAGCTCTCCTGTAGGAGAGGTGCGAGGGCCACATAAAATGGCCTGGAGGGCCGTATTCGGCCCGCGGGCCTTGTGTTTGACACCTGTGTTCTAGAGCTAGTGGGTGGAGGTTAGGAGGAGCTGCCTGGAATATTTGTGAGGCCTTGGCCAATCCCCAGGAGTGGGCTGGCAGGGAGCAGAGCTTACTTCATCAATAGGCATGAGCCATGCCAGCAGGGGCAGTTGGGTAGAATATGGACATATAGTGCTAAGGAGGCTGTTGGTGGCCCTTAGGGGTGCCCCCTTGTCTGGGGAATGGGGGTGACCTTGGTCCAGGGCTTGGGTGCTGGAAGGATCCTGCCACAACACACTGGGGAATCCCTTTCTGGAGGCACGGGAGCAAGAGAGAGGACAGTGAGTGTAGATCGGCACTACTGGGGACTTAAAGGGGGGAGACTGCAACATGTAGCCAGTTTTCCCTGAAGACAGCCGTGTGCTTAAGTATTTAGCCTTCCCTGAGAGATCTCCTGAGAGTCAGCCGGGTGGGCTGGTGACAGTCAGCCAGGTGGGCTGGTGAAGAGTCAGTCTGGGGACTGGTGTGAAGAAGTTAGCCTGGATTGCTAGTGAAAGGGGCAGCTGCAGCTAGGTGGGTTGGCAGTGCCAGAAGAGGTGGTGCTGGGATCAGTAGCCACAGGAGAAGATGTGCTAGCTGTTTCACTGCCATTTCTGCTACTCAACTAGGGGCTGCGAGTGCCTGTCTGTAAAGGGTCATTGCTAGATCTGACTGAGAGCCTGTCAGATCAACCAACAGTGATCCAGCTGGGGTCTGCAAGCAAGTGTGTACAGGAGGAGTGACATGGAGGCTGCATATAGACTGTATATAGGAAGATGTCCCTGAAGTTGTTGCCAAAGTTTTGCTGAAGTCAAGTGGGCCTCCCATAACCTCCCATCCTTATCCAAGTTATTAACCCTCAAATAAAAAAACAAAAACAAAGTCATAAACTGTTCTCTGAGTCTGGAGTGCCTGTAAAAATGTGGTGTGCCTGGCTGTGCAGGAGGGGGGGGGGATCCAGTTCATCTGCGGCTCCTTAGGGGGTGTGCTACACGTGGATAGAGTGATGCATCTACTAGAGTTTCAAATGAATAAATGGACACTTTTACCATACCTACCTATATTTCATGTTCATAGGGTTGGACTTACTAAATTCCAAAAGACTGTGCTCTTTGCAAGGGCAGTTGCATTAATTTCCCCCAGAACCAAGCAAGAGTGGGGAAGCTTTGCTTTGTAAATGTTACCCAATTAGGTGCAAGGAAAATAAAAAAACAGCATTGTTGCTTCCACATGAGTGGATGATGTAAATTGGCAGAGCTTTACCACATTCACTAATCTCTGGAGAAAATGATTGCAACTGCACTTGCAATGTGCACAGTGTATTTGTCTTTAGTAAATCCACCCATTAGTGTCTTGGAAGACATCTCTCATTTTGTGCTTTGTGTATTGTCTAATAGTGTCAACCCTTTTTTTACTGGCTCATCAGGTTTCATCATAACATTCATTGCTTTGTTGATGATTTCTGAATCCCCCCCCCCCCCACCCCATCTTGTTACCACTAAAAAAATAAATAAAATTGTTTTTACTTTAGCCCCCATCAGGGTTTTTCTGATGACATCTCATTATTAAAGGAAAACAGAAAAAAGAGTGGTGACAATTTTTTCAGGTGATTGAGGAAGAATAATCAGTGTTGAATAGTAGGCATGTGCACTGCCAAAAAATGTGTTAGTTTTTGTTTTAGTTTCATTCGTTTTTTGTTTTTTTTCGTTTTTCGGGTCATTCGTTATGATCGCAATTAGTAAATTCGTACATTCGTAAATTTGTACATTCTTAAATTTACACATTCGTATATTCGTACTTTCGTAAATATATACATTCGTAAATTCGTACATTCGTAAATTTGTAACTTCGTACATTCGGAAATTTGTAAATTCGTACATTCGCAAATTTGGAAATTCGCAAATTTGGAAATTCAAAATTCGAAAACCCGAAAATTCGAAAATCTGAAAAAATAACTATAAAATTTTAGGTATTGTAATTTCCTTTCAAATTTGGCTGTTAGCGAACGTAACGAATACAAATTTATCCGAAGTTACACATAACCTGAAATAACAAATGCCACATCTAAAAAAATGGAACGGAACAAATTAATAATAAATAATAATAAAACTTTTTTATTATTATTATTGTTTTTTATTATTATTATTAATTCATTACGTTCCATTCGTTTAGATACGACATTCATTATTTCGGAAAACAATTCGTAACTTCGTTAAGTTCACTAACAGCCAAATTTGAAAGGAAATTCCAATACCTATAATTTAATAGTTAGTAACAGTTAATTAAGTTATTATTAGTTAATTATTATTTCAGATTTCCGAATTTACAAATTTACGAATGTACGAATTTAAGCATTTACGAATGTACGAATTTACGAATGTGCGAATGCACAAATTTACGAATCTACGAATTTTCGAATATTCAAATTTACGAATATTCGTTAAAATTCATTAAATGAGTTTTCGTTAATTCGGATATTTCCGAATTAACGAATTTGTGGAAATTCGTTAAAAAACTAATTCGGAACGAAATGAATTGCACATGTCTATTGAATAGTTTGAAGTTCAGTTAAATGACTGCTGTGTTGTCCAGAAAGTCACATTGTCTGAGGCAGGCTTTCTTGCCTGCTACATGACAAAAGGGGCAAACAGGAACAAAAGTAACGCATCTGCCATTAACTAATAATCAGGTTTATCTTTTCTTGGCGAATTATTCACAAAGATTTGAAAAAGTTAGGTGCTTTTTTCCATTATTTCAATTTTAAATATTTTTTTTAAAACAAAAATTGTGCAGCATTTTTTAACTTTCCAATATTTCGAAAAGATTTCCCCATATTCTAAACAAATGCACTTTAAAGTTGAATGTAGAGTTCTGCTATACAATAAAATCATTGGATTGATCCTGCAATGTAAGTTTTCTACACTTAATTACAGTACTTGATTTATAATCCTCTCCATCTGTATGTGCATTGTTACACTAGATGGGCAGTGAGAGATGATATAATCTCTCTGCCCGCCTTCCGCACCTCTGACAGTGTAGTGTTGGCGACCCGGCTGTGAAGGTGGAAGAGTGGTGATGCAGGGAGTGTGGTGATGTCATCTCTCTGCTTGCACCTCTAACAGTGCAGCCTTCATGGTCATGGCCCCCTCCACAACCCGGGGGTTGGGGACCCCTATTTTAAAGTGTTGAGTACTAAGGTCTCCATGCAGAGATTCTCCCATGCTCTGTAGGACACTCAGTATAGGGTGACCAGACATCCCCGGGTTCCGGGGACAGTCCCCGGATTGGGGACACTGTCCCCGGACCAAGTCTGTCCCCGGGTTTGTCCCCAGATTGGATTTAAACAGGGGCTCTGGCAATTTCAAAGACAGTTAGTGCAGAATAAACAAACAAAAAAAAAAACAGAATTACACACCCCCACTCCTACTAGCTTAGGGAGGTGTATTTTTTTCCATTATCTGTGCCCCTTTCTGATGATCATGTGCAGGTCGGAGCGGAGGGAATATTTCTACAGTTTCGGGTGCATGCCCATTCAGCTCCGCTCGCATGTTCTTCTGCCTTGGCTCAAGTCCCGGCCAGCCGCCTGCCTGCGTATCTCCTTGCCTTCCCTGGTGAAGTGATCATCCTCTGCCCCCCACCCAGTAGTAGCCGGGGCCCGGAGAGTAATGCCCCATACACACGATCATTTTTAATGTCATTTTTAAAACTGACGTTTTTCTTGTCATTTTTTTTCTTGTTTCCTCTCAAGCCTGTCTTGCGTACACACCATCATTTTAAAAAATGTTCAAGAAAAGCGCAGTGACCTACACCACGTACGACGGCACTATAAAGGGGAAGTTCCGTTCGAATGGCGCCACCCTTCATGTTAGTAAAGTTTGTTGAGAGACGATTCGCTCTTTTCAGTCTAGTGCTTTTCAGTCCTTTACAGCATGACGAATGTGCTATCTCCATTACGAACGCTAGTTTTACCAGAACGAGCGCTCCCGTCTCATACTTGATTCTGAGCATGCGCATTTTTTTTCACGTCGTTAAAGCATACACACTATCGTTTTTCACGTCGTTAAAAAAAACGACATGAAAAACGACGTGAAAAAAGAGAGCATGTTCGAAATTTTTAATGCCCGTTTTTCACGTCGTTAAAAATGCTCTGGAGCATACACACGATCATTTTTAATGGCCATTTTTTTTAATGGCATTTTTAACGGCATGAAAAATGATCGTGTGTATGGGGCATTAGACTTGACAGTCTGTGAGGCGGGCGGCGGCGACGGGCAGAGAGTTGCTGATTGCTGCCATTATTAGTAAAAAAAAATATGTCCACGGGTTTCATTTAAAAAATCTGGTCACCTTAACTCAGTAGCCTAGCCGACTCCTTTGAAGATTCTCCATTTAAGTAGCCACCTTCCATAGTACTATTCTTTTTTTTAAAGATACCCTATATAGGTAGCCATCTTCGACAGTAAGTTTTCTTTAAGATGCTCCATGGTAGCAGGTAACCATCTTGCATAGTTGATTACCTCTAAGATGTTCCATATAGATAGCCATCTTTCGTATTATATTATTTAGGCCTTAGGCCTTAGGCAAACACGAAAAATCCCGTCTAGCAAAATTACGAACGATTACGAATCAGCAGGACCAAAAAGAAACAAACCGAAACTAAACAAATTTTTCCGTTGTGCACAAGTCTAATAAAAATGATAAAAAACAAAAAAAATATGAAGGGGACAGTGTAAAAATAAAATAAAAAGCAAAAATTAATCATTAAAAAATAAAATAAAATTAAAGCACCCCTGTCCCCCCGTGCATGCGCGCAAATGTGAACGCAAGCGTCGGTCTCGTGTCGTATGTAAACAGCTATTGCACCATGCATGTGAGGTATCACCGCGAACGTCGGATCGAGGGCAGTAATTCTAGCAGTAGATCTCCTCTGTATATCTAAAGTGGTAACCTGTAAAGGCTTTTAAAGGCTTTTAAAAATGTATACAGTTTGCCACTGCTGCATGGGTGTGCGTAATTTTAACCACTTCAGCCCCGGAAGATTTTACCCCCTTTTCTGACCAAATCACTTTTTACAATTTTGCATTGCGTTTAACTGACAATTGCGCGGCCGTTCGACACTGTACCCAAATTAAATTTGCGTCCTTTTTTTCCCACAAATAGAGCTTTCTGCAGATTTTATTTTTTGCTCTATAAACAAAAAAGAGCGACAATTTTGAAAAAAAAAGAAGAATTTTTACTTTTTGCTATTATAAATATCCCCCTAATTCTTTTTAAAAAAAAACTTCTTCATCAGTTTAGGCCAATATATATTCTACATATTTTTGGTAAAAAAATCGCAATAAGCGTATATTGATTGGTTTGCACAAAAGCGTTTGAAAAATCGCTGCGCAAATACTTTGTGAAAAAAAATTGCACCACCCACCATTTTAATATGTTTGGCCTCTGCTTTTAAAAATATAGTGTCAGGTGGTTCAAGTGGGTGATGTATGGCATAAGATTCTAATGTTGGGCATAAAATGCCAGGAAAGTTCAACCCCCCCCCAAATGACCCCATTTTGAAAAGTAGACACCCCAAGCTATTTGGTAAGCGGCATGGTGAGTATTTTGCAGCTCTCATTTGTTTTGTAAAATGAAGAAAGAAAAGGAAAAAAAATGTTTTTATTTTTTCAAATTTCAAAACTTTGTGACAAAAAACGAGATCTGCAAAATACTCATCATGCCTCTCGGCAAATAGCTTGGGGTGTCTACTTTCCAAAATGGGGTCATTTAGGGGGGGGAGGTTTGTGCTATCTGGGCATTTCATGGTCTCTGAGACTGTAATAGGTAGTGAGGAGTGAAATCAAAAATTTACGCCCTTATAAATCCTGATTGGTTTTCATAGTAAGATCATAAGGAAAAAGAAAAAAAAACAAATGAAAACAGAACCGAACCGCGAGATAAGATAAGCTCACTGAGTAGTGTCATTAAACAGTAGAACTTTCCCCAAAAACCCCCCACCCTGCCCACAGTCCCAAACATACTATAGGCTTTTCCCCCAAACAACATGAAAACAATGTCACCCTATAGGGGGGCTTCTTCTTCGTCCGTCCAAAGGGTGATGATATGATAAGCAGCAAAACAGTCAACGGACCGCGGCATTCAAAAATGTGGACAGCCAATTAGCAAGAAGTGTGGCATATGCCACCTGTAAACTTGTATAGCTCTTATTTGTCCTCAAACATAGATATGTTAGCTTAGAAGAATCCAGAGAATAGGTGGGCATATGCATCCATAGGAGTAGAGTGAACTGTAAGGTATCAGGTGCTTCCCAGCGACTCCAGCCAGCGATTGGACTCCCTAGGCTAGGTAAAGAATTGGGTTTTGCCTTTATGTACCACTCTGAGCTTCGCAGGGTATAGCATTCTGTATGGCAGACTGCGTTCTCTGAGGTGCAATTTCACACTTTGGAAGGCTGCCTGCTGCTTCTGCGTCGCAGGGGAGAAATCTAATCTGGAAAGATGGTGATGCGGTTGATATTGTACATCAAATCAGGTATGTTCCGGCCACGGTGCAGGATGGTTTCTTTATCCCTGAAGTATAGGAACCTTGCTAGTAAGAGTCTAGGAAATCTTCCCTGCTGGGGTGCCCTGAGCGGGACTCGATGAGCACGTTCAATAGCAAATAAGTGGGAGAAACACTCTTCCCCAAAAGTTTGTTTCAGCCACGTGAGTAAGAAATCTTCTGGGTGTTTACCCTCTGAGCCTTTGGTGAAACCCAGGAACTGCAAGTTGTTCCCGCGGAGCCTGTCCTCGGTGTCCTCCTGCTTGGCTTCCTGGGACTTGTGGTCTGCCACCACCTCTCTCACTGTGATCATGAGTGGGTTAAGATCATCCTCCACTGCACTGATCCTTTGCTCAGCATTAGAGATCCTATGTTTGGCTTTATGCACATCATCTTTAAGGATTGCAAAATCTACTCTGAGAGTCTCTATTTGTGTGGACAGTGTGCTTCACTGGCAGGCAGGACTTTCTGGTGTCCAGGATCTGTGACAGGGACGGCTCTCCTACCTTAATGCCCGCAGATCCAGGGGAGGAATCCGCCAATGAAGAGGCTGCAGGGATACCCAGGGGGTCCGTGGCATCCATCCACTCCGTCTTCCCCTCGGCCCAGGGCTGCCTTTCCTCTGCAGGAAAGCGCGGTGGGTCCTGAGTGTCCGGGCGCCATTTTGGCCCTCCTCGTGCGCAAAGTGGGAGAGCCATTCGGCGGGTGTCTGTTGTGGATTCGGTCTGTATTTCACCATGGTTCCGTGTCTAGGACGTTCAGACAGCTGTCCGGCCAGTGTGGAGTCGATAAGCAGATTTTTTGTCTGTAAAGGTTAGTGCAGGATCACGCCGCGGTCCGAAGCTCTGGAAAGAAGCTGCTTACATTCCGGAAGTCAGGCATGCCCCCAAATACTCCTCCTTAATATGCAGTACGTGTATATGGCTCGTTATGTTAATGCTCCAGGTTACATATGACCATTCTGCATAACTCACAATAGAGACCAGGGAAACAAAGATGCACAGGCTCCCATAGTGTAGTATTTAAACCATAAATTTTCTTATTTATTAAAATGTATGCACTCACATTAAATAAGTTAAAACAAGTCCACACTTCAAACATGAAAAACCTCAATATACCGGCGTCTTCCCATGTTACTTACGGCTTGCGTCAGCCTCTCCTCTCTTCCTACGCATTACGTAATGCCACAAGTGAATTCATCAGAGGGGAGAGGCTTGCTAACTGGATGTCCCAATATAGTGCCTGCAATGTTTGTTTATTGATGGCTATTTTCTTGTAGTATGTTCTGTCTGCCATTTTTTCCTAAATTTTATTACTGTGTTGCGGTGGCCATATTCCCGAGGATTCCCAATACATTATAATGGTGGTCATTTTGTTGAAGTAATGGCAAGTATTCATGCGATTATCTCTGTTATTCTTATGGTGCCCATGATCCTATGAATTTACCTATATCTTAAAAAATCTCAGCTTTTCAATTTAAATACTTAAGTTATATGTACTAGGTTCCATTTAATCCGGATCTATATGTAAGATTTACATTATTAGCATTGCTTGCACCATATTCGAACCCCATCCTATTTGTTATTACAGATTTTCATATTCATATTTTTTAAACTATTTTAATATGAATACCATATCATTGATATACTCTACATACATATAAAATTAATACAAATATTATAAAATACCTATATTATTTAAAATTAAATCTAAACATGCATGATATTCCTTTTCATATATATCCTTCATAATATTCTATATTTTTAAAACTCATAGTATGTGTCTAATAGTTAATTGTTTAGTAATTGCTAATAAAGCAGTTTAAGTAAAACTCCACGTTTAACCCATGTGGCACCAAAGTTTTGAGAGTGTGGATACATCTTGATTCTTTTTTACTGAGGGTTCCAATTTTGTGATCTCCTTGCCAGTTTTTTCTATATTCCCCAAAATGTTATCTGTGTTGGGTCTTTGTTATGATGGTGAGTGAAATACTTTGACAATTTTTTATTATGTTTGGGAAATCCTTTCTTTATATTTTATGTATGCTCTTTTATCCTCACTTTTAGGGGTCTTTTGGTTCTCCCAAAATATTGCAGACCACACTTGCATTCTACAATATAAACCACTCCCCCAGTGTTGCATCTGATTAAGTCTCTAATTGTTTGAGTTTCAACTGTGCTTGTGGCTTGAAATTCTGTTACTTTCTTCCTAGATTGTTTGGTTTGATTGCAGGCAAAACTGTTTTTACGAGGGTAAAATCCTTTGCCAGTCCACTTTCTTTTTGGAGGTGGGTCCACCACACTTTTGACCACTTTATTTCTTACACCACATACAAGTTTTGTTTTATATTTCATGCTTGTTTGCAGTAAATTCACCCATTTTCTACTCTACTAGGGTATGGATTACTGCTGTATAAATACATTGGAAAAGGTCTATCTGTCAGCTGAGCTCTTGATGACGTTTACAACTTTTTATAAATAGACCTCTTTGGGTTGAATGAAACATAAAGTATGATGAGTTGTTATGAGAAACAGCTTACTTTAGCCGTAGCTATCTCATAGCTACTGTTTTCGGAAATTGGCCCAATTTTGATGGACCAAATAGAGGCCTTTTTTAGATTTATTTTTATATATATATATATATATATATATATATATAGAAACCAGACAATATTTTTGTGTATTTCCACATCTCTGTGCCTTATGCCCCGTACACACAATCGGAATTTATGAGGAAAAAAGTCAGACGGAATTTTTTCATTTTTTTCATCGGATATTCCGACCGTGTGTATGCCCCATCTGACTTTTTCCGTCGGAATTCCGACGGAGTTAGAAAGAGAACATGTTCTCTTTTTTTCCGATGGAAAAAATTTCCATCGGAAATTCCGTTCGTCTGTATGGAACTCCGACGGAGAAAAAAACACACATGCTCAGAATCAAATCGACGCATGCTCGGAAGCATTGAACTTAATTTTTCTCGGCTCGTCGTAGTGTTGTACGTCACCGCGTTCTTGACAGTCGGAATTTGGTGTGACAGTGTGTATGCAAGACAGCTTGAACGGAATTCCGTGGGAAAAACCCGTCGGAAATTCCGATCGTGTGTACAAGGCATAATCTGTAGATTTAGGAAGACACTCTTGCTTGACTTGAAATCTGCTTGAGATCCGACCTGTTATTGTGACACAAAAATATTATTGTTTCCTTTCAAGCATGTAAGAAGAAGCTCTTATAAGGCCAATGCACTTCTTTGTATAACTTTTATTGACACTGTCACACTTCAAGCTTCATCTCCTGGACACGTCACCCACATCTGTCCTGGTATTAATTATAAACAACATCTCTGTCTGCCAAACCCTCTGTGCCCATTAAATGCTACATTCAACCTTTCATTTTTGACGTCACCTGGGCCTGACACTCTTCATGTCGCTGTCACATGGGCCTTCTGAAGCGTGGCCATGAAGGACGTGTTTAACGGGACAGAAATAAGCTTTGTGAAATATTAATAAGGTTTCCATGCCTGTAATATGAAAAACTTATAGTGGAAGAATTGTCACTTTTTAGAGTAGCATTCACAATATAACCAGTGTTGTCATGAGCCCCCAGGGCCGGGCAATAGATATTAACATTCTTTAGTAAAATATCACTTATATATAGTGCCTTCCAGCGTTAACAATTTCATAGAAAATTCTTAATATGATAGAACTGATGCTGGGAAATATATGCACTAGAGCTGAACCCACTAAAACAGCTAAATGCACAGATGAAATACATATAAGTGAGCTGTCCTACCCGCCACAGGATTTGTATTTCCTGTCACATCATGGCAGCATACACCTTTGGGTTGTGGCTCCGCCCTCACAACCTGATAGGACCGTTTAACTATTAAGCCCAGAGAGGGCCCCCGCCCAGGTATTCTCTTTTTTTTCCTCACCTAAGACCTGACAGGACATCAAAGATGAAGAACCCCCCTTACCGCTTCGCCCCAGCCAGGTTAAGCCTCTCCTGGGTGGAAGTCTTATCCTGTACAGCCTCTAAATGAGCTATATGGAAGGAACCCCACTCTGATGGTCTCAGGGGTATGTACCAGTTTCTTTCTTACAAACCTTAAACAGGTTTATGATACAGCGACCTCCAGCTCTTCTGTGCACCCTTTTTCACTAACCTGAGCCTTGTAGTCCCACAAGTATCCCGGCCGATAACTGGCAGCTCTTCACAGACCTTAATCAGGTCTCTATAGTGGCCTCCAGCTCTCCTGGGTGTCTGAATAAAATCTGGATTTCTGTGCTGTAGTTCCATAGCAATAGAGGTATTCCCCAGGCTTTCCTATGTAATTTCCTGTGTATGCCAGTTTCCAAGATGGTGCCGACTCGCTCACGACGCTACAGAGCATGTGCGGTCATGACGTCATCACTGAGAGACAGCAGTTTTAAACCAAATCCTTTCTGCTGTTTTTTTCTCTTGAACACTGCACCTGGTATAGATTGCACTGCTGTCTCTTCCTTAAGGTAAGCTTCTTAAAATCAATTTCCTTACTGGGTCTCACCTATTCCCACTACCTGCACACTCATACCACTATCTGTTTTAGGGAACTCAAGATGTTAGACTATATCACTCCTCATGGAGGTCGCTGCCCAGGTAGACCATCACCAGCCTAATAGGTAAGGGGGGGGGGGAAAGATTGGTAAGTAGTGAAGATTGAAAAAGAGAGCCTGTCACTAATGCTGTCTAAATTGGACAGCCCTATCAGGTCAATAGAAAAGGAAAATACTGCGCTAAACCAAAAACAATGTGCATGCAAGCTGCCAACACTCAAACAAACAAAGTGTACAGGAATAGTGAATAAAATAGTGTGGCGCTCAAAGCAATAAAAACTTGTAATAGGTGAATGGCTACTTAAAGCAATAAAACCAACAGTGCTCTAATAACACAATAATAAATGTGAATCCGCTACATAGGATATTCATATGAATTGTCCTCCTTGCGAACTATGTGATATACCGTAAAAGGTAAACTGTGAAAAATAGAATACAGTCCCAAATCACAAAATGTGTGTGATCATGGATGTCCTTCAATGGATAGCCTTGCCACAACGCAGACTGACAAAGGGACTTCAATGCAAATGATGAATCAAGCAAGGAGAAGACACTAGTTGTTATAGATGGGTACTCTTACCGCTGATGGTGGACCCACCTACCGTACGGCAGTGGGTCTTGCAGGCTTAGTGGTCACCAAGACCAGACGGGATATAGCTGGATGTCCTGGGTCCTCACTTGAACTCCAACCGGATGACTGGAGAGGCAGCTCAAACGATGGATTATTCTCACATGGGCCAGGTTCCACAGCAATCCGCGAAAAATATAAAGATGGAAGAAAACCAAAAAGACTCCAGATGGTGCAGGTCAATAAAAACCGATTGCCGGAATTTTATTAAATAAAAATAATATTGTCCAACAGTCATGCAGACAAATAAAAAGTGATCACGAGATAAAAATATTCAAAGCAATATGGGGTGCAGTGTCACTTTTTATTTGTCTGCATGACTGTTGGACAATATTATTTTTATTTAATAAAATTCCGGCAATCGGTTTTTATTGACCTGCACCATCTGGAGTCTTTTTGGTTTTTTTCCATCTTTATATTTTTCGTGGATTGCTGTGGAACCTGGCCCATGTGAGAATAATCCATCGTTTGAGCTACCTCTCCAGTCATCCGGTTGGAGTTCAAGTGAGGACCCAGGACATCCAGCTATATCCCGTCTGGTCTTGGTGACCACTAAGCCTGCAAGACCCACTGCCGTACGGTAGGTGGGTCCACCATCAGCGGTAAGAGTACCCATCTATAACAACTAGTGTCTTCTCCTTGCTTGATTCATCATTTGCATTGAAGTCCCTTTGTCAGTCTGCGTTGTGGCAAGGCTATCCATTGAAGGACATCCATGATCACACACATTTTGTGATTTGGGACTGTATTCTATTTTTCACAGTTTACCTTTTACGGTATATCACATAGTTCGCAAGGAGGACAATTCATATGAATATCCTATGTAGCGGATTCACATTTATTATTGTGTTATTAGAGCACTGTTGGTTTTATTGCTTTAAGTAGCCATTCACCTATTACAAGTTTTTATTGCTTTGAGCGCCACACTATTTTATTCACTAGCCCTATCAGGTCGGCCAGATCGTCGGATTCAAGACGACAAGAGCCATCTAGAAGGAGCCCAAGCCATAGACAAAGCCGCTCAAATCGCGGTAGAAGTCGCTCACGCACAAGACGAAGTCGCTCAAGTCGCAGAAGGAGCCGTTCAAAATCCTATTCACGGCACAGACACTCCTACAGGAGGTCTCCTTCACGCAGACGCTCTCCTCCCCCTCAGCATTCCCGTCCATCAGGGAGTTCATGCTGGGTTTGCGGTGCCATAGCACTTCCGGACAAGCTGGCCTGTTGCACATGCTTGGATGAAGCAACTAGAGAGAGAGCCAAGCAGAGAACCGGCTATATTTATATCCCTGCAAATCGCAGAGTCAGAAACAAGCAGATCAGTGCATGGCACTTCACCTGCGACTCCCTCCACATCTAAAAAGTCAGACCCCCTATCTGACAATGAAGACTTGGAGGTATCCACTGGGTTTGACTTCGCACTTATAGAACCCTTCATAAAGTCAGTGAAGGAAGCCATAGAATGGGAAGAGGAAAAAGAAACTCCGCAAAAAGCGAAGAAATACTTTCCGAATCTCAAAAAAGAACCAGAAACCTTCCTATTTATAGAAGAACTGGAGGAATTAATTAAAGACGAATGGCAAAAACCTGAGAAGAAGACCAGTCTCAGCAATAGACTTGCCAAGCTATACCCATTAAAGGAATCCAGTGCCAATCCACTAGTAACTCCACCAGTGGTAGACTCCTCCCTGATGCGCCTAGCCAGGCACGTAACTCTTCCAATAGAAGATGCGACTACATTCAAGGATGTATTGGACAGAAAGATCGATTTGGATCTTAAGAGAGCCTACCTATCCGCAGGTGGTGCCTGTAAACCCGCAATAACATTAGCAGCAGTGGGAAGGGCTATCTCAAGTTGGTCCTCCAACGCCGAGAAGTTGGTAGCAGAAGGAGTAGAGCAAGAGCGAGTAATCTCAGCTCTCCAGGAACTCAGCCTTGCAGGCGACTTTGTCGCAGAAGCCTCGGTAGACATGATTAAGTCAACATCCAGAGCAAAGTTAAGCTCAGTGATGGCCAGGAGGGCACTCTGGCTAAAACCATGGTCAGCAGACCCCTCCTCAAAATCCAACTGGTGTAAGATCCCATTTGACGGCACAAACCTCTTCGGAGAAAAACTGGACTCGGCCATTTCAAAAGTCACCGGCGGGAAGTCGGGACTCATTCCTTCAGACAGAAGGCCTAGACAACAAAGGGCACCCACATTCAGACGGAACCTCCCAGATAGATACAAGGAAGCAAAGTCCTACAAGCCTGGCAGGGAGTACAGAAAAAATTGGAGGAATCCACAATCTTCCTTCCTAAAAATCCAAAAGTCTAAGACCCCTACCCCGGGGGAACAGAAGTCTTTTTGAAGATACGTCCGCCCAACCAGCCGTAGTAGGAGCCAGACTAAACGACTTCAAGCAGGTTTGGGCGGAGATAATAAGAGACCCATGGACAGTGGCTACTGTCCAAGACGGACACAAATGGAGGTTCAAGAATCGACCTCCCAGAGACCAATTCATCAGAACCAGAATTCCAACATCCCGAGAAAAGAAACTCATATTGGCAGAATGCGTCCAGGATCTAATCCAAAAACAGGCCATAGTGGAAGTCCCACCTCCACAAAGAGGAAAAGGTTTCTACTCCTCTCTGTTCTTGGTAAAGAAAAAGACTGGGGATCTGCGTCCTGTCCTAGACCTAAAAAGTCTCAATCGCTCAATCCTGGTGGAGACTTTCAAGATGGAAAGTCTACAATCAATCCTCTATGCCATAAATGTAGGCGATTGGATGCTCTCTGTGGATTTAAAGGACGCTTACCTGCATGTTCCCATTCACGCAGCATTCCAAAAATTTCTCCGCTTTTCGGTAAATCACCAACATTTTCAGTTCCAAAGTCTCCCGTTCGGGATCTCTACCGCTCCCAGAACATTTACCAAGGTCCTGCTACCAGTGATAGCTCTACTAAGGGAGCAAGGATTAAGAGTCCACCACTATCTGGACGACATCCTACTGCTGGCAGACAACCAAGAGTCTCTTCTACTCCACCGAGACACTTTAACAACCACCTTGCAAAAATTTGGGTGGCTGATAAATTGGAAGAAAAGCAATCTCCAACCCACTCAGAGAATGATCTTCCTGGGGGCAGAACTGGATACCAAACTCAACACCATAGAACTCCCCCGAGAGAAAATTCCCATCATAATCCAGAGGGCAAAGAGATTACTCTTATCCAACACACTCCCAGCCAGAGAATGTCTCAGCATCATGGGGTCGCTATCAGCAACCATTCCTATGGTCCAATGGGCCCAGTGGAACACAAGACCTCTCCAAATGTCATTTCTGACACAGTGGAACGGGGTGTCGATGTCCCAACGAATCACCATCCAAAACAAGGTCAAACAATTACTATGGTGGTGGACCCGGTTGCACAACCTAAAAAGGTACAAACACATAGTCACCCCTCCCCAGGAGGTGATTACTTCAGATGCCAGCAGGGAAGGCTGGGGAGCACACTACCAGCAACTCGCAGTTCAAGGCCGTTGGTCTTTCGAGACACAGGACGTAGTATCGAACATCCTGGAGATGAAAGCAGCTTTCCAAGCGCTACTAGCCTTCAGTCCTCTCCTGAAAGGGAAAGAAGTCCTGTTGAGGATGGACAACGGGGTGGCAGTTACCTATATCAACAGGCAAGGCGGCACCAAAAGCCGATCCATGATGCAGGAAGTCCGCCTAGTCCTCGAATGGGCGCAAGTGAACCTGTCGGGGTTAACAGCGTTATATGTCCCAGGAACGCATAACCAGCTGGCCGAAACGCTAAGCAAGAATGAATGGGCTCTGAGTCACCAAGCTTTTTCCCTCATAGCAAGAACTTGGGGCATACCAGATATAGACCTGGCAGCAACTCCAGACAATGCGAAGTGCCGGAGGTACCTGACAAGAATCCCCTGCCCTTCAGCGGAGGGGACAGACTGTCTACAATACGAGTGGAACTTCCATCTGGGTTACATCTTCCCCCCGACACTTCTCATACCGAGATTCCTTATCAGGCTCAAGAGGTCATCTTCCACAGTGATAACAATCCTTCCATTTTGGCCGAGACGACCATGGTTCACCACTCTCCTTCAGCTGAATACAGCAAAACCTTTACCGCTTCCACCAGCAGCGGACCTACTCTCCCAGGGACAACTTCTTCATCCATCACCGGAAAGAATGCACCTGACAGCCTGGAGATTGAAAGGACTAGGTTCTTAAACCAAGGCTGCTCCCAAAAAGTGGTAGATACTCTTCTTCAAGCCAGAAGATACACCACCAACAATACCTATAAGAGGATCTGGGATAAGTTTCTCTCAGTAGCACAGCAACAAAACTGGAACCCATCTTCTCCAACAGTTGCTCAAATCCTTGAGTTTTTCCAGTTAGGCCTAGAGAAAGGTCTCGGATCAAGCACTTTAAAAGTTCACGTGTCAGCATTATCAGCTATGACAGGAGTCAAGTGGGCACAAGAGCCACTAGTCATTCAGTTCCAGAGGGCATGCCTAAAGTTAAAGCCTCCCAGAAAACCTTCCTTCCCAACTTGGGATCTTTCGGTCGTACTAGAAGCTCTATCACAAGAACCATTTTTTCCTTTAGAAAACATCTCCTTGTGGGACTTAACACTCAAAGTCACTTTCTTAATCGCAATAACATCAGCCAAAAGAGTCTCAGAGATGCAAGTTTTATTGGCGAAAGAACCATACTTGATTGTCTACCCGGACAAAGTAGTCCTAAGACCATCCGATCGGTTTATTCCGAAGGTGTCATCCTCCTTCCACTTCAATCAGGAGATTAACCTTCCTGCTCTCTCCACAGAACAAGGGGATCCACATCCGCTGGATGTAAGAACTAACATCCTAACCTACCTGTCAACAACAAACGACCTTAGGAAGTCGGAAAACCTCCTGGTTATCCCACACGGCTTTAGAAGAGGTCAAGCAGCAACCTCTCGCACCATCGCAGCATGGCTGGTGAAGATCATCAAAAAGGCTTATTCTCTGAGTAAAACGCAGATACCTGAGGGCTTAAAGGCACATTCTACAAGGGCAATGGCGACCTCCTGGGTGGCCTACTGCAGAGTGTCCTCGGAAACTATTTGCCGAGCAGCGACCTAGTCCTCAAGGAATACCTTTATTTCTCATTACAAGGTGGACTCTGCCAGATTATCCATGGCAGAGTTCGGACGAGCAA
This sequence comes from Rana muscosa, assembly GCA_029206835.1. Classification (NCBI taxonomy): domain Eukaryota; kingdom Metazoa; phylum Chordata; class Amphibia; order Anura; family Ranidae; genus Rana; species Rana muscosa. The sequence goes on from CM055125.1 coordinate 78,226,579, forward strand.
TTATTCAGTCCAACACCTCTATTCCATGTAAATAAATATCTTTATGCTCAGACCCACCCAGTCTGCGAGTTATTCACCCAAAGGTGTATGCTGCCATGATGCGACAGGAAAATGGAAAATTGTATACTCACCTTTCCGTAATTTTCCTTTCCTGTCGCATCTTCATGGCAGCATACAGATGCCCACCCGTCTGAGGTGAGGTATATATATGCTAGAATACCTGGGCGGGGGCCCTCTCTGGGCTTAATAGTTAAACGGTCCTATCAGGTTGTGAGGGCGGAGCCACAACCCAAAGGTGTATGCTGCCATGAAGATGCGACAGGAAAGGAAAATTACGGAAAGGTGAGTATACAATTTTCCATTTTCTGTTCATCAAGGCTGGACACAATGTAACCCTCTCTAGGAGGGTAGGAGACTTGGTTTTACTCTGTTGACATTACATTGAACTTACACATCTGTCCCCCCCCAGCCTGTGACTGAAAATGAAAGGAGAAGCAGCAGACTGATGAGCTCATCTGTCTGTTGCTTCTCTATTAATTTTCAGTCACTAGCTCTCTTCTCCTATCAACATGCCTTTTGATAATACATAAGCACTACAGCACACCTGACTAGCTCCTTGTGCTGCTTTTCCATCTCTTAGATCTACTGTATACTGGATCACAGGACACTAATAGTAGCTCCTATTTGTGTTCTTATGCTGCTTGTATTAAGAAAATACATTTACAGTGGTTCTTCTTCCTGTTTGAAAAAATTAAAAGTCAGCACCTTCAAATACCGTTGCTTAATTCTGAGGCTTAATAAAGGGACACTCACCTGTCAAGGGATCCAGCGCCCTCCACACCCAAAACCAGTTCTTTACCTGTCTTCGGATCCCTGGCGATAACAGGTTTACTGACAGGTTTACTATGGTCAGTTTCCCACTACGCTGCACTTTGTGAATGGTTCTGCAGCCTTCTGGGAACTTTGACATGCCCCAGAAGGCTGCAGGCTGCGTGGGGGGAGAACTTTTTGGGGATCTCCTGCGGCGCTTTGACCAGAAGTGGGAACGGGTACCTGACAAAACCAGGTACCCTCTCCCCCCTCCACCCCCAAAAGAGTGCCATAAATAGAAAAGGAGGGAGGAGGAGGGCATAAAGCAAAAATTCCACTTTAGTATGCAGTTCTACTTTAATAATTGTTTTCATGAATACAGAGATGCCTGTATATCTTCCTGGAGCTGGACTTTAACGACTTGTTGGGGATATTTTAAAAATTTTTGCATCTTTCTTTTTAGAAACAATTAAACATTTTCTAAAAGAAGAGACCACAGAGAGTAAAATAATTGCAATTTTGTATGTTGCATGATATTTATTTATCAAAAGCATATTTCAGGGAAAAAATACACTGAAATAAATTTTAGACTAGACAAACACAATATTACACCCAATGTTTTGATGAAGTATAATGCATGGAGTTGTGTCAAGTAAATAGATATCAAAATGTCAAACTCTAAAAATATGTACGCCCATGAAATTGCGAAAACCTATAGTACCAAAAATTCTCCAAAGGCAAAACTTCAAAGCCTTCACAGGTTATCCTTTTAGAGATAACCATGAATTATGGGCATAAAATTATTGCTCTCACTCTGACATTCGTGGGGATATCTCTCATACGTGTGGAGAAATTCATGTTTACATACAGTATCTCACAAAAGTGAGTACACCCCTCACATTTTTGTAAATATGTTATTATATCTTTTCATGTGACAACACTGAAGAAATGTCACTTTGCTACAATGTAAAGTAGTGAGTGTACAGCTTGTAAAACAGTGTAAATTTGCTGTCCCCTCAAAATAACTTAACACACAGAAATTAATGTCTAAACCGCTGGCAACAAAAGTGAGTACACCCCTAAGTGAAAATGTCCAAATTGTCCCCAATTAGCCATTTTCCCTCACCGGTGTCATGTGACTCGTTAGTATTACAAGATCTCAGGTGTGAATGGGGAGCATGTGTGTTAAATTTGGTGTTATAGCACTCAAGCCTCGTACACACGGCCGAGATTCTCGTCGAAAAAAACATGTAGTTTTTTTCGACGAGATTCTTGGACAAGAAACTTGTCCCGGCCGAGTGTACAGACGCTCGATTCAAAGAACCCGCGGTTCTTTGAATGGAGCGTACGCGGTGACGTTATCGACTACGACGAGCATGCGCTCGTCACATTCGATGCCGTCGCCGCCATCTTGGTATCCCCTACCTATGCCTAGGAAGCTACCGCGCATGCGTCGAATTAATTTCGAACATGCGCGGGCTTCCCGGAGGACAGGTAAGTGTACACACACTCACTTTTCTCGTCGAGAAACATGCCGATGAGAATCTCGATGAGAAAATAGAGAGCAGGTTCTCTATTTTCTCGTCGAGATTACTTGTCGGTTTTCTTGACGAGAAACCATACACACGAACTAATTTCTCGGCAAGACATCTCTGCCAGCAAGTTTCTTGAGAAACTCGGTCGTGTGTACGAGGCCTAACTCTCTCATACTGGTCACTGGAAGTTCAACATGGCACCTCATGGCAAAGAACTCTCTGAGGATCTGAAAAAAAGAATTGTGGCTCTACATAAAGATGGCCTAGGCTGAAAGAAGATTGCCAAGACCCTGAAACTGAGCTGAAGCATGGTGGCCAAGACCCTACAGCAGTTTAACAGGACAGGTTCCACACAGAACAGGCCTTGCCATGGTCCACCAAAGAAGTTGAGTGCATGTGCTCAGCGTCCTATCCAGAGGTAGTCTTTGGAAAATAGACATATGAGCGCTGCCAGCATTGCTGCAGAGGTTGAAGGGATGGGGGGTCAGCCTGTCAGTGCTCAGACCATAGGCCACACACTGCATCAAATTGGTCTGCATGGCTGTCGTCCCAGAAGGAAGCCTCTTCTTAAGATGATGCACAAGAAAGCCTGCAAACAGTTTGCTGAAGACAAGCAGACTAAGGAGATGGATTACTGGTAGGGATGATCTGCGAGTTCGAGTCGAACACATGTTTGACTCAAACATCACCTGTTCGCCGAATTTCGAACATTATGGGCCGTTCGCGCCAAATTCGAGTGGCGCGTCACGGCCCATAATTCACTGCGACATCGCAGTGCATTGCTGGCTGATGATTGGCCAAGCATGCACTATGGCCCGCATGCTTGGCCAATCACAGCGCCGTAAGTACAGAGAGCCGTATTTGGCCAAAGCCAGGGTGGCTTTGGCCAATCATGGCTATGAGGAGTAGGTACACGCCCCACACTATATAAGGCCGCTGGCGTGGGGGCCTTGTGTAGTGTGTTGCGGCGTTGGTTAACTTAGAAGACAGAGAGAGAGAGAGAGACAGTGTAATATGATTTGACTTAGATAGAGCAAGCAGGCGAGTCAGTTAGCTGCAGTTACAGTGTGTAGAGGATATATATGCATCCTATGTGTTGTATATTAGGCTTGTGCAATTCGTTTCGTAACGAATCGAAATTCGTCCGAATTTAGCAACTTTCGGACATTCGGAAGCATTCGAATTTCCGAACAAAGCAATTACGAATAAGACCGAATCCGAAATAAATTATACCGCAAATAGCGAATGCCCGAATGTCTTCGGCATAATTCGTTATGAAAAAGTTACGAATGTACGAATCCATACAAAGCACAATAACACTCACTCTGCTCTGCTCTCTGCTTCTCCCACACCGTGCTGAACTCCCTCTCAAAATGGTGTACAGGGGCGGAGGCTATAGCCGCATGTAAAAAACGAAAGTAAAATACGAGATTTCGAATCCATTCGAAGCACAATAACACTCTGCTCTGCTCTCTGCTTCTCCCTCACCGTGCTGAACCCTCTCAAAATGGTGTACAGGGGCGGAGGCTATAGCCGCATGTAAAAAACGAAAGTAAAATACGAGATTTTGAATCGTTACAAATAACCGCTATGTATTTAGAAAAGTACAAATCCATTCGAAGCACATTAGGCATAATAGGCAGCGTCGTCGTGAGAGAGACACAGAAAATTACGAATCAACGAACCCAAAAAAAGTTACGAAAGTAGGAGTTGTGTCCAGAATCAACGAAAAACAATGTACTCTACCGAAAGTACGAATTATAAATCAACTAAAAATTCAACGAAAAATGTCGCTTGCGAAAATACGAATTAGTCCGAACACGAAAAATCCCATCTAGCAAAATTACGAATGATTACGAATCAACAGGACCGAAAAGAAACAAACCGAAACTAACCGAATTTTTCCGTTGTGCACAAGCCTATTGTATATATATTTACACACTGTATTCAGTTTAGCTAGATCCGTTCTTGTTATTCTCTATACTGACAGGCAGGCAGATGATTGTGCTAGCTGCATTATTTTCACTTAGTGTACTGTGTCCTTTGCACAGCGTGCACCAAAAGGTACCTGAAAACAATTGGTGGTGTTCTCAGACCAATACCACAGGCAGAGAGCTGCTTTATTTTCACTTAGTGTACTGTGTCCTTTGCACAGCGTGCACCTAAAGGTACCTGAATACAATTGGTGGTGTTCTCATACCAATACCACAGGCAAGGAGCTGCTTTTTTTTCACTTAGTATACCGTGTCCTTTGCACAGCGTGCACCTAAAAGTACCTAAATACAATTGGTGGTGTTCTCATACCAATACCACAGGCAGGGAGCTGCTTTATTTTCACTTAGTTTACTGTGTCCTTTGCACAGCGTGCACCTCAAGGTACCTGAATACAATTGGTGGTGTTCTCATACGAATACCACAGGCAGGGAGCTGCTTTATTTTCACTTAGTGTACTGTGTCCTTTGCACAGCGTGCATCTAAAGGTACCTGAATACAATTGGTGGTGTTCTCATATCAATACCACAGGCAGGGAGCTGCTTTATTTTCACTTAGTGTACTGTGTCCTTTGCACAGCGTGCACCTAAAGGTACCCAAATACAATTGGTGGTGTTCTCAGGGAGCTGCTTTATTTTCACCTAGTGTACTGTGTCCTTTGCACAGCGTGCACATAAAGTTACCTGAATACAATTGGTGGTGTTCTTATACCAATACCACAGGCAGGGAGCTGCATTATTTTCATTTAGTGTACTGTGTCCTTTGCACAGCGTGCACCTAAAGGTACCTGAAAACAATTGGTGGTGTTCTCATACCAATACCACAGGCAGGGAGCTGCTTTATTTTTACTTAGTGTACTGTGTCCTTTGCACAGCGTGCACCTAAAGGTACCTGAATACAATTGGTGGTGTTCTCATACCAATACCACAGGCAGAGAGCTGCTTTATTTTCACTTAGTGTACTGTGTCCTTTGCACAGCGTGCACCTAAAGGTACCTGAATACAATTGGTTGTGTTCTCATACCAATACCACAGGCAGGGAGCTGCTTTATTTTCACTTAGTATACCGTGTCCTTTGCACAGCGTGCACCTAAAAGTACCTAAATACAATTGGTGGTGTTCTCATACCAATACCACAGGCAGGGAGCTGCTTTATTTTCACTTAGTTTACTGTGTCCTTTGCACAGCGTGCACCTCAAGGTACCTGAATACAATTGGTGGTGTTCTCATACGAATACCACAGGCAGGGAGCTGCTTTATTTTCACTTAGTGTACTGTGTCCTTTGCACAGCGTGCATCTAAAGGTACCTGAATACAATTGGTGGTGTTCTCATATCAATACCACAGGCAGGGAGCTGCTTTATTTTCACTTAGTGTACCGTGTCCTTTGCACAGCGTGCACCTAAAGGTACCCGAATACAATTGGTGGTGTTCTCAGGGAGCTGCTTTATTTTCACCTAGTGTACTGTGTCCTTTGCACAGCGTGCACATAAAGTTACCTGAATACAATTGGTGGTGTTCTTATACCAATACCACAGGCAGGGAGCTGCATTATTTTCATTTAGTGTACTGTGTCCTTTGCACAGCGTGCACCTAAAGGTACCTGAAAACAATTGGTGGTGTTCTCAGACCAATACCACAGGCAGAGAGCTGCTTTATTTTCACTTAGTGTACTGTGTCCTTTGCACAGCGTGCACCTAAAGGTACCTGAATACAATTGGTGGTGTTCTCATACCAATACCACAGGCAAGGAGCTGCTTTTTTTTCACTTAGTATACCGTGTCCTTTGCACAGCGTGCACCTAAAAGTACCTAAATACAATTGGTGGTGTTCTCATACCAATACCACAGGCAGGGAGCTGCTTTATTTTCACTTAGTTTACTGTGTCCTTTGCACAGCGTGCACCTCAAGGTACCTGAATACAATTGGTGGTGTTCTCATACGAATACCACAGGCAGGGAGCTGCTTTATTTTCACTTAGTGTACTGTGTCCTTTGCACAGCGTGCATCTAAAGGTACCTGAATACAATTGGTGGTGTTCTCATATCAATACCACAGGCAGGGAGCTGCTTTATTTTCACTTAGTGTACTGTGTCCTTTGCACAGCGTGCACCTAAAGGTACCCAAATACAATTGGTGGTGTTCTCAGGGAGCTGCTTTATTTTCACCTAGTGTACTGTGTCCTTTGCACAGCGTGCACATAAAGTTACCTGAATACAATTGGTGGTGTTCTTATACCAATACCACAGGCAGGGAGCTGCATTATTTTCATTTAGTGTACTGTGTCCTTTGCACAGCGTGCACCTAAAGGTACCTGAAAACAATTGGTGGTGTTCTCATACCAATACCACAGGCAGGGAGCTGCTTTATTTTTACTTAGTGTACTGTGTCCTTTGCACAGCGTGCACCTAAAGGTACCTGAATACAATTGGTGGTGTTCTCATACCAATACCACAGGCAGAGAGCTGCTTTATTTTCACTTAGTGTACTGTGTCCTTTGCACAGCGTGCACCTAAAGGTACCTGAATACAATTGGTTGTGTTCTCATACCAATACCACAGGCAGGGAGCTGCTTTATTTTCACTTAGTATACCGTGTCCTTTGCACAGCGTGCACCTAAAAGTACCTAAATACAATTGGTGGTGTTCTCATACCAATACCACAGGCAGGGAGCTGCTTTATTTTCACTTAGTTTACTGTGTCCTTTGCACAGCGTGCACCTCAAGGTACCTGAATACAATTGGTGGTGTTCTCATACGAATACCACAGGCAGGGAGCTGCTTTATTTTCACTTAGTGTACTGTGTCCTTTGCACAGCGTGCACCTAAAGGTACCTGAATACAATTGGTTGTGTTCTCATACCAATACCACAGGCAGGGAGCTGCTTTATTTTCACTTAGTATACCGTGTCCTTTGCACAGCGTGCACCTAAAAGTACCTAAATACAATTGGTGGTGTTCTCATACCAATACCACAGGCAGGGAGCTGCTTTATTTTCACTTAGTTTACTGTGTCCTTTGCACAGCGTGCACCTCAAGGTACCTGAATACAATTGGTGGTGTTCTCATACGAATACCACAGGCAGGGAGCTGCTTTATTTTCACTTAGTGTACTGTGTCCTTTGCACAGCGTGCATCTAAAGGTACCTGAATACAATTGGTGGTGTTCTCATATCAATACCACAGGCAGGGAGCTGCTTTATTTTCACTTAGTGTACCGTGTCCTTTGCACAGCGTGCACCTAAAGGTACCCGAATACAATTGGTGGTGTTCTCAGGGAGCTGCTTTATTTTCACCTAGTGTACTGTGTCCTTTGCACAGCGTGCACATAAAGTTACCTGAATACAATTGGTGGTGTTCTTATACCAATACCACAGGCAGGGAGCTGCATTATTTTCATTTAGTGTACTGTGTCCTTTGCACAGCGTGCACCTAAAGGTACCTGAAAACAATTGGTGGTGTTCTCAGACCAATACCACAGGCAGAGAGCTGCTTTATTTTCACTTAGTGTACTGTGTCCTTTGCACAGCGTGCACCTAAAGGTACCTGAATACAATTGGTGGTGTTCTCATACCAATACCACAGGCAAGGAGCTGCTTTTTTTTCACTTAGTATACCGTGTCCTTTGCACAGCGTGCACCTAAAAGTACCTAAATACAATTGGTGGTGTTCTCATACCAATACCACAGGCAGGGAGCTGCTTTATTTTCACTTAGTTTACTGTGTCCTTTGCACAGCGTGCACCTCAAGGTACCTGAATACAATTGGTGGTGTTCTCATACGAATACCACAGGCAGGGAGCTGCTTTATTTTCACTTAGTGTACTGTGTCCTTTGCACAGCGTGCATCTAAAGGTACCTGAATACAATTGGTGGTGTTCTCATATCAATACCACAGGCAGGGAGCTGCTTTATTTTCACTTAGTGTACTGTGTCCTTTGCACAGCGTGCACCTAAAGGTACCCAAATACAATTGGTGGTGTTCTCAGGGAGCTGCTTTATTTTCACCTAGTGTACTGTGTCCTTTGCACAGCGTGCACATAAAGTTACCTGAATACAATTGGTGGTGTTCTTATACCAATACCACAGGCAGGGAGCTGCATTATTTTCATTTAGTGTACTGTGTCCTTTGCACAGCGTGCACCTAAAGGTACCTGAAAACAATTGGTGGTGTTCTCATACCAATACCACAGGCAGGGAGCTGCTTTATTTTTACTTAGTGTACTGTGTCCTTTGCACAGCGTGCACCTAAAGGTACCTGAATACAATTGGTGGTGTTCTCATACCAATACCACAGGCAGAGAGCTGCTTTATTTTCACTTAGTGTACTGTGTCCTTTGCACAGCGTGCACCTAAAGGTACCTGAATACAATTGGTTGTGTTCTCATACCAATACCACAGGCAGGGAGCTGCTTTATTTTCACTTAGTATACCGTGTCCTTTGCACAGCGTGCACCTAAAAGTACCTAAATACAATTGGTGGTGTTCTCATACCAATACCACAGGCAGGGAGCTGCTTTATTTTCACTTAGTTTACTGTGTCCTTTGCACAGCGTGCACCTCAAGGTACCTGAATACAATTGGTGGTGTTCTCATACGAATACCACAGGCAGGGAGCTGCTTTATTTTCACTTAGTGTACTGTGTCCTTTGCACAGCGTGCATCTAAAGGTACCTGAATACAATTGGTGGTGTTCTCATATCAACACCACAGGCAGGGAGCTGCTTTATTTTCACTTAGTGTACCGTGTCCTTTGCACAGCGTGCACCTAAAGGTACCCGAATACAATTGGTGGTGTTCTCAGGGAGCTGCTTTATTTTCACCTAGTGTACTGTGTCCTTTGCACAGCGTGCACATAAAGTTACCTGAATACAATTGGTGGTGTTCTTATACCAATACCACAGGCAGGGAGCTGCATTATTTTCATTTAGTGTACTGTGTCCTTTGCACAGCGTGCACCTAAAGGTACCTGAAAACAATTGGTGGTGTTCTCATACCAATACCACAGGCAGGGAGCTGCTTTATTTTTACTTAGTGTACTGTGTCCTTTGCACAGCGTGCACCTAAAGGTACCTGAATACAATTGGTGGTGTTCTCATACCAATACCACAGGCAGAGAGCTGCTTTATTTTCACTTAGTATACTGTGTCCTTTGCACAGCGTGCACCTAAAGGTACCTGAATACAATTGGTTGTGTTCTCATACCAATACCACAGGCAGGGAGCTGCTTTATTTTCACTTAGTATACTGTGTCCTTTGCACAGGGTGCACCTAGTGATGAGCCGAACACCCCCGGGTTCGGTTCGCACCAGAACCCGCGAACGGACCGAAAGTTCGTACGAACATTAGAACCCTATTAAATACAATGGATGCGAACGTTCGAATTCTAAAGTGCTAATTATAACGACTATTATGCATGTTATTGTCCTAAAAAGGGTTTGGGAACCCGGGTTCTGCACCAGGGGACATGTATCAATGCAAAAAGAAGTTTTAAAAACGGTCGTTTTTCGGGAGCAGTCATTTTAATGATGCATAAAGTGAAAAAAAAAAAGTCAAATATTCCTTTAAATATCGTACCTGGGGGGTGTCTAAAGTATGCCTGTGAAGTGCCACGTGTTTCCCGTGTTTAGAACTGTCCCTGCACAAAATGACACTTCTGAAGGAAAAAAAAGCCATTTAAAACTGCTTGCGGCTTTAATGTAATGTCTGGTCCCGGTAATATGGATGAAAATCTTTAAGAAAAATGGCATAGCTACCCCATGACCCCCCCCCCTCCTACCCCAGCCCATTACCAGCCCCTTTGGGTCCTGTATGGATATTAAGGGGAACCCCGCACATAAAATAAAAAAGGCCCTATATACTCTGAACAGCCGTATACAGGCGGTGCATACAAGACAGGGACTGTAGGTTTGTTCTTATGTAGAATCTGTTTGTAATTTTGAACAGGTACATTGTTTAAGTGTAGCTCCAGCCCAAAAATCTATTTTTAAACTTTTTGGAAAACATAGGTAAGGGTTATCACCCCTGTAACATTTGTTTTGCTGTCTGTGCCCCTGTTCAGAACATTTCACCTCACTTTCCGTCCCAATGACAACTGTTTTTGAAATGTGGTGTTTTTCTTGAAACAAGGATTGGTGATAAAGCATCAGTACAGAGGAGACACCTTTCTCCCATATTAATTCTTACAGGAGAGAATTTTCCTTCCTAGGGGTAGATTTCCTCTCACTTCCTGTTGTCTTCTTGCGTTTGCAAGTAGGAGTCGTTTGTAAGTTGGATGTTTGAAAGTAGGGACCTGCCGTATATACTCTGCAGAAATAGGCCCCTTAGTTGTTGGTGTTGGCACAACACTGTAAGCACTCACAGTTACTCTTGGTTGGTGCTGGAACGCCCTGCTGTCAACTATTATATCAGGAATTGTAATTACATATAATTGTTGAACAGTGGTAGTAAAAATTGGGCCTTTGATGGTGGTGCTGGTGCCACAACACTGTAAGCCCTGACAGTTACTCTTGGTGGGTGCAGCAATGGGCCCTGCTGTGAATTATTAGATCAAGAATTGTAATTGCATGCCCCTGTTGAACAGGGGCTGAAAAATTGGGCCTTTCGTGGTGGTGGTGGTGGTGGTGGTGTTGCCACAACACTGTAAGCCCTCAGAGTTACTCTTGGTGGGTGCAGGAATGGGCCCTGCTGTGAATTATTAGATCAAGAATTGTAATTACATGCCCCTGTTGAACAGGGGCTGAAAAATTGGGCCTTAGGCACTGGTGGCACAACACTACAACCCCTCACAGATACTGTACTTGGAGCACAGCAATGAGCCCTGTTGCAAAGTATTGCTTCAAAAATTGTAATGACACGTCCCTGTTAAACAGGGGCTGAAAAATTGGGCCTTAGGCACTGGTGGCACAACACTCCAACCCCTCACAGATACTGTACTTGGAGCACAGCAATGAGCCCTGTTGCAAAGTATTGCTTCAAAAATTGTAATGACACGCCCCTGTTAAACAGGGGCTGAAAAATTGGGCCTTAGGCACTGGTGGCACAACACTCCAACCCCTCACAGATACTGTACTTGGAGCACAGCAATGAGCCCTGTTGCAAAGTATTGCTTCAAAAATTGTAATTACACGCCCCTGTTAAACAGGGGCTGAAAAATTGGGCCTTAGCCACTGGTGGCGGCACCCATAAACAAAAATGATCTTCCAAGCTATCATCATCAATCGTATCATTGAGGACTCGGAGGAGGAGGATAGCCAGTCAACATAACAGCACAGGCACTCAGCATCAGCATCAGTCTTGAAGGGATGTGACATGTTAAAATCAATTAGTCTGTTATATCAGCATCAGGTGTGTGGTAGCTGGTGGTGATCCAAGACTGGTTCATCTTGATGAAAGTCAGTCGATCAACCGAGTCGGTGGACAGGCGCACCCTGTGATCCGTGACAAATCCTCCAGCAGCACTGAATGTGCGTTCCGAAAGAACGCTGGATGCAGGACAGGCCAGTAGCTCAATTGCATACTGTGCAAGCTCTGGCCAGTGATCCATCCTCAAGACCCAGTAAGCCAGAGGATTTTCGGTGGGGAAGGTGTCCAAGTCTGACCTTGCCCCTAGATATTCCTGCACCATGTTTATCAGACGCTGGCGATGGTTGCTGGAACCGATCATACTTTGGGGCTGCGGACTAAAGAATTGTCTGAACGCATCGGTCAGACGGCCACCTTCCCCACCGCTCCTTCTTTGACTGGCCGAAGCCTCAGCAACTCGTTGTCCAGGACCAGGAGTTTGTAACCTCCCAGTCTCTGGGAACACGTTGCACAGACCTTTCTGCAAGGCCTCCCGGAGTTGTCTCATCCTCTGCTCCCTCTGCGACGGTAACATAAGGTCCGCAACCTTACCCTTGTACCGTGGATCAAGGAGAGTGGCCAGCCAGTAATGGTCCCTCTCCTTGATCCGAAGAATACGAGGATCCTTCCGCAGACTTTGCAGGATCAGGGAGGCCATGCAGCGTAGGTTTGCTGAGGCATTCGGTCCGGAGTCCTCTGGGTCACTAAGGACGACATGATCCGCAGCCACCTCCTCCCAGCCACGTACAAGTCCACTGGTTTCTTGGGACTGTAAATCATCCCTAAAAGACTGCTGCTGATGATGCTGAGTGCCAGCCTCCACCTCCATGCTGACACAATCCTCCTCCTCCTCCTCCTCCTCCTCCTCTTCCTGTGCGATGGGTGGGACAGAAGGAACACTGTCTGGGTAAAGGGGGCCTTGAGAGGCAAGGAAGTCCTCCTCTTCCTGCCTCTGTTCTGCCTCAAGTGCCCTGTCCATTATTCCACGCAGCGTGTGCTCCAACAGGTGGACAAGAGGTACAGTGTCACTGATGCATGCACTGTCACTGCTCACCATCCTCGTGGCCTCCTCAAATGGTGCCAGGACAGTGCATGCATCCCTGATCATGCCCCACTGGCGTGGAGAAAAAAAACCAAGCTCCCCTGACCCTGTCCTGGTGCCGTAGTCGCACAGGTACTCATTGATGGCCCTCTGCTGCGTGTGCAGCCGCTGCAGCATGGCCAACGTTGAGTTCCACCTGGTGGGCATGTCACATATAAGGCGGTTCTTGGGCAGGTTCAACTCCTTTTGCAGCTCAGCCAGGCGAGCACTGGCATTATAAGATCTGCGGAAATGCACACAGACTTTCCTGGCCTGCCTCAGGACATCCTGTAAGCCCGGGTACCTGCCCAAGAACCGCTGCACCACCAGGTTAAGGACGTGAGCCACACAGGGCACATGGGTCAGTTGTCCCTGTCGGAGGGCGGAGAGGAGGTTGGTGCCATTGTCGCAAACCACCATTCCTGGCTTAAGCTGGCGTGGCGTCAACCACCTCTCGGCCTGGCCCTGCAGAGCAGACAGGACCTCTGCCCCAGTGTGGCTTCTGTCCCCCAAACACACCAGCGCAAGCACAGCATGGCATCTTTTTGCCTGAGTACTTGCGTAGCCCCTTGAACGGCTACGGAGCACCGCTGGTTCAGAGGACAAAGCACAGGAAGAGGCCATGGAGGAAGAAGAAGAGGAGGGGGTGGAGGAGAGAGGTGTGTCACAACCAGTAGTAGCATTTTGGAGGCGTGGCGGTGGAACAACCTCCAACACTACTGCACCTTGTCCTGCATCCTTCCCAGCTGCCAAAAGAGTGACCCAATGGGCCGTGAAAGAAAGGTAACGTCCCTGTCCATGCCTGCTGGACCATGAGTCAGCGGTAATATGCACCTTACCGCTGACCGCCCTGTCCAGCGAGGCCAAGACATTGCCTTCCACATGCCGGTAGAGAGCCGGAATAGCCTTCCGTGAGAAAAAGTGGCGTTTGGGAACCTGCCACTGAGGAACCGCACATTGCACAAACTCACGGAAGGGGGCCGAGTCTACCAACTGAAAAGGCAGCAGTTGAAGCGCTAGCAATTTAGCCAAGCTAGCATTCAACCGCTGGGCATGTGGATGGCTGGGAGTGAACTTCTTTCGACGGTCCAGCAGCTGGGGCAGGGAAATTTGCCTGCTAGAATCGGACGTCGGTGTACTGCTAGCAGAGTGGCCGCAAGTACTTGGCTGTGACACACCTAATTCTACACCTTCATTCCTCTCAGTGCATGTTTCAGACAGGACTGAAGTTATAGTGGGGTTGGAGATCCCAGCTGATGCGGTGCAAGGAGAGGTCCGCTTTGTTCTTTGGTGTGGGTCTTTGAGGTAGGCTTGCCAACGAGCTGCATGGCAGGTCAACATATGTCTGGTCAGGCATGTGGTACCCAAGCGGCTGATGTTTTGGCCACGCGATATACGCTTGAGACATATGTTGCAAACAGCAGCTGTGCGATCTGATGCACTAGCCTCAAAAAAGGCCCACACCAAAGAACTTTTTGAATGACGGGCAGAGGCAGCGCCCTGCACAGGCGGAGCTCTGCGGTGTGATTCCGTCGGTGTACTGCCCTTACGCTGGCCACCAAAGGGCATCCTGCCTCGTTGGAGATGTGCCTCCTCCTCATCCTCCTCCTCCTCCTCTCTCCTATTAGGCACCCACGTGGAGTCAGTGACCTCATCATCCCCTCCCTCCTCATCACTGGAGCCAATCTGGCAGTATGCTGCAGCTGCTGGAACATGACTGCCAGATTGGTGTCCTTCTTGAGCATCCCCTCTGTCTGCTCTCACGCTACTGCCTTCCTGTAGCTGGGTTTCATCATCAGACCCTTCGAAACGCTGGGCATCCTCCTGGAGCATGTACCCAACACTGTGCTCAAACAGTTCGGGGGACTCCTCAGGAGGAGGACATGGTGGGTCTAGGGAAGGAGTGACTGATGATGAGTCTGACATTGATACCAGGGAAGAGGACGCTTTGGCAGCTGCTTTGCCAGTACCCTGAGCCTGGGTGAGAGAGGATGAGGAGGAGGAGGAGGGCTTGGTCATCCACTCTACCAAGTCTTCGGCATGATGTGGCTCAACATGTCCAGCTGTCGAAAAGAAGGACAAGCGTGTCCCATGGCCATGTGCTGATGACAATGCACCGCGTCCACGACCAGCACTGTTGCCCCCAGACACAGAGCCTGCTTGCCCTCTTTTATTGCCTCCTGACTGTCTGCCTCTCCTTGTTTGCCTTCCAGACATTCTAATAGATGGCCTGCAGGGAGATGGGAAAAAAGCAATAAGGGCTACCTTCAGGTGTCCTTCTCTGTCCCTTTACTTAAGGATTTCTAAATATGGTTGAGGATGATTGCTTTCGCACAGAATAGCACAACGACAATTTCCCTGACTGTCCAAAAAACAAGGATTTCAAAGATGGTTGATGAGGAATGCTTTAGCACAGTATAGCACAAGGAGAATTTCCCTCACTGTCCTTCCCTGTCCCTACAAACAAGGATTAGCACAGTAAAACACACTGACACTCTCCCTACCTATAGTTTTCTGTCCCTATAAAAAATGTATTTTTAAAGATGGTTGATGATCAATGCTTTAGCACAGTATAGCACAAGGAGAATTTCCCTCACTGTCCTTCCCTGTCCCTAGAAACAAGGATTAGCACAGTGAAAGAAACTGACACTCTCCCTACCTATAGTTTTCTGTCCCTAGAAAAAATGTTTTTTTAAAGATGGTTGATGATCAATTCTTTAGCACAGTATAGCACAAGGAGAATTTCCCTCACTGTCCTTCCCTGTCCCTAGAAACAAGGATTAGCACAGTTAAAGAAACTGACACTCTCCCTACCTATAGTTTTCTGTCCCTAAAAAAAATGTTTTTTTAAAGATGGTTGATGATCAATGCTTTAGCACAGTATAGCACAAGGAGAATTTCCCTCACTGTCCTACTCCTTCCCTGTCCCTAGAAACAAGGATTAGCACAGTGAAAGAAACTGACACTCTCCCTACCTATAGTTTTCTGTCCCTAGAAAAAATGTTTTTTTAAAGATGGTTGATGATCAATGCTTTAGCACAGTATAGCACAAGGATAATTTCCCTCACTGTCCTTCCCTGTCCCTAGAAACAAGGATTAGCACAGTGAAAGAAACTGACACTCTCCCTACCTATAGTTTTCTGTCCCTAGAAAAAAATGTTTTTTTAAAGATGGTTGATGATCAATGCTTTAGCACACTATAGCACAAGGAGAATTTCCCTCACTGTCCTTCCCTGTCCCTAGAAACAAGGATTATTACAGTGAAAGAAACTGACACTCTCCCTACCTATAGTTTTCTGTCCCTAGAAAAAATGTTTTTTTAAAGATGGTTGATGATCAATGCTTTAGCACACTATAGCACAAGGAGAATTTCCCTCACTGTCCTTCCCTGTCCCTAGAAACAAGGATTAGCACAGTAAAACACACTGACACTCTCCCTACCTATAGTTTTCTGTCCCTAGAAAAAATGTTTTTTTAAAGATGGTTGATGATCAATGCTTTAGCACACTATAGCACAAGGAGAATTTCCCTCACTGTCCTTCCCTGTCCCTAGAAACAAGGATTAGCACAGTAAAACACACTGACACTCTCCCTACCTATAGTTTTCTGTCCCTAGAAAAAATGTTTTTTTAAAGATGGTTGATGATCAATGCTTTAGCACACTATAGCACAAGGAGAATTTCCCTCACTGTCCTTCCCTGTCCCTAGAAACAAGGATTAGCACAGTAAAACACACTGACACTCTCCCTACCTATAGTTTTCTGTCCCTAGAAAAAATGATTTTTTAAAGATTGTTGATGATCAATGCTTTAGCACAGTATAGCACAAGGAGAATTTCCCTCACTGTCCTTCCCTGTCCCTAGAAACAAGGATTAGCACAGTAAAACACACTGACACTCTCCCTACCTATCCTTCTCTTTCCCTAAACTAAAGGAATCCAGGTTAAGCAAGAAAAAAAATGTCACTGTCCCTGCCTATGCTTCTCTTTCCCTGCTCCGGAACACACTACACTAGGCCGCCGTGCTGGCGGCCTTTTATAGTGTGGGGCGTGTACTAAACACCCTCAGCAATAATTGGCCACAGGCATCCTGCCTGTGGCCAATCATTGCTCTCCTCGCTGCCGGCGCTGTGATTGGCCAAGCATGCGGGGTCACAGTGCATGCTAGGCCAATCACAGCGCCTGGATGACACTGCGATGGCGTAGTGCATTGTGGGCCGTTCGCATCACTCGAATTAGGCGCGAACGGCCCAAATCGTTCGATCTTCGTCGAACGATCGAACAGCCGATGTTCGAGTCGAACGTATGTTCGACTCGAACACCGAGCTCATCCCTAGGTGCACCTAAAGGTACCTTAATACAATTGGCGGTGTTCTCATACTAATACCACAGGCAGGGAGCTGCTTTATTTTCACTTAGTGTACTGTTTCCTTTGCACAGCGTGTATCTAAAGGTACCTGAATACAATTAGTGGTGTTCTCATACTAATACCACAGGCAGGGAGCTGCATTATTTTGATTTAGTGTACTGTGTCCTTTGCACAGCGTGCACCTAAAGGTACCTGAATACAATTGGTGGTGTTCTCATACCAATACCACAGGCAGGAAGCTGCTTTATTTTCACTTAGTGTACTGTGTCCTTTGCACAGCGTGCACCTAAAGGTACCTGAATACAATTGGTGGTGTTCTCATACCAATACCACAGGCAGGGAGCTGCTTTATTTTCACTTAGTGTACTGTGTCCTTTTCACAGCGTGTACCTAAAGGTACCTGAATACAATTGGTGGTGTTCTCATACTAATACCACAGGCAGGGAGCTGCAAGTATTTACAGTTAGTGTACTGTGTTCTCTGCACAGTGTGCCTCTAAAACTAACTGAAGACAATTGCTGGTGTTCTCATACTAATACCACAGCAGGCAGTTGATTCTGCTAGCTGCAGTATAATCAGTATCTCACTGCAGGCCATTAGTATGTCTGGAAGGCAAACAAGGAGAGGCAGACAGTCACGAGCCAATAAAAGAGGGCAAGCAGGCTCTGTGTCTAGAGGCAACAGTGCTGGTTGTGGGCACGGTGTATCCTCATCAGCACGTGGCCGTGGGACACGCTTGTTCTTCTTTTCGGCAGCTGGCCATGTTGAGCCGCAACATGCCGAAGACTTGGTAGAGTGGATGACCAAGCCGTCCTCATCCTCTCTCACCCAGGCTCAGGGTACTTTGTCTGGCAAAGCAGCTGTAAAAGCGGCCTCTTTCCTCGGCTCAATGGCATCAGTCACTCCTTCCCTAGCCCCAACATGTCCTCCTGAGGAGTCCCCCGAACTGTTTGACCACAGTGTTGGGTACATGCTCCAGGAGGATGCCCAGCGTTTTGAAGGCTCCGATGATGGAACCCACCTAGAGGAAGGCAGTAACGTGATTCCAAAGAGAGGGGGTAGTAACGTGAGCCCAGAAATAGGGGGTGCCCAACAAGGACAGCAATCTGGCAGTCATGTTCCCCCAGCTGCAGCATACTGCCAGGTTTGCTCCAGTGATGAGGAGGGAGGAGATGATGAGGTCACTGACTCCATGTTGGTGCCTGATAGGAGAGAGGAGGAGGAGGAGGCACATCTCCAATGAGGCAGGATGCCCTCCAGGGGCCAGCTTAAGGGCAGCACACTGACTGCATCACACCGCAGAGCTCCGCATGTGGGCGCTGCTGTCTCTGTGCGTTAATCCAAAAGTTCTTTGGTGTGGGCCTTTTTTGAGACGAGTGCATCAGATTGCAGCTCTGATATTTGAACAGATGTCTCAGGCGTATCTCGCCTGGCCAAAACATCACCCGCTTGGGTACCACATGCTTTATCAGACATATGTCGACAAAGGGTTAATTAAGCGCACTCTGGGTACTGATGCATAAAATTATAAATATATTTAGGATAGGGGGATCAGTATGAAATGTTCAAAGGGGGGGGGAGGCTAGTATTAGTTATTAGTCCATGACAATTAGCCCATGAGTTGGTTAAAACTTGCTGAATCGCAAGGATGGCAGCTGGCTTGCAGATAGAAGAGGATCTGGAACAAAGTACAAGGAAAAAAGTGGTGCCTTCTAAGCGTAGCAGAACAGTAATTTAATCAAATTAAACATTAAAACAAGCATTAGGAATCACACTCACAAAGGAGCAAATAAAATGGGCTTATCTGTACCGTGGATCATCCGTGCTGTACCAGGGGGCTGCTGTATACCAGATGTCCGTGGTATGGGGTCTCTGTGTAGTCTCCTGGCTGTGATGGTGGTGGTGGAACCCAGCGCTGTCAGCAGACATGGACGGGAGACAGTATTCACAGGAACACAGGCAGCGATGACATCACTTCCCGGTACAAGGTCAGCGGGGAGGTGCTTGCGTTCTAAGCATGCATAGAGAGCCTGAGGAAGAAGCACGCATGCTCGGAACGCGAGCACCTCCAGGTGGAACTCTATGTTGGCCATGCTGCAGCGGCTGCACACGCAGCAGAGGGCCATCAATGAGTATCTGTTGCATTATGGTCAGGGGAACTTGTTTTTTTTTCCCCATGCCAGTGGGCCATGATCAGGGATGCATGCACTGTCCTGTCACCATTTGAGGAGGCCACGAGGATGGTGAGCAGTGACAGCGCATGCATCAGTGACACTGTCCCTCTTGTCCACCTGTTGGAGCACACGCTGCATGGAATAATGGACAGGGCACTTGAGGCAGAACAGAGGGAGGAAGAGGAGGACTTCCTTACCTCTCAAGGCCCCCTTTATCCAGACAGTGTTCCTGCTGGCCCGCCTATCACTCAGGAAGAGGACGAGGAGGAGGAGGAGGAGGATTGTGTCAGCATGGAGGTGGAGCCTAGCACTCAGCATCAGCAACAGTCTTCAAGGGATCAATTACAGTCTCAAGAAACCCATGGACTTGTACGTGGCTGGGAGGAGGTGGCTGCGGATCATGTCGTCCTGAGTGACCCAGAGGACTCCGGACGAATGCCTCAGCAAATCTACGCGGCATGGCCTCCCTGATCCTGCAAAGCCTGCGGAAGGATCCTTGTATTCGTGCTATCAAGGAGAGGGATCATTACTGGCTGGCAACCCTCTTTGATCCACATTACAAGGGTAAATGTCATAGAAATCCTGCCAGCTACAGGAGTCCTGGACTTCCTGGTTTCCAACCGCGGGAACGTCCACGCGCGACGGCGCGCGCGTGCTGCAGGGGCGCGCGCACACTCCACAAAGCACGACCAGAAGGGCTATTTAAACGTATCTGTGACAGACAGTCCCTGCTGTCTGCTCTACAGCGTGTAGTACCCAAAATACCTGATTCTTAGATTTACCTGCATCTGACCCGGCTTACCTTGACCCTTCCAGTTTCCTGCCTGCATCTGACCACCGGCTTGTTGTGACCACTCTTCTGCCTGATCCTCCAGTACCTTGTCGCCAGCCAGTTTTACCGACCCGGCTTGTCTGACCAATCTCTCCGTTGCTGTGTTCCTGGTTCCAGTCCAGTCTGCTTCATCGGTTCCAGTCCAGTTGCTGTGTTCCTGGTTCCAGTCCAGTCTGCTTCATCGGTTCCAGTCCAGTTGCTGTGTTCCTGGTTCCAGTCCAGTCTGCTTCATCGGTTCCAGTCCAGTTGCTGTGTTCCTGGTTCCAGTTCAGTCTGCTTCATCGGTTCCAGTCCAGTTGCTGTGTTCCTGGTTCCAGTCCAGTCTGCTTCATCGGTTCCAGTCCAGTTGCTGTGTTCCTGGTTCCAGTCCAGTCTGCTTCATCGGTTCCAGTTCCAGTTGCTGTGTTCCTGATTCCAGTTCAGCCTGCCATACTCCCTGGGTAGGGATGAGCTCGGTGTTCGAGTCGAACATACGTTCGACTCGAACATCGGCTGTTCGATCGTTCGACGAAGATCGAACGATTTGGGCCGTTCTCGCCTAATTCGAGTGACGCGAACGGCCCACAATGCACTACGCCATTGCAGTGTCATCCAGGCGCTGTGATTGGCCAAGCATGCACTGTGACCCCGCATGCTTGGCCAATCACAGCGCCGGCAGCGAGGAGAGCAATGATTGGCCACAGGCAGGATGCCTGTGGCCAATTATTGCTGAGGGTGTTTAGTACACGCCCCACACTATAAAAGGCCGCCAGCACGGCGGCCTAGTGTTGTGTGTTCCGGAGCAGGGAAAGAGAAGCATAGGCAGGGACAGTGACATTTTTTTTTTCTTGCTTAACCTGGATTCCTTTAGTTTAGGGAAAGAGAAGGATAGGTAGGGAGAGTGTCAGTGTGTTTTGCTGTGCGAATCCTTGTTTCTAGGGACAGGGAAGGACAGTGAGGGAAATTCTACTTGTGCTATAGTGTGCTAAAGCATTGATCATCAACCATCTTTAAAAAATCATTTTTTCTAGGGACAGAAAACTATAGGTAGGGAGAGTGTCAGTGTGTTTTACTGTGATAATCCTTGTTTCTAGGGACAGGGAAGGACAGTGAGGGAAATTATCCTTGTGCTATAGTGTGCTAAAGCATTGATCATCAACCATCTTTAAAAAAACATTTTTTCTAGGGACAGAAAACTATAGGTAGGAAGAGTGTCAGTTTCTTTCACTGTGATAATCCTTGTTTCTAGGGACAGGGAAGGACAGTGAGGGAAATTCTCCTTGTGCTATAGTGTGCTAAAGCATTGATCATCAACCATCTTTAAAAAAACATTTTTTCTAGGGACAGAAAACTATAGGTAGTGTGAGGGGGTTAGCTCGGCAGCGGGTGTGTGTGACCCCCGGGATGGGCTCCCCACACAAAAACAGGCCCAGCAGACGGAGGTTGTGGTTTTCAAAATCAAAAAGGTGCCGTTTATTTTCTATTTACAGTGACAAAAACACAGCAAAGCAAAAGAAACAAACAAAATAATCCTGGTCAACTTGACCTCTGACTAAACATACAGGTTTCCTAACTAACAACTGGGATCAGCCTAGTGCTGTCCTAGTCCCTGGTTTTAAATGTCCAAGCAAAATATAGCCACACAGGCTTTCTCTCACCGCACAGGGGTTCACTCTCCCTAGACAGTCCACACAGGTCTGCTTCCAGGCATGAGCTAACATCTAATGAATCTGGGAGTTTTTTATAGAGGCCTAAATGAGCTGACAAGCTTCAGCTGGCCTCATCAACTCCCTGTCTGCACGACGCCCAGCCCTCTCCCTAGAGGTATGAGTCATCAATGAGCCCACTAGTCTCAGCTGGGCTTATACAACTCTCCACCTAGCTGTATAAATCGGCGTAAAGCCTGAATCTGGGCGAAATATATCTACCCCCCTGGATGCAACCAGGTGACTTTACCTTCCTGCTGTCACATACCCCCCCCTCTTGTTTTAACCTCGGGGTTGGAACACCAGCAATCAGGCATTCATGTACTCGAGACAAAGCATCCACATTCCCCATTTGAACGCCAGGGCGATGCTTTACTGTGAAGTTGAATTCCTGGAGGGCCAGGAACCACCTATTCACTCTTCTATTTGTTTCCTTGTTTTGAGCCATCCACTTTAACGGAGCGTGATCCGTAACCATGTCAAAGTGCCTACCTAGCAGGTAGTACCGAAGGGAATCTAGAGCCCACTTCACCGCTAAACACTCCTTTTCAACGGTGGCGTAATTTACCTCATGGGACTTCAACTTCCTGCTGAGGTAAATGACTGGGTGCTCTTCCCCGTTCCAGACCTGGGACAATACTGCTCCTAACCCCACATCTGACGCATCACTTTGTACGACAAAGTCTTTAGAGAAGTCGGGTGAGTACAACACTGGCTGGCTACATAAGGCTTGTTTCAAGAATTGGAATGCTGCCTCAGCCTCGGGGGTCCATTTAATCATGACCGACCCTTTCCCCTTCGTCAGGTTGGTTAGGGGCACAGCCTTAGAAGCAAAGTGGGGAATGAATCGCCGATAATACCCAGCGATTCCCAGAAAGGCTCGTACCTGCTTCTTGCTGTTGGGACGTGGCCAACTCTGGATGGCCTCGACTTTGTTGAGTTGGGGTTTTATTACTCCCCTCCCAATGGTGTACCCAAGATATTTGGCCTCCTCCTGCCCAATGGTACACTTCTTGGGGTTAGCCGTAAACCCTGCTTCCCGAACAGAGTCCAGGACTGCTTGCACTTTTGGCAGATGTGAGGCCCAATCTGTGCTATGGACAATTACGTCATCCAGGTAAGCCGCAGCATACTTCCGATGGGGCCTCAGCATCTGGTCCATTTTCCGCTGGAATGTGGCCGGCGCATTCTGTAACCCGAACGGCATTCTTTTATATTGGAACGCCCCGTCTGGGGTTACAAATGCGGTTTTCTCTTTGGCTGACTTGGCCAGGGGGATTTGCCAATACCCTTTTGTGAGGTCAAGAGTCGTCATGTATCGGGCTGTTCCCAGCCGGTCGATCAACTCATCTATACGTGGCATGGGGTAGGTGTCAAATTTTGTAACTTTGTTCAACTGACGAAAATCGTTACAAAATCGCCAGCTCCCATCCGGTTTAGGCACCAACACAATGGGACTAGACCAATCACTTTGGGACTCCTCTATCACCCCTAAGTTCAGCATTTTCTGTACTTCCTCCCGTATTGCCTCCCGTCGGGCCTCTGGGATCCGATAGGGTTTTAACTTCACCCTTTCACCGGGCGGGGTAATAATGTCATGCTCTACCCCAGATGTTTGTCCCGGCAGCTCAGAGAATACCTCCTTGTTGCGAAGCACAAACTCCTTAACCTCCTGTTGTTGGGGTTGTGACAAGGTGGCTGCGATTCCAACCTCAGGAATCACGCAACCAGTTTGAGCTGGTGACCAAGTGTCTGCGACTAGGGACTCTCTATCCCTCCAGGCTTTCAACAGATTAACGTGATAGATCTGTTCGGGCTTTCGCCTTCCTGGTTGTCTGACCTTGTAATTCACTTCGCTCACTTTTTCCATTATCTCGTAGGGGCCTTGCCATTTGGCAAGGAATTTACTTTCAACCGTAGGGACAAGTACCAATATCCTATCCCCCGGGGAAAAGGTACGGGTCTTGGCTCCACGGTTGTACACTCTCTGCTGTGCCAACTGCGCTTGGGCCAAATGTTCCTTCACGATGGGCATTACCTGTGCAATTCGATCTTGCATCAGGGCGACATGCTCAATCACACTCCTGTGGGGAGAACTCTCACTTTCCCAAGTTTCCTTGGCAATATCCAACAGCCCTCTTGGGTGTCTCCCATACAGTAACTCAAAGGGGGAGAATCCCGTAGAGGATTGGGGCACCTCCCTAATAGCAAACATCAAATAAGGAAGTAGACAGTCCCAATCCTTTCCATCCCTATCCACCACTTTCTTCAACATTTGTTTTAGGGTTTTGTTGAATCTTTCAACCAGCCCATCGGTTTGGGGGTGATACACAGATGTACGTAATTGCGTCACTTTGAACAATTTACACAGCTCCTTCATAACCCGGGACATAAAGGGTGTACCTTGGTCCGTAAGCAGTTCTTTACAAATACCCACCCGGCTAAAAACAAGAGATAGCTCTTTGGCTATGGTTTTGGCCGAGGTATTTCTGAGAGGGATCGCTTCTGGATAACGGGTGGCATAGTCCATTATAACCAATATGTACTGGTGCCCCCTAGCGGACTTGATTATAGGACCTACCAAATCCATTGCGATTCTCTCAAACGGGACCTCAATGATGGGTAGAGGGACCAGCGGGCTACGGAAGTGTGGCATCGGGGCCGACCTCTGACACACAGGGCAGGAGGAACAATAATTTTCTATGTCCTTCATCACCCCAGGCCAATAGAATCTCTGTAATACCCTCTCTCGGGTTTTCTCTGTCCCCAGATGACCTCCAAGAATGTGCCCATGGGCCAACTCCAACACCAACTTCCTGTAAGGTTTGGGCACCACAAGCTGCTCAACGGTTTCTTCTGCCCTTTTTGCCACCCGATACAGTAGGTCCTTCTCTACGCTGAAGTATGGGTAAGTGCAGGTATTATCTGGGTTCACTAACTCGCCATCTATTTTCACTACGTTTTCCCGTGCCTTTATTAGGGCGGGGTCTTTCAACTGTTCTGTGGCAAAGTTTTCCCTGTGAACCTCAAGATCAGAAAACTCCACAGACGGTAGGTTTTCGTCTGAGGAGGTGGGCTCCTCTCCAGTTTCTTGAGTCTCCCCTGCCAATACTGACAAGGGAAATTCGGGAGAGTCCTCACCACTCTCAGAGGAGTTCTGGCTATCATATTCCTGGTACATAGGGGCACCAGTGGGGGGCTCAGGATCATCCCACAGTTCCCAGAACTTCGGAAAATCCCTTCCCACAATGGCGTCATGCGGTAACTGAGACACTAAGCCCACTGGATGAGAAAGGGTACCTTTGGGGGTCTCGAAACACACTGTAGTCACTGGATACTCTCGGGTGTCCCCATGCACACAAATAACAGCTACCTTGCTATTCCCAGAGACCTCTGTTTTAACTAATTCAGCCTTTATCAGGGTCACAAGGCTACCTGAATCCAGCAATACCACAACATTTCTACCATTAATACACATTTTGCATAAATGTTTCTCAGTTCCCCGAATGGCAGTGCATGCGACTGTCGCACACAGCGACTGACGTCTGCCCGTCAGAAAGTCACACTGCATGGGTTCCTCCAAAACCGGGCAATTTGCTGCAATATGTCCCGCTTGCCGGCAGCGGTAGCAAATGATCCTTCTTGCCGCCTCTTGAGCCGCTGATTTCCCAGGCTGTTCTCGCCAAACTTGGGGTAGAGCTCCCACCCTCTCACTCTCTCCACCCTTACCCCTTGGAATCATCTTATCCGCCCCTGGGGATGGTCTGGTCTTAGGGTGGAAAGTCCGAGTGTCTCTGGAAGAGGCCGTCAGGTTCTCTGTAGCCAAGTATTTCTCCACACGATCCACAAGACCATCGGCCGTCTCTGGGTCTCCATGGCTTACCCACTTTTGGATGGCAGTAGGAAGAGCTCTCAAAAACCGATCCATTACAACACGTTCCACAATCTTTGGTGCGGACAAAGTCTCTGGCTGTAGCCACTTTCTGCTCAGGTGAATGAGATCATACATTTGAGACCTGGGGGGTTTTCCAAGCTGGAAAGTCCAGTTATGCACACGCTGAGCCCGGACAGCCAGGGTGACACCCAGCCTTGCCAATATTTCAGCTTTTAGCATCACATAGTCTTTTGCTTGGTCAGGCTCTAGGTCATAGTAAGCTTTCTGCGATTCACCCGTTAACAGAGGAGCCACCAGTCCAGCCCACTGCTCCTCAGGCCACTTTTCTCTTTCAGCAGTCCTTTCAAACGTGGTCAAAAATACCTCTGGATCATCCTCTCCAGTCATTTTTGTCAATAAACGACTCACCCCAAAGGACGCGGTATTAGTGGGACGGCTTTCCTCACTGGTCTGCGGACGTTGCTGCATTACTGCTTCCATTTGTTGTAGTCTCTGCTCTTGCTTCTGTAATAGGTCTATGAAGCGGGCCTCAGATCGTTGCTGGGCTTGTTGCTGAGCTTCCAGACTCTGTTGGTGAGCTTGCTGCTGGGCTGCAAGGCTCTGTTGATGAGCTTGCTGCTGGGCTGCGAAGTTCTGTTGTTGAGCTGCAAGGCTCTTTTGCAAACCTGCATTTGTCTGCTGTTGATTGGCATTTGCTAGAGCCAGCTGTTTCAGTATCTCCTCCATGCTGGCTTAAAAAAAAACTGCCACTGGTTCTCCACCAACTGTGAGGGGGTTAGCTCGGCAGCGGGTGTGTGTGACCCCCGGGATGGGCTCCCCACACAAAAACAGGCCCAGCAGACGGAGGTTGTGGTTTTCAAAATCAAAAAGGTGCCGTTTATTTTCTATTTACAGTGACAAAAACACAGCAAAGCAAAAGAAACAAACAAAATAAATCCTGGTCAACTTGACCTCTGACTAAACATACAGGTTTCCTAACTAACAACTGGGATCAGCCTAGTGCTGTCCTAGTCCCTGGTTTTAAATGTCCAAGCAAAATATAGCCACACAGGCTTTCTCTCACCGCACAGGGGTTCACTCTCCCTAGACAGTCCACACAGGTCTGCTTCCAGGCATGAGCTAACATCTAATGAATCTGGGAGTTTTTTATAGAGGCCTAAATGAGCTGACAAGCTTCAGCTGGCCTCATCAACTCCCTGTCTGCACGACGCCCAGCCCTCTCCCTAGAGGTATGAGTCATCAATGAGCCCACTAGTCTCAGCTGGGCTTATACAACTCTCCACCTAGCTGTATAAATCGGCGTAAAGCCTGAATCTGGGCGAAATATATCTACCCCCCTGGATGCAACCAGGTGACTTTACCTTCCTGCTGTCACAGTAGGAAGAGTGTCAGTTTCTTTCACTGTAATAATCCTTGTTTCTAGGGACAGGGAAGGACAGTGAGGGAAATTCTCCTTGTGCTATAGTGTGCTAAAGCATTGATCATCAACCGTCTTTAAAAAAACATTTTTTCTAGGGACAGAAAACTATAGGTAGGAAGAGTGTCAGTTTCTTTCACTGTGATAATCCTTGTTTCTAGGGACAGGGAAGGACAGTGAGGGAAATTCTCCTTGTGCTATAGTGTGCTAAAGCATTGATCATCAACCGTCTTTAAAAAAACATTTTTTCTAGGGACAGAAAACTATAGGTAGGGAGAGTGTCAGTGTGTTTTACTGTGATAATCCTTGTTTCTAGGGACAGGGAAGGACAGTGAGGGAAATTCTCCTTGTGCTATAGTGTGCTAAAGCATTGATCATCAACCGTCTTTAAAAAAACATTTTTTCTAGGGACAGAAAACTATAGGTAGTGTGAGGGGGTTAACTCGGTAGCGGGTGTGTGTGACCCCCTGGTTGGGCTCCCCACACAAAAACAGGGCCAGCAGACGGAGGTTGTGGTTTTCAAAATCAAAAGGTGCGGTTTATTTCTCTATGTACAGTGACAAAAACACAGCAAAGCCAAAAAGAAACAAACAAAATAAATCCTGGTCAGTTTGACCTCTGACTAAACATGCAGGTTTCCTAAACTAACAACTGGGATCAGCCTGGTGCTGTCCTAGTCCCTAAGTCCCTGGTTTAGTAAAAGTCCAAACAAATAGCCACACAGGCTTTGCCTCACCGCACAGGGGTTCACTCTCCCTAGACAGTCCACACAGGTCTGGTTCCAGGCATGAGCTAACATCTGATGAAGCTGGGAGTTTTTATAGAGGCCTTAAACGAACTGACAGGCTTCAGCTGGTCTCATCAACTCCCTGCCTCACGACGCCCAGCACTCTCCCTAGAGGTATGAGTCATTCATGAGCCCACTAGCCTCAGCTGGGCTTCATCAACTCCCTAGTTGTATAAGTCGGCATAAAGCCTGAATCTGGGAGAAATATATCTACCCCCCTGGATGCAACCAGGTGACTTTACCTTCCTGCTGTCACATACCCCCCCCTCTTGTTTTAACCTTGGGGTTGGAACACCAGCAATCAGGCATTCATGTACTCGAGACAAAGCATCCACATTCCCCATTTGAACGCCAGGGCGATGCTTTACTGTGAAGTTGAATTCCTGTAGGGCCAGGAACCACCTATTCACTCTTCTATTTGTCTCCTTGTTTTGAGCCATCCACTTTAACGGAGCGTGATCCGTAACCATGTCAAAGTGCCTACCTAGCAAATAGTACCGAAGGGAATCTAGAGCCCACTTCACCGCTAAACACTCCTTTTCAACCGTGGCGTAATTTACCTCATGGGACTTCAACTTCCTGCTGAGGTAAATGACTGGGTGCTCTTCCCCGTTCCAGACCTGGGACAATACTGCTCCTAACCCCACATCTGACGCATCACTTTGTACGACAAAGTCTTTAGAGAAGTCGGGTGAGTACAACACTGGCTGGCTACATAAGGCTTGTTTCAAGAATTGGAATGCTGCCTCAGCCTCGGGGGTCCATTTAATCATGACCGACCCTTTCCCTTTCGTCAGGTTGGTTAGGGGCACAGCCTTAGAAGCAAAGTGGGGAATGAAGCGCCGATAATAACCCGCGATTCCCAGAAAGGCTCGTACCTGCTTCTTGCTGTTGGGACGTGGCCAACTCTGGATGGCCTCGACTTTGTTGAGTTGGGGTTTTATTACTCCCCTGCCAATGGTGTACCCAAGATATTTGGCCTCCTCCTGCCCAATGGTACACTTCTTGGGGTTAGCCGTAAACCCCGCTTCCCGAACAGAGTCCAGGACTGCTTGCACTTTTGGCAGATGTGAGGCCCAATCTGTGCTATGGACAATTACGTCATCCAGGTAAGCCGCAGCATACTTCCGATGGGGCCTCAGCATCTGGTCCATTTTCCGCTGGAATGTGGCCGGCGCATTCTGTAACCCGAACGGCATTCTCTTATATTGGAACGCCCCGTCTGGGGTTACAAATGCGGTTTTCTCTTTGGCCGACTTGGCCAGGGGAATTTGCCAATACCCTTTTGTGAGGTCAAGAGTCGTCATGTATCGGGCTGTTCCCAGCCGGTCGATCAACTCATCTATACGTGGCATGGGGTAGGTGTCAAATTTTGTAACTTTGTTCAACTGACGAAAATCGTTACAAAATCGCCAGCTCCCATCCGGTTTAGGCACCAACACAATGGGACTAGACCAATCACTTTGGGACTCCTCTATCACCCCTAAGTTCAGCATTTTCTGTACTTCCTCCCGTATTGCCTCCCGTCGGGCCTCTGGGATCCGATAGGGTTTTAACTTCACCCTTTCACCGGGCGGGGTAATAATATCATGCTCTACCCCAGATGTTTGTCCCGGCAGCTCAGAGAACACCTCCTTGTTGCGAAGCACAAACTCCTTAACCTCCTGTTGTTGGGGTTGTGACAAGGTGGCTGCTATTCCAACCTCCGGAATCACGCAACCAGTTTGAGCTGGTGACCAAGTTTCTGCGACTAGGGACTCTCTATCCCTCCAGGCTTTCAGCAGATTAACGTGATATATCTGTTCGGGCTTTCGCCTTCCTGGTTGTCTGACCTTGTAATTCACTTCGCTCACTTTTTCCATTATCTCGTAGGGGCCTTGCCATTTGGCAAGGAATTTACTTTCAACCGTAGGGACAAGTACCAATATCCTATCCCCCGGGGAAAAGGTACGGGTCTTTGCTCCACGGTTGTACACTCTCTGCTGTGCCAACTGCGCTTGGGCCAAATGTTCCTTCACGATGGGCATTACCTGTGCAATTCGATCTTGCATCAGGGCGACATGCTCAATCACACTCCTGTGGGGAGAACTCTCACTTTCCCAAGTTTCCTTGGCAATATCCAACAGCCCTCTTGGGTGTCTCCCATACAGTAACTCAAAGGGGGAGAATCCCGTAGAGGATTGAGGCACCTCCCTAATAGCAAACATCAAATAAGGAAGTAGACAGTCCCAATCCTTTCCATCTCTATCCACCACTTTCTTCAACATTTGTTTTAGGGTTTTGTTGAATCTTTCAACCAGCCCATCGGTTTGGGGGTGATACACAGATGTACGCAATTGCGTCACTTTGAACAATTTACACAGCTCTTTCATAACCCGGGACATAAAGGGTGTACCTTGGTCCGTAAGCAGTTCTTTACAAATACCCACCCGGCTAAAAACAAGAGATAGCTCTTTGGCTATGGTTTTGGCCGAGGTATTTCTGAGAGGGATCGCTTCTGGATAACGGGTGGCATAGTCCATTATAACCAATATGTACTGGTGCCCCCTAGCGGACTTGATTATAGGACCTACCAAATCCATTGCGATTCTCTCAAACGGGACCTCAATGATGGGTAGAGGGACCAGCGGGCTACGGAAATGTGGCATCGGGGCCGACCTCTGACACACAGGGCAGGAGGAACAATAATTTTCTATGTCCTTCATCACCCCAGGCCAATAGAATCTCTGTAATACCCTCTCTCGGGTTTTCTCTGTCCCCAGATGACCTCCAAGAATGTGCCCATGGGCCAACTCCAACACCAACTTCCTGTAAGGTTTGGGCACCACCAGCTGCTCAACGGTTTCTTCTGCCCTTTTTGCCACCCGATACAGTAGGTCCTTCTCTACGCTGAAGTATGGGTAAGTGCAGGTATTATCTGGGTTCACTAACTCGCCATCTATTTCCACTACGTTTTCCCGTGCCTTTATTAGGGCGGGGTCTTTTAACTGTTCTGTGGCAAAATTTTCCCTGTGAACCTCCAGATCAGAAAACTCCACAGACGGTAGGTTTTCGTCTGAGGAGGTGGGCTCCTCTCCAGTTTCTTGAGTCTCCCCTGCCAATACTGACAAGGGAAATTCTGGAGAGTCCTCACCACTCTCAGAGGAGTTCTGGCTATCACATTCCTGGTACATAGGGGCACCAGTGGGGGGCTCAGGATCATCCCACAGTTCCCAGAACTTCGGAAAATCCCTTCCCACAATGGCATCATGCGGTAATTGAGATACTAACCCCACTGGATGAGAGAGGGTACCTTTGGGGGTCTCGAAACACACTGTAGTCACTGGATACTCTCGGGTGTCCCCATGCACACAAATAACAGCTACCTTGCTATTCCCAGAGACCTCTGTTTTAACTAATTCAGCCTTTATCAGGGTCACAAGGCTACCTGAATCCAGTAATACCACAACATTTCTACCATTAATACACATTTTGCATAAATGTTTCTCAGTTCCCCGAATGGCAGTGCATGCGACTGTCGCACACAGCGACTGACGTCTGTCCATCAGAAAGTCACATTGCATGGGTTCCTCCACAACCGGGCAATTTGCTGCAATATGTCCCGCTTGCCGGCAGCGGTAGCAAACGATCCTTCTTGCGGCCTCTTGAGCCGCTGATTTCCCAGGCTGTTCTCGCCAAACTTGGGGTAGAGCTCCCACCCTCTCACTCTCTCCACCCTCACCCCTTGGAATCCTCTTATCCGCCCCTGGGGATGGTCTGGTCTTAGGGTGGAAAGTCCGAGAGTCTCTGGAAGAGGCCGTCAGGTTCTCTGTAGCCAAGTATCTCTCTACACGATCCACAAGTTTACCGGCCGTTTCTGGGTCTCCATGGCTTACCCACTTTTGAATGGCGGTAGGAAGAGCTCTCAAGAAACGATCCATCACAACACGTTCCACAATCTCCGGTGCGGACAAAGTCTCTGGCTGTAGCCACTTCCTGCTCAGGTGAATGAGATCATACATTTGAGACCTGGGGGGTTTTCCAAGCTGGAAAGTCCAGTTATGCACACGCTGAGCCCGGACAGCCAGGGTGACACCCAGCCTTGCCAATATTTCAGCTTTTAGCATCACATAGTCTTTTGCTTGGTCAGGCTCTAGGTCATAGTAAGCCTTCTGCGATTCACCAGTTAACAGAGGAGCCACCAGTCCAGCCCACTGCTCCTCAGGCCACTTTTCTCTTTCAGCAGTCCTTTCAAATGTGGTCAAAAATACCTCTGGATCATCCTCTCCAGTCATTTTTGTCAATAAACGACTCACCCCAAAGGACGCGGTATTAGTGGGACGGCTTTCCTCACTGGTCTGCGGACGTTGCTGCATTACTGCTTCCATTTGTTGTAGTCTCTGCTCTTGCTTCTGTAACAGGTCTATGAAGCGGGCCTCAGATTGCTGCTGGGCTTGTTGATGAGCTTGCTGCTGGGCTGCAAGGCTCCTTTGCAAACCTGCATTTGTCTGCTGTTGATTGGCATTTGCTAGAGCCAGCTGTTTCAGTATCTCCTCCATGCTGGCTTAAAAAAAACTGCCACTGGTTCTCCACCAACTGTGAGGGGGTTAACTCGGTAGCGGGTGTGTGTGACCCCCTGGTTGGGCTCCCCACACAAAAACAGGGCCAGCAGACGGAGGTTGTGGTTTTCAAAATCAAAAGGTGCGGTTTATTTCTCTATGTACAGTGACAAAAACACAGCAAAGCCAAAAAGAAACAAACAAAATAAATCCTGGTCAGTTTGACCTCTGACTAAACATGCAGGTTTCCTAAACTAACAACTGGGATCAGCCTGGTGCTGTCCTAGTCCCTAAGTCCCTGGTTTAGTAAAAGTCCAAACAAATAGCCACACAGGCTTTGCCTCACCGCACAGGGGTTCACTCTCCCTAGACAGTCCACACAGGTCTGGTTCCAGGCATGAGCTAACATCTGATGAAGCTGGGAGTTTTTATAGAGGCCTTAAACGAACTGACAGGCTTCAGCTGGTCTCATCAACTCCCTGCCTCACGACGCCCAGCACTCTCCCTAGAGGTATGAGTCATTCATGAGCCCACTAGCCTCAGCTGGGCTTCATCAACTCCCTAGTTGTATAAGTCGGCATAAAGCCTGAATCTGGGAGAAATATATCTACCCCCCTGGATGCAACCAGGTGACTTTACCTTCCTGCTGTCACAGTAGGAAGAGTGTCAGTTTCTTTCACTGTGATAATCCTTGTTTCTAGGGACAGGGAAGGACAGTGAGGGAAATTCTCCTTGTGCTATACTGTGCTAAAGCATTCCTCATCAACCATCTTTGAAATCCTTGTTTTTTGGACAGTCAGGGAAATTGTCGTTGTGCTATTCTGTGCAAAAGCAATCATCCTCAACCATATTTAGAAATCCTTAAGTAAAGGGACAGAGAAGGACACCTGAAGGTAGCCCTTATTGCTTTTTTCCCATCTCCCTGCAGGCCATCTATTAGAATGTCTGGAAGGCAAACAAGGAGAGGCAGACAGTCAGGAGGCAATAAAAGAGGGCAAGCAGGCTCTGTGTCTGGGGGCAACAGTGCTGGTCGTGGACGCGGTGCATTGTCATCAGCACATGGCCATGGGACACGCTTGTCCTTCTTTTCGGCAGCTGGACATGTTGAGCCACATCATGCCGAAGACTTGGTAGAGTGGATGACCAAGCCCTCCTCCTCCTCCTCATCCTCTCTCACCCAGGCTCAGGGTACTGGCAAAGCAGCTGCCAAAGCGTCCTCTTCCCTGGTATCAATGTCAGACTCATCATCAGTCACTCCTTCCCTAGACCCACCATGTCCTCCTCCTGAGGAGTCCCCCGAACTGTTTGAGCACAGTGTTGGGTACATGCTCCAGGAGGATGCCCAGCGTTTCGAAGGGTCTGATGATGAAACCCAGCTACAGGAAGGCAGTAGCGTGAGAGCAGACAGAGGGCATGCTCAAGAAGGACACCAATCTGGCAGTCATGTTCCAGCAGCTGCAGCATACTGCCAGATTGGCTCCAGTGATGAGGAGGGAGGGGATGATGAGGTCACTGACTCCACGTGGGTGCCTAATAGGAGAGAGGAGGAGGAGGAGGATGAGGAGGAGGCACATCTCCAACGAGGCAGGATGCCCTTTGGTGGCCAGCGTAAGGGCAGTACACCGACGGAATCACACCGCAGAGCTCCGCCTGTGCAGGGCGCTGCCTCTGCCCGTCATTCAAAAAGTTATTTGGTGTGGGCCTTTTTTGAGGCTAGTGCATCAGATCGCACAGCTGCTGTTTGCAACATATGTCTCAAGCGTATATCGCGTGGCCAAAACATCAGCCGCTTGGGTACCACATGCCTGACCAGACATATGTTGACCTGCCATGCAGCTCGTTGGCAAGCCTACCTCAAAGACCCACACCAAAGAACAAAGCGGACCTCTCCTTGCACTGCATCAGCTGGGATCTCCAACCCCACTATAACTTCAGTCCTCTCTGAAACATGCACTGAGAGGAATGAAGGTGTAGAATTAGGTGTGTCACAGCCAAGTACTTGCGGCCACTCTGCTAGCAGTACACCGACGTCCGATTCTAGCAGGCAAATTTCCCTGCCCCAGCTGCTGGACCGTCGAAAGAAGTTCACTCCCAGCCATCCACATGCCCAGCGGTTGAATGCTAGCTTGGCTAAATTGCTAGCGCTTCAACTGCTGCCTTTTCAGTTGGTAGACTCGGCCCCCTTCCGTGAGTTTGTGCAATGTGCGGTTCCTCAGTGGCAGGTTCCCAAACGCCACTTTTTCTCACGGAAGGCTATTCCGGCTCTCTACCGGCATGTGGAAGGCAATGTCTTGGCCTCGCTGGACAGGGCGGTCAGCGGTAAGGTGCATATTACCGCTGACTCATGGTCCAGCAGGCATGGACAGGGACGTTACCTTTCTTTCACGGCTCATTGGGTCACTCTTTTGGCAGCTGGGAAAGATGCAGGACAAGGTGCAGTAGTGTTGGAGGTTGTTCCACCGCCACGCCTCCAAAATGCTACTACTGGTTGTGACACACCTCTCTCCTCCACCCCCTCCTCTTCTTCCTCCATGGCCTCTTCCTGTGGTTTGTCCTCTGAACCAGCGGTGCTCCGTAGCCGTTCAAGGGGCTACGCAAGTACGCAGGCAAAAAGATGCCATGCCGTGCTTGCGCTGGTGTGTTTGGGGGACAGAAGCCACACTGGGGCAGAGGTCCTGTCTGCTCTGCAGGGCCAGGCCGAGAGGTGGTTGACGCCACGCCAGCTTAAGCCAGGAATGGTGGTTTGCGACAATGGCACCAACCTCCTCTCCGCCCTCCGACAGGGACAACTGACCCATGTGCCCTGTGTGGCTCACGTCCTTAACCTGGTGGTGCAGCGGTTCTTGGGCAGGTACCCGGGCTTACAGGATGTCCTGAGGCAGGCCAGGAAAGTCTGTGTGCATTTCCGCAGATCTTATAATGCCAGTGCTCGCCTGGCTGAGCTGCAAAAGGAGTTGAACCTGCCCAAGAACCGCCTTATATGTGACATGCCCACCAGGTGGAACTCAATGTTGGCCATGCTGCAGCGGCTGCACACGCAGCAGAGGGCCATCAATGAGTACCTGTGCGACTACGGCACCAGGACAGGGTCAGGGGAGCTTGGTTTTTTTTCTCCACGCCAGTGGGGCATGATCAGGGATGCATGCACTGTCCTGGCACCATTTGAGGAGGCCACGAGGATGGTGAGCAGTGACAGTGCATGCATCAGTGACACTGTACCTCTTGTCCACCTGTTGGAGCACACGCTGCGTGGAATAATGGACAGGGCACTTGAGGCAGAACAGAGGCAGGAAGAGGAGGACTTCCTTGCCTCTCAAGGCCCCCTTTACCCAGACAGTGTTCCTTCTGTCCCACCCATCGCACAGGAAGAGGAGGAGGAGGAGGAGGAGGAGGAGGATTGTGTCAGCATGGAGGTGGAGGCTGGCACTCAGCATCATCAGCAGTAGTCTTTTAGGGATGATTTACAGTCCCAAGAACCCAGTGGACTTGTACGTGGCTGGGAGGAGGTGGCTGCGGATCATGTCGTCCTTAGTGACCCAGAGGACTCCGGAGCGAATGCCTCAGCAAACCTACGCTGCATGGCCTCCCTGATCCTGCAAAGTCTGCGGAAGGATCCTCGTATTCTTCGGATCAAGGAGAGGGACCATTACTGGCTGGCCACTCTCCTTGATCCACGGTACAAGGGTAAGGTTGCGGACCTTATGTTACCGTAGCAGAGGGAGCAGAGGATGAGACAACTCCGGGAGGCCTTGCAGAAAGGTCTGTGCAACGCGTTCCCAGAGACTGGGAGGTTACAAACTCCTGGTCCTGGACAACGAGTTGCTGAGGCTTCGGCCAGTCAAAGAAGGAGCGGTGGGGAAGGTGGCCATCTGACCGATGCGTTCAGACAATTCTTTAGTCCGCAGCCCCAAAGTATGATCGGTTCCAGCAACCATTGCCAGCGTCTGATAAACATGGTGCAGGAATATCTAGGGGCAAGGTCAGACTTGGACACCTTCCCCACCGAAAATCCTCTGGCTTACTGGGTCTTGAGGATGGATCACTGGCCAGAGCTTGCACAGTATGCAATTGAGCTACTGGCCTGTCCTGCATCCAGCGTTCTTTCGGAACGCACATTCAGTGCTGCTGGAGGATTTGTCACGGATCACAGGGTGCGCCTGTCCACCGACTCGGTTGATCGACTGACTTTCATCAAGATGAACCAGTCTTGGATCACCACCAGCTACCACACACCTGATGCTGATATAACAGACTAATTGATTTTAACATGTCACATCCCTTCAAGACTGATGCTGATGCTGAGTGCCTGTGCTGTTATGTTGACTGGCTATCCTCCTCCTCCGAGTCCTCAATGATACGATTGATGATGATAGCTTGGAAGATCATTTTTGTTTATGGGTGCCGCCACCAGTGGCTAAGGCCCAATTTTTCAGCCCCTGTTTAACAGGGGCGTGTAATTACAATTTTTGAAGCAATAATTTGCCATAGGGCTCATTGCTGTGCTCCAAGTACAGTATCTGTGAGGGGTTGGAGTGTTGTGCCACCAGAGCCTAAGGCCCAATTTTTCAGCCCCTGTTTAACAGGGGCGTGTCATTACAATTTTTGAAGCAATACTTTGCAACAGGGCTCATTGCTGTGCTCCAAGTACAGTATCTGTGAGGGGTTGTAGTGTTGTGCCACCAGTGCCTAAGGCCCAATTTTTCAGCCCCTGTTCAACAGGGGCATGTAATTACAATTCTTGATCTAATAATTCACAGCAGGGCCCATTGCTGCACCCACCAAGAGTAACTCTGAGGGCTTACAGTGTTGTGGCAACGCCACCACCACCACCACTACAAAAGGCCCAATTTTTCAGCCCCTGTTCAAAAGGGGCATGTAATTACAATTCTTGATCTAATAATTCACAGCAGGGCTCATTCCTGCACCCACCAAGAGTAACTCTGAGGGCTTACAGTGTTGTGGCAACACCACCACCACCACCACCACCACGAAAGGCCCAATTTTTCAGCCCCTGTTCAACAGGGGCATGCAATTACAATTCTTGATCTAATAATTCACAGCAGGGCCCATTGCTGCACCCACCAAGAGTAACTGTCAGGGCTTACAGTGTTGTGGCACCAGCACCACCATCAAAGGCCCAATTTTTACTACCACTGTTCAACAATTATATGTAATTAAAATTCCTGATATAATAGTTGACAGCAGGGCGTTCCAGCACCAACCAAGAGTAACTGTGAGTGCTTACAGTGTTGTGCCAACACCAACAACTAAGGGGCCTATTTCTGCAGAGTATATACGGCAGGTCCCTACTTTCAAACATCCAACTTACAAACGACTCCTACTTGCAAACGCAAGAAGACAACAGGAAGTGAGAGGAAATCTACCCCTTGGAAGGAAAATTCTCTCCTGTAAGAATTAATATGGGAGAAAGGTGTCTCCTCTGTACTGATGCTTTATCAGCAATCCTTGTTTCAAGAAAAACACCACATTTCAAAAACAGTTGTCATTGGGACGGAAAGTGAGGTGAAATGTTCTGAACAGGGGCACAGACAGCAAAACAAATGTTACAGGGGCGATAACCCTTACCTATGTTTTCCAAAAAGTTTAAAAATAGATTTTTGGGCTGGAGCTACACTTAAACAATGTACCTGTTCAAAATTACAAACAGATTCTACATAAGAACAAACCTACAGTCCCTGTCTTGTATGCACCGCCTGTATACGGCTGTTCAGAGTATATAGGGCCTTTTTAATTTTATGTGCGGGGTTCCCCTTAATATCCATACAAGACCCAAAGGGGCTGGTAATGGGCTGGGGTGGGGGGGGGGGGTCATGGGGTAGCTATGCCATTTTTCTTAAAGATTTTCATCCATATTACCGGGACCAGACATTACATTAAAGCCGCAAGCAGTTTTAAATGGCTTTTTTTTCCTTTAGAAGTGTCATTTTGTGCAGGGACAGTTCTAAACACGGGAAACACGTGGCACTTCACAGGCATACTTTAGACACCCCCCAGGTACGATATTTAAAGGAATATTTGACTTTTTTTTTTTCACTTTATGCATCATTAAAATGACTGCTCCCGAAAAACTACCGTTTTTAAAACTTCTTTTTGCATTGATACATGTCCCCTGGTGCAGAACCCGGGTTCCCAAACCCTTTTTAGGACAATAACATGCATAATAGTCGTTATAATTAGCACTTTAGAATTCGAACGTTCGCATCCATTGTATTTAATAGGGTTCTAATGTTCGTACGAACTTTCGGTCCGTTCGCGGGTTCTGGTGCGAACCGAACCCGGGGGTGTTCGGCTCATCACTATCCCTGGGTGCCTGGATCCGTCCCAGTCTTCAGAATCTCCTCTACCTTGATTCATCCTGCCAGGCACTCGTACCCCTTCTACCTCCGTGCCTCCTGTCTTCACTACCAGGGGCCGCTGGTGGAAGCCGTAAGAGAGGCCTCCCTCTGCAGATCCGGGCTCGTCACCGTCAGGTACGTGACAGTAGCAGACAGCCATGTCTGAGCCCGGGCAGGGAGCCTCACCTATGGAGGAACTTTGTCGGCACCTGGCAGGTTTGTCTGAGGCAGTCAAGAGTCTTCAACAAGGCTACACCCACCTGGAAGAGCAAGTGCGGGCCCTCTCCAATCCCTCTGCCGTCCAAGAGGGGCCCCATGCCTCTGCTTCCACAGCCGGGACAGGTTCCTCACCCACAGTGGTCATGCTTCCTCCCGAACCTAAGGTTCCTACACCCGAAAGATTTTCCGGGGATCGGAGCAAGTTTAGGGCCTTCCGGAATTCGTGTGAACTGTACTTTGCCCTACAGCCCCGCACCTTTTCTCTAGAGGCCACCAAGGTGGGCTTTGTGGTCTCTTTGCTCTCTGGAGACCCTCAGAGCTGGGCCCACCGTCTCTTGGAACAGAAGGATGTATCACTAAACAGTCTCGCTGCCTTTTTCGATGCCATGGCCCAGCTATACGAAGACCCCCAGCTCTCAGTAACCGCAGAAGCCGCCTTGCGTTCCATTCAACAAGGACGCAGACCAGCAGAGGACTATGTGGCAGAATTCAGGCGGTGGAGTGCGGATACCAATTGGAATGATGCCGCCCTCCGCCATCAGTTTCGCTTAGGACTTTCTGATTCCTTGAAGGACGAGCTTGCTAGAGTCGGTGTACCACAGCCACTCAACCTGTTGATTGACTTAACCATCCAGATTGACCGACGTCTGAGGGAACGGAGGGCTGAGAGGACCACTGGCTTCTCCCGCCCAACCTGGATGCTTCCTCGGGCTCCTAGTCACCTGTACCCGGCTCCTGCTACACCTCCAACCCCCACATCTGACACGCCTGAACCAATGCAGCTCGGAGTCCTTCGTCCATCCCTCGCTCCGGAAGAACGCCAGCGCCGCCGAATTAATAATTTGTGCCTGTACTGCGGGGAACCCGGACATTTCGTTAGAAACTGTCCCCTGAAGCTTCGTAAGTTTCTTTCAGTTTCTTCTAACATGACTAACCTACAAGCCAAAACCACATCTCACCTTGCCCTCTCTGTCTCATTACAGCTCCCAGAAAGGACTCTGCAAGTACCCGCCATTATTGATTCTGGAGCATGCAGCTGCTTTATGGACTCAACCTTTGCCATCAAACACCAAATTCCCCTTCGTACCAAGACCCACGGACTTCGTGTCCATCTGGCTGATGGTTCCGTTATTAAGTCTGGACCTGTGGTCCAGGAGACCACCCCTATACCCGTCACCATCTCTACCACCTCTGGAACCCACCAAGAATACTTATGTCTGGACATCATCTCTTCTCCGTTGTTTTCCTTGATCCTTGGTATGCCTTGGTTACAAGCCCACAATCCCACTATCAACTGGGCCACGGGAGTAGTTACCTTTCCTTCTTCCTATTGCCAGCAGTCCTGTGGCTCATACGAACCTCCTGGGCCGGCCTCTTTACTATGCATTGATACAGAAGATGGCACACGTCAATCCATCCCAGAAGTTTACCACGACTTTCTTGACGTATTTAGTAAACAAAGGGCAGAGACTCTACCGCCCCATCGGGCCTATGATTGCCCCATCGACCTACTTCCTGGAGCAAAGATTCCATTCGGTAGAATCTTCCCTTTAACGGAGGTAGAACAAGGGGCTTTAAAAAATTATGTTGATGAGAACTTGCAAAAGGGATTCATCCACCCTTCCACATCCCTAGCAGGCGCAGGCATCTTTTTTGTAGAGAAAAAGGACCACACCCTTCGACCTTGTGTCGATTACCGTGAACTGAATAAGATTACAGTAAAAAATCGTTACCCTCTCTCCCTGGTACCAGAGCTATTTCAGAGACTGGGGACTGCCACCATCTTTACCAAACTTGATCTCCGCAGAGCCTACAACTTGATCCGCATCAAAGAAGGGGACGAATGGAAGACTGCCTTCCGTACCCGGTATGGGCATTTTGAGTACTTGGTAATGCCATTCGGGTTGTGTAATGCCCCTGCCACTTTCCAGTACTTTATCAACGACGTTCTACGGGACTTCCTAGACCTCTTTGTCATTGTTTATCTCGATGATATACTAATCTTTTCTTCCTCCCTTGATTCTCATCGCAGACATGTCAAGAGTGTGTTGGGTCGGCTCCGCCAGCATGGCCTGTATGCGAAGGCCGAAAAATGTGAGTTCGAGCAGGAGAGTATATCATTTCTGGGGTTAATCATTTCTAGCGAGGGCATCAAAATGGATCCTCAAAAGATTACCGCAATCCTGGACTGGCCAGAACCGGTGGACAAGAAGGGAATCCAACGTTTCGTTGGATTCGCCAACTTCTACCGCAAGTTCATCAGGGGGTTCTCGGCTATTATCGCACCCATCACTCAACTAACCAAACAAGGAACACGTTTTCACTGGTCCCCTGAAGCCCAAAAAGTTTTTGAATGCCTGAAGGCCCTATTTACCTCTGCCTCTATCTTTGAAACACCCGGACTCTTCACTGCCATTCGTACTTGAGGTAGACGCCTCCAAAATAGCGGTAGGAGCAATACTGTCCCAAAGACAGGGAATCAAGGCCTTGCTCCATCCAGTAGCTTTCTTCTCTTGCAAGCTATCTGCAGCGGAGAGGAACTACGACGTGGGGGATCGGGAGTTACTGGCGATCAAATCTGCATTGGAGGAATGGCGGTACCTGCTGGAGGGCGTGGCTCATCCGATTCTGATATTCACTGATCACAAGAACCTGGAGTACCTGAAGGCCGCGAGAAGATTGAATCCACGGCAAGCCAGGTGGGCACTCTTCTTCTCCCGGTTCTCTTTTCATGTTACTTATCGTCCTGGTGCCAAGAATATTAAACCTGACGCCCTGTCTCGGATGTTCCATAAGTCCAAGGAGACTTCTCCGCCTGACACCATCCTTGCCCCCAGAAATTTCCTTCTTCTACAGGAGAACCTGTTCACTCAGATCAAACAAGCTTCCACTGGGCAGAGACAGTTCTCCGAGCTGGAATTGCAGGTTAAGGATGGACTATTGTGGTACCAAGACAGGATCTACGTACCTGAGGGATTGAGAGTAACCGCATTAGAACTCTGCCACAACCACGCTCTGGCCGGACATTTTGGCATTGCCAAGACCACTGACCTGGTACAGCGCACCTTCTGGTGGCCTCGAGTATGTGAAGACTGTAGGAGGTTTGTGGATTCTTGTACAACTTGCACCCAGAACAAGGGTTCCAGATCCAAGGCCTGGGGACTACTAAAACCCTTACCCGTTCCAGATAGGCCCTGGAGAATGTTGTCCATCGACTTCATTGTCGAGTTGCCCCCGGCTGAGAACCATACCACCATCTTCGTTATAGTGGACCGTCTGTCCAAGATGGCACACTTCATCCCTATGAAAGGGACTCCCTCAGCTCCTGAAACCGCACAGGTGTTCATCAGAGAAATCGTCAGACTCCACGGGGTACCAGCCAATATTGTTTCTGATCGGGGGGTACAATTTACCTCTCGATTCTGGAGATCC
Organism: Rana muscosa; assembly: GCA_029206835.1. Lineage (NCBI taxonomy): Eukaryota > Metazoa > Chordata > Amphibia > Anura > Ranidae > Rana > Rana muscosa. The sequence goes on from CM055125.1 coordinate 78,269,040, forward strand.
CTTTGCAAAACCTTGAAGATCGAATTATCGTTTTCCTCTGCTTACCACCCACAGACCAACGGACAGACGGAGAGGACGAATCAGACGCTTGAGCAGTACCTGCGATGCTTCTCCTCTTTTGCTCAGGACGACTGGATTTCCCTACTTCCGTTGGCCGAGTTTGCTTATAACAATTCCATTCACTCCGCTACCAGTCAGACTCCTTTCTTTGCAAACTATGGTTTTCACCCTACATTTCTGCCTAATTCCCTTCCTGAGTGTCCTGTGCCTGCAGTCCAGGAAAAGTTAAATTTTTTCTCGGTCAATAACCAGCTTCTACAAGAGACCATGACCAAGACTCAAGAACGCAAAAAGATAATCTATGACAAGAAGAGACGGGGTGAATTAGTGTTGGTACCCGGCGACCAAGTATGGCTATCTACCACAAACCTAAGAATGGCATGCCCTACTAAAAAACTGGGCCCCAAATTTTTAGGTACATTCCCTGTCAAGAGGAAGATTAATGAAGTAGCTTATGAGTTGGAACTTCCTGACTCTCTTAGAATCCATCCAGTCTTCCATGTCTCTCTCCTGAAACCCTCAGTCTCCAATCCATTCCCAGATCGGAAGCCGGATCACCCTGATCCGATCATTATTGGCGGTGAGCAGGAATTTGAAGTAGAAGCTATCATGGACTTCAGGAGAAGAAATAACCAGAACCAATTCCTAATTAAATGGAAGGGCTACGGACCCGAGGAAAACTCATGGGATCCCGAGGAGAATATCCATGCCAGGAGCTTGGTACAGGCTTTCAAGAGGGCTCACCCTAGAAGGTTCACCCGGCTGGGCATCCAGAGGCTGCCCCTTGGGGGGGGGGCAATGTCATAGAAATCCTGCCAGCTACAGGAGTCCTGGACTTCCTGGTTTCCAACCGCACGCACACTCCACAAAGCGCGCCAGAAGGGCTATTTAAACGTATCTGTGACAGACAGTCCCTGCTGTCTGCTCTACAGCGTGTAGTACCCAAAAGACCTGATTCTTAGATTTACCTGCATCTGACCCGGCTTACCTTGACCCTTTCAGTTTCCTGCCTGCATCTGACCACCGGCTTGTTGTGACCACTCTTCTGCCTGATCCTCCAGTACCTTGTCGCCAGCCAGTTTTACTGACCCGGCTTGTCTGACCAATCTCTCTGTTGCTGTGTTCCTGGTTCCAGTCCAGTCTGCTTCATCAGTTCCAGTCCAGTTGCTGTGTTCCTGGTTCCAGTCCAGTCTGCTTCATCGGTTCCAGTCCAGTTGCTGTGTTCCTGGTTCCAGTCCAGTCTGCTTCATCGGTTCCAGTCCAGTTGCTGTGTTCCTGGTTCCAGTTCAGTCTGCTTCATCGGTTCCAGTCCAGTTGCTGTGTTCCTGGTTCCAGTCCAGTCTGCTTCATCGGTTCCAGTCGAGTTGCTGTGTTCCTGGTTCCAGTCCAGTCTGCTTCATCGGTTCCAGTTGCTGTGTTCCTGATTCCAGTTCAGCCTGCCATACTCCCTGGGTGCCTGAATCTGTCCCAGTCTTCAGAATCTCCTCTACCTTGATTCATTCTGCCAGGCACTCGTACCCCTTCTACCTCCGTGCCTCCTGTCTTCACTACCAGGGGCCGCTGGTGGAAGCCGTAAGAGAGGCCTTCCTCTGCAGATCCGGGCTCGTCACCGTCAGGTACGTGACAGTAAGGTTGTGGACCTTATCTTGGCGTCGCAGAGGGAGCAGAGGATGAAACATCTTCAGGAGACCTTGCATATAGGTCTGTGCAACGTGTTCCCAGAGACTGGGAGGTTACAAATTCCTGGTCCCAGACAACGTGTTGCTGAGGCTTCAGTCAGTCAAGGAAGGAGCGGTGGAGAAGGTGGCCATCTGACCGATGCGTTCAGACAATTTTTTAGTCCGCAGCCCCAAGGTATGATCGGTTCCAGCAACGATCGCCACCGTCTGTTTTACATGGTGCAGGAATACCTAGGGGCAAGATCAGATTTGGACACCTTTCCCACCGAAAATCCTCTGGGTTACTGGGTCTTGAGGATGGATCACTGGCCAGAGCTTGCACAGTATGCTGAGTAACTATCCTCTTCCTCCTCAATGATCATGCTGATAGCTTGTAAGAACATTTTTGGTTCTGGGCACCACCACGAGTGGCTAAGGCCCAATTTTTCAGCCCCTGTTTAACAGGGGCGTGTAATTACAATTTTGATGCAATACTTTGCAGCAGGGCTCATTCCTGTGCTCCAACTAGAGTATCTGTGAGGGGTTGCAGTGTTGTGGCACCAGCACCAGTGCCTAAGGCCCAATTTTTCAGCCCCTGTTTAACAGGGGCGTGTAATTAAAATTTGTGATGCAATACTTTGCAGCAGGGCTCATTCCTGTGCTCCAACCAGAGTATCTGTGAGGTGTTGCAGTGCTGTGGCACCAGTGCCTAAGGCCCAATTTTTCTACCACTGTTCAACAATGGCATGTAATTACAATTCTTGATATAATATTTCACAGCAGGGCCTGTTCCAGCGCCCACCAAGAGTAACTGTGAGGGCTTACAGTGTTGTGGCAACACTAACACCTAAGGGCCAAATTTCTGCAGAGTATATACGGCAGGCCCCTACTTTCAAACATCCAACTTACAAACGGAAGGAGACAACAGGAAGTGAGAGGAAATCTACAAAATTTGGGGTCAGGAGATCCAAGGAGCAGCTCCGTAAAAAGGTGGTCTGACCTGAAGCTGAGGGAGCCGGAGCAGTATAGGAAGCTTAAAAAAACGCTTGAAAAAAGTAAGTTTATTTCCTGTGTTATTTCAAATTGTAATATTTATTCTTGCATGTTTTGCTACAAGTGCTTGGATTGTCTGGTTTCACATTGTAAAATGTCAACTTTTATATTAAGTTGAGTGTCCACTTATTTTGTAATGTTTCGTAGTAAACACTGATCGTCTTAAAAAAAAACATGTTTTGCACATATACACGTAAACCACATGTAGTCATGCATAATTTAATGAAAACAACGTTTATAAACATTGTGGGCTAGATGATGTGTTGTAATTTAAATAGAATGTGAAATGATAAACTGGATTCTGGGTAAAGAAGAGGACACTGAAGCAGCTGGTTACACAGCTTTTAACTCAGGAGCACTATAGTGTGGGCCACCTGAACAAGCTTTTTAGGGTGTCACACACAGGTGCTCCAGTGGATACCTTGGGGTGTCTCCATGTGTGTTATTTTGGTCCAAAAAAAAAAAGGATTCCTGCTTTGTTGAATTCACAAAATCTCATGTGTTCATCTTGGAACTCAGCCAAAACTAACAATTGGACCCCACTTCCAAGCAATGTTTACAATTTATGCCCTCAAATCTCTGTGTGCTAAAAGATACCTTTTGTTTGTTTTATTCTCATAGGGGAGAGGAGACTGGGAGGACACCAATCTGAGGAGCCAGGGAATCACAGACCACATAAAGAAAACCAAGATCCAAAAGCACCCCAAGATCAGCATGTGGAGGAAGCGGAGGTGGAGGAAGGAGAGATGGAGGAAGGAGAGGTGGAGCTTATCACCACAACAGGTCAGTGTCTGTCACCACAACTTCAAGGTAAAAACAAATGTAGGCCTGCATATTTCTAAATCCCTTTTTTTTTTTAGGGGATGAACGTGGTGGTGTGTCCGAAACTCCAAATCTCAAGTGCTAGTGCCAAAATACTTATTCAAGAAATAATGGAATGTAGTAGCGAAATGGCCATTATGAGGAATAGGATGAATGTGATTGAGCAAAAATATAAAAACATTATAGATATTTTGGGGCGAATAGTCTGAAGCCCCCCCCCCCCTGTTATTTTGTATTTTTTGGTAACAAACATTTGCACTTGTTTTCCCACCAGCCAAAATTTGAAGATGCACACAGTGTGTCAACATGTGCTATCTGCCGTCACAGGATATCTATGTCCCTGGTTTGGGGGTGCAACCTCTTCCTCGCTACTCAAGTAGGTGAGAGGAAGGGTTTGCACCCCCAAAGTACGTCCATTGATCCCCCATGATGGCAGATAGCACATGTTGACTTTAGCCATTGGCTCACTTTGAAAAGACCCATTTGGCAACCAAGAAACTGTGTGCATCTTCAAATTTGGGATGGTTCAGGGGTGACATCACCCCATCTCAGGTTTATCGTTTTCATGTTGAACTTTGTAAGTTCCATTGTTTTGATATGTTTTGACAAGGGCTGTGGAAATTAACTAATAATTCCTCGATTAATCGATTAATTGTTTTGATCGATCAAAATTCTTTTGATCGATCAAAATTCTTTGGGCTTGCCGTGTCCATCTGAAGGGCTCCTTTGCTGTGCCTTCGTATCTGCATGCCGGCGGGACCTTACTATCTGCCACACGCAAGGGCTGTTACACTTCCCTCTATCCCTTCCCTCTATCAACCTGGGATTCTACAGCCATCCACTGGGAGTTGTGATAGTTCCCTTCACGATGGACTGATGTTAGCCCCTCCTCATCTGGATTCAGCAGTGGTATCGTTGTACACATTTTTATACCAGTATCATACTTAGCTACATGTTTTTATGACTGCTTTTGCTACCATTTAGTATTACTCGCACTATTTTTACAGCTTATGTAGCTACATCGATTTTATCTCCAGTGCAATATTTATTTTGTTACCTACTTGAAGACTATACAAGTTTTAATGCTATTCCCATCGAGCGCTGCCTTTTGTGTGTTTTTTATATCCTGCTATCGATTTTTCCAGTGGTTGGTAGCTGCACTGGGAATCGGCCTGCAAGGAGATCAGCTAAAAGTAGTTGGATCTGTATGTGCGTTATAATTAATCGAAATTAGTCGATTAATCGATTAAAAAAATAATCGATTAATCGAACACAAAATTTTTAATCAGTAACAGCCCTAGTTTTGACCCATGCATGTTTATGCAAAACCAAAAGAAAGCAAAAAATATTATTATTCTCCAAAATGTGGAGCAAAAAATTTCTACATTGTATTTAATAAAAGAAAAAAACGCACCTGTGGTGCACAGAGTAAAAAATATTTTGGACACTCAAAAATGTGTGGCTTGTTCTTTCTATGCTCAATATCAATTCCGAAAATGCAAAATGCATGTTTTTTACTGTGATAATTGTGGCTATTTACTAAAGACAAATACACTTGGCACTACAAGAACCTGGGAGACACATACTAAAAATGTAAAAAAGCAATAATGACAAAACAAGTTTTTCAAATATATATTTTTCATTTGTTTTTGGGTAAAAAAGGTCAGATATGGTCTGGCATTGCGATAGCCCCCCTACCCGTGAAGTACTTAACGTATTTATCACGTACTTCACGGGCACTTTGGGGGGCCAAGCCAGTATGGCCAGAGTCCAGGCCGGTCAGAATGTTCATCTCAGATAGACCGGCCTCAGGCCCAACTGTAGATATATATGTTGCAGAGTATTGTCTCAAGAAATTGTGCAATATGCAGCAGCAGTAAATTATGTGGTTGAGTTTGTATTCCACCATGTGGATAGCTGTCTGAAACAGGCGGAACCGGCTGGCCATTATCCCGAAGGCATTCTCCACAACCCTCCGGGCTCTGGCCAGCCGGTAATTAAAAACCCTCCTCTCCGGGGTGAGGGTGTGTTGGGGAAACGGCCGCATCAGGTGTGGTCCCAGTCCAATGGCTTCATCCGCGATAAAAACAAAAGGAAGTCCATCCACGTTGTCTGCATCTGGAGGCAGTGCCAGGCCCCCAGACTGCAGACTGCAGACGGTGAGCGAACTCCGTCTGCGCAAATACTCCGCCATCGGACATCCGGCCATTCTTCCCCATGTCCACATACAGGAACTCATACTGTGCCGACACCACCGCCATTAACACAAGACTATTAAAACCTTTATAGTTATAAGAGTATGACCCGAACAGGGTGGCGGCACTATGTGGACGTGCTTGCCATCAATTGCCACTCCGCAGTTGGGGAAGTTTCACCGCTGGGCAAATTGGTCAGCCACAGTCTGCCATTTCTGTGGTGTTGAAGGAAACTGTGGAGTCAAACAAAAAGAATACATTAGTACTTTTGCACTTTACATTGCAAGCAGATTACACAAAGACATTGTTGGCCAACATCAGTATAACATTTATTATTTGTAGGAGTATTTAAACACAAAAATAGAAGGCCCACTTATCAGATGACTCACCCCCGCTGATGGGACATTTGAAAATATTCTAAGGGGGGGGTTATAGCTGATTTTGTGCCCCCCCAAAAAAGGCTCTACCACTCTGCTGAACTTGAATGTGAACTAAAACATTTGGACACATTTTAGGGGGGGGGGGGGGGGGTGGGTTCAAAACTACTATGGCGCTGACAAAAAACATTGTTAAGAAAAAACTAGGCTAGGTGTGTTTGGGCCCAGGATAGCATGCTGGAGAGGTTAGTGAAGGGAAATAGGCATGTAGGCCAAAAAAAGAGCCATTATAAGTAAAAACATGCATGGGGAGAAATGGGACATCCCCAGCATAATACAATCAGGGTAATTTGGGAAGGAGGAAAGAAAGACAATACATTAGCAAACATTCAAAAACTAGAATGTGATGTTAAAGGAGAAAACTTACCTTCATATAGTCCTTCTGCAGGACCTGGATGATGGCAGAACACGTTTCCGGGATAATGATCCCAAGAGCCTGGGGGGAGATGCCTGTTGAGAACTTGAGGTCCTGCAAGCTTCTCCCAGTCGCCAGGTATCTCAACGTGTAAATAAGCCTCTGCTCGGCAGTGATGGCCTGGCGCATCACAGTGTCCTGCCTCGTGATAAAGGGGGACAGCAAATCCAACAGACGGTCCGTCCGTCATTCTGAGATAATTTCTGAAATCATCAGGATTATTCTCATGGATTTCCCGCAGCAGAGACATATGAGAGAATTGGTCCCACTGGAGCAACCAATTCTTGGTCCATGAACTCCTCCTCACCCTGTTCATGGACTGAACTCGGGTTACAGTGTTAACCGCAACACCAAGCCCATAGCCAGCGCGAGCTCTACGACGAGAACGTACTTCAAACATGGCTTTAAACCCTGTTGGCTGGTCAGAACGAACTCAAACAGAACGCACCGAGGAACAGCAAGGCCTGAGAAGAACGACCTGAAAAACAGTAACGAGCGACCAAGAAGGCACTGCAAAGCAGTAACGACCAGACTGCACGCACTGAATAACAAATACGAATCCACAAGCACAAACTGAACACCAGGAAACGATCTGCAAAGACTGAAAAGCGCGAATCGGCTCTCACCAAACTTTTACTAACACGCGGTAACACGAAATCAGCAAAAGCAGCCCAAAGGGTGGCGCCATTCGATTTGAACTTCCCCTTTATAGTGCCGTCGTACGTGGTGTACGTCGCGTCGTTTTGGTGCGGTCGGTTTTTTGACTGATGGTGTGTAGGCAAGACTGATGGAAGTCAGCTTCATCGAATTTCCGATGTACAAAACCATCGGATTAGAATCCATAGGATATCCGATCGTGTGTACGAGGCTTAACAGTTCCACAAGTATAGGGACATAGTAAAGGTAAAGAAATACCATCAAGTCATTCACAGAAAGCACATCTAGAATTGATGGTTCGCTATGTTGGGCTCAATACAATCTCCCACTACAAAGAGAGAAGGCCAAAGCCATAGATCGCCTCATCTGATCAGGAACAATGAAAGGCATACAAAGTAACAATTACACATTAATAAAACAATAAGATAATATGCTGTTACCATTAATCTGCTCTTAAATAAACCATTATATCACTTATATGTCACAGGTGGGTAACTGTAGGGATGGATCACAGAGTAAAAGTCATGGCCACTCACTAACTTGGGTGCAACTTCCAACAATTTCTCTTCTTCTTCTTCCTTGTTTTTTTGAAAAGCAATAATGGTAGATGGGTAAAAAAGTATGGAGTATGAAACAATTTCTATTGAAGATACCTCAGGAATGGACCAATTAGAGGTATCAATTTAACACAATATAGTCTTTCTGGAGGAGAGATAGAAGTATTCAGGTCAGGTCTTGGTTTTTGTCCCTTTCAAGACTAACAAGTTTAGAAATAATTGACAATATACTGCACATCTATTTGTTCGCAATCTGACATTTAAGGTCATGTATGATACGGACTATTGTATAAAATTATTGATTGGTGGAAGGATTTTACAAGGAATGATTTTACGGTTTTTAGGATCTTGTCCAATTACTGTGGAAAAATAATGCATGTTATATACAACATAGATAATGAAGATCCCGTTGGTTCCATTAGTAGTTGACAGTCCTTTCCCTAAATGGGGACAGGACTTGGTTCATATGTGACATACAAGTGTAAATCCAAAAACATTTCCTGCCCATGAAATGAATGCTAATATTTGGACATTACTACAACTAAATATCCCAGGGAAATTGTAGAAGTTCAATTAAGTAATAAAGAGCCTATTAACCTGACACTATCACAATACCAGGCATTGCTCCAATTTGAAAAGAATTACCACATAGTAATTATAGCATGTAATAAAGGTGGCATTGTGGTTGTTATGGATAATACCCAATATGAACATATTTGTCAGGAATTCTTGAGAAATATGGAATGGTATTAATTAGTAGACATGGGAGCCGTCGAAAAATTTGTTTCGTTCCGTTCCATTTCGTATTAAAAAAAAACGTAATTCGTGTACGAAATTCAATTCGAATTCGTACGAAATACGAATTTCGAACGACACGTATAACGAACGATTCGACCGGAACGAACGAATGATTCGACCGGAAATGTACTTCCCCCACCCAATTCCAGCAGCAATCTTTTCTCTCTATAATGTCGAATCTTTTCTCTCTATAATGTCGAATCGGAACGAACGAATGATTCGACCGGAATGTACTTCCCCCACTTCCAGCAGCAATCTTTTCTCTCTATAATGTCAAATCTTTTCTCTCTATAATGTCGAATCTTTTCTCTCTATAATGTCGAATCTTTTCTCTCTATAATGTTGAATCGGAACGAACGAATGATTCGACCACAAATGTACTTCCCCCACCCAATTCCAGCAGCAATCTTTTCTCTCTATAATGTCGAATCTTTTCTCTCTATGTCGAATCTTTTCTCTCTATAATGTCAAATCTTTTCTCTCTATAATGTCGAATCTTTTCTCTCTATGTAGAATAATCTTGGACTAATCGAGTTAAGGTTAGTCACATTCGACCAAAAAATATTTACCTATCGCTTTGTCGAATTTTCATGTCTTATTTGGTAGTTTGGATTCGGATAATTTGGATAGGAAATTTCGTACGAATTTTTCGAAATTTCGTATTTCGTACAGAATTCATATTCGAAAAAATTCGTAATTCGGATTCGTACAAATGTACGAATTTCGAAAAATTCGTACGAATTTGCGATTCGTACGAAACTAATCGCACATGTCTAACTATTAATGGATTTCTGAGGAAAAGGTTAAGGATTTTCAAAATGAATTTGTTGAGATCATTCATAGAGCTAAGTTGTCGCTCTTATTCATAAAGATACGGTGGAATAATAATTTGTAAGTTATCCATGTATTCCAACTTTTAATGCATTAGCCAAGTTTCATAACAATCTACAAATGCCTTATGGTTGACCCTTAAGGGTAAGATATCAAAATTAGCATGTCAGTTAACAATTATGTGTAGCTTCACCTACACAAATGGGCTGGGATACTCATGATATCATTGGCCAAATAGGGAGGGTTAATTTCCTTAGGGGGAAACAGACAAGAATAAAAATCATCAGCAGTTTTATCATTTACATATTCTGTCCAAAACTGAAAAAAAGCTTTGGCTTTAGATTCCATAAATGGTCAATATATAGCAAGAAATTTCACTGCAGTCTTGGTAAAATACGAACTGTAAGTTAACCCCTAGTCTACCAAGGTAAGTATAAGCATTCTGGTATTAAAAGGGTTAAATCAAGCTTACAGATGCATTCCAGTGGCTCTAGAGATCACTTTTACTGGGCTCTGAAGGTGCTGCTCTAATATACCCATGATGTCACCATAAGAGGACCTGTCAACTGCCCATTCTAATACATAGGGGACTTGTTAGCCCCCTTGTGATAGCAATAAAGTTAAATGAAGAAATACATAAAACATTATTTAAAAAGGGATAAAAATGAAAGAAAAATAATAAGATATAAAATCACCCCATCATCCCCATACATACCCTGATGCAATTCTGCAGCATATGGAACACGCATGTACAGTATTTCACAAAAGTGGGTACACCCCTCACATTTTTGTAAACATTTTATTATATCTTTTCATGTGACAACACTGAAGAAATTACATTTTTCTACAATGTAAAGTAGTGAGTGTACAGCTTGTATAACAGTGTAAAATTGCTGTCCCCTCAAAATATCTCAACACACAGCCATTAATGTCTAAACCGCTGGCAACAAAAGTGAGTACACCCCTAAGTGAAAATGTCCAAATTACCCCAAAGTGTCAATATTTTGTGTGGCCGCCATTATTTTTCAGCACTGCCTTAACCCTCTTGGTCATGGAATTCACCAGAGCTTCACAGGTTGCCACTAGAGTCCTCTTCCACTCCTCCATGATGACATCACAGAGCTGGTGGATGTTAGAGACCTTGCGCTCCTCCACCTTCCGTTTGAGGATGCCCCACAGATGCTCATTAACCTTTACCCTCAGCTTCTTTAGCAAGGCAGTGATCGTCTTGGAGGTGTGTTTGGGGTTGTTATCATGTTGGAATACTGCCCTGCAGCCCAGTCTCTGAAAGGAGGGGATCATGCTCTGCTTCAGTATGTCACAGTACATGTTGGCATTCATGGTTCCTCAATAAACTGTAGTTTCCCAGTGCCGGCAGCACTCATGCAGCCCTAGACCATGACACTCCCACCATCATGCTTCACTGTAGGCAAGACACACTTGTCTTTGTACTCCTCACCTTGTCGCCACCACACACGCTTGACACCATCTGAACCAATTATGTTTATCTTGGTCTCATCAGACCACAGGACATGGTTCCAGTAATTATGGATGAGCCGAACACCCCCACGTTCAGTTCGCACCAGAACCTGCGAACGGACCGAAAGTTTGCGCGAACTTTAGAACCCCGTTAAAGTCTATGGGACTCAAACGTTCAAAATCAAAAGTGCTAATTATAAAGGCGAATATGCAAGTTATTGTCCTAAAAAGGGTTTGGGGACCCGGGTCCTGCCCCAGGGTACATGTAGCAATGCAAAAAAAGTTTTAAAAACGGCTGTTTTTTCGGGAGCAGTGATTTTAATGATGCTTAAAGTGAAAAAAAAATTGAAATATTCCTTTAAATATCGTACCTGGGGGGTGTCTATAGTATGCCTGTGAAGTGGCACGTGTTTCCTGTGTTTAGAACTGTCCCTGCACAAAATAACATTTCTAAAGGATAAAAAGTAATTTAAAACTGCTTGCGGCTTTAATGTGATGTCTGGTCCCGGCAATACGGATGAAAATCATTGAGAAAAATGGAATGGGTACCCCCCAATCCCCAGCCCATTACCAGACCCTTTGGGTCTTGTATGGATATTAAGGGGAACCCCGCACCCAAATTAAAAAAAGGAAAGGCGTGGAGCCCCCAGGCCCAATATACTCTGAACAGCAGTATATAGGCAGCACAAACAAGCCAGGGACTGTAGGTTTGTTGTTAAGTAGAATATGTTTGTAATTTTGAACTGGTACATTTTTAAAGTGTAGCTCCAGCCAAAACATCTATTTTTAAGCTTTTTGGAAAACATAGGGAAGGGTTATCACCCCTGTAACATTTGTTTTGCTGTCTGTGCACCTCTTCAGAACATTTCACCTCACTTTCTGTCCCAATGACAAAAGTTTTTTGAAAATTTCCTGGTGTCTGCACAGAATGCCTTCTGTACTGACTCAGCCACTGACCGGAAGTGACCTCACTTCCGACTTCCGGTCATCAGTCCATGTCTCTCGGACCCTCCCCTTTTTGCGTCTGCGATGCGTCATCGCGGCGTGACGTCACACGCCGCATTAATGACGCACCGGGGAGGGATATTTAAATCCCACATTGAACCAGCTATGTTTGGGATCTCCTGGGAGCTCACGCTTGATCGGGACTTTTAGTACAGGTAACCACTCCTTCAATGGTGGGTGGGGGTGGCTGTAGCACGCTTTCTAAGAGCTGGTCTCCTTCTCTATGGATATAGGTGTGAGAACTTGAGGGTCATCTTGTTGGGGATCTGCCTGCCCTTAATCCCGCTTTGGCTTTCTCTTTGGAGCGGAGCGTTTGGTGGCCCCTGGAGGGGCATTTGGGCACGTCAATCAGAAACAAAGAACCCCATTATTACGGATGAGAGATGATCCCAGTATCAGTGTTTGACAGGATGGTATTTTCATACTTAATTCATTATATTGATATACATTTGTATATGTTCAGGCCTCTCTGGATGTGCGTATCCTGTTGATACCCTAATATACACCATAGTCCCTCTGCATATAGGAGCTCCCAGTTTTACATTTAATTCCATTGTAGGAGTGAGGTGAGTGCAGTCCACTACATTGTGCCTGTTGTGGACTTATGTCTTTCCCCTCATTTGTTTCACTGACATATTGAATATGCATTACAGGCACTCTATGAAATATTTACCTTTTGGTCTTAAGATACATCCCTCCCTACGGGAGATCTGGCTATACCTGGATGGGATTGAGTGGAGGGGCCGCGGTATGCTTTGGGAGAAAACGCTTCAGTACATTTGACTCCTACACTCTATCCAGAGGTATGGAGTTTTGTGCATTGATTCTGTCCATCTGTGTGACCCGTGATCATGCATGTCTTAGTTAAAGTCACATACCATATTTATTTGCTGAAATATTTGTATGATGTATTAATAACAACTTTTTGTTTCTGTTCTTTTTCATATATACACCAAAAAGTTGAATGACCTATGTATCATCATATAAAATGAAAGTACCTTTGCGTCCTAATCCTGAAGAAGCCTTATAGGCGAAACTGTTGAAATAATGGACGCCACATCAATTTGTACATGTGTATAGTATCTCAATGTCACTTTATATGTAGTAGGTGTACACCTATGACTTTGAACTAACTGTACTGATTACTTTTAGAACTTTGTATTAATAAATATTTTTCTATTTTTCTTACTCTGCCTTTGAGTGAACTTTAATTGCACCGTTAAAATCCCATATCTTGTACACACATTATTCGTATTATTTGGTGGCTTAATCTCACCTTCTTGCATATTTTCTTCAAAAGCATTTTCCAACATCCGAAAGTCTTCCGGGTAGGTGGTGACAAATCTTTGTGGGTCTTCTGTAAACCATAAAACATGGGAATCTTAGGATGCTGCACCCTGAAGTACCCCCACATCTGTTTTGATATCACTTTCTAACTTTTGGCCCCATCAATTATTTCATAGTATTCCTTCCAAAATTTCTGAAGAATTGCCATTGACACTTTCTAGTATTACTATTTATCTCTTCATGTCCAAGGGGTTTTCCTGTTATGTCGTGGTTACAGTGCCTTGAAAAAGTATCCATACACCTTGACATTTTCAACATTTTGTCATGTTACAACCAAAAACCTAAATGTATTTTATTGGGATTTTATGTAATAGACCAACACAAAGTGCCACATAATTCAGAAGTTGAAGGAAAATTATAAATGTTTTTCAGAATTGTTTACAAATAAATGTGGGAAAAGTGTGGTGTGCATTTGTATTCAGCCCCCCTGAATCAATACTTTGTAGTTTCGCTGCAATTACAGCTGCAAGTCTTTTTGGGGATGTCTATACCAGCTTTGCACATCTAGAGTGACATTTTTGCCCATTTTTCTTTTCAAACTAGCTCAAGCTCAGTCAGATTGGAAGGAGAGCTTCTGTGAACAGTAATTTTCAAGTTTTGCCACAGATTCTCAATTGGATTTAGGTCTGGACTTTGACTGGGCCATTCTAACACATGAATATGCTTTGATCTAAACCATTCCATTGTAGCTCTGGCTGTATGATTAGGGTCGTTGTCCTGCTGAAAGGTGAACCTCCTCCCCAGTCTCAAGTTTTTTGCAGACTCTAAAAGGTTTTCTTTTGCCCTGTATTTGGCTCCATCCATCTTCCCATCATCTCTGACCAGCTTCCCTGTCCCTGCTGAAGAAAAGCATCCTCTACAACATGATGCTGCCACCACCATGTATCACGGTGAGGATGGTGTGTTCAGGGTGATGTGCAGTGTTAGTTTTCCACCACACACAGCATTTTGCTTTTAGGTCAAATAGTAAAATTTTGGTCTCATCTGACCAGAACACCTTCTTCAACATGTTTGCTGTGTCCCCCACATGGCTTCTCGCAAACTGCAAATGGGACTTCTTATGGCTTTCTACTTGCCACTCTTCCATAAAGGCCAGATTTGTGGGATGCACGACTAATAGTTGTCCTGTGAACAGATCATCCCACCTGAGCTTTGGATCTCTGCAGCTCCTCCAGAGTTATCATGGACCTCTTGGCTGTTTCTCTGATTAATGCTCTCCTTGCCCGGCCTGTCAGTTTAGGTGGAGGGCCATGTCTTGGGATGTTTGCAGTTGTGCCATACTCTTTCCATTTTCGGATGATGGATTAAACAGTGCTCCGTCAGATGTTTAAAGTTTTTCAGATTTTATTTATAACCTAACCTTGCTTTAAACTTTCCCACAACTTTATCCCTGACCTATCTGGTGTGCTCCTTGGCCTTCATGATGCGGTTTGTTCACTAAGGTTCTCTAACAAACCTCTGAGGGCTTCATAGAACAGCTGTATTTATGCTGAGCCTAAATTGCACACAGGTGGACTCTATTTACTAATTAAGTTACTTCTGAAGGCAATTGGTTCCACTAATATTTATTTGTATAAAATTTGGAAAACCATTTATAATTTTCCTTCCACTTCACAATTATGTGCCACTTTTTGTTGGTCTATCACATAAATAATAATAATAAAAAAATACATTTACGTTTTTGGTTGTAACATGACAAAATTACATTTCAAGGGGTATGAATACTTTTTCAAGGCACTGTATTTGCAAGGATCCCAAGGCCGCTGATTGTTGTTTAGTTCGATTCAATTTCCTAGATCCATGTTTGTCATATTTTCAATATATTTAACAGTTTGGTTAAAAAAAAAGCAGAGGGCGGGAAAGGGGGAAATGTTTTTGATTGCTCACTAAAATCTTTTTTGGATTGGAATTACTTCAGATTATTCACCAGTAATCATGCAATCAATTTTATCCTCATGCCCCCCCCCCCCAATTTAGTAGTCCCACTTTTAGGGCTTTAAAGTCACACCTAATACACTATATTACCAAAAGTATTGGTGCACCAGCCTTTTCACGCACATGAACTTTAATGGCATCCCAGTCTTAGTCCATAGGGTTCAATATTGAGTTGGCCCACCGTTTGCAGCTATAACAGCTTCAACTCTTCTGGGAAGGCTCTCCACAAGGTTTAGCAGTGTGTCTATGGGAATGTTTGACCATTCTTCCAAAAGTGCATTTGTGAGGTCAAGCACTGATGTGGATGAGAAGGCCTGACTCAAAGTTTCTACTCTAATTCATCACACAAGTGTTCTTTCTGGGTTGAGGTCAAGACTCTGTGCAAGCCAGTCAAGTTCCTCCACCCAAAACTCGCTCATCCATGTCTTTATGGACCTTGATTTGTGCACTGGTCCAAATCATTTGGTCGAGGAGGGATTATGGTGTGCGGTTGTTATTCAGGGGTTGGGCTTGGCCTCTTAGTTCCAGTGAAGGGAACCCATAAAAGCGTCAGCATACCAAGAAATTTTTGACAATTTCATGCTCCTAACTTTGTGGGAACAGTTTGGGGATGGCCCCTTCCTGTTCCAACATGACTGTGCATCAGTGCAAAAAGCAAGGTCCATAAAGAGCAAGTTTTTGGGTGGAGGGACTTGACTGACCTGCACAGAGTCCTGCAATCAACCCGATAGAACACCTTTGGGATGAATTAGAGCGGAGACTACGAGCCAGGCCTTCTCGTCCACATCAGTGCCTGACCTCACAAATGTGCTTCTGGGAGAATGGTCAAACATTCCCATAAAGAAGAAGAAAAAAAAATGAGGGCACACCGACCTAGTGCATTACCACTTATAAAAGTTTTATTTAAAATTAGAATAAAAGCAATGGTCCTACTCACAAACAAGCTTAGGTAAAAGCTTTTCTGGCAATCAAGCTGGATCTCTCGGCACCTGCGGAAAAGGTGACTCGAGTATAAGCCGAGAGGGGCATTTTCAGCACACAAAAATGTGCATTAAAAATCGGCTTATACTCGAGTATATACGGTACTGAACAAATTTTTAGGTTTCGTTCTTATTCCCCTGTGAATTATTAACTGATGTGTTTGATGTCTGGGGAGATTTACACTCTTAACCCAATTGGGTTAAGTTGTCTCTCCAAATGCCTTTCTAAATATTTAATGTGCCAAAAAATAGATTTTCTCTCCAGAACTGTTAAACTTCAAAAAGAATCTTGTGATCTCTGTTTCTTTCTTATCCCCTTTCCAACATTCCTGTTGATATAGTAACATCAAACCACACTATGAAGCTCCATGATAGTCTGCCATTCTTTTCACTGTGAAATGATATATTAACAATACTAGGGTTGCTATACCAACAATATCATCCTATACACGAAAGTGGTGCCTTGTTACAGCATTATGGCTCATGCTTGTATTTTGTACCAACATCCCAAATAAAGAAAGAAAAAAAAAGAAGAGAAAACATGACTTTCAAGGCACTCTATACTGTAGATCCATTATATTGTATGATCTGATTTTATTATTTGAAATTATTAAAACAATCAAAGCAATTGTGTAATTTTTAAAATCGCTTTGTACATCAAAAAGTACTTGATAAACTTATTGATATGTTATTAATTTATTCTGCCTCTATATCAACCAATACATATACAGTACAGTACCACACCCACCAGTGGCGGCTGGTGCTAAACATTTTTGGGGGGGCGGCAAACAAACTCTCCCAAGTTCGCACTCACCCCTCCAGTGGTCACAGTGCCACAGCTTCCCCAGCTTCTCTTCCCGACTAACCCAGTCTTCTTTACATCCACCTCCTGTCCTGATTGGCTGGGAGGAGAAGCTAGAAACTGAGAGCGAATATTGGTTCGCTAGTATCACAAGTGGGAGGGTTAGGGGCACAGTGCTCTGCGCCCCAAGAACAACCTTTTTCAAGCCAATTTAGAGCCTCAAGCTCTAAATATGTGCTTGAAAAAAAAAAAAAGAGAGAGACCTCATAGAAAGGCATTAGTCTGACACCATGCATTCAAACTAGGGCACCCCACATGCAAACTAGGGGGGCAGTGCCCGTGCTTCCTTAATGGACTGGTTGCCACTGACACCCACACCATCAAGTTAATCCTTGTTTATGTCACAAAATCGATTGCAAGGTTCCCTGATGGGAAGATATTCCCTTACACGTTTCGTAGACCAATGAAGACCAGGAGAAGCAAAAGAGGTAGCTATCTTAAGTCGCAAAAATAAATTGTCATTCCATGCAGATATAGTAAATATATTGCAACTAATACATACCTTTTTACTGTGATATGTATAGTGTTAATATGACCACAATTCTCTCTACCTGCTTTTTGCCTACATGGGCAGTGAGCAGAGACTAATCTGCAGCTAATACCGGTGACATTGCTGTCTGCTTTTGTGTAGGCCAGGAGCCCTGGATGCCTGTGATGTAACAGGTTTACATTGGGGCTGGTAACCTAGCATTAAGATCCTATGGGTAGTCATTAACAGAAAGCAGAAAAATAACAAAGTACTGGCAGGATCAACAGGTATTGCTGGCCCTTATTAAATGTAGCGCTACCCCTGTGAGGCCCGCTTGAAAATGTTTGACCCCAGTGGTTGCGAGACCTTGAGAGTCTCCCGTCTTCTCTTAGGCTCGATGCACATCTATGCATGTTGCATTTGAGCATTTCTTCAGTGCATTTTGTGGTGCTTGCCGCGTTTTTACTGCGATTTTACAGCGAATTTGCAGCGGTTTGCGTTTTTTTTTTACACTGTATATAGCTGGTTTCTAAGGAGGTGGCCAGGAAGCCGGCCACCATGTCCTTAACAACCGATGAGTCATCAGCTGTCAGCAGGCTTCCCGCTGAATGTAAAAAAAAAAAATTGCTGGCTAAAACAAAAATCGTGAAAAAAAACAGCGTGGGGTCTGACCCCAAAATCCATACCAGACCCTTATCCGAGCATGCAGCCCGTCAGGTCAGGAAAGGGAGGGGACGAGCAAGCCCCCCCTCCTGAACCATACCAGGCTGCATGCCCTCAACATAGGGGGTAGGTGCTTTGGGGCAGGGGGGGCTCTGCGCCCCCCCACCCCAAAGCACCTTGACCCCATGTTGATGGGGACAAGGGCATCTTCCAGACAACCCTTGCCCGGTGGTTGTCGGGGTCTGCGGGCGAGGGGCTTATCGGAATCTCCCCTATGTGAATGAGTATGGGATACATTGTACCCCTACCCATTCACCAAAAAAAAGTAGTGTAGTGTTAAAAAATACAGTAGACAGTTTTTGACAAGTCTTTTATTAAAAATATCATCCCCGGGTCTTTTCCTTCTTTCCTGCTTCTTCTTCCACTTGGTCGAAAAAAACGACCGTGTGTGGGCTCCGCGGCAGTGTTTCCCTATGGGAAACACTGCCGCGGAAAACATGTTGAAAAAAACGACGAGAAAAATTAGAAAACGACAGAAAGCCCACAGACTATCGTTTTTCTCGTCGAATGGGAAAAATGTCGTTTTTCTCGACGAGAAAAACGTCCGTGTGTACGCGGCATTAGAGATTGATAACATGCTTCAAATGTGGGGGAATCGGGCATGTTAGAGCAGTGTGTCCCAGTCCAGATTAAGTTGCATCCAGATACCGCAAGCCGGCGGAAAACTTCAGAGGGCCCCGGTGAAGGAGTCAGCTCTGCGCCCACTACTTACAGAAAGCTCCAAAAAGATTCAAAAGCAAGAAGAGGCAAAAGAGAAGGGAAACAATGCCCCTCCTAAAACCCCCCATACCACCTGTTGGGAGTTGAAATTTAACAATCTGAGGGAAACCAATGCATACCAGGTCCAAAAAGGGTTGAGGTCCAGAGAGAAATGGAAGAAAAAGAAAACATCAATAGGAAAATCAAGGAGTCCAAAGAAGGAAGCACCCCAGAAGAGGTTTCCAGACAAGTTAATAGGACCCTCCCCTTTAGTCTCCGTTCAAGTGGAGGGAGTCTACACCAAGGCTCTCCTAGATACAGGAGCCCAAGTGACTCTTTTATACAGAGACTTTTACCGGAAGCATTTGAGTCACGTGCCCTTACAGAAGCTGGAAGACCTACAGATAGGGGGAATTGGCACTCGTAGCTTTCCCTCCGATGGTTATGTCTCAATCAGGCTGGCCTTTGATCCCTCGGTGACACCCTGTCGGTAGTTTGTCCTCGCCCGTCAGGGGCCAACACCAGTTCCATGCTAATAGGGACCAACACTGACCTGGTCAGGAGGCTGCTGACCCCTCTAGTGCAGGAGTGGAGTCCTACCACAGACAAGATTCACCCCATGCTGCGACAGGTCTACCAGAAGTTGGTCCTGGAACAAAAGGCCCCGGAAGAGGGGGTGGGAAAATTCTGGAGACTGTCAAGAAAGGAGAAGATATTGCAGCCTGGTGAGGTGACCTGTCTTCAGGCTACGGTAAAACTCTCCTGGGAGCAGCCTGGCCCCTTTGTGGTATTGGAGCCAGACCCCTTGAACACCCACCCAGGATTGGAAGTGATCCCTGAAGTGGTCCCGTTTAGGGCATTGAAGAAGGCGAAGGGCCAGATTCCAGTGAGCATCAGAAATGTCACTAGTTCTCCTATGAAGATTCCAGCCCGGGGACTACTGGGCAAAGTAGATCCTGCTACCCCAGTGACCCTGTCTGAATTGAAGAAAGCTGAAGGAGGGGGACTCACCCTGGAGGAACTCTGTCTGGAAGACAACACCTTGCGAGAGAGAGAGAAGGAGAGAGCCAAGGCCCAGCTGACTAGATGGAGAAAAATATTCTCGAAAGATGAGTTTGACGTGGGGTGTGCGAGGAGTGCCACCCATAAAATCCATTTGCAGGAAGACAAACCCTTCCGGGAGAGGGTCCGGCGAGTCCCCCTGGCTGACTTGGAAGATTTGCGTGAACAGTTGACAGAGCTTAAGAGAACATGGGTTATTCGAGAGTCCAGGAGTCCATATGCCTCCCCCATCGTGGTGGTAAGGAAAAAGAACGGGTCGTTGAGACTCTGCATAGACTACAGGACTCTCAATAGGAGGACCATACCCGACCAGTACACTACCCCCAGGATAGAAGATGCCTTGCAGATTCTGTCTGGGGCCAAGTGGTTCAGTGTCATGGACCTGAAGAGTGGGTATTACCAAATCCCAATGCACCCTGAAGACAGAGAGAAGACGGCCTTCATCACCCTGGTGGGATTCTATGAGTTCAATAGGATGCCTCAAGGCCTGTCGGGAGCCCCCGCCACTTTCCAGAGGTTGATGGAGAAGACAGTGGGGGACATGAATCTTATCGAAGTTCTGGTGTATCTAGATGACATCATTGTCTTCGGCAAGACTCTGGAGGAGCATGAAGAGAGATTGGATAAAGTCCTAACGAGACTCAGTGAAGAGGGACTACAACTCTCCAGGGAAAAGTGCCAGTTTTACCAGTCCTCGGTCCACTATCTGGGACACATAATGTCTGCGGAAGGAGTGTCTACAGATCCTGACAAACTGGACGCAGTTACCTCCTTGCCCAGACCAACTACAGTGACTGAGCTCAGATCCTTCCTGGGGTTCTGCTCCTACTACCGTAGATTTGTGGAGGGGTTTGCGAAAATTGCCAAACCCCTGAATGAGCTACTCAAGACAGAAGGAGAGGAGGATGATACTGGCCCCAGAAAACCTGGAGAGTCCGTGGAAGGCCAGTGGACAGAGAAGCGTGAAGAAGCCTTCAAAATGTTGAAGAAAAGTCTGACCACTGCCCCAGTCCTGGCCTATGCTGACCCTAAGAAACCATATGAACTGCATGTAGATGCCAGCCATGATGGTCTGGGAGGTGTGCTGTACCAAGAGTATGAAGGACAGTTAAGGCCAGTTGCCTATGTTAGTAGAAGTCTAACACCAACAGAAAAGAACTACCCCACCCACAAGTTGAAATTCCTGGCCCTAAAGTGGGCAGTCGTGGATAAGCTCAGAGATTACCTGTATGGAGCTGACTTTACAGTAAAGATTGACAATAATCCACTCACCTACCTCTTCACCATGGTCAAGCTGGATGCCACTGGCCACCGTTGGTTGGCAGCCCTGGCCGGATTCAACTTCAGTCTCAAGTATAGACCTGGAGCTGGGAATCGTGATGCAGATACATTGTCCAGAAGGGCTCATGCACCCACCCACCACACAGAAGACTGGACCCAGGTGACCCTGGATGGGGTACGGGCCTTGTCTCAAGGAGCACAACTTCAAGCTAGTGGTGGGTCAAGGGCGGAAGAGATCGGAGTTTCGGTAGTGGGGGTGCCCAAGTGTTATTGTGACGTGACCCAGATAGTCGAGGACGACCTGCCAAAGCTGTCCAAGAAGGACATAAGAAGAGTTCAGTTGGAAGATCCCTGGGGAAGATTAGCTTTGAAGGCATTGGAAGACCAGGATCCAGGCAGGCTCCTGCAGGACCCCTCAAAGGTGGCTCGACTGGTCCACAAAGAATGGGGCAAGTTACAGGTGCATCAAGAGGTGGTCTACCGAAGGGGCCCCTCTGATGATCTGGAAGAGAAGTGGCAACTGTTCTTGCCGGAAAAACACAGAAGAACTGTCTTGGCTGCCCTACATGATAACCATGGCCACTTGGGGGCCGAACGAACCTTCCAGCTTGTGAGGAATAGGTTCTATTGGCCTTGTATGTGGGCTAAAGTGGAGGAGTACTGTCACTCATGTGCTCGCTGCGTTCAAAGAAAGACATTACCACGTCAAGCTGCCCCAATGGGCCATCTGCAGAGTCAAAGACCCTTGGACTTGGTATGCATCGACTTTCTCTGTCTAGAACCTGACTTGAGTGGACATGGAAATGTTCTGGTGATAACCGACCATTTCACCAGTTATGCCCAGGCCTTTCCAACTAAAGACCAGAAGGCCTCCACCGTAGCCAAAATCTTGGTGGAAAAATACTTTGTGCATTACAGGCTACCACAGCGCCTGCACTCAGACCAAGGGAGAGACTTTGAGAGTCAACTGATTAGGAAATTGCTGGACTCTTTAGGTATAAAGAAAACTCGTACTACCCCTTATCACCCCCAAGGTGATGCCGAACCGGAAAGATTCAACAGGACTCTGTTAAATATGTTGGGGACTCTGAGCAGCGAGAAGAAGCAGCATTGGAGCAAGCACATAGCAGCAATAGTGCATGCCTATAACAGCACAACCAGTGATGCCACAGGGTACTCTCCCTACAGATTAATGTTTGGCAGGGAAGCAAGACTGCCTGTGGATATGGCCTTCGGCATATCGATAGATCACACATCAGCCACCTCGCACAAGGGATATGTAGACAGGCTGAGGAGGAGCCTGGAACTGGCGTTTGAACAGGCCCAAGCGGCATCAGAGCAAAGAGGAGCCCGGAACAAGAGGAACTTTGATCTTAAAGTTCGGATCCAGGATTTGCAACCCCGAGACAGAGTGCTGTTGCGGAACTTGGGAGGCCCTGGGAAGCACAAACTAGCAGACAGATGGAGACCCAAACCTTATGTGATCTGCAAAAGGTTACCAGGCTTGCCGGTATATCAGCTGAAGCCAGAAGGGAAGATAGGGCCACTGAAGACCTGGCACAGAAACCACTTACTTCCACTTTCAGAAGCAGTTTGGATACCTCCTGTAGAGGATTCCCCTGGACCATCCTCAAGTCTGAATACACCTAGGCCCAACACTCGGTCTCAGGCACCTCAGTCTGGAGGAATGGATGTCACTGATCAAAGTGAAGATGAAGAAGAAGAGCTTGAATGGTTGTGTCCGTCCCGGGCCCCTGAGCCTCTGTCTATAGACCTTCCGCCCTCTGAAGATACCTTAGATAGTACATTAAATGTGGAAGCCACCGAGTTTGTCCCGTCCAGCTTTCAATCTGATAAGTGGGAAGATGCCATAGAGTCACTCCCTGCTGAAGATCCAAGGAACTCTCTGTGTCCTCCTTCACCTGATCAGGATGCTCCAGAAACAATGGGACCCAATACACCTACTCCAGAAGAAGACCCTGTGGTGAATGAGACGGTAACCCCAAGAGAACAGAGAGCGAAGAGAACCATTCGTGCTCCACGGAAGTTAACCTATGCCCAAATGGGAGAAAGCTCTGAGGACACAGTAACTACTGCAAGAAGGACAATACAAACACCTGGTCCCTCCACTGTACATTTGGTGGAGGGCAACCCCAGCTCACTTTCTGGCACAGTTAGGCAGGTCGCCCCCATTGATGTGACCTGTGGGCAGGACAAGCTCCCTTCCCGGTTTTGGTGGGAGCTTCCCCTGCCAACTTCCCTTGCAGCCCTCAATGAACTTGTTGGTACTTCTTGTTAATACTGTCTTTGGGGACCAAAGATTCTAAGTGGGGGGAGTGTGTAGCCGGGTATTGCCCTTTAATTCCCCAGGGACTACACTACCAAGTACACCTTGAGGCACCCAGGGTGCATTGCCCTGTGCTAAGGCTGCTGGGGTGGACTTTATAAGAGGGAGGCGGGCCCCAGTTCTTTCTCTTTGGATACCGCCCTCCCAGCAAGAGGATCCCTGTGCTGATCTGCTGTGTGTACAAGGCCTGAAGCCTGGGCCTTGTGCTTTTCCAAAGAGCCTTCCGCTCCACCGAGGAGCCTGCGGAGCGTCTGATCCTGTTGCTGAGTGCTGTCATCAGGAGGACCGAAGACCCGGGTGTCGTGGACACTGTGAAGCGAGTCACAGTAACGGAAGTAACGGACAAGGACTAGTCCAGTCGGGTGAGAGAGCACCTGCTCTGAGCTACATTACAATATCTTTAGGCCCATTAACTTTATTCAGGGCCATCACAGTGATTTCAGGTACACTCTGGGGAGACTATCTGCTGAACTGAGTTACTAGTCTCCCTGGCATTACAAAGTTACCGATCATCATTTCTTTGTTGGATTACAATTGTTCCTAAAAGTGCACCACCGTGTTTTGCTAGCGAAAATTTCTTCCACAGAACTATACCCAAATCATAGTCAGGCCTGACTGGGTAGTATAGGACATTGCTGGGCGCCATTTTGCTCACAAGGGAGGATAGCTGCAGCGGGGTCTGTTAAACTGTCTATCATATTGCTGAACGTTTAATGTTTTAATAACTATACCCATATTGCAGGGCTCTGCATGTAACATTGAATACTGTTTTATCATTTTAACCTTTACCAACAGTAAAATAATAGAGTTAAGTATATTGGTTGTCAGTGTCATTTACTGGTCTATACCATTACTGTGTGCCTCACTGTGGGATTGTGTCATAGAGAATATTAGAGTGATTGCAATTCTATCATCCCCTTTACTAACTGTGCCACGAGAGGTTAGAGCCGATTGCCAGGGGTTGACAGCGGTGCACTACAAGGCCCAAAACAATCAAGGCAGCCCTCTTAACTGGGGGTATCGCTATACAAGCAATGTAAGTACCTGAATTTGACCCAGAGTCAGCCGGTTTACATCTCTGTAAAGTGGGTTGGAGTGTGAGAAAAAACAGCAGAGCAAATAGCTAAGCAGTTCATTTGTTGACATAAAGCATGTTTATAGGAAGAGAAAAAATACTAATAATTGCGCAACCCTGTGAATGGCAGACAAAATGCCAAAAGCAACAAAATAAATGTATATATATCAAACTTAAATATACACCAACAATCCTGAATGTCATCCAGGTGAAGGAAAAATTATATATATAGGTGGGTGAATAAACGAAGGTCTATATATTGTCACAACAAGAAAAAGTTCACATAAGCAAAGAAGTGTCCATAGATGAAGCAGACAATCAATAAATGACAGGAGATTGTAGATCTTCAATGCAAACTTCGGTTTCAGCAGAAATGTACAAACAGGGGGCTTACCAGAGCAGATGGGTCCCTGTCACAGAGACCAAACGAGCTCAGCAACTATACCAGATCCAGGTATCAGCGATGTAATCCTCTAGTTCCTCGCTGTTATGCGGTTATCGGCGCACCTTCCAGCCGTAGGAACGCTCATGTACCGTAGTGTATACCAGGTTCAGAGGGAGAAATAAAATAACTTCATGGTGCAGTAGAATAGGTAAAAAAACGAGTACCCTTTATTGCAAAAAACGGGTAAGCTGACATCCACATGAAGGTAAAAACAAAACTTTCAAAGCTGCACTGAACCCCGCCGCGGCTCGAGCCAATCAGCTGGGGGCGTGGTGACGTCAGGATCCTAGGCTCCGCCCCCAGCTGATTGGCTTGAGCCTCAGTGCAGCTTTGAAAGTTTTGTTTTTACCTTCATGTGGATGTCAGCTTACCCGTTTTTTGCAATAAAGGGTACTCGTTTTTTTACCTATTCTACTGCACCATGAAGTTCTTTTATTTCTCCCTCTGAACCTGGTATACACTACGGTACACGAGCGTTCCTACGGCTGGAAGGTGCGCTGATAACCGCATAACAGCGAGGAACTAGAGGATTACATCGCTGATACCTGGATCTGGTATAGTTGCTGAGCTCGTTTGGTCTCTGTGACAGGGACCCATCTGCTCTGGTAAGCCCCCTGTTTGTACATTTCTGCTGAAACCCAAGTTTGCATTGAAGATCTACAATCTCCTGTCATTTATTGATTGTCTGCTTCATCTATGGACACTTCTTTGCCTATGTGAACTTTTTCTTGTTGTGACAATATATAGACCTTCGTTTATTCACCCACCTATATATATAATTTTGCCTTCACCTGGATGACATTCAGGATTGTTGGTGTATATTTAAGTTTGACATATTGTGAGGGGGTTAGCTCGGCAGCGGGTGTGTGTGACCCCCGAGATGGGCTCCCCACACAAAAACAGGCCCAGCAAACGGTGGTTGTGGTTTTCAAAATCAAAAAGGTGCGGTTTATTTTCTATTTACAGTGACAAAACACAGCAAAGCAAAAGAAACATAAACAAAATAAATCCTGGTCAACTTGACCTCTGACTAAACATACAGGTTTCCTAACTAACAACTGGGATCAGCCTAGTGCTGTCCTAGTCCCTAAGTCCCTGGTTTTAAATGTCCAAGCAAATAGCCACACAGGCTTTGTCTCACCGCACAGGGGTTCACTCTCCCTAGACAGTCCACACAGGTCTGGTTCCAGGCATGAGCTAACATCTAATGAAGCTGGGAGTTCTTATAGAGGCCTAAATGAGCTGACAAGCTTCAGCTGGTCTCATCAACTCCCTGTCTGTACGACGCCCCACACTCTCCCTAGAGGTATGAGTCATCCATGAGCCCACTAGCCTTATACAACTCTCCACCTAGTTGTATAAGTCGGCGTAAAGCCTGAATCTGGGCGAAATATATCTACCCCCCTGGATGCAACCAGGTGACTTTACCTTCCTGCTGTCACATACCCCCCCTCTTGTTTTAACCTCGGGGTTGGAACACCAGCAATCAGGCATTCATGTACTCGAGACAAAGCATCCACATTCCCCATTTGAACGCCAGGGCGATGCTTTACTGTGAAGTTGAATTCCTGGAGGGCCAGGAACCACCTATTCACTCTTCTATTTGTTTCTTTGTTTTGAGCCATCCACTTTAACGGAGCGTGATCCGTAACCATGTCAAAGTGCCTACCTAGCAGGTAGTACCGAAGGGAATCTAGAGCCCACTTCACCGCTAAACACTCCTTTTCAACGGTGGCGTAATTTACCTCATGGGACTTCAACTTCCTGCTGAGGTAAATGACTGGGTGCTCTTCCCCGTTCCAGACCTGGGACAATACTGCTCCTAACCCCACATCTGACGCATCACTTTGTACGACAAAGTCTTTAGAGAAGTCGGGTGAGTACAACACTGGCTGGCTACATAAGGCTTGTTTCAAGAATTGGAATGCTGCCTCAGCCTCGGGGGTCCATTTAATCATGACCGACCCTTTCCCCTTCGTCAGGTTGGTTAGGGGCACAGCCCTAGAAGCAAAGTGGGGAATGAATCGCCGATAATACCCAGCGATTCCCAGAAAGGCTCGTACCTGCTTCTTGCTGTTGGGACGTGGCCAACTCTGGATGGCCTCGACTTTGTTGAGTTGGGGTTTTATTACTCCCCTCCCAATGGTGTACCCAAGATATTTGGCCTCCTCCTGCCCAATGGTACACTTCTTGGGGTTAGCCGTAAACCCCGCTTCCCGAACAGAGTCCAGGACTGCTTGCACTTTTGGCAGATGTGAGGCCCAATCTGTGCTATGGACAATTATGTCATCCAGGTAAGCCGCAGCATACTTCCGATGGGGCCTCAGCATCTGGTCCATTTTCCGCTGGAATGTGGCCGGCGCATTCTGTAACCCGAACGGCATTCTTTTATATTGGAACGCCCCGTCTGGGGTTACAAATGCGGTTTTCTCTTTGGCCGACTTGGCCAGGGGGATTTGCCAATACCCTTTTGTCAGGTCAAGAGTCGTCATGTATCGGGCTGTTTCCAGCCGGTCGATCAACTCATCTATACGTGGCATGGGGTAGGTGTCAAATTTTGTAACTTTGTTCAACTGTCGAAAATCGTTACAAAATCGCCAGCTCCCATCCGGTTTAGGCACCAACACAATGGGACTAGACCAATCACTTTGGGACTCCTCTATCACCCCTAAGTTCAGCATTTTCTGTACTTCCTCCCGTATTGCCTCCCGTCGGGCCTCTGGGATCCGATAGGGTTTTAACTTCACCCTTTCACCGGGCGGGGTAATGATGTCATGCTCTACCCCAGATGTTTGTCCCGGCAGCTCAGAGAATACCTCCTTGTTGCGAAGCACAAACTCCTTAACCTCCTGTTGTTGGGGTTGTGACAAGGTGGCTGCTATTCCAACCTCCGGAATCACGCAACCAGTTTGAGCTGGTGACCAAGTGTCTGCGACTAGGGACTCTCTATCCCTCCAGGCTTTCAACAGATTAACGTGATAGATCTGTTCGGGCTTTCGCCTTCCTGGTTGTCTGACCTTGTAATTCACTTCGCTCACTTTTTCCATTATCTCGTAGGGGCCTTGCCATTTGGCAAGGAATTTACTTTCAACCGTAGGGACAAGTACCAGTATCCTATCCCCCGGGGAAAAGGTACGGGTCTTGGCTCCACGGTTGTACACTCTCTGCTGTGCTAACTGCGCTTGGGCCAAATGTTCCTTCACGATGGGCATTACCTGTGCAATTCGGTCTTGCATCAGGGCGACATGCTCAATCACACTCCTGTGGGGAGAACTCTCACTTTCCCAAGTTTCCTTGGCAATATCCAACAGCCCTCTTGGGTGTCTCCCATACAGTAACTCAAAGGGGGAGAATCCCGTAGAGGATTGGGGCACCTCCCTAATAGCAAACATCAGATAAGGAAGTAGACAGTCCCAATCCTTTCCATCTCTATCCACCACTTTCTTCAACATTTGTTTTAGGGTTTTGTTGAACCTTTCAACCAGCCCATCGGTTTGGGGGTGATACACAGATGTACGTAATTGCGTCACTTTGAACAATTTACACAGCTCCTTCATAACCCGGGACATAAAGGGTGTACCTTGGTCCGTAAGCAGTTCTTTACAAATACCCACCCGGCTAAACACAAGAGATAGCTCTTTGGCTATGGTTTTGGCCGAGGTATTTCGGAGAGGGATCGCTTCTGGATAACGGGTGGCATAGTCCATTATAACTAATATGTACTGGTGCCCCCTAGCGGACTTGATTATAGGACCTACCAAATCCATGGCGATCCTCTCAAACGGGACCTCAATGATGGGTAGAGGGACCAGCGGGCTACGGAAATGTGGCATCGGGGCCGACCTCTGACACACAGGGCAGGAGGAACAATAATTTTCTATGTCCTTCATCACCCCCGGCCAATAGAATCTCTGTAATACCCTCTTTCGGGTTTTCTCTGTCCCCAGATGACCTCCAAGAACGTGCCCATGGGCCAACTCCAACACCAACTTCCTGTAAGGTTTGGGCACCACAAGCTGCTCAACGGTTTCTTCTGCCCTTTTTGCCACCCGATACAGTAGGTCCTTCTCTACGCTGAAGTATGGGTAAGTGCAGGTATTATCTGGGTTCACTAACTCGCCATCTATTTTCACTACGTTTTCCCGTGCCTTTATTAGGGCGGGGTCTTTCAACTGTTCTGTGGCAAAGTTTTCCCTGTGAACCTCAAGATCAGAAAACTCCACAGACGGTAGGTTTTCGTCTGAGGAGGTGGGCTCCTCTCCAGTTTCTTGAGTCTCCCCTGCCAATACTGATAAGGGAAATTCTGGAGAGTCCTCACCACTCTCAGGGAAGTTCTGGCTATCACATTCCTGGTACATAGGGGCACCAGTGGGGGGCTCAGGATCATCCCACAGTTCCCAGAACTTCGGAAAATCCCTTCCCACAATGGCGTCATGCGGTAACTGAGATACTAAGCCCACTGGATGAGAGAGGGTACCTTTGGGGGTCTCGAAACACACTGTAGTCACTGGATACTCTCGGGTGTCCCCATGCACACAAATAACAGCTACCTTGCTATTCCCAGAGACCTCTGTTTTAACTAACTCAGCCTTTATCAGGGTCACAAGGCTACCTGAATCCAGCAATACCACAACATTTCTACCATTAACACACATTTTGCATAAATGTTTCTCAGTTCCTCGAATGGCAGTGCATGCGACTGTCGCACACAGCGACTGACGTCTGCCCGTCAGAAAGTCACACTGCATGGGTTCCTCCACAACCGGGCAATTGGCTGCAATATGTCCCGCTTGCCGGCAGCGGTAGCAAACGATCCTTCTTGCGGCCTCTTGAGCCGCTGATTTCCCAGGCTGTTCTCGCCAAACTTGGGGTAGAGCTCCCACCCTCTCACTCTCTCCACCCTCACCCCTTGGAATCCTCTTATCCGCCCCTGGGGATGGTCTGGTCTTAGGGTGGAAAGTCCGAGTGTCTCTGGAAGAGGCCGTCAGGTTCTCTGTAGCCAAGTATTTCTCCACACGATCCACAAGACCATCGGCCGTCTCTGGGTCTCCATGGCTTACCCACTTTTGGATGGCAGTAGGAAGAGCTCTCAAAAACCGATCCATTACAACACGTTCCACAATCTTTGGTGCGGACAAAGTCTCTGGCTGTAGCCACTTTCTGCTCAGGTGAATGAGATCATACATTTGAGACCTGGGGGGTTTTCCAAGCTGGAAAGTCCAGTTATGCACACGCTGAGCCCGGACAGCCTGGGTGACACCCAGCCTTGCCAATATTTCAGCTTTTAGCATCGCATAGTCTTTTGCTTGGTTAGGCTCTAGGTCATAGTAAGCTTTCTGCGATTCACCAGTTAACAGAGGAGCCACCAGTCCAGCCCACTGCTCCTCAGGCCACTTTTCTCTTTCAGCGGTCCTTTCAAATGTGGTCAAAAATACCTCTGGATCATCCTCTCCAGTCATTTTTGTCAATAAACGACTCACCCCAAAGGACGCGGTATTAGTGGGACGGCTTTCCTCACTGGTCTGCGGACGTTGCTGCATTGCTGCTTCCATCTGTTGTTGTAGTCTCTGCTCTTGCTTCTGTAACAGGTCTATGAAGCGGGCCTCAGATTGCTGCTGGGCTTGTTGCTGAGCCTCCAGACTCTGTTGCAAAGTTGCGTTTGTCTGCTGCTGGGCTGCAAGGCTCTGTTGATGAGCTTGCTGCTGGGCTGCAAGGCTCTGTTGATGAGCTTGCTGCTGGGCTGCGAAGTTCTGTTGTTGAGCTGCAAGGCTCTTTTGCAAACCTGCATTTGTCTGCTGTTGATTGGCATTTGCTAGAGCCAGCTGCTTCAGTATCTCCTCCATGCTGGCTTAAAAAAAAACTGCCACTGGTTCTCCACCAACTGTGAGGGGGTTAGCTCGGCAGCGGGTGTGTGTGACCCCCGAGATGGGCTCCCCACACAAAAACAGGCCCAGCAAACGGTGGTTGTGGTTTTCAAAATCAAAAAGGTGCGGTTTATTTTCTATTTACAGTGACAAAACACAGCAAAGCAAAAGAAACATAAACAAAATAAATCCTGGTCAACTTGACCTCTGACTAAACATACAGGTTTCCTAACTAACAACTGGGATCAGCCTAGTGCTGTCCTAGTCCCTAAGTCCCTGGTTTTAAATGTCCAAGCAAATAGCCACACAGGCTTTGTCTCACCGCACAGGGGTTCACTCTCCCTAGACAGTCCACACAGGTCTGGTTCCAGGCATGAGCTAACATCTAATGAAGCTGGGAGTTCTTATAGAGGCCTAAATGAGCTGACAAGCTTCAGCTGGTCTCATCAACTCCCTGTCTGTACGACGCCCCACACTCTCCCTAGAGGTATGAGTCATCCATGAGCCCACTAGCCTTATACAACTCTCCACCTAGTTGTATAAGTCGGCGTAAAGCCTGAATCTGGGCGAAATATATCTACCCCCCTGGATGCAACCAGGTGACTTTACCTTCCTGCTGTCACAATATATACATTTATTTTGTTGCTTTTGGCATTTTGTCTGCCATTCACAGGGTTGCGCAATTATTAGTATTTTTTCACATGTGTTTGTAGCTGAATATTCCATTTTTTTATTTTATTTTGCAGCACCATCACTTTTTTTCATTAATATATGCACCATAGCTTCCTTTTGATGACTAGCATATGTATACACTCATTAACGTTTTTGTTGGCCAAGTGTGTTAGCACTTAAGTATTGATACAGTCTAGGGAGATAGCGCGGATTCACCCCTTTACACGTTATAGGAAGAGAAAGCAGCCAGGTAAGTCAGTCAGGGGGTGAGTCCAATCTGTCTGTTGACAAAAGAGCGCGACTTGGCAATACATCCAAGTGCTCATGCTCACGAAACGCGTCCATTTTTGGTGACGTCATCCCCTGCAGCCTGCCATTCCTTGTGTTCCAAGCCTCATTCTGAGGCCGCCTTCAGGAGCCAGCGTATCCGGAAGGGACACTGCTATCATCAGGGAATCTACATGGCCTAAGACTCGGGAGCATCACCCTGACATCACTCATACCATGCCTGTAATTTCTACCTAAATGTGAGTTGATTACATTTCATTACAGCTTATGTAAAAAACGACTGCACCCAGAGGCGCCTCTCTCCTTGTGTTTTCTTGCAGCCCCTGGAATATGGTTTCTATTCTATCATGATGGTAGCCCTGCTTGCATCCTCTGGACGTTTTTTAACCCTTTGCATCATCTTCACATAGACTTTCTTAGACTGTGTATATCCTACGGACAGATCATTGATCATTATAGAACATTAATTTTATCGCAAATTTTATTGCAGATTTGTATTGGGACATATATGAGCTTTTGCGCCTCCACTTGTCTTATGGTGAGTCCAAGACAACCTGGGCTCAGAGGAAGTGGATTGAATGATGCTGGCTATCAGACTGAGGCCATCTAGCAGCAAAAAATTACTGAGGGTGAAGTCTCTGGACTGAAGGTGATTATTGCAGGAAAAGCATGGCATTTTAGCTTTATGGGCTTTTAATTTTAATTTTGTTATTTTTGCCTGGAGTTCTGCTTCAAAGACAAAAAAGACAAGAAAGAGGGTCTAAAACATTGATGATAGAGAGACATAGTCATGACCTCTGTCTGTGCAGCCAATCACTGCAAATGCTCCTCAACCTTCTGGTCCCATGAAAAGACTAGGGAATCAGGGGCCAGCTAGACCCAAAGATGGACAGCTTCACCTCAGAGGTAGATCTTTGGATACTATTAGGTAGGCAGCAGGTAGGGAGAGAATTCAAAAGTAGATTTTCAAACCTGCATACTCTTTTATACTAAAGCCTTGTACACACGACCGGTTTTCCCAGAAGGAAAGCGACCATGAGAGTGTTTGGCCGGTAAAACTGGTCGTGTGTATGCTTCATGGCAGTTTTCCCGACAGGAAAACTGGCGAAAAAAAATAGAGAACCTGCTCTCTATTTTCCCGTCGGGATTCCCGGCGGACTTTTTCCCGTTGAGAAAATCGGTCGCGTGTATGCTTTTCCGAGGCTAAAAAAAATGCGCATGCTCAGAATCAAGTTTGAGACGGGAGCGCTCCTTCTGGTAAAACTAGCGTTCATAATGGAGATGCTACAATAATGAACTTGTTTTGCTGCTGATATTCACACTGACTAACTTTTTCTTACATTTTCTATCGTGATCTCATGATTATTTAGTTATATTTTAGAGCAAGATCTCCTTAATAATGTATTTTTACATTTTTTTTTGGTTTATGAAAATTTTTAATCCAGATCTGCATTTTTTTTCTTGAATTTCTAGTGATCTCCATGATTTGATTTTTAATTTTGGTGTCAAGTTACCACAATAACATTATTATCTTGTATTTTTTTACCTTCAAGGAGAATGGTTGGTGTTATCTGTCCCTGTTTTTTTTTTGTTTATGTACCTGCCTACTCACAAACAAAATGTTTTTTTTTTGAATAAAAACACATAGGCAAGTATTAACTGTAAAAATAAATTCCATTTATTCTGGCTCATAAATAAAATAAATAGCAAGGCAGCGCTGGAGAACCTGCTGCAATTTGCGCAGCCTTGGGACCCCAAGACACACATCAACTCTGTGTGGACCAAAAATTTTGGAGCTTGAGAAGCACATACAGTTGGGAGCACAATCTGGTCCTGGACTCCCAGAGGTCAGGAGGAACAGCAGCAGATGACTTACCTGTATATGTCCCAAGTCTGTGGTACTACAACAGCCTGTGCCTTCTGTCAGACCACATTGAAGCAAGGCCATCACTTTCTAGACTTCTTGGTAACCTTCCCTGTAGTCTTCTTTGCAGCCTTCTCTGCAGCCTTCCTTCCAAGCTTTGTTGAAGCCTGTGGCACTGGAGGTGTACTTGTGTCAGGAGGAGGAGAAGGAGGTAGAGGAGAAGGAGGTGGAGGAGAAGGAGGTGGAGGAGGATGGGCGAGCTCACAAATTGCAGTATTTTCAGTAATTGTCCCCATCAACCCCTTATTTATTAATCTTATAAGGAGGGGCTCACATAGGAGGCGTGGGCCCATCTCCATCTGCTTCATTTTGGCACCATCTAGGGCCTCGTAGCCCTCTTCAGTGGTGGTTGGTTCTTGGAGGGTGGCATGTGCGTCTCGAATCAGGGCCATTGCTGCCTCGCTCATGCTCCTATCCCTCCTGGCCTTTCTTGTTGTAAGGCGGATGGGAGGCACCTGAGACGTGTTTCTGCCACTTGGCCCGGCCACCTCCTGTCTGTCACTGGGCCTGGCCTCCTCCTGTCTGCCACTGAGCCTGGCCTCCTCCTGGCTACCACTGGGCCCTGCCTCCTGCTGCCTGACATTTTCCCAACCGTCATCTTGGCAGAGCTCTCCCTGTGTATAAAAAAGGGACATAGTTTTAGTTTTTGGTTCATCAATCACACACAATTTTCAGCTCATGACTGTTGCAAATTGAATGTTAATAAATAGAAAAGACTATCATTCTGACCCCAGCAGTTATCCTTCTTCTCCCAAACTTTTTTGGCCACTACTGTCTATTGATATGTCAAACACTTTTTGCTCAAACATTAATTTCTTATCAATATTAACATGTATTTTACAGCATTAATTTTATCACAATAAATCTTTTGTAAAATACTATACCGGGCTCCAGATGTCCAAATCAGGTTCTTCCAGGATGTCAGGCTCTTCTTGCTCCAGAGAAGGCTCATCTAGGCTTCAGGGAAGGCTGGAGGGAAGGCTAGAAAGTGATGACCTCACTTCAAGGTGGTCGTTTAGAAAGCTCAATCTCTTGTAGTACCACAAAGTCGGGACAAACAGACACTGCTGCTGCTCCTGACATCTGTGATTTCAGGACTTTAAAGCGCTCCCTCCTGTATGTGCCTCTCAAGGTCCCAACTTTATGATCCACCTCAAGGAGGGTTGCTCTGGGCATCTGTGTCTGCACAAATTGGCGCATGATCTCCAGTGCTACCGTCCTTGTCCATTTTTTCTTATGGACAGGGTTTTTTGTCTCCCAAAGAGCAGGCAGCTCCCTGTATTTGTCTATGAACTCAATAAAGAAATCTATATCTTTGAAAGCATTCATTTTTCTGCAAGACAAAACACAAGACAAAAATACTAATGTCAGTCTGAACTCTAGTAATCTTTATCCCCATATAGGCCACAATCAGTATGCACTATAGGCCACTGATGTTCCAAGTTAAAATCTTACTTTCGGTCTCACGTTCGTCGCTTTTACTCCTGTCTCCGCACACAGAGCGTAGTTATGACACATGCGTGTTAGCTCTATACACACTACGCACACGTTGCCCGCCCATGACGTTCTTTCTCGAATAGTCCCCGCCCCTTCTCTTTTGGCGCGCAGTGGGAGACAACATGGCAGAGTCACAGCAGGTGTCTGCTAATTCATCTAACGACGAGACAAGCCCGGAGCGTGAAACGTCACGATCAAGGAGGAGATACAAGGCATCTAATATGTCCTTTGCGGACATGGCGGAGATGGCGGAGATGGTGGACATATTGAAAAAGTCGGATTATGATGGCAAGCATGGGCCGTATACCCACCCTAATCTAAGGAAGGCCAAAATAATGAGTAAAGTTGTAAAAAGTCTGCAGAAGAATTTTGGGGTATGAAGATCTAAAGAGCAGCTTACAAAGAGGTGGTCTGACCTCAAACTGAGGGAGCCGGATTAGGAGAATGTTTGCGTAAATAATTGTGCAGGATGCAGCAGCAAAAGACGATGTGGTTTAGTTTAAACTGCGCCATGTGGATTGAAGTGAGAAACAGGCGGAACCGGCTGGCCATTATCCCGAAGGCATTCTCCACAACTCTTCGGGCTATGGTCAGCCAGTAGTTGAAAACCCTCCTCTCCGGGGTGAGGGTCCTCTGAGGAAATTGCCTCATGAGATGTGGTCCCAGACCAAAGACTTCATCAGCCAGAAACACGAAGGGGAGTCCTTGCTCATTGTCTGCATCCGGTAGCAATGCCAGCTCATCACTCTGGAGACGTAGGGCAAACTCCGTATGGCCGAAGACTCCCCCATCCGACATATAGCCATTCTTCCCCACATCCACATAGAGGAATTCATACTGTGCTGACACCACCGCCATCAACACAATGCTATGAAACCCCTTGTAATTGTAGTAATAAGAACCCAAATGGGGTGGCGGCATGATGCGGACGTGCTTCCCATCTATTGCCCCTCCACAGTTAGGAAAGTCCCACCACTGGGCAAACTGGGGTGCCACATTCTGCCATTCCTGTGGCGTGGAAGGAAGCTGTGGAGTCAAACAAGAAAAAAATAAATTTAGTACTTTTGCACATAACATTGCAGGCAGATTATACAAAAACATTCTGGACCAACATCAGTATAACATTTAATTTAAGGAGTATTTAAAGCCAAAAATATAAGGCCCACTTATCAGATTCCTCACCCCCTCTGATGACCCATTGGAAAAATTTGTGGGGGGGGGGGCTAAATGAGTTTGGGATCACCAAAAATAAACCTCTACCACTCTGTCTGAATTTAATGTGAAAAAATACATTTGTAGACATTTTAGGGGGGGGGGAAGCACTACAATGGAGTTGACAAAATACATTGGGAAGTGACAAGGCTAGGTGTGTATGGGCCAAGGATAGCATGAAGGGAAATATGCATTTAGGCCAAAAAAGGAACATTAAAAGCTTACAGCATGCATGGGGACAAAGGGGACATTCACAGCATATTACAATAATGGTAATTAGGAAAGGATGAAAGAAATACAATACATTAGCAAGCATTAAATACATAAAATGTGATGTTAAAGGAGAAAAATTACCTTAATATAGTCCTTCTGCAGAACTTGAATTATGGCAGAACAGGTTTTTGGGATAATGAGCCCCAGAGCCTGAGGGGAGATGCCTGTCGAGAACTTCAGGTCCTGCAAGCTTCTCCCAGTCGCCGGGTATCGCAACGTGGCGACTAGCCTCTGCTCAGCAGTGATGGCTTCCCGCAAGACGGTGTCCTGCCTCATGATATAGGGGGACACCAAAGCCAAGAGATGCTGAAAAACGGGGTCCGTCATCTGGAGAAAATTCCTGTAGTCATCAGGATTATTCTCCTGGATCTCCTGCAGCAGAGGCATGTGACAGAATTGGTCCCACTAGAGAAACCAATTCTTGGTCCATGAACTCCTCCTCACCCTGTTCATGGACTGGTCTTGGTCCAAGACAAGAAGACCAACACCAAGCCTATGCACAGCACAAACTCTACGACAAGTACATACCCACAACATGGCAAGATAACGGTCGGCTGGTCAGAACAAACTAACAGAACGCACTGAAGTACAGCAAGGCCTATGAACAACGACCTGAAAATCAGAAACGAGCGGACAAGAACGCACTGAAAAACAGATACGACCTGACTACATGCCCTCAAAGACAAGATACGAACCCACAAGCACAAACTGAACAGCATAAAACGAACTGAAAGCACGAAGACTGAAAAGCGCGAATCGTCTCTCACCAAACTTTTAATAACACACAATAACACAAGATCAGCAAAAGCAGCCCAAAGAGTGGCGCCATTGGATTTGAACTTCCCCTTTATAGTGCCGTTGTACGTGTTGTATGTCACCGCGCTTTGGACAGGCGGGATTTTTTATGACAGTCTGTACGCAAGACAAGCTTGGCAGGAATCCCGTCAAGCTTGACAGGAATCCCTTCGGGAAAACCAACGTTTTTTTTCCCGAGGGGAAAACCGGCCGAGTGTACAGGGCTTAACTTAAAAAAACGTACTAGTATTTGAAAATGTTGTGATGCGGTGTTGCTTCTACCCCTAATCTCTTACCCAATGGCCTTACTGTAAATAGAGCCCTCCACGAGTATTTAATTACATATACTACTAGATATATCATTGCTGTCCCCCTCAGCTACATAGTTTATAGTTCTTTGAACCTCTATTTGATATTAGTTGCTGGTTTCCCCCACCTTTTATAATATGGATACACCTTTAATATCTTCAGCATTGCGAGATTTCATCAAATTTCCAAAATAAACATTTTCTGTGCTAAGGGAAAAAGAGCTGAGAAAAGCTATAACTGGAAATTGCTTCTGCGTGTTAATATTTCCTATGTAACTGTCTCGGTAAAGTCTGCAACTCAATAAAATGATGATATAAACCCACCATCTGTTCAGGCTGCACATTCCTCTCCATCTGGGTGTTTTACAGGCTGTTTTTTAATATATATTTTCCAATATTTCAGTGTACTTTGGGGAGAATTTGCTCATTTAAACACTGTAAACACCTTACAAGATTTTTAATATTTTATTGCCAGTGATTACGTTGGAGAGAGGGAGAACGAGGGACGCAGGTGTTTTCAGGGTCAGTTTTCAGAAACAGAAAGTGACAATTATTGATTTTTTTCCCATTTAACAGAAGAATTGTCCTTAAACTGCAGCAGTGTTTTCCAGTATTTAACAAAAATTTCACTACTGTACTTTTTTCCAGTAATGGTTGTATCAAAGATATTTGGCACTTTTACAATTTAGATGTAAAACGATCCCAGATGTAGATGCTGGATTTTTAATAAGGCATTCCTGAGCAAGTCCTTAGAAAAGCAGGGTAACAGGGAGCAGAACTATATGACCAATTTGAACTAGAACAATAGTGTTGTGACAGTGGGATCCATTCACAGAACCAGATCGCATTCAGTAATTAGGTGTTTTTCAAATAACTGCATGTAATCCTGAAAATGTCAATTCAGTTTTGCTTTTATTTACGTCATAAAACAAAAACAGGAGTGAAAGTCAATTCATAAAAAAATAAAAGAATGCATAAGTAGTGGTCCCGACATGGTTGTTAAGAAGCAGGTGGCCCACGCATCCTTAACAACTGATGAGTCATCAGCGGGGCACTTTTATTTTTATTCATATAGATAGGGATATAGGCAGATGGCCCTACCAGATTATTGCCTCATATAAAGTCCCAAACTGTTCTTTCTCCTCTTCATTAGCGGGGCACTGCCCCCTGGTGACGTCACCGACCAGGGTGGAGCGTTTTTCGCTTTCTTTATTTGGGTCGGCAGGGCAGTGGGCATCGTGATTGACGATGGAGCTACACCGGGGGAATTTTTGTTTTTTAAATAAAGGACTTGTCAAAAACTGCCCACTGTCTTTTTGTAAACTACACTTTTTTTTTTTTTTTTGGAGAATGAGTAGGGGTACTATGTACCACTTACTCATTCACATGGGGGGGTGGGATCTGGGGGCCCCCTGGTTAAAGGGAGCTTCCAGATTTTGATTAGCCCTCACTCGTAGACCCCCACAACCACCAGCCAGGATTGTAGAGAAGAGGCCTTTGTCCCCATCAACATAGGGACAAGGTGCTTTAGGGGGGCAGAGCCCCCCTGCCCCAAAGCACCCCCATTGTTGAGGGCATCTGGCCTGGTATGGTTCAGTGCTCTTTTGAACCCTGCACACTGTACATAGAACCCTGTACCCTGTGCATAACGCAATCCAGGGCCCTTCACTCTGTGCCTGGCACTCTACTGCACTGTGTGAGTGAGTGAGTGAGTGAGTGATAACTTGTATAGCGCTACAAATGCGAACTGAATCGCCTCAAGGCGCTTGGCATCCAGTGACGTCCTTATCCATCAGAAGGGGTGGGTCTTAAGTTTTTTCCTGAAGGCCCGATGGTTTTCTTCCATGCGGATGTCCGTGGGTAGAGCGTTCCATAGCCGTGGTCCTTGGACTGCAAATCTTCGTTCTCCCTTCCATTTGTAGCGGGATTTGGGGATGTGAAGGAGGTTTTGATTGGTTAACCGGAGAATGCGTTTGGGGGAGTAGTGTTTTATTTTCTCGCATAAATATTGAGGTGCGTTTCCTTGTGTGCACTTGTGGGTGAGGTAGAGGGTCTTGAATGTGACCTGATCCTTTACGGTTAGCCAATGGAGGGTCCTCAGTGAAGGGGTGATCGATTCCCAGGGTTTTTTCCCTCTTACCAGTCTGGCTGCCGTGTTCTGGATGACTTGTAGGCGCGGGATCTGATATTTAGGTAGTCCTATGTAGAGGGAGTTTGCATAGTCGAGTCGGGAGTTGATGATTGTTCCAACTACTACTGCTGTGTCCTCTTCCGGGATGAAGGGGGTGAGTCTCCGTAACAGACGGAGGAGATGGTGCGATCCGCTGACTACTGATCCTATTTGTGCATCCATCGACATCTCCGAGTCAAAGATGACTCCGAGACTTTTGTCTTTGGTGCTCGGGGTAATGGTCAGTCCAAGAATGGTGGGTGGTGTGCAAGACGTCTTTGTTTTTGTCTTTTGGTTTGCGTGGAGGAGAAGAAGTTCTATTTTGGATCCATTGAGTTTGAGGGAACTCTCAGTCATCCAATCATCGATCAATGTGAGGCACTCTTCCAGTCCGCGATATTGGTCTTTTTTTCCGGTGATACGAAAGTAGAGTTGGGTGTCGTCAGCATATGAATGGTAGCACAGATCCTGTTTGCTGATGATTTTAAAGAGTGACTGTGTGTGTAACGCACTTAAAAAACCTGCACCCTATGCATAACACACTCCAGATGTGCAGAGCGCAATCCAAAGCACTGCACCTAGCACTCTCCTGCAGCCTGCGCTCTGTGCATAATGCACTCCACAACCCTGCACCCTGTGCATAACATTCTCCAGAACCCTGCACTCTGTATGTAGTGCACTCCAGAACCTGACTCCTTGTGCATAATACACTCCAGAATCCTGCACTCTGTGTCTAGCACTCTCCTGCACACTGTACTCTGTGTGTAACGCACTCCAGAACCCTGCACCCTGTGCATAATGTACTCCAAGTCCCTACACTCTGTACGTAGCACACCCCAGAACCCTGCTCCCTGTGAATAATGTACTCCAGAACCTTGCACTATGTATGTAGCGCTCTCCTGAACCCTGTACCCTGTGCATAATGCACTCCAGAACCCTGCTCCTTGTGCATAAGGCACTCCAGGACAGTGCAGTCTGTACCTAGTGCTCTCCTTGCACTCTGTATGCAATGCCATCCTGAACAGTGCACTCTGTACGCAGTGCCCTCCTGAACCCTGCATTCTGTACGCAGTGCCCTACTGAACCCTGCACTATGTATGCAGTGCACTCCTGAACCATGCACTCTGTACACAGTGCACTCCTGAACCCTGCACTCTGTACATAGCGCACTCCTAAACCAGCACTCTCTGCATAGCACACTCCAGAACCCTGAACTCTGTACATAACACATTCCTGAACCTTGCGCTCTGTACGTTACCCCCGTCTGAACCCTGCTCTTTGTACATTGCGCTCTCCTGAAACCTGCACTCTGTGCGTAATGCCCTCCTGAATCCTTCCACACTGCATGTAAAACACTTCCACAGTTTGTGCAAAACCGTTTGTAATGGAAGCTTTTTATTCTTTTATTAAATGATTGTGCTGTAGTTTGTATGTGTCCGTGAGACTCTTGCTTGTGGCACAGCAGTCACAGCATATTTTATAGGTACAAGCCTGGGTTTTGTTTAACCAAGCCCCTCCCACTGTTTAGAGTTTGGCCACATCCATTTTTGTCATGGCACGTGTAGTGCTCCATGGGTCACTTCCTCCCTCAAGTGTCCCTCATTCTGAATTTCAAAAGTTGGGAGGTATGGGTTACTCGCTAAACAGTATCTCATTGTACTAGGTGGAGAGGTAGGGTGGTGACGTCACAATCTCTATCTCGTCCAATCAGGGGACACTTTGCATTTGTTGAGAAAATGGAAGGTGTTTTCTGAATGGCACCCATGCCAAGCGGGCATCCTCCTATGTTAGGTAAGCAGCTACTTGGCACAGGACCCACAAGCTGGTGGAATTAACTGCAGCATAGATGCTTACTACTGTGATTTTCTGCTTTCATTGGGATCCTAAACAGGTATAGCACATACATACTTACATTGATACAAGCTGGACCAATGTAACTATGTAAAAATTGCCATAGCTAGAATTCAGCTTTAAAGGAGGTCAACAATCGCAGCCTCCAAATGTCTTTAACCTCCCTGGCGGTATTCCCGAGTCTGGCTCAGGGTGAATTTTTCAGTACCAAAAGCGGTAACCCCGAGCCAGACTCGGGGCTGCATCGCAGGATACAGGGAAAGTTACTTACCTTGTTCCCTGGATCCTGCGATGTCTCCCCGCTGTGTCTGCGAGATGTGTCTCACTCGATTCACACAGTGCCGAGCTCCGTTCCCTGCGAGCGCTGCGACGCACTGGAGCGGATATCGGCGCCAAATTCAAAAAAGTAAAAACATACAATACATACAGTATACTGTAATCTTACAGATTACAATACTGTATCAAATAAATGCACATCCCCTTTGTCCCTTGTGGTTTGTCCAGTGCCCTGCATGCACTTTTATATTATAAAAAACTGTTCTTTCTGCCTGGAAACTGGAGATTGTCCATAGTAACTAGGGATGAGCTTCGTGTTCGAGTCGAACATACGTTCGACTCGAACATTGGCTGTTCGATCGTTCGACGAAGATCGAACGATTTGGGCCGTTCGCGCCAAATTCGAGTGACGCGAACGGCCCACAATGCACTACGCCATCGCAGTGTCATCCAGGCGCTGTGATTGGCCAAGCATGCACTGTGACCCCGCATGCTTGGCCAATCACAGCGCCGGCAGCGAGGAGAGCAATGATTGGCCACAGGCAGGATGCCTGTGGCCAATTATTGCTGAGGGTGTTTAGTACACGCCCCACACTATAAAAGGCCGCCAGCACGGCGGCCTAGTGTAGTGTGTTCCGGAGCAGGGATAGAGTAGCATAGGCAGGGACAGTGACTGTTATTTCTTTCTTGCTTAACCTGGATTCCTTTAGTTTAGGGAAAGAGAAGGATAGGTAGGGAGAGTGTCAGTGTGTTTTGTGCTTCTGCTATAGTGTGCTTAAAAAAAACATTTATTCTAGGGACAGAAAACTCTAGGTAGGGACAGTGTCAGTTTCTTTCACTCTGCAAGTCCTTGTTTCCAGGGACCTGTAAGGACAGTGAGTTAATTGTCCTTGTGCTATATTGTGCTTAAAAAAAACATTTATTCTAGGGACAGAAAACTCTAGGTAGGGACAGTGTCAGTTTCTTTCACTCTGCAAGTCCTTGTTTCCAGGGACCTGTAAGGACAGTGAGTTAATTGTCCTTGTGCTATATTGTGATTAAAAAAAACATTTATTCTAGGGACAGAAAACTCTAGGTAGGGACAGTGTCAGTTTCTTTCACTCTGCAAGTCCTTGTTTCCAGGGACCTGTAAGGACAGTGAGTTAATTTTCCTTGTGCTATATTGTGCTTAAAAAAAACATTTTTTCTAGGGACAGAAAACTGTAGGTAGGGAGAGTGTTTTTTTTCTTTCACTCTGCAAGTCCTTGTTTCCAGGGACCTGTAAGGACAGTGAGTTAATTGTCCTTGTGCTATATTGTGCTTAAAAAAACCATTTATTCTAGGGACAGAAAACTCTAGGTAGGGACAGTGTCAGTTTCTTTCACTCTGCAAGTCCTTGTTTCCAGGGACCTGTAAGGACAGTGAGTTAATTGTCCTTGTGCTATATTGTGCTTAAAAAAAACATTTATTCTAGGGACAGAAAACTCTAGGTAGGGACAGTGTCAGTTTCTTTCACTCTGCAAGTCCTTGTTTCCAGGGACCTGTAAGGACAGTGAGTTAATTTTCCTTGTGCTATATTGTGATTAAAAAAAACATTTTTTCTAGGGACAGAAAACTGTAGGTAGGGAGAGTGTTTTTTTTCTTTCACTCTGCAAGTCCTTGTTTCCAGGGACCTGTAAGGACAGTGAGTTAATTTTCCTTGT
Organism: Rana muscosa; assembly: GCA_029206835.1. Lineage (NCBI taxonomy): Eukaryota > Metazoa > Chordata > Amphibia > Anura > Ranidae > Rana > Rana muscosa. Next base: position 78,313,044 of record CM055125.1, read on the forward strand.
GCTATATTGTGCTTAAAAAAAACATTTATTCTAGGGACAGAAAACTCTAGGTAGGGACAGTGTCAGTTTCTTTCACTCTGCAAGTCCTTGTTTCCAGGGACCTGTAAGGACAGTGAGTTAATTTTCCTTGTGCTATATTGTGCTTAAAAAAAACATTTATTCTAGGGACAGAAAACTCTAGGTAGGGACAGTGTCAGTTTCTTTCACTCTGCAAGTCCTTGTTTCCAGGGACCTGTAAGGACAGTGAGTTAATTGTCCTTGTGCTATATTGTGCTTAAAAAAAACATTTATTCTAGGGACAGAAAACTCTAGGTAGGGACAGTGTCAGTTTCTTTCACTCTGCAAGTCCTTGTTTCCAGGGACCTGTAAGGACAGTGAGTTAATTTTCCTTGTGCTATATTGTGATTAAAAAAAACATTTATTCTAGGGACAGAAAACTCTAGGTAGGGACAGTGTCAGTTTCTTTCACTCTGCAAGTCCTTGTTTCCAGGGACCTGTAAGGACAGTGAGTTAATTGTCCTTGTGCTATATTGTGCTTAAAAAAAACATTTATTCTAGGGACAGAAAACTCTAGGTAGGGACAGTGTCAGTTTCTTTCACTCTGCAAGTCCTTGTTTCCAGGGACCTGTAAGGACAGTGAGTTAATTGTCCTTGTGCTATATTGTGATTAAAAAAAACATTTATTCTAGGGACAGAAAACTCTAGGTAGGGACAGTGTCAGTTTCTTTCACTCTGCAAGTCCTTGTTTCCAGGGACCTGTAAGGACAGTGAGTTAATTTTCTTTGTGCTATATTGTGCTTAAAAAAAACATTTTTTCTAGGGACAGAAAACTGTAGGTAGGGAGAGTGTTTTTTTTCTTTCACTCTGCAAGTCCTTGTTTCCAGGGACCTGTAAGGACAGTGAGTTAATTGTCCTTGTGCTATATTGTGCTTAAAAAAACCATTTATTCTAGGGACAGAAAACTCTAGGTAGGGACAGTGTCAGTTTCTTTCACTCTGCAAGTCCTTGTTTCCAGGGACCTGTAAGGACAGTGAGTTAATTGTCCTTGTGCTATATTGTGCTTAAAAAAAACATTTATTCTAGGGACAGAAAACTCTAGGTAGGGACAGTGTCAGTTTCTTTCACTCTGCAAGTCCTTGTTTCCAGGGACCTGTAAGGACAGTGAGTTAATTTTCCTTGTGCTATATTGTGATTAAAAAAAACATTTTTTCTAGGGACAGAAAACTGTAGGTAGGGAGAGTGTTTTTTTTCTTTCACTCTGCAAGTCCTTGTTTCCAGGGACCTGTAAGGACAGTGAGTTAATTTTCCTTGTGCTATATTGTGCTTAAAAAAAACATTTATTCTAGGGACAGAAAACTCTAGGTAGGGACAGTGTCAGTTTCTTTCACTCTGCAAGTCCTTGTTTCCAGGGACCTGTAAGGACAGTGAGTTAATTTTCCTTGTGCTATATTGTGCTTAAAAAAAACATTTATTCTAGGGACAGAAAACTCTAGGTAGGGACAGTGTCAGTTTCTTTCACTCTGCAAGTCCTTGTTTCCAGGGACCTGTAAGGACAGTGAGTTAATTGTCCTTGTGCTATATTGTGCTTAAAAAAAACATTTATTCTAGGGACAGAAAACTCTAGGTAGGGACAGTGTCAGTTTCTTTCACTCTGCAAGTCCTTGTTTCCAGGGACCTGTAAGGACAGTGAGTTAATTTTCCTTGTGCTATATTGTGATTAAAAAAAACATTTATTCTAGGGACAGAAAACTCTAGGTAGGGACAGTGTCAGTTTCTTTCACTCTGCAAGTCCTTGTTTCCAGGGACCTGTAAGGACAGTGAGTTAATTTTCCTTGTGCTATATTGTGATTAAAAAAAACATTTTTTCTAGGGACAGAAAACTGTAGGTAGGGAGAGTGTTTTTTTTCTTTCACTCTGCAAGTCCTTGTTTCCAGGGACCTGTAAGGACAGTGAGTTAATTTTCCTTGTGCTATATTGTGCTTAAAAAAAACATTTTTTCTAGGGACAGAAAACTGTAGGTAGGGAGAGTGTTTTTTTTCTTTCACTCTGCAAGTCCTTGTTTCCAGGGACCTGTAAGGACAGTGAGTTAATTGTCCTTGTGCTATATTGTGCTTAAAAAAAACATTTATTCTAGGGACAGAAAACTCTAGGTAGGGACAGTGTCAGTTTCTTTCACTCTGCAAGTCCTTGTTTCCAGGGACCTGTAAGGACAGTGAGTTAATTTTCCTTGTGCTATATTGTGCTTAAAAAAAACATTTATTCTAGGGACAGAAAACTCTAGGTAGGGACAGTGTCAGTTTCTTTCACTCTGCAAGTCCTTGTTTCCAGGGACCTGTAAGGACAGTGAGTTAATTGTCCTTGTGCTATATTGTGCTTAAAAAAAACATTTATTCTAGGGACAGAAAACTCTAGGTAGGGACAGTGTCAGTTTCTTTCACTCTGCAAGTCCTTGTTTCCAGGGACCTGTAAGGACAGTGAGTTAATTGTCCTTGTGCTATATTGTGATTAAAAAAAACATTTATTCTAGGGACAGAAAACTCTAGGTAGGGACAGTGTCAGTTTCTTTCACTCTGCAAGTCCTTGTTTCCAGGGACCTGTAAGGACAGTGAGTTAATTTTCCTTGTGCTATATTGTGCTTAAAAAAAACATTTTTTCTAGGGACAGAAAACTGTAGGTAGGGAGAGTGTTTTTTTTCTTTCACTCTGCAAGTCCTTGTTTCCAGGGACCTGTAAGGACAGTGAGTTAATTGTCCTTGTGCTATATTGTGCTTAAAAAAAACATTTATTCTAGGGACAGAAAACTCTAGGTAGGGACAGTGTCAGTTTCTTTCACTCTGCAAGTCCTTGTTTCCAGGGACCTGTAAGGACAGTGAGTTAATTTTCCTTGTGCTATATTGTGCTTAAAAAAAACATTTATTCTAGGGACAGAAAACTCTAGGTAGGGACAGTGTCAGTTTCTTTCACTCTGCAAGTCCTTGTTTCCAGGGACCTGTAAGGACAGTGAGTTAATTGTCCTTGTGCTATATTGTGCTTAAAAAAAACATTTATTCTAGGGACAGAAAACTCTAGGTAGGGACAGTGTCAGTTTCTTTCACTCTGCAAGTCCTTGTTTCCAGGGACCTGTAAGGACAGTGAGTTAATTTTCCTTGTGCTATATTGTGATTAAAAAAAACATTTATTCTAGGGACAGAAAACTCTAGGTAGGGACAGTGTCAGTTTCTTTCACTCTGCAAGTCCTTGTTTCCAGGGACCTGTAAGGACAGTGAGTTAATTTTCCTTGTGCTATATTGTGATTAAAAAAAACATTTTTTCTAGGGACAGAAAACTGTAGGTAGGGAGAGTGTTTTTTTTCTTTCACTCTGCAAGTCCTTGTTTCCAGGGACCTGTAAGGACAGTGAGTTAATTTTCCTTGTGCTATATTGTGATTAAAAAAAACATTTTTTCTAGGGACAGAAAACTGTAGGTAGGGAGAGTGTTTTTTTTCTTTCACTCTGCAAGTCCTTGTTTCCAGGGACCTGTAAGGACAGTGAGTTAATTGTCCTTGTGCTATATTGTGCTTAAAAAAAACATTTTTTCTAGGGACAGAAAACTGTAGGTAGGGAGAGTGTTTTTTTTTTTTCACTCTGCAAGTCCTTGTTTCCAGGGACCTGTAAGGACAGTGAGTTAATTTTCCTTGTGCTATATTGTGCTTAAAAAAAACATTTATTCTAGGGACAGAAAACTCTAGGTAGGGACAGTGTCAGTTTCTTTCACTCTGCAAGTCCTTGTTTCCAGGGACCTGGAGAGACATTGAGTGAATTGTCCTTGTGCTATATTGTGATTAAAAAAAACATTTATTCTAGGGACAGAAAACTCTAGGTAGGGACAGTGTCAGTTTCTTTCACTGTGAAAGTCCTTGTTTCAAGGGACAGAGAAGGACACCTGAAGGTAGCCCTTATTGCTTTTTTCCCATCTCCCTGCAGGCCATCTATTAGAATGTCTGGAAGGCAAACAAGGAGAGGCAGACAGTCAGGAGGCAATAAAAGAGGGCAAGCAGGCTCTGTGTCTGGGGGCAACAGTGCTGGTCGTGGACGCGGTGCATTGTCATCAGCACATGGCCATGGGACACGCTTGTCCTTCTTTTCGGCAGCTGGACATGTTGAGCCACATCATGCCGAAGACTTGGTAGAGTGGATGACCAAGCCCTCCTCCTCCTCCTCATCCTCTCTCACCCAGGCTCAGGGTACTGGAAAAGCAGCTGCCAAAGCGTCGTCTTCCCTGGTATCAATGTCAGACAAATCATCAGTCACTCCTTCCCTAGACCCACCATGTCCTCCTCCTGAGGAGTCCCCCGAACTGTTTCAGCACAGTGTTGGGTACATGCTCCAGGAGGATGCCCAGCGTTTCGAAGGGTCTGATGATGAAACCCAGCTAGAGGAAGGCAGTAGCGTGAGAGCAGACAGAGGGGATGCTCAAGAAGGACACCAATCTGGCAGTCATGTTCCAGCAGCTGCAGCATACTGCCAGATTGGCTCCAGTGATGAGGAGGGAGGGGATGATGAGGTCAATGACTCCACGTGGGTGCCTAATAGGAGAGAGGAGGAGGAGGAGGATGAGGAGGAGGCACATCTCCAACGAGGCAGGATGCCCTTTGGTGGCCAGCGTAAGGGCAGTACACCGACGGAATCACACCGCAGAGCTCCGCCTGTGCAGGGCGCTGCCTCTGCCCGTCATTCAAAAAGTTCTTTGGTGTGGGCCTTTTTTGAGGCTAGTGCATCAGATCGCACAGCTGCTGTTTGCAACATATGTCTCAAGCGTATATCGCGTGGCCAAAACATCAGCCGCTTGGGTACCACATGCCTGACCAGACATATGTTGACCTGCCATGCAGCTCGTTGGCAAGCCTACCTCAAAGACCCACACCAAAGAACAAAGCGGACCTCTCCTTGCACCGCATCAGCTGGGATCTCCAACCCCACTATAACTTCAGTCCTCTCTGAAACATGCACTGAGAGGAATGAAGGTGTAGAATTAGGTGTGTCACAGCCAAGTACTTGCGCCCACTCTGCTAGCAGTACACCGACGTCCGATTCTAGCAGGCAAATTTCCCTGCCCCAGCTGCTGGACCGTCGAAAGAAGTTCACTCCCAGCCATCCACATGCCCAGCGGTTGAATGCTAGCTTGGCTAAATTGCTAGCGCTTCAACTGCTGCCTTTTCAGTTGGTAGACTCGGCCCCCTTCCGTGAGTTTGTGCAATGTGCGGTTCCTCAGTGGCAGGTTCCCAAACGCCACTTTTTCTCACGGAAGGCTATTCCGGCTCTCTACCGGCATGTGGAAGGCAATGTCTTGGCCTCGCTGGACAGGGCGGTCAGCGGTAAGGTGCATATTACCGCTGACTCATGGTCCAGCAGGCATGGACAGGGACGTTACCTTTCTTTCACGGCCCATTGGGTCACTCTTTTGGCAGCTGGGAAGGATTCAGGACAAGGTGCAGTAGTGTTGGAGGTTGTCCCACCGCCACGCCTCCAAAATGCTACTACTGGTTGTGACACACCTCTCTCCTCCACCCCCTCCTCTTCTTCTTCCTCCATGGCCTCTTCCTGTGGTTTGTCCTATGAACCAGCGGTGCTCCGTAGCCGTTCACGGGGCTACGCAAGTACGCAGGCAAAAAGATGCCATGCCGTGCTTGCGCTGGTGTGTTTGGGGGACAGAAGCCACACTGGGGCAGAGGTCCTGTCTGCTCTGCAGGGCCAGGCCGAGAGGTGGTTGACGCCACGCCAGCTTAAGCCAGGAATGGTGGTTTGCGACAATGGCACCAACCTCCTCTCCGCCCTCCGACAGGGACAACTGACCCATGTGCCCTGTGTGGCTCACGTCCTTAACCTGGTGGTGCAGCGCTTCTTGGGCAGGTACCCGGGCTTACAGGATGTCCTGAGGCAGGCCAGGAAAGTCTGTGTGCATTTCCGCAGATCTTATAATGCCAGTGCTCGCCTGGCTGAGCTGCAAAAGGAGTTGAACCTGCCCAAGAACCGCCTTATATGTGACATGCCCACCAGGTGGAACTCAACGTTGGCCATGCTGCAGCGGCTGCACACGCAGCAGAGGGCCATCAATGAGTACCTGTGCGACTACGGCACCAGGACAGGGTCAGGGGAGCTTGGTTTTTTTTCTCCACGCCAGTGGGGCATGATCAGGGATGCATGCACTGTCCTGGCACCATTTGAGGAGGCCACGAGGATGGTGAGCAGTGACAGTGCATGCATCAGTGACACTGTACCTCTTGTCCACCTGTTGGAGCACACGCTGCGTGGAATAATGGACAGGGCACTTGAGGCAGAACAGAGGCAGGAAGAGGAGGACTTCCTTGCCTCTCAAGGCCCCCTTTACCCAGACAGTGTTCCTTCTGTCCCACCCATCGCACAGGAAGAGGAGGAGGAGGAGGAGGAGGAGGAGGAGGATTGTGTCAGCATGGAGGTGGAGGCTGGCACTCAGCATCATCAGCAGCAGTCTTTTAGGGATGATTTACAGTCCCAAGAAACCAGTGGACTTGTACGTGGCTGGGAGGAGGTGGCTGCGGATCATGTCGTCCTTAGTGACCCAGAGGACTCCGGAGCGAATGCCTCAGCAAACCTACGCTGCATGGCCTCCCTGATCCTGCAAAGTCTGCGGAAGGATCCTCGTATTCTTCGGATCAAGGAGAGGGACCATTACTGGCTGGCCACTCTCCTTGATCCACGGTACAAGGGTAAGGTTGCGGACCTTATGTTACCGTCGCAGAGGGAGCAGAGGATGAGACAACTCCGGGAGGCCTTGCAGAAAGGTCTGTGCAACGCGTTCCCAGAGACTGGGAGGTTGCAAACTCCTGGTCCTGGACAACGAGTTGCTGAGGCTTCGGCCAGTCAAAGAAGGAGCGGTGGGGAAGGTGGCCGTCTGACCGATGCGTTCAGACAATTCTTTAGTCCGCAGCCCCAAAGTATGATCGGTTCCAGCAACCATCGCCAGCGTCTGATAAACATGGTGCAGGAATATCTAGGGGCAAGGTCAGACTTGGACACCTTCCCCACCGAAAATCCTCTGGCTTACTGGGTCTTGAGGATGGATCACTGGCCAGAGCTTGCACAGTATGCAATTGAGCTACTGGCCTGTCCTGCATCCAGCGTTCTTTCGGAACGCACATTCAGTGCTGCTGGAGGATTTGTCACGGATCACAGGGTGCGCCTGTCCACCGACTCGGTTGATCGACTGACTTTCATCAAGATGAACCAGTCTTGGATCACCACCAGCTACCACACACCTGATGCTGATATAACAGACTAATTGATTTTAAAATGTCACATCCCTTCAAGACTGATGCTGATGCTGAGTGCCTGTGCTGTTATGTTGACTGGCTATCCTCCTCCTCCGAGTCCTCAATGATACGATTGATGATGATAGCTTGGAAGATCATTTTTGTTTATGGGTGCTGCCACCAGTGCCTAACGCCCAATTTTTCAGCCCCTGTTTAACAGGGGCGTGTAATTACAATTTTTGAAGCAATACTTTGCAACAGGGCTCATTGCTGTGCTCCAAGTACAGTATCTGTGAGGAGTTGCAGTGTTGTGCCACCAGTGCCTAAGGCCCAATTTTTCAGCCCCTGTTTAACAGGGGCGTGTCATTACAATTTTTGAAGCAATACTTTGCAACAGGGCTCATTGCTGTGCTCCAAGTACAGTATCTGTGAAGGGTTGCAGTGTTGTGCCACCAGTGCCTAAGGCCCAATTTTTCAGCCCCTGTTCAACAGGGGCATGTAATTACAATTCTTGATCTAATAATTCACAGCAGGGCCCATTGCTGCACCCACCAAGAGTAACTGTCAGGGCTTACAGTGTTGTGGCACCAGCACCACCATCAAAGGCCCAATTTTTACTACCACTGTTCAACAATTATATGTAATTAAAATTCCTGATATAATAGTTGACAGCAGGGCGTTCCAGCACCAACCAAGAGTAACTGTGAGTGCTTACAGTGTTGTGCCAACACCAACAACTAAGGGGCCTATTTCTGCAGAGTATATACGGCAGGTCCCTACTTTCAAACATCCAACTTACAAACGACTCCTACTTGCAAACGCAAGAAGACAACAGGAAGTGAGAGGAAATCTACCACTAGGAAGGAAAATTCTCTCCTGTAAGAATAAATATGGGAGAAAGGTGTCTCCTCTGTACTGATGCTTTATCAGCAATCCTTGTTTCAAGAAAAACACCACATTTCAAAAACAGTTGTCATTAGGACGGAAAGTGAGGTGAAATGTTCTGAACAGGGGCACAGACAGCAAAACAAATGTTACAGGGGTGATAACCCTTACCTATGTTTTCCAAAAAGTATAAAAATAGATTTTTGGTCTGGAGCTACACTTCAACAATGTACCTGTTCAAAATTACAAACAGATTCTACATAAGAACAAACCTACAGTCCCTGTCTTGTATGCACCGCCTGTATACGGCTGTTCAGAGTATATAGGGCCTTTTTTATTTTATGTGCGGGGTTCCCCTTAATATCCATACAAGACCCAAAGGGGCTGGTAATGGGCTGGGGTAGGGGGGGGTCATGGGGTAGCTATGCCATTTTTCTTAAAGATTTTCATCCATATTACCGGGACCAGACATTACATTAAAGCCGCAAGCAGTTTTAAATGGCTTTTTTTTCCTTTAGAAGTGTCATTTTGTGCAGGGACAGTTCTAAACACGGGAAACACGTGGCACTTCACAGGCATACTTTAGACACCCCCCAGGTACGATATTTAAAGGAATATTTGACTTTTTTTTTTTCACTTTATGCATCATTAAAATGACTGCTCCCGGAAAACGACCGTTTTTAAAACTTATTTTTGCATTGATACATGTCCCCTGGTGCAGAACCCGGGTTCCCAAACCCTTTTTAGGACAATAACATGCATAATAGTTGTTATAATTAGCACTTTAGAATTCGAACGTTCGCATCCATTGTATTTAATAGGGTTCTAATGTTCGTTCGAACTTTCGGTCCGTTCGCGGGTTCTGGTGCGAACCGAACCCGGGGGTGTTCGGCTCATCACTAATAGTAACCAAAAAGTGTCCGTTTACGTCAAAAGTGGTTTAAGGCTGGGTTCACACTAGTGTGACACGACAGCCGTCCTACTTTGGATCCGACTTTGCCCCGTGACATGAAGCCGACATATGTCCGACTTTCAATGAACGGGGATCCGACTTGGATCCCCGCCAATAGATGGCACTGTGTTTGGTATGAATCTTGAGGGGGAACTCCACGCCAAATTTTAAATAAAAAACCGGCATGGGTTCCCCCTCCAGGAGCATACCAGGCCCTTGGGTCTGGTCTGGATTTTAAGGGGACCCCTACGCCGAAAAAACGGCGTGGGGGTCCCCCCCAAAATCCAAACCAGACCCTTATCCGAGCACGCAACCTGGCAGGCCGCAGGGGAAGAGGGGGGGACGAAAGAGCGCCCCCCTCCCTCCTGAACCGTACCAGGCCACATGCCCTCAACATGGGGGGGTTTGGTGCTCTGGGGCAGGGGGGCGACCTGCGGCCCCCCCATCCCAAAGCACCCTGCCCCCATGTTGATGAGGACAGGGCCTCTTCCCGACAACCCTGGCCGTTGGTTGTCGGGGTCTGCGGGCGGGGGGCTTATCGGAATCCGGGAGCCCCCTTTAATAAGGGGGCCCCCAGATCCCGGCCCCCCCACCCTATGTGAATGAGTATAGGGTACATCGTTCCCCTACCCATTCACCTGGTGGAAAAAAATGTCAATAAAAATACAACACAGCTTTTTAAATTAATTTATTGCACAGCTCCAGGGGTCTTCTTCCGACTTCGGGGGTCTCCGGTGTCGTCGCCGCGCTCTCCGGTTCTTTCTTCTGCCGGGCCTCCGCTATCTTCTTCCAGCTCTTTAGCTAGCGGGGCCCGGTCTTCTCTGTCGCCTTCTTCTTCTCCCGCTCTCCGGTTCTTCTCCCGCTCTCCGGTTCTTTCTTCCGCCGGGCCTCCGCTATCTTCTTCCAGCTCTTTTGCTAGCGGAGGACCGGTCTTCCCATCATCTTGTCCGGCTCTCCGGTGTCCTTCTGCCGGCCCCTCCACTGTCTTCTTCCAGCTCTTTTGCTAGTGGAGGGGCCGGTCTTCCCGTCGCCGTCTTCTTCTCTCTTCTCCTCCTCGATGTTGACGCGTCGCTTCCTCCCGCTGTAATACTGGCTGTTCGCTCCGCTCCGAATTAATATAGGCTTCTCATGACGTCACAGTCACATGCTCCCATGACGTCACAGTCACATGCTCCGGGGCCACCCGGAGCATGTGACTGTGACGTCATGAGAAGCCTATATTAATTCGGAGCGGAGCGAACAGCCAGTATTACAGCGGGAGGAAGCGGCGCGTCAACATCGTGGAGGAGAAGAGAGAAGAAGACGGCGATGGGAAGACCGGCCCCTCCACTAGCAAAAGAGCTGGAAGAAGATAGTGGAGGGGCCCGGCAAAAGGACAACGGAGAGCCGGACGAGACAACGGGAAGACCGGGCCTCCGCTAGCAAAAGAGCTGGAAGAAGATAGCGGAGGCCCGGCGGAAGAAAGAACCAGAGAGCGGGAGAAGAACCGGAGAGCGGGAGAAGAAGAAGGCGATGGAGAAGACCGGGCCTCCGCTAGCAAAAGAGCTGGAAGAAGATAGCGGAGGCCCGGCAGAAGAAAGAACCGGAGAGTGCGGAGACCCCCAGAGCTGTGCAATAAATTAATTTAAAAAGCTGTGTTGTGTTTTTATTGCCATTTTTTTCCACCAGGTGAATGGGTAGGGGTACGATGTACCCCATACTCTTTCACATAGGGTGGGGGGCTGGGATCTGGGGGCCCCCTTATTAAAGGGGGGCTCCCGGATTCCGATAAGCCCCCCGCCCGCAGACCCCGACAACCAACGGCCAGGGTTGTCGGGAAGAGGCCCTGTCCTCATCAACATGGGGGCAGGGTGCTTTGGGGTGGGGGGGCCGCAGGTCGCCCCCCTGCCCCAGAGCACCAAACCCCCCCATGTTGAGGGCATGCGGCCTGGTATGGTTCAGGAGGGAGGGGGGGCGCTGGGCCCTGCGGCCTGCCAGGTTGCATGCTCGGATAAGGGTCTGGTTTGGATTTTGGGGGGACCCCCATGCCGTTTTTTTGGCGTAGGGGTTCCCTTTCAAATCCAGACCAGACCCAAGGGCCTGGTATGCTCCTGGAGGGGGAACCCATGCCGTTTTTTTTTTTTTTAAATTTGGCCTGGAGTTCCCCCTCAAGAGCAGCGCAGCCCAAGTCGCATGCCAAAGTCGGATCATGCAAGACTGCGGTCCGACTTTGATCCGACTTCAATGATAGTCAATGGGCTGAAGTCGGATCAAAGTCGGACCGAAGTAGTACAGGGAGCATTTTCAAAGTCGGACCGACATGTGTCGGACCAGTTAAGACGGCTCCCATAGGGAAACATTGATTTTCACACGTCATGCGACATGAGCTCCCAATGTCGGAGCGTTTGTCGCCCCAGTGTGAACCCGGCCTCAGACCAGCTAGAAAACAACGATAATAAATTAGAATCACTTGCAGAATTGAGCGATAGCGATTTGTGGGGAAATTCGTCATAAAATACTGAAAGTAATGACAGGGACTATTCTGCAACTGAGCAAATTTCAGTGTTTTTGATTTGATTACATTATTGAATCATTTTTATTATAATTACATTATTATTTGTTATAATTATTTATAGTTATGTATTATATTATAATTTATGATTTTGTGTTTCAAACTTTATCATACCCGGGATGTCTACTAGACTCTTGTTTGAACAGATGTAAGTGTGTTATTCCTAAGAATTACAGGCCTACAATATAAAACGCCAAATTTCCATGCAAAATAATTGTACCACTTTCAGCACCTAAAATCAGAAATAATCATACCGCCAGGGAGGTTAAGGAAAGGTGTACTTTGGGAAACAGTAGTGAGAAAGTTATTTGGAAGGAGTAGGCAAGCCACCCATCAACTTTCCTGCATTAAGTCGTTGTTTTTGTAACCTGGCCTATCTATTTAACATACAATCCACTTTGTACACATCTACATTTTATACTTGACTTTTTTATTTGGCTGTGAAGAAAAAGAGGGAGTATTCTGTTCAGCATCCTTTGCCCTTTAATTATAAAAGTATAATAATTTAGCAGCAATGAAACACGTGGGTTAACTGTAAACTGAACTCGGGACCCCAGTGCTGCAAGTCACTGACAACCACTGAACCCATATGCATTATCTCTTTGTTATACTCCTAGAATGTCATAGGAGGAAAGGCAATGGGACACACAATAAAGAGTATGTCCACCCTAAGATTAATGATTTGGTTCAGTGATGTAAGTTGGTTGATCACCCGCAAGTTATTATCTCAGGTCATAGGCGTGCGCACAGGGTGTGCCGGTTGTGCCCAGGCACACCCTAATCACCCCATGTGCATTAGTGTTATCGCTCTATGTAGCAGCAGGAACATGGGAAAGATCTCCCTCTTACGGCTCTGCCATAAGAGAAGTGTTTATGCTCTTCTCTTTCACTGTGACGGCAGGGAGAACAATGTGCCGGGGTCATATATATGTAAACACATACACATGCATGTGTGTTTGAGCTTAAGGGTGCACACCCTAACGCAATAGGCTGTGCACACCTATGTCTCAGGTGATGCTATTACAGCAATATGAAATTATTGTAGTCATTTTAAACAGTTTATCCACCCAAGGAATTTTGAATTGGGTCACTGATGTTAGCTTGTTGATCACGCACAGGTAATATTTTAGGAGAACTCAGGTCAGGTAGTGAAATCTCTGCACCAGCCCTGGAAGCCATATGCACCTACTAAAGCTATCACTAATGTCTCGCTACCATCAGTTAGGGCCACTGTTGTTTGTATCTGCTTACTTTCTGCAATCTAAAGTTAATGACTGCTGTAGCCTTCTTCATGAGGTACCATGATTATCAATAGAGTCTATGAGCATTACAGGGGAGATTTACTAAAACTGGAGCATGCAAAATCTGGTGCAACCTTCATAGTAACCAATCAGCTTCCAGATTTTATTGTCAAAGCTTAACTAAACAAGCTGAAGTTAGAAGCTGATTGGCTGACATGCACAGCTGCACCAGTTTCTGAGTGCTCCAGTTTTAATAAATCTCCCCCTGTATGTCTTTTACTTATGTGTGATTTACCTTAATTTCTAGTCATATAAAAATTAGTGTGGTCATTTTATAAAATAGATGTTTAGATATTTTGAAATGTAAAGCAATATACAGGCTCTGAAGGTGCCTCCTATTCAATGCATGGTTCTTACATTTACTACTGTATAGCCACAGATTTGTTTAAAAATCTGTTTTGGTAGCAGTAGCTTTTTGATGCACTTACTAGACATCTTTTTTCAATTTTTTTTGTTTGTTTGTTTTCTTTCATCTGGTGATCTGATTTTCCCACCAGAAAATAATGTTTACTTTCAGATATAACAGTATCTGAACATTATAGGTGCTACATTGTTTGACATTTTATGCTGAATGTAATCTTGTTCTTCATCTCCTAGCATGATATTGTCCTCCCATCAGGCTTTTAAAGCCCAGAAAACTACCCTGTTGTCTCCAGTGAAAAGGAAATTGAGAAGACCTCTGTCATATATTGTAAAAATGCCTCTGTCATCTGATAAGGATTGGGTATTTCCTAAAGCTGAACTTCAGGAGGAATAAATGTGAATTTTACTTCTCTGTCACACAAAATAGCGAAGAGAAGGTATTGCTTTCTCTGTTATAGTCAAGGAATAAAATGTAGCAATCTCTCAGCCTGCTGATTGGTGAAGATGGAGCAGAACATTGCTGAGTTCACCTCCCTGCTGTAAGTGTGTTTCCTGTTTTAGATGTGAAATGTGACTCAGTGCAAAACTGTTGGGCCTCCCTCTCTATTAGTGAGCAACGGTCATGAACAGGTGTGACCAGAACTGTGTGGACTGCAAAGAGGGAACCAAACGCATGTAAAGTGAATTTATTAAGGAAAGTGAATATAAATAAACACACCACCAATAACAAACTGTATACAATAAACCCACAACAAGACAGTGACCCAAAAACAGCAACAGACAACAAGCGAGAACAATTGAAGGGGTAAACCATAATCATAAACAAAGCCAGGCAGGGGTCATACACAGGAGATCAGCAGATTGGGGCAAGGAGCGTGACAGGACAGAGAGAGAAGGTGGACGGGATCAGGCAGCAGGGCAGGGATACAGGGTAACAGGCTCAGGATCAGGATCATGGGTATACAGGAAACAGGATAACAAGATCAGGTTCAGGTAAACAGGCACAGGTCAGGGAGCAAGGAAGATACCAAGGCAAAGTGTGTGAATTATTGCTGGGTATTTATACACACTCCTGCAATTAGCCTCAGGTGATGCCTGATCGCAGGAGGTGATGTCTGCTCCATACTGCCAGGAGACACCCACTGGTGGACATTGGTACTGTGGCCCCAGGATCTAACAATGCCACCAGCAGGTGAAACCTTTCATGACAGCTCCTGGCTGTTAGGAGACACCTGCTGGTGGATACCAGTACAGCGATTCACAGGACCGACAGCGTTACCATTGGGTAAAACCTTTCCTGACAGCAACACTTTATAGGTACCTGTTATAGAGACAAATGTTTTTTTTTATAAACTGTAAGCTCGTTTGGCTGTACCTCGCCTGTGTATCATAGGAGTGCAAGTCGTTCTGAAGCCCGCTGTCGGCTGACGTCACAGAGTCCAAGCTCAGGAAAGATCATGACCATATGTCGGGATCCGCCCACATGCCTGGAACGGTACCCGGGTCAGCCTCTCAGCGAGCCGCTGAGAGCCTGATCCGCCCCCTCCACAGTCCAGTGCTTCAGTGAGTGCGGTGGGGGGGGGGGTAGAGCAGAGAGCTAGTGGCTGACAGTTACCAGCTCTTTGCTCAGAAGTGTTTGATCGCTCAGTTCTTAGTCCTAGAGCCGGAGAGGGACAGATGCAGCATCGGACCGATGCTGCATCCAAATGATAAAAAAAAACACATTCTCATACTTCTCTTTTAAAATAAAGAAAACATTACATACGCCTACCTGTAACCAGTGTTCTGTTTTTACAGTCGTTTTAGGCTAAAGTAGATTCTCCAGAAAAAAAAATGGAGAGATCCTTCAATGAAATTAAAGAATCAATGCTGTTGGGGAAGGGGGGTGTTAGGGCCAGCATCTGGCACACCCAACAGTTTGCTGGATGCTGAAAATCATTCATATTTTAAAGAAGCAGTGTTTGGCTGTATGGACAGGTAAGTATTAACTGCTTGCTTTGTAGGGAATTTTTTTTTTCTCTTATTTAAAACAGTCATCGTAAAACGCTTGCCATCTGTGTGCCATTGGAGAGACCTCCTTTTCACAACATGAAGTGTTCCTTTTATGCCTGTTCTGGGGACAGCTAAAAATCTGTGATTTCCACTTTCAATACCAGTGACAATGGTCATCAGAACAAATAATGAATCTCTTTAACCGGGATTAGAAAAATTTAAAGTTTGGGTTTTAGATACATAATATTTTAATTTAATTGTAATTTTTGTTAAATGACTGGTGTGTACCTTTAAACTCCTCATTTTTTTCCAAGTAGGATTGCAATTATATTTTGCTGTCATTTAAGGTGCAAACAGAGTTCTTTATTTACTAATTTGTAAATAAAGCATAATTAAATGCTTTCTAATTCTTAATGAATACTCATTAATTTTTCATACAATTAAACACACTGATTCAGTTGCTCTTTTGGAATGTCTGCTTGCCAGCCTTGTACAAAATATCTTCTCAGCTATAAAACCGACTTGTAAAGTACCAAACAGAAGACGGGGAGGGTTTTATGCACACATAGCAGCTCCAAATGACTTTCCACCGACCAATGGGAAAAATAGAAAAAGTAAAAACAACAATTAAAATTAAAAGCTTAATTTCCTCAGCTCTCAGTTGTTCAAAATGGGAATAAAACTAAATGCTTCATGAATTTTCGTGTCCCATTTTAAACAAGTGAGCGCAGAGGAAATTGCACTATAAACATAAAGTCGAGTATTTGCAAACGACACCAGAGAATGCGTGTATTACTTGCAGATCATTATTTGAGTATCAAAGATAATACAGAGTGGCAAAATACATTCTGTGATAAAATTGTTCCTGTACAACAACCCTTAATGCTCTTCTTCCTGTGTTCTCCTCCCAAATTTTGTTATTAAAAGGAACTTTGCTGAAGATAAAAAAAAAACTATAGATCCTAACTACAGAGCCTTGTTAATGCGATCAATCTTTTTAAAGTGGACGAAGAAGGTTTTTACTGGTCATACACCTGGCATCCTTATAGCTTTTAAGTAGCCTTCAACCCGGAATATTTATTGTTTTTAAATCAATCTAAAAGTAAGAACTCTACTAAAAGTGCCTTTTCCAGTGGTCCTGAGGTAAGTTCCATCCATCATCACCCTGATTTTGAGTTTTTGGTCACCACAAACTAGGAAACAATCATAGCTGACCAAATTGCCAAAAAAAACAACCAAGTGCATGGCCATCATTAAGACATGTGGCACGTTTTTATTGCTCTCTTTATTCCCATTTGAGATATTTCCCTTCACTTGGGTGTCACAAGAACGGAAAGTGAGGGTAATCTTTCCAATAGGTTTACAGACAGCACTAATGCCGCGTACACACGACCGTTTTTCATGATGAGAAAAATGCCATTTTATAAAATGGTCATTAAAAACGATCGTGTGTAGGCTCCAGAGCATTTTTCTCGACGCGAAAAATGGCCATTAAAAATTTAGAACATGCTCTATTTTTTCTCGTCGTTTTTCTCGTCGTGAAAAACGTACATGCCCGTGTACGTTTTAATGACGGGAAAAAAACGCGCATGCTCAGAAGCAAGTTATGAGATGGGAGTGCTCATTCTGGTAAAACTAGCGTTCGTAATGGAGATAGCACATTCGTCACACTGTAACGGACTGAAAAGCACGAGGCTGAAAAGCGCGAATCGTCTCTCACCAATCTTTACAAACTAGAGATCAGCAAAAGCAGCCTAAAGAGTGGCACCATTCGAATGGAACTTCCCCTTTATAGTGCCGTCGTACATGTTGTCGAACGTGTTGTATGTCACCATGCTTTGCTCGAGCATTTTTTTTCACAATAGTGTGTAGGCAAGGCAGGCTTGAGAAGAATCATGTTGAGAAAAACGTCGTTTTTTTAAATGACATTAAAAACGGCCGTGTGTACGCGGCACAAGAACGTGACAGAAGTTCTAAACTATCCCCAGTTTCTCCAAGACTAGAAAGCATCCAAAGTCAGGCTTTAACTATTTGTCTCTATTTCTGAAAATGCTCAGACCCTGCTAAGGTAAATGTTAAAGGGTAGCACTTGGAAAGTATTGTTTGAACAGTCACTACACATGTCTGTGATATTCTGGCTAGCCTTTGCTTTGTGCAAATCCAAATTTTGTAATGTTTGAGTTGCCCCTGCCAATTGATTTTGATTGCTTTCCTTGGTGGGCAAAATAATGTGGCCAGTTTAACCGCTTCAGCCCTGGAAAAATGTACCCCCTTCCTGACCAGAGCACTTTTGCGATACGGCACTGCGTCGCTTTAACTGACAATTGCGCGGTTGTGCAACGTTGTACCCAAACAAAATTGACGTCCTTTTTTCCCACAAATATAGCTTTCTTTTGGTGTTATTTGATCACCTCTGTGGTTTTTATTTTTTGCGCTATAAACAAAAAAAAAGCATCAATTTTGAAAAAAAGCAATATTTTTTACTTTTTGCTATACCGTATATACTCAAGTATAAGCCGAGATTTTCAGCCCTTTTTTTTGGGCTGAAAGTCCCCTTCTTGGCTTATACTCGAGTCAGCGAAATTTTTACATTGGAAATAGTACCTGTAAAGAAGTTGCGGCTGCGGCGTCCATCATTCAAATTCCGCGGTCTCTTCCTGTTCCTTCCGTGATAGGCGATTCTCATCAGACACTCTCCGCCTATCACGATCATTCTCTCATCCTCAGTTTCCCAGCAGAAGTCTGTGATTGGCGGAACACCGAACACAGTGTCTGCTGGGAAACTGAAGATGAGAGAATGTTCGTGATAGGCGGAGCGTGTCTGATGAGAATCGCCTATCACGGAAGGAACAGGAAGAGACCGCGGAATTTGAACGATGGACGCCGCAGCCGCAACTTCTTTACAGGTACTATTTACAATGTAAAATTTATAGGAAACAGTGAGCTAGGGAACAGCGAGCTAGGGAACAGTGAGGATAGGGAACAGTGAGGATAGGAAACAGTGAGGATAGGAAACAGTGAGGATAGGAAACAGTGAGGATAGGAAACAGTGAGGATAGGAAACAGTGAGGATAGGAACAGTAAGGATGGGAACAGTAAGGATGGGAACAGTGAGGATAGGAACAGTAAGGATGGGAACAGTGAGGATAGGGAACAGTGAGGATAGGAACAGTAAGGATGGGAACAGTGAGGATCGGAACAGTAAGGATGGGAACAGTGAGGATAGGGAACAGTGAGGATAGGAACAGTGAGGATAGGAACAGTAAGGATGGGAACAGTGAGGATAGGGAACAGTGAGGATAGGAACAGTGAGGATAGGAACAGTAAGGATGGGAACAGTGAGGATAGGGAACAGTGAGGATAGGAACAGTGAGGATAGGAACAGTAAGGATGGGAACAGTGAGGATAGGGAACAGTGAGGATAGGAACAGTAAGGATGGGAACAGTAAGGATGGGAACAGTGAGGCATTGTTGACCCTCGGCTTATACTCGAGTCAGTAAATTTTCCCAGTTTTTTGTGGCAACATTAGGTTACCTCGGCTTATACTCGAGTTGGCTTATACTCGAGTATATACGGTAATAAATATCCGCAAAAAATATATAAAAAAACTAATTTTTTTCTCAGTTTAGGCTGATATGTATTCTTCTACATATTTTTGGTAAAAAAAATAATCGCAATAAGCGTATATTGATTGGTTTGCGCAAAAGTTATAGCGTCTACAAAATAGGGGATAGTTTTATGGCATTTTTATAAAAAAAAATTTTATTAGTAATGGCGACGATCTGCGATTTTTATCGTGACTGCGACATTATGGCGGACACTTCGGACACTTTTGATGCTATTTTGGGACCATTGTCATTTATACAGAGATCATTGCTATAAATATGCACTGATTACTGTGAAAATGACACTGGCAGAGAAGGGGTTAAACACTGGGAGGCAATGAAGGGGTTAAGTGTGTCCTAGGGAGTGATTCCAACTGTGGGGGGGGTGGGCTACAAGTGACACAACAGCGACCACTGCTCCCGATCACAGGGAGCAGTAGATACCTGACATGTCACTAGGCAGAACAGGGAAATGCTTTGTTTACATCTCCCCGTTCTGCAGCTCCGTGTGAAGATCGCGGGACACCGACGGACATCGGGTCTCCGGGCATTGTCACGGAGCACGTGGCAGGGACGCACGGGCGCCACAGGCGGCCCACGTGTGCCCGCACGGCGGCTATTTCAAAGTAACGTACAGGTACGTTGGTTTGCGCAGCTGTGCCATTCTGCTGACGTATATGTACAGGCGATGGTCGGCAAGTGGTTAAGTACTGATAGCATACATCTCAACTTTCTGGGATCAGAAATAGGGAAAACTGTTACAAAGTACAAAGTATGTAGGCAAAGGACCCCCACCTCCCACCCCCCGTTATACCCTTAGTTATGCAGATCACAATGAATAATTGCATAAAAATAATTGGATCAAGCCACAAATGCTTTTTTTTGCTTTTCTTTCCCTTTGCACTGGCCTGTTAAAATAACTGCAATTATAAATATGTCATTTCGTTTGGATAGAATACACACATTAAATGAAAAAAGCGACTACTGAGAAGGAAAAAGGGACAAAAGTATTTGGTTTTAGAATTGGGAAATCAACTTGGAATTAGGCACAGTAGGGACCTACACTCACCGGCCACTTTATTAGGTACATTTTGCTAGTACCAAGTTGGACCCCCTTTTGCCTTCAGAACTGCCTTAATTCTTCTTGGCATAGATTTAACAAGGTGTTGGAAACATTCCTCAGAGATTTTGGTCCAAATTGACATGATAGCATCACACAGTTGCTGCAGATTTGTCAGCTGCACATCTATGATGGGAATCTCTCGTTCCACAACATCTGAAAGGTGCTCTATTGGATTGCGATCTGGGGACTGTGGAGGCCATTGGAGTGGAGTGAACTCATTGTCATGTTCCAAAACTAGTTTGAGATGATTTGAGCTGTGTGACATGGTGCATTATCCTACTGGAAGTAGCCATCAGAAGATGGGCACACTTTAGTTATAAAGGGATGGACATGGTCAGCAACAATACTCAGGCATTTAAACAATGCTCAGTTTGTAACTAAGTGTGATAAGAAAATATCCCCCACACCAATACACCACCCCCCCCCCCTACCAGCCTGAAACATTGATACAAGGCAGGATGTATGCATGCTTTCATATTGTTTACACCAATATCTGACCCTACCATCTGAATGTCACAGCTGAAATTGAGATTCATGAGACCAAGCAACGTTATTCCAATCTTCTATTGTCCAGTTTTAGTGAGCCTGTGTGAATTGTGGCCTCAGTTTCCTGTTCTTAGCTGACAAAAGTGGCACCCGGTGTGGTCTTCTGCTGCTGTAGCCCATCTGCTTCAAGGTTTGATGTCTTGTGCATTTAGAGATGGTATTCTGCATACCTTGGTTGTAACAAGTGGTTATTTGAGTTACTGTTGCCTTTCTACCATCTTGAACTATCTGCCGATTCTCCTCTGATATCAACAAGGCATTTTTGTCCACACAACCTCTGCTCACTGGATAGTTTCTCTTTTTTTTTTGGACCATTCTCTGTAAACCATAGGGATGGTTGTGTGTGAAAATCCCAGTAGATCAGCAGTTTTTGAAATACCCAGACCAGTCTGTCTGGTACCAACAACCATGCCACGTTCAAAGTCACTTAAATTCCCTTTCTTCCCCATTGTGGTGCTCGGTTTGAACTTCAGCAAGTCATCTTCACCACATCTAGATGCCTAAATGCATTGAGCTGCTGCCATTTGCGTGGCTGATCAGCAATTTGTGTTACCAAGCCATTGAACAGGTGTACATAATAAAGTGCCCAGTGAGTGTTTGCTGATAGTGCTTGGTGGGATTCCTGTAAAACACCATTGCCCTGTCCAGTCAATAGAAGAATGTTTTGAAACAGGAGAATAGTAGTCGGTGGGGCTTAGTTTTGAAGGTAGACCCTGGTAACAAAGTGAAAACAGTTTTAATACTCATGCTGCGTACACACGATCGGAATTTCCGACAACAAATGTACGATGTGAGCTTTTTGTCGGATATTCCGACCGTGTGTAGGCTCCATCGGACATTTGCTGTCGGAATTTTCGACAACAAATGATTGAGAGCTGGTTCTCAGTTCTCAATTTTTCAGCCAACAAAAGTCCTTGTCGGAAATTCCGACCATGTGTAGCTATTTCCAACGCACAAAAGTGCTGCGCATGCTCAGAATCAATTCGGCGCATGCTCGGAATCATTGTACTTAATTTTTCTCGGCTCGTCGTAGTGTTGCATGTCTCCGGGTTCTTGGCCATCAGAATTTCCAAGCAAAATTTGTGCGACCGTGTGTATGCAAGACAAGTTTGAGCCAACATCCGTCGGAAAAAAACCCACAGTTTTGTTGTCGGAAATTCTGATCATGTGTACGCGGCATTAGAGCGCATTTTCTGGCTAATAAAGATAGTAACAGGCGTTTGGTTGTGTTTGCTATTAGGACAGACTTTAACTTGTAAATGTTTAAAATAACTAATAGTTTCTCTTTAAAGAGGTGAGTCCCCAGAGTTTGACTGAGCGTAGAATACATGCCACTGATAGTGTTTACTCAATAGTTCAATTCGGACATTTGGACAATTGAGTTATTTAATTACCTTACACATTTTGTTTAGAAAAACTCATTACCAAAAAGCATGCTCTATGCATTTTCTATCAGATCCAACTCCAAGCAGTCACATAAAGTTAAATCTTATTTTAAGGCACATTTCACCCTGGAACAGACCCATTCATCAAACTTAATGCTGCAATGTTGGAATTTGATTCCAGCCAGGGGTCTTCAAGCAGAAATAATAATGGGGGGCCCTTCCAGACCAGCGAATGCTCTGTCTCCATCTATCTGTATCACTCGTTTTTTTTAGGTCACTCGCTTGCTATAACTTGTAGCTGGAGTGAAGACATTTAAAAGAACTGTCCTTTTAAAGCAGACCTATTCTCTAAAATGCATTCACATTTAAATAAACTTTTAACTCAAAATGCTGTAATAAAAAGTGACTGAAAGAGCTGAAAATGTTACTTTATAAAAGAAAAGGTAATATCAGGATGAGGCCAGGACCGGGGAAAGTTATCAGTGCCAAAGAATTGGCTTGTGTTCTCTGTAGGAGGATGTTGGGAGGACTAAACTTTGTGAAAGAGCTCAGTTGTCCCGTCTTTTGATGTCAATCTCCCAAGAGCCTCTGTTAAAAGCCAAGTGGCCAATGCCATAATGGTGGACTGTTTCTACTGCCTTTATGCTGTTTTAGTCACTTTTTATCATAATGTTGTGAATGCTCATTCATTTAAGGCCTAGCTCCAGCCAAAAGTTTTCTCTTTCATTTGGATAGAGTAAGGAAGCATTACATTGTCTGTATGTTTCTTTTGGCCATCTGTGTCCCTGCTAGGGATGAGCTTAAAGTTTGGTCTGTTCAGTGAGAGCTGAGCCTCATGTATAATAGCGGTATTACTTTGACTATTACACGTGACAGCTTTCCACAGTCATTGGTTGTTAAGGATGTTGGCGGGTGCAGATACCGCTGAGTCCTTAACCACTTCAATACTGGACACTTTCACTTCCTTCCTGTCTAGGCCAATTTTCATTTTTCAACGCTGTCACACTTTGAATGCAAATGCTTTCTTTTGATGGTATTTAATCTCCATTGTAATTTTAGTTTTTGCTATTTAAATCGAAAAATCCCCCCGCCGGCTCTAAGACTGGGAACCGAGCGATCAAAGACCGAATCATTTGGTGGAGGGGGGATTATGGTGTGGGGTTGTTTTTCATTGGGTTAAGCTTGGCCACTTAGTTCCAGTGAAGGGAACTTATGAGGCGTCACTATACCAATACATTTTGGACAATTTCATGCTCCAGACTTTGTGGGAACAGTTTGGGGATGGCCCCTTCCAGTTCCAACATGACTCCGCACCAGTGCACAAACAAGGTCCATAAAGACATGGATGAGCAAGTTTGGGGTGGAGGAACTTGACTGGCCTGCACATTGAGTCTTGACTTCAACCCGATAGAACGCCTTTGAGAAAATTAGAGCGCAGACTGCGGGCTAGGCCTTCTCGTCCACATCAGTGCATGACCACACAAATGCGCTTCAGGAAAAGAATGGTCAAACACTCCTAAACCTTGTAGACAGCCTTCTCAGAATGAGTTTAAGCTGTTATAGCTGCAAAGGGTGGTCCAACTCAATATTGAACCCTACGGACTAAGACTGGGATGCCATTAAAGTTCATGTGCAGGTAAAGGAAGGTGCCCCAATACCTTTGGTAATATAGCGGGTTATTTACAAAAAGGCAAATCCACTTTGTACTACAAGTGCACTTGAAATTGCACTGAAAGTGCACTTGGAAGTGCAGTCACTGTAAATCTGAGTGGTAGATCTGAAATGAGTGGAAGCTCTGCTGATTTTATTATCCAATCATGTGCAAGCTAAAATGCTGTTTTTTATTTTCCTTGCATGTCCCCCTCGGATCTACAGTGACTGCACTTCCAAGTGCACTTTTAGTGCAATTTCAAGTGCCCTCTGCAGTGCAGAGTGGATTTGCCTTTAGTAATTAACCCCCATAGTGTATGTCTAATATAACTATTGAAAAAATGCCTTCTTACCCCCCTCCCCTAACATTTAAATAACAGACCCCTTCTTTGATACCACCTTACATTCTGAATAGCACTTATGCGGTGGGAGTGTTTAGGAGTGGAGCACAGCATGCTTGTATAACCTAAGCAAATGTTTGGCCCATTTTTGCATATAAATATGTTTGTTTCCTTTGTATTCTTTAGCTATGAGTAAGCATCTTATGATGTGAAAGGCGTTAGCCTATCCCTGTGTTCACTTTTTGGTGTTTTTGCTGTATTTGTGGATTTTATGAAATAAACCAGCATCCTTTGCAGAGTGCGGCCGTCCAGGAATTTTTTCTTTATCACCTATATTGTGCAGAGCCAGCACCTGCGTATGCTTAGAGTGGGGCGGAAGCATCACATGGATTCAGAGGCTTCAGAGCGGTGATCTCCTTTTACTAAGCAAATGTATGTTGTCTTGCTATTTTTTTATTTCTGTAATTTGCAATACTAAAACCATATTAAAAATAGTTAAAAAAAAAAAAAACCCTCACCCCTTGAAGCTAAGCACTATGCACCAACATGTTCGCATTATGAGAGTTCTTCATAAACTAGAAAGGGCAAGCCAAGTCCTTGCCATCCTTACCACTGCTCCAGGTCTTACATATCAAGCAAGTTGCAAGACAAATCCACATCCTTGGGCCAGTAACCTTTTAAAAGAACCAAGATCTAGGGTTTACTTCCTCTTTGTTTCCCTGCAAAGGTAAAGCATAATGGGCTACTATGCATCGCATAGTAGCCCATTATGTGACACTTACCTGCAGTAGAAGCCCACAATGTCGCCGTCTTCCTCCATGGCAGCGAGTGTCCATCTTCACCGCTCTTCTTCCAGGGGCCGCGAACTCCGGCTCTGTGACTGACAGGAGTCGCGTGACATCACTCATGCGCATGCGCGGGGGTGCCGGCCCTCTTGGCTTCATTCACGGCTTTCTGACAGACGGTCAGTGTGCCTGCACGCCGTTGTCTACGGCGCATGCACCATAGGCAGCGGCACCTTTCTTTTGCAAATATCTCCTAAACCGTGTAGGTTTAGGAGATATTTGTTGCACTTACAGGTAAGCCTTAATCTAGGCCTACCTGTAGGTTAAAGTAGGTTAAAGTGGTATGTAAGGGTTTACAACCACTTTAAGTCAATTAGTAATGCAGTTAGTAACAAACTGAAACCAAGTTCACATGGGCACAGAGAAGAGGCTATTTTTTAAATAAATGGTAGTAGCAGGTACCTAGTTGTATTTGCATGGGACAACCCACCAAGATATTTTGTTTGTCTGAGATGACTTCATTGCAGTACAACACTGCCATGGTTCAGAAATCAGGCAGGATAACTTACTTTAAGGCAGAGCTGCTGAGGAAGTCTTTCTGTTAGTCTAAATCAGGGTTTCTCAACCAGGGATCCATGGTTCCGTGAGCAATGAGCAATTTCTGCCTCTCAGATAAGTTCCCACTGACACCTTTGATCTTTTTTACCTACCCCTATGGGGGCAGTTCTTCCCAATGTCTACAAGTGTAAAGAGCATTCTTCTCACTGACCATCACACAAATGCAGTGACGGTCTGTCCATAAGGGGCACAGGGGCGCTGTGCCCCTAATCCATGCATCCGGCCCCTAATCTACATGCAGGGCACTGGACACATGTATTTTAATGTTTTGCTGGTGTGGAATAGGCTGATTTATGTTAGCTGCAGCAGGTTTAAAAATGTATGACTTGAAGCATTTATAGTTTTGCAGTACATTAAATATGTTTACATCATTTCTAAAAAAACTAAAGTTTATTGTGCAATTTTGGGGAATAGTATCTCATGATGTCTTATATTTTATTTATTATATTACAAAAGAAAAAAAACAATTTTATGTAAATATTTTGGCCTATACACTTTTGTAATTATCTTTATTCCTACAGTAAATATATTATTTAGAGATGAAAAATTATTTAGGGACTTATTACAAAAATGCATTTTAGACATGTACTGGAAAGTAAAGCACTAGTTCAGAGTAGGAATATGCAGTTACCCTATTTGACCTTAGCCAGCTTCTGGAGTTATTTGGGCAGTGTTCCATGATTAGTGGCTTGGAAGTACAGATGTATTCACATGAAATTACAAGATGGACTTTTAAAACCCGTTTGAAGATCATTTTGATTGGTTTGACTGTGACGTCCGCAGAATGTCAAATTAATCAGAGTAAACAGGATCGTGTCTTCGAGGCCTCGTCCGTGACAGGAGGGATAGGGGGATGCTCCAGATATCTGCACGCACCTCTAGATACCTGCATTTTATTCCTTGTAGCAGTTTTGTTTTGTTTCCCCATGGCAGAGTTCTTAGCCCTAATGTATGACAGAAGCAGTACTTGGGCAGAGTACTGCACAACATATGGACGATCTGGTGCTTGGGAGACAACTAAAGTATATATTTAGCAAAGTAAAGTGAATGTAAACCTAAGAAATAAATAGTTCTTTACCCTGCCTTCATTCTAGAGCTTCCTTTTGTCTATTTTTCTATCTGTTAATCCGGACAGCTTCTGTCAGTCTAGGATGTGTTGTAGACTACAAGCTGTACATGCTGATGCAGAGCAAGCATTTACAGCTTGAATGCTCTCCGACAGCTTACCACATCCACTGTGAGTGACACCAGCTACCAAGTCTTAAAGTGATAGTTTACCTTTCAATAAGATTTTCAGTGAATCCCCCTATCCAGTTTTACCCCTAATGAATAGTGCATACTATAGCTCCTCCTGTTGTAAATGGTGAAGGTCCTCCAAATCCAGATGCATATTCACAGTAAGAGCGCCCTTTTTCACATACACGCATTCTTTGCACCGTCTGTCCGCTTTTGCTTTGTGCGTCAAAGACACGGCTTAACATCTCTCCTCATTGACCACTAAAGCTGGCCAAACACTAGTTGATTTTTGAACAAACATTTGTACAAATATTCATATTCAATTTTTCATTAGTACTTTCACTGACTTGACAAATGTCATTCAAGATTACTTAACAAATTTATTTGTTTTTAACATTTGATTTTGGAGTGAATGAATTTTCCCAAATAAAAACGACATTCACTGTTGGAAAGTTGTTCATTTGAAAAATGTTTTTCATTTTGCTCTTTTGAATTTTTTGCCACTGTGGTTAAAATTGAACATCAATTTAACCACGCTGACTATTATAAAATAGAGCTTATGCTATTAAAATGAAATTTCTGCTAGTGTAAGTGTAAGTTCACCTTTCAGGAAAATCTTCAGCAAAGAAACTCTGCAAATGTGCAGTAAAATTTAACCAGTAGTGTAAATGGCAAGACAGAGAAGTATGAGCAGCCAGTGTTTTTATAATAAGAGGACCCAAAACAGTCGCATCTGGAATCTGAAGACCTTCACCATGTCCAACAAGAGTTGCTATGGTATACATTAGATGTAGATTTACATAGGGGGATTTGCTGAAGATTTTCCTGAAAGGTGAACTTACACTTACACTAGCAGAAATTTCATTTTAATAGCATTAGCTCTATTTTATAATAGTCAGCGTGGTTAAATTGATGTTCAATTTCAACCACAGTGACAAAAAATTCAAAAGACCAAAATGAAAAACATTTTTCAAATGAACAACTTTCCAACAGTGAATGTCGTTTTTATTTGGGAAAATTCATTCACTCCAAAATCGAATGTTAAAAACAAATAAATTTGTTAAGTAATCTTGAATGACATTTGTCAAGTCAGTGAAAGTACTAATGAAAAATTGAATATGAATATTTGTACAAATGTTTGTTAAAAAATCAACTAGTGTTTGGCCAGATTTAGTGGTCAATGAGGAGAGATGTTAAGCCGTGTCTTTGACGCACAAAGCAAAAGCGGACAGACGGTGCAAAGAATGCGTGTATGTGAAAAAGGGCGCTCGTACTGTGAATATTGATAACAATATACATCACATTAAACTCATATATATACAGTGAGTCAAATGTCCAAAATCATCTAAATTTAAAACACCCCAAAAAAGTCCACCTTATTAGAGTATTAAAGTGCTGTAGTGCCAAGTGCTGTAAACAAAATCGGTTCAATCCGTGCTCCACTCCTGTGTGCCCGCTCACTCACCAGCTGCTATGGACTCCCATAACAGAAGTCATATGCGCTTTGCAGATAGACTGAATGCTGAGATTAATAGTTCTCCCACCAGACTTCTTTTCTGTAGGCTCAGCTTCTCCTCATGTGTAGTATAATGGCAAAGAAAGAGGAAATATAGAAAGCAAAGAAAGCGGGAGTGACGTCTTGCGACTCTGGCCAGTCACAGAGCCGGAGTCCGCGGCCCCCTGGAAGGAAGAGGGGCGAACATGGATGCGGCCTCCAGCGGGGACAGCGTGGGCTTTGTTTGCAGGTAAGTGTCACATAATGTGCTAGTATGCGATGCATACTAGCACATTATGCTTTTACTTTGCAGGGAACAAATAAGGAAGTAAAGCCCATTAGGGTTTACTTCCTCTTTAATACTCCATTGAGAATTTCACTAATATTGATGGACTTTTTTTTCTGTTTTGGTTTTGAATTTTGATTTGACATTTGAATCACTGTATATATATGAGTTTGATGTGATGTATATTGTTATCAATATTCACAGTGAGAGCGCCCTTTTTCACATACACACATTATTTAAAGGCACCACACATTTGAAAGAGCAGCAACCTCCCATTTTCACATTTTGGTACACAGTAAATAATTATTTTTTTTTAATTGGTTGATGCTCTACACCTTTTAGCACGGGTATATGTGTATATGTACCTTATTACCCAGCAACAAGCCTAATAAGGACTTATAGGCTGGGTCAATGCCTTTTGATGGAGGGGTAGGAAGTGACTAGGATGCACTAAATAAAATTGGGGGGGGGGTAACAAATTTATTTTTTCACAGATGGGAAGTATCCGTCTGTAATTTTTACAAACTGCCTATAAATTTCTGGATGGTATCTGGCACCAGGCATGTTAGATGGCTAACAATAATAGCAGGGAAAACTGAAATAAAATATGATTGCCTATGTTCAAACTTTAATTCTTGAAAATACCTATTTTCTTTACATGCACAAATATCTTTATACGCACAGGCAGCCCCATTGACCTGAATGCCGCCTGCTAACTCAATATATTGCACTAAACGCAAAAAACGGTGGTCACGCCATGTAAATTGCCCTCTCTGGCTATACTTTAAAGTTTAGGTGGGTGGCTGGTGGGCCATATAATCGTAGCTCAGCCACCTGTTTGTACCGATCCCGGCTGCCCATCTGAAAGAGGCTTTTAGTGAGTGAAAGAAGATGACCAATTGTTCTGCTCTGTATCCTGCCCATTGCCACAGGTTCAGTGTTGCTGTCTGTGTGCCTCTCTTTTGTAACCTTGGCCTGCCTACTGACTTCCACCTATGTGCCGATTTGGTACCTTGCTGTGTGACCCATGCTACCAACCTTAGACTCTCTGTGAACTGTGCTTCTGGTTATTGTCCTTGAATTAGTCTTTTGTACTCCTGCTGTTGACCTTGGCTTACCGCCGCCCCCCCCCCCAAAGCTACAAATTATTATTTTTTTAAAGTGTCCCTTTAAGTAGGTGTGTTAAGGGTGCTATTGGAGGCATGACCCGTGTGTAAACACGTGATTGGGGCTAAGAAGCTCTATTGGCGTATTTTAGAGTGTGTTTGGGGCGCAAAGCTTGTAGCCACGAAAACTCCACCTTTAGGCTCTAGCATTAGGTTTCCAGTGCTTGTAATGATTGGGTCCATAGGGTGGGGCTTTAATCAGACCTGCAGCGTCATTGGCTCACAGGCTGCATGTCTCCTTCAGTAAGTGGGGGGGAAATCATCAGCAGAAGAGATCTGGTCAGGGTAGACAGGGAACTATGTGCAGAGGCAGCTCCATTCATCTCCCTGTGACACAGACTCGGCATCCAGCAGTGCACACAGAAATCTTCAGGTACATTTATACATGCCAGGACTGGAGTGGGGAGGGGGGCAGAAGGGGCTATTATCACTGTGTCCTGAGAGACTGTAAAGCAGCATTTTAATCTACAACTTTACTTCACCTCTCTCCATGTAATGCAAGTCTGTACACCTTCCCTTTTCTCCCCTGCCTTCAGCTGCTATAGAGAAACAAAAGGCATTGTTCTTAAATTAACATTATTCACATGTAAATTGCGTGGGCATTGTTATGCAAATTAGACAGTCCGCCGCTATTCATATGCAAATCACGCCCCATCCTCTGAATGCCGTCCACCTAGACAGCATACAGGTGAGCATAGGGGGCATGTAGAAGTAATCAAAAAGAGGTGGTGTACAGAGGTGCAGAGTGGATGGGAAGGAAGGGTTGGATTGCAGAGGTTAGCAAAGTAGGGGTTTGGGGTACAGAGGTTAGCAGATGATGAGTTAGGGGCAGAGTTGTACTGATGGGAGATAAGAATGCAGAGATTAGTAGACAGATAGGGGGGGCACAGTAGGTGTACAGACCCAGGAACTCAACACAGGGATGATGGGAACCCCTCATAATGGGCACAGCAGGTGTACAGACCCAGGAACTCAGCACAGGGATGGTGGGAACCCCTCATAATGGGCACAGCAGGTGTACAGACCCGGGAACTCAGCACAGGGATGGTGGGAACCCTCATAATGGGCACAGCAGGTGTACAGACCCAGGAACTTGTTACAGGGATGGTGGGAACCCCTCATAATGGGCACAGTAGGTGTACAGACCCAGGAACTCAGTACAGGGATGGTGGGAACCCTCATAATGGGCACAGCAGCTGTACAGACCTGGGAACTCAGCACAGGGATGGTGGTAACCCTCATAATGGGAACAGCAGGTGTATAGACCCAGGAACTTGTTACAGGGATGGTGGGAACCCCTCATAATAGGAACAGTAGGTGTACATACCCAGGAACTTAGTACAGGGATGGTGGGAACCCTCATAATGGGCAAAGAAGGTGTACAGACCCAGGAACTCAGTACAGGGATGGTGAGAACCCCTCATAATAGTCACAGTAGGTGTACAGGGATGGTGGGAGGAACCCTCATAATGGGCACAGCTGGTGTACAGACCTGGGAACTCAGTACAGGGATGGTGGGAACTCCTCATAATGGGCACCTCAGGTGTACAGACCCAGGAACTCTGCACAGGGATGGTGGGAACCCCCGCATAATGGGCAAAGTAGGTGTACAGACCCAGGAACTCAGTACAGGGATGGTGGGAACCCCTCATAATGGGCACCGTAGGTGTACAGACCCGGAAACTCAGTACAGCCTGTCTTTATACATTTACTTGAGATCACTTAGACCCGGTGGGTCTTTATAGTGGGAGGTAGCGCCAACACCCCATTCCTTTATATTATATCCTATTCTCCCTAGGGAGTTTTTAGGGGGGCTGCAACCTCTGTCTGGGGTTTTCCTGAGCGCGGATTCCCTACTTCTTTAATAATAGTCTAATGTCCAGAAAATTTCATAATCTACCCAATAGACCTCATGCACACAGGGTGTTGGTTTGTTCCTCTAAACCTCAGAACTTCTGGCAGGAGAAAAGCCCACTGCAGGCGCGTCATGCGTTTTATCGTAAATGTATCCTATTGGCCAAAATATTTATTTGTTCTGGCCATTTAAATGCATTACCTCTCAAATGCGCCTAAATGCGTCTAGTGTTTCAGTGTGTTTAGCTTTTTTCTGTGCTTCACCTCCTCACCTAAACGTGCTTTCCATGGGGGTTTTTTTTTTCAGACTGTAATTGCTCTGCTTCTAATATGTCTGTAAACGCCTGTGTGCACATGGACACATAAGCTAACATACAGGTGCTTTTACAGGCTGAGAAAAAAAATGTCAAATGCCAGTATTTTTTAAGCTTTAATCGGAGCCCTTTGTAATCTCATGTAGCTATATTCCTAAGCGATCATCACAAGTCTTTTTCTGTGCTTGATATACCATCAGTCCGATTCATGCTTCAGAGTAAGTTTAAGGGCCCGTTCAGGCTAGATTCACACTGTTGTGCAGAGAGGCTCACAGCAGGGGTCCGATGCGTCCCTGTTCTCCATTTCAGAGATGAATCGGGCCCGAATTTTTGCCTGCATTTGGACCTAAAACAAAGCATATTTCCAGGTTGTAAGTTGGCAGATGTCATTGCAGATCCCTACTTGTTATTGCTTGTATTGAAACTTACATAACACAGTTGGTATTCTGTACATTGACCGTGTACAAAACACCACCCTACATGTACACCATGTTTAAACATTTGCCAGTTTTATGAGTCATAGCGGGCAGCAGATGAAACTACATAGGTAATTGTAATTGTAAAAATACAAAATGTAGTGTAGTACTTACATTTTTTTTCTTATCAAAAGCAAAATTACCTTTTAAATGCAACCCCTGTCGTCTAACGTTTAATGTTGTAGAGAGGCTATGCAATGGGTTAATAAAGTCAGAACTTAAAATGCAAGTTTATACCATTTCCTAGTCTGTGATCTCCAGATATCGTCTGGGTTTTAAAACAAATTGAAGCTTCGTCGGTGTATAATGTGCAGCCTGGTATATGATGTGTAGGGATGAGCTCTGGCGTGTTCGCATACTCCACGTTCAGAGTCCGCCAGGAAGTCGGAACGGCGCTGCGCTAATCACAGTCAGGGAGACATTGTCCCAATGCTCGGCTGCAGAGATTGGGAAATGTCTCCCTGCCTGTGATTAGCGCAGCGCTGTGCCGACTTCCTGGCGGGCTCTGCACGTGGAGTATGCAAATGCGCCAGAACTCATCCTTAATGATGTGCAGAGCCCTGTGTATAATGTGCAGCCTGGTATATGATGTGCAGAGCCTGGTGTATAATAACCAGCCTGGTACATGATGTGCAGAGCCCTGTGTATAATGTGCAGCCTGGTATATGATGTGCAGAGCCCTGTGTATAATGTGCAGCCTGGTATATGATGTGCAGAGCCCTGTGTATAATGTACAGCCTGGTATATGATGTGCAGAGCCCTGTGTATAATGTGCAGCTTGGTATATGATGTGTAAAGCCCTGTGTATAATGTACAGCCTGGTATATGATGTGCAGAGCCCTGTGTATAATGTGCAGAGCCCTGTGTATAATGTGCAGCCTGGTATATGATTTGCAGAGCCCTGAGTATAATGTGACACCTGGTATATGATGTGCAGAGCCCTGTGTATAATGTGCAGCCTGATATATGATGTGCAGAGCCCGGTGTATAATCTTCAGCCTGGTATATGATGTGCAGAGCCCGGTGTATAATGTGCAGCCTGGTATATGATGTGCAGAGCCCTGTGTATAATGTGCAGCCTGGTATATGATGTGCAGAGCCCTGTGTATAATATGCAGCCTGGTGTATGATGTGCAGAGCCCTGTGTATAATGTGCAGCCTGGTGTATGATGTGCAGAGCCTGGTGTATAATGTGCAGCCTGGAATATGATGTGCAGAGCCCGGTGTATAATCTGCAGCCTGGTATATGATGTGCAGAGCCCTGTGTATAATGTACAGCCTGGTATATGATGTGCAGAGCCCTGTGTATAATGTGCAGCCTGGTATATGATGTGTAGAGCCCTGTGTATAATGTACAGCCTGGTATATGATGTGCAGAGCCCTGTGTATAATGTGCAGAGCCCTGTGTATAATGTGCAGCCTGGTATATGATGTGCAGAGCCCGGTGTATAATGTACAGCCTGGTATATGATGTGCAGAGCCCTGTGTATAATGTGCAGCCTGGTATATGATGTGCAGAGCCCTGTGTATAATGTACAGCCTGGTATATGATGTGCAGAGCCCTGTGTATAATGTACAGCCTGGTATATGATGTGCAGAGCCCTGTGTATAATGTGCAGCCTGGTATATGATGTGTAGAGCCCTGTGTATAATGTATAGAGCCCTGTGTATAATGTGCAGCCTGGTATATGATGTGCAGAGCCCTGTGTATAATGTGCAGCCTGGTATATGATGTGCAGAGCCCTGTGTATAATGTACAGCCTGGTATATGATGTGCAGAGCCCTGTGTATAATGTGCAGCCTGGTATATGATGTGTAGAGCCCTGTGTATAACGTATAGAGCCCTGTGTATAATGTGCAGCCTGGTATATGATGTGCAGAGCCCTGTGTATAATGTGCAGCCTGGTATATGATGTGCAGAGCCCTGTGTATAATGTGCAGCCTGGTATATGATGTGCAGAGCCCTGTGTATAATGTACAGCCTGGTATATGATGTGCAGAGCCCTGTGTATAATGTGCAGTCTGGTATATGATGTGTAGAGCCCTGTGTATAATGTATAGAGCCCTGTGTATAATGTGCAGCCTGGTATATGATGTGCAGAGCCCTGTGTATAATGTGCAGCCTGGTATATGATGTGCAGAGCCCTGTGTATGATGTACAGCCTGGTATATGATGTGCAGAGCCCTGTGTATTATGTGCAGCCTGGTATATGATGTGCAGAACCCTGTGTATAATGTGCAGCCTGGTATATGATGTGCAGAGCCCTGTGTATAATGTACAGCCTGGTATATGATGTGCAGAGCCCTGTGTATAATGTGCAGCCTGGTATATGATGTGCAGAGCCCTCTGTATAATCTGCAGAGCCCTGTGTATAATGTGCAGCCTGGTATATGATGTGCTTAGCCCTGTGTATAATGTGCAGCCTAATATATGATGTGCAGAGCCCGGTGTATAATGTGCAGCCTGGTATATGATGTGCAGAGCCCGGTGTATAATGTGCAGCCTGGTATATGATGTGCAGAGCCCTGTGTATAATGTGCAGCCTGGTATATGATGTGCAGAGCCCTGTGTATAATGTGCAGCCTGGTGTATGATGTGCAGAGCCCTGTGTATAATGTGCAGCCTGGTGTATGATGTGCAGAGCCCGGTGTATAATGTGCAGCCTGGTATATGATGTGCAGAGCCCGGTGTGTAATCTGCAGCCTGGTATATGATGTGCAGAGCCCTGTGTATAATGTGCAGCCTGGTATATGATGTGCAGAGCCCTGTGTATAATGTGCAGCCTGGTATATGATGTGCAGAACCCTGTGTATAATGTGCAGCCTGGTATATGATGTGTAGAACCCTGTGTATAATGTGCAGCTTGGTATATTATGTGCAGAGCCCTGTTTATAATATACAGCCTGGTATATGATGTGCAGAGCCCAGTGTATAATGTGCAGCCTGGTATATAATGTGCAGCCTGGTATATGATGTGCAGAGCCCTGTGTATAATGTGCAGCCTGGTATATGATGTGCAGAGCCCTGTGTATAATGTGCAGCCTGGTGTATGATGTGCAGAGCCCTGTGTATAATGTGCAGCCTGGTGTATGATGTGCAGAGCCCGGTGTATAATGTGCAGCCTGGTATATGATGTGCAGAGCCCTGTATATAATTTGCAGCCTGGTGTATGATGTGCAGAGCCCTGTGTATAATGTGCAGCCTGGTGTATGATGTGCAGAGCCCGGTGTATAATGTGCAGCCTGGTATATGATGTGCAGAGCCCTGTGTATAATGTGCAGCCTGGTATATGATGTGCAGAGCCCTGTGTATAATGTACAGCCTGGTATATGATGTGCAGAGCCCTGTGTATAATTGGCAGCTTGGTATATGATGTGTAAAGCCCTGTGTATAATGTGCAGCCTGGTATATGATGTGCAGAGCCCTGTGTATAATGTGCAGAGCCCTGTGTATAATGTGCAGCCTGGTATATGATGTGCAGAGCCCTGAGTATAATGTGACACCTGGTATATGATGTGCAGAGCCCTGTGTATAATGTGCAGCCTGATATATGATGTGCAGAGCCCGGTGTATAATCTTCAGCCTGGTATATGATGTGCAGAGCCCGGTGTATAATGTGCAGCCTGGTATATGATGTGCAGAGCCCTGTGTATAATGTGCAGCCTGGTATATGATGTGCAGAGCCCTGTGTATAATGTGCAGCCTGGTGTATGATGTGCAGAGCCCTGTGTATAATGTGCAGCCTGGTGTATGATGTGCAGAGCCTGGTGTATAATGTGCAGCCTGGAATATGATGTGCAGAGCCCGGTGTATAATCTGCAGCCTGGTATATGATGTGCAGAGCCCTGTGTATAATGTACAGCCTGGTATATGATGTGCAGAGCCCTGTGTATAATGTGCAGCCTGGTATATGATGTGCAGAGCCCTGTGTATAATGTGCAGAGCCCTGTGTATAATGTGCAGCCTGGTATATGATGTGCAGAGCCCGGTGTATAATGTACAGCCTGGTATATGATGTGCAGAGCCCTGTGTATAATGTGCAGCCTGGTATATGATGTGCAGAGCCCTGTGTATAATGTACAGCCTGGTATATGATGTGCAGAGCCCTGTGTATAATGTACAGCCTGGTATATGATGTGCAGAGCCCTGTGTATAATGTGCAGCCTGGTATATGATGTGTAGAGCCCTGTGTATAATGTATAGAGCCCTGTGTATAATGTGCAGCCTGGTATATGATGTGCAGAGCCCTGTGTATAATGTGCAGCCTGGTATATGATGTGCAGAGCCCTGTGTATAATGTACAGCCTGGTATATGATGTGCAGAGCCCTGTGTATAATGTGCAGCCTGGTATATGATGTGTAGAGCCCTGTGTATAACGTATAGAGCCCTGTGTATAATGTGCAGCCTGGTATATGATGTGCAGAGCCCTGTGTATAATGTGCAGCCTGGTATATGATGTGCAGAGCCCTGTGTATAATGTGCAGCCTGGTATATGATGTGCAGAGCCCTGTGTATAATGTGCAGCCTGATATATGATGTGCAGAGCCCTGTGTATAATGTACAGCCTGGTATATGATGTGCAGAGCCCTGTGTATAATGTGCAGTCTGGTATATGATGTGTAGAGCCCTGTGTATAATGTATAGAGCCCTGTGTATAATGTGCAGCCTGGTATATGATGTGCAGAGCCCTGTGTATAATGTGCAGCCTGGTATATGATGTGCAGAGCCCTGTGTATGATGTACAGCCTGGTATATGATGTGCAGAGCCCTGTGTATTATGTGCAGCCTGGTATATGATGTGCAGAACCCTGTGTATAATGTGCAGCCTGGTATATGATGTGCAGAGCCCTGTGTATAATGTACAGCCTGGTATATGATGTGCAGAGCCCTGTGTATAATGTGCAGCCTGGTATATGATGTGCAGAGCCCTCTGTATAATCTGCAGAGCCCTGTGTATAATGTGCAGCCTGGTATATGATGTGCTTAGCCCTGTGTATAATGTGCAGCCTAATATATGATGTGCAGAGCCCGGTGTATAATGTGCAGCCTGGTATATGATGTGCAGAGCCCGGTGTATAATGTGCAGCCTGGTATATGATGTGCAGAGCCCTGTGTATAATGTGCAGCCTGGTATATGATGTGCAGAGCCCTGTGTATAATGTGCAGCCTGGTGTATGATGTGCAGAGCCCTGTGTATAATGTGCAGCCTGGTGTATGATGTGCAGAGCCCGGTGTATAATGTGCAGCCTGGTATATGATGTGCAGTGCCCGGTGTATAATCTGCAGCCTGGTATATGATGTGCAGAGCCCTGTGTATAATGTGCAGCCTGGTATATGATGTGCAGAGCCCTGTGTATAATGTGCAGCCTGGTATATGATGTGCAGAACCCTGTGTATAATGTGCAGCCTGGTAAATGATGTGTAGAACCCTGTGTATAATGTGCAGCTTGGTATATTATGTGCAGAGCCCTGTTTATAATATACAGCCTGGTATATGATGTGCAGAGCCCGGTGTATAATGTGCAGCCTGGTATATAATGTGCAGCCTGGTATATGATGTGCAGAGCCCTGTGTATAATGTGCAGCCTGGTATATGATGTGCAGAGCCCTGTGTATAATGTGCAGCCTGGTGTATGATGTGCAGAGCCCTGTGTATAATGTGCAGCCTGGTGTATGATGTGCAGAGCCCGGTGTATAATGTGCAGCCTGGTATATGATGTGCAGAGCCCTGTATATAATTTGCAGCCTGGTATATGATGTGCAGAGCCCTGTGTATAATGTGCAGCCTGATATATGATGTGCAGAGCCCTGTGTATAATGTGCAGCCTGGTATATGATGTGCAGAGCCCTGTGTATAATGTGCAGCCTGATATATGATGTGCAGAGCCCTGTGTATAATGTGCAGCCTGGTATATGATGTGCAGAACCCTGTGTATAATGATGCAGCCTGGTATATGATGTGTAGAACCCTGTGTATAATGTGCAGCTTGGTATATTATGTGCAGAGCCCTGTTTATAATATAAAGCCTGGTATATGATGTGCAGAGCCTGGTGTATAATGCTGACACTATGGGGTTGATTTACTAAAGGAAAATCCACTTTGCACTTGAAAGTGCACATGGAAGTGCAGTCGCTGTAGATCGCTGTAAATCTGAGGGGAAGCTCTGAAATTAGGGGAAGCTCTGCTGATTTTATCATCCAATCATGTGCAAGCTAAAATGCTGTTTTTTATTTTCCTTGCATGTCCCCCTCAGATGTACAGCATCTGCACTTCCATGTGCACTTTCAGTGCACTTTCAAGTGCAAAGTGGATTTTCCTTTAGTAAATCAACCCCTATGAGTGGAATACAGGGGACGGAGTGGCTGGATTATATAAGGGGTGTGGTTTATGAGAAATGGGAAGGGCCAACCGTGGAGGGGCGGGGTCTTGCGCCCCCCCATCCTAAAACTTCACCAGCCGCCACTGCTCCTGACCATGCAGATCTCCAGCAAAGTGATGATCCAAGACAGCTTCCACCAGAAATGTAAGCAGTGGCAAAGCTAGACATTCTTTCACCTGGGGCAAAGACTCATTTCCGCCCCCTCACCCTCAGAAGAGAGAAGTTCTTCACCCACCCACCCCTAGCCCCCTGCCCAGAGAGAGATGTTTAACCTTCCTAGCGGTATTCCCGAGTCTGGCTCGGGGTTAAATTTCAGCATCAAAAGCGGTAACCCCGAGCCAGACTCGGGCTGCATCGCAGTGATCCAGGCAGAGTTACTTACCTTGTCCCCTGGATCCTGCGATGCCTCCCCGCTATGTGATAGAGCCGTGTCTCCTCGCTCGATTCACACACTTCCGAGTGCCGCCGAGCTCCGTTCCCTGCGACGTTACGACGCACGGGGACGGAGATCGGCGCCAAATTCAAAAAAGTTAAAACACAGTTTACATACAGTACACTGTAATCTTACAGATTACAGTACTGTATGTAATAATTACACCCCCCTGTTGTCCCTAGTGGTCTGCCCAGTGTCCTGCATGCACTTTTATATAATAAAAACTTTTCTTTCTGCCTAGAAACTGGAGATTGTCCATAGCAACCAAAAAGTGTCCCTTTACGTCAAAAGTGGTTTTAGACCAGCTAAAAAACAGCGATAATAAATTAGAATCACTCGCAGAATTAAGCGATAGCGATTTGTGGGGAAATTCGTCATCAAACACTGAAAAACACTTTTATTATTATTATTATATTATTTGTTATAATTATTTTATAGTTATTTATTTTATTATAATGTATAATTTTGTTTTTTGAACTTTATCATACCCGGGATGTCTACTAGACTCTTGTTTGGACAGATTTAGGTGAGTTATTCCTAAGAATTACAGGCCTACAATATAAAACGCCAAATTTCCATGCAGAAAAATGGTACCGCTTTCAGCACCTAAAATATGACAGAATCATACCGCCAGGGAGGTTAAGTGTAATAAATACATAAGCAAGCCAAAGGATGGTAATACAGTGCCTTGAAAAAGTATTCACACCCTTGAAATTTTCCACATTTTGTCATGTTACAACCAAAAAATGTAAATGTTTTTTTTGATTGGGATATTAAGTGATAGACCAACACAATTTGGCACATAATTGTGAAGTGGAAGGAAAATTATAAATGGTTTTCAAAATGTTTTACAAATAAATATGTGAAAAGTGTGGGGTGCATTTGTCTTCAGCCCCCCTAAATCAATACTTTGTAGAACCACCTTTCCCTACCAGCTTTGCACATTTAGAGAGGAACATTTTTGCCCATTCTTCTTCGCAAAATAGCTCAAGCTCTGTCAGATTGGATGGAGAGCATCTGTGAATAGCAATTTGCAAATCTTGCCACAGATTCTCAGTTGGATTTAGGTCTGGACTTTGACTGGGCCATTCTAACACAAGAATATGCTTTGATCTAAACCATTCCATTGTAGCTCTGGCTGTATGTTTAGGGTTGTTGTCCTGCTGAAAGGTGAACCCCCGCCTCAGTCTCAAGTCTTTTGCAGACTCTAACAGGTTTTCTTTTAAGATTGTCCTATATTTGGCTCCATCCACCTTCCTATCATCTCTGATCAGCTTTCCTGTCCCTGCTGAAGAAAAGCATGCCCACAACATGATGCTGCCACCACCATGTTTCATGGTGGGGATGGTGTTTTCAGGGTGATGTGCAGTGTTAGTTTTCCACCACACATAGCGTTTTGTTTTTAGGCCAAAAAGTTAAATTTTGGTCACGTCTGACCAGAGCACCTTCTTCCAAATGTTATGGCTTCTCGCAAACTGCAAACGGGACTTCTTATGGCTTTCTTCTTGCCACTCTTCCAGAAAGGTCAGATTTGTGGAGCGCACGACTAATAGTTGTCCTGTGGACAGATTTTCCCTGCAGAGCTATGGATCTCTGCAGCTCCTCATGAGTTACCATGGCTCTCTTGGCTCTTCTCTGATTAATGCTCCTCTTGCCCGGTCTGTCAGTTTAGGTGGATGGCCATGTCTTAGTAGGTTTACAGTTGTGCCAAAGTTTTGGTAATAGTAACTTGCTGCACATGTAGCGTGAAGAACTACACAATCACTGTGTATGTGCGGTTTGAATGAGGCGGTTTCAACCTCACTTCCATAGTGGATCAGGAGGGGCCCCACTGGGAAAGGCAGTGGATGGTGTCAGTAGAGCAGTGGATGGTGTCAGTAGGGCAGTGGACAGTGTCCGTAGGGCAGTAAATGGTGTCAGTAGGTGTCAGATTACCTTTCTGAGGCCGAGATGCTGAGAGCGGCTCCCCTTGCGGCTGAGCACAGTATACCCCTGAAGTTGGCACAGCGGGTATAGTGCTCAAAGAAGCACGGGTTGCCAGCAGGGTGTGTAGGACTTGAGCAGATGATCACTTGCAGGCAACTTGAGGAGGTGCTGGAAGCAGCCCTTAGGAGTGTGGACAGGATACAGGGCGCAGGGAATCCAGTAAAGTCAGCAAAGGCCTGGCTGAGGATCCAACACTGGTGATCATTCACGGGTAGGTAGACTGGTGTTGGAAGTAGCAAAGTCTCTAAGGCCGGCCAGGGTCACACACAAATAGCAGAGGTATTCAAATAGAAACAAGTCCTTTAAACAGGCTAAGGTCATACTCAGACAAGCAGGAGGGTTAGGCAGAAGAGTAGTTCTTAGGATAAGCTGGGGGTCATACACAGGCAAGCAGGCTGAGATTAGGCAAAAGAGTAGTCCTTAGAGTAAGCCGGGTCAGAGCCAGGAGAAGATCAGGGTAAGCCAAGGAACAATCTGGGTCAAAGCAAGACAACAGGAAACAGGAAACTGGTGCAGGTTCAGGAACTCAGGGAGAGCTGAAGACAATCCAGCAATTTGGGTCAGACAGGGGCAGCCTTATATAGGCCAGCAGGAGGAACCATCTGTCACATGATGCGCCTATGGCGCCCATTTCATTTACTGGCCATATTGCCAGTACTTCCATGGCCTATTCCCTGACAGTAGGGCAGTGGATAGTGTCAGTAAAGCAGTGGATTGTGTCAGAACTTGAAGGGCAGTGGACAGTGTCAGTAGAGAAGTGTCAGGAGCATCTAGCGTTCCTGCTCCTCATTCCATCATCCGGGTTTTGGCTATGGCATTCTCCCTGCCTTTGTCCACCTGCAGGCTGATTGATGTGTTGTTGTTTTTTTACGTTCAAAAAAGGTTTTATTCGGTAATATGTACATACAGGTGAAATATGCAAGTTACGCAAATTATATTATGGCATTGGAAACAGAAAAACAGACATGAGTAAAGCAATGAACAAATATCAGGTCAGATACGTGAATACATATGTTTCATTGAATTGTGCTGTCAGGAAACACCTGGTGAGGCGTGTGTGCCATTTCCGGGTAGTCCAGGGCCCATTAAGTGTACACAGGACATTCCATAGGAAGTAGAGAGGAGAAGTTGCTGGATCTGGCGGCAGAGGAGTATCACGCCATGTGCCCTTCCTCTTTCCTTCATATTTTATTGGTCACATTCCAGGCAACCATCATTGGGTCATCATCTTCTGAGTATCCAGCTCACTCATCTGTCAGGACCTACTGAGAGGATTTTCCTGGTCAGTACCAGCAGAGGATGCAGTCCCTTCGGTGACACGCGTTAAGCTCTAGTCGACCTCCTAAACGTATGTTTATTGAGGTCCACAAATTCTTGTAAGCCCCTCTCTTATTGGTGGTGGTCATCTCTATTCACCTTATCAAGATTTTGGGAGTACCAACATTTACATTGGATTGTTTCGGCTTGATTCATTTCACCAGAGACTCTTCATTTATATATATATATATATATATATATATATATATATATATATATATATATATATATATTCACATATGGAGTTCTTTGATTATTGACTGAACAATCATTTTTTCATTCATTCACTTGGGTGATATTAGCAATTTATTCACTGTTTATGCTCATGTTTATTAGCGCTACATTTTTTATGTTATTTGTTTTCACCTTTTTGTCCATTGGTTTTGTAGCTGCTCACATTCAGAGGCAGCGCAGAATTTTTTTGTATCCATTAAGTGTAAAGCCCCGTACACACGATCGGTTTAACTGATGAAAACCGTCCGATGGATGGTTTTCATCAGACCAACCGATCGTGTATGGTACCTATCGGTCTTTTTTCCATCGGATGGAAAAAATAAAAAACCGATGGGAATTTCCGATCGTCTATGGGCAAGTCCATCGGTTTAAAAACCCACGCATGCTCAGACTGAATTAGGAGACGGGAGTGCTCGTTCTTGTAAAACTAGCGTTCCTAATGTAGAGAGCACATTCGTCATTCTGCAAGTTATTGCTTCGTTTAATGCAGCGCATGTTTTTTTGCTTTAGAACGGTCTTTAAAAAAGGACATTTTGGCAGCAGAACTTTCTCCTGAGTTCTGACAAATGTATGTCTTTCTTTTTTCTAGTGATTTTAGGAATAATTATTAAAATTCTGCAAGGCCGACCTCCCAAATTACACCTTTATGTTTTTTGACTCTTAAAATTTGTTGTGCATTTTTTGGTGTGTCAATTTCTCAGAACAACATAATATTAAATTTTTCAAAAATCATGGAGGTTGGTGTCCCTTGTTCTTAATTACACATTGTATTTATGCAATCTTATTGCTACTTCTCCAAAAAACACATCAGGCATGTAGGTTGGCTGTAATCAAATTTCCCTTTATTTTGGAAAAAACAAATCAAAAACCGAAGGGCAACTATTCCCAAATTAGCAGAGAATATAAAGTAATTTGATCCCAAATGCAGACCTGACTATGATCAATAATAAAATCAACAACAGCATGAAATCAGGAGCAGCAGCCAAAGACATACATCATCCCAAGCTGTGGTACTCCATCAACCTTCAATTTCTGGATGAGCAGCTCGAGGCCAGGGAATCACCTCCTGCTCTTCCTTGTAGCCTTCCTTCCACGCCTCTCTACAGCGTTCTCTCCACGGCCCCGTCCACGCACCCTTGCAGGCTGGGCCACTGTGGGTGGTGATGTGGCAGGAGGAGGAGGAGAAGGAGGAGAGGGATT
This sequence comes from Rana muscosa, assembly GCA_029206835.1. NCBI lineage: Eukaryota > Metazoa > Chordata > Amphibia > Anura > Ranidae > Rana > Rana muscosa. The sequence continues at coordinate 78,356,787 of CM055125.1, forward strand.
GGGCTGATGTGAGATATGGGTGGCCTCAGTCAGCAGCCCCCTCGCCCCCATGTGTACGGCCATATAGATGAGATGCTCACAGAGGGCCCGTTGTCCCGCCTCCATTCTGAGCAGCTTATCCACCAGATAGGTGCTAAACCCCTCCGTAGGGTTGAGGGGGGCCCTCATAATGGCAGCAGCCTCCTGAATCATCTTTAGTGACTCCTCCTCCACTTGTGTCATCCGCCGTTGTTTTGGCGGTCTGACGTGGAGGGGAGCCACTTGGGAGACGGTGCTGCCACTAGGCCTGGGGACCTGCTGAGTCCCACTTGGCCCTGCCTCCTCCTGCCTGTCACACTCCTGACCCTCTTCCTCCTGGCTTGCCTCATCCTGTTTATAAAATAAAAAGTAGATTTCTATTATTTGAGGAATCAATCGCACACAATTTTGATCTCATTACTGGTTTATTTTGGAGGGGGGGTGGGATCATTTATGGCTAAGCCAAACAGTTCAACTCCATATTACTTAGTGGACAATATTAGCATCAAAAATACTATACCGGGCTGAAGATGTGAAGATCTGGCTCTTCTAGCTCGGGAGGCTCCTCCTCCGCCTCTGCAGGGGTGGAGGGAAGGGTGGAAGGAACGCTGGAGGGAAGGGTGGAAGGAAGGGTTGAGGGAAGGCTGGAAATAGATTCCCTGGCCTCGATCTGGTCATCCAGGAATTGAAGATGTCTGTAGTACCACAGCTTGGGCTTTACTACATTGTCGGCTGCTGCTCCTGATCTCTTGGACTGGCGCACTTCCTTGAATTTTTTTTTATAAGAATTGCGCAGGTTGTTGATTTTATTATTGATCATAGCGTAGTCTGCATCTGGGATCCATGGCTTCATATCCTCGGCTAATTTGGTAATAGTTGCCCGTCGTACATCACTTTTGTGATACGAAGGGTGTTTGAGCTCCCAAAGGTTGCGCTGTTCCTTATACTTTTCAATAAAAACAAGCATCACCTCCGGCTCTCTTAGTTTATGCATCTATTAGGATCAGCAAGTACAAAAAAAAAGGATCAGAATTGATTCTCCTCAACTTATCACAATATTGCCCTTTACAATCATGACCCATTAATATGCCACTGCAGGCACGAGTTCCCTTCTTACCTTTGTTCACTTCGTGAGTTCACTTCTGGTCGTCCTTACTCCGCGCATCCCTAATAACTTCTTTCCCCTTTTTATACCCTGCGCATGCGTGTAACTCCGCCCTCGTCGCCCGCCCATGACGGACTATTTCTGCATTTCCCCGCCCCTTAACGATCAGCGCACAGTGTGAGACGGCGACATGTCGCAGACACAGGTGGCTTCTTTCCTTGAAATTACCGACGAGGAAAGCCCGGAGGCGGAAACGTCCCGATCCTGTAAAAAAAGATACAAGGCGACTAATATGTATTTTTCTGAGATGGCGGAGATGGTGGACATTCTGCGGAGGAAGGATTACGACGGCAAGCATGGCCCATACGACACCCCTAATCTCCGGAAGTCACAAATTATGGATAAAGTGGCGAAGACTCTCTATAAAAAATATGGGGTCAGGAGATCCAAGGAACAACTCCGTAAAAGGTGGTCAGACCTGAAGCTCAGGGAGCCGGAGCAGTATAGGAAGCTTATAAAAAGCATAGAAAAAAGTAAGTATATTTTACTGTGTTCTTTCACATTGTAATATGTATTCTTCCATGTTTTGCACCATGTGCTTGTCTTGACTGGGTTCACATTTTGAAATCTCATCTTTTATGTTAAGTGGAGAGTCCACTTATTTGGCCAATGTTTTGACCAATAACTTGCTGCTCTTCCCCCAAACATGTTTGGCACATATCCACGTAAACTACATGTGGGCATGCCTCATTTTACTTCAACAATGTTTATCTACACATTGTTGGCTAGATGATGTGTTGTAAGGAAATTTAGAATGTGACTGAAAGAAGAAACTGTATTCTGGGTAAAGGAGATGACACTCCAGCAGTTGTGTACTCTTTTTTGTTCTTCAGCAAGATACTATACTCTGGGCCACATGACCAAATTTCTTAACGGTGTCACACACAGGTGCTCCAGTGGATACCTTGGTGGTTATCCAAGTGTTTGTGAGTGTCCTCAAAAATAACATGTTGCTTTGTTGAGTTTGCAAAATCACATATGTTCATGTTGGAACTCAGGGCCAAATATCAATTGTACCCCACTTCAAAACATTGAGGATCCCTTTTCAGGCCTAAAAAAAGTCTGTGTGCTAAAGTATACATTTTGTTGTAAATTCCCATAGGGGAGAGGAGAGTGGGAGGACAACATGCTCATGAGGCGAGTAACCCAACACCACAGAAAATCCCCGAAGCTCCCAAAGCAGACCAAGATCAGCAGGTTCAGGAAGCGGAGGTGGAGGAAGCGGAGGTGGAGGAAGGGGAGGTGGAGGAAGGAGAGGTGGAGCTTATCAGCACAACAGGTCAGTGTCTGTCACCACAACTTCAAGGTAAATACAGATGTAGGACTGCTTAGTGTAAAACCTTTTTTTTGTTTTAGGGACTGAACGTGGGGGTGTGTCAGGAAGTCCAAATCCGCCATTCTCGAGTGCCAGCGCCAAAATAATCATTCAGGAAATCATGGAATGCAGTAGCGAAATGGACATTATGAGAAAGAGAATGATTGTGATTGAGCAAAAATATAAAAACATGATAGATATTTTGGGGAGAATAGTGTGAACCCCCCCTTTTTGTGTTTTTTGTTCTGCGTCTGACATTATCTCAGGGATTTCCAACATCCCAAATGTGAAGATGCACACACTGAAGACTCAACATGTGCTATCTGCCGTCACAGGATATCTATGTCCCTGTTTTGGGGGTGCAACCTCTTCCTCCCTCCTCAAGTAGGGGAGAGGAAGGGTTTACATCCCCAAAGCACGACCATTGATCCCCCATGATGGCAGATAGCACATGTTTACCCTAGCCATGGGATCTTGTTGAAGATACCCATTTGAGCCCCCAAAGAAAGTGTGTTTGTTAACATTTGGGATGGATCAGGGGTACCATCACCCCATCTCCAGTTGTTATTTTTCACAGTGTTATTTTATTACTTTTTCAAAATAAAAAAAAAGGCTTACGACCCATGCATGTTTCTGCCAAAAAAGCCGCACAAAAAAAAAAAAAGCTAGTATTTCAAAAAACCCATACAAAATGCGGTGCAAACAATAAAAACATTTGGGAAGTCTAAAAAAGGTGTGACTTGTTCTTTCTATGCTCAAGAGCAGTTCTGAAGATGCAAAAACCGTGTTTTTCGCTCTGAGTTTGGAGGCTATTTACTAAGGACAATTACACTTGGCACTACTAGAACCTGGGAGACACATAAACCCAAAATACAAGAATGACAACACAAGTTTGTATGAATTCAAATTTTTTTTTTCATTTTAAAAAGGTATAATAATTGGTCAGATGTGGTCTGGCATTGCGATGGCCCCCCTACCCGTGAAGTACTCTACGTATTTCTGGCGTACTTCACGGGCACTTTGGGGGGCCAAGCCAGTACGAGCAGTGCTGAGGCCGGTCAGATTAATCAGTTCAGATGGACCGGCCTCAGGCCCAAACGATGAAACATAATTGTTTGCAAATTTGCGAAGAAAATTGTGCAATATGCAGCAGCAGTAGACAATGTGGTTCAGTTTATAATCCGCCAAATGTATCGCTGTCTGGAACAGGCGGAACCGGCTGGCCATTATCCCGAAGGCATTCTCCACAACTCTCCGGGCTCTGGCCAGCCGGTAATTAAAAACTCTCCTCTCCGGGGTGAGGGTGCGTTGGGGAAACGGCCGCATCAGGTGTGGTCCTAGTCCAAAAGCCTCATCCGCAATGAAAACGAACGGGAGCCCTTCAACGTTCTCTGCATCTGGAGGCAGTGCAAGACCCCCAGCCTGCAGACGGTGAGCGAACTCCGTCTCCGCGAATGATCCGCCATCGGACATCCGGCAGTTCTTCCCCACGTCCACATACAGGAACTCGTACCGTGCCGACACCACCGCCATTAACACTATGCTATTAAAACCTTTATAGTTGAAATAGTATGACCCCGAACGGGGTGGCGGCACTATGTGGACGTGCTTCCCATCAATTGCCCCTCCACAGTTGGGGAAATCCCACCGCTGGGCAAATTGGGAGGCCACAGTCAGCCATTCCTGTGGTGTGCTAGGGAACTGTGGAGTCAAACAAAAAGAAGACATTAGTACGGTTTATGGTTACAGTGCAAGCAGATGACACACCAAAAAACATTGTTGAGTAACATTATTATTTAAGGGAGTTTTTCCGAACAATAAACAAAGGCCCACTTAGCAGATGCCTCACCCCCGCTGAGTGGACATTCTAAAATAATCTAAGGGGGGGCCTAAGGTGATTGTGGGGGATCCCAAAAAAGGATCTGCCACTTTGCTGAGCTTGATTGAGAACTACTATTTTTTTAACATTTTTAGGGGGGGGAGGGAAGGTTGTCAAACTACGAGGGCAATGACCCCCCCAAAAATGAAAAGGAAAATAGAAGGCTAGCTGGGTTTGCGCCCACGATAGCATGCTGGAGAGGTTAGTGGAGGGAAATAGGCATGTAGGGCCCAAAAAGGGATTTACAGGTAAAAAAAAGCATGTGGAAAATGGGGACATTACCAGGAGATTACAAACAGGCATATTTGTGTTAGGAGGAAAAAAAATAAAAAAAACGAAAATAAAAAAAGATAATGTGAGGTTAAAGGAGCATAATTACCTTCATATAGTCCTTCTGCAGGACCTGAATGATGGCCGAACACGTCTCAGGGATAATGATCCCGAGAGCCTAGGGGGAGATGCCTGTTGAGAACTTGAGGTCCTGCAAGCTTCTCCCAGTCGCCAGGTATCTCAACGTGGCAATAAGCCTCTGCTCGGCAGTGATGGCCTGGCGCATCACAGTGTCCTGCCTCGTGATATAGGGGGACAGCAAGTCCAACAGACGGTGAAATACGGGGTCCGTCATCCTGAGATAATTCCTGAAATCATCAGGGTTATTCTCATGGATTTCCCGCAGCAGAGGCATATGAGAGAATTGGTCCCACTGGAGCAACCAATTCTTAGTCCATGAACTCCTCCTCACCCTGTTCACAGACTGAACTCAGGTTACAGTGTTAACTGCAACACCAAGCCCAAAGCCAGCACGAGCTCGAGAACGAGAACGCACTTCAAACATGGTTTTAAACCGGTCGGCTGGTCAGAACGCACTCAAACAGAACGCACCGTGGAACAGCAAGGCCTGAAAAGAACGATCTGAAAAACAGTAAATGAATGGCCAAGTCGGCACTGCAAGGCAGTAACGACCTGACTGCACGCACTGAATCACAAATACAAACCCACAAGCACAAACTGAACACCAGGAAACGATCTGCAAAGCACGGAGACTGAAAAGCGTGAATCGGCTCTCACCAAACTTTTACTAACACGCGGTAACACAAAATCAGCAAAAGCAGCCCAAGGGGTGGCGCCATTAGATTTGTTCGACCCTTTTATAGCGCGTCGTACGTTTTTTACGTGCCGTCGTTTTCTTGCCGTCGGTTTTTAAACTGATGGTGTGTGGCCAAGACTGATGAAAAACAGTTTCATCGGATTTCCGATGGTCAAATCCATCGGACGAAAATCCATAGGTTATCCGATCGTGTGTACGGGGCTTAAGTGTTAAATGTATTCAGCCAACGATCCCATATTTTATTGTACTTAGTAGGACATCCTCTATTAATGTAGAGAAATTTCTTGTATGGGAGACTACCATTAACCTCAGTTTTCCATCCAGCCAGGGTGGGAGGGACTGATCTCATCCAATTCCTCGCAACCACTTTTCTGGCTAAAAATATTGTCAGAGTCAGGGAATATCCCTAGCAAACATGGTTTTGGGTCCAAAGTAAGTGGAGAGCCCATTGTGTCATAAAGGAGGTCGACAACTTGTTTCCAAAATCCCTGGATCTGAGGACAGGACCAAAGTAGGTGGAAGAATGAGCCCACATCCTGCAGACACATCGGGCAAGAGCTGGGGTGGTCCTTCTTAAATCTGGAGACCCGGAGGGGGGTGAGGTACGACCTGTGTAGGATATATATGTGTGTTAGCCTATCGCATAGTTTAGAGGACACTGCTTTACCGATGTCTAGGGCCTCGCTCCATTCCTCATCCTCCATGTCCCCCACCTCCCTCTCCCAGCGTGGTTTATGTCATAGGCCAGTTTTGTGGAAGTGGGAGTAAGAAGCATGTTGTAAAAAGAGGATATAAGTTTTTGGGGGTCCGTACTGTTAACAATTAGACATGTGCACTGCCAAAAAATTTGTTAGTTTTCGTTTTCGTTTCATTCGTTTTTTTTTTTTTCGTTTTTCGGGTCATTCGTTATGATCGCAATTCGTAAATTCGTAAATTTGTACATTCGTAAATTTATACATTCGTAAATTTGTACATTCGTAAATTTGTACATTCGTAAATTTATACATTCATAAATTTGTACATTCGTAAATTTGTACATTCGTAAATTTGTACATTCGTAAATTTATACATTCGTAAATTCATACATTCGTAAATTTATACATTCGTAAATTTATACATTCGTAATTTCGGAAATTTGGAAATTCGATATTTTCGAAAACCCGAAAATTTGAAAATCTGAAAAAATAACTATTAAATTATAGTTGTAATTTCCTTTCAAATTTGGCTGTTACTGTTAGCGAACGTAACGAATACAAATTTATCTGAAGTTACGCATAACCTGAAATAACAAATGCCGCATCTAAACAAATGGAACGGAACAAATTAATAATAATAATAATAAAACGTTTTTATTATTATTATTGTTATTTATTATTATTATTAATTCATTACGTTCCATTCGTTTAGATACGGCATTCATTATGTCGGAAAACAATTCGTAACTTCGTTAAGTTCACTAACAGCCAAATTTGAAAGGAAATTACAATACCTATAATTGAATAGTTAGTAATAGTTAAGTTATTAGTTAATTATTATTTCAGATTTCCGAATTTACTAATTTACGATTGTACGAATGTACAAATTTACGAATGTACGAATATTCGGAAATTCGTAAATTCAAATTTACGAATTTCCGGATAGTTGTACATTCGTAAATTCGTGCATTGGTAAATTCGTATATTTGTAAATTCGTACATTCGTAAATTTGAATTTACGAATATTCGTTAAAATTCGTTAAATGAGTTTTCGTTAATTCGGATATTTCCGAATTAACGAATTTGTCGAAATTCGTTAAAAAACGAATTCAGAACAAAACGAATTGCACATGTCTATTAACAATGGCTATGATAGAGTTAGGGACGGGTTGCGGGGCTGCCTCCGGAAATTGTGCAGTCAGAGCATGACGGACCTGGAGGTATCGGAAGAGCATGGAATCTGGGAGCGTGAATTCCTCATGAAGAGTGTGGAAGGCCTTAAGCTCACCACCCGATAGGAGATGGTGCAGGTAATATATCCCTCTTGTGCACCAAACCTCTAAATTAGGGATCTGGAACAATTCAGGTAAGTTTCTATTGTGTCACAGTGGGGTGTAGTCGTTGAAGGGCGTTATTCCTAATTTGTCCATAGCAATATCCCAAATCCTCCTGTAATGGTGCAGGAGGGAGGTCCTCTCTGCCACCTGGGTGCCCCGTGTGCCTACTGCTATCGCGATCATAGGGTCCGCCGTGTGTTGCACCCATCATGGACAGAGGAAAGTGCTGAATCTCTCTCTGTCAGTTTTATCAATGTGGAATACTTGGGACAGTTGAGATGCTATATAGTAGAGGTTTAGGTCTGGCATGGCAGTCCCCCCCAAGTCTGTAAGGTTTTTGAGACAGCACCAGGCCAATTTGTGCCTGTTGCTGCCCCAAACGAAAGGTTTAAGGAGGATCTTGAAGCATTTAAAGTGTTTAAGGGGATGTACACTGGAGAATGCCAAAGGACATATAATATCTTGGGAAGTAGAACCATTTTTATCAAGTTAATGCGACCCCAGACACTTAAAGGTAAGCGGGACCAGAGTTGTATTTTAGATTTAATTATTGTGTACAGGGGCTCAATATTGAGGGCAATATAATCTGCCGGTGATCTAGAAATATGAATCCCTAGGTACTTCATAACACTCACTCTGAGAAGAGGAAGTTGAGCCTGCTCCTCAGAAGGTGAAAATTGATCAATTGGGAGAACCTGAGACTTACAACAGTTAATCCGGAGACCCGAGAAGGACCCGAATTGTTTGATTGTGTCAAGTGCTAGTTGAAGGGAGGAGCCAGAGTCCGCCAGATACAACAGGGTATCGTTCGCGTACATGCCGATTTTTTCCGTTAATGTTCCCCGAGTCAAACCCTGTATCCCAGTATTAACTCGGATGGAGATGGCCAATGGCTCCGCAGCAAGAGCGTATAATAAAGGGGAGAGCTGGCAGCCTTGACGCGTACCTCTAGTGAGGCCAAACACCTCGGACGGCCAACCATTGGCCACCACTCTAGCCAAGGGTTCTTGGTAGAGAAGCCGAATCCATTTGATGAATCTATTACCAAACCCATAACTTTCCAGGCATCTTCAAAGATAACCCCACTCCACTGAATCGAACGCCTTGGCAGTGTCAAGGGTCACCACCACACGTTCGCCTACATTGTCATGGACGGCCTGCAGGTTGATAAAAAGTATTCTAAGATTAAAAGAAGTGTTGCGCCCAGGCATAAAGCCTGCCTGATCTTTATGTATTAGGGATAAAATAACTTGGTTTAAACGGTTGGCCAGGACCTTTGCTAAAATTTTAAAATCAACTTGAAGTAAAGATATGGGTCTGGATACCCTGGATCCTTCCCTGGTTTGGGGATTAGAACTATAAAGCCCTGTACACACGATCGGATTTCCTATGGTTTTTTAACCAATGGATTTTTCTTTCGGAAAACCGATGAAGCTGACTTTCATCAGTCTTGCCTACACACCATCAGTCAAAAAACCGACCGTTCCAAATGCGGTGACGTAAAACACTCCGATGAGTCGAGAAAAATTAAGTTCAATGCTTCTGAGCATGCGTAGACTTGATTCCGAGCATGCGTGGGTTTTTTATCCGATAGAGTTCCCCACAGACGATAGTAATTTGCTATCGGTTTTTTAACCATCGGATAAATTTAAAACATGTTCTATTTTTAAACACCGATGGAAAAAAGACCGATGGGGCCCATACACGATCGGTTTGTCCGATGAAAAAAGTCCATCGGACTGTTTTCATCGGTAAAACCTATCGTGTGTACAGGGCTTAAGTGCTTCTCTCATTGATGGGGGCAGTACAAGGTTGTCAAAGAGATAGTTATAAAGGGATAGAAGTTTGGGGGTGAGTAGTTCAGAATATTGTGCATAAAACTTGATGGGCAGGCCATCTAAACCCGGAGCTTTAGATCTTGCAAAACTAGCTATGGCCTCAGATATCTCCTCATTAGTAAGGGGTGCTTCTAGTAGGAACACCTGTTCCTCCGTCAATTGCGGAAAGAGGACATCACCAAGGAAGTCCCTCAGCGGCACCTCGTCCGGGCGCTCTAGACGTGTACAACTCTGTGAAGAATGTTTGGAACTGAGGGATGACCCCCCCCCGATTCCGTAATGCATCCTCCCTCGCTCCCATGCAGGGATATGACCATGGGGGGCCTGTTTTCACTATGTACCATGTATGCTAACAATTTGCCCGCCTTTTCCCCATGCTAGAAAAACTCCTGCTTAGAAAAAAAGAGTCTGCGGCAAGCTTTCTCATACTGCAATTGGTTAACTACCCAGGTTTGGAGCTTCAGAAGGTAAGTCTGGGCAGGGGATGGGTCTAACTCGTATTGGCATTCTGTAGTGGCCAACTCAGCTACGGCCTTCTCAAAGGCAGCCGCCGAAATCCCCCTTTATCTTGTTGATTGTGAACTTGAGGGTTGACCATGCATGTAGTTTAAAGGACTCCCACACCACTAAAGGTGAAGCAGAGGGATCATTATATAAAAAGTATTGTTTGAACTCATCCAGGAGGGTGTCATCCTCTGGCAACAGAGAGAGCCAGAATGGATTGAGGTGCCAGGAGCTGGGTGGTTTGTTGACGGGAACCCCAATGGTTACCCAGTATGGGCAGTGGTCTGAAAGGAGTCTCGGGCCAAACACTGCGATCTGTAACCTGGGGAGTAGTGATTGAGAGAGGAGGATAAAGTCAATACGAGACATAATATTATGTGTGGACGAAAAACAGGAGTATGCCCGTACTTGAGGGTTGAGATGCCTCCAGGAGTCCACCAGATTAAAATTGGTGAGAAGCCTGGAGAATATCACAAGCCTTTAACAAAAATGCTAGTGCGTGTGGGGTCTGCTTCTGTAGACTATACTGTGTCAGTTTCCCTCGGAGATAACCAATTTGTTCCTACCCTACACAACTACACAGCTCTGCCAAGTTTTCTCACTGCCTCTCAGCATTCATAGATCCTGGTGCTGCCAGCAATTTCATTGATAGGGACCTAGCACACTGTCTACAAATTTCTGTAACTAAGGTGCACAGACCCTTTTTAGTCTTAAGCCCTGTACACACGATCGGATTTCCTATGGTTTTTTAACCGATGGATTTTTCCATCGGAAAACCGATGAAGCTGACTTTCATCAGTCTTGCCTACACACCATCAGTCAAAAAACCAACCGTTCCAAACGCGGTGACGTAAAACACTCCGATGACCCGAGAAAAATGAAGTTCAATGCTTCTGAGCATGCGTCGACTTGATTCTGAGCATGCGTGGGTTTTTTATCCAATGGAATTCCCCACAGACGATAGTAATTTGCTATCGTTTTTTTAACCATCGGATACATTTAAAACATGTTCTATTTTTAAACACCGATGGAAAAAAGACCGATGGGGCCCATACACGGTCGGTTTGTCCGATGAAAAAAGTCCATCGGACTGTTTTCATCAGTAAAACCTATTGTGTGTACAGGGCTTTAGCTATTGATAATTCTTCCATGGGCTTGGTCGCCTTGTGCACAGCACCTATTACTCTGACTATTGGGGAATTTCATAGGGAAACAATCAGCTTCTACTTGGTCTCATCGCCTGCTTATCCCCTTATCTTAGGGTATCCCTGGCTTAAACTTCATAACTTTATATGACTCTGTTAAAGCAAAAAACTATAACAAATGTATTGAATTTTCTATAGGCCACCTCTCCTGACAATTGCCACAGCCTGAATCTTCTCCTTCTAGAAGCCAAACATGCACACTGTCTTGCAGTTTTGAGCCCTGTTTGGAAACTTCCTCTAAATCCTCAGAAGTCAAGCCCCCTGGATTACTTCCACCTTTGCCTGTCCCTAAACTCCCTTGGACGCAAAGCCAGGATAACTTGTCCACAAGTTCCACCTGGCAATGAGATTCAGTCAGTCGCTACCCCTGGTAATGCGATTCAGTCAGTCACTACACCTGGCGATGCGATTCAGTCGGCCTCTGCACCAGTTATGCCAGTCCAGCCCATGCCTATTGAGTTTCCTGCTTCTTCTTATTCTGGACTTTCTGTTACCTGGCCACACCCTACTTCTACTACATCCACTCAAACCTGTCTAAGAAGTTCAATCCATCCTTTGGATGTACTGCCTCATTCAGCCAGGTGGGGCTTTCAACCTTTTTTTCAGGGCTCTCTGCATTCTGCTTGTGTTTCAGCTATCCAGCTTGACTCCTGTGACATGTCACCTGCTAACCAACCTGACCTCCCGAATCCACTGACCTCTGCCCAGTCTGATAGTCCTGTGCTGGATGTCCAGCTCATCTTTAAGGGTCCAGTGGACAGTGTCAGTAGAGGAGTGTCAGGAGCGTCTAGCGCTCCTTCTCCTCATTCCAGCATCCGGGTTTTGGCTATGGCATTCTCCCTGTCTTTGTCCACCTACAGGCTGATTGATGTGGTCAGTCTCTGGGTGGAAACTCAAACCTGTTATAAGCCAGCTAAACCCTCACTTGCATGCTTGTGATAGAGAGTGATACATGTTTTGTTCCTGATCAAGCTCCCTGTCTGTCTGCGCTGCTCTGCTAGATTGGATTTCCCTGTGTATGACCTTGGACGAGATTATTGGACTATTCCCTGAACTCAGCCTGCCTTTTTACCTGGACTGTCATAGAACCACTCTGCCTGTCTGCCAACCGCAAGTGCCTGTTTGCTTTGCTCAGTTTGCGCCTGTCCTGACGTGGTAGCCAGGCACTATAGCATTGTGTATAAGTCCTGGGGGCAACCGAGTACCGGTAGGCCTACTTGCCTCATGGGAAAGGGGGCTGCTATAGGTGAAGCACACAGTAGCTAGCTATAGTGTCTGACCACCTGCGTTGGGGTAGACATGACAAGGAGAGGTTGGTGCAATGTGGTCATAGGTAGTGATGAGCCGAACACCCCCGGGTTCGGTTCGCACCAGAACCCGCGAACGGACCGAAAGTTCGAACGAACATTAGAACCCTATTAAATACAATGGATGCGAACGTTCGAATTCTAAAGTGCTAATTATAACAACTATTATGCATGTTATTGTCCTAAAAAGGGTTTGGGAACCCGGGTTCTGCACCAGGGGACATGTATCAATGCAAAAAGAAGTTTTAAAAACGGTCGTTTTTCGGGAGCAGTCATTTTAATGATGCATAAAGTGAAAAAAAAAGTCAAATATTCCTTTAAATATCGTACCTGGGGGGTGTCTAAAGTATGCCTGTGAAGTGCCACGTGTTTCCCGTGTTTAGAACTGTCCCTGCACAAAATGACACTTCTAAAGGAAAAAAAAGCCATTTAAAACTGCTTGCGGCTTTAATGTAATGTCTGGTCCCGGTAATATGGATGAAATTCTTTAAGAAAAATGGCATAGCTACCCCATGACCCCCCCCCCCCACCCCAGCCCATTACCAGCCCCTTTGGGTCTTGTATGGATATTAAGGGGAACCCCGCACATAAAATAAAAAAGGCCCTATATACTCTGAACAGCCCTATACAGGCGGTGCATACAAGACAGGGACTGTAGGTTTGTTCTTATGTAGAATCTGTTTGTAATTTTGAACAGGTACATTGTTGAAGTGTAGCTCCAGACCAAAAATCTATTTTTAAACTTTTTGGAAAACATAGGTAAGGGTTATCACCCCTGTAACATTTGTTTTGCTGTCTGTGCCCCTGTTCAGAACATTTCACCTCACTTTCCGTCCCAATGACAACTGTTTTTGAAATGTGGTGTTTTTCTTGAAACAATGATTGCTGATAAAGCATCAGTACAGAGGAGACACCTTTCTCCCATATTTATTCTTACAGGAGAGAATTTTCCTTCCTAGTGGTAGATTTCCTCTCACTTCCTGTTGTCTTCTTGCGTTTGCAAGTAGGAGTCGTTTGTAAGTTGGATGTTTGAAAGTAGGGACCTGCCGTATATACTCTGCAGAAATAGGCCCCTTAGTTGTTGGTGTTGGCACAACACTGTAAGCACTCACAGTTACTCTTGGTTGGTGCTGGAACGCCCTGCTGTCAACTATTATATCAGGAATTTTAATTACATATAATTGTTGAACAGTGGTAGTAAAAATTGGGCCTTTGATGGTGGTGCTGGTGCCACAACACTGTAAGCCCTGACAGTTACTCTTGGTGGGTGCAGCAATGGGCCCTGCTGTGAATTATTAGATCAAGAATTGTAATTACATGCCCCTGTTGAACAGGGGCTGAAAAATTGGGCCTTAGGCACTGGTGGCACAACACTGCAACCCCTCACAGATACTGTACTTGGAGCACAGCAATGAGCCCTGTTGCAAAGTATTGCTTCAAAAATTGTAATGACACGCCCCTGTTAAACAGGGGCTGAAAAATTGGGCCTTAGGCACTGGTGGCACAACACTGCAACTCCTCACAGATACTGTACTTGGAGCACAGCAATGAGCCCTGTTGCAAAGTATTGCTTCAAAAATTGTAATGACACGCCCCTGTTAAACAGGGGCTGAAAAATTGGGCCTTAGGCACTGGTGGCACAACACTGCAACTCCTCACAGATACTGTACTTGGAGCACAGCAATGAGCCCTGTTGCAAAGTATTGCTTCAAAAATTGTAATTACACGCCCCTGTTAAACAGGGGCTGAAAAATTGGGCGTTAGGCACTGGTGGCAGCACCCATAAACAAAAATGATCTTACAAGCTATCATCATCAATCGTATCATTGAGGACTCGGAGGAGGAGGATAGCCAGTCAACATAACAGCACAGGCACTCAGCATCAGCATCAGTCTTGAAGGGATGTGACATGTTAAAATCAATTAGTCTGTTATATCAGCATCAGGTGTGTGGTAGCTGGTGGTGATCCAAGACTGGTTCATCTTGATGAAAGTCAGTCGATCAACCGAGTCGGTGGACAGGCGCACCCTGTGATCCGTGACAAATCCTCCAGCAGCACTGAATGTGCGTTCCGAAAGAACGCTGGATGCAGGACAGGCCAGTAGCTCAATTGCATACTGTGCAAGCTCTGGCCAGTGATCCATCCTCAAGACCCAGTAAGCCAGAGGATTTTCGGTGGGGAAGGTGTCCAAGTCTGACCTTGCCCCTAGATATTCCTGCACCATGTTTATCAGACGCTGGCGATGGTTGCTGGAACCGATCATACTTTGGGGCTGCGGACTAAAGAATTGTCTGAACGCATCGGTCAGACGGCCACCTTCCCCACCGCTCCTTCTTTGACTGGCCGAAGCCTCAGCAACTCGTTGTCCAGGACCAGGAGTTTGCAACCTCCCAGTCTCTGGGAACGCGTTGCACAGACCTTTCTGCAAGGCCTCCCGGAGTTGTCTCATCCTCTGCTCCCTCTGCGACGGTAACATAAGGTCCGCAACCTTACCCTTGTACCGTGGATCAAGGAGAGTGGCCAGCCAGTAATGGTCCCTCTCCTTGATCCGAAGAATACGAGGATCCTTCCGCAGACTTTGCAGGATCAGGGAGGCCATGCAGCGTAGGTTTGCTGAGGCATTCGCTCCGGAGTCCTCTGGGTCACTAAGGACGACATGATCCGCAGCCACCTCCTCCCAGCCACGTACAAGTCCACTGGTTTCTTGGGACTGTAAATCATCCCTAAAAGACTGCTGCTGATGATGCTGAGTGCCAGCCTCCACCTCCATGCTGACACAATCCTCCTCCTCCTCCTCCTCCTCCTCCTCCTCTTCCTGTGCGATGGGTGGGACAGAAGGAACACTGTCTGGGTAAAGGGGGCCTTGAGAGGCAAGGAAGTCCTCCTCTTCCTGCCTCTGTTCTGCCTCAAGTGCCCTGTCCATTATTCCACGCAGCGTGTGCTCCAACAGGTGGACAAGAGGTACAGTGTCACTGATGCATGCACTGTCACTGCTCACCATCCTCGTGGCCTCCTCAAATGGTGCCAGGACAGTGCATGCATCCCTGATCATGCCCCACTGGCGTGGAGAAAAAAAACCAAGCTCCCCTGACCCTGTCCTGGTGCCGTAGTCGCACAGGTACTCATTGATGGCCCTCTGCTGCGTGTGCAGCCGCTGCAGCATGGCCAACGTTGAGTTCCACCTGGTGGGCATGTCACATATAAGGCGGTTCTTGGGCAGGTTCAACTCCTTTTGCAGCTCAGCCAGGCGAGCACTGGCATTATAAGATCTGCGGAAATGCACACAGACTTTCCTGGCCTGCCTCAGGACATCCTGTAAGCCCGGGTACCTGCCCAAGAAGCGCTGCACCACCAGGTTAAGGACGTGAGCCACACAGGGCACATGGGTCAGTTGTCCCTGTCGGAGGGCGGAGAGGAGGTTGGTGCCATTGTCGCAAACCACCATTCCTGGCTTAAGCTGGCGTGGCGTCAACCACCTCTCGGCCTGGCCCTGCAGAGCAGACAGGACCTCTGCCCCAGTGTGGCTTCTGTCCCCCAAACACACCAGCGCAAGCACGGCATGGCATCTTTTTGCCTGCGTACTTGCGTAGCCCCGTGAACGGCTACGGAGCACCGCTGGTTCATAGGACAAACCACAGGAAGAGGCCATGGAGGAAGAAGAAGAGGAGGGGGTGGAGGAGAGAGGTGTGTCACAACCAGTAGTAGCATTTTGGAGGCGTGGCGGTGGGACAACCTCCAACACTACTGCACCTTGTCCTGAATCCTTCCCAGCTGCCAAAAGAGTGACCCAATGGGCCGTGAAAGAAAGGTAACGTCCCTGTCCATGCCTGCTGGACCATGAGTCAGCGGTAATATGCACCTTACCGCTGACCGCCCTGTCCAGCGAGGCCAAGACATTGCCTTCCACATGCCGGTAGAGAGCCGGAATAGCCTTCCGTGAGAAAAAGTGGCGTTTGGGAACCTGCCACTGAGGAACCGCACATTGCACAAACTCACGGAAGGGGGCCGAGTCTACCAACTGAAAAGGCAGCAGTTGAAGCGCTAGCAATTTAGCCAAGCTAGCATTCAACCGCTGGGCATGTGGATGGCTGGGAGTGAACTTCTTTCGACGGTCCAGCAGCTGGGGCAGGGAAATTTGCCTGCTAGAATCGGACGTCGGTGTACTGCTAGCAGAGTG
This sequence comes from Rana muscosa, assembly GCA_029206835.1. Classification (NCBI taxonomy): domain Eukaryota; kingdom Metazoa; phylum Chordata; class Amphibia; order Anura; family Ranidae; genus Rana; species Rana muscosa. The sequence goes on from CM055125.1 coordinate 78,373,336, forward strand.
GGCGCAAGTACTTGGCTGTGACACACCTAATTCTACACCTTCATTCCTCTCAGTGCATGTTTCAGAGAGGACTGAAGTTATAGTGGGGTTGGAGATCCCAGCTGATGCGGTGCAAGGAGAGGTCCGCTTTGTTCTTTGGTGTGGGTCTTTGAGGTAGGCTTGCCAACGAGCTGCATGGCAGGTCAACATATGTCTGGTCAGGCATGTGGTACCCAAGCGGCTGATGTTTTGGCCACGCGATATACGCTTGAGACATATGTTGCAAACAGCAGCTGTGCGATCTGATGCACTAGCCTCAAAAAAGGCCCACACCAAAGAACTTTTTGAATGACGGGCAGAGGCAGCGCCCTGCACAGGCGGAGCTCTGCGGTGTGATTCCGTCGGTGTACTGCCCTTACGCTGGCCACCAAAGGGCATCCTGCCTCGTTGGAGATGTGCCTCCTCCTCATCCTCCTCCTCCTTCTCTCTCCTATTAGGCACCCACGTGGAGTCAGTGACCTCATCATCCCCTCCCTCCTCATCACTGGAGCCAATCTGGCAGTATGCTGCAGCTGCTGGAACATGACTGCCAGATTGGTGTCCTTCTTGAGCATCCCCTCTGTCTGCTCTCACGCTACTGCCTTCCTCTAGCTGGGTTTCATCATCAGACCCTTCGAAACGCTGGGCATCCTCCTGGAGCATGTACCCAACACTGTGCTGAAACAGTTCGGGGGACTCCTCAGGAGGAGGACATGGTGGGTCTAGGGAAGGAGTGACTGATGATTTGTCTGACATTGATACCAGGGAAGACGACGCTTTGGCAGCTGCTTTTCCAGCACCCTGAGCCTGGGTGAGAGAGGACGAGGAGGAGGAGGAGGGCTTGGTCATCCACTCTACCAAGTCTTCGGCATGATGTGGCTCAACATGTCCAGCTGCCGAAAAGAAGGACAAGCGTGTCCCATGGCCATGTGCTGATGACAATGCACCGCGTCCACGACCAGCACTGTTGCCCCCAGACACAGAGCCTGCTTGCCCTCTTTTATTGCCTCCTGACTGTCTGCCTCTCCTTGTTTGCCTTCCAGACATTCTAATAGATGGCCTGCAGGGAGATGGGAAAAAAGCAATAAGGGCTACCTTCAGGTGTCCTTCTCTGTCCCTTGAAACAAGGACTTTCACAGTGAAAGAAACTGACACTCTCCCTACCTACAGTTTTCTGTCCCTAGAAAAAATATTTTTTTTAAGCACAATATAGCACAAGGACAATTCACTCACTGTCCTTACAGGTCCCTGGAAACAAGGACTTGCAGAGTGAAAGAAAAAAAACACTCTCCCTACCTACAGTTTTCTGTCCCTAGAAAAAATGTTTTTTTTAATCACAATATAGCACAAGAACAATTCACTCACTGTCCTTACAGGTCCCTGGAAACAAGGACTTGCAGAGTGAAAGAAAAAAAACACTCTCCCTACCTACAGTTTTCTGTCCCTAGAAAAAATGTTTTTTTTAATCACAATATAGCACAAGGACAATTCACTCACTGTCCTTACAGGTCCCTGGAAACAAGGACTTGCAGAGTGAAAGAAAAAAAACACTCTCCCTACCTACAGTTTTCTGTCCCTAGAAAAAATGTTTTTTTTAATCACAATATAGCACAAGGACAATTCACTCACTGTCCTTCCAGGTCCCTGGAAACAAGGACTTGCAGAGTGAAATAAACTGACACTCTCCCTACCTACAGTTTTCTGTCCCTAGAATAAATGTTTTTTTTTAAGCACAATATAGCACAAGGACAATTCACTCACTGTCCTTACAGGTCCCTGGAAACAAGGACTTGCAGAGTGAAAGAAAAAAAACACTCTCCCTACCTACAGTTTTCTGTCCCTAGAAAAAATGTTTTTTTTAATCACAATATAGCACAAGGACAATTCACTCACTGTCCTTACAGGTCCCTGGAAACAAGGACTTGCAGAGTGAAATAAACTGACACTCTCCCTACCTACAGTTTTCTGTCCCTAGAATAAATGTTTTTTTTTAAGCACAATATAGCACAAGGAGAATTCACTCACTGTCCTTCCAGGTCCCTGGAAACAAGGACTTGCAGAGTGAAAGAAAAAAAACACTCTCCCTACCTACAGTTTTCTGTCCCTAGAAAAAATGTTTTTTTTAATCACAATATAGCACAAGGACAATTCACTCACTGTCCTTCCAGGTCCCTGGAAACAAGGACTTGCAGAGTGAAATAAACTGACACTCTCCCTACCTACAGTTTTCTGTCCCTAGAATAAATGTTTTTTTTAAGCACAATATAGCACAAGGACAATTCACTCACTGTCCTTACAGGTCCCTGGAAACAAGGACTTGCAGAGTGAAAGAAAAAAAACACTCTCCCTACCTACAGTTTTCTGTCCCTAGAAAAAATGTTTTTTTTAATCACAATATAGCACAAGGACAATTCACTCACTGTCCTTACAGGTCCCTGGAAACAAGGACTTGCAGAGTGAAAGAAAAAAAACACTCTCCCTACCTACAGTTTTCTGTCCCTAGAAAAAATGTTTTTTTTAATCACAATATAGCACAAGGACAATTCACTCACTGTCCTTACAGGTCCCTGGAAACAAGGACTTGCAGAGTGAAAGAAAAAAAACACTCTCCCTACCTACAGTTTTCTGTCCCTAGAAAAAATGTTTTTTTTAATCACAATATAGCACAAGGACAATTCACTCACTGTCCTTCCAGGTCCCTGGAAACAAGGACTTGCAGAGTGAAATAAACTGACACTCTCCCTACCTACAGTTTTCTGTCCCTAGAATAAATGTTTTTTTTTAAGCACAATATAGCACAAGGACAATTCACTCACTGTCCTTACAGGTCCCTGGAAACAAGGACTTGCAGAGTGAAAGAAAAAAAACACTCTCCCTACCTACAGTTTTCTGTCCCTAGAAAAAATGTTTTTTTTAATCACAATATAGCACAAGGACAATTCACTCACTGTCCTTACAGGTCCCTGGAAACAAGGACTTGCAGAGTGAAATAAACTGACACTCTCCCTACCTACAGTTTTCTGTCCCTAGAATAAATGTTTTTTTTAAGCACAATATAGCACAAGGAGAATTCACTCACTGTCCTTCCAGGTCCCTGGAAACAAGGACTTGCAGAGTGAAAGAAAAAAAACACTCTCCCTACCTACAGTTTTCTGTCCCTAGAAAAAATGTTTTTTTTAATCACAATATAGCACAAGGACAATTCACTCACTGTCCTTCCAGGTCCCTGGAAACAAGGACTTGCAGAGTGAAATAAACTGACACTCTCCCTACCTACAGTTTTCTGTCCCTAGAATAAATGTTTTTTTTAAGCACAATATAGCACAAGGACAATTCACTCACTGTCCTTACAGGTCCCTGGAAACAAGGACTTGCAGAGTGAAAGAAAAAAAACACTCTCCCTACCTACAGTTTTCTGTCCCTAGAAAAAATGTTTTTTTTAATCACAATATAGCACAAGGACAATTCACTCACTGTCCTTACAGGTCCCTGGAAACAAGGACTTGCAGAGTGAAAGAAAAAAAACACTCTCCCTACCTACAGTTTTCTGTCCCTAGAAAAAATGTTTTTTTTAATCACAATATAGCACAAGGACAATTCACTCACTGTCCTTCCAGGTCCCTGGAAACAAGGACTTGCAGAGTGAAATAAACTGACACTCTCCCTACCTACAGTTTTCTGTCCCTAGAATAAATGTTTTTTTTAAGCACAATATAGCACAAGGACAATTCACTCACTGTCCTTAGAGGTCCCTGGAAACAAGGACTTGCAGAGTGAAAGAAAAAAAACACTCTCCCTACCTACAGTTTTCTGTCCCTAGAAAAAATGTTTTTTTTTAAGCACAATATAGCACAAGGACAATTCACTCACTGTCCTTCCAGGTCCCTGGAAACAAGGACTTGCAGAGTGAAAGAAAAAAAACACTCTCCCTACCTACAGTTTTCTGTCCCTAGAAAAAATGTTTTTTTTAAGCACAATATAGCACAAGGACAATTCACTCACTGTCCTTCCAGGTCCCTGGAAACAAGGACTTGCAGAGTGAAAGAAAAAAAACACTCTCCCTACCTACAGTTTTCTGTCCCTAGAAAAAATGTTTTTTTTAATCACAATATAGCACAAGGACAATTCACTCACTGTCCTTACAGGTCCCTGGAAACAAGGACTTGCAGAGTGAAAGAAACTGACACTCTCCCTACCTACAGTTTTCTGTCCCTAGAAAAAATGTTTTTTTTAATCACAATATAGCACAAGGACAATTCACTCACTGTCCTTACAGGTCCCTGGAAACAAGGACTTGCAGAGTGAAAGAAAAAAAACACTCTCCCTACCTACAGTTTTCTGTCCCTAGAAAAAATGTTTTTTTTAATCACAATATAGCACAAGGACAATTCACTCACTGTCCTTACAGGTCCCTGGAAACAAGGACTTGCAGAGTGAAAGAAAAAAAACACTCTCCCTACCTACAGTTTTCTGTCCCTAGAAAAAATGTTTTTTTTAATCACAATATAGCACAAGGACAATTCACTCACTGTCCTTCCAGGTCCCTGGAAACAAGGACTTGCAGAGTGAAATAAACTGACACTCTCCCTACCTACAGTTTTCTGTCCCTAGAATAAATGTTTTTTTTTAAGCACAATATAGCACAAGGACAATTCACTCACTGTCCTTACAGGTCCCTGGAAACAAGGACTTGCAGAGTGAAAGAAAAAAAACACTCTCCCTACCTACAGTTTTCTGTCCCTAGAAAAAATGTTTTTTTTAATCACAATATAGCACAAGGACAATTCACTCACTGTCCTTACAGGTCCCTGGAAACAAGGACTTGCAGAGTGAAATAAACTGACACTCTCCCTACCTACAGTTTTCTGTCCCTAGAATAAATGTTTTTTTTAAGCACAATATAGCACAAGGACAATTCACTCACTGTCCTTCCAGGTCCCTGGAAACAAGGACTTGCAGAGTGAAAGAAAAAAAACACTCTCCCTACCTACAGTTTTCTGTCCCTAGAAAAAATGTTTTTTTTAATCACAATATAGCACAAGGACAATTCACTCACTGTCCTTCCAGGTCCCTGGAAACAAGGACTTGCAGAGTGAAATAAACTGACACTCTCCCTACCTACAGTTTTCTGTCCCTAGAATAAATGTTTTTTTTAAGCACAATATAGCACAAGGACAATTCACTCACTGTCCTTACAGGTCCCTGGAAACAAGGACTTGCAGAGTGAAAGAAAAAAAACACTCTCCCTACCTACAGTTTTCTGTCCCTAGAAAAAATGTTTTTTTTAATCACAATATAGCACAAGGACAATTCACTCACTGTCCTTACAGGTCCCTGGAAACAAGGACTTGCAGAGTGAAAGAAAAAAAACACTCTCCCTACCTACAGTTTTCTGTCCCTAGAAAAAATGTTTTTTTTAATCACAATATAGCACAAGGACAATTCACTCACTGTCCTTCCAGGTCCCTGGAAACAAGGACTTGCAGAGTGAAATAAACTGACACTCTCCCTACCTACAGTTTTCTGTCCCTAGAATAAATGTTTTTTTTAAGCACAATATAGCACAAGGACAATTCACTCACTGTCCTTAGAGGTCCCTGGAAACAAGGACTTGCAGAGTGAAAGAAAAAAAACACTCTCCCTACCTACAGTTTTCTGTCCCTAGAAAAAATGTTTTTTTTTAAGCACAATATAGCACAAGGACAATTCACTCACTGTCCTTCCAGGTCCCTGGAAACAAGGACTTGCAGAGTGAAAGAAAAAAAACACTCTCCCTACCTACAGTTTTCTGTCCCTAGAAAAAATGTTTTTTTTAAGCACAATATAGCACAAGGACAATTCACTCACTGTCCTTCCAGGTCCCTGGAAACAAGGACTTGCAGAGTGAAAGAAAAAAAACACTCTCCCTACCTACAGTTTTCTGTCCCTAGAAAAAATGTTTTTTTTAATCACAATATAGCACAAGGACAATTCACTCACTGTCCTTACAGGTCCCTGGAAACAAGGACTTGCAGAGTGAAAGAAACTGACACTCTCCCTACCTACAGTTTTCTGTCCCTAGAATAAATGTTTTTTTAAGCACAATATAGCACAAGGACAATTCACTCACTGTCCTTCCAGGTCCCTGGAAACAAGGACTTGCAGAGTGAAAGAAACTGACACTGTCCCTACCTACAGTTTTCTGTCCCTAGAATAAATGTTTTTTTTAAGCACACTATAGCACAAGCACAAAACACACTGACACTCTCCCTACCTATCCTTCTCTTTCCCTAAACTAAAGGAATCCAGGTTAAGCAAGAAAGAAATAACAGTCACTGTCCCTGCCTATGCTGCTCTATCCCTGCTCCGGAACACACTACACTAGGCCGCCGTGCTGGCGGCCTTTTATAGTGTGGGGCGTGTACTAAACACCCTCAGCAATAATTGGCCACAGGCATCCTGCCTGTGGCCAATCATTGCTCTCCTCGCTGCCGGCGCTGTGATTGGCCAAGCATGCGGGGTCACAGTGCATGCTTGGCCAATCACAGCGCCTGGATGACACTGCGATGGCGTAGTGCATTGTGGGCCGTTCGCGTCACTCGAATTTGGCGCGAACGGCCCAAATCGTTCGATCTTCGTCGAACGATCGAACAGCCGATGTTCGAGTCGAACGTATGTTCGACTCGAACACGAAGCTCATCCCTAGTCATAGGTAAGACAATAAGATGGGCAACATAATGTGACATAGAGAGTGATAAATGAACCATATATCCCGTTGAAGTACAATCAAACAACCATTTATTTAGCATAGATAAGTAATATAGTAAGCAGATTTGGGATACAAAGTTTGTGCCTGAGGACTCATCCCATTCCCTCCCAGTGACCAGTAACCCATGCAGTCAGGCTCTACTCCTGTCTGGGGCTGTACTTTTCCTGGGTGCAAAATATAGATGGAGAACAAAACACAGCCCTTCCCACTGCACCTCTATCTCAAAATTATTTAGGCTGTGTGGTTTTCTGGCAAGAGGTGGCCTCATTCTTTTTAGAATATGCAGAATGACCTTCACCTTTCAGGAACTTACCGCATATACTCGAGTATAAGCCGACCCGAATATAAGCCGAGGCACCTAATTTTACCACAAAAATGGGAAAACTTATTGACTCGAGTATAAGCCTAGGGTGTCCATCTGCATGCCTCACTGTGCCTCACTTTGCCTCACTGTGTCCATGTGCATGCCTCACTGTGCCCATGCCTCACTGTGCCCATGCCTCACTGTGCCCATGCCTCACTGTGTCCATGACTAGACTGACATTTAACATTGGAGTCTATGGAAGGGGTGCCTGAATTTTAAAAATTGGTGCTCCCCGGCCGTTGGTCCCCCAGACAAAAAACTTTGCACACTCATAGAGGAGAAATGGGGCTACTTGTGTGCCAAGTTTCGGGTCCAGGGGATCTACGACCGTCCGGTACCGTGTCCCCAAATTCACCAGAGAAATTACCGTTTAACATGGGAGTCTATAGAAGGGGTGCCCGGATTTATAAAATCGGTGCTCCCCGGCCGTAGGACCCCGGACAACAAACTTTGCACACTTGTAGAGGAAGAGTGGGGCTATATGTGTGCCAAGTTTGGTCAGTACCGGGTCCCCAAAGTCCGAGAGATCAGGCGCAAAAAGGTGACTTGCGTATAAGCCGAGGGGGGTATTTTCAGCACAAAAAAATGTGCTGAAAAACGTGGCTTATACTCGAGTATATACGGTACACCATTTTATTGATTTATCTTATTAAGCCAAAGGACCCTCCAATCAAGGAAAAGGATCTCTATTGCCATGCTATGGCAGCAAAAGTAGGACCAAACTTTGTAAAAAAAAAAAACCTACAACCCTCCTTATGACACAAACAGTTTAATTTTTTTATTTTATTACATCATGGCAAAATGAAACAAAGTACCTGAAAAGAACTCCATGTTTACTGTATATAGGGGTTGATTTACTAAAGGCAAATCCACACGCTGTAGATCTGAGGGCAAGATCTGAAATGAGGGGAATCTCTGCTGATTTTATCATCCAATCATGTGCAAGCAAAAATGCTGTTTTTTATTTTCCTTGCATGTCCCCCTCAGATCTACAGCGACTGCACGTCCAAGTGCACTTCCAAGTGGATTTGCCTTTAGTAAATAACTCCCAATGTGGTTGTAGCGGGGTGTCACTTTATGGTGTTCATAAGAGACTATATTCCATTGAGTGAGTCCGGATCTTCTCTGGTTTCCTATTGAATAATCTACTGACTATTGCTTGACTATAAGTAGGGAAGTGCATGGTGGGATTTGTGGTACCGGGAGAGTTGGACTCCAATGGCAAGGATACTACACAGACTACTATACCCACAGTGCAACTAAACATCCATCATGCATTGCCCGGCGCAAGGTCTGCTGGGGATGGATTATTTAAGGGGAGAAGGAGCAATGCGCGGTCTCTTTGGACATTGCCCACCCAGCAACTTGGAGCCTGTTCGAGCCTATCGTGTTGGTCTAGGCCGGAGAGTCTGGGCCTACCAAGCTGGAGAAAGCCTGCTGGTCGGAGAAGGAGAGAGACCTCATCCAGAGAGCCTGCTGACATCTCGGAGCTCCCAAGAGTCGAGTCACCTTCACCTTCCCTATCGGTTGTCTGGGAGATCGGAGACTACAGGCGACCGGGAGATCGTGGGCTGAAGCCTAGCCACGGGATCGAATAAGCGGATTGGTCTGGTCGGGTGAGAGAGCACTTGCTCAGGATTCTTAACTGTTTGCTAGGCCCGGGACCCCTTTGCATAGGACCCACCGCCATTACAGCAGTGTGTTCCGCAGTTAGAGTTGGCGTCTAATTGCTTGTGACTTTAGGCCCTAAACTATAGCAGGATTATAGCTAACGGTGGATACCCCATTGAATTACAAATTTAAAAGTGCACCAACGTTGCTAGCAAAGATCCCTTCTATCGGAGTAACTGTGTGTGTGAAGTAGTCAGGCCTGACTGTAACTCACGGAGACATTGTGTGGGCGCCATACTGCCCACGAGGGGGAGGCTCGCGAGCGTAGTTCTTTTAAAGACAGTTTAGAGTGTATAAGATTTGTATATCTAGATATTGGTTACATTGTGCATAACTTTGACTTTGCAGGGCCCTGCATATGTAAATGCCTGTCTGTTAACCTAACCTCTTTTATATCTAGTAAAGATATTTTATGGTTAAGCACGTTGTGTGGAGTATTAACTGTCCCGGAAAGAGAGACGGCCAGCACAGGTACTCTAGTTCTGAATGGTGAATGTATACTGTGTTGTGGTTATAGTAGGTTTTCACAATCTCATTTGTTAACCGCTGTGCCAGTGGAGGGTCAGAGCCAGTTTATTGGGGGTTGACAGCAGTAAGGTACAGGCCCAAATTAATACCAGCAGCTCTCTTAACTGGGGGTAGTGCTACATGTTATTTGTTCCATCTTTTAAAAAATAGCTGGTGTAGAATCTTTTTGCATTTATATATAGTAATATGAGCAAAAGTACACAGAAAGTTACATTACACATTAATCCTCCTGGTACAAACCCCGCCCCCATAAAGCAATGTAGGTGTTTTGTTGAATTAATGTTCTTGCTTAGAGCCAGAATTCTCCTAATTTTATTGCAAAGAATGAAAAGACCCAAACCCATGCACTCTGGAAGAAAAAAAAAAAAACAGTAACAGAATAGTATCATATAGGAAACTTTTATATTGTTTTTCTGATATTACATTACAACATAATAATAAGCTGTAGGCATTTTATGACTTTTTCAGAATTAGAAAATTTAAAACGACATGTGCATTGCATGCAAATATACATTAACACTTAGGGCTGCTCATTTTTAATAGGTTCTGGCAGGCCAGGATTTATGTGCATGCATAGTTTTTTTTATATTTATAACATTTCCAAGGATGAAGTTATAAATAATGTATCAACTTAATCACCTAGTTGCCCTGTTTTGGCAGGTTATGATTGTTCACATGAACAAAATCTGGGTGGACTTTAGAGCAACTATAGTCCTCCCCCAAAGATCTAAAGAGAATGTTGGGATTGCAAAGCTATCATTGCCTAGAGGAGAGATCGTGCTACCACTCATGCGTTGAGTGTTGAGTTTTAAAAGTTTTCTTGTTAGTTTACTGATCTTTGCGCAAAACCTCTCTTACAAAACACAATTTTAATGTCCGTTTTGTGTTATGCAGATTCTAATATGCAGTATTTTACTGCTATTTCCAGACTTGGCTCTTCCCATAGAATTCTTTCCTGTACATGCTAAGAAAATTTCCCTATATATTTTGACATTTGAAAGTCCTACAACATATTTATAACCTCCTTTATCCCTTCCAGCAAAGCAACCTTTTCCTTGCTAGTGCTAGCAACTGTAAGCTACTTCTCAACCGTTCAACTCTTCCGCTTTCTGACATCAGTTTACCAATTCATGTTACTGACTGAGAGAATTTTTTTTGTAGGAGAGATGACAAAAAATTAACCCTGCAGGTTAGACTCTCTAAATTAGGCCAACTAATATGTCTATCAATAAGGCTTCACGGAAGCAGTTAGTTATTTATTTTTCCATACTTTGCATAAAAAACAACACAAATATTTTTGGACATAATCATACACACCATAACTGCAAAAATGTCTTCTTTCTTACACTGTACTCTTGGTGGGCACCAGACACCTGGCACTGTGGTCTGGAGTGACAAAATACATTATGTGGTTTGGCTTTGTGGATTGTAGCATCCTCAAGGACACCGATTCACCAGAGTGATTTTATAAAGCTTTATAACCTGAGTTTAAATTTTATTTAATGATTGAAGCTCTTTGTGCTGTGTTATTTCAGACATTAGTCAAATAATGACACAATTTATATGTATCTAGGTATTATCAGAAGCTTAAGTAGGCTTAAGTAGGTTTGCTCCTAATTCAATTAATCAATTTCACATCTGTTTTATACATTGTTGGTCACTCAATCCAGGAGTGTCGGACAGGAAAATGCCTCAACATTTAATGTCCTCTGGGTTAGACCTTTTTTCTTTTCTTTCTTTAACAGTGTGACACAAGTGTAGCGGGTATTTGAATTATGTGGGGACTCTGGTGGTGTGGGGTTCCTTGGGGTCCCTGGGTGGCGCTGTTGCCTGGGGCCGGAGTTGAACTCACACCGTGAACCGTGCCTTTTTGTCCTCCCCTGGAGCTGGTACAGCGGGGCGTGGAACCCGCTGAGAGGCAAAGGGAGAGGTCATAAAGGGGGCGGACGCCCTGATTTGGGGAGAGAGTCGGAGAACGCAGCCGCACCCAGGCACCTTCAGCTTGGGTGCTGGCGTTCCGGTGTTCCAGGCCTAGGCGCCCTTGGCCTAGCTGGAGCAGGGATGGAGTCCATCTCAGGCACCTTTAGCCTGGGGTGAGGTACTATGGCGGATGCCTGGGGCTCAGTACCTTTGACTGAGTTCCGCGAGGGTGGGAGGAATCCGAGGGGGCCCTAACTCCTTGGGTGCCCGTGTCTGAGTTAGTGAGGACTGGTGCGCAGTAACTACTCTGAAGAGCCCGGCGCAGCATCGCTGGTGATGGAGAGGCCTCCACTTCTCCCTTGGATGGATTTCTTCCTCTGACAGGGGCAAAGTGAGCGAAGGTAATTCACTTTCTATATTACCTAGTCAGTGGCAGTGACTATCCACCACTGGTGACAGCACAGTGGGCAGCAGCAAGAAGGGAAAGGATTGTGCATCGATCTGTCCCCTCATTTTCCAAAGGAGAAAGATTGTTTTATTGCTTGGCAAGAAGATTAAAACTGAGTTGTACCTATTCACTGTGTGGAACTTGGGTTACTCAGGCAAAGGAGTCAGGGACGAAGGACTGCACTTGACTCTAGGACACCTACACAAAAGCCCAATCTCTGGCCTTCACCTCCCAGTTACGGAGGACATGGGCCGTTGTGTGTTTCTCTCTCTCTCCCAGGTACCCCTAGACAACAGCCATATAACCGATAAAGAAAGGGAGAGAGGTTAGGCCGCTACACAATATTGTGCATTCATATTGAACTATAACTGCAGTGTAGCCATAGTGATGAACTAAAACAGCTATTTAGATTTTGCTAATTGCTTGACTTAAAGTGGATGTAAACCCACTCTCATCCTTTCTAAACTACTGCCATAGTGCTGATCTATAAGGATATATTTGCCTCCTGCATGTATCCTTACCTGTCAAATGTCTCCCCTCTGTCTGTTATAAGAACTGAAAAACTGCAGATTATGTGGGTGGATCTGTTGTCTGGAGCTCGGTGGGTGGAGTCGTGATGCCCGCCCACCTCTACACTCCCCTTGTCAACATGCATTTTCTCCTGTGTATTCCTTCTGCTATGATCACTAACATCCAGTCAAAATCCAGAAAAGTAACCACATGACTTCAGAAAAGGAGTGGGGGTGGGAATTAGAAAAATAATGCCTGTCTAAAGCTAGTGCACAAGATATGTAAATAACCTGTCACTCAAAGCAAGGGGGCGGAACGGACAAAGGTTTTTCTCTGTTTGTCCGTTTTATCTCACTGAACAAAAAAAGAGGATTGCTCAGAGCTGGATTAACTCTTTGTGGCAAGACCTGGCACAAATAATAGGAAATCTTATACTCTACATTGTGACAGCAAAAAAAAGATAAAAAAAATTGGGGTTTACATCCACTTTAACCACTTGCCGCCCGCCCTACAGCGGATTGACTGCGGCAAAGTGGTTGCAAAATCCTGACAGGACGTCATATGACGTCCTCAGGATTTTGAGCCGCTGCGCGCCCCCGGGGGCGCGCATCGCGGCGATCGTTGTTGCATGGTGTCAGTCTGACACCCCGCAACACCGATCTAGGTAAAGAGTCTCCGACGGAGACTCTTTACCACGTGATCAGCCGTGTCCAATCACGGCTGATCACAGTGTAAACAGGAAAAGCCGGTCATCGGCTTTTCCTCACTCGCGTCTGTCAGACGCGAGTAGAGGAGAGCCGATCGGCTGCTCCTCTGACAGGGGGGGGTTTGTGCTGATCGATTATCAGCACAGCCCCCCCGAGGATGCCCACTGGACCACCAGGGATGCCACTAGACCACCAGGGATGCCACTGGACCACCAGGGAAGCACACCATAAAAAGGTAAATAAGGTATGCCACCCTAGACCACCAGGGATAATGGATGCCAATCAGTGCCACAATGGATGCCAATCAGTGCCCACAATGGGCACCACTGATTGGCAGGCATTATTGTTTGGCACTGATTGGCATCCATTAGTACAGTACAGTGTCACCTATCAGTGCCCACCCATGCCACCTATTAGTGCCCACCCATGCCCACCCGTGCCACCTATCAATGCCCATCCATGCCGCCTATCCATGCCCGTCTGTGCCCACCCGTGCCGCCTATCTGTGCCCACCCGTGCCGCCTATCTGTGCCCACCTGTGCGCCTATCTGTGCCCACCCGTGCCGCCGATCGTTGCCCATCCGTGCCGCCGATCGTTGCCCATCCGTGCCACCTCATCGGTGCCCATCCGTGCCGCCTTTTCCGTGCCCGTCAGTGCAGCCCCATCAGTGCCCATCAGTGAAGGAGAAAACTATCTTATTTACAAAGTTTTGTAACTGAAACAAAAAAAAACTTTTTTTTTTTCAAAATTTTCGTTTTTTTTTTTATTTTTTAGCAGAAAATAAAAATCGCAGAGGTGATCAAATACCACCAAAAGAAAGCTCTATTTGTGGGAGCAAAATGATAAAAAAATTAGTTTGGGTACAGTGTACCATGACCGCGCAATTGTCATTCAAAGTGCAACAGCGCAGAAAGCTGAAAATTGGTCTGGGCAGGAAGGTGTTTAAGTGCCCAGTATGGAAGTGGTTAATTATTACACAGAAAAGGATGTGAACATGCAGATACCATGTGGCTGCTTTGGAGTTTGCATTTCAAATGTTACAAAAGTCAGGTCTATCACCCTTTGGAGCTACTCTACTTATTCCCCACAAGAGTTTAAACACTGATTGCCTCAACCATTGTGTAGCGCCAGGTTGCTACTAGTAACAAACATCCACCAAATCACCCTGCTGCCAGACCCCCATATATCACTTCTGAGACAATGAGCAGTCATTTGCATTGTTTTGTTTTTGTTTATTGGGGGGGATATAACTTGGTTGGGGTAAAGGGGGATATGGGATTCCCATAGAACTTGTTGAATTGGCATCACTTTTAAAGAACATTGATTAGTAGATTTAGCCCTGAAGACGGATGTACTACCATTCACAGTCTCTTCCCCTGCATATCTCCATGCAGACTATTGCTCCTCCTCCTCTGCACTAGCTCTTACAGAATATCACTCCCAGGACTCCTCTCCTCCTGTACAAATCCTTTACTGCAAAACTATTAGATTCCTGTCTCATCTTCAGTATATCAAAAGAGGATCACTCTGAATAACCCCCAGATTGCTGGCTGTAATTAGTTATTGTTGAAATGTTGCTTGAATAATATTTCCTGAGTGCTGATACTAGGCCAGAAATCTGCAACACTTCTCCCCGGCGGCCTAGCAATTTAGTAGCACGTGGTAATAGGTGGACTACTGCTCCCAGCTAGTCCAACATGCAAATCCTGCGCCCTCAGGCCACAGCGACTTGACACTACACCCCACAGTCTCTCTCCCAGAACAGGACTCCTCATTAATGACCGTGTAATGATGAGGACTTCCTCCATGACTGTGTAAAAATGAAGTTCCCTTCCAGACTCCCTGGCATGCCTCCGCACCCAGCACTCCACTGTGGTATCCACACTGACCTTCTCCTGTCCCAAGTCCATGATGGAGAACTTTATCCGGAAATACGTTTCCATCTGCACCTCCTGCCCTTCTGCTCCAGGAATTCCTCATCTGTGATCGTGTACAGAATCGGACCTTATCAAAGACCGTGTAAGGATGACGTTCCCTCACAGCTCTCCCCAGACCACTCCGCGTTCGGTGCACCCCCCCCCCCCCACAGATGGGGACGCCCTACAGCAACTGCATAGTATTCCATTCTACACTACTCCTGGCCGACAATCCTCCTCAGCAGAATGTGACCTCAGCTTATATGCGAGGCCTGCCCCCTGCCAATACCGAATGGGGATTGGTCAGGGCTCCTCACATGAACTGCCTGCCACTCCAGCTTCAGGCCCAGCCCCTCTTCCAGAACAATCTCCCTGGAAGCAGGGAAGGCGCCCCAGAACCAGAGCACAGGTGGTCACATCCACTGCTATACTAACCACTCCCAGCCCCAGATCAAAACAAGCAGGCCTAGCCTAAAGCATAGGCCTGCCTAAATTTGCCTGCACTGACAGTTTTTAACTAGAAGAATCCTATTCTAGCACCTACCTATGGTAGAGGGTGCTACAATTGGTTATTCCGTAGACATCACTGATACCTGACAATTTTGTACTTTGTTTTGATCTCCCTTCTGCAGTTTTAGTTGTTCCCAGATGGTTAAAGACTGGGTGCAATTGCAAATTTGGAAACATGATTCTATTAAACCCATTTTATGTGTGGAATTTGTTGGTGAAGTCGGGGCACTTCTTAGGCTTTACACCTTGAGTGATCCCAAGTCAACCTGTAGGTGGGTGCAGTGTGTCTGTGGTAATAACTCACACAGTCCGGTGCAATGTGAAACTAGTATTGAAATAATGCAACAACAGTTCTCAACAAGCCCAGTGGGAAAGCCACCCAGCTGGGTGCACGCACAATTTCCAACAATGTGAAGAAGCAGATTCAAGCTGGACTGGCAGCGTCTGTTGAGATCGGGCATAATGGGGTCTGGCTGTCTCATTCCCAATCGGGAAGGTGTCCAGGCAGAGGCGTCGCTAGAACCTTCAGGGCCCTGGTGCAAGAAACCATGAAGGGCCCCCCTGGCCCTTCATTGATTCTGGGGCCCTTTACTTCCATCATGGGACCTTTTATTACAGTCCTGCAGTGGACAGTGGGCCACCTTCTACCCACGGTGGTGGAATGCCAGAGCCCAGAGCCCAGTCACAGGTGGGAACTTTGCGACCCTGGTAGCTCCGCTACTGGTGTCAGTGAAAATAGTGACAGTTATAACGTTATTAGGGATAATATTATAACTGTCACCATTTTCATGATAAGATACCTCCCTCTACACGCCTTATTGTTTATAATAAGCTATATTGTTGTCAAGGTTCTTTAACAACATTTATCTGTGATTTTATCATGTATGTTTTAATAAAATATATTTTTTACTTTTAAAGTTCTATAATTATTTTCACTATATCCAGGGCTTTTTTTCTCAGAGAACAGGTGAAGGAACTCCCCCTTTCTGAGTCACCCCTTTTCTCCACCCCTACCCACCTCGATCACCGTTCCTTAGTTCCACCCCCTACCCATCTCCCATTACTGCCATTTTAGAGAATACAGAACCAAGTATCATTTTGTGGTGATAATAAATTTGTAAAGAAAATATTAATGATAACAAGAAAAACAGTAAAATAGATTCCCTTTAGCCAGTAACAATATAGCCCCCTTTCCAGCAACAATAGATCTCCCACACAACAATGGACCACCCAAAACAAAATCCCCCTGGCAACAACAATAGACCACCAGCAGCAACAACAGATCTCCCCACAGCCAGCATCAATAGACTCTCCAGCAGCTAGCAACAATAGACCCCTCCCTCAACAGTAGATCTCTCCTAACAATAACTGACTCCACCAGCATCAATAGACCCCCCTGCAAAAATATATCCCCTCCAGCTAGAATAGATCCCCCAGCAGCCAGAATCAATAGACCATGTAGCACACTCCAGCACCCTTTACCATTACATACAGTGCTGGAGGTGCTGGAACTGCGTTCCCCCGCGTTCCCGCTGAAAAAAAGCCCTGACTATATCAGCACCTAACAAATCCCACCAAATATTTTCTTTCCTGTTTACATTGTCTACCCAGGGATGTTGGTGCTTGCTTTGAATTTGTCACCAGCCCATATCGCCACCCTTGTACTGGTGTCAGTAGTTTTTTATTTTTGTGATTTAATTTTTTTATTTTTTTTGCCATTTTGTTTATTTTTTATTTTTTTTTACAATTTTATTTTTTATTATCTTTTACATATTTTTAGGAATCCCATTGGGGGGCTTTGGTGAAATATCAGGGGTCTAAACAGACCCCTTGATGTTTCACCTTTGAAACAGAGAAAGGGACTAAGGACAGATTCATCAGTCCCTTTATCTGCAGCCTCAGCTGCACAGAATAAATGAACTGGAATAGCTCTGTACAGAAACATAGTAAACACAGGGGGGGGCGGGCACACAGGCCCCCTGTACCTACACCCCTGTGTCAAGGAAAGATGTGAGCCTACACTTACCAGGAACCTTTTTCCTGGTGCTAGTACTGTCTCCCACAGGTGTGAGTACCTGTCCCTGCTCTACCAACTCACCAAAAGCACACCAACCCTTGGATTTAGGGCCTTAAAGAGGCTCTGCCTGACCCAAGATGGTTGTTATAGTGACAAGGGGTGGCAGCATCCAATCAGATCACTTCCCCAGTGATCCAGGACACCATAGATTAAACATGTTCCTTCTGACTTCCTCCTTTTTTGAAATCCCAAACTTAAAAATAGCCACCCAACACCCATTCATTTTCTGGTTGGCCTACACTCGAACAGACTCATTCAGACATGGCCAAATATGAAAAGTTAGTACCCATATCACACAAAGTAGACAGCAGAATGGTCAAAAAAGAACCGCTCACATGTACTGACATAGTCCTTTAGGACCACTTCTTCCGCCTTGATTGTTGAAACGTAGGTGAAAGTGTGCTGATTGCGAAAGACAAGATGCGCCCATATACAGGCTGATCATTAGTAGGAAAGCATAAAACCAATCTTTGTTGGGTAATAAATAACGTTTGTATGGGCACCTACTCTTAATCCCAGCAGAAACAGGAGACTTAAGAAATGCAAAGCTTATTTGTGTGAAAAAATACCTCTTGTTGAAACAATATTAAAGTGATTGCAAAGTCTTGTTTTTTTTGTTGTTTTGGTTTTGCACAGAGCAGCCCAGATCCTCCTCTTCTCGGGCCCCTATTCAGTGCTCCTGGCCACTCCCTTCTGTCGAGTTCCCCCACAGCAATCAGCTTACTATGGGGGCACCGAGCCAAGTCACAGCTCCCTGTGTCCATTAAAACATGGAGTTGCCGTTCGGCCCCGCCCCCTCTCTCTCCTGATTGTCCAACTGACTTTTATTGACAGCCACGGGAGCCAATGGCCAATCAGGAGCCAATCAGGAGCCAATCAGGAGGAAAGTCCCAGATGGCCGAGGGACTTGTGGACATCGCTGGACAGAGATGGGGCTCAGGTAAGTATTGGGGGGGGCTGGGTGGGCAGCCACACACAGAAGGCTTTTTATCCTAATGCATAGAATGCATTAAGATAAAAAACCTTCTGCCTTTACAACTCCTTTAATACATCTTAGCAATATCCTTTTTACTCTTTTAGAACCCACCATGTCAGCAGGGAGACAATATAATAAACCAATCAGCATTTGGTAGGATACTGCATGTCTCCTGAACTTTGATAAGCACAAAGACAGTTTACTCATATAGTATGACGTTATCTTCCTTTACTTCCATCTATCCTGTGATTACCCATCCACCCGGACCTATTTGAAGGCCTCTCGCCAACAGCTACAATTGTCTTTCATCTTGTTCTCTCTCTCTCTGAACGGAGCATGTTTGTTTCTCCCTGTCTCTCCTCTAATCTACAAGTCTCGTTCCTATGTAATTAGACGTGGGCACTGGGCCAGAAACTGCTCTCCCAGGCCCCAATTCTATCATCCAATTTAATGCCACATTAATTACAATCAATCCTTAGTAAAGGGAGACATGCGTTGTGGAACTAAGTCGGAAAGAAATGGAAACTTTCTGACGCGTCTATGAAATATCAAAGTAATTACAAGGCGGGATTATTGCGCATTTTGGCCATTAAGGTTGTCACTGTCATTAGGTCATTAATCATGTCATTGTGATTAGGTCACTTTATTCTTACATGAACATGATTAACCATTTATGGGACATTTAGCCAGACACACTTGCGGTTTCTGAATTTCCCCTTGCTCAGTGTCCTTTGTACTCATATACTGTGTCTGTAATATCGGTTTTGCATTTAATTGAGTAGACAGAATTCTGGTTTGAGTTCAAATGATATTGTTTGAATAGCTCCTAAAATCTTTCAATATTGTCCTTCCCTGTACTCATATCCTATATATCCTGTTTCTAGCAATAGGACGCTGTAAGTTTGAAAGGATAAAAAAGGAGTATGTCAAGGTGCAGATAGATTTAACTGCAGAAAAAATTAATGGCACAAAAAGCAGCCAATAACATGCAAGCAGGAAGGAGGGAGAGATGAAGACTCTCTGGTGAGGCTGGGTATCCAGACCTTAGTAGCAGTGGAGAGATGGCACTGTAGGCAGCACTTTGTAGAGAAGAAGCAGCTCTGGAGGGTCAGAAAAGGAAAGAGAAAGGCGCCTCTAAGTGCAGTGGTTAAAAGATTTATTATAAGCACAATGGGATTAACCACTTCAATACCAAGCACTTATACACCTTCCTGCCCAAGCCAATTTTCAGCTTTCAGCGCTGTCCTAATTTGAATGACAATTGCGCGGTCATGCTACACTGTACCCAAACACATTTTTTATCATTTTGTTCCCACAAATAGAGCTTTCTTTTGGTGGCATTTGATCGCCTCTGCGATTTTAATTTTTTTGCACAACAAATAAAAAAGAGCGAAAATTTTGAAAAAAAAATAAGTTTTTCTTTGTGTAGCGGGGTATTCCCCTTTAAGAGAGAGAGACAGGACTTTCCGGGTGAGAGGTGAGTCGGGAGGAAGTAGAGAAAGGACTTTACTGGAAGTGAAAGCAGAGGAGAGAGACTATGTTGCCCAGAATCCTTTTCGGCATATTTCCACCCCAGAGACTCATGGGAGGGGTTATAAAAGGAGGAGGCGAGGCTGGGCTCGGCCTCTTTGGGACACGAGACTTCAGTGACTGATCCTCCTGTGTGGATGTGCCGGAGTGCAAGGCCTGAAGCCTGAGGCCTTGCGCAGCACCAAAGAGCCTTCCACCCCACTGCGAGCCTGGGTGGCATCTGACTTCGCTTGTCTACAACCTTGGTTGGATCGGGGACCCGATCGCTGGAGACACTGTTTGTGTGAGGACACAGTCGGTGGAAGTTCCCGTACTGGGATCGAGTCCGGAGGGGTGAGAGGGCGTATGCTCAGACCATATACTGTTGTTGCTAATGTGCCTATAGACTGCCGTGGCCCACAAGTTTGTTTCTGATACTCTCACTGGAGATCCATATCAGAGCGGAACTTAGAGTTCATGAAGTAACGTGTTTAGTTCATCACAACCTTCCCATTGGATTACAAATGGTATTCTGTTAATGTGCACCACCTTTAAAGAATTGCCGGTGAAGAAACCATCATCCCCTATAGACTGAGTCTTAGATATCTGAGCCAGGCCTGGCCAGCTAGTTAGTTCATTTGGTTACTACGTCACAGGACGCCTAGTTAACGGTCGCCCACGCAGCGCACCTTTACTGTTCATTTTAAATGCATAGTGTGTTATTACTGCAGAGCTCTGCAATTTATTACCTGTGAACTGTTACCACTGTTAACTTTTCTTACCAAAAGTTTAAAGTAAATTTGATACCCTTTTCATTATTGTCTTGGTGTCTGGGTTTACTCATACAGTATAAGAAAATATATATTGCTGCCAATACTAACTGTGCCAGTAGGGGGTTGAGTACATTGCTGGGGGTTGGCGGAGCTGTTTTCAGGGCCCAAACTAAATTTGCGGCCTTCTTAGTTAAAGGTATCGCTACACGTGGGGGCTCGTCCGGGATCCTGATACAGCAGGTGAACGCCAGAAGTACCAGCATGGACCCCATCAAAGTAGTCAAATGGTGCGAAGCAGAAGGGACACGCTCAGAAGCGAGCGTGGCCATTGAACTTCCAGGGAGTGACTGGGGAGAGAAACGAATTAAAGAGGTGGTACAAACATTGTCCCCAGATAGAAAGGCTTACGTGGTCGCAGTGAGACCAGACCCAAGGACCAACTGCACCTATGCACTGATAGAGTGGGGACAGGATATCCCTGAAAACTTCCACGGTGCCAGTATAAAATTGTCCGAAAAGACTGAGTTCCACCTGACACATCCCAGTCAGAAGCAGTTAGAACCCTTGGACAGGAAAGCAGGGGCTGCTGTTAAATCGCAGGCAGAACAACAGCTGGTTGATCTGAAACGACAGTACCGTAACATACAAGAGAGGTTTCAGGAGACTTCCAGTATGATAGCCGAACGCATTAATGGGTTACGTGTCGCTTGTGAGGATCAGAAAGATGGTCAGATAACGCCCAAACCTGGGAAGGTACCGAAGAAACGAGTTCAGGGCCGCCTGCAGGAAGTAACCATCTGGAAGGATTTCCGCATTGACGGCCAGATAGGAGAAAGAGGGCAGAAGGACAAACTGTCCTACACCAGCCTCCTACACCAAATAGAGTTGGGGCTACAGAAAGGATATCAGGAATCTGAAATTAGAGAGGCTGTAATCCATGCCATCAGCCCAGGTTCAAGTGTCAGGGGCATGTTAGAGAGGAAGAGTGGATTGACCCTGAACCAGCTAAAGAGGATAATGAAAAGCTATTATGAGGAGGAAGATGCCGCCAAGCTATTTCATCGACTGATAAATATGACCCAGGATAGTAGAGAGACTCCTCAGAACTTCCTATTCCGGGCCATTGAGCTCAAGGACCGCCTGTTGTCCACATCCAAGGATGAAGGAACTGGGGAGCATTTTGGAGCCGAGCTAGTCCAAAAGAAATTCCGGAGATCTGTGACTACGGGATTTAGGAGTGACTATATCAAGCTACAGCTGAAGCAGCACTTGGAAGACCCCTCAACTCCGGATGAGGTCCTCATTGAGAAAGTGAATGAAGCAGATAAGATGGAGATTGAGAGGGACCAAAAACAGAGGAAACTTCAACCTCCTAGCACCACAAGTGCCAAAGTACAGCAGATAGATGTCCCTTCAGACACTCGGGAACTCAGTGTACTGGCAGCAAGCACTGAACAGGGATCATGGTCTTCACCTATTCACCACCTCCCCGCAAGTCAGACTGGACTGGAGAAGCTGTTCCAGACCCAGAAAGAAATACTGGAGATGATGACGATGTTGATGACTCGTCTGGTGAAACCCCAGACAGAAGAAGTCTCACCACTCAAGGCACCGGAGACTCCTACCACTAACCGCTCTATGAAACCAATACAGAGAGCCTGCTTCAAATGTGGAGGAGTAGGACATCTCAGGCGAGTGTGCCCAAGCCCGGTAGTTGAGGAAAAGTCCAAACAGCTGGCGGGAAACTTCAGAGGGCCCCGGTGAAGGAGCCAACCTGGTGCCCATCATCTTCAGTAAGCTCCAAACTGAATGAGAAGCTAAGGAAGAGAAAAGACAAAACTCCTTTAGAGGAAGTACAGTATCCCTCAGCAGGGGTACACCCCAAAGAGAGAGGGCCAGACCCCTCAGAAGAGGCACAGCATTCCCCAAAGGGGATGCACACCTAAGAAAAACAATAATATCCCTCAGCGGGTCTGTACGCCCGTTGAAAGGAGGGAGATCGATGCATACCAGGTCCAAGAAAGACTAAAGTCCAAAGGGAGTTGGAAGAGAGAGAGTCCGAAGGGAAAGGACCAGAAGAAGGCGACCCCTGCCAGGCCATATCCGGAGAAGCTGGTAGGTCCATCTCCTATAGTGCCCATTCAAGTGGAGGGAGTCTACACCAGAGTCATCTTGGATACTGGGGCACAAGTGACCCTATTATGCCAGGATTTCTACGATAAGCATTTGAGTCACCTGCCCATCCAGAAGATAGAGGAACTAGAAATATGGGGAATCGGAACCCAGAGCTTCCCCTATGATGGCTATCTGCCCGTTAAGATGACCTTTGACCCATCGGTGGCTGGGAAGGCCGAAGTGTTTGATACCCTGGCAGTTGTGTGCCCTCGGCCGCCAGGAGCCAACAAGAGTTCCCTTATAATAGGGACAAACACGGACCTGGTCCGAAGACTCCTAACCCCTCTAGTAAAAGAGAAGGGGCCAGCGGACACCAAGATCCACCCCATGCTGAAGATGGCCTACCAACGGCTGGTCCTAGAGCAGAAGACCCCTGGGGAGGGGATAGGGAAGGTGTGGAGACTTGGAAGAGAAGGGGTAGTGTTGCAGCCCGGCGAAGTAACCTGTCTCAGAGCCACTGTGAAGCTTACTTGGGAGCAACCTGGACCCTTTGTCATACTGGAGTCCGACCCAAGGGAAGAGTCCTTCGGTCTGGAAGTGATACCAGAAGTGATTCCGCTGAAGGCCCTGAAGAAGGCCCATTGTAGAGTTCCAGTGAGTGTTAGAAACACTACCAGAGGCCCCATGGAAATCCCAGCCAGAATGCTGCTAGGCCAGGTGAGCCCTGCTGCCCCGGTCACCCTGTCAGAAGTGAAGGGGACGGGTGAAGGAGGAGATGCTTGGGAGAAGCTATCCATGGAAAACCTGAATCTGCCCAGGGCTTGGAAGGAGAGAGCCAAGGCCCAGTTGACCAGATGGGAGAAGATCTTCTCCAAAGATGAGTTTGATGTGGGGTGTGCAAGGAGTGCCACCCATCGGATCCGCCTCCAAGAAGATAAGCCCTTCAGAGAGAGGGTCAGGCGGGTTCCACTAGCGGATCTGGAGGATCTAAGGGAACAACTTGCAGAACTAAAAAGGACTGGTGTGATACGGGAGTCTAGAAGCCCCTATGCTTCCCCGATAGTGGTGGTCAGGAAGAAGAATGGATCGTTGAGGCTCTGTATCGACTACAGGACTCTTAACAGGAGAACCATACCCGACCAGTACACCACTCTGAGGATAGAGGATGCCCTACAGAGCTTGTCTGGAGCCAAGTGGTTCAGCGTTATGGATCTCAAGAGTGGGTACTATCAGATCCCTATGCACCCAGAAGACAAGGAGAAGACAGCTTTCATAACCCCAGTGGGGTTCTTTGAATTTGACCGGATGCCCCAAGGTCTGTCTGGAGCCCCAGCTACTTTCCAACGTCTCATGGAGAAGACTGTAGGAGACATGAACCTTATTGAAGTCCTTGTATACCTGGATGATGTCATTGTCTTTGGAAGAACCCTGGAGGAACACGAGGAGAGGCTGGAAAAAGTCTTGAGGAGACTCAGTGAGGAGGGACTCAAGCTTTCGCCTGAGAAGTGTCGGTTCTACCAGTCTTCTGTGAACTATCTGGGGCACATAGTGTCTGAAGAAGGGGTGGCCACAGACCCTGAGAAATTGGAGGCAGTTACGTCCTGGCCACGACCCACCACAGTAACAGAACTCAGGTCCTTCTTAGGGTTCTGCTCCTATTACAGGAGGTTTGTGGAAGGATTCGCCCGAATTTCTAGACCATTGAATGAACTGCTCAAGACTGAGGGAGAAGAGGACGACTCAGGGCCCAGGAAGTCGGGAGAGTCAGTCAAAGATCAGTGGAACCAGAAATGTGAAGAGGCCTTCCAGGCATTGAAGAAGAGCCTAACCACTGCTCCAGTCTTGGCCTACGCAGACCCAACCAAACCCTATGAACTACACGTAGATGCTAGTCATGACGGTCTGGGAGGAGTACTTTATCAAGAACACGAAGGGCAACTACGGCCTGTTGCCTACGTGAGCAGGAGCCTGACCCCCTCTGAGAAAAACTACCCCACTCACAAGCTGGAGTTCCTGGCCATTAAGTGGGCGGTAGTAGACAAGCTCAAAGACTACCTGTATGGGGCGGAGTTCACTGTGAAGACCGACAACAACCCCCTGACCTACTAATTCACTACAGCAAAGCTGGACGCCACTGGACACAGGTGGCTGGCCGCATTGTCTGGATTCAATTTCAGCCTAAAGTACAGGCCATGGATTGGGAATCGAGATGCAGATGCTTTGTCTAGAAGATCTCATGGTTCCACCCATGACATGGAAGACTAGACTGAAGTGGCACCAGACGGGGTGTGGGCCCTATGTCAGGGGGCTGAATTGCAAGCTAGAGGGGGCTCAAGGGCGGAAGAGATAGGAGTTACCATGGTAGGAGTCCCCAAACAATACTGTGGAGTAACTCAACTGGAGGAAGACCATCTGCCAAAACTGTCCAAAAAGGAGCTAAGATGTGACCAATTAGAAGACCCCATGGGGAAATTAGTTCTGGAAGCCCTGGAGAATCAGGATCCAAACAGACTTCTGAGTCACTCCTCAAAGGAAGCTCGCCTGTTGAGGAAAGAGTGGGACAGGTTACAGGTGCATCAGGTAGTGGTCTACCGAAGGGGCCCCTCTGATGACCTGGAAGATAAATGGCAATTGTTTCTTCCGGAAAAACACAGAGAGACTGTTCTGATGGCCCTACATGACAATCATGGCCACTTAGGGGCGGAAAGGACCTTTCAACTTGTCAGAAGTCGGTTCTATTGGCCCTGCATGAGGGCAGAAGTAGAAGAGTACTGCCATTCGTGTGCACGCTGCATCCAGAGGAAGACTTTACCCCATCAAGCTGCCCCAATGGGCCATCTACAGAGTCAAGGCCCAATGGATCTGGTATGCATTGATTTCCTCTGCCTTGAACCCGATCTGAGTGGACTAGGAAATGTTCTGGTGATAACCGATCATTTCACCCGGTATGCCCAAGCTTTCCCAACCAAAGACCAGAAGGCTTCCACAGCAGCCAAGGTACTCATGGAGAAGTATTTTGTCCATTATGGGCTGCCACAGCGACTCCATTCAGATCAAGGAAGGGACTTTGAGAGTCGGCTGATCCGGAAACTCCTGGATTCGCTGGGAATTAAGAAAACCCGAACCAC
This sequence comes from Rana muscosa, assembly GCA_029206835.1. Lineage (NCBI taxonomy): Eukaryota > Metazoa > Chordata > Amphibia > Anura > Ranidae > Rana > Rana muscosa. Next base: position 78,399,255 of record CM055125.1, read on the forward strand.
ACCTTACCACCCACAGGGAGATGCTCAGCCGGAGAGGTTTAACCGAACCCTGCTCAACATGTTGGGAACTCTGGATAGTGAGAAGAAACAACATTGGAGCAAACACATAGCAGCTATAGTACACGCTTACAACTGCACCACCAGTGATGCTACAGGCTACTCCCCATATCGACTCATGTTTGGGAGAGAAGCAAGGTTACCTGTGGACCTGGCCTTTGGCACCTCTTTAGACCATTCCTCAGCCACATCCCACAAAGGATATGTGGACAGGCTCAGACACAGCCTGAAAGTAGCCTATGAACAAGCTCAAGCGGCCTCAGATCAAAGGGGAGCCCGAAACAAAGGAAACTTCGACTTGAAGGTCCGGATACAAGACCGAGTACTGCTACACAATATGAGGGTCCCTGGAAAACACAAACTTGCAGACAGATGGAGATCTGAACCCTATGTCATCTGTAGGAAGCTGCCGGGCCTACCTGTCTACAAGTTGAAGCCAGAAGGGAAGGTAGGACCACTGAAGACGTGGCATCGAAACCACCTGCTCCCACTTGCTGAAGCAGTCAGGATACCTCCAGTGGGGGACTCCCCTGAACCAGTTTCTATTTTGGATACCCCCAGGCCAAACACTCGGTCCCAGACCTCTCGGATTGAAGATACAGAAGCTTCTGAACTCAGTGGAGATGAAGAGAGAGAGCTTGACTGGCTGTGGCCTTCCCCAACTCAAGGGACTTCTGCTATAGATCTTCCAACTACTGAAGACACTATAGATACACAACTGAATGCAGAAGCCGCTGAATTCATCCCATATAGTCCTTCATTTGGTTACTGGGAGGATGCCTGTGATGTTTACCCTGAACAGGACCCTAGAGACTCTATGTATCCCTTGGCTACTGAAGCAGATGTTACAGAGCCTCCCGTGTTGCCTGAGCCTGTTACAGAAGAAGAGCCTGTGGCGCCAGAGCCAGAAACCCCAAGGGAACAAAGGGCTCGCAGAGTCATAAGGCCTCCCAGAAAGTTGACCTACCCACAAATGGGGAAGAGCTCAGAAGATTCTGTGGTCACTGCTAGGAGGAGTATAGAGAACCCGGACCCCTCCACTGTTCATTTGGTGGAGGGCAACCCCAGCTCACTTCCTGGCACAGTTAGACAGGTCGGCCCCACTGAAGCGACCTGTGGACAGGACAGCTCCCCATCACATGATGATTGGTGGGAGGCTCCTCTGTCAATCCTATGCGACCGCATTGAAGCTAAAACGTTTTGCAGATCTAAAAGTGTTAGATGTCTTTAGGGACCAAAGAGTTTAAGTGGGGGGAGTGTGTAGCGGGGTATTCCCCTTTAAGAGAGAGAGACAGGACTTTCCGGGTGAGAGGTGAGTCGGGAGGAAGTAGAGGAAGGACTTTACTGGAAGTGAAAGCAGAGGAGAGAGACTACGTTGCCCAGAATCCTTTTCGGCATATTTCCACCCCAGAGACTCATGGGAGGGGTTATAAAAGGAGGAGGCGAGGCTGGGCTCAGCCTCTTTGGGACACGAGACTTAAGTGACTGATCCTCCTGTGCGGATGTGCTGGAGTGCAAGGCCTGAAGCCTGAGGCCTTGCGCAGCACCAAAGAGCCTTCCACCCCACTGCGAGCCTGGGTGGCATCTGACTTCGCTTGTCTACAACCTTGGTTGGATCGGGGACCCGATCGCTGGAGACACTGTGTGTGTGAGGACACAGTCGGTGGAAGTTCCCGGACTGGGATCGCGTCCGGAGGGGTGAGAGGGCGTATACTCAGACCATATACTGTTGTTGCTAATGTGCCTATAGACTGCCGTGGCCCACAAGTTTGTTTCTGATACTCTCACTGGAGATCCATATCAGAGCGGAACTTAGAGTTCATGAAGTAACGTGTTTAGTTCATCACAACCTTCCCATTGGATTACAAATGGTATTCTGTTAATGTGCACCACCTTTAAAGAATTGCCGGTGAAGAAAGCATCATCCCCTATAGACTGAGTCTTAGATATCTGAGCCAGGCCTGGCCAGCTAGTTAGTTCATTTGGTTACTGCGTCACAGGATGCCTAGTTAACGGTCGCCCACGCGGCGCACCTTTACTGTTCATTTTAAATGCATAGTGTGTTATTACTGCAGGGCTCTGCAATTTATTACCTGTGAACTGTTACCACTGTTAACTTTTCTTACCAAAAGCTTAAAGTAAATTTGATACCCTTTTCATTATTGTCTTGGTGTCTGGGTTTACTCATACAGTATAAGAAAATATATATTGCTGCCAATACTAACTGTGCCAGTAGGGGGTCGAGTATATTGCTGGGGGTTGGCAGAGCTGTTTTCAGGGCCCAAACTAAATTTGCGGCCTTCTTAGTTGAAGGTATCGCTACATTTGTTTCTGTAAATTTTCTGGGTAAATAAGTATGTTTTCTTCTTCAATGACGGGCACTGATATGGCTGCACTGGCGGGCACTGATATGGCTGCACTGACAGGCACGGATGAGGTGGCGCCAATGAGGTGGCACCAATGAGGTGGCACTGATGGGCACTAATGATGGGCACTGATAGGCGGCACTGATAGGCGGCACTGGTATGCGGCACTGGTATGCGGCACTGGTGGGCTCTCATAGGCTTCACTGGTGGGCACTCATAGGCGGCACTGGTGGGCACTCATAGGCGGCACTGGTGGGCACTCATGGGCGGCACTGGTGGGCACTCATGGGCGGCACTAATAGGTGGCACGGAAGGGCACTGATAGGTGGGCACGGATGGGCACGGATGAGCACTGATAGGTGGCACTGATGGACACTGGTGGGTGCCACTGATGACACTGGTGGGTGGCATTGCTGGGCATCACAAAAAAAATGGTGCCAGTCAGTGCCCATTTGTTGGCACTGATTGGCATAAGTTAGGCATATTTTTATACATGTGGATGGCCATGGGGGACTTACCTGGCCATCCACATGTTAGGTGCTTCCCTGGTGGTCCTTGGCGGCATCCTGGTGGTCTAGTGTGGGCACCCGAGGGGGGCTGCGCTGATAAACAATCAGCGCGAACACCCCGGTCAGGAGAGCCGTCGATCAGCTCTCCTCTACTCGCGTCTGTCAGATGCGAGTGAGGAAGAGCCAATCAACGGCTCTTCCTGTTTACATTGTGATCAGCCGTGATTGGAAACGGCTGATCACGTGGTAAAAAGCCTCCGCCGGAGGCTCTTTACCGAGATCAGTGTAGCGGGCGCGCGGTGGCTGTTATCCTGCAGGACGTCAATAGACGTCCAGTCAGGATAACACAACCACTTCCCGGACGTCAATCTCCTATTGACCGGGCGGGAAGTGGTTAAAATAGATAGTAAGAGGTCATAGGCTTATACTGATTTGTCCTCATGCGGATCGCTGTAATCCTCATCTGTCTGAGGGAGAGAGAGAACCGTCCTGCAGCTGTCAGAGTCCCTGGTGACGTGGATTGGTGAAGAGGTGAAGATGCGACGAGGCAGCCCGGGTTCTGGAGCCAAGCTTGAACGCATCCGGCTGATGTGACATCAGGTGAAGGTGGTGGGCGGTAACATGTTTCGGAGCATGCATAGCTCCTTCTTCAGACCTTTCTGTGCATGCTCTGAAACATCATATGATAGCAGCCCATTCAATGGCACATGATCGCGATCAGGAGCATGCAACGCGGCAATGTCAGTGGCGGCATATCCCGAGGACACAGCTTGTCACCAACAGTGGTAAACAGCCAATGACCGTAACAGTCCTAATCAGTGCCCAGCAGTGTTACTGCCCCCCCCCAGTCCAGCTGTCACCCAACAGTCACCACATCAGTGCCCATAAAGTGCACATTCACCATCAGAGACTGTCATCAGTGTATCTGTCGCCCATCAGCGACCATCAGCGGTGCACCTGTCACCCATCAGTGACCATCAGCAGTTACCTGTCACCCATCAGTGACCATCAGCAGTCACCTGTCACCCATCAGCCACCCATCAGTGCCCATAAAGTACACCTGTCATCCATCAGTGCCCATAAACTGCACCAGTCACCCATCAGAGACTCTCAGCAGCCTATCTGACCATCAGTACCCGTCACACAGCCCATCACCAAAGTACCCATCACATGTCAGCCATGTCCAAAAAAGTTTACAGCAGTGAGGAGGCATTCAAGATTCTCTGCGTGACTGATGAGAGCAGTGGGGAGTTCTCACAGTCAGATTCCATTTAGATTTTGAATCCTAATCCAATTCAGAGTTTGAACCGATTGAATGCAGTGGATCAGCGAGCAAGTCAGAGGAAGAATGGGTCCCTGCTAAAAGGGTATGGTGCTCTGGAAACCAGGCAGCCACCAGCAATAGACCCCAGGATGAAATGCCCAGGTCCAGTACCAGCACTGCAGTATCACCCCCAAGTACCAGCCAAGGGTCAGGGCCACTACATACTATACCTACCAAATGCTCTTGGCAACCGTACATGACTGCCTTCCAACTCGGGATCAGCAAGCATTCCCCCTTTCAGTGCACAACCAGGTGTACAGGCTAATGCAAATAGATTTTTTTTATTTATTTTTTCCCAATACTTTGCATCAATTTATTGTGGACCAGACAAATCTATATGCCCACCAGTATATTGCTAACAACCCCCAATCATCCTATGCCCGTTCGTATGAGTGGAGAGATTTGACTTTGGAGGAATTCAAATAGTTTATGGGCCTCACCCTTAACATGGGGCTTACAAAAAAAAATTAAGGACATGCCTACTGGCCCCCCAACCCCATCCACCACCTGCCCATTTTTTCTGCCGTAATGTACTGGTCCCAATATAAGATGATTATGCGCTTCCTTCATTTCAGCGACAACACCCAGTGCCCGCCCCAAAATCATCCAAACTATGACAAATTATATAAAATTCACCTACTCATACATTTTTTTCCCCAAATATTTGCTGAACTCTATGTCCCTGATAAAAATATTTCTGTGGATGAGTCCCTGGAACACTTTACAGGCCAGTTGGAATATAGCAATATATTCCTAGCAAAAGGGCCAAATATGGAGTCAAATTTTACAAGCTATGTGAAAGAGCCACGGGATATCTGTCTGCATTCCGCATATATGAAGGAAGAAATTCTCAGTTCCAGTCCCCAGCCTACATGGGCACAAAAATCATATGGGACCTGGTATACCCACTGCTGCAAAAAGGTTATCACATATACCTGGATAACTATTATACTAGCCTGCCTCTTTTCAAACACCTACACCATGTAAAAACCCTGGCCTGCGGAACCTCCAGAAAGAATAGGAAGCGCTTCCCACATTCTTTAGTGAACAAAAAAATGCAAAGGGGGGAAAAAGCAACTCTGAGAAGCAATGAAGTGCTGGCCTTGAGGTTGAAGGAGAGCAGGAATGTATGCATGCTGTCCACCATCCATAATGACACCACAGTCGAGGTTCACAGAAGATGAGGTTACATTCAAAAACCAACATGCGTCCAGGAATATAATCTTTACATGGAGGGGGTCGATTACAATGACCAAATGCTTCAGCCTATTTGGCAACAAGGTCTCGTTTCTGGCATAAGAAAGTTGCGATTTAACTTATTAATTTAGCCATTTACAATGCATATATCATCTACACCAAATCCATGGAAAGCCCCACCCCCTTCCTAAAATTAATCAGTATAACCATGCCCTTGAACTGACCCTGGCCTGTTTTTCGACTATGTCTCTGCCTACCGCTTGGACTGCTTCCACATGAACTGATCGATCCTGGCCTATTTTATTGACTATGCTTCTACCTACTGCTCGGACTGATCTGTTGCTCTGCTACTGTAGTACACAGGGGTCTCACATATGTGAGGGGCTCAAGAATTTCCGGATGGAGAAAACAAATGTTTTGTTTTCTCTGGGTTTCATAATTGCCAGATTAGGGTCTGGAGTCCAGAGGCTTCAAAGAGATTTGGGTGGGAGAAGCCTCTACCCCTGTGCCCAGGTCTTACCTGACCGAAGCCATCAGCCTGCTGCTGACTTACTGCCATAATGCCTCTGCCTGCCGCATGAACTGACCACACCTCTGCTTGCTACCTGTACTATGGAAATAATTAGCCGTATCAAGAGGCAGTATGTTTATAAAGGGCTGGAGAGCGGTACAATAATGGGTGTATGCAGGTAACAGTGTACCAAGACCAATATTATGGCTGTGCTGTCCCCGCCTGGACAATTCCTTTGTACTGACTAAAGACAATATTCCTGCCTGCTGCCTGGATAATTACTTTTGTTGTCGCTAAACACGTCCCTGCCTGCTGTCTGGACCAATGCTCTCCCCTGGGGACAACTGCACTAGTAAAACCACAGGTAATATTTTTTTTTTTTTTACCCTTTCATCAATAGAATTTATTTTGGAGTGTAATTTTTGGTATGTGTATGCTCTGTCTTATAAATATGAAGGGCCTTCAAAAATGATAGGTTGTCAGGAAATCAGATGTGTAATTTATGCTCGTAGAACACCTGAAGGTGCTACTTGAGTGTTGGGCCTCTGTATGTGGCCAGGCTGTGTAAAAGTCTCACACATGCGGTATCGCCATACTCAAGAGGAGTAGCAGAATGTATTTTGGGGTGCAATTTTTGCTATGTACATGCCATGTGTTAAAAATATTGTATAAATGTAAAAATTTGTGTAGAAAAAATATATATATACATTTTCATTTTCTTTCCACATTTTCAAAAAATTCATGGTAAAAAAGGACATGTTCAAAAGACTCATTATGCCTTGTAGAATATACGATGGGGTGTTTGCTTTCCAAAATGGGGTAATTTTGTGGGCGTTTCCATTGTCCTGGTGCTCCTGGGCCTTCAAAAGTGTGATAGGTCGTCATTACATTTGATGTGTAATTTATGCTCCTAGAACGCCTGAAGGTGCTACTTGAATGTTGGGCCTCTGTGTCATGGACACACGGCTCTTGGACCTGCAATAGGGCTCGGGTGCATCCCTGCTAACAGGCTTCCAACAGCAAACAGACGTGCGCCAATGCGCATATCGCGGAGATCGTGCACGCGCGCACAGTGACTTTGCCTTGGCGCCCAGTGGCCTTTAAAAGGGGCTTCTGCTGTTCAGTTCCTTGCTGTTTGATCTGCAGCTTATCCTGTGACCTGATCCTGAACCTGCATCTGATCTTACTCTGACCCGGCTCTCTGACCTCGCTGCTATCTTCAGTCCTGACCTTTGGCTTCCTTGACCTTGTTATGTTCATCTGTCTGCCTGATCCTCCGTTGCCAAACCAGCCTGAACACTGACCATCCCTTGCCTGCCGCTTCTGCCTGAACTGATCGGTTGTGTATTACCTGGCTAGTCCGACCTTGCTCCTGCCTGCTGTTTGCACCCACGTGCGCCTGTTGCTCCTTGGCGCACCTGCATCCGCTGATCTGCATCCTCAGCATCCAAGCCGGTTCCTGTCTTCGCTAGGTGCGTGCACCTGCTTCTGCGCACACCTGTTGCTCCTTGGTGCACCTGCATCCGTTGACCTGCATCCGCTGACCTGCATCCTCAGCATCCAAGCCGGCTCCTGTCTCCACCAGTGGTCATCATCTCCAGTCTAGGAGAACCCATCAGGCACTCATACCTCACTGAGCTCCTACGGTCACTGTCCCAACTCCAGTGACTCTGGAACCAAGGCTGTACAAGAGGTCTCCCTCTGCACGTCAGGCTCACCTCCAAGGTACGTGTCACTCTGTATGTGGTCAGGCTGTGTAAAAGTCTCACACATGTGGTATTGCCATACTCAGGAGGAGTAGCAGAATGTACAGTATTTTGGGGTGCAATTTAATGTACATGCTATGTGTTATAAATATTATATAAATGGACAACTTTGTGTAAATAAAATGCGTTTTCATTTTTTTCCACGTTTTCCAAAAACTTGAAAAAAAAAGGACATGTTCAAAAGACTCATTATGCCTCATAGAATATATGATGGCGTGTTTGCTTTCCAAAATGGGGTCATTTTGTGGGTGTTTCTATTGTCCTGGTGCTCCAGGACCTTCAAAAGTGTGATAGGTCGTCATGACATTTGATGTTTATGCTCCTAGAACACCTGATGGTGCATGTTGGGCCTCTGTATTTGGCAAGGCTGTGAAAAAGTTACATATGGCCATACTCAGGAGGAGTAGCAGAATGTGTTTTGGGGTGTAGTTGCAAGTATGCATATGCCACGTAAGAGAAATAACCTGGGCTGTCAGTACATCAGGTGTGATCAATTTTCAATGACTGACACCATAGCTTGTAGACTCTATAATTTTTCTTTAACTCTAAAGACCAAATAATACACACTGATTTGGGTTATTGTTACCAAAGATATGCAGCAATATGAATTTTGGCCAAAATGTATAACGAAAAATTACTAATTTGCTACATTTTATAACAGAAACAACAAAACAACATTTTCGATCTATTTTTATTTAAAGCACAAAAAATAAAAAATAAACCAGTAGTGATTAAATATTTCTGTGAAAAAAAGGACACAAATTTCATATGAGTACAGCGTTGCATGACCGCACAATTGTCATTTAAAGTGTGAGAGTGCTGAAAATTGGCCTGGTTAGGAAGGGGGTGAAAGTGCTCAGTAGGCAAGTGGTTAAAGGTACCAAGGCATGGCAAAGCAATGCTGGCCTTACCTATCTTTTATTTGCTCCTATTCAGCTGCTGAAGACCAGGAAAATCTTGTGTAAGCTATGAATAGTTTTAAACTACATAGGGCTATTGACTCTCCATATTAGGGACGTGCGGTGAGGTCAGTGGCTGGTGAGGCTAGTATCAGAGCCAGATACACACAGGTTACATACGCGGCGAACGTTAGAGCGAGAACAATAATTCTAGCACTAGACCTCCTCTGTAACTCTAAACATGTAACCTGTAAAAAAATAAATAAAGCATTGCCTATCGAGATTTTTAAGTACTGAAGTTTGTCGCCATTCCACAAGTGTGACATGTTAGGTATATATTTACTCTGCGTAACATCATCTTTCGTTTTTTTTTTCATTCCTGAAATAGTTTCTTTCCAAAAAAAATGTGTTTAAAAAATTGCTGCCTAAATACTGTGTAACATAAAAAGTTGCAATGACCACCATTTTATTCTTAGGATGTCTGCTAAAACAATATATATAATGTTTGGGGGAGAGATGTGTCAGAATTGGCCTAGGCGAAAAGGGGTTAATTACCATAAGTAAGTAATATACAAATATTTATAATATATTATTTTAAAGGTAATTTACCATATTTTTAAAAACTGCACTCAAGCAGGTGGCTTATTGGACAAATTACTGAAGTTCGAAGTTATAACTTCAAAATAGTAATTTCACAGTAAATAGATAAATAATAAATTATTATCTTATAACATATAGCATAATAATATATGATTTAGCTTGTACCTTTTCAGCAGCAGCAGATTCTCATTCTCCCTCTGTGTGAGAAAAACATGGAATTGTGGGTAAATCTTATACACATAAACACGTTTTTTTCCTTCTAGTTAAGAGGGCTGGGCTGGAAGGGAGTATTTGTCTTTAAGACACATGCCCCCTTCTATGACACTGCAGTGAGAGGCCAGCCTCCACTGCAGCATTTTTATTGGACAGCTTGGGCCAATGGTGTTTTACCATTGGTCAAAGACTCCAAGCTGCTCATTGAGCTCAGTGCCTCTGACAAGAAGTGAGGAGAGGTACTGTGAGCTTATCATCTCAGTCTGCTGCAAACAGAGTGTGCCAGCTTGTATTTTAACTGGCTGCTCTGTATTTAGTTTCTGACAGGCTGCGCAAAGAGCCCCGTATCTCTGGAACCATAGATGACAGGAGACCACATTTTGACCAGTAGAACTTCAACAACCTACCCCCTAAATTTGAGGTCTCTGTGACCCCTGGTTGTCGAGCTATGACTCTCGAAGTCGATAATTCTTTTTTCTGTTTTTTCGTTTTTTTGCTCTGCCTCCCCTGACTGCACGTCCCTGCTCCATATGACACCATGGCTTGGCCAGCTTTGTCATGTCAAGACAGTAACATTTTCCTCCAAGCATTAGGTCTATCCTTCGACTCCAAGCACTAAATGTAGTGGTGGGGGAGTGAAGGAAAGTAAGTAATTGCGAGTATATGTAAAATATGAGATATGAGAAATGGAAGATGGAAAAAAAACTGTTGTTTCACCCTAATTGGGCAAGGCAAATATTCACTTGAAGGGAGAGCAAGCTACATGAGTAAGCCTTAGAAAAAAAAAATATGGCACATCTTGGCACAATTCACAAATTTTCCTTTTACCTTGAGTTCCTGTACACCAATAGATATAATACTGTTATTTTATTCTGCCAATAACAAAAGGTTGGGTATATTTATATTGTATTAAACATGTTCCTTTAACTTTATTTGACCTTCTCCCTTCTAATGCCAAATACATTATCTTAAAAATATTCAGCACTTAGCTGCAGGGTTACCCACAACTGCTACAGCCTATGCAAATGCTCAGAAGGGGGAGCAGCACATGTGTGTAACCTACCATAAGGTATAATAACAATCCATTGGTACATGCTCTAAGTTATATTTAATGGCAGAACACATTGTAACGCCCCTCATCTTACTAAGTAACAGCCACATAAGATTGTTCCACAGCATAACCTCCTACAGCTGCAACGGTAACATGCTCAGATGATAATATAAATGTAATGTTAATCATAGACTTTTTACTGTTTTTTTTATTTTTTATATACATGTGTAACGACACCCCGAGTATGAAAGGGGTTAAAGCCGTTTAGGACATTCCATTCCAAAACACAAAGGCAGCTACTGAACACTCCAATCAGCCGAACAAGAAATCCATCCGAATAATTCCCCCAAGTACGAGACGAGGCTCTGTATTGAGGGTCAAACAGGAATTAGGCTCTTTTTTGGAAGGACTACAGGCTCTTTATATACACTTGAGAATACTGCAGTCACCACATGAACAATGACCCGGATCCACCCACAACATCACACAATGGTTAAATAACGAGCCCCCAATACACATTATTCTGAGTGTCAATACATCCCTTAGCAGACAACAGGTGAGTTCATTAGCACACTTAATAATAGGTGAATGGAAAGCTGCCTCAGACAAGATTAACACAATTTACTTTTCCAGACAAAAGCAACATCGTTAAGCAATAGGGATGAGCTGCGAGTTCGAGTCAAACCCATGTTCGACTTGAACATCGCCTGTTCGGCTGTTCGCCGAATTTCAAACATTAAGGGGGCGCGTCACGGCCCATAATTCACTGCAGCATCGCAGTGCATTGCTGGCTGATGATTGGCCAAGCATGCACTATGACCCGCATGCTTGGCCAATCACAGCGCCGTAAGTACAGAGAGCCGTAATTGGCCAAAGCCAGGGTGGCTTTGGCCAATCATGGCTCAGAGGAGTAGGTACACGGCCCACACTATATAAGGCCGCCGGCGTGGCGGCCTTGTGTAGTGTGTTGCAGCATTGGTTAACTTAGAAGACAGAGAGAGAGAGACAGTGTAATTTGATTTGAGTTAGATAGAGCAGTCAGGCGAGTCAGTTAGCTGCAGTTACAGTGTGTAGATGATATATATGCATCCTAGGTGTTGTATATATATATATTTATACACTGTTTTCAGTTTAGCTAGATCCGTTCCTGTAATTCTCTATACTGACAGGCAGGCAGGTGATTGTGCTAGCTGCATTATTTTCACTTAGAGTACTGTGTCCTTTGCACAGCGTGCACCTAAAGGTACCTGAATACAATTGGTGGTGTTCTCATACCAATACCACAGGCAGGGAGCTGCTTTATTTTCACTTAGTGTACTGTGTCCTTTGCACAACGTGCACCTAAAGGTACCTGAATACAATTGGTGGTGTTCTCATACCAATACAACAGGCAGGGAGCTGCTTTATTTTCACTTAGTGTACTGTGTCCTTTGAACAGCATGCACCTAAAGGTACCTGAAAACAATTGGTGGTGTTCTCATACCAATACCACAGGCAGGGAGCTGCTTTATTTTCACTTAGTGTATTGTGTCCTTTGCACAGCGTGCACCTAAAGGTACCTGAATACAATTGGTGGTGTTCTCATACCAATACCACAGGCAGGGAGCTGCTTTATTTTCACTCAGTGTACTGTGTCCTTTGCACTGCGTGCACCTAAAGGTACCTGAATACAATTGGTGGTGTTCTCATACCAATACCACAGGCAGGGAGCTGCTTTATTTTCACTTAGTGTACTGTGTCCTTTGCACAGCGTGCACCTAAAGGTACCTGAATACAATTGGTGGTGTTCTCATACCAATACCACAGGCAGGGAGCTGCATTATTTTCACTTAGTGTACTGTGTCCTTTGCACAGCGTGCACCTAAAGGTACCTAAATACAATTGGTGGTGTTCACATACTAATACCACAGGCAGGGAGCTGCATTATTTTAATTTAGTGTACTGTGTCCTTTTCACAACGTGCACCTAAAGGTACCTGAATACAATTGGTGGTGTTCTCATAACAATACCACAGGCAGGGAGCTGCAAGTATTTTCAGTTAGTGTACTGTGTCCTCTGCACAGTGTGCACCTAAAACTAACTGAAGACAATTGCTGGTGTTCTCATACTAATACCACAGCAGGCAGTTGATTCTGCTAGCTGCAGTATAATCAGTATAGATATATATATCCCACCTTTGTGCAGCTACATCTCACTGCAGGCCATTAGTATGTCTGGAAGGCAAACAAGGAGAGGCAGACAGTCACGAGCCAATAAAAGAGGGCAAGCAGGCTCTGTGTCTAGGCGCAACAGTGCTGGTTGTGGACACGGTGCATCCTCATCAGCACGTGGCCGTGGGACACGCCTGTTCTTCTTTTCGGCAGCTGGCCATGTTGAGCTGCAGCATGCCGAAGACTTGGTAGCGTGGATGACCAAGCCGTCCTCATCCTCCTCATCCTCTCTCACCCAGGCTCAGGGTACTTTGTCTGGCAAAGCAGCTACCAACGCGGCCTCTTCCCTCGGTTCAATGGCATCAGTCACTCCTTCCCTAGCCCCACCATGTCCTCCTGAGGAGTCCCCCGAACTGTTTGACCACAGTGTTGGGTACATGGTCCAGGAGGATGCCCAGCGTTTTGAAGGCTCCGATGATGGAACCCAGCTAGAGGAAGGCAGTAACGTGAGCCCAGAGAGTGGGGGTAGTAACGTGAGCCCAGAGAGAGGGGGTGCCCAACAAGGACAGCAATCTGGCAGTCATGTACCCGCAGCTGCAGCATACTGCCAGGTTTGCTCCAGTGATGAGGAGGGAGGGGATGATGAGGTCACTGACCCCACGTGGGTGCCTGATAGGAGAGAGGAGGAGGAGGAGGCACATCTCCAAAGAGGCAGGATGCCCTTCAGGGGCCAGCTTAAGGGCAGCACACTGACTGCATCACACCGCAGAGCTCCGCATGTGCAGGACGCTGCTGTCTCTGCCCGTTATTCCAAAAGTTCTTTGGTGTGGGCCTTTTTTGAGATGAGCGCATCAGGTTGCAGTGCTGCTATTTGCAACATATGTCTCAGGCGTATCTCGCGTAGCCAAAACATCACCCGCTTGGGCACCACATGCTTGATCAGACATATGTCGACCTGCCATGCAGTTCATTGGCAAGCACACCTAAAAGACCCACACCAAAGAACCTCTCCTTGCTCCTCATCAGCTGGGATCTCCAACCCCACTATACCTTCAGTCCTCTCTGAAACCTGCACTGAGGAATGAAGGTGTAGAATTAGGTGTGTCACAGCCAAGTACTTGCGGGCAATCTGCTATCGGTACACCAACGTCAGATTGTACCAGGCAAATATCCCTGCCCCAGCTCCTGCACCATTGAAAGACGGTCTCTCCCAGCCATCCACATGCCCAGCGGTTGAATGCTAGCTTGGCTAAATTGCTAGCACTTCAACTGCTGCATTTTCAGTTGGTAGACTCTGCCCCCTTCCGTGAGTTTGTGGAATGTGCGGTTCCTCAGTGGCAGGTTCCCAAACACCACTTTTTCTCAAGGAAGGCTATTCCGGCTCTCTACCAGCATGTGGAAGGCAATGTCTTGGCCTCGCTGGACAGTCGGCGGTAAGGTGCATATTACCGCTGACTCATGGTCCAGCAGGCATGGACAGGGACGTTTTCTATCTTTCACGGCACATTGGGTGACTCTGATGGCAGCTGGGAAGGATGCAGGACAAGATGCAGTAGTGTTGGAGGTTGTTCCGCCACCACGCCTCCAAAATGCTACTACTGGTGATTCTGACAAACCTCTCTCCTCCACCCCCTCCTCTTCTTCTTCCTCCATGGCCTCTTCCTGTGCTTTGTCCTCGGAACCAGCGGTGCTCCGTAGGCGTTCAAGGGGCTACGTAAGTACGCAGGCCAAAAGATGACATGCGGTGCTTGAGCTGGTGTGCTTGGGGGACAGGAGCCACACTGGGGCAGAGATTATGTCAGCTCTGCAGAGGCAGGCTCACAGGTGTTTGATGCCACGCCAGCTTAAGCAAGGAAAGGTGGTTTGCGACAATGGCACCAACCTCCTCTCCGCCCTCCGACAGGGACAACTGACCCATGTGCCCTGTTTGGCTCACGCCCTTAACTTGGTGGTGCAGCGGTTCTTGGGCAGGTACCCGGGCTTACAGGATGTCCTGAAGCAGACCAGGAAACTCTGTGGGCATTTCCGACGGTCATATAATGCCAGTGCTCGACTGGCTGACCTCCAAAAGGAATACAATCTGCCCAAGAACTGCCTAATCTGTGACATGCCCACCAGGTGGAACTCTACGTTGTAGAAAAAATACCAGTAGCACTGCGTGGCAATAACACACTAGTGACAACAAGACATTATGCCTTGTAAATGTGACATAAATATGATACACCATGTGCAATAAAATTAAATACTGTAAAATGAATATAAACCAAATAAATTGAGAGAACTGTGTGACTTCTAACCATGTCGGTTAGTCATTGCAATATTCAAATAAAAAAATTCTATAGGCATGCAGTTGCTCTATGAATGTCCAAGAAAGAGCTGGGAAATGACATATCTCATGGTAAAGAAAGTTCCAAGGTAACGTTGGTTAAAAATGTTCTATTAGGTGAGTGAATATTGGTGACTTTACACTAAAACACCCAAGGAAAAGTGAAGTGTTGATAAGGCAAAAGATCCTCCACCAGCAATATCGAATCTCCTTACCAGTTCATGTGGATCCCTGGTAAAAGAGATCTTAAACACCTGTGGCTATTTCCCCCGCCAAGGGTCTTTGTATAGTATATCACCAAAGATTATCTTCCTCCACACTAAGGGCTCCTCAGTATGATCCCCGGATGCATAATTCCAAAAGAGATATAAAGGCCACCATAGTGAAGTACTTCAAAACCGTTTAATCAAAAAGGATAAAAGTACACTTACAGAAAAGTAGTATTGTAAAAGCGTGTGTAAAATCGTTAATAAGCCGGCCGGCTTAAACTATCCGCCCGTCCTTCCGGGATAGCGTTGTTCGTTCGTTGATGATGTCAGCACGCCGCTACTCCCTACGCCGTTTCGTCAGAGATGACGTCTTCCAGGGGCACGAGCGGCGTGCTGACTCGCCGCTTTTTATCGTACATGATGCACTCGACATGCCCGGCTCTGACCTCCGGGAAGTACCTGCATCAATCCGCCATCTTTGTTGGGGGATTCTTGCCCACATTTAGCGATGATCACTAATGCCCAATGATGGGCAAGGGTAGCCTAACACTAAAGAGGGCGGTGAAATATTTAGGTTTGAAAAACACCTATTCAGCCAACATTGCATAATGTAAAATGCAAACGGTGGAAAAATAAATAAAATAAGAGATAAAAATTGTATAAAAAAGGTATCGCCTATGGTTTAAATGGAAATTACCTTAATATACGAAGGTGGATATGGGAAAGGCTATTTTAGAAAAGGAATTAATACCCATGGCACATCAACATCCTAATGTTGAGAAAGGAATATACACTGTGAAATACCAAGTGGTGAACTAACAAATGGCACATCAGGCAGGACCAAATCCTACACCAGATGTTTGCTATGAAATTCCACCCCATACCCGAATGTGCACACCATACTGATCCCCCCTCTGATCGGAAGTGACAATATGGTAAACGCAATTCAAGACATTGGGTAAAATAGAGGCACATTCAAACGGCCACATCCCACTGCTGTCCTATTGCAAACAGGGCAGCACTGGAAGGAAGGCCGTCATGAGAACAACACCTCACAATGTATGAGGATATAATAAAGGGAGCAAGCTGAACATGATTCCACCTGATCCCCAAAAGGATTATAACCCATCCTCCTAAGGAGATGTCATTAAGGACTATATGAAAACAAATAAGTAACTATACCTAAAATAAACAATATGGGTAGACCCAGAAGTCAGAGCCGGTTCACATAATAACATGTAGCATCACAGACTTACACATGACATCATACTATAGATAATATGGAACGTCCAATCACCCATTGTCAATGAACGCATTGACATCTGTGTCAACATTCAAGCCATGGGGACTATAACAACGAACCTGGTAAATCCAGGCCATTTCTAGCCCCGATAGCTCCCTAACCAGAGAGCTGCCCCTCCAGTGTGGCTCAAATTTATCTATCCCTAGGAATATCGTATTCGCTGGATTGCGATCATGATACATGTCATAGTGTTTTGAAACTGAATGGTTTTGAAATCCTGTCTTGATGTTAGTGATATGCTCACCTAGTCTCACCTGCATTGATCTTTTAGTCCTACCTATATACTGGAGCCCACATGGACATTGTAGCAAATAAACAATACCCGTTGAGCTGCATGTAATGAAAGGCTCTATAGTGTGCTCCTTTGAGGTGCTGGTGGAATGAAAAGATTCAGTTTTCTTTATTTTGATCTTATTAAGGCTACATACTTGGCACCTTCGACACTGATGATACCTGGATAATCCTCTTTGGAAAAAAGAAACCTTTTTAGTCGGAGGATCCACCACATTGGGAGCCACCCTGTCTTGAAGAGAGGGTACTCCCCTGAAGAAAACCTGGGGTTTAGATGGTAAAAATTGGCTAATGATTCTGTCGTTACCCAGCAAATGCCAATGTTTTTGAATAATTTTCTTGATAGCATAATGCTGCGTGGAAAAGGTGGTAACAAAAGGTACCAAGGGTCTTTCTCTCATTACTTTGGAGCGATCCTCCAATAATAGAGATCTATCCAAGGTGGCGACCTCCTCTATTGTATTCTCCAAAGATTCCAAATTGTAACCCTTCTCACAGAGTCTTAATTTCAAAATGGCTGACTGAGATCTGTAATTTTCCAAAGAAGTACAGTTTCGCCTCATCCTGACGAACTGACCTCTAGGTACAGATCTAAGCCAGGGATCATTATGGCAGCTTCCAATAGGAATGAAGGAATTACGATCCGTTTGTTTGAAAAAGGACTTGGTATCCAAAGAGCCATCTTCACTCATTATAGTGAGGTCAAGAAAATTAATGGTCTCCTGACTAGCTTCATGGACAAATCTAATTCCTCTTTCATTGTCATTCAGAATGGAAAAGTAGTTGTCAAGTTGGTCCTTGGTGCCATCCCATAGGAGGAGGACGTCATCAATATATCTAGCCCATAGTACCAGGTGGGGATTACGATCCCCAAAGATGACGTCCTCCTCCCACTTGGCCATGAAGAGATTGCCAGGCTCAGGGCATATTTGGCCCCCATTGCAACACCACGTATTTGGCGATAGTATTGACCATCGAACCAAAAGTAATTGTGACCTGCCGCATACTCCAACAGGTCTATAATGTAATCTCTTTGGAGCTGCGGCAAGCCTGACAGAAGATTCAAATAATACTTCACAGCTGAAATACCCAACTGATGTGGAATAATAGAATATAGTGAAGTAACGTCAGCTGTTACCATCCACATTCCTTCCTTAAATTCTGCTTGCGACACTAGATTGATCGCGTGCCTAGTGTCCTTCAAAAAGTAAGACATTTTTTGGAGCAAAGGTTGTAAAAAATGGTCAATATACTTGCCCACCCGGGACGTCAGTGAGTCTATACCACTCACTATTGGTCTGCCCGGGGGGCAAGTCAAACTCTTGTGAATTGCACATGGTGTATCATATTTATGTCACATTTACAAGGCATCATGTCTTGTTGTCACTAGTGTGTTATTGCCACGCAGCGCTACTGGTATTTTCTCTACATTGCATTATTTGTGTATATCCACATTTTCAGTCGCAGCAGCGGCCACTATTTGTCATTGGTGGTATTATTTTATTTTATTTCATTTTCTATATTCTGACTTGCGCAGTATTTTTTCCATTACACATTGCTATCACTGATATTGTTCTACAGCAGCAGTCAAGTGCACCCACGGTGCTAGTTGCACAACAGGGTGTATACTTTAGGGGTTGTTCACCCATAGGTCACAGCTTATTATTATTTTCATTTTTTTTAAGTTTTCCATACACATGGACGTGTTTGAATATAGAGCCTCTAAGGTGGTCAACACCGATGGAGTGTTTCAGATGTATAATGATAGAGATGGTGATTTGAGTGGACTTTTTGTAAGATTGAAAAATCTAACTACATCTGAAGTCCATACCCAATGGGATGTGGCATTTCTTGAGATGTACATTAGGTTAAACATGGTACCGAGGAGCCTTAGATGTCAGGTTGGCCCTCAGAAAGGCGACCTCGAGCTACAAGAATGGTTCAGGTATTTTAGTGAGGCAGGAGTGAGTTTTTTACGTTTTTTGGTGGCTCACAAGACCAGCAAACTAGAGAAACTTGACAGTGAAATTTAAATTCTGAAAGAAAGTTTAAATCCTTATAAAGAGAGTGAGGAATATAAAGACAGAACCTTGAATTTATTGAAGGTGTTGGATAAAGAGGAAAAGGAGCAGAAAGCTAAGAAAAGGAAAAAATACAATAGAGACTTCAATGACTATCAAGCCAGTTTAGTCTTTGATTGGCAGAAAAAACTAGTGGCAGAATCGCAGGTGGATAATGTCTCCAGGATGGATGTGATAGTCCAGGGTGAAAATGCTCCATCAGGATCAAATAACGATGTGCAACATTTACCTATTAGGAGTGAATCATCCAAAACTCCTAAAAAGGTTCAGAATGGTGTCAAATCGAATAAAAAGGGCAGATGCGTGTCTCATAAATCACCATCGAGAACGTCAGGTCCCGCCAAAGGAGGACAATATGTTAAAAATCCAGGGTGGTCGCAACAGTCACAACCTAAACAGAGTACCAGTTATGATAGAGGGTATGGACAACCATACCCTCAGGGTCAATATAATACCTATAGAGAACCATTGAGATTTCCTAGAGCTCATGAGAGGACTCATTCTGATAATCATGGTTATGATTCATACCCTAATCAAAGATCTCATTAGGAAGAAAATTATTATCTGGAAAGGGATAGGGATGAATATGTAAATGAACCTGGAACTCACAATAGATTTTTCCCCTTAAGAGATAGAGATGGTCCTGGACGTGCAGGCTACCAGGATTATGAATGAACCAATAGAGTTCAAGAGGCATATAGGTCTGGATCATCAAGGGATTTTCCCCCGAGCCAGTATGAAAGAGACATTGATCAGCATTGGGGTTTTCCCAGGCCCAATCAGGGGGTAAAAAGGCCGGTGGAAAGCAAAGAGGAACCAGAGAGGGGAGGAGAGCACAATCTAAAAAAGCAAAAGATGTGAGTGAAGATGGCATCTTTAATCTTAGCTCCCAAATCCTAACGAAACCAGAATTAACCCTTCTCAACAAGGGATTGAAATTTGCTCCCCCCAGGAAATTAAATAAGTTCCAGACCTACATGGATATACACAAATATGTCCGCAAGATTAATATCAAACGTTATTTTGTAGGTATTCCTGGTAGGGAGGGTGCACTGGCTCCACCTTCATTTCAACATTCTGGATTATCTAATGCTTCCACCTTCAACCCCCCCGGGGCTTTGGCCCCATCTCTTAGGGTCTTCAGAGATGTGGTTTTGCGGGATCTTGAGACTGTGAAAGTCACCATTGATAAGATGGAACAACATCTCGATTTAGGCCTTGACTCTCTTTGTCAAAATAGAGAGTTGGTAATCCGTCCTGCTGACAAGGGTGGTGGAATAGTTGTCCTTGATAGGGCGGATTACCTTAAAGAAATGCATAGAGACTTTAATGTTCCATTAAACCCAACTATAGACTCATCTACAGACACATCCACCCTCACACATCGGGCACTTCGCCAGATTAGACTTCAAATGCAATACCTCACGCTCCATGACACATGGCGTACCATGTATCCCACCGATAAAGACTACACTTTTTTCTCTCCTCCTCACCAGAAATACTCCAGGATAGATTACTTTTTTCTCTCGCAGACGGACCTTTCCTTTCTCTCGCAGGCCACTATAGAGCCAATGTTCTTATCAGACCACCACCCCATAACAGTAACTCTTACGTTTCCTGAAGTCCACAAGACAACGAAAACCTGGAGACTGAACCCATCGCTATTCAAAGACCCTGAAAATGTTAGACAAACACGTACCCGAATCCAACTATACTTTCAAGAAAATTCTACCCCAGATGTTTCTCCCATCACGCTTTGGGAAGCACACAAATGTGTCCTAAGGGGAAAACTAATCTCGCTAGCTACGATAGCCAAAAAAAGGCACCAGGAAGACATTAAATCATTAATTGAAACAATCAATCACCTGGAAAGAGCCCATAAACAGTCATCCATACAAGCTACACTTCAGGAGCTTTTGCAGGCGCGCGCTACTCTGGTGGAAGAACTGGGGAAGCGCACTAGAAGGCGTTACGTCCTTAGACAGAAAGTGTTCTACGAACACGGAAACAAAAGTGGGAGACTGTTGGCCCGCACAATACAGGCAGATAAGGCCTCATCAGTGATCCACCATATCCGAGATAGCCAAGGTACACTCCTCTCAAAGAATGAAGAAATAACCAAACACTTTGAAAAATTTTACTCTAAACTGTACAATCTGGCTCAGGAGGGGGCGGGGCAACTAATGTGGCCAGACGTTCCTCCCAAATATCGGACTTCTTGGCGGATTATTGCCCTAAACCTATCACCCCCCAGCAGGCTGAAGCCATGGAGAGTCCTTTCTCTATGGAAGAACTCCACTTAGCAATCAAACAGATGAAGGTGGGAAAAAGCCCAGGCCCCGATGGTCTCCCTCTGTTATATTACAAATGCTTCCAGGACGATCTTACTCCCAAAATGTTAAACACATTTAACGCCCTTTCATCCCCTCACACCTCCCTAGGCAGATTATTGGAAGCCCATATAGCAGTTATCCCGAAAGATGGGAAAGATGCCACACAAGTCTCTAATTATAGGCCGATCTCCCTGCTTAACGCGGACATAAAACTCTACGCTAAGATGCTAGCAAATAGGTTACTCCCTCTGATCCCGAGTCTCATTTCATCTGACCAGGTGGGCTTTGTCCCGGGTAGGGAAGCTAGGGATAATACCATCCGCACTTTAAATATTCAGCATTGGCTGGCTTCATCGGAGACCCGGGGATTCCTCCTTTCCCTTGATGCTGAGAAGGCGTTTGACAGGGTGGCATGGGATTACATGCGGGCGGTTTTGGAAGGCATAGGCCTCCAGCCACGTATGCTTGCTCACATCACTGCCCTCTATACTGACCC
The DNA here is from genome assembly GCA_029206835.1 of Rana muscosa. Taxonomy (NCBI): domain Eukaryota; kingdom Metazoa; phylum Chordata; class Amphibia; order Anura; family Ranidae; genus Rana; species Rana muscosa. Next base: position 78,420,937 of record CM055125.1, read on the forward strand.
CTCCGCGAGGGTGAGGGCGAATGGCCTCCTGTCGGACGCCTTCTCAATAAGAAATGGTACCCGTCAAGGCTGCCCGTTATCTCCCCTGATCTTTGTTTTGACTCTAGAGCCCCTCCTAAACAGACTAAGGGCCAACACGGATATCAAGGGAATCTCCATTGCCCATAGAGAATTTAAAGTATCGGCCTATGCTGACGATATCTTATTATCCTTACAATCCCCTCGGATATCGTTACCCAACCTTTTGAAAGACATACACCATTTCGGCGAGTTATCAAATCTAAAGATCAATTATTCCAAATCGCATGCCTTAAATGTATCCCTCACCCATCCAGAAGTCACGCATTGTCAGGAATCCTTTCCCTTTCATTGGCAGAAGACAGCTATTACCTATTTGGGTATCCAGGTCACTAAGAACATAACAGATCTTTATAGCCACAATTTCCTTCATGCCCTCTCTAAGCTCCAGGCAAATTTGAAGGATTGGGCCAACCTCAACGTTTCTTGGTTTGGGCGCTCGGCCCTCATCAAGATGGTCGTCCTCCCCCGCCTACTATATTTAATGCAGACGATTCCGATATATTTACCCCCCTCATTCTTTGCGGCATATAAAAAAGTCTGCACTAGATTCATATGGAAGAATAACGCCCCATGAATTAAATACTCACGGTTGACATGTTCCAAAGCAACAGGGGGCATTGGTTTACCAGATCTTTATAAGTATTATCTGGCCTGCCACCTAACTAGAGTGGTGGACTGGAAACTTCACAAAATAAGCAAAGCATGGGTGATGCTGGAAAACTCTCTCACGCGAACTCCGATTGCCACATTACCTTGGCTATCACCTCGATCCTGGCCCCTGACCCTCAAGACACACCCGCTCATTGCACCCTCCCTATCGGCCTTTAGGAAAGCAGTCACTCTCTTTAACCTATCCTCACAACCGGGTCCGCTAACCTCTCTGAGAGGCAACCCTGAGTTCCCTCCAGGAGACTCAAACACATTCCTCCACAAGGAATGGCCACACGAGGAGGTTTTGGCGTGTCATTTCTTTCATAAGGGCCGTAGACGATCCTATGAGGAGCTCACCTCTGACTCACGTACTAATACTTTTCCTTTCTGGTCTTTCAGACAGCTGTCTCACTTTCTTACCTCTACAGATGCGAAGGTCACGTGGGATAGACAATTTACACCATTTGAAGCACTTTGCTCACGCAATACACCACAACGACACCTTGTGTCATACATTTACGCCCTAATGCAGGACGCCCCTGATACCCCCGCAATGCAGAATGTGCGTGCTTCTTGGGAAAGGGACATGCAAATCACACTTGGGGATGATGACTGGGAATCCATTCTTACTCTGGCGCATAAAGGCTCGATGAACGTTGCAATCCAAGAAAATGGTTACAAATTTATCACGAAATGGTATAGAACCCCATCTTGTTTACATAAATTCTCACCTTCTATTCCAAATACATGTTGGAGGTGCACTGAAAAGGTAGGATCCATGATCCACATTTGGTGGGAGTGTACCTTGCTCCAGCCTTTTTGGAGGGAGGTCCATTCCATCATTACACGGGTCACCACTTTCACTCTAGATTACACTCCTGCTCAATACCTCCTACACCATACTTCCCTACCCAAACGAAATTACCAAAAATCATTGGCCATGCATATGGTTAATGCAGCCAGACTCTGCGTTCCTGCACACTGGCGGTCAAAGAATATCCCGACCATTCGTGAATGGTTAATCAGAGTCGCTAAGATAGAGGAGATGGAGGAATTGATACATATAGCTCATGATCGCTTACAGAAGTTTAGTCTGACCTGGTCCTGTTGGACACATTTTAAGACCACGGATTACTATAAATCCTTCTTCTAGAACGCTGTCCTAAAGTATTTGAAGCATACACAATCTTCATTGCAATCTTTCCTGCGTTTTGAAATGGGGCGGGGACCCGGGACGAGGAGCGCCCCCCACCTCACCTCATCTCCCATCTCCCGCCTCTCAATCCTCCCCACTACCTTTACTTGCTATTCTTGACTGCTACCCTTTACCTACCCTTCTTTCCCCTTCCCCCCTTTTTTTTTTTTGTTTGTCTCTCCCAATTGTGAAGTAACCTACCAAACGATAGCCTGGAGCCTTACTAGAGGCTCCCAACACCTATACGATCATTGCAATTTCCATTTTCAGAAGCTCTACCATGACCCCGGATAGGCCTGCTGATATTGGCCTACGGTGGGTCCTTGCGTTCTTACGCTGGTTTACTTGCTCTCTGTCAGTTACCGGTCATTGCTCTGTTTTAATGTTGGTTATTCTTGAAATGTTCATGAGCTTGTATGTCTTGTATGTACATGTACCCTTATTTTTCTCTCAATAAAATCTTTTATGGAAAAAAAATAAGAAATGCATAGGATTACAGACGATCGTGATACCTATGCCTTACTACCAGGGAACCCTGTTATCAAATACAGGGATACTCTGGAAGAATTGGTCCAAAAGGGCTCTGATATTGGCATTTTGAATGACAAAGAGCTACAATTCTTAATACCGAAGGCTCCCAGAGTGCCAGTTTTATATTGTCTTCCCAAAATTCACAAGAGTTTGACTTGCCCCCCGGGCAGACCAATAGTGAGTGGTATAGACTCACTGACGTCCCGGGTGGGAAAGTATATTGACCATTTTTTACAACCTTTGGTCCAAAAAATGCCTTCCTTTTTGAAGGACACTAGGCATGCGATCAATCTAGTGTCGCAAGCAGAATTTAAGGAAGGAATGTGGATGGTAACAGCTGACATTACTTCACTATATTCTATTATTCCACATCAGTTGGGTATTTCAGCTGTGAAGTATTATTTGAATCTTCTGTCAGGCTTGCCGCAGCTCCAAAGAGATTACGTTATAGACCTGTTGGAGTATGCGTCAGGTCACAATTACTTTTGGTTCGATGGTCAATACTATCGCCAAATACGTGGTGTTGCAATGGGAGCCAAATATGCCCCCAGCCTGGCCAATCTCTTCATGGCCAAGTGGGAGGAGGACGTCATCTTTGGGGATCGTAATCCCCACCTGGTACTATGGGCTAGGTATATTGATGACGTCCTCCTCCTATGGGATGGCACCAAGGACCAACTTGACAGCTACTTTTCCGTTCTGAATGACAATGAAAGAGGAATTAGATTTGTCCATGAAGCTAGTCAGGAGACCATTAATTTTCTTGACCTCACTATAATGAGTGAAGATGGCTCTTTGGTTACCAAGTCCTTTTTCAAACAAACGGATCGTAATTCCTTCATTCCTATTGGAAGCTGCCATAATGATCCCTGGCTGAGATCTGTACCTAGAGGTCAGTTCGTCAGGATGAGGCGAAACTGTACTTCTTTGGAAAATTACAGATCTCAGTCAGCCATTTTGAAATTAAGACTCTGTGAGAAGGGTTACAATTTGGAATCTTTGGAGAATACAATAGAGGAGGTCGCCACCTTGGATAGATCTCTATTATTGGAGGATCGCTCCAAAGTAATGAGAGAAAGACCCTTGGTACCTTTTGTTACCACCTTTTCCACGCAGCATTATGCTATCAAGAAAATTATTCAAAAACATTGGCATTTGATGGGTAACGACAGAATCATTAGCCAATTTTTACCATCTAAACCCCAGGTAATCTTCAGGGGAGTACCCTCTCTTCGAGACAGGGTGGCTCCCAATGTGGTGGATCCTCCGACTAAAAAGGTTTCTTTTTTCCAAAGAGGATTATCCGGGCATCATCAGTGTCAATGGTGCCAAGTATGTAGCCTTAATAAGATCAAAATAAAGAAAACTGCATCTTTTCATTCCACCAGCACCTCAAAGGATCACACTATAGAGCCTTTCATTATATGCAGGTCAACGGGCATTGTTTATTTGCTACAATGTCCATGTGGGCTCCATTATATAGGTAGGACTAAAAGATCAATGCAGGTGAGACTAGGTGAGCATATCACTAACATCAAGACAGGATTTCAAAACCATTCAGTTTCAAAACACTATGACATGTATCATGATCGCAATCCAGCGAATACGATATTCCTAGGGATAGATAAATTTGAGCCACACTGGAGGGGCAGCTCTCTGGTTAGGGAGCTATCGAGGCTAGAAATGGCCTGGATTTACCAGGTTCGTTGTTATAGTCCCCATGGCTTGAACGTTGACACAGATGTCAATGCGTTCATTGACAATGGGTGATTGGACGTTCCATATTATCTATAGTATGATGTCATGTGTAAGTCTGTGATGCTACGTGTTATTATGTGAACTGGCTCTGACTTCTGGGTCTACCCATATTGTTTCTTTTAGGTATAGTTACTTATTTGTTTTCATATAGTCCTTAACAGGGATGAGCCGAACCTGCGAACAGCCAGAATGTTCGCGTGAACTTTAGAACCCTATTAAATACAATGGACTCGAACGTTCGAAATCTAAAGTGCTAATTATAAAGGCTTATATGCAAGTTATTGTCCTAAAAAGTGTTTGGGGACCTGGGTCCTGCCCCAGGGGACATGTATCAATGCAAAAATAAGTTTTAAAAACTGCCGTTTTTTCGGGAGCAGTGATTTTAATAATGCTTAAAATGAAAAATAAAAGTGAAATATTCCTTTAAATTTCGTACCTAGGGGGTATGTATGATATGCATGTAAAGTGGCGCATGTTTCCCGTGCTTAGAACTGTCCCTGCATAAAATGTCATTTTTGAAGGAAAAAAAGTCATTTAAAACTCACACGCGGCTATTAATGAATTATCGGCTCCCGGCAATACATACAAAAGTCATTGATAAAAAAAAAAAAAAGCGTGGGGGTCCCCCAGAATTCAATTACCAGGCCCTTCAGGTCTGGTATAGATATTAAGGGGAACCCCGCCAAAAGTCCCCCCAAAAATCCATACCAGACCCTTATCCGAGCATGCAAGACCCCTTTAACAATGGGGACCCCCAGATCCCGCCCCCCCATGTGAATTGGTAAGGGGGTACATTGTACCCCTACCATTTCACGAAGAAAGTGTCAAAAAATGTAAAAAAAAAACACACAAACACCTTGGAAAAGTCCTTTATTAAAAAAAAAAAAAACATTCCAGCGGTGAAATCCAGTATCCCGCGGCGATCCGATGTCCAGGGCTGTCCGTCATTGGCTGAGCCTGAGCGGACCTGATGGGGAACTTCCTCCGCAGTCTTTTACATGTATAGACCCGCCCCTTCTAAAGTTCCCCATCAGGACCTGATGCGGAACATGAGAATGGGCGGGTCTATTCATGAATTACACATTGAAGGAAGTTCTCCATCAGGTCCGCCCCCTCGGTATGTCAGACCGCGCCTACGTCATTGGCCTGAGCGGACCTGATGGGGAACTTCCTTCACTGTGTAAATTTAAATTACACAGTGAAGGAAGTTCCCCGCTCAGGCCAATGACGTAGGCGGGGTCTGACATACCAAGGGGGCAGACCTGATGGGGAACTTCCTTCACTGTGTAATACATGTATAGACCCGCCCCTTCTCATGTTCCGCATCAGGTCCTCAGCCTTACACCTAGTCATTGGCTGAGCGGACCTGATGGGGAACTTTAGAAGGGGCGGGTCTATACATGTAATAGACTGCGGAGGAAGTTTCCCATCAGGTCCGCTCAGGCTCAGCCAATGACGGACAGCGCTGGACATCGGATCGCCGCGGGACACTGGATTTCACAGATGGAATGTTTTTTTTTTTTTTTTAATAAAGGACTTTTCCAAGGTGTTTGTGTGTTTTTTTTACATTTTTTGACACTTTCTTCGTGACATGGTAGGGGTCTTCCAGATTCCGATAAGCCCCCCGCCTGCAGACCCCCACAACCACCGGGCAAGGGTTGTGGGGATGAGGCCCTTGTCCCCATCAACATGGGGACATCCTCCCCATGTTGAGGGCATGTGGCCTGGTACGGTTAAGGAGGGGGGGGCGCTCTCTCGTCCCCCCCTCTTTTCCTGCGGCCTGCCAGGTTGCGTGCTCGGATAAGGGTCTGGTATGGATTTTTGGGGGGACTCCACGCCATTTTTTTCTTGGGGGGTGGAGTTCCCCTTAAAATCCATGCCAGATCTGAAGGGCCTGGTATGGATATTTGGGGGGGACCGCACGCATTTATTTTTTTAATTTTTGGGGTGGAGTTCCCCTTAATATCTATACCAGACCTCAAGGGCCTGGTGATTGAATTCTGCGGGTTACCCCCACGCTTTATTTTTTATTTTTACCAATGATGACTTTTCTATGTATTGCCAGGAGCCGACAATTCATTAAAAGCCGCGAGTGAGTTTTAAATGACTTTTTTTCCTTCAAAAATGACATTTTATGCAGGGACAGTTCTAAGCACGGGAAACATGCGCCACTTTACATGCATATCATACACACCCCCTAGGTACGAAATTTAAAGGAATATTTCACTTTTATTGTTTCACTTTTAGCATTATTAAAATCACTGCTCCCCAAAAAACTGACGTTTTTAAAACTTTTTTTTGCATTGATACATGTCCCCTGGGGCAGGACCCGGGTCCCCAAACACTTTTTATGACAATAACTTGCATATAAGCCTTTATAATTAGCACTTTAGATTTCTCCCATAGACTTTTCGAATTTGCCGCGAACACCCCAATTTGTTCGCTGTTCGGCGAACGGGCGAACAGGCAATGTTCGAGTCGAACATGAGTTCGACTCGAACTCGAAGCTCATCCCTAGTCCTTAATGACATCTCCTTAGGAGGATGGGTTATAATCCTTTTGGGGATCAGGTGGAATCATGTTCAGCTTGCTCCCTTTATTATATCCTCATACATTGTGAGGTGTTGTTCTCATGACGGCCTTCCTTCCAGTGCTGCCCTGTTTGCAATAGGACAGCAGTGGGATGTGGCCATTTGAATGTGCCTCTATTGTACCCTATGTCTTGAATTGCGTTTACCATATTGTCACTTCCGATCAGAGGGGGGATCAGTATGGTGTGCACATTCGGGTATGGGGTGGAATTACATAGCAAACATCTGGTGTAGGATTTGGTCCTGCCTGATGTGCCATTTGTTAGTTCACCACTTGGTATTTCACAGTGTATATTCCTTTCTCAACATTAGGATGTTGATGTGCCATGGGTATTAATTCCTTTTCTAAAATAGCCTTTCCCATATCCACCTTCGTATATTAAGGTAATTTAAATTTAAACCATAGGCGATACCTTTTTTATACAATTTTTATCTCTTATTTTATTTATTTTTCCACCGTTTGCATTTTACATTATGCAATGTTGGCTGAATAGGTGTTTTTCAAACCTAAATATTTCACCGCCCTCTTTAGCGTTAGGCTACCCTTGCCCATCATTGGGCATTAGTGATCATCGCTAAATGTGGGCAAGAATCCCCCAACAAAGATGGCGGATTGATGCAGGTACTTCCCGGAGGTCAGAGCCGGGCATGTCGAGTGCATCATGTACGATAAAAAGCGGTGAGTCAGCACGCCGCTCGTGCCCCTGGAAGACGTCATCTCTGATGAAACGGCGTAGGGAGTAGCGGCGTGCTGACGTCACAAACGAACGAACAACGCTATCCCGGAAGGACGGGCGGATAGTTTAAGCCGGCCGGCTTATTAACGATTTTACACACTGTGACAGCAGGAAGGTAAAGTCACCTGGTTGCATCCAGGGGGGTAGGTATATTTCTCCCAGATTCAGGCTTTATGCCGACTTATACAACTAGGGAGAGAGTTGATGAAGCCCAGCTGAGGCTAGTGGGCTCATGGATGATTCATACCTCTAGGGAGAGTGCTGGGCGTCGTGCAGGCAGGGAGTTGATGAGACCAGCTGAAGCTTGTCAGCTCGTTTAAGGCCTCTATAAAAACTCCCAGCTTCATTAGGTGTTTGCTCATGCCTGTACCCAGACCTGTGTGGACTGTCTAGGGAGAGTGAACCCCTGTGCGGTGAGACAAAGCCTGTGTGGCTATTTGTTTGGACATTTACTAAACCAGGGACTTAGGGACTAGGACAGCACCAGGCTGATCCCAGTTGTTAGTTAGGGAAACCTGCATGTTTAGTCAGAGGTCAAGCTGACCAGGATTTATTTTGTTTATGTTTCTTTTTGCTTTGCTGTGTTTTTGTCACTGTAAATAGAGAAATAAACCGCACCTTTTGATCTTGAAAACCACAACCTCCGTCTGCTGGGCCTGTTTTTGTGTGGGGAGCCCATCCAGGGGGTCACACACACCCGCTACCGAGCTAACCCCCTCACAGTTGGTGGAGAATACAGGCAGTTTTTTTTTAAGCCAGCATGGAGGAGATACTGAAACAGCTGGCTCTAGCAAATGCCAATCAACAGCAGACAAATGCAGGTTTGCAAAAGAGCCTTGCAGCTCAACAACAGAGCTTCGCAGCCCAGCAACAAGCCCAGCAGCAATCTGAGGCCCGCTTCATAGACCTGTTGCAGAAGCAAGAACAGCCTGGGAAGTCGGGGGCTCAAGAGGCAGCCAAAAGGATTGTTTGCTACCGCTGTCGGCAAGCGGGACATATTGCAGCAAATTGCCCGGTTGTGGAGGAACCCATGCAATGTGACTTTCTGACGGACAGACGTCAGTCGCTGTGTGCGACAGTCGCATGCACTGCCATTCGGGGAACTGAGAAACATTTATGCAAAATGTGTATTAATGGTAGAAATGTTGTGGTATTACTGGATTCAGGTAGCCTTGTGACCCTGATAAAGGCTGAATTAGTTAAAACAGAGGTCTCTGGGAATAGCAAGGTAGCTGTTATTTGTGTGCATGGGGACACCCGAGAGTATCCAGTGACTACAGTGTGTTTCAAGACCCCCAAAGGTACCCTCTCTCATCCAGTGGGGTTAGTATCTCAACTACCGCATGATGCCATTGTGGGAAGGGATTTTCCGAAGTTCTGGGAACTGTGGGATGATCCTGAGCCCCCCACTGGTGCCCCTATGTACCAGGAAGGTGATAGCCAGAACTCCTCTGAGAGTGGTGAGGACTCTCCAGAATTTCCCTTGTCAGTATTGGCAGGCGAGACTCAAGAAACTGGAGAGGAGCCCACCTCCTCAGACGAAAACCTACCGTCTGTGGAGTTTTCTGATCTTGAGGTTCACAGGGAAAATTTTTGCCACAGAACAGTTAAAAGACCCCGCCCTAATAAAGGCACAGGAAAACGTAGTGGAAATAGATGGCGAGTTAGTGAACCCAGTTACCCATACTTCAGCGTAGAGAAGGACCTACTGTATCGGGTGGCAAAAAGGGCAGAAGAAACCGTTGAGCAGCTTGTGGTGCCCAAACCTTACAGGAAGTTGGTGTTGGAGTTGGCCCATGGACACATTCTTGGAGGTCATCTGGGGACAGAGAAAACCCGAGAGAGGGTATTACAGAGATTCTATTGGCCTGGGGTGATGAAGGACATAGAAAATTATTGTTCCTCCTGCCCTGTGTGTCAGAGGTCGGCCCCGATGCCACATTTCCGTAGCCCGCTGGTCCCTCTACCCATCATTGAGGTCCCGTTTGAGAGGATCGCAATGGATTTGGTAGGTCCTATAATCAAGTCCGCTAGGGGGCACCAGTACATATTAGTTATAATGGACTATGCCACCCGTTATCCAGAAGCGATCCCTCTCCGAAATACCTCGGCCAAAACCATAGCCAAAGAGCTATCTCTTGTTTTTAGCCGGGTGGGTATTTGTAAAGAACTGCTTACGGACCAAGGTACACCCTTTATGTCCCGGGTTATGAAAGAGCTGTGTAAATTGTTCAAAGTGACGCAATTGCGTACGTCTGTGTATCACCCCCAAACCGATGGGCTGGTTGAAAGATTCAACAAAACCCTAAAACAAATGTTGAAGAAAGTGGTGGATAGAGATGGAAAGGATTGGGACTGTCTACTTCCTTATTTGATGTTTGCTATTAGGGAGGTGCCCCAATCCTCTACGGGATTCTCCCCCTTTGAGTTACTGTATGGGAGACACCCAAGAGGGCTGTTGGATATTGCCAAGGAAACTTGGGAAAGTGAGAGTTCTCCCCACAGGAGTGTGATTGAGCATGTCGCCCTGATGCAAGATCAAATTGCACAGGTAATGCCCATCGTGAAGGAACATTTGGCCCAAGCGCAGTTGGCACAGCAGAGAGTGTACAACCGTGGAGCCAAGACCCGTACCTTTTCCCCAGGGGATAGGATATTGGTACTTGTCCCTACGGTTGAAAGTAAATTCCTTGCCAAATGGTAAGGCCCCTACGACATAATGGAAAAAGTGAGCGAAGTGAATTACAAGGTCAGACAACCAGGAAGGCGAAAGCCCGAACAGATCTATCACGTTAATCTGTTGAAAGCCTGGAGGGATAGAGAGTCCCTAGTCGCAGAAACTTGGTCACCAGCTCAAACTGGTTGCGTGATTCCGGAGGTTGGAATAGCAGCCACCTTGTCACAACCCCAACAACAGGAGGTTAAGGAGTTTGTGCTTCGCAACAAGGAGGTGTTCTCTGAGCTGCCGGGACAAACATCTGGGGTAGAGCATGATATTATTACCCCGCCCGGTGAAAGGGTGAAGTTAAAACCCTATCGGATCCCAGAGGCCCGACGGGAGGCAATACGGGAGGAAGTACAGAAAATGCTGAACTTAGGGGTGATAGAGGAGTCCCAAAGTGATTGGTCTAGTCCCATTGTGTTGGTGCCTAAACCGGATGGGAGCTGGCGATTTTGTAACGATTTTCGTCAGTTGAACAAAGTTACAAAATTTGACACCTACCCCATGCCACGTATAGATGAGTTGATCGACCGGCTGGGAACAGCCCGATACATGACGACTCTTGACCTCACAAAAGGGTATTGGCAAATTCCCCTGGCCAAGTCGGCCAAAGAGAAAACCGCATTTGTAACCCCAGACGGGGCGTTCCAATATAAGAGAATGCCGTTCGGGTTACAGAATGCGCCGGCCACATTCCAGCGGAAAATGGACCAGATACTGAGGCCCCATCGGAAGTATGCTGCGGCTTACCTGGATGACGTAATTGTCCATAGCACAGATTGGGCCTCACATCTGCCAAAAGTGCAAGCAGTCCTAGACTCTATCCGGGAAGCGGGGTTTACGGCTAACCCCAAGAAGTGTACCATTGGGCAGGAGGAGGCCAAATATCTTGGGTACACCATTGGCAGGGGAGTAATAAAACCCCAACTCAACAAAGTCGAGGCCATCCAGAGTTGGCCACGTCCCAACAGCAAGAAGCAGGTACGAGCCTTTCTGGGAATCGCGGGTTATTATCGGCGCTTCATTCCCCACTTTGCTTCTAAGGCTGTGCCCCTAACCAACCTGACGAAAGGGAAAGGGTCGGTCATGATTAAATGGACCCCCGAGGCTGAGGCAGCATTCCAATTCTTGAAACAAGCCTTATGTAGCCAGCCAGTGTTGTACTCACCCGACTTCTCTAAAGACTTTGTCGTACAAAGTGATGCGTCAGATGTGGGGTTAGGAGCAGTATTGTCCCAGGTCTGGAACGGGGAAGAGCACCCAGTCATTTACCTCAGCAGGAAGTTGAAGTCCCATGAGGTAAATTACGCCACGGTTGAAAAGGAGTGTTTAGCGGTGAAGTGGGCTCTAGATTCCCTTCGGTACTATCTGCTAGGTAGGCACTTTGACATGGTTACGGGTCACGCTCTGTTAAAGTGGATGGCTCAAAACAAGGAGACAAATAGAAGAGTAAATAGGTGGTTCCTGGCCCTACAGGAATTCAACTTCACAGTAAAGCATCGCCCTGGCGTTCAAATGGGGAATGTGGATGCTTTGTCTCGAGTACATGAATGCCTGATTGCTGGTGTTCCAACCCCAAGGTTAAAACAAGAGGGGGGGGTATGTGACAGCAGGAAGGTAAAGTCACCTGGTTGCATCCAGGGGGGTAGGTATATTTCTCCCAGATTCAGGCTTTATGCCGACTTATACAACTAGGGAGAGAGTTGATGAAGCCCAGCTGAGGCTAGTGGGCTCATGGATGATTCATACCTCTAGGGAGAGTGCTGGGCGTCGTGCAGGCAGGGAGTTGATGAGACCAGCTGAAGCTTGTCAGCTCGTTTAAGGCCTCTATAAAAACTCCCAGCTTCATTAGGTGTTTGCTCATGCCTGGACCCAGACCTGTGTGGACTGTCTAGGGAGAGTGAACCCCTGTGCGGTGAGACAAAGCCTGTGTGGCTATTTGTTTGGACATTTACTAAACCAGGGACTTAGGGACTAGGACAGCACCAGGCTGATCCCAGTTGTTAGTTAGGGAAACCTGCATGTTTAGTCAGAGGTCAAGCTGACCAGGATTTATTTTGTTTATGTTTCTTTTTGCTTTGCTGTGTTTTTGTCACTGTAAATAGAGAAATAAACCGCACCTTTTGATCTTGAAAACCACAACCTCCGTCTGCTGGGCCTGTTTTTGTGTGGGGAGCCCATCCAGGGGGTCACACACACCCGCTACCGAGCTAACCCCCTCACAACACGCTTTTACAATACTACTTTTCTGTAAGTGTACTTTTATCCTTTTTGATTAAATGGTTTTGAAGTACTTCACTATGGTGGCCTTTATATCTCTTTTGGAATTATGCATCCGGGGATCATACTGAGGAGCCCTTAGTGTGGAGGAAGATAATCTTTGGTGATATACTATACAAAGACCCTTGGCGGGGGAAATAGCCACAGGTGTTTAAGATCTCTTTTACCAGGGATCCACATGAGCTGGTAAGGAGATTCGATATTGGTGGTGGAGGATCTTTTGCCTTATCAACACTTCACTTTTCCTTGGGTGTTTTAGTGTGAAGTCACCAATATTCACTCACCTAATAGAACATTTTTAACCAACGTTACCTTGGAACTTTCTTTACCATGAGATATGTCATTTCCCAGCTCTTTCTTGGACATTCATAGAGCAACTGCATGTCTATAGAATTTTTTTATTTGAATATTGCAATGACTAACCGACATGGTTAGAAGTCACACAGTTCTCTTGATTTATTTGGTTTATATTCATTTTACAGTATTTAATTTTATTGCACATGGTGTATCATATTTATGTCACATTTACAAGGCATCATGTCTTGTTGTCACTAGTGTGTTATTGCCACGCAGCGCTACTGGTATTTTTTCTACATTGCATTATTTGTGTATATCCACATTTTCAGTCACAGCAGCGGCCACTATTTGTCATTGGTGGTATTATTTTATTTTATTTCATTTTCTATTTTCGGAACTCTACGTTGGCCATGCTGCAGTGGCTGCATACGCAGCAGAGGGCCATCAATGAGTATCTGTTGCAATAGGGCACCAGGACAGGGTCAGGGGAGCTTGTTTTTCCCCCACGCCAGTGGGCCATGATCAGGGATGCATGCACTGCCCTGTCACCATTTGAGGAGGCCACGAGGATGGTGAGCAGTGACAGTGCATGCATCAGTGACACTGTCCCTCTTGTCCACCTGTTGGAGCACACGCTGCGTGGAATAATGGACAGGGCACTTGAGGCAGAACAGAGGGAGGAAGAGGAGGACTTCCTTACCTCTCAATGCCCCCTTTATACAGACACTGTTCCTGTTGGCCTGCCTATCACACAGGAAGAGGACGAGGAGGAGGATTGTGTCAGTATGGAGGTGGAGCCTAGCACTCAGCATCAGCAGCAGTCTTCAAGGGATCAATTACAGTCCCAAGAAACCCATGGACTTGTACGTGGCTGGGAGGAGGTGGCTGCGGATCATGTCATCCTGAGTGACCCAGAGGACTCCGGACCGAATGCCTCAGCAAACCTACGCTGCATGACCTCCCTGATCCTGCAAAGCCTGCGTAAGGATCCTCGTATTCGTGCTATCAAGGAGAGGGATCATTACTGGCTTGCATCCCTCCTTGATCCACGTTACAAAGGTAAGGTTGTGGACCTTATCTTGCCGTCGCAGAGGGAGCAGAGGATGAAACATCCTCGGGAGGCCTTGCAGAAAGGTCTGTGCAACGCGTTCCTAGAGACTGGGAGGTTACAAATTCCTGGTCCTGGACAACGTGTTGCTGAGGATTCGGTCAGTTAAAGAAGGAGCGGTGGAGTAGGTGGCTGTCTGACCGATGCGTTCAGACAATTTTTTAGTCCGCAGCCCCAAGGTATGATCGGTTCCAGCAACCATCACCACCGTCTGTTTTACATAGTGCAGGAATACCAAGATCAGACATGGACACCTTTCCCACCGAAAATCCTCTGGGTTACTGGGTCTTGAGTAGGGATGAGCTTCGAGTTCGAGTCGAACTCATGTTCGGCTCGAACATTGCCTGTTCGCCCGTTCGCCGAACAACGAACAATTTGGGGTGTTCGCGGCAAGTTCGAAAAGTCTATGGGAGAAATCTAAAGTGCTAATTATAAAGGCTTATATGCAAGTTATTGTCCTAAAAAGTGTTTGGGGACCTGGGTCCTGCCCCAGGGGACATGTATCAATGCAAAAAAAAGTTTTAAAAACTTCCGTTTTTTTAGGAGCAGTGATTTTAATAATGCTTAAAATGAAACAATAAAAGTGAAATATTCCTTTAAATTTCGTACCTGGGGGGTGTGTATGATATGCATGTAAAGTGGCGCATGTTTCCCGTGCTTAGAACTGTCCCTGCACAATGTGTCATTTTTGAAGGAAAAAAAGTCATTTAAAACTCACTCGCGGCTATAATGAATTGTCGGCTTTTATCAATACATAGAAAAGTCATTGATAAAAAAATAAATAAAGCGTGGGGGTTCTCCCAAATTCAATTACCAGGCCCTTTAGGTCTGGAATGCATATTAAGGGGAACTCCACCCCAAATTAAAAAAAAAATGGCGTGGGGTTCCCCCTAAATATCCATACCAGGCCCTTGAGATCTGGCATGGATTTTAAGGGGAACTCCACCCCAAATAAAAAAAAAATGGCGTGGAGTCCCCCCAAAAATCCATACCAGACCCTTATCCGAGCACGCAACCTGGCCGGCTGCAGGGGAAGAGGGGGGGACGAGAGAGCGGCCCCTCCTCCCTCCTGAACCGTACCAGGCCACATGCCCTCAACATGGGGAGGATGTCACTTTGTGCAGGGACAGTTCTAAGCACGGGAAACATGCACGACTTTACATGCATATCATACACACCCCCCAGGTACGAAATTTAAAGGAATATTTCACTTTTATTTTTTCATTTTAAGCATTATTAAAATCACCGCTCCCCTAAAAACGTCTATTTTTTAAACCTTTTTTTGCATTGATACATGTCCCCTGGGGCAGGACCCGGGTCCCCAAACACTTTTTAGGACAATAAATTGCATATTAGCCTTTATAATTAGCACTTAAGATTTCGAACGTTCGAGTCCATTGTATTTAATAGGGTTCTAAAGTTCACACAAACATTCTGTCTGTTCGCAGGTTCTGGTGCGAACCGAACAGGGGGGTGTTCGGCTCATCCCTGGTCTTGAGGATGGATCACTGGCCAGAGCTTGCACAGTATGCAATTGAGTTACTGACCTGTCCTGCATCCAGCGTTCTTTCGGAACGCACAGTCAGTGCTGCTGGAGGCTTTGTAACCGATCACAGGGTGCGCCTGTCCACCGACTTGGTCGATTGACTGACCTTCATAAAAATGAATCAGTCTTGGATCACCACCAGCTACCAAGCACCTGATGCTGATGTAACCAAGTAATTTTTTTGAAATGGCAGATCCCTTCAAGACTGCCTATGCTGATGCTGAGTGACTATCCTGTTATGCTGAGTGACTATCCTCTTCCTCCTCAATGATCATGCTGATATCTTGTAAGAAAATTTTTGGTTCTGGGCACCGCCACCAGTGGCTAAGGCCCAATTTTTCAGCCCCTGTTTAACAGGGGCGTGTAATTACAATTTTGATGCAATACTTTGCAGCAGGGCTCGTTCCTGCACTCCAACTAGAGTAAATGTGAGGGGTTGCAGTGTTGTGGCACCAGCACGAGTGCCTAAGGCCCAATTTTTCAGCCCCTGTTTAACAGGGGCGTGTAATTACAATTTTTGATGCAATACTTTGCAGCAGGGCTCATTCCTGCGTTCCAACTAGAGTATCTGTGAGGTGTTGCAGTGCTGTGGCACCAGTGCCTAAGGCCCAATTTTTCTGCCCCTGTTCAACAGTAGCATGTAATTACAATTCTTGATCTAATATTTCACAGCAGGGTCCATTCCTGCGCCCACCAAGAGTAACTGTGAGGGCTTACAGTGTTGTGGCAACACCACCACCAAAGGCCCAATTTTTCTGCCCCTGTTCAACAGGTGCATGTAATTACAATTCTTGATCTAATATTTCACAGAAGGGCCCATTCCTGCACAAACCAAGAGTAACTGTGAGGGCTTACAGTGTTGTGGCAATACCACCACCACCACCAAAGGCACAATTTTTCTACCACTGTTCAACAATGGCATGTAATTACAATTATTGATATAATAGTTCACAGCAGGGCCCATTCCAGTGCCCACCATTAGTAACTGTGAGGGCTTACAGTGTTGTGGCAACACTAACACCTAAGGGCCAAATTTCTGCTGCGTATATACGGCAGGCCCCTACTTTCAAACATCCAACTTACAAACGACTCCTACTTGCGAATGGAAGGAGACAACAGGAAGTGTCAGAAACCATGAATCAGACTGAGACAGAAGTACAGTTAAATCACACTAGTTTAATAATAAATAATAAAAAGGTAAACAGAGTAAACGTAGTCAAAACATAGCCAGAGTTCAGTAACCGATCGGGTAGTCGGCCAAGCCAAAGTCCATGAGCCAGCGATAAAGGTAATAGAACAGCAAGCAGGTCTTCAACTGGAACCCAGGAGGGGACAACAGTCAAGCAGGTCTTCAACTAGAACCCAGGAGAAAGTCTCTTGTGATGTTAACACAGGCAAAGAGCAAATGAACTGGAAGTCCTTAAGTAGGCAGAGCTGATGCGCGGATCATCAACAGGTGGATCACTGTGGTGAGATAGAAGCTGGCAATTAGCTGACAGCTGAGCTGCCACCACAGAGAAGGGAGGGCTGAACCCAGCCCTGACAAGGAAGTGAGAGGAAATCTACCCCTAGGCAGGGAAATTCTCTCCTGTCTCTCCACTGATGCTTTATCATTAGGGATGAGCTTCAAGTTCGATCTGAACTCATGTTCGACTCGAATATTGCCTGTTCACAAGTTCGCCAAACAGTGAACAATTTGGGGTATTCGCGGCAAATTCGAAAAGCCGCAGAACACCCTGTAAAAGTCTATGGGAGAAATCTAAAGTGCTAATTTTAAAGGCTTATATGCAAGTTATTGTCATAAAAAGTGTTTGGGGACCCGGGTCCTGCCCCAGGGGACATGTATCAATGAAAAAAAAAAGTTTTAAAAACTGAAGTTTTTTCGGGAGCAGTGATTTTAATAATGCTTAAAGTGAAACAATAAAAGTGAAATATTCCTTTAAATTTTGTACCTGGGGGGGAGTGTATAGTATGCCTGTAAAGCAGCGCTTGTTTCCCGTGCTTAGAACTGTCCCTGCACAAAGTGTAATTTCTGAAGGAAAAAAAGTAATTTAAAAGCACTCGCAGCTATAATGAATTGTCGGCTCCCGGCAATACAGAGAAAAGCCATTGAAAAAAAAAATGCGTGGGGGTCCCCCCAAATTCCATTAACAGGCCCTTCAGGTTTGGTATGGATTTTAAGGGGAACTCCACGTCAAATTTAAAAAAAAAATGGCGTGGAGTTCCCCCAAAAATCCGTACCAGACCCTTTATCCGAGCACGCAACCTGGCAGGCCGCAGGAAAAGAGGGGGGGACGAGAGAGCGCCCCCCCTCCTGAACCATACCAGGCCACATGCCCTCAACATGGGGAGGATGCTTTGGGGGTCTGTGACCCCTCAAAGCACCATGTCCCCATGTTGATGGGGACAAGGGCCACAAGCCCTCGTATCTCAGACACCGCCTACGTCATTGTCTGAGCGGACCTGATGGGGAACTTCCTCCGCAGTGTAATAAATGAATAGACCCGCCCCTTCTCACGTTCCCCATCAGGTCCGCTCAGCCTTACACCTACGTCATTGGCTGAGCGGACCTGATGGGGAACGTGAGAAGGGGCGGGGTTTATTTATTTCTTACACTGCGGAGGAAGTTCTCCATCAGGTCCGCTCAGCCAATGACGTTTCGTGTGGAGTGGAGACTGCAGCGCTGGACATCGGATCACCGCGGGACACTGGATTACATCGCTGGAATGAGTTTTTTATTTTTTATTTTTTTATTTTTCCCAACTGTGTCTGTGTGTTTTTTTTACAATTTTTTACACTTTCTTTGTGAAATGGTAGGGGTACAATGTACCCCTTACCAATTCACATAGGGGAGGGGCCGGGATCTGGGGGTCCCCTTTGTTAAAGGGGTCTTCCAGATTCTGATAAGCCCCCCCGCCCGCAGACCCCCACAACCACCGGGCAAGGGTTGTGGGGATGAGGCCCTTGTCCCCATCAACATAGGGACATGGTGCTTTGGGGGGTCACAGACCCCCAAAGCATCCTCCCCATGTTGAGGGCATGTGGCCTGGTACGGTTCAGGAGGGGGGGAGCTCTCTCGTCCCCCCCTCTTTTCCTGCGGCCTGCCAGGTTGCATGCTCGGATAAAGGGTCTGGTATGGATTTTTGGGGGGAACTCCACGCCATTTTTTTTTTATTTGGCGTGGAGTTCCCCTTAAAATTCATACCAGACCTGAATGGTCTGGTATGGATATTTGGGGGGAACCCACGTCATTTTTTTTAAAAACTTGATGCAGGGTTCCCCTTAATATCCATACCAGACCTGAAGGGTCTGGTAATGGAATTTGGGGGGACCCCACGCATTTTTTATTTATTTTTTATCAATGACTTTTCTCTGTATTGCCAGGAGCCGACAATTCATTATAGCCGCGAGTGCTTTTAAATTACTTTTTTTCCTTCAGAAATGACACTTTGTGCAGGGACAGTTCTAAGAACGGGAAACAAGCGCTGCTTTACAGGCATACTATACACCCCCCCTAGGTACGAAATTTAAATTAATATTTCACTTTTATTGTTTCACTTTAAGCATTATTAAAATCACTGCTCCCGAAAAAACTTCAGTTTTTAAAACTTTTTTTTGCATTGATACATGTCCCCTGGGGCAGGACCCGGGTCCCCAAACCCTTTTTAGGACAATAATTTGCATATTAGCCTTGATAATTAGCACTTTTGATTTTGAACGTTCGAGTCCATGTTGATGGGGACAAGGGCCTCATCCCCACAACCCTTACCCGGTGGTTGTGGGGGTCTGCGGGCGGGGGGCTTATTGGAATCTGGAAGACCCCTTTAAAAAAGAGGACCCCCAGATCCCGCCCCCCCTATGTGAATTGGTAATGGGGTACATTGTACCCCTACCATTTCACAAAGAAAGTGTAAAAATTTGTAAAAAAAAATACACAGACACCGTTGGGAAAGTCCTTTATTAAAAATAAAATAAATTAAAATAAAAAAAAACATTCCAGCGATGAAATCCAGTGTCCCACGGCGATCCGATGTCCAGCGCTGTCCACACGAAACGTCATTGGCTGAGCCTGAGCGGACCTGATGGGGAACTTCCTCCGCAGTATAATACATGAATAGACCCGCCCCTTCTAGAGTTCCCATCAGGTCCGCTCAGCCAATGACGTAGTGCAAGGCTGAGGACCTGATGTGGAACGTGAGAAGGGGCGGGTCTATTCATGTATTATACTGCGGAGGAAGTTCCCCATCAGGTCCGCTCATCCAATGACGTAGGCGGGGTCTGACATACGAGGGGGTGGACCTGGTGGGGAACTTCCTCCACAGTTTAATACATGAATAGACCCGCCCCTTCTCACGTTCCGCATCAGGTCCTCAGCCTTGCAGTACGTCATTGGCTGAGCGGACCTGATGGGAACTCTAGAAGGGGCGGGTCTATTCATGTATTATACTGCGGAGGAAGTTCCCCATCAGGTCCGCTCAGGCTCAGCCAATGACGTTTCACTGGCTGAGCGGACCTGATGGGGAACTTTAGAAGGGGCGGGTCTATTCATTTATTACTAATAAATGAATACACCCGCCCCTCCTAAAGTTCCCCACCAGGTCCGCTCAGCCAGTGACGTAGGTGTAAGGCTAGGGACCTGATGCGGAACGTGAGATGGGGCGGGTCTATTCATATATTACACTGTGGAGGAAGTTCCCCATCAGGTCCGCCCCCTCGTATGTCAGACCCTGCCTACGTCATTGGATGAGCAGACCTGATGGGGAACTTCCAGTATAATAAATGAATAGACCCGCCCCTTCTCACATTCCGCATCAGGTCCTCAGCCTTACACCTACGTCATTGGCTGAGCGGACCTGATGGGGAACTTTAGAAGGGGCGGGTCTATTCATTTATTACACTGCGGAGGAAGTTCCCCATCAGGTCCGCTCAGGCTCAGCCAATGACGTTTCGTGTGGACAGCGCTAGACATCGGATTGCCGTGGGACACTGGATTTCATCGCTGGAATGTTTTTTTTTTATTTTAATTTTTTTTATTTTTAATAAAGGACTTTCCCAACGGTGTTTGTGTATTTCTTTTTACATTTTTTACACTTTCTTTGTGAAATGGTAGGGGTACAATGTACCCCATTACCAATTCACATGGGGGGGCGGGATCTGGGGGGTCCCCTTTGTTAAAGGGGTCTTCCAGATTCCGATAAGCCCCCCGCCCGCAGACCCCCACAACCACCGGGCAAGGGTTGTGGGGATGAGGCCCTTGTCCCCATCAACATGGGGACATCCTCCCCATGTTGAGGGCATGTGGCCTGGTACGGTTCAGGAGGGGGGGTGCTCTCTCGCCCCCCCCCCCCTCTTTTCCTGCAGCCTGCCAGGTTGCATGCTCGGATAAAGGGTTTGGTCTGGATTTTTGGGGGTACTCCACACCATTTTTTTTTAATTTGGGGTGGAGTTTCCCTTAAAATCCATACCAGACCTGAAGGGCCTGGTACGGATATTTGGAGGGAACCGCACGCATTTTCTTTTTTAATTTGCGGCAGAGTTCCCCTTAATATCCATTCCAGACCTGAAGGGCCTGGTAATTGAATTCGGGGGAACCCCCACGCTTTTTTTTTTTTTTATCAATGACATTTCCATGTATTGCCGGGAGCCGACAATTCATTATAGTCGCGAGTGAGTTTTAAATGACTTTTTTTCCTTCAGAAATGACACTTTGTGCAGGGACAGTTCTAAGCACGGGAAACAAGCGCGAATAGTCCTCAGAAGTTAGGGTCCCCATTGACTTCAATGGGGTTTGGGTTCGGGGTCAAGTTCGGGTCAAGTTCGGTCCCGAACTCAAACTTTTTTCCGAAGTTCGGCCGAACCCGTAGAACCCGAACATCCAGGTGTCTGCTCTACTCTAGTGATAACCCTTCCCTATGTTTTCCAAAAAGCTTAAAAATAGATTTTTTGGCAGGAGCTACACTTTAAAAATGTACCAGTTCAAAATTACAAACAGATTCTACTTAACAACAAACCTACAGTCCCTGTCTTGTTTGCACCACCTGTATACTGCTGTTCAGAGTATATAGGGCCTGGTGGCCCCACGCCTTTCCTTTTTTTAATTTGGGCGCAGGGTTCCCCTTAATATCCATACAAGACCCAAAGGGGCTGGTAATGGGCTGGGGGGGTACCCATGGCATTTTTCCCAATGATTTTCATCCGAATTGCCGGGACCAGACATTACATTAAAGCCGCAAGCAGTTTTAAATAACTTTTTTTCCTTTAGAAATGTCATTTTGTGCAGGGACAGTTCTAAACATGGGAAACACGTGCTACTTCACAGGCATACTATAGACACCCTCCAGGTACGATATTTAAAGGAATATTTCACTCTTCTTTTTTTTCCCACTTTAAGCATAATTAAAATCAGTGCTCCCGAAAAACGTCCATTTTTAAAACTTTTTTTTGCATTGAAAAATGTGCCCTGGGGCAGGACCCGGGTCCCCAAACCCTTTTTAGGACAGTAACTTGCATATAAGCCTTTATAATTAGCACTTTGATTTTGAACGTTTGAGTCCCATAGACTTTAACAGGGTTCTAAAGTTCACACAAACTTTCAGTCCGTTCGCAGGTTCTGGTGCGAACCGAACCGGGGGGTGTTCGGCGCATCCCTATTAAGCAATAGACGGTCAGTCTCTTACATTGAACTTCCTGGAATGCCCATATTAGGAGTTATATTTCCTAGTCATAGACCTCACAGTGTACAGGGGATAAAATCTTCATATTTCTTGAGAGATATTGGTAATGAATATTACTTTCCCATTTGAAGCAATCCAATCATATTCTCAGGGTTCATTGTTTTCTTGGTCACCCTGCGCCCAAAAGTGACTCCCGTCACAACATGTAAAAAAGAAAAATATCAGCTTAAAATTTACATTCTTTTTAATAAGTGCCAGGGTAGGACAGGATTGAGGGCATTTGCCCCAAGGCCAATTCTAATGCTGGTATAGTAAACCTTTGTAATTATGCCTCATCATATAGACATCAGGCTGGGCCTTATGTAGCTCCTTGCTCCCGGTTCACACTTGCAATCACAACATGGGAACAACTATAGGAACACCTTGTTTACCAGTCAATGTAAACCACAACAGACTTTGCATGCCACGCTTTCTTTAGCCTAGAGAAATCTTTCCATATCATGAAAGGGCTACTTCGATGTGTAACTCCCAGGCAAAATGTTCCCAGGCCTCCCCTGATATATGCCAAGGATTACTGTTGTTGGGACATGATGTCCTCCTCAGCAGTTGTGGCAAGACATATATTTGGCGCATTTTTACCTGTCCCTGATCTTGTGAGATTCTCGCACCAGGTGAATCTGGTGCACCTGGCTTTAGTAGAATCTTGCTTGAAAGTCTCAACATTGTTAATGATACAAAAAGCATACAGGGAGGAAGTTACACAGCACATACTTTAAGAAGTACTCTGCCAATAAACCTGTATTACACAAAAAACACATTTGCAGCTGCATATTTGCTGGATAACATTACTAGCTTCCTGATGGGTTTCACCTCTTACCTGAATTATATGTTAATGGTTATTGCCATGTTTTGGTAGTGAACATTTTTACCTTGAACTGACAAATACTAGATTATACTTTACTGTCAAATATCTATTTATCCTTCATTCTATAGGTCAAGTGTGACAGCAGTATTCATATTATTATGAGAACGTACTTGGCAAAGAAATTGAATGACAAAGATTGCAGAGCCATACTTTACCAGTGTATAAAGAATTGAGATCTTTATTATTCTTGGCGAATTCTGTTATCAATATGCTTTCCTAATCCACTGCCTGTAAACAGGATTATACAAAATGTTCCTCATAGATTCTCCCTGTATTCATAATGCAGAAAATATGTATGATATCTCCATAGTATAAATGCAGAAAGGACCTCTTAGGATTCATAAAGTGTGGAGTAAAAGCTTGCGATAACCTCGATGGAGAGAAGCAAGGAATACATTTTCAGAAATGATTCTTGTCTATTAACCTGTGCTGTTGCTGTCTTTGTTCAGCAGAACACCATTAATAGATGCAGTACAACACAGCCTTGAGTAATGAATGGCACACCGTACAATCCAGCAAAATGAATCAATGAGATATGCATGTATTTATGTCTTAATTCAAAACTAATGCCATAATGGAGCATGATGCTTATGTAAAAATAAAAAATTCTAGCTCTCAGGCAGGCGTAGCTAAACTTTAGCAAGGGCATCCAGGAACTAACAGTTCAGCTACGTCTGTGAAGTCACAGATTCCACCCAGAATTGAAAATCCATCCACCCTTATATTTTCAGTCAGTCTAGACTTACTTTTGCTTGACCAGATGTTAGCTATTTTAAGAGGATGGTGAAGTAGGATATAATACCACAAGCATTGTCATAGTCTAGCTTGTATAACAGTGTAAATTTACTGTCCCCTCAAAATAACTCAACACAGGGTTGCATCCTTCCCATGTTAGCGGCATGTGGCCTGATACAGTTCAGGAGGGAGGGGGGGGGGGCGCTCGCTCGTCCCCACTATCCTGTCCTCTAGGGTGCATGCTCGGGTAAGGTCCTGGTATGAATTTTGGGAGGGAACCCCACGCAAATTTTTTTTTATTCAAATAATTTTTATTAAGAATATAAAGTCATAGATACAAGGAGTGGAATTTGACAAGCTGCAAATTGCTGTACATTACAAATAATGTTGACAAATGTGATGGTTATACATAAATTTCTACAACCGTGTGGCATTACGCTCCTACATCTGTTGCTAGATTCAACTTCAAAAATTTTGAGTGAAAACGTAGAACGATGTTACATCTAGGCACATCTTTACAATCTGAATCATGTAGTTTAATACGAACTTTAAGCCCTCCATACCAGCTATGGAGGATTTGACATTGGTTATAACTGAACTCAGGGAGGGGGAAAGGGGAGATAGATGAAAAGGAGTGCAGTGAGAAAGTTAAATATGAAAGAGGGTAAGAAATGGTATAGAAAATAGAATTATGGTACTGGGCATTACAACCCGTGGGATTTGAAATTGGACCTCCATATCCTCCAGTGAGATTCATATCTTGAGATGCAACCGTCCCTGTATGCTAATATTTTTTCATATTCTGCTATAGCATTGACTTTTGTGATCACCTCTCCTTTACTGGGTATTTCATTCGTTTTCCACTTACACATTACCAGAGACCTTGCTGCAAACAGAATGTGCATGGCTATTGACCTAACTGATAGTGGGTATTCAGACATGTCAATGCTCAATATAGCTTTTTCAATGGTAGGTTGTACAAATACTCCAGTTATTTTCGATATGAGTTTGAACATTTCAGACCAGAAGCTGCGGAGGTGGAGGCATGCCCACACCATGTGTGACAACGTCCCCACCTGTCCACACCCCCTCCAACATAGATTAGACTGCGCCTCAGAGAACTTGGCCATTATATATGGAGTGTAGTGCCATCTTATCCAAAGTTTTTGAGCTAATTCCTCATAATTTGAGCAACGTGAGAATTGATGTGTGTTTTTAATCGCTAGGAGCCACTGTCGTTCAGAAAAGACCTTGTGCAACTCTTTTTCCCACTTCAGTAATGGGTTGAATTTACAGAAAACCTTTTTGGAATTTAGTGTACTATACATAAGAGATATGCCTTTTGCCTTTGGGTCGGATGAATTCAAGTATGTCCATACTAGTTTGGGGACGAGGATGTTTGTGTTGTTGAACTTTTGATAATAGGAAGAGATTTGTTGGTAAGTCAGAAATTCAGATGGTGGTATTCCATATTTGGATTGTATGTCAGAGAACGCGATCAATTTACTATTTACTACAATATCCTCAAGATTTTTAATTCCTTTCTGTATCCACTGAGTCAGGGAGATATTGGGAATCAACCAATTGAGGGTTTCCATAAGAATAGGAACCTCAGTATTAGGTAGGGTTGAGTGTAATACCTCCGCTAGGTAAGTCCAAGCGTGCAATGTTGCCTGTATTGTGGGATGTGCTATTAAAATCTTGGGGGGTGACAGAGTTTGTGCCTGGATAAGGGAAACCAGCGATCTGGGGTATATCCATGCTTGTTCTAATTGGCTCCAGGGTGTACTCTTGTCTTGTGCATACCAACCTTTAAGCTGGTCTAATATTGACGCTATATAGTAATCTTTCAAAATAGGTACACCCAGGCCGCCAACTGATTTGTGTTTCTTCTGCATAATTTGGGGAACTCTCGCCTTTTTGCCCGCCCAAATGAAGGTTGATAGTTGTTTTTGTGCTATGGTAAAGAAAGATCTTGGAATGGGAATCGGAAGTGCTCTAAAGAGATAGGTTAGTTTTGGTAAAAGTAACATCTTATATGCCGCTATGCGGCCTGACCACGAAATGTAGTGTTTTTGGAGTCTAGACATTTATTTTTGTAAGTCTGCTATTAAGGGTACAAAGTTAAGCTCATAAAGGTTTGAGACCGGGGAGGTCAACTTGGCACCCAGGTAGGTTATTGAATCTGAAGACCATGTGTATGGTAGGTCCCTCCGGAGGGCTTTTTTAAGATCTTTGTCAAGTGCTATACCCAGTATGCTAGACTTAGAGGCATTTACTTTATAGTAAGCTACCTTACTAAATAGGGTAAGGGTGTCATGTGCAGCCGGAAGGGATACACCAGGATCAGATAATGTCAATATGACATCATCTGCGAAAAGAGATATTTTGTGGTGGGTGTTTTGTGAGGTGAAGCCCTGGATTAGCGGGTGAGCCCTGATTTTTTCCGCTAGTGGCTCCATCACTAGGGCGAATATCAATGGGGACAGGGGACATCCCTGCCTAGTCCCATTCGATATTCGAAAGTTCCTGGAGAACATTCCCTCCGTATAGACGAAGGCAGATGGGGTTGAATACAATGCCAGAATTGCTCTTTGGATTGGGCCAATCAGACCGAATTTCTCCAATACACTGGTCAAATAGCCCCAGTGCACTCTGTCAAAGGCCTTCTCTGCATCCAAAGTGAGAGGAGGCCTTTTATTTTTTTCGGCCAGGTGAATCAGATTAATCATCCTCCTGGTCGCTTCTGTGGCCTGGCGGCCCAGAACAAAGCCCACCTGGTCCTGGTCAATGAGATGTGGAAGTAGGCCTGAAAGTCTGTTTGCAATTAGTTTGGCATAGACTTTAATGTCCACATTTAAAAGTGAAATGGGCCTAAAGTTTTGTGGGGTTGTTGGATCCTTACCTGGTTTGGGCAAGGTGATGATAGTAGCAGTGAGCATTTCTTGTGGGAATGAAGCCTGGTTTATTGCAGCATTAAACATCTGATACATAAAAGGTGAAAGTTCTGCACTTAACAATTGGTAGTACTCAGAGGAATAACCATCGGGACCTGGTGCTTTGTTGTGCGGTAATTTTCTAATTTGTTTTTCTATTTCAGGTATTGTAAAGGGCTGGTTCAGTAAGTCAAGGTCTGTGTTGGACAGTGTAGGAATTTTAACCGAGGCCAGGAATTCTCTGATCAATGTGTCTGGTGGTTGGGGGGTGTTTGGGTCGTCTTTTAAATTATAGAGTGATTCATAGTAGTCGCAGAAGGCTTCTGCGATATCTTTGGGATTGGAGACTTTTAGTCCTGTTTTAGGGTTCAAGATGTGCGGAATCCTTTGTTTAACCACACAATCTTTTAGTTGGTTTGCCAGCAATTTCCCCGCCTTATTGCCACATCTGTAGGTATTTGCTCTTAACGTACGTAGGCGGTTATTTTGCTGGGAAATCAAAAGCGCTCTTAATTCCTGTCTGGCGTAGAATAGAGAATCTCGCAAAGCCTGTGTAGTATGTTGTTTATTGAGGGATTCTAGGTTCTGTATTTTGGTTAGTAGATCATCTAGTTGTTTCGACCGTTGCCTCTTGAGTCTAGAGCTAAGTTGTATAAGTAGGCCACGGATATATACCTTATGTGTATTCCAGAGTGTGAAGGGATTGTTGACCGAAGGAGCATTGATATTAAAGAACTCTTTTAGTGCCTTTCTAATTTGTATTGAATTTTCGGGGCATGACAAGGAATATATGTCGTTCCGCCACCTGTTAGCTCTGGTTTCGGCTTCACTATCCCCCACCACAATGGAAGTTGGTGCATGATCGGACCATGTTATCACATGTATTTCGGATTTAACAATTTTTTGCAACATAAATTTATCTACAAGGAACAAGTCTATGCGTGAGTAGGTATGATGGACATTTGAAAAAAAAGTAAAGTCTCTCTCTGTGGAGTGTTGACATCTCCACACATCAAAAAGCCCAGAGGACGCTATAAATTGGGCTATTGTAGCCCTCCGTATGCTGTTGGGGGAAGCGCCCGAGTAGTCTAAATCCTTAGCTGGGATCGCATTGAAATCCCCGCACAAAATGACATGTCCCTGTTTTAGGGAATCAACTTTTTTCCATATCTTTTTCAAAAAACGAAGTTGGTTCGTGTTAGGTAGATATAGGTTTACCAACGTTAATTTTATCGATGAGATTTCGCAAATAAGTATGATAAATCTGCCAGAAACATCTAGATGGGAATCCAGATGTACAAACGGGGTAGAGTCTCTGACTGCAATTGCTACTCCACCTTTTTTTTTCGGGCAATTTGCCATATAGACATGCGGGAACTTACTGTGAGTAAATGATGGGGGCCTGTGAGTATTAAAATGGGTCTCTTGAAAACAAATAATGTCACTTTTTAGTCGTGTCGCTTCTTTCCAAGCCATTTGACGTTTGTGTGGGCTGTTCAGGCCTTTCACATTAAATGAAGATATCGTAAAGGGCATCGTAGCAGATGGATTAGTAGGGAGTCCTAAAATGTGTAGATGCCAAGCAGTGTGGACTATGTGTTACCTTGCACGAAGACAGTTGGAGATGGTTTACAAGCAGGTTTGGACGTAGAGTTGGTATGGTAAATTCCCTCGGGTTCTCTCTTGGTGTATATTGGGTCCTTGCGTTGGGAGTCCTGTACCGGTAAGATAAAAATTTACGGGGAGAGGGAAGAAAGAGGAAAACAAGGAGAACAAAGGGAACAAAACAGTACTCAAGGGGGAAAGAATTATCAAAAACCGTAAAAAAAATGTGCGATTCCTCAAGGAATCTGTGCGGATTAAGTACCGCTATAGATGGGGGGTATTGAGAAAAAAAAAAACTCTGTGGCATTCTCCTGGGCTTCCAGGGGGATTGTGATGAATTAAGAATATCTGGGTATATTTCAGCTCGTTTCCTCATCTGAATTTGCTCGGGAGGAAGAAGGAGAGTGAGTGCCACTTCCCTCATGTGCAGTAGGAGCTAAGATTTGCCAATCTCTCATAAGCCTCAGGCCTTCCTTTATGTTGGCTATAGTATGAGTTGCGCCATCTTTTGTAATCATCAGCTTGGCAGGGTATAGCCACCTGTATGGAATATGATGATTATTCAACGGTTTGGTAATCGTGGCAAGTTGTCTGCGTTGCTGCATGGTAAACGCAGAGAGGTCTGCAAAGAAGGAGAGCTCCTGTAGGTCTTGTGGCAGTTCATCTCGACGCCTCACAGACATCATAAACCGGTCCTTTATATGGTAAAAGTGAATCCGGACTATAGTGTCTCTGGGAAGATGTGCTGGAATATTTTTTGGTCTTGGCAGCCGGTGTATACGATCAATTACTAGATCTTCCAGCGGTGTGTCAGGCAGCGCCATTTTCATGATGTTTAGGAAGTGTGCTTTTAAGTCTGGGGGTTTGACAGATTCGGGGATTCCACGGATCTTGACGTTGTTACGTCTGGATCTGTCCTCCAGATTTGCTAATTTGGTGTTGATTTTCATCAACTCGACATCCCTGTCAGTGTGAGCATCCACCATATCATTAAACGTGGCCGCAAACTCCCCCATTTTAGATTCTATGTGGGACACTCTATTAGACACCTCAGCCACCTCTGATTTAAACTGCTGGGTGATACTCATCATGTCAGCATGTAACGTAGAGCGTAGGGATACCAGCATATCCTTCATGGTAGTGTCCATGATCGGTTGGTTTAGTGTGGGGAAGTCAGTAATGGAGTCCTGCAACTCCCTGGTGTCATCTAAGGAAGAGCTTAAGCCGCTTACCTCCTCCGCTGATGGCGATGTAACCGATGTTCTCTGTTTGCTCTTGGCCGGGCTGGAGGTAGCTGATGGAGGGGGAGAGTAGTGCGAGTGACCCTGCTTATAAGTGCCGCCGGAATAAAGACCGCGCTGCTGTGTCGGGCCTCGTGTTGTCCCTGTGGAGGAGCCGGCGCCATTTTGGCTGGTATGTCGGCGCGGCTGCACGAAGAAGTCTGACATCTTCCCCAGCTTAGGATATTCCTTCCTTTTGCGGGAAGGCATCTAGGAGGGTGTCCGCGTAGACTCTGGCCGGTTTGCGGTGAGAAACGAGGCTGTTAGTCGCTCTAAATCCCCTACAAGCCCAGGATGATGAGGAGCCGATTCAGTATGCTGCCATCCGCTCCGGCTGCTAGCCACGCCCCCCCACGCAATTTTTTTTTTACATTTTGTGGAGTTCCCCTTAATATCCATACCAGACCCAAGTTTTCCTTAATTTTTTATCTATATTGCCGGGAGCCGGCAATACATTACAGCCTCAAGCTATTTTAAATTACATCTTTTCCTTTAGAAATGTAATTTTGCTGCGGCACTGTAATACACATCGCACAGATGCACCAATTTACAGGCAGACTAAGGGGACCCCCACTCACCATATCTAACCACTTCAATACCAGGCACTTATGCACCTTCCTGCCCAGACCAATTTTCAAATTTCAGCGCTGCCACACTTTGAATAACAATTACTCAGTCATGCTACACTGTATCCAAACTAATTTTTTTTTAATTTTTTCTCACAAATATGGCTTTTTTTTGTGGTATTTAATCACTGCTGGGTTTTTTATTTTTTGAGATATGAGCGAAAATTATAAAAAAAAATTGTTTTTTTTTTTGTAAAATTTTGCAAATAAGTAATTTTTCTTCATAAATTTGGGCCAAACTTTATACTGCTACATATCTTTGGTAAAAATAACCCAAATTTGTGGATATTATTTAGTCTGTGTGAAACTTATAGAGTCTACAAGCTAAGGTGCCAATCACTGAAAATTGATCATACCTGATCACACCTGATGTACCGTCAGTCTAATTTCTTGAGACCATAACATGCCAAGAAAGTACAAAAACCCCCCAGATGATCCTTTTTGGAAAGTAGACAGTCCAAGGTATTTATTAAGAGGCATGGTGAGTTTTTTGAAGTTGTCATTTTTTCCTACAATTCTTGGGAAAATTAAGAATGTTTTTGTTATTCTTTATTTTTATACAAACTTGTCATATTAACAGGTTATTTCTCACACACATAGTGTTGTCCCCTGTCCGGGATTCATCCGGACATTTCGGGTTTTGAATCAGGTGTCCAGGTTTCAGGTGGACTGAAACCCGGGTTGTGGCTCCCCAAGTAACCAAGAAAGTGACACACGAATCTGTTGTCATCTGAGAGCTATAGGCGGCTGTCTGGGGCAGATTTGGCATCACTGGGGGGCAGGTTGATGATGTCAGCAAGAGCAATTTGGTCACACCCACTGTCCGTTGTAGCACGCTATGCACACTGCATTACTACGCTCCTTTGGGGCACCCAAAGGTGTCCCAGGGCACTAAAGTGTTCGGGTTTGGCTTGAAGAAAAGGTGGCAACCCTACACACACAGCATATGCATACTTGCAACTACACCTCAAAATACATTCTGCTACTCCTCCTGAGTATGGTGATACCACATGTGTGAGACTTTTACACAGCCTGGCCACATACAGAGGCCCAACGATGAAGTAGCACCTTCAGGCCTTCTAGAAGCAAAAATTACACATCTCATTTCTCAACCACATATTACACTTTTGAAGGCCCTGGAGTACCAGGACAATGGAATTGCCCACAAAATTACCCCATTTTGGAAAGCAAACACTCCAACATATAATCTAGGAGACATAATGAGTCTTTTAAACGGTTAATTTTTTCTAGATGTTTTTGGAAAATGTGGAAAAAAACTTAAAATGCATTATTTTTTACACAAAGTTGTGTATTTATAACATATTTCTAACACATAGCATGTACATAGCAAAAATTACACCCCAAAATACATTCTTCTACTCCTCCTGAGTATGGCGATACCACATGTGTGAGACTTTTACGCAGCCTGGTCACATACAGTGGCCCAAAATTGAAGTAGCACCTTCAGGCATTCTACGAGCATAAATTACACATCTCATTTCTCAACCACCTATTACAGTTTTGAAGGCCCTGGAGAACCAGAACAATAGAATTGCCCACAAAATGAGCCCATTTTGGAAAGCAAACACCCGAACATATAATCTATGAGGCATAATGAGTCTTTTGAACAGTTAATTTTTTTCCAGAATTTTTTGGAAAATGTGGAAAAAATGATTACACAAAGTTGTCCATTTATAAGATATTTCCAACACCCGGCATGTACATAGCAAAAATTACACCCCAAAAGACATCAATTATACAGTATATCCACAAAAATCTTCAATGGGACAAAGAGATTTCAAGAAAAAAAAAAGAAATATATATACAGTATATATATATATTTCTTCTTACAATATGCCAAACAGCACAGAGACAAGCTCAAGAATTTACAGGAACTGGAGGCTTTTTGCCAAGAGGAATGGGAGCTTTACCATCTGAGAAGATAAAGAGCCTCATCCACAAATACCACAAAAGACTTCAAGCTGTCATTGATGTTAAAGGGGGCAATACACGGTATTAAGAACTGTAAACTTTTGATCAGGGTCATTTGGGTAGTTTCTGTTGTGATTATGATTTAAAAAGAGCGAACACAGTTGATAATAAATGGCTTCAGCCAGACATTAACCATGAGTGAAATAAACAATTTTGTGTTATCATTCATATTCTCTGAAAAATGGCCAAGAAATCACAAATTCTGCCAGGGTATGTAAATTTATGAGCACAACTGTATATACACACACTGCATTACCAAAAGTATTGGGACACCTGCCTTTACACGCACATGAACTCATAGCATCCCAGTCCTAGTCTGCAGGGTTCAATATTGAGTTGGCACAACCTTTGCAGCTATAACAGCTTCAACTCTTCTGGGAAGTCTGTCCACAAGGTTTAGGAGTGTGTCTATGGGAATTTTGGTCCATTCTTCCAGAAGCGCATTTATTAACCCCCCGGCGGTATTCCCGAGTCTGGCTCGGGGTGAAATTTCAGCACCAAAAGCGGTAACCCCGAGCCAGACTCGGGATTGCATCGCAGTAATCCAGGCAAAGTTACTTACCTTGTCCCCTGGATCCTGCAATGCCTCCCCGCTGTGTGATCGAGCTGTCTCCTTGCTCGATTCACACAGTGCCCGAGTGCCGCCGAGCTCCGTTCCCTGCGACGTTACGACGCACGGGGACGGAGATCGGCGCCAAATTCAAAAAAGTTAAAACACAGTACAAATACAGTATACTGTAATCTTACAGATTACAGTACTGTATAAAAAAATTACACACCCCCTTTGTCCCTAGTGGTCTGCCCAGTGTCCTGCATGCACTTTTATATAATAAAAACTGTTCTTTCTGCCTGGAATTTGGAGATTGTCCATAGAAACCAAAAAGTGTCCCTTTATGTCAAAAGTGGTTTGAGACCAGCTAGAAAACAGCGATAATAAATTAGAATCACTCGCAGAATTGAGCGATAGCGATTTGTGGGGAATTTCATCATCAAACACTGAAAAACACTTTTATTATTATTATATTATTATTTGTTATAATTATTTTATAGTTATTTATTATATTATAATTTATGTTTTTTTTTTTAACTTTATCATACCCGGGATGTCTACTAGACTCTTGTTTGGACAGATTTAAGTGAGTTATTCCTAAGAATTGCAGGCCTACAATATAAAACGCCAAATTTCCATGCAGAATAATGGTACTGCTTTCAGCACCTAAAATCTGACAGAATCATACCGCCAGGGAGGTTTAGGCAGGCGGCTGATAATGGACCCAAAAGCCTGGCTCGCAATCTCTGCTCTAATTCCTCCCAAAGGTGTTCTATCGGGTTGAGGTCAGGACTCTGTGCAGGCCAGTCAAGTTCCTTCACCCCAAAATCACTCATGCATGTCTTTATGGACCTTGCTCTATAAAGCAACTCAATATTGAACCCTTTGAACTAAGACTGGGATGCCATTAAAGGTCATGTGCGTGTAAACGCAGGTGTCCCAATACTTTTGAAAATATAGTGTGTGTGTGTATATATATATATATATATATATATGTGTAGCGGGGTCTCCTTTAAGAGTCTCTGGACTACCTTACCCAGAACCCCATTTGGCACCCAGGGTGCATTGATGCAACCGCAGAGACTTATGGGTGGGGCTATAAAGGGAAGGGGTGAGGCTAAACTCTGCCTCTTTGGGACACGAGACTTCGGTGAACAAGTCCTCCTGTGCGGATCTGCTGGTGTGCAAGGCCTGAAGCCTGGGGCCTTGCGCAGCTACCAAAGAGCCTTCCACCCTACTGCGAGCCTGGGTGGCATCTGACTTTGTTATCCTCAACCTTTGTTGGATCGGAGACCTGACCGCTGCAGACGCTGTGTGTGGAGACACAGCAGGTGGAAGTCCCGGACTGGGATCGTGTCCGGAGGGGTGAGCGAGCACATGCTCAATCCATATACTTTATACTGTTGTTAGGCCTACAGACTGCTGTGGCCCACCCATTTATATTTGAGACCCCACTGGAGGTCTATAGCAGAACTGAGTCAAGGGGTCTCCAGTGAAGTGTTCCGTGTTGTTACTTTGACCTGTGGATTACAAATGTGTTCCTGAATGTGCACCACCTTTAAAGACTTGCATGCAAAGAAATCATCTCCTAGAGACTGAGTTTTAGAGTCTGGGTCAGGCCTGACCAAGCGTTAGAGTTTAGTTGTTGCGTCACAGGGCGCTTAGTTAACGGCCGTTACACGTGGTATGCCATTACTGTATTTCACTAATGTGTAGTATGCTATTCACTGCAGGGCTCTGCAAGAAGCACGTGTGATCTGTTATAACTGTTGATCTATTATACCAAGAGAGAGTAAACTCGTTATTCTTTAATTTCTTTGCATTGGTGTCTGAATTCTATTATAGAGTATAAGAGATATTACCCTAGACTAACTGTGCCAGAGTGGGTCGAGTGAATTGCCGGGGGTTGGCGGTGCTGTGTGCAGGGCCTGAGACCAAATTCAGTGGCTCTCTTAGTTGGGGGTGCACTACACGTGGGGGTTCTCGTCCGGGATCCTGATACAGCAGGTGAACACGCCAGAGATACCGGCATGGACCCGCTAACAGTAAAAGCGTGGTGCGAAGCATCTAGAGCAGAGCCAGACAAGTCGGTAGTCATCAGCCTCCCGGGGGTGGAGTGGTCAACAGAGACAGTAGAGCAGCTAATGATGTCCGTGTCCCCAGATCATACACCGTGGGTGACGGAGATAAAATCAGACCCAGATATCTTGTATCAGTATGCACTAGTGGAGTACTGGGGCGGGATGCCAGAGACTTTCAAGTGCAACTGTGTGCGGACGCCAGACAACAAAACCTATAGGTTGGCGCACGCAATGACTATAAAGAAGGAGCCATCACCAACGGGATCACCGCAGGGGGCAACCCGTGTCTCACCTGAAAGAAGAGACAGGGCGACGCCTCCGGCGGCACCTGCACCTGTCACTGCCATATCACCAGAACTGATAAATGCTATAGGGGATCTGCTAACAAAGTGCCAGAAGACACGGTACATGTAGAAACTAGCTACCGTAGATTAAAGACATTCTCAGGGAAGCTCCCTGTCCCTGCGGGGGAGGAAGATTTTGATACTTGGGTGGGGCAGGCATTGCAGGCAGTAGAGGCATGGGAGGTGCCTGAAGCGCAGAAGAGGCAACGAGCGATAGAGAGCCTGAAAGGCGCAGCTGCAGAAGCAGTGAAAAGCTTCCGGTTTGGGAATACAGATTGCACGGCTCAAGACTGCCTAGCCATGTTACAGGAGGAGTTCGGTCAGTTAGAAAAGGTGACAGAGATGATCTACCAATTCGAACATACTTTGTAACAGCCGAATGAGAAGCTTTCAGAGTATGTCAGAAGACTGAACAGGTTGCTGTGCAAAATTGTATTGAAGAAGGGAATGATGCCCAAAGATACAGATGCGGCCAGAATGAAGCAAGTCTTGAAGGGAGCGTTGCGCTCGGATCCTGTCTGGCTTCACCTGAAAACCTCGGGAGGAGGAACGTCACTGACCTACTCTGATTTGATAAAAGTCATCAGAGATGAGGAGGCACTACAGCAGGACCAGCAAATGATTAAGACAAATGCCGCTTCTGCACCAGTGATAGTCAACTCAGTGATGACCCCTGAAAGAGACTCAGAAGTAGACACTTTAAAATCACAAATGTCTAAGGTGTTAGAGATGCTGACCTCTCTGATAGCAAAAGATTCAGAGGGTCCCGAGAGAGAAGTACCAAGGAAGGAACTATTCCCAATTGCCTCATCACCCGCATCTCTACAAGAATGGGGAGATATAGTCTGTTTTAACTGTGGAGGAATTGGCCATATTGCAGCTGTGTGTTCCAGCCCCAAAAAGAAGAAAATAGACAACCGCAGGCCGGCGGGAAACTTCAGAGGGCCCCGGTGAAGGAGTCAACCGGGTGTCCATCATCTTCAGTGAGCTCCAAACTGAATGAGAAGCTAAGGAAGAGAAAAGACAAAACTCCTCAGAGGAAACACAGTATCCCTCAGCAGGGATACACCCCAAAGAGAGAGGAAAAGACCCCTCAGAAGAGGCACAGCATTCCCCAAAGGGGATGCACACCTAAGAAAGACAATAACATCCCTCAGCGGGTCTGTACACCCATTAAAAGGAGGGAAATCAATGCATATCAGGCCCAAGAAAGACTAAAGTCCAAAGGGAGTTGGACGAGAGAGAGTCCGAAGGGCAAGGACCAGAAGAAGGTGACCTCTGCCAGGCCATATCCAGAGAAGCTGGTGGGCCCATCTCCTATAGTACCCATTCAAGTGGAGGGAGTTTACACAAGAGCCATCTTGGATACTGGGGCACAGGTGACCCTGCTGTATAGGGATTTCTATGATAAAGGAAGAAAACGGGTAGTGTTGCAGCCCGGCGAAGTAACCTGTCTCAGAGCCACTGTGAAGCTTACTTGGGAACAACCTGGACCCTTTGTCATGCTGGAGCCCGACCCAAGGGAAGAACACTCGGGTTTGGAAGTGATCCCAGAAGTGGTCCCGCTGAAGGCCCTGAAGAAGGCCCATTGTAGAGTCCCGGTGAGTGTCAGGAACACTACAGGTGGCCCCATAGAGATCCCCACCAGAATGCTGCTGGGCCAGGTGAGCCCTGCTGCCCCGGTTGCCCTGTCAGGAGTCAAGGGGACGGGTGAAGGAGGAGATATTTGGGAGAAGCTCTCTATGGAGAATCCGAATCTACCCCGGGCTTGGAAGGAGAGAGCCAAGGCCCAGTTGACCAGATGGGAGAAGATTTTCTCCAAAGATGAGTTTGATGTGGGGTGTGCAAGGAGTGCCACCCATCGAATCCGTCTCCAGGAAGACAAGTCCTTCAGAGAAAGGGTCAGGCGGGTCCCACTAGCAGATCTGGAGGATCTGAGGGAACAACTCGCAGAACTCAAGAGGACTGGTGTGATCCGGGAGTCTAGAAGCCCCTATGCCTCCCCGATAGTGGTGGTCAGGAAGAAGAATGGGTCATTGAGGCTATGTATAGACTACAGGACTCTCAACAGGAGAACCATCCCTGACCAGTACACCACTCCCAGGATAGAGGATGCCCTACAGAGTTTGTCTGGAGCGAAGTGGTTCAGTGTTATGGATATCAAAAGTGGGTACTACCAGATCCCTATGCATCCGGAAGACAAGGAGAAGACAGCTTTCATAACCCCAGTGGGGTTCTTTGAATTTGACCGAATGCCTCACGGACTGTCTGGAGCTCCCGCCACCTTCCAACGTCTCATGGAGAAGACTGTAGGAGACATGAACCTTATCAAAGTCCTGGTGTATCTGGACGATGTCATTGTCTTTGGGAGAACCTTGAAGGGGCACGAGGAGAGGCTGGAGAAGGTATTGAGAAGACTCAGTGAGGAGCGGCTCAAGCTTTCGCCCGAGAAGTGTCAGTTCTACCAGTCTTCCGTTAACTATCTGGGACACATAGTGTCTGAAGAAGGGGTGGCCACAGACCCCGAGAAGTTGGAGGCAGTTACCTCCCGGCCACGGCCCACTACAGTAACAGAACTCAGATCCTTCTTGGGGTTCTGCTCCTATTATAGGAGGTTTGTAGAGGGATTTGCCCGAATTGCCAGACCGCTGAATGAACTACTCAAGACAGAAGGGGAAGAGGATGACTCAGGGCCCAGGAAGCCGGGAGAGTCAGTCAAAGATCAGTGGAACCAAAAATGTGAAGAGGCCTTCCAGGCTGTGAAGAAGAGCCTAACCACTGCCCCAGTCTTGGCCTACGCAGACCCATCAAGACCCTATGAGCTACACGTAGATGCCAGTCATGACGGTCTGGGAGGAGTGCTCTACCAAGAGCATGAAGGGCAACTGCGGCCCGTTGCCTACATGAGCAGGAGCCTGTTCCCCTCTGAGAAGAACTACCCCACTCAAAAGTTGCAGTTCCTGGCCCTTAAGTGGGCGGTAGTTGACAAGCTTAAAGACTACCTGTATGGGGCAGAGTTCACTGTGAAGACAGACAACAACCCCCTTACTTACCTCTTTACCACAGCAAAGCTGAATGCTACAGGACACAGATGGCTGGCCGCCCTGTCTGGATTCAATTTCAGCCTGAAGTACAGGCCAGGGGCCGGAAATCGAGATGCGGACGCCCTGTCTAGGAGATCTCATGCCCACACCAGTGAGACAGAAGACTGGACCCAAGTGGCACCTGATGGGGTGCGGGCCCTTTGTCAAGGGGCTGAATTACAAACCAGAGAAGGCTCAAGGGCAGAAGAGATAAGAGTTACCATGGTAGGAGTTCCCAAACAATACTGTGGAGTAACTCAACTGGAAGAAGACAATCTGCCAAAACTGTAAAAGAAGGGGCTGAGAGGTGACCAACTGGAAGACCCTATGGGAAGATTGGTCCTGGAGGCCCTGGAGAATCAGGATCCAAATAGACTTCTGCGTCACCCCTCAAGGGAAGCCCGCCTATTGAGGAAGGAGTGGGACAGGTTGCAGGTACATCAGGGAGTGGTCTATCGAAGGGGCCCCTCTGATGACCTGGAAGATAAATGGCAATTGTTTCTTCCCAAAAAACACTGAGAGACTGTCCTGGTCGCCCTACATGACAACCACGGCCACCTGGGGGCTGAAAGAACCTTTCAACTCGTCAGAAGTCGGTTTTATTTGCCCTGCATGAGGGCTGAAGTGGAGGAGTACTGCCACTCATGTGCACGCTGCATCCAGCGGAAGACTTTGCCCCATCAAGCTGCCCCAATGGGCCATCTACAAAGTCATGGCCCGATGGATCTGGTATGCATTGATTTCCTCTGCCTCGAACCTGACCTGAGTGGACTAGGAAATGTTCTGGTGATAACCGATCATTTCACCCGGTATGCCCAAGCTTTCCCAACCAAAGACCAGAAGGCTTCCACGGTGGCCAAAGTACTTATGGAGAAGTATTTCGTCCACTATGGGCTACCGCAGCGACTCCATTCAGATCAAGGGAGGGACTTTGAGAGTCGGCTGATCCGGAAACTCCTGGATTCTTTAGGAATCAAGAAAACCCGAACCACCCCTTACCATCCACAAGGAGATGCTCAGCCGGAGAGGTTTAACCGAACCCTGCTCAACATGTTGGGGACTCTGAATAGCGAGAAGAAACAACATTGGAGCAGACACATAGCAGCTATAGTACACGCTTACAACTGTACCACTAGTGATGCTACAGACTCATGTTTGGGAGAGAAGCAAGGTTACCCGTAGACCTGGCCTTTGGCATTTCCTTAGACCATTCCTCAGCCACATCCCACAAGGGATATGTGGACAGACTCAGACACAGCTTGAAGTTAGCCTATGAACAGGCCCAGGCGGCCTCGGATCAAAGGGGAGCCCGCAACAAAGGGAACTTTGACCTGCAGGTCCGGATCCAGGACCTGCAGCCTGGGGACCGAGTACTGCTACGCAATCTGGGTGTCCCTGGAAAACACAAACTTGCAGACAGATGGAGACCTGCACCCTATGTCATTTGTTAGAAGTTGCCTGGCCTCCCTGTCTACAAGTTGAAGCCAGAAGGGAAGGTGGGGCCATTGAAGACCTGGCATCGGAACCATCTGCTCCCACTTGCCGAAGCAGTCAGGATACCTCCAGTGAGGGACTCCCCTGAACCAGCCTCAATCCTGGATACTCCCAGGCCAAACACTCGGTCCCAGACCTCTCGAGCTGAAGATATTGAGGCCTCTGAACTAAGTGGAGATGAAGGAAAAGAGCTTGATTGGTTGTGGCCCTCCCCAACTCCAGGAGCTTCTGCTATAGATCTTCCAACCACTGAGGACACTATAGACAGTACACTGAATGCAGAAGCTACTGAGTTCATCCCATCTAGTCCTTTATCAGATCACTGGGAGGATGCCTGTGACACTTGCTCAGAGGAGGACCCCAGAGACTCTATATATCTTCCAGCTCCTGAATCAGATGTTCCAGAGCCCGCCGTGTCCCTCGAGCCTGCTCCGGAGGAAGAACCTGTGGTGCCAGAGCCAGAAACCCCAAGAGAGCAAAGGGCTCGAAGAGTCATAAGGCCTCCCAAAAAGTTGATCTACCCACAAATGGGGAAGAGCTCAGAAGATTCTGTGGTCACTGCCAGGAGGAGTGCAGAGAATCCGGATCCCTCCACTGTTCATTTGGTGGAGGGCAACCCCAACTCACTCTCTGGCACAGTTAGGCAGGCCACTCATGATAGTGTGACCTGTGGGCAAGGAGATCCAACCCCTCAGTTTTGGTGGGAATTCCCTTTGCCAACATCATACGCTGCTTTATCCAGGGTTGTCCGTAGAGTATTTTAAATTTATCTTTGGGGACCAAAGAATTCAAGTGGGGGGAGTGTGTAGCGGGGTCTCCTTTAAGACTCTCTGGACTACCTTACCCAGAACCCCATTTGGCACCCAGGGCGCATTGTTGCCACCGCAGAGACTTATTGGTGGGGCTATAAATGGAAGGGGCGAGGCTAAACGCGGCCTCTTTGGGACACGAGACTTCGGTGAACAAGTCCTCCTGTGCGGATCTGCTGGTGTGCAAGGCCTGAAGCCTGGGGCCTTGCGCAGCTACCAAAGAGCCTTCCACCCTACTGCAGGGCTCTGCAAGAAGCACGTGTGATCTGTTATAACTGTTGATCTATTATACCAAGAGAGAGTAAACTCGTTATTCTTTAATTGCTTTGCATTGGTGTCTGAATTCTATTATAGAGTATAAGAGATATTACCCTAGACTAACTGTGCCAGAGTGGGTCGAGTGAATTGCCGGGGGTTGGCGGTGCTGTGTGCAGGGCTTGAGACCAAATTCAGCGGCTCTCTTAGTTGGGGGTGCGCTACATATATATATATTGTGATGGTGAGACCCTGTACGTCCTTAGAGTGTTGGTTTACACCAGATTTGGTAAAGAAAGACATGCTTATTGAACAGCTGTGTCTTGGGCTATTTAGTTCTGACATGACTATGGATAAGGGCTCCACCCAACAGACAGGAAGTCTGTGTATGGGAGTCAGGTGGACTCCCATCCCTTGGAGAGGAGTCAGGCGCTGCATGGGTGCAGCCAGAGTAATGTAGTCTGCAGGAGGCAGATGTCATTGGTGAAGTAAGCAACCAGCTGCTGACCGGGAGTAAGAGAGGAGTGAGCTTATCTCTTGGAAACTCTTTGGGTCTGAGGAGCAGACCTAAGGCCTAGGCTAAAGGCCTGAAACAGCCGGATAGCAAGAAGGTAAAGCTAGGAGGCTAAACTGTTAAGTATGCAAGATACAGGAATGGTGGAACCCCCCTGTGAAATGCTACGGATGTATTTGTGAACTTTTGTGCTTTTAAATAAAAAATGGGCTACCATGCCCTTAAACAGAGTTCCTGACTGGCCTGAATCACTGCAAAAACACATCCACCACGAGAGCTAACAACCCCCAATCTTACAATATATATATATATATTACCTCTACTTTAAAGAGTTTTTTCTTATATATCTCAAGAACGCTTTTAAGTGACTATGTTTGCAATTCTTTTATTATCAATGTGTACCATAAAATTAGATTTTTAAATATAATATATAATTCTGTGTAAGAGTGGTTCTCAGAGGCATATTTATAGTTCCAGCTTAAAAAAAAAATCATATTCTTAACCCTCTACATTAACACACAAGTTTTACATTATCCATCAACTTATCCCCTCAAGGTATTGCCTTTTGAATAATTGTATCTTTCCTATTAGATTGCAAGCTCTCACGATCCAGGGCCCTCCTAACTCTCTTGTCTTGAATTGTTTTATGACTACAAAGTTTTCCTTTACCATGTAAATAGCTTGGCAAACTGTTGGTACTTTATAAATCCTGTATAATAATAATTACAATAATAATAAAGGAGCAGCATCACATTGATCAGGCCAGTGCTGTACTATTCTCCTGTCAGCAGGCTTCCAGTATTAACTAGTTGGAGCCCCGGCCATTGTCAAATGACGGCCTCAAGGTGGCTCTTAAAATCCGGGAGGACGTCAATAGACGTCCTTGGCTCCTCCGGCCACTGGGGGGGCGCGCGAGCGCCGGCGGTTTCGCGCACGCGCGCCCGGCGCGTCACTGACATGCCGATGCGCGTGCCTGGCGGCCGCGATGTCCGCCAGGCACCCGCGATCGGCCGGTACAGAGACAAGGACATGGATCTGTGTGTGTAAACACACAGATCCATGTCCTGTCAGGGAGAGGGGAGACCGATGTGTGTCCCTTGTACATAGGGACACAGATCGGTCTCCTCCCCCAGTCACTCCCCTCCCCCCACAGTAGTAATCACTCCCAGGGCATACATTTAACCCCTTCCTCACCCCCTAGTGTTAACCCCTTCCCTGCCAGTGTCATTTTTACAGTAACCAGTGCATTTTTATAGCACTGATCGCTGTATCAATGACAATGGTCCCAAAATGGTGTCAAAAGTGTCCGATGTGTCCGCCATAGTGTCGCAGTCACAATAAAAATCGCTGATCGCCGCCATTACTAGTAAAAAAAAATATTAATAAAAATGCTATAAAACTATCCCCTATTTTGTAGACGCTATAACTTTTGCGCAAAGCAATCAATAAACGCTTATTGCGATTTTTTTTTAAAATTGGGATATTTATTATAGCAAAAAGTAATAAATATTGTGTTTTTTTTCAAAATCGGCGCTCTTTTTTTGTTTATAACGCAAAAAATAAAAACCGCAGAGGTGATCAAATACCACCAAAAGAAAGCTCTATTTGTGGGAAAAAAGGACGTCAATTTTGTTTGGGAGCCACATCGCACGACCGCGCAATTGTCATTCAAAGCGACGCAGTGCCGAAAGCTGAAATTTCGCCTGGGCAGGAAGGGGGTTTATGTGCCCAGTAAGCAAGTGGTTAAACTGAAAGCACTGTGCAATTCAATACAGCTTCATTGTCTAATGCCGTGTACACACGACCGTTTTTCATGACGAGAAAAATGCCATTTTTTAATTTGGTCATTAAATACTATCGTGTGTAGGCTCCAGAGCATTTTTCGCAACGTGAAAAATGGGCATTAAAAATTTGGAACATGCTCTATTTTTTTCTCGTAGTTTTTCACATCGTCGTTTTTCTCGTCGTGAAAAATGGCCGTGTGTAGGCTTTAACGACGTGAAAAAAATGCGCATGCTCAGAAGCAAGTGATGAGACAGGAGCGCTCGTTCTGGTAAAACTAGCGTTCATAATGGAGATAGCACATTCGTCACGCTGTAACGGACTGAAAAGCACAAGGCTGAAAAGCGCGAATCGTCTCTCACCAAACTTTTCTAACACGAGGATCAGCAAAAGCAGCCCAAAGGGTGGCGCCATCCGAATGAAACTTCCCCTTTATAGTGCCGTCGTACGTGTTGTCGAACATGTTGTACGTCACCGCGCAATTTTTTTTCACAATCGTGTGTAGGCAAGGCAGGCTTGAGAAGAATCACATTGAGAAAAACGTTGTTTTTACAATGACATTAAAAACGGTCGTGTGTACGCGGCATAACTCTTCTTATTTCATTCAGAGTTCTTCTATGCAGGAGATTAAAAGAAGCTAAAAGAAATACAAAACCAGGTATCTGTACCGGCTGATAAGTGAAAACGTTTAATTCTTTTAATCTCTTAAAACCTTCTTTAACTTCGTCTATCAAATCTATAAAACCCGTTACTTATCACATTTCATTTATTTTGTACTAACCTTGGGATTAACTTCACCTTTTGTTTTTTATGTATAGCAGGCTAGTGATGGGAAATCAGCTAATTTTATATTCGCTCCTCCAGCAGTTTCACTTATACTTAGTGTAAATGGGAATTAATCAAGCTATCACAGCAGTAAACTTCTATCTGGCTTTCATTTCATAATGTATAAAGTACCTTGTAATGGACGTTAATTCCATCTGATCTCCCCTAAGCTCTGATATTGTTTCTGAACGTCCCTTGTGCTTGTGTACAGAAACTACAGTACAATTACCCATATTTCCTTCCCTGGAGCTGCAAGCATTGTGTAGACACCACTTATTTAATATAACCCTCATGCTCTAGGCAGAGGTAAAGTGTAAACTCAAAATCTATTTTTTGGTATGTTTGGCATTATATCTCACTGTATACAATTTTCTTATGCAAATATTTTTTTTGGGTGAATCTATGTAAACGTTTCTTAATTGCAGATCCTGCGAGTATTATCGCCTTCTGTTTCTGGATGGCATTACTAAGTCACTGCCTCTTAATTAGTAGCAATGTTGTCAGCCTGCTTTGTTTGTCTTTAGTCTTCAGTTTGTCATTGGTCGTCACTTAGTCATTAGCTTTCCTATCTGATAGTAATGATATGCTGAGCTTTGTGGGATTTGCTGGCACTCTGGAACTTATAGTCCACTGAAAACAGTTCTGATCTTACAACGTTGTACTATATGACATAATGCGGTTGATTTACTAAAGGAAAGTAGACTGTTAACTTTGCAAGGGAAATTGCATTTTACAAGAGAATTGTCCCCGTAGCTTAGTGAATAAGGTGAAGCTCTGTTGACTTCCATTATTCAATCATGCGCAAGCAAAAAATTTGTGTTTTTTTTTTTTTTTTCCTTGCACAGAATTTTTTATTTCTTTTTCACAATCAAAGAGTTTTATTGAAGTTCGTTACAGATAACAAGTAAAAAAAAGCATACATAATACAGAATTGAACAACCAGGGCTCAGTAGTAGGCAGAGTAAGTAGGCAGAGGTATAACAAAATATA
Organism: Rana muscosa; assembly: GCA_029206835.1. Lineage (NCBI taxonomy): Eukaryota > Metazoa > Chordata > Amphibia > Anura > Ranidae > Rana > Rana muscosa. The sequence goes on from CM055125.1 coordinate 78,465,934, forward strand.
AAGCCCGGATGATAATAATGGGGTAACATAAGGCGAATAAATGCTGAACATATATTGAGGAAATGTAAGGGAAGGGGGATGGGAAAGATAAAGAGATTAGGAAAGAGGGAGGGAGGGGAAGGGTGGGTGGGGGGTGGTAGAAGTGGAATGAGTAAAGCATGGCGGTACAGGTAAAAGGGATACAGTAACAATCCATCGCATATATACATTCTTTATGGTATGACTTATGCAGTAAGCAACTGGAATTCAGAAGAATATGAGAATAAGACCCAAGGTTGCCAGATTTAGTTAAAATTGGTGCATTCTCTCTTTTCATAGCTGCAATTTCTTCCATGTTGTGTATATGGTGTACTCTATCCAACCAGTCCCTAATTTTAGGTACCCGTTTGGTCTTCCAATGAAGGGGTATGAGTGTTTTTGCTGCAAGGAGGAGATGTCTAGTGAGAGATTTCTTATATTTGCTTATGGTGAGATTGTTAACCTTAATCAGGCAGGCTGCTGCTGTAAGATTTAGATTGGTTTCAGCTATGAATTGGACCCATTTCTTGATCCCATTCCAGTACTCTAGAATTTTTGGACACTCCCACCATATATGGAGGAAGGTACCAGTATCATGTTCACAACGCCAGCATGCATTTGAAGCTGCGGTGGACCATCTCCGAGACCTCTGGGGTGTAATGTACCATTGGGTAAGGATTTTGTAAGAGATCTCCTGATATATGGAGCTCAAGGAGCATTTGTGTGTCATAATACATGCCTTCTCCCGTTGTTTTGTCGATATCTTAATTTTGAGGTCGCTTTCCCATTTAGCCTTATGTTTTAAGTCATCCGTGTGCTGAGCCTAGTTTAACCAGGAATAGGCTAGAGAAGAGGTACGAGCTACTGAGGATCTCTTAAAGCAGAGATTTTCAAATGGGGACATTGGCATGCAGTATAATGACCTAAATTTGCTATTAATCAGGAAATCTCTTAGTTGCAAGTAAAACCAGAGGCCTGGAAACGGCCCTCCCCAATCCGCATCTAAAGATTTGACCCGTGAATCTGATAGGCATTGGGAGGTTGTGCATGGGTATACATCTTTCAGGTGTTGTCCTGGGATAAAATCAGGGTTGTTGGTGACCGGGGTCAGAGGTCCAGGTATGGGGGCAATGTTGTGTTTGCCTACAATTTTGTGCCAGACCTGAAGAGTGTTTGCTACTAAGGGGTGCGTCTGATATTTGTCTGTTTTGGAGTGTAGTGTCCAAGGGTAAAAATGTAGGTTGTTTGGAGTTAAGCTTTGTTCCAGTTGGATCCAATCTTCGTCCTGTCCATGGCAGTGCCAGTCAAGTATCCTAGTAATGTGGGAGGCTTGATAATATTTTTTAAAGTCAGGCAAACCTATTCCTCCTCTGTTTTTGGGGCGTGTCAGCAAGTTGAAATTAATTCTTGGTTTCTTGTCTGCCCATAGGAAGCATATCTGAGCTCTGAGGAGGCTTGTGAAAAAAGTCTCTGGGATTCTAATGGGAAGTGCATTAAAGAGGTAGAGCAGTCTTGGGAGGACCGTCATTTTTAAAATTGAGGCTCTGCCAAACCACGAGAAGGTCTTGGAGGACCATATTTGTAGTTCTCTGATCAGTGAGTTAAGTAGTGGCTTATAGTTGTATTGGTAGAGGGAGTCTAAATTGTCAGTCAGGTGTATTCCTAGGTATTTCAATGTATTTCGTTCCCATCTATAATTGTAGTTGTCCTTCATTAATTTTAGTTGATCAGGAGGAAAATGTAATATTCAGGGCTTCAGATTTGGATTGGTTAATCTTAAAATTGGATATAAATCCAAACATCTCAATTTTTTTTTTTAGGGTAGGGATGGATAGATGCGGTTGTGATAGGAAAAATAGTAAATCATCCGCATAGGCGGCTACTTTGTATTCTCTCTTTCCTATCTTAAAGCCCGAGACATCATCTGCTAGGTTTATTTTCCTTATCAGGGGCTCCAGAGAGATGATGAAGAGAAGGGGGGAGAGGGGGCAACCCTGGCGTGTACCGTTGTGGATCCTAATGGATTCAGAGAAGGTATTGTTGACTTTGACCTTTGTTCCGATAGAGGGCTGAGATCCATAAAAGCATATTTTCATTCAGGCCAATATGGGAGCATGCAGCCATCATATAATCCCAGGAGACCCTATCGAAAGCCATCTCAGCATCAGTAGAAAGCAGTAGAAAGCAACAATCCTTTTGTTTTAGAGTTTCGGGAGAAGTGTATTAAGTTTAATGCTTTGGTGATATTATCTCGTGCCTCTCTGCCTGGCATGAATCCTACTTGTTCTGGTCCTATAATTTTTGACAATAGGGGTTTCAATCTGTTAGCTAATATTTTGGCCAAGAGTTTCAGATCAATATTCAATAGGGAGATGGGTCTATAGTTTGCACATTCCGTCTGGTCTTTGTCCGGCTTGGGTATTACCGCAATGTGTGCCATAAGAAAAGATTCTTGTTTATTCTTAGCTAAATAGTTAAATGTGGATCTAAGGGGCTTTATAAGTAAATGTGTGTAGGTTTTGTAGTACTGTGAGGTGAAGCCGTCTGGTCCTGGGCTTTTCCTTGTTTTGAGGTCTTTGATTGCCTCTAAAATTTCTTCGGTGTCAATGGGTTCTTCTAGTTTCGCTGTGTCTTCTTGAGTGAGCGTGGGAATTTTGCTATCCTTAAGGAATTCAGATATCGTTTCTTGTTTAGTAGTCATTAAATGTGGGGGCTTATGTTGTTCTGGAAGGTTATATAGTTTTGAGTAATACTTATGAAAAAGGTCAGCTATTTCAATAGTCTTGTGTCTAGGGATACCATCTTTATCCCTTATGGCATGTATGTGTCCTGCCATGGTAGTATCTTTTAGTGCTTTGGCTAGAAGTTTGCCACTCTTATCTCCGTGTTCGAAATAGATGCTTTTTTTGAAGAAGAGGGCCTTTCTAATTTTAAGGTCAAGTATAGATTTGAGGGCGGCCCTACAGCGCGTCAGTTCCTCTTCTACCTTGATGGAGAGTGATTGTTTGTGTTGTGATTCCAATGTGGCTATTTGCGAGGACAGTTTAGTTATTTCTTTCTCCCTCTCTTTCTTTTTCCTGGCACCCCATCTCATAAATTCTCCACTTATCACACTTTTGTGAGCTTCCCAGTTATTTAGGGGATTAGTATCTGCGTCTACATTGGCTTTAAAGTATTCATTAATCGCTCCATGAATGTCGTCTTTTATGGTCTGATCCGTCAGGAGTGATGCATTGAGTCTCCAACTAAAAGTGGTGCGTTTCGGAGGGTCGAATGTCAATGAAATAGCTGTGGGAGCGTGGTCGGATAAGGATATTATACCTATTTCAGCCTTATTTAAGGCGCACAAATCCCTTTGTGAGATCAGAATCAAGTCCATTCGTGAGTATCGTTTATGTGGAGGGGAGAAAAAGGTATAATCTCTCTCAGTGGTATGTATAGATCTCCAGGTATCTACTAAAGATAAAGATCTTGAGAGTGATTTGATTCGTTTGAGGATCCTATATGTTACAGCCGTGTGTCCCGTAGAGGTGTCTTTGAGGGGAGAGAGGGGAATATTGAAATCCCCTCCCAAGATGATACAGCCCTCAGCAAACCATTTTAGCTCGTCAATTATCTTATGACAGAATGAGATATGGGCGGTATTCGGGAAGTATACATTGGCGAGTGTAACGGGTGAGCCTGCCCAATCACCTTTGAGGAAGAGGAAGCGGCCCTCGGGGTCCGCAAGGAGTTGTTTGACTTCAAAGGGGGAATCTTTGTTAATCAGTATAGAAACTCCTTTTGTTTTGGCTAGAGGGTTTGTGGCATGGTGCATTTTTGTAAACATGTTATCAGTGAATGTAGGGATATGTTTGCTCTTGAAGTGTGTTTCTTGTAAGAAGACTACAGATGGATGGGCTTTTTTTAAGTTCTCTTAGCAGTTTAGATCTCTTCTCAGGGATATTAAGGCCGTTGACATTGTGGGATATCAGGGTCGGAGATTTCCCAAGATGAGTATATGCCATGGTCTAATTTGTGTAGTTACGTATCGTGTGATTGAGATTCCAGTGCGATTTGCCTTAGGATCAAGGAGCTTGTGGTTATAGCAATATCTTGTTATTAGATAGGATATGGATAGGGTAAGGAAGGGGGTAGGGGTAGTGAGAATGAAAAGGGGGTGAACAGTTTGGGGAGGTTGAGTGAGTCCTCGGGTTACACCTGATAGGTGAAGAGCAAATAAGTCGTCTTTAAAACGAGACGTTAGTGTCAACTCTGAGGGGTAAGTGGGAGGCGTAGCAGAACAAATTTGGCAGTGGGATGGTGATTACCAAAAATGTATCACTAGAGTGTGTTGCGTGTGAGGTTATATCTCATAGAAAATGGAGACAAAACTGGGAGACCTGGGGAAGTGAGCATCATAAAATTGTAATGTAATCTTAAACCGTTAACTTTAAAAAAGTAACAACATTCAAGGGAGAAAAGGGTTGAGTATAGCCTCAATTATAAAAAATAAACTAACAGTATATTGTGCCCTCATCCGTAGTAATGTTTGAGGGGGGAATCCATCAGACATAGGGTAGTGGTTGCTAGGGTCATCTTCCCCTAATAGTCACTCAGGATTAAAGGTTTGATGGACTTTCTCAGGCACTGATATGACAACATACAAATATTACATAAAAAAAAATATTTATTGATGTGTATAAACAAAGGAAACAATAATATTTAAAAAACAAAGACCAAACCCCACAGTATAGAACAGCATGAGTCGGTGACAGAACAGCCGTATACAATCTATCAAAGTGGAGCAGGCCAAGCCTCAACCGGTTTCGCGGCAGAAAAAACGCTTCTTCAGGAGGGTCTATACAAAACATAATATAAATGATAAATACTCTAGCAGTGTGTTAATACAAATATAGAACGTATTTAATATCAACAATATAATCAAAAAGTCAAGGTCTGTGGACTGCTCACCGTAAAGACGTTCAGAGGTGCAGCGACTGCCCAGGTAAACCCCCCGTGGCGGATGAGGGGGAATAAATGTATATGGTGCAGATTGATACAATCTAATAGTAATGATTAAAATAATATGGGTTAGATAATTTAGATTTGAGCCAATTTGACATGGGACACCCAGTGCTGATAGTGGGGGAGGGGGGGAGGGGAGAGGAAAGGAGGGGGAGGGAGAGGGAAGGGGAAAAAGAGGAAACGGAGGTGGGGAAGGAAGGGGATAACGAAGGAAAGGAAGGGAAGGTGGGGGCAAAAAGGAGGGAAAAGGGGAGGAGGGGGGGGGGGAGGGGGAAGGGGGGGAGGTGGTGGAACGTGGGGAGAGAGGGGGGAAAAAGGGGGGGGGGAAAGAGGGGGGAAAGAGAGAAAGGATGGGGGGGGGAAAGAAGAAGGGGGGAGAGGGAGGGAAAGAGGTAGTTGGAGAAGGGAGAAACGATTGAGAGGGAGAGGAAAGATGAAGAAAAGGGGAAAAGGAAGGGGGGAGGGGGGAAGGGAGAAGAGATGGGGAGGAAAGGAAGGGGGGGAGGGGAAGTTCTAATACAGAAGGAGCCGACCTCGACCCCCAATGTACTGGAAACACCAACAAACACCAAACCACTGTGCCCAGCAGATACAAACCAGGAAGGAAGGGGAGACAGACCAAGGAACCCAGAGGGGAAGGGGAAGGAAGGGGGGGGTGGAGGGGGGGGAAAGGGGAGGGGAAATTAGGGCACTTGGGGTAAAGACTGGACTGTATAGCCAGCACATGTAATAGGCTCTTACCAATATTCAAACGTATTGCAGTAATGAGGAAAACCTGAGGAGGATCTAGACAGCCAGAGGGTTATGATAGACCAGATTTGGAGCCCAAAGTCCGGCGAGGTAGAGGGACAAGGTTATAGGCTGTATATGAAACCAAAGAGTTGCATATAAAAAACAGCAATTTTAAGACAGATTGAAAGGCCACTAAGCGCCTTGTTGCTATATAGAGCACTCACCTCGGCATGTCTGTTCCTCACATATGGTTTTCCAGGGGGAGTGTGCGTGCACCACTCACACCAAGGGCTTGCGAACAAGCCACTTATGTGTGTTCCCCGACCCCGCCGTCAGACGCGCCGCAAGTGACGTGCGGCGCGTGACGTCACGGGGTCATCCCTTCCGCACTATGCACACCTGACGTGCAAGTGCGCGTCAATTAACCCAAGGCCGTGGGGCCAGGTCAAACGACGCAAGTACGGGATGACATAGTCATCCCGACCAGGAAGAGAACTGATCCGCCAATAGGGTGAAAATAGGAAGCCGCCGCATCGCATGTAACGTCAGCAGCCAAAGACCAAACAACAATAGAAATGTAATGCAGTAACAATGTACATGTAATAGCAGTATAGGGCTTTTAATAAATGATTAATGATACCAATCAATAACAATATGTTTGACAGAAATCACCAATATACAATTTAAGGGATTGGAAAGAAAAAAAGCACATTTACAGGAATGTGTCACATTGATGGCAGGTTAGGTTGGATATAGACTTATAAATAGGCCATATTTCGGAAGGAAAAAAGGGGGGGGAAAGGGGGGGAGGGGGGAAGGGGAGGGGGGAAGGGAGAGGAAAAAGGGAAGGGGGGAAGGGAGAGGAAGAATAAATGAATAATAAAATTAACTTATAAAAAGGATTTATAGGAGTTCATCTCATTAATTCCAGGGGGAGTTGTGGCATTGAGGTGTTCTATCCACAGGGTTTCCCTCTGTAGGATAGTTCTATCCCAATCGCCACCCCTGGGGCTTGGTTTAACAACTTCCAAGACGAAAAACCGCACGGCAGATAGGTCATACCGATGGTATAGACCCATGTGTCGTCCAATGGTGGTCAGTTTCCCATTGCCAGAATAGTATATGTGATCTCCTATACGTTGTCTGAGCTCACTGATGGTTTTACCCACGTAAAAAGCCTTGCAAGAGCACACCATAAGGTAAATAACCCCCTTGGTGCCACAGTTGGCATATGCAGAGGAGCGGAAATGCTCCCCATTAGGGAGAGTAAAGTTCCGGCCCTCCAGGACCCAAGGGCAACGGGGACATTCTCCACATTGGTAGGTGCCGTTGGGTCCCTGTGGCGGGACACTGTAGGGAATGTAGTGACTCTGAGTTAGGCGGTCCCGTAAAGAGTGAGCTCTGCGGAACACCAATTCTGGATAAGGTCTAAGGTGTTTTTGCAAGGTATTATGTTCGGTGAGCAAATGCCAGTGTTCATTGAGGATATTTCGAAGTGTGCGATGATGACCCAAAAAGGTAGTAACAAATCTGACTGATTCTTGAATAGGTTTCAGTCTAGGGGGGGGGTAAAGCAGAGATTGCCTGGAGCGAAGGCGGGCCTTATTATAGGCCTTTCTCAGGTTGGAGCGAGAATAACCTCTTAGTAATAAACGTTCACGTAAAGCGTTAGCTTGAATTTTAAAGTCACTTTCTGAAGCACAATTTCTACGTATGCGTAGATATTGCGCAAATGGGATACTGCGTATCAATGGCTTTGGATGGGCACTGGTGGCGTAAAGTAAAGTGTTACCGGCAGTCGGTTTACGATAAAGGTTGGTACTTAACGTACCGTCTGGTTGTTTCATGATAGTCAGGTCCAAGAATGGGACCTTAGTATCATCAAAATGTACTGTAAAGGTCAAGTTGAAATCATTACGATTTAGTAAATCCATAAATTGTTCTAATTGTGTACTGGTCCCCGTCCAAACCAGAAAAAGATCGTCAATATAACGATACCAAACCAACGCATGCTCAAGCATTTCCGTGTATTGTTCGTCTGCATTGATAGAGCGCTCCCACCCACCCAAATAGAGATTGGCGTAGGCGGGGGCGCAAGAAGTCCCCATTGCGACCCCCTGTGTTTGTAAAAAAAGTTGATCATTAAAGAGAAAATAATTTTTAGTCAAAATGAAATACAACAGATCAAGGATGAACTCATTGAGTGGCCAAGAGGTCCGCTCCTGTTCGTGTAAAAAAGAACCTGCCACCCGGACGCCCCGCTCGTGGGGGATGCTCGAGTATAATGCCTCGACATCTATGGCCACGAGCAGGGCGTCCGGGGGGACCCGGATACCCTCAATGTGACGCAGCAAGTCAGAAGTATCCTTGATATAAGAAGGCAAGCTGCTGACGTGCGGCATCAAAAAGGCATCAACGAACTTACTGGCATTGTCAGTAAGGGATCCAATTCCAGAGACAATAGGGCGGCCTGGGGGGTTGCTTATATTTTTGTGGGTTTTAGGCAAGGCATAGAAGGTGGGTATACGGGGAAATTTGGGGAGAAGAAATTCTAAAGTATCCTTCTCAATGAGGCCCAAGTGGAAGGCCTCAGTGCAAAGGATATGCAGTTGTGTGGAAAAAGAAGAAATGGCAGCATGAGAAATGGGACAGTACCAATTGACATTTTGGAGAATTGAGAGACACATGTTCTGGTAGAACTCGTGTGTCATTAGAACAATGTTCCCTCCTTTGTCTGAGTTTTTTATTACCAGATCTGGAGATTTCTGTAACATTTTCAAGGCTTTGGTCTGCCCCTGCGTAAGGTTGGAAGGTATAGTCTGCCATTTCTGTCTTTTAAGATCATGAATAGTGGCCTGTACAAATGCCCAGATAGCGGGACATGTCATTAAGTCTGGAAATTTCCGCGAACGGAGTCTAAAAGGTTTGAGTGGATGTAAGATAGTGGAGGTTGGGAGTGGGGGGGTGATGGTGGGTGTCGGTGACTGGAGATCTTCCATGCCACCTTCATCATAAAGGAGCATAAGGTCGCGGAGCGCACGGAACTCCTCCATCGAGAAATGCTTTGTGCGCTCAGCCAACTCCTGCTCTAAATTAATCTTGGCACGATCATTATCATAAATGAATTTAAAGGTGAGGTTGCGAGCAAAGAGGTATAAGTCCTTGATTGTGTCTGTGACTTTTAAAGAGTCCAGAGGACAGAAACCTAAGCCCAATTGTAGAACTGAAAACTCATCCTCAGATAATCTATGAGGAGTGAGGTTAATGATATTCAGATGGGTATTGTGTTGGGAATTGTTTGTGGTGGTAAAGGGGAGGGAAGTGGTTGTGTGTTCTTGTGAACAAATGTGTCTAAATTTCCCTGCTGTTTTTTCAGGGCTAAAAAAATGGCATCCTCGTTAACTTTAGTATATTTATTGGACATGGAACTAAGAACTTTAGGAATTGCCCCATGTAATGAAGTGGACGTGGCAGCTCCACCGGTAACCAGACCAGTGGAATTAGTCACGTTCTGTATTGGCGGCCCACGTATTTTGGGTCCAGTATGTCCCTTTTTGCCTTTCTTGGGGCCAGTGGGAGGTGTACCACCTCCGTATCTTAGTCTCTTACGGGATGAATAGACTGCTGGTGTTGTGGTGGGGTGTATAGGATTTTGTGAAAAGTTAGATGAGGCTGATGAATCAGATTCAGCCTCTGTAGTGGGATTTCGGGCAAAGTTTGCACGTTGAAATCCCCTCTTGGTAGGTACACCACCTGACCATTTATATGCATGTCCCTCTGCAAAGACAGCCTTATCTTTATTAAATTTGGTTTGTTTTTTGATGATGATTTCTTTATTGATGATCTCTAGACGTTCTTTTAATTCCTTCCACTTGGCGGCAAACGTAATGTTGCCAACCAAATGGAGGTATTGTACATTAAGATTATCAATTTCTTGGTCTAGATTGATCATATCCTTAGAATATTGTACAACCAAAGACTTCATCAATTCAGAACTGCAGTTTAAGAGGGAACTTTCCCATATTTTTTTGAAATCTACTGAGGGGTCTTTGATGGTAGGGAAAATTTGGACTCTAAGTCCAATTGGACAAATGTTCTCTGCCAAATAATACCTAAAATATTCGATGTGCCAGTGAAGGTGTGATTTACGCTTTAAGAGTGAAAACATTTTCGAAAAAAACAATTTAAGATCATCTTCAATTTTATGGTCATTCATACAAGAAGTGTGAATTTTAGACATAAACCCAGTCCAATCAGTGCCTAGAACATCCATGGTTATGGCTAGTCGATCTTTTCCCAAAAATTGTTGGTGAAATGGTATAAATAAGAAATAGAAAGCAATATAGCTTTGATAATAGGGTAGAGGCACTCAAAATGATTTTCGTATGGATCACTTGGTGATATCCATCGAAAGAGAGAAACGGGTGTATTATCCACCCTATAGAATGAAGAAAAGGGTTTGACTTTTTGATTATATTGTTGATATTAAATACGTTCTATATTTGTAATAACACACTGCTAGAGTATTTATCATGTATATTATGTTTTGTATAGACCCTCCTGAAGAAGCGGTTTTTCTGCCGCGAAACCGGTTGAGGCTTGGCCTGCTCCACTTTGATAGATTGTATACGGCTGTTCTGTCACCGACTCATGCTGTTCTATACTGTGGGGTTTGGTCTTTGTTTTTTAAATATTATTGTTTCCTTTGTTTATACACATCAATAAATATTTTTTTTATGTAATATTTGTATGTTGTCATATCAGTGCCTGAGAAAGTCCATCAAACCTTTAATCCTGAGTGACTATTAGGGGAAGATGACCCTAGCAACCACTACCCTATGTCTGATGGATTCCCCCCTCAAACATTCAAGGGAGGAGAGAGGAAAAAAGACCCCCCAAAAAAAAAAAAAGGGGGGGTGGGGCAGAGGGGGTAGATTCTCGCAAATCTACCAGATTAGCTGGGATAAATCTTGCCTTACATGAAATGTATAATGAGACTGTATAGACATTAGCAGCATGCGGAAGCCCTGCACATAATTGGGTATTCTTTGCAAAATGAGAATTTACCACATTACCTAAAGTCTGGGAAAAATATTCTTGCAAAGTGTACCTTCCTTTGCCAAGAGAACAGCTTCTTTGTTTTTTAGTAAATCAACCCCAATGCGGTTCATGCTTCTATTTTGTATATGGCTAAGTTGTTATAATTTTTTCCCTCAAGGCGAGTGAGAATTAGAACAAGTTTGGTTTTCCCCATCATAGGTTCTTTGGCTAAGAGAGTTGATGCAGATTGGATGTTATTTGAATGGTTTTGATTTTAAATGTTGGGGGATGTAATTGTTGGAGATACAACAACTTTCAGCTTAGCCCATTGACTGCAGTTCACAAACAGTACACTAGATGTCGCTAATGCTCAGTGATATGCTATGCTATACATTTTATATGATGTGTTGTATTTCCTGTACATAGTGCTGTACTTGTTGGTTGCTTTTTCCTGTCTGTGTTCTTCTTACCATGTGAGGTGACATCTTTGGTAGTGTGGTTATGTTCCAATAAAGAAGCCAGTTCCTGTTACTCCACAACGTCTGATCTGAATTGACTCCGCTGCACCCAGCAATCGTACTCTGCAACATGTTATGGGCCCAGTGTCCGGATAAAGTCTTATGACCAGGTGCGGCCCAGGCAGAACAAAGCCTCAAACGGGAAACAGTGTGGCTGATGCGGAGATCGACATAAGGAAGTTTTCCAGTGACATCTCCTATAGACAAGTAAGACTGTTCATATATAAAGGAGGGAAAAAAAATGCCCGGAAACTCAGAGCTTAAACTCTCAGTGGCCAAGCTGAACAATGACAATTATCAGCTATGGAAGTTCAAAGTGGAAATGCTATTATCCAGAGACGACTTGTGGGAAGTTACCACCACAGAGAGGCCACAGGATAATAATCAGGACTGGGACAAGAAAAACAGACAGGCATGGGCCACCATAAGCTTACTAGTGGAGGATGATTAGCTCATTCATATACGCCATGAGGACAAAGCGAAAGGCATGTGGGACGTACTGAAAAGACTGCATGAAAGATCCAGTTTAAACAGCAAGCTGTTTCTGCTGCGGAAACTTTACAAAATGAGACTTGGCAGAGAACAGAACATGCAGGAGCATATAAATGCAATGCTGGAAGTGATTGCGCAACTCAGATCAATCGGGGAGAATATAACAGACAGTCACACTGCAGCCATGTTGTTATGCAGTTTGCCCGACACATATACTGCACTAATCAATGCACTGGAGACAGATCTGACGGTAGCATTTGTAAAAACCAGGCTCATAGATGAGTATCAGAGAAGAAAGAAATTAGTGCATGACTCCACAGAAACCGACACAAGAACCGCTCTTAGGCCCCTTTCACACTGAGGCGCTTTGCAGGCGCCATTGCCCTAAAAATAGCGCCTGCAATGCGCCCCAAAAAAGCCACTCAATAGTATCCAATGTGAAAGCCCGAGGGCTTTCACACTGGAGCGTTGCGCTTGCAGGAGGGTCAAAAAACTCCTGCAACCCGCATCTTTGAGGCGCAATAGGAGTGCTAAAAATAGCGCTCCTATAGCGCCCCTGCCCATTGAAATCAATGGGGTAGTGCCTCCAAAATGCCCGCAAAACGCTGCAAAGAGGCGTTATTGCGGGCGTTTTTAACCCTTTTTCGGCCGCTAGCGGGGGTTAAAATACCCCCGATAGCACCCGCAAATCGTGGCGAAAAAAAAAAGGTATGGCGGCGCTAAAAATAGTGCCGCTATACCGCCAGCACATCCAGCGCCTCAGTGTGAAAGTAGCCTTAAAGCTACAGATGCAAGATTACACAGGAAAGAAACCAGAGTGTGTTTCAGATGTCACAAACAGGGACACATAAAGAAAGACTGTACTATATGGAAAGCAGAGCAAATGAGACAGCGTCCCTCTTATGCTAAACAAAAGGTCAAAACCACAATCAATGATCCATGGGAAGGAAACTGGAATGCCACATTTAAAATGACAGGCAACAATAAATGCCAAGGCTGGTGCATCGATTCGGGGGCAACCAGTCACATGACGAGTGATAGAAGTTTCTTCACAGAACTTGATCTGAACAACAAAGAAACTATTTATCTTGCAGATGGAAGCAAAATACATGCAGAAGGATATGGGCATGGAACCCTTGTATGCCCGGATGATGCGGGACACAATTCAGCCATACCAGTGAAAGATGTGCTTTATGTTCCTAATCTAGAAGGAGGACTCTTATCTGTGAAGCGTCTAACAGCCAGAGGACTCACTGTAAAATTCCAAGGTGACAAGTTTTCTATTCTAAACGGCAAACAGACAATAGCAAGTGCCAAGCTGGATGATCATCTATATCACCTCGACACAGTGAAGAAAAAGGTTAGACTATGTACACACAAGCACAATGACTGTATACATATATGGCACAGATGTCTAGGTCACAGACACCCAGAATGCATACAGGAACTACAGAGGAGGAATCTGACAAGGGATCTAACAGTATCCCCTTGTCCAGTTACTAATAAGTGTGAATGTTGCATTAAATCCAAAGCTACAAGAGCAAAACTTCCCAAAGTCAGTCAGAAGAGAGCTTCAAGACCACTTGACTTAGTTCACAGTGACGTGTGTGGTCCCTTAAACCCACCAACACCTGGAGGCAACAGGTACATAGTGACTTTCATAGACGACTATTCAAGATACACAGTCACCTACCTAATGCAACACAAGAGTGAAGTTTTCAACAAATTACAAGACTATATAATAAAGACTAGTAACAAGTTTCAGAGGAAGCCTCTCATATTTCGGAGCGATAAAGGAAGTGAATTCACAGGAAGTAAGATACAAGAGTACTTAAAACAGAATGGAATAGAACATCAAAAGACAGTCCCGTATACACCAGAACAAAATGGAGTAGCTGAAAGAAAGAATAGAACTCTGACTGAAATGATCAGATGTATGCTGACAGACTCTGAACTACCACAAAAATATTGGGGTGAGGCAGCTATGACAGCTACATATTTGCAGAACAGACTTCTTTCCAGAACAGTGTAGAAAACCCCATATGAAACTATGGCACAATGAGAAGCCAAGTGTAAAACATCTAAGAGTTTGAGTTTTTGGATGCAAAGCATTCATCTACATACCTAAAGAAAAACGCACCAAACTCCAAAACAGAGCGTTTGAAGGTATCTTGATTGGATACAGTGACAATGTCAAGGGTTACAGAATCCTAAATCCCAAAACAAACAAGGTTACCATTAGCAACAGCATAACTTTTGTTGAAGATTTAAGAGACAATGTAATGACAACAGTAGAAGCAAGAATAGAAGAGAAAACTGACATTGACCAGCCCATCTCTGTAACTTCCGAACAAACAGTTGAAGTGAGTGCAGACTCAACCAGTACTGAAGAGCAGACACAAGAATGCTCAGACAAAAATACGAGACGTTCAACAAGAGAAAACAAAGGTAAACCACCTATACATCTCTCATACAAAGCAAGTCCTGCCAGTATCAATGAACCTGCAAGCTGGGAAGACATATCTCAGCTTTCAGAACAAGAAGCAACTAAATGGATAAAGGCTGCTGAGGAAGAGATAGAATCCATGCATGACACTAAAACATGGACACTTACAGAACTTCCACCCGGAAGGAAAGCCATAGGCTGTAAATGGACTGTTAAAGTGAAATACACAATTGAACGGTACAAAGCAAGACTAGTAGCCAAGGGCTATTCTCAAAAATATGGAGAGGACTATGATGAGACGTTTTCACCAGTAGTCAAGCACACTACAATACGGACTTTTAATGGAATAAAGTTGTATCTGAACCTCTTAGCAGTGTTGAGGCGCTTCAATTTCAATTCTTGTTACATTACACTACAAGCCAAGGAGACTGTGGAGATGCTCTGGAGTGTAGAAGCTTTCTGCCCAGGAATCAGATCATTTACACCAACATCCATACCTTATAGTGGAACTTCACTCTCTCAATCAACGTTGACTTTTTTAAATCATTATGCTGATAGCATTAGTAAATAGATAGGAAAGTATATTATATTTACTTGTTTGAAATTTGTTTTTATACCATTCTTTAGTTACTTCCTGGTTCCCATGTCTAGCCAAATGATGTCATACATCCCAGGAGTCTTCAGGAGGGGTTTTCTCAGGTAAGCACACCCTCCTGCCTGTACGCCTGAGTTAAGGGTAGATGGATTCTAAGAAGTAAATGCTAGATGAATCATCTGCCCTTTCTCAAGATGGCCATGGCCAGAAAAGCTAAGAGGGTGTTTTTCAAAGTGATTTCCCAGCAAAATAAAGCACGGATGGATGTGTTTGCTTTGAATATTAAAAATGAAATTAAGAGCAGTTTTGGTTTGTAGTGCTCAGATGCAGTGTAGTTCTGCTTTAAGATAACAATACCAGTAAGATAACCCTTCGGATCCAGCGCTATCTTTGTACTTTCCTCAAGTGCTGCATTTTGAACACAGAAGGTCAACTGCTTAGCACGGGTGCCATTCAGAGAATGCTTTGCATTTTATCA
This sequence comes from Rana muscosa, assembly GCA_029206835.1. Taxonomy (NCBI): domain Eukaryota; kingdom Metazoa; phylum Chordata; class Amphibia; order Anura; family Ranidae; genus Rana; species Rana muscosa. The sequence goes on from CM055125.1 coordinate 78,481,260, forward strand.
AAGAATGCAAATCATTCTCTGATTGGACGAGGTGGGGACCATGACATGAATGCCTCACCTCTCCACTTCTTTCAATCAGAAAATGCTTTGCTGGATCAATGTAACTATATAAAAATACCCATATCTGCAATTCTTGTTTAAAAAAAAATATCTGCCTATGCATACACTTTAAGAGGTTTATTACATACAATGCCCAGTTTCAGGGACACAATAAATAATAAAGGTATCTGTATTCTAATGAATTACAATTTTTCAAAAGCTGCAGTGGCAAGCCATAGTTAGAGAGGAGGTGAAGACATGTGAGCTTTATTATTAGTCCTGCACATGAAAGTGCCCCCTCTCTTGCCACATCTACTGCAGGATAATGGCCTCTTCTGCCAGGACTTGATAAAGGATGTATGAAACTGCTCACAGACTACAACACAACAGGATATTTCAACTCAATATAAATAAATCAAGACATTGCCAGCCATGGTTGCTTCCTTAATCAGAGTCATCTGTTTCCAAATTCAAAGGCCAAGCGTGTAAATGAGTTTTTCTTCATATTTATTGCTCCTGAGAAATAAATCTTTAATTGTTTTCAAAGGCTCCTACTGTCTGCTTGTAGAAACACCAAGGTGAGAGCATTAAATAATGATGTAGAGTTTAACCCAGGCACTAATTTAGACAGAAGACAGGTAAAAACCAACATGGATAAAAAAGACACATTTGCAATTCTCGATTTTCTAATCCAAACATTATTCCTTGATACAGACCTTTCTGAGTAGAAATATATAACCAATCCTCATGAGCCATATTAAGTGGACAAATAAACAAACTTTAATTTAAAAAAATCTTTGATGTTATCATACAAAATAAAGGGGGTAGGGATGCTCTTAGCTACTACATGGCGGGATCAGAATTGCAGGTCCAATTCTGATTAAGACCCCTTTCACACTGGGGCGTTTTCAGGCGCTTTGGCATTAAAAAAAGCGCCTGTAAAGCGTCTGAAAGAAGCCTCATCTGCAATCCCTATGTGAAAGCCTGAGGGCCTTCAGAGCCCTTTCACACTGCCAGCACCCGAAAAATGCTGGTAAAGCTCCGCTAAGACCCCTTTCACACTGGGGCGTTTTTTCAGGCGCTTTGGCATTAAAAAAAGTGCTTCAATGGGAAGGGGCGATTAAGACCACTTTCACACTGAGGTGCTTTTCATGCGCTTTCTCGCTAAAAACAGCACCTAAAAAGCTCACGAAAACATATTTCCATTGAAATCAATGAATGCTTTCACATTGGGGCAGTGTGCTGGCAGGGCTGTGAAAAACTTCCCTCTCCATTGAAATGAATGGAAAGCTCTTCAAAAGCGCCTGAAAAGCATTTTTACTGGCAGTTTAGAAGCGCCTCAGTGTGCGCTGCAAAGAAGCTGCTTGCAGGACTTTTTTTTACGCCCTGCCAGCGCAGCACCTCAGTGTGAAAGCACTCGGGCTTTCACATTGGGATTGCAGATGAGGCTTCTTTCAGGCGCTTTACAGGCACTTTTTTTAACGCTAAGACCCCTTTCACACTGGGGCGTTTTTCAGGCACTTTAGTGTGAAAGCACTCTGGCTTTCACATTGGGATTGCAGATGCAGCTTCTTTCAGGCGCTTTACAGGCACCTTTTTAACGCTAAAGCGCCTGAAAAACGCCCTAGTGTGAAAGGGGTCTAAAGGGGAATAACCCCTAGAGCAGATCCCTGCAAATCATAAACTAAAAACAGCATGAGATACCAATCTGCAGCAGCTTAAGCTAGGAAGATATTTTCATGTTTTAAAGGGAATCTTGGTTAAGAAAGTATATAGGCCCCTTGCACATGGAGCGTCTAACCCTTGTGCATGCAATTCCAGCGTTTTAGGGTGCCAGAGAGGCCCAGACTTTGATAGGCATCACGGTTGGATGCTCCACCTCTGGCTCCTATGCACACTAAAATGCTGGGATTGCATTCACGGGCTAGATACCCCATGTGCAAGGGGACATAGGCTGCCATTTTGAGCTTTTCTTTTGAGGGCTCATTTACACCAAGTGCAGTGGGACTGTAATAGGTAAGGATGCCTTGCACAGTCCCACCAGGCATTCCAGTTGTCGCACCACAAGACAAGGAAAACCATATTGCGATAATTTGTGCTGAAAAAAAGTATGGCATAGCACAATCAATCACGCTTCAATAAAGTTCACATTAAAAAAAATCATAACCAGTGTGATTTACTAGGATTGGCACACTGCAGTTATTCTGAGGTTATTCTGACTTAAAACAAGTATTCTCTCGAGCAGCAACACCAGGGAAAGGTTCTCCCCTCCATCCATGTAAGGTACTGGTCGCAGTATGAAGTACGAATGCTGTTATTGGGAGAACAACCGAAGCAGGAGTGGACAGCTGAGTTAAGCAGGCTGATCCGGGCAGAGATGTGGTTGGACGAGAGCTACAGAGCCCTCCGGTGGTATGTAGCCCAAGAGTGCCCATGGTCAGCGGATGACAGCCCCACGGAAGGCTTTGACTATGATGGCCTGGGATTGTTGTATTGGAGGCTGTCCAGTGACCCTGACTTTGGGAGTGATCAGGAGTGGCGTTTGGAGGAAATAATGGAGCACAGAGAGCAAAGACTGAATGTCTCGGAAGGGCACTGGGCACAGGAAGATTTGGAGTTTCTGGCCGTTCAGGAATGGGAGCTGGAGATTGCCTACAAACAGCTGCTAGACTCTACTCAGCAGCAGGGTGGGGCCCCCTTTGCCTGGGACTATCAGGAAATACCAGTTGACAACTATGAAATCCTGGCTGAAGAATCGGCAGTGGAAAATCTGAAGATTGCCATCCCTAAAGCCGAAGTGGATGATATGGAGTTCCAGGGAGCTAGCCTGGCTGAAGAATCGGCAGTGGAAAATCTGAAGATTGCCATCCCTAAAGCCGAAGTGGATGACATGGAGTTCCAGGGAGCTAGCCTGGCTGAAGAATCGGCAGTGGAAAATCTGAAGATTGCCACCCCTAAAGCCGAAGTGGATGATATGGAGTTCCAGGGAGCTAGCCTGGCTGAAGAATCGGCAGTGGAAAATCTGAAGATTGCCATCCCTAAAGCTGAAGTGGATGATATGGAGTTCCAGGGAGCTAGGGCAGTTGGCTCATCTTCCCAGCTACAGATTACAGAAGGTATGGACTTAAGGGACTGTTCAGAGGATGTTATGGATTATGCATCGCCTGCCCAAGTACTGGCAGCAGGACAGAGTACTGCAGACCCCTGCTTTACACCCGTGGCAGTTTTGGAGGCCCGAGATGAGAAGGTGATGGTTCCTCTTTCCCAGGGGATTTCAGAGATGCAGGGGGGAGAAGCAGCCTTTTCCCTCCCCAACAGTTAGCCACAGCAGATGGGGTGGAGTCCCCAGCAGAAGTGCTGGCAACAGGGCAGAGTGCTAAAAACCTCTGCCCAGCACCGGAAACAACTGTGGAGTTTCAGGGAGCCGGGGCAGTTGGCCCATCTCTCCAGCAACAAGCTGAGGTGGTAAAGCTTTTACCCCCAGCTGAATCACTGGCAGCAGGGCAGAATGCTACTGGCCGCTGCACACAACTGCCACTTGAGCGGATATCGGTGGATGGGACTACGGTCCCCACTCACAGCAACCCAGCGGAAGAGCTGGCAACAGAGCAGAGTGCCGCGGGCCTCTGCTCTCAACTAACAGAAGAGGGAGTTCCTGTGGTACTGGATGGGACTTCGGTCCTCACTGACACAACCCCAGAAAATGGTGTGACACTGGGACAGGAGGATGTCAGCCTTGCTTTGCAAGCACTGGGGGATTTTCACCTACCACAAGTGGATGGGACTTCGGTCTCCACTTATGTACCTCGGGGATGCTGGGCAGTCGGCCCGGATCCCCAGCGGCATGAAAGACTGAGCCCAGTCACCCTGTCTTCTCCCCAGCGGCGGGTATGTTCTCATAGAGAGTAGTGATGAGCCGAACACCCCCGGGTTCGGTTCGCACCAGAACCCGCGAACGGACCGAAAGTTCGCACGAACATTAGAACCCTATTAAATACAATGGATGCAAACGTTCGGATTCTAAAGTGCTAATTATAACGACTATTATCCATGTTATTGTCCGAAACAGAGTTTGGGAACCCGGCTTCTGCACCAGGGGACATGTATCAATGCAAAAAGAAGTTTTAAAAACGGACGTTTTCCGGGAGCAGTCATTTTAATGATGCATAAAGTGAAAAAAAAAAGTCAAATATTCCTTAAAATATTGTACCTGGGGGGTGTCTAAAGTATGCCTGTGAAGTGCCACGTGTTTCCCGTGTTTAGAACTGTCCCTGCACAAAATAACATTTCTAAAGGGAAAAAAGTCATTTAAAACTTCTTGCGGCTTTAATGCAATGTGTGGTCCCGGTAATATGGATGAAAATCTTTAGGAAAAATGGCATAGCTACCCCATCAACCCCCCCCTACCCCAGCCCATTACCAGCCCCTTTGGGTCTTGTATGGATATTAAGGGGAACCCCGCACACAAAATAAAAAAGGACCTATATACTCTGAACAGCCGTATACAGGCGGTGCATACAAGACAGGGACTGTAGGTTTGTTCTTATGTAGAATCTGTTTATAATTTTGAACAGCTGCATTGTTTAAGTGGAGCTCCATGGCAAATTCCTTTTTTTTTTGTTTTTTGTAAAACATAGGGAACGGTTATCACCCCTGTCACATTTTTTTTGCTGTCTGTGCCCCTGTTCAGAACATTTCACCTCACTTTGCGTCCCAATGACAACTGTTTTTGAAATGTGGTGTTTTTATTGAAACAAGGATTGGTGATAAAGCATCAGTAGAGAGGAGACACATTTCTCCCATATTAATTCTTACAGGAGAGAATTTTCCTTCCAAGGGGTAGATTTCCTCTCACTTCCTGTTGTCTTCTTCCGTTTGCAAGTAGTAGTAGTTTGTAAGTTGGATGTTTGAAAGTAGGGACCTTCCGTATATACTCTGCAGAAATTGGCCCCTTAGGTGTTGGTGTTGGCACAACACTGAAAGCACTCACAGTTATTCTTGGTGGGTGCTGGAACGCCCTTCTGTCAAGTATAATATCAGGAATTGTAATAACATATAATTGTTGATCAGTGGTAGTAAAAATTGGGCCTTTGATGGTGGTGCTGGTGCCCCAACACTGTAAGGCCTGACAGTTACTCTTGGTGGGTGCAGCAATGGTCCCTGCTGTGAATTATTAGATCAATAATTATAATTGCATGCCCCTGTTGAACAGGGGCTGAAAAATTGGGCCTTTGGTGGTGGTGGTGGTGGTGATGGTGGTGCTGGTGCCACAACACTGTAAGGCCTGACAGTTACTCTTGGTGGGCGCAGCAATGCTCCCTGCTGTGAATTATTAGATCAATAATTATAATTGCATGCCCCTGTTGAACAGGGGCTGAAAAATTGGGCCTTTGGTGGTGTTGGTGGTGGTGATGGTGGTGCTGGTGCCACAACACTGTAAGGCCTGACAGTTACTCTTGGTGGGCGCAGCAATGCTCCCTGCTGTGAATTATTAGATCAATAATTATAATTGCATGCCCCTGTTGAACAGGGGCTTAAAAATTGGGCCTTTGGTGGTGGTGGTGGTGGTGATGGTGGTGCTGGTGCCACAACACTGTAAGGCCTGACAGTTACTCTTGGTGGGCGCAGCAATGGGCCCTGCTGTGAATTATTAGATCAATAATTATAATTGCATGCCCCTGTTGAACAGGGGCTGAAAAATTGGGCCTTAGGCACTGGTGGCACAACACTGCAACCCCTCACAGATACTGTACTTGGAGCACAGCAATGAGGCCTGTTGCAAAGTATTGCATCAAAAATTTTAATTACACGCCCCTGTTAAACAGGGGCTGAAAAATTGGGCCTTAGCCACTGGTGGCGTCACCCATAAACCAAAATGATCTTCCAAGCTATCATCGTTAATCGTATCATTGAGGAGGAGGAGGAGGATAGCCAGTCAACATAACAGCACAGGCACTCAGCATCAGCATCAGTCTTGAAGGGATGTGACATTTTAAAATCAATTAGTCTGTTATATCAGCATCTGGTGTGTGGTAGCTGGTGGTGATCCAAGACTGGTTCATCTTGATGAAAGTCAGTCGATCAACCGAGTCGGTGGACAGGCGCACCCTGTGATCCGTGACAAATCCTCCAGCAGCACTGAATGTGCGTTCTGAAAGAACGCTGGATGCAGGACAGGCCAGTAGCTCAATTGCATACTGTGCAAGCTCTGGCCAGTGATCCATCCTCAAGACCCAGTAAGCCAGAGGATTTTCGGTGGGGAAGGTGTCCAAGTCTGACCTTGCCCCTAGGTATTCCTGCACCATGTATATCAGACGCTGGCGATGGTTGCTGGAACCGATCATACTTTGGGGCTGCGGACTAAAGAATTGTCTGAACGCATCGGTCAGACGGCCACCTTCCCCACCGCTCCTTCTTTGACTGCCCGAAGCCTCAGCAACTCGTTGTCCAGGACCAGGAGTTTGTAACCTCCCAGTCTCTGGGAACGCGTTGCACAGACCTTTCTGCAAGGCCTCCCGGAGTTGTCTCATCCTCTGCTCCCTCTGCGACGGTACGATAAGGTCCGCAACCTTACCCTTGTACCGTGGATCAAGGAGAGTGGCCAGCCAGTAATGGTCCCTCTCCTTGATCCGAAGAATACGAGGATCCTTCCGCAGACTTTGCAGGATCAGGGAGGCCATGCAGCGTAGGTTAGCTGAGGCATTCAGTCCGGAGTCCTCTGGGTCACTAAGGACGACATGATCCGCAGCCACCTCCTCCCAGCCACGTACAAGTCCACTGGTTTCTTGGGACTGTAAATCATCCCTAAAAGACTGCTGCTGATGATGCTGAGTGCCAGCCTCCACCTCCATGCTGACACAATCCTCCTCCTCCTCCTCCTCCTCTTCCTGTGTGATGGGTGGGACAGAAGGAACACTGTCTGGGTAAAGGGGGCCTTGAGAGGCAAGGAAGTCCTCCTCTTCCTGCCTCTGTTCTGCCTCAAGTGCCCTGTCCATTATTCCATGCAGCATGTGCTCCAACAGGTGGACAAGAGGTACAGTGTCACTGATGCATGCACTGTCACTGCTCACCATCCTTGTGGCCTCCTCAAATGGTGCCAGGACAGTGCATGCATCCCTGATCATGCCCCACTGGCGTGGTGAAAAAAACCCGAGCTCCCCTGACCCTGTCCTGGTGCCGTAGTCGCACAGGTACTCATTGATGGCCCTCTGCTGCGTGTGCAGCCGCTGCAGCATGGCCAACGTTGAGTTCCACCTGGTGGGCATGTCACATATAAGGCGGTTCTTGGGCAGGTTCAACTCCTTTTGAAGCTCAGCCAGGCGAGCACTGGCATTATAAGATCTGCGGAAATGCACACAGACTTTCCTGGCCTGCCTCAGGACATCCTGTAAGCCCGGGTACCTGCCCAAGAACCGCTGCACCACCAGGTTAAGGACGTGAGCCATACAGGGCACATGGGTCAGTTGTCCCTGTCGGAGGGCGGAGAGGAGGTCGGTGCCATTGTCGCAAACCACCATTCCTGGCTTAAGCTGGCGTGGCGTCAACCACCTCTCGGCCTGCCCCTGCAGAGCAGACAGGACCTCTGCCCCAGTGTGGCTCCTGTCCCCCAAACACACCAGCGCAAGCACGGCATGGCATCTTTTTGCCTGCGTACTTGCGTAGCCCCTTGAACGCCTACGGAGCACCGCTGGTTCCGAGGACAAACCACAGGAAGAGGCCATGGAGGAAGAAGAAGAGGAGGGGGTGGAGGAGAGAGGTGTGTCACAACCAGTAGTAGCATTTTGGAGGCGTGGTGGTGGAACAACCTCCAACACTACTGCACCTTGTCCTGCATCCTTCCCAGCTGCCAAAAGAGTGACCCAATGGGCCGTGAAAGAAAGGTAACGTCCCTGTCCATGCCTGCTGGACCATGAGTCAGCGGTAATATGCACCTTACCGCTGACCGCCCTGTCCAGCGAGGCCAAGACATTGCCTTCCACATGCCTGTAGAGAGCCGGAATAGCCTTCCGTGCGAAAAAGTGTCGTTTGGGAACCTGCCACTGAGGAACCGCACATTGCACAAACTCACGGAAGGGGGCCGAGTCTACCAACTGAAAAGGCAGCAGTTGAAGCGCTAGCAATTTAGCCAAGCTAGCATTCAACCGCTGGGCATGTGGATGGCTGGGAGTGAACTTCTTTTGACGGTCCAGCAGCTGGGGCAGGGAAATTTGCCTGCTAGAATCGAACGTTGGTGTACTGCTAGCAGAGTGCCTGCAAGTACTTGCCTGTGACACACCTAATTCTACACCTTCATTCCTCTCAGAGCAGGTTTCAGAGAGGAGTGAAGGTATAGTGGGGTTGGAGATCCCAGCTGATGCGGTGCAAGAAGAGGTCAGCTTTGTTCTTTGGTGTGGGTCTTTAAGGTAGGCTTGCCAACGAGCTGCATGGCAGGTCAACATATGTCTGATCAAGCATGTGGTGCCCAAGCGGCTGATGTTTTTGCCACGCGATATACGCTTGAGACATATGTTGCAAACAGCAGCTGTGCAATCTGATGCACTCGCCTCAAAAAAGGCCCACACCAAAGAACTTTTTGCATGACGGGCAGAGGCAGCGCCCTGCACAGGCGGAGCTCTGCGGTGTGATTCCGTCGGTGTGCTGCCCATACGCTGGCCACTCAAGGGCATCCTGCCTCGTTGGAGATGTGCCTCCTCCTCATCCTCCTCCTCCTCCTCTCTCCTATTAGGCACCCACGTGGAGTCAGTGACCTCATCATCCCCTCCCTCCTCATCACTGGAGCCAATCTGGCAATATGCTGCAGCTGCTGGAGCATGACTGCCAGATTGGTGTCCTTCTTGAGCATCCCCTCTCTCTGCTCTCACGCTGCTGCCTTCCTCTAGCTGGGTATCATCATCAGATCCTTCCAAACGCTGGCCATCCTCCTGGAGCATGTACCCAACACTGTGCTCAAACAGTTCGGGGGACTCCTCAGGAGGAGGGCATGGTGGGTCTAGGGAAGGATTGACTAATGAAGATAATGATACCAGAGAAGAGGACACTTTGGCAGCTGCTTTGCCAGTACCCTGAGCCTGGGTGAGAGAGGATGAGGAGGATGAGGTGGGCTTGGTCATCCACTCTACCAAGTCTTCGGCATGATGTGGCTCAACATGTCCAGCTGCCGAAAACAAGGACAAGCGTGTCCCATGGGCATGTGCTGATGACAATGCACCGCGTACACGACCAGCACTGTTGCCCCCAGACACAGAGCCTGCTTGCCCTCTTTTTTTGCCTCCTGACTGTCTGCCTCTCCTTGGTTGCCTTCCAGACATTTTAATGGATGGCCTGCAGGGAGATGGGAAAAACAGCAATAAGGGCTACCTTCAGGTGTATACTGTGCAGGAGGCTTAGCAACAATGACACTGACACTGTCCCCTGCCTATCCTTCTCTGTCCCTAAACACAAGGATTGAAAATATGGTTCAGCAAAATAGTTTTAGAACAGAATAGCACACTGACACTTTCCCTCACTGTCCTACTCTGTCCCTTACTACAAACAAGATTTAGCACAGAATAGCACACTGATAATTTCTACGAGTGTCCTTCTCTGTCCCTAAACTCAAGGATTGAAAATATGGAACAGCAAAATTGGTTTAGAACAGAATAGCACACTGTCAGTTTCACTCACTGTACCTCTCTGTCCCTAAACTCAAGGATTGAAAATATGGAACAGCAAAATTGGTTTAGAACAGAATAGCACACTGTCAGTTTCACTCACTGTACCTCTCTGTCCCTCAACTCAAGGATTGAAAATATGGAACAGCAAAATAGGTTTAGAACAGAATAGCACACTGTCAGTTTCACTCACTGTACCTCTCTGTCCCTCAACTCAAGGATTGAAAATATGGAACAATTAAATTTGTTTAGAACAGAATAGCACACTGTCAGTTTCACTCACTGTACCTCTCTGTCCCTCAACTCAAGGATTGAAAATATGGTTCAGCAAAATAGTTTTAGAACAGAATAGCACACTGACACTTTCCCTCACTGTACCTCTCTGTCCCTCAACTCAAGGATTGAAAATATGGAACAGCAAATTTGGTTTAGAACAGAATAGCACACTGTCAGTTTCACTCACTGTACCTCTCTGTCCCTCAACTCAAGGATTGAAAATATGGAACAGCAAAATTGGTTTAGAACAGAATAGCACACTGTCAGTTTCACTCACTGTACCTCTCTGTCCCTCAACTCAAGGATTGAAAATATGGAACAGCAAATTTGGTTTAGAACAGAATAGCACACTGTCAGTTTCACTCACTGTACCTCTCTGTCCCTCAACTCAAGGATTGAAAATATGGAACAGCAAAATTGGTTTAGAACAGAATAGCACACTGTCAGTTTCACTCACTGTACCTCTCTGTCCCTCAACTCAAGGATTGAAAATATGGTTCAGCAAAATAGTTTTAGAACAGAATAGCACACTGACACTTTCCCTCACTGTACCTCTCTGTCCCTCAACTCAAGGATTGAAAATATGGAACAGCAAATTTGGTTTAGAACAGAATAGCACACTGTCAGTTTCACTCACTGTACCTCTCTGTCCCTCAACTCAAGGATTGAAAATATGGAACAGCAAAATTGGTTTAGAACAGAATAGCACACTGTCAGTTTCACTCACTGTACCTCTCTGTCCCTCAACTCAAGGATTGAAAATATGGTTCAGCAAAATAGTTTTAGAACAGAATAGCACACTGACACTTTCCCTCACTGTCCTACTCTGTCCCTCCCTACAAACAAGATTTAGCACAGAATAGCACACTGATAATTTCTATGAGTGTCCCTCTCTGTCCCTAAACTCAAGGATTGAAAATATGGAACAGCAAAATTGGTTTAGAACAGAATAGCACACTGTCAGTTTCACTCACTGTACCTCTCTGTCCCTCAACTCAAGGATTGAAAATATGGTTCAGCAGAATAGTTTTAGAACAGAATAGCACACTGACACTTTCCCTCACTGTACCTCTCTGTCCCTCAACTCAAGGATTGAAAATATGGAACAGCAAAATTGGTTTAGAACAGAATAGCACACTGTCAGTTTCACTCACTGTACCTCTCTGTCCCTCAACTTAAGGATTGAAAATATGGTTCAGCAAAATAGTTTTAGAACAGAATAGCACACTGACACTTTCCCTCACTGTACCTCTCTGTCCCTCAACTCAAGGATTGAAAATATGGAACAGTAAATTTGGTTTAGAACAGAATAGCACACTGTCAGTTTCACTCACTGTACCTCTCTGTCCCTCAACTCAAGGATTGAAAATATGGAACAGCAAAATTGGTTTGGAACAGAATAGCACACTGTCAGTTTCACTCACTGTACCTCTCTGTCCCTCAACTCAAGGATTGAAAATATGGAACAGCAAATTTGGTTTAGAACAGAATAGCACACTGTCAGTTTCACTCACTGTACCTCTCTGTCCCTCAACTCAAGGATTGAAAATATGGAACAGCAAAATTGGTTTAGAACAGAATAGCACACTGTCAGTTTCACTCACTGTACCTCTCTGTCCCTCAACTCAAGGATTGAAAATATGGTTCAGCAAAATAGTTTTAGAACAGAATAGCACACTGACACTTTCCCTCACTGTACCTCTCTGTCCCTCAACTCAAGGATTGAAAATATGGAACAGCAAATTTGGTTTAGAACAGAATAGCACACTGTCAGTTTCACTCACTGTACCTCTCTGTCCCTCAACTCAAGGATTGAAAATATGGATCAGCAAAATTGGTTTAGAACAGAATAGCACACTGTCAGTTTAACTCACTGTACCTCTCTGTCCCTCAACTCAAGGATTGAAAATATGGAACAGCAAATTTGGTTTAGAACAGAATAGCACACTGTCAGTTTCACTCACTGTACCTCTCTGTCCCTCAACTCAAGGATTGAAAATATGGTTCAGCAAAATAGTTTTAGAACAGAATAGCACACTGACACTTTCCCTCACTGTACCTCTCTGTCCCTCAACTCAAGGATTGAAAATATGGTTCAGCAAAATAGTTTTAGAACAGAATAGCACACTGACACTTTCCCTCACTGTACCTCTCTGTCCCTCAACTCAAGGATTGAAAATATGGAACAGCCAATTTGGTTTAGAACAGAACAGCACACTGTCAGTTTCACTCACTGTACCTCTCTGTCCCTCAACTCAAGGATTGAAAATATGGAACAGCAAAATTGGTTTAGAACAGAATAGCACACTGTCAGTTTCACTCACTGTACCTCTCTGTCCCTCAACTCAAGGATTGAAAATATGGAACAGCAAAATTGGTTTAGAACAGAATAGCACACTGTCAGTTTCACTCACTGTACCTCTCTGTCCCTCAACTCAAGGATTGAAAATATGGAACAGCAAATTTGGTTTAGAACAGAATAGCACACTGTCAGTTTCACTCACTGTACCTCTCTGTCCCTCAATTCAAGGATTGAAAATATGGAACAGCAAAATTGGTTTAGAACAGAATAGCACACTGTCAGTTTCACTCACTGTACCTCTCTGTCCCTCAACTCAAGGATTGAAAATATGGTTCAGCAAAATAGTTTTAGAACAGAATAGCACACTGACACTTTCCCTCACTGTGCCTCTCTGTCCCTCAACTCAAGGATTGAAAATATGGAACAGCAAATTTGGTTTAGAACAGAACAGCACACTGTCAGTTTCACTCACTGTACCTCTCTGTCCCTCAACTCAAGGATTGAAAATATGGAACAGCAAAATTGGTTTAGAACAGAATAGCACACTGTCAGTTTCACTCACTGTACCTCTCTGTCCCTCAACTCAAGGATTGAAAATATGGTTCAGCAAAATAGTTTTAGAACAGAATAGCACACTGACACTTTCCCTCACTGTACCTCTCTGTCCCTCAACTCAAGGATTGAAAATATGGAACAGCAAATTTGGTTTAGAACAGAACAGCACACTGTCAGTTTCACTCACTGTACCTCTCTGTCCCTCAACTCAAGGATTGAAAATATGGTTCAGCAAAATAGTTTTAGAACAGAATAGCACACTGACACTTTCCCTCACTTTACCTCTCTGTCCCTCAACTCAAGGATTGAAAATATGGAACAGCAAATTTGGTTTAGAACAGAATAGCACACTGTCAGTTTCACTCACTGTACCTCTCTGTCCCTCAACTCAAGGATTGAAAATATGGAACAGCAAAATTGGTTTAGAACAGAATAGCACACTGTCAGTTTCACTCACTGTACCTCTCTGTCCCTCAACTCAAGGATTGAAAATATGGTTCAGCAAAATAGTTTTAGAACAGAATAGCACACTGACACTTTCCCTCACTGTACCTCTCTGTCCCTAAACTCAAGGATTGAAAATATGGTTCAGCAAAATAGTTTTAGAACAGAATAGCACACTGACACTTTCCCTCACTGTACCTCTCTGTCCCTACAAACAAGGATTAGCACAGAATAGCACACTGTCACTGACACTCTCCCTACCTATCCTTTTCTTTCTCGTACATCACGGGACACAGAGCGACATAGTCATTACTAATGGGTTATATAGATACCGTCAGGTGCTGGCACTGGCAACTTCCAAAACCGGAAGTACCCTCCCCTATATAAGCCCCTCCCATCCGGGAGCACCTCAGTTTTTTGCCAGTGTCTAAGGTGTTGGCCAAGAAGAAACATGTGTTTTTCACTGAGCTTGCGTACAGGTTCTTTTGGGCCTCAGTAAGCTATTCCGGATCTGACCAAAAAAGCTTCATAGCTAAACGGTCGGTACCCGGGCCTTGCAGAGAAGAGCAAGGTTTTGCCTGTAATGCTTCTCTTAGGAGAGCTGGACCCTGGGATCCAGAGCTCTGGTCATACCCACGACCAAGATGTTTTCTGTGCAGGGTGCTATACAGGTCCAGGGTAGTGGAATCCTTGGGAACCCGGTCCCTGAAGGTTTGATTACAATGCCTGCCGTGATAGGTGAAGTTTGGGCTTTTGTGGACCAAACAAAGTCCTGCGGCGGGGAACAGGTAAGTGGGGGCCCCCAGGAACTTGGTTCTATTGGGGGACCCCCAAGCCTAATTTGTCTTTCTGTCTGTTACCTAACGGTATTCCCGCTAATATTCTGTGTATGCCTGTTACTACTGAGAAAATGTAAAAATTTTAATAGTAGGCAAGAAAAAAAAAAAATGTAAGACCGCGGTACCTGTGTTAGACACTAGAGGCCGCTATGGTTCTTTTCTTGTAATGTGGATTTTTTTCTTCCAGAATCAAATCCAGGCAGTTGGTATGTTCTCTGCTGGGAAGCTGTCTCCTCTGCCCTGTTGCTGCGCTCATCCATCCCCGGGCCCTGTGGCAAAGGGACCCTGGCTCCCATCTAGCTCCTTGTTGTTTTCAAAAAAGGCGCCGAAGGCGCACGTGCCCACGCGCGTGCGCGTGCACGCGCCTCTATTCATAGAGGCGATCTGGAAAAAGGGGCGGAGCGGGTGGATGGCGCTCAGGTGTGCGCCGCGGCGCTACTGCGCATGTGCGGGCGTCCAGCGTGTTTTGAAGCACATTATAGCTGGCTGTTGAAGTGCACAGACAGAGCTAGCAACAATATAAAGGCACATAGAGGCGGTTGATGCAGGCATCCCCTAGAAAGGCACTTTAGTAGACACCAACTGTGATATAGCAGCAATTGTGCTAGACTATTCTCAGTAAAAGTGGTGTATTACGGCTGGAATACCTCAGCTTTAGGCTTAGGAATATGCCGTCCAGAAGCTCCGGAACTGAAGCTTCCAGGAAGCGAAGGGGGTCTCATCGGGCTCTGAGGATCTTGGGCATACTTCTGCTGCACCAGTCTCCCCTGAAGTTCAGAGGTAAGTGACCGTAGAGACCCCGCAGGGGTACTTGGTACTGTGGCTGTCCTCAGTTCACCTGCTCCTGTGTATGTAACAGAGGAGGTTTTTTCCTCAGCTCTGGGAGGATTAGAGAGAGATTGTCAACATTGATCGGTGCCTCCCTGTCAGGGAAAGCACGCCCGATCTCCGTCTCCTCCTTCAGAGTGCCTGTTAGCAGAGCAACAGTCCCATACAGGGATCGACCTGCCTGAAGGGGATCAGGATGAGGTTGATTCTGTTATAGAGGAATCAACAGTGGGGGAACCTTTTCTCAGCATCTCAAACTGAAAGATTATGGGTTCAGTCTCTGACTAACATGGTCCGATCAGCATTTAAAAATGCACCTTGCGGAACCATCAACCACTACTGTATCCTCGTTGGGGTCGCTAGAAGCCCCCAGACTGTCTGTTCTTTTCCACTTCACCCTTTGCTGAAAGGGCTCATTTACCAGGATTGGGAACATCCTGAGAAAATATTTATTCCCCCAAGAGATTTCCGGTGGTCTATCCCATGGAGGATAAGTTCATCAAAAAAAAAAAAATGGAAGGTCCCTACAGTGGACGCAGCCATCTCTTGTATGTATAAATCACTCACATGTCCAGTGGATAATGTCCAAATGTTCAAGAACCCAATAGATAAAAGATTGGAGTCCTTATGAAAATCTGCTTCTTTCTACAGCAAGCTTGGTGACACAACCAGCAGTAGCAGCTATTGGGGTCTGCTAAGCAGTGAAGGATCAGTTGAAACAGGTCTTGAGGGACTTGACAGATCAGCAGGCTTTGCCCTAGCTGATCTACCTAGAGCCTTAGGCTTTGCGGTTGACGCCATAAAGGATTCAGTCCATCAGGCCTCCCGCCTTACGCTGTCTATAGTACATATGCGTAGCCTCCTATGGCTCAAAAACTGGTCTGCTGAAGCTCCCTGTAAAGAATGGCTGGTTAGCGTCCCATTTCATGGTGAACGCTTATTCAGGGAAAACCTGGACAAATATATCCAGAAAATTTCCAGCGGTAAAAATACGCTCTTGCCGGTTAAAAACAGAGTTAGAGGTCCCTCTTTAAGAGGCCTGCTTCTCCAGTCCCTGGGGCATCGGCTGTGTAACAGTTCCGACGGCCTCCTCGGTCAATTCCCGGGGGTAAAAAACAGGGACAATAGCAGGGTAATGAGAAACCCTGGGTCAGGGGAGGTATAAAACCTCCCCCAAAGTTAAATTCATTGAAGCCCCCACTCAGTCGGGTGGGGGGAGGACTCCAGTTGTTCGCAAGAGACCTGGCGGGACACGATCAAGACAGATAGGTGCTCTCCGCAGTATGTTTGGGATACAGTTTGGAGTTAAAAGACTCTCCTCCTTCCCATTTTTTGAGGTCAAACGTGCCAAGGGATCCCCGGAAGAGAGAGTCCCTCCTGTTGGCACTAGAACAACTATTGCTCCAAGGAGTAATTATGGAGGTTCCCCTGGAAGAATGAGGGTTCGGGTTTTACTCAAACCTCTTTACAGTCCCGAAGCAAACGCGGACGGGAGGCCCATATTAATTCTAAAAGGGCTATACAAATTCCTGTATATCAGGACTTTCCGATGGAGTCGATCCGATCGGTGGCCACTGCCCTACAAGGGGAGGATTGGTTAGCCGCGATCGACATCAAAGATGCTTATTTGCACATTCCTATCTTTCCAGTCCACCAAAAATTTCTACGCTTTGCAGTAGAAGGGCGCCATTTTCAGTTCAGAGCCTTACCCTTCGGTTTGGCCACAGCACCACGAGTGTTTACAAAAATTCTGGCCCTTTATTGGCCAATCTAAGAACACAAGGTGTAATGATAATGGCATATCTAGATGACTTGTTGCTGATAGACCACTCAGTGAAAAAACTAGACGTGGTCGTTCACAAGACAATCAAGTATCTGGAATCTCACGGTTGGATTATCAACCGAGACAAGTCAGCCCTAAAAACCAGTCAAAAGTCTGGAATACTTGGGGCTAAGGTTGGATTCAGGCCAGAGAAAAATATTCTTGCCTCGAGGAAAGGTGTTGTCTTTGAAAGATTTGATCCACTTAGTGGGTACAAAAAAGACAGCCGTCCATACGCCTGTATATGAGGCTGCTGGGAAAAATGGTGGCATCATTCGAAGCAGTACCCTACGGTCAATTCCATTCAAGGAATTTGCAAGGGGCCATACTGTCAGCCTGGAACAAAAAAGTTCAGGCCCTAGACTTACAATGTCCTTGTCCCCTTCCGTTCGCAAGAGCCTCCGTTGGTGGTTGGTTCCCCAGAATCTGGAAAAAAGGAAATCCTTCAGTCCGATTTCTTGGAAGGTGGTCACTACAGATGCCAGCCTTATAGGCTGGGGAGCAGTACTGGAGCAATGGTCTCTCCAGGGCAGATGGTCGGATGCAGAAAAGGCCCTGCCCATCAATCTCTTAGAGATACGAGCAGCCCGGTATGCCCTAGTAGCATGGACATCCAAACTCCAAGGGTCCCCTGTCAGAATTCAATCAGACAATGCCACAGCAGTGGCATATATCAATCATCAGGGGGGCACCAGGAGTCGTGCAGCCCAGAGGGAAGTAAATTACATCCTGAAATGGGCAGAAAGATATGTCCCAGCCATATCTGCGGTATTTATTCCAGGAGTGGAGAATTGGAAGGCGGACTTTCTAAGTCGCTAGCAATTATGCCCAGAGGAAGGGTCCCTTCACCCCGAGGTTTTCTGGACAATATGTCAGCGGTGGGGAACATCGGATGTAGATCTTCTAGCATCCAGATTCAACGCAAAGGTGGACAGGTTTGTCTCTCGGACAAGGGATCCCCTAGCTTGCGGCTCGGATGCCCTAGTGTTCCCTTGGGATCAGTTCAAGCTGATATATGCATTCACACCGCCACAATGGTTACCTCGATGACTCCGCAGAATCAGGGTAGAAAAGGAACCAGTGATTCTGGTGGCTCCAGCGTGGCCCCGAAGAGCGTGGTACGCGGAGATTGTAAAATGTCAGTGGGGAGTCCTTGGTCTCTCCCACGTCGTCCAGACCTGCTTTCGCAAGGACCGATATACCACCCTTCCTTACCAGCCCTAGGTTTGACGGCCTGGCTATTGAAGCCCACATTCTAAAAAAGAGAGGGCTCTCTAATCCTGTGGTATCTACCATGATCAATGCCAGGAAGCCGGTATCCAGGCAGATCTACTATAGAATCTGGAAGGCGTACATCGCGTGGTGTGAGGCCCAGAAATGGCATCCACATAAGTACGTAATAGGTAGGATTCTGGACTTCCTACAGTGGGCTGTAGATAGGAAGCTTGCCTTGAGTACTATCAAGGGTCAGATTTCGGCCTTGTCAATATTTTTTCAAAGGCCCTTGGCTTCGCATTCACTAGTCAAAGCCTTTATACAAGGAGTGATGCGTATTAGTCCTCCGGTTAATATTCCCATATGTCCATGGGATCTAAACTTGGTTCTGTCGGTTCTACAAGAACAACCATTTGAACCATTACATCATATTTCTTTGGTGCTTCTCACCAGGAAATTGATTTTTCTAGTAGCCATTTGTTCGGCTAAAAGAGTGTCGGAATTAGCAGCTATGTCCTGTAAGGAGCCATATCTGGTTATCCATAAGGATAGAGTAGTGTTACGTCCTCATCCAGCCTTTCTTCCTAAGGTGGTATCGAGGTTTCATTTGAACCAAGATGTGGTTCTTCCTTCTTTTTTCCCCAAACCTACTTCGGTAGAGGAAAAGTTATTGCATTCTTTGGATGTAGTAAGAGCAGTTAAAGCTTATCTAAAGGCCACTGCTCAGATTCGCAGAACGGATACTTTGGTTATTCTGCCGGAAGGCCCCAGAGAGGGTCAGGCAGCATCAAAATCTACTTTAGCCAAGTGGATTCGACAGGTCATAATACAAGCCTATGGCTTGAGAAGGAGACCGCCTCCGTTCAAAGTTAGAGCGCACTCCACGAGAGCAGTTGGAACTTCATGGGCAGTGCATCACCAGGCCTCCCTGGCTCAAATCTGTAAGGCCACAACATGGTCTTCAGTACACACGTTTACTAGGTTCTACCAGGTGGACGTTAGAAGTCAGGAGGATGTCGCCTTTGGGCGCAGTGTGTTGCAGGCCGCAAAAGATCCTCATGTCTGATAGCGCTCAGCTTATATATGGTGTATCCCCCCCCTCATTGGGCATTGCTTTAGGACATCCCATTAGTAATGACTATGTCGCTCTGTGTCCCGTGATGTACGAGAAAGAAAATAGGATTTTTATAACAGCTTACCTGTAAAATCCTTTTCTTGGAGTACATCACGGGACACAGAGCTCCCGCCCCTCTTTGGGGACACTTATTGCTTTGCTACAAAACTGAGGTGCTCCCGGATGGGAGGGGCTTATATAGGGGAGGGTACTTCCGGTTTTGGAAGTTGCCAGTGCCAGCACCTGACGGTATCTATATAACCCATTAGTAATGACTATGTCGCTCTGTGTCCCGTGATGTACTCCAAGAAAAGGATTTTACAGGTAAGCTGTTATAAAAATCCTATTATTTGTCCCTAAACACAAGGAATCCAGGAATAGTAAAGGAAAAATAATGACACTGTCCCTGCCTATGCTTCTCTTTCCCTGCTCCGGAACACACTACACAAGGCCGCCGCGCTGGCGGCCTTTTATAGTGTGGGGCGTGTACTAAACCCCATCAGCAATAATTGGCCACAGGCATTCTGCCTGTGGCCAATCATTGCTCTCCTCGCTGCCGGCGCTGTGATTGGCCAAGCATGCGGGGTCACAGTGCATGCTTGGCCAATCACAGCGCCTGGATGACACTGCGATGGCGTAGTGCATTGTGGGCCGTTCGCGTCACTCGAATTTGGCGCGAACGGCCCAAATCGTTCGATCTTCGTCGAACGATCGAACAGCCGATGTTCGAGTCGAACGTATGTTCGACTCGAACACGAAGCTCATCCCTAATAGAGAGGCAGAGGTTGGCTGGGTAAGTGATGCTCTGTTTGGAGAAATTTATTTGGGGTACTGTTTGGATACCGGCATTAGAAGAAGGGACCTATGGACTAACTTCGGAGTCAACCCGTCTGGGGTCCCCTCCTCTGTTAGTCTCCTGCTGAAAGGGGAGAGATGTAACGGGAAGGCCCGGGGAACTAAGAATCGCTTAGAAAGTATGAGATACCCTTGCTTCAGCTCCCCCAATGCCTCTTATGTGTCAACCACCCTGTGTCTCTATTAGGGGCACAGGGTGAATGAAAACCCCAATATGGTCTATGATAGCCATATTCAATGCTGCACATACATTGTATCTAGATTGGATGTGTACTGTGAGGGGGGGGGGGGGGGGTTAAGGTGATTTGCATTCTATTGTCTATTATGAATTAAGTCTGCTACTGTGACGAAGTGGATTGGAGCTGGTCGACCGTCTGGCTGCATATTATGGGATGTTGAAGTGTCTTCTGTGAGGAGGGGGGTGAATCACCCCTCCTGCTAAGACTGTTTACTGAAGGAGAAGTTTTAACACACCTGATTTGTATCATCATTGTCATTGGACAGTTTAACCCGCCCTGTTCCCCAAGGATGGGAGGGAAGGGTTTTGAAGAGAAATGTGTTACCATGTGTTTTGAAAATAAAGTCATTCCCTGTTTTGGAACTTGAAATACAGAGCGTTGTCTCGTATCTCTGGAAGGATTAATCCTATGGGAAGTGGTCGCCTGGCTGTGGAGGGTCGATAGTGGTTGTGTGTTCAGAGAGGGAATATTCTAAATGGCGTTAACCCCTTTCATATTGGGAGGTGTCGTTACAGATGGGATCTGTAGACTATTATACCATGATCAGGGCAGGTGCAAGGATTTTTGACACCCTAGGCCGAACCTCATTTTGCCGCCTCCTTGGTTCTGCCCCGACTCCACCACCTTTTCCCTGCCCATGTATACGGTGGAGGTGGTGATTTTTTGCTGCACCTCTACATCTATTTCTTCAGGACCCGGCCTTAGGGCAAATAGTGGCAGCACAGGCTCGCTTCCTCATGCCAGCCGTGGTCTGCAGGTATATGGACAGGCTAGGGTAGTATATAGACAGGCTAGGGCAGTGTATAGACAGACTAGGGAAGTACATGGACAGGCTAGGGTAGTACATGGACAGGCTAGGGTAGTATATGGACAGGTTAGGGTAGTAAATAGACAGGCTAGGGTAGTATATAGACAGGCTAGGGTAGTATGCCTCCTCTGCCCCATTGTTCCAGTTTCTGTCTGCAGATAGGTCTCTGTATGATGACCAGTTTACGGTACCTCTCATGCCAGTCTGTCTTCTTGATCCGGGGGTTCTTTGATCCTTTCAGTGGTTCGCTTGCAGCCTGCACCTCCTGCCCGTCCTCTGGGCCCTCAGTCAGCCTGTTCTCTTGGCCTCACATTAGAGAGGAAGTTGGAGGAGTCCATGCTCATGAAGTGTAGGGTATGCTGCGCCCTCTGCTTCCCGCCTTTTTGGGGAGGACGAGGTCAAGGTGGTGGAGCTCTTCTCCTGAGTCCCAGGCTATAAGGGCTATCTGCTCTCTGCCCCTTGCTAAACACTCGCCATGTGGAGAGGGATGCCTGGCCGCCTGCACCCCAAGGATGCCGCTGTTTGCTGCTGCCACCAAACCTGACTCCAGGAACTTCTGGAACCCGCCTGCCCCCCCACGCTACGCCACTGGTGGTGCCCCTACTGATGTGTGCTCTAGGCCGGCACCTACCTTGCCTATAGGTAGCGCCTGGCCTTGACCATGATTCCCCATGCTTAGGGCAATTTATGTTTACCATTTGAAAAGCAGTTGACACTCTGTTTGCCTGCTACTTGTCAGACTGGACTGTCACCGACAGTTCCAGTCCACAATAGAGACTGGAAACCAATCAGAGTGCATTATGATCTTATTATCACATTGTAAACTATGACAAAGTGATTACATGCAGGGTGGAGGCTTCATTCACAAAATAAGCCTTTAGTTCACAGATGTCACTGTGGGTGCCACTGATGCCTATAAATAGCAGTGGGCCTCTGCTCCATGCTTTATTTATAAAATTAGCTGTGGCCAGGTGCGGGACTACAGCAATATGGAAAAGGCGACATTGTCTTTTATTCTTTCTCTCCCTCTACTGAGATATTGATTTTATGCTGCACTATTCTCCTCTGACCAACAGGGGGAGAGCTGAAGCCAAAAAAGCTTATACACTTCTATGCAGAGTGCTGAGAACCTTGGAAGTTGTACTTTTAGATGACAGCCATATAAAGGTGCCGACTGACTCCTTCTACTACATATCCCAATATGCACTATGCAGTAGGAGGTGTGGAGAGATGATTTTTAATAAACTGCCCAGGAAAGTTTTTCCTCTTGGCAATGAGGGAGTTAGAGAGAAAGCACCTCTGTCTGGATATTTGCTTGCCAGCGGGAGACCATACCAGCAAAGAACTAAGATTGGGAGGACACCCAGGGGCAGTGCCGCATCTCCACATCACAGCACTGAACCACTGCCAGAGGGAGACTGGAGTATCCACTTACCCTCTGCTTCCCATCGCTGATCACTAGAGGCTTTCAGTAAGAGACCAAGGGGGCTCCCCTTCTACAACAAGAGGTCACTGCAGCATCCCGGGGGCTGGTGGGAGGGCTATTCTCCCATTGCTAATACTGCTAGCAGGGATTGAGCCATTGAGAGCAGGACACCAAGGGTACCCAATCCATACCGCACCCATACTGCACTCTATCTCACACGTATTCTATACATAGACTGCACCTATGGCAACCCTATACCGCATTATACCGAACCTTTACGATATAGGAACCAAATCTACCTTGCACCTGTGCCAAGACTATACCATACCTATACTGTATCTATACTACATGTAGGTTAACTGGGACTGTTGTTAGGCGCATCAATGCTCCTAAAGGACCCCAACAGTAGCTGTCAGGAGAACATCTCAAAGGACTGCCCCTCCTGTAATAACTATTCTGCATGCGACCTTTGGTCCCCCTGCTCCCTCCTTTTCTTTTGGGCAGTGCATACCCAGGCGACCTAGGACTAGCATCGCTACCATAAATGCGATCTGCAGTATAGTTCCAGCACTTTACTACTACCCACTGCTGCAATTGAGGTGGCCTTGCTACTGTTTATGTTGATGTGGGCACCAAATGTCATCTTATGCCTAGTCCTTACTGTTAATCATGTTGTATGATAAATTGTGTTATTACCATTGTAAATCTATTTTATGCTTGCCTAGTTACCAACCATATTGGATGACAATATATTAATTTTACCTTTGCTACCTGGTTTGGTGCCTGGATTCGTTTATATAGCACTACTATTGGGTACTAAGTAGGGATGGGCCCGGTGCTCGATTCGAACCCATGCTCGAATCGAGCATCGGGCGTTCGCTCGCTCGTCGAGCCCAGAACTATTTGGGCCGTTCGCATCACATTCGTGTGATGCGAGCGGCCCCGCAATGCATTGCGGCCGGCGCGGCCGGCGCAGTGCATTGCTGGCTGATGATTGGCCAAGCATGCACTGTGACCCCGCATGCTTGGCCAATCACAGCGCCCGAAACTCGGAGAGCAATAATTGGCTACAGGCAGGACGCCTGTAGCCAATTACAGCTCAGGGGCTTTAGTACACGCCCCACCATTTAAAAGGCCGCCACGCCATCGGCCCCGGTCACATGAGTTCCGGCTTTAGGAGAGATTAGTCTGCTGATTCTGTCTTTGCTTGATACTGAAAGATTTGCTCTTCTTTGCTAAACCATTGGCTATTTCTTTGCTAAACCATTGCTACCTAAGTCATTGATCGTTCATTGCTGCTGATTGCACAGTTAGTGTGTTATTAGCTGCTGCTGGGGATTAGTCTGGTGCGTGCTTACTGTTAGTACAGTATTGCAGTAGTACCAACCGCAGTGCTGTTAGCACAGCATTGCACCCCAACAGCACCCATAGGACTTCTAGTGTGTTAGTGGCAGCAAACAGAGCTCCTATATTTTCTTCTCAGCAGCACCCATAGGACTTCTAGTGTGTTAGTGGCATCACACAGAGCTCCTATATTTTCTTCTCAGCAGCACCCATAGGACTTCTAGTGTGTTAGTGGCAGCAAACAGAGCTCCTATATTTTCTTCTCAGCAGCACCCATAGGACTTCTAGTGTGTTAGTGGCAGCAAACAGAGCTCCTATATTTTCTTCTCAGCAGCACCCATAGGACTTCTAGTGTGTTAGTGGCATCACACAGAGCTCCTATATTTTCTTCTCAGCAGCACCCATAGGACTTCTAGTGTGTTAGTGGCAGCAAACAGAGCTCCTATATTTTCTTCTCAGCAGCACCCATAGGACTTCTAGTGTGTTAGTGGCAGCAAACAGAGCTCCTATATTTTCTTCTCAGCAGCACCCATAGGACTTCTAGTGTGTTAGTGGCAGCAAACAGAGCTCCTATATTTTCTTCTCAGCGGCACCCATAGGACTTCTAGTGTGTTAGTGGCATCACACAGAGCTCCTATATTTTCTTCTCAGCAGCACCCATAGGACTTCTAGTGTGTTAGTGGCAGCAAACAGAGCTCCTATATTTTCTGCTCAGCAGCACCCATAGGACTTCTAGTGTGTTAGTGGCATCACACAGAGCTCCTATATTTTCTTCTCAGCAGCACCCATAGGACTTCTAGTGTGTTAGTGGCAGCAAACAGAGCTCCTATATTTTCTTCTCAGCAGCACCCATAGGACTTCTAGTGTGTTAGTGGCATCACACAGAGCTCCTATATTTTCTTCTCAGCAGCACCCATAGGACTTCTAGTGTGTTAGTGGCAGCAAACAGAGCTCCTATATTTTCTTCTCAGCAGCACCCATAGGACTTCTAGTGTGTTAGTGGCAGCAAACAGAGCTCCTATATTTTCTTCTCAGCAGCACCCATAGGACTTCTAGTGTGTTAGTGGCATCACACAGAGCTCCTATATTTTCTTCTCAGCAGCACCCATAGGACTTCTAGTGTGTTAGTGGCAGCAAACAGAGCTCCTATATTTTCTTCTCAGCAGCACCCATAAGACTTCTAGTGTGTTAGTGGCATCACACAGAGCTCCTATATTTTCTTCTCAGCAGCACCCATAGGACTTCTAGTGTGTTAGTGGCAGCAAACAGAGCTCCTATATTTTCTTCTCAGCAGCACCCATAGGACTTCTAGTGTGTTAGTGGCAGCAAACAGAGCTCCTATATTTTCTTCTCAGCAGCACCCATAGGACTTCTAGTGTGTTAGTGGCATCACACAGAGCTCCTATATTTTCTTCTCAGCAGCACCCATAGGACTTCTAGTGTGTTAGTGGCAGCAAACAGAGCTCCTATATTTTCTTCTCAGCAGCACCCATAGGACTTCTAGTGTGTTAGTGGCAGCAAACAGAGCTCCTATATTTTCTTCTCAGCAGCACCCATAGGACTTCTAGTGTGTTAGTGGCAGCAAACAGAGCTCCTATATTTTCTTCTCAGCAGCACCCATAGGACTTCTAGTGTGTTAGTGGCATCACACAGAGCTCCTATATTTTCTTCTCAGCAGCACCCATAGGACTTCTAGTGTGTTAGTGGCAGCAAACAGAGCTCCTATATTTTCTTCTCAGCAGCACCCATAGGACTTCTAGTGTGTTAGTGGCAGCAAACAGAGCTCCTATATTTTCTTCTCAGCAGCACCCATAGGACTTCTAGTGTGTTAGTGGCAGCAAACAGAGCTCCTATATTTTCTTCTCAGCAGCACCCATAGGACTTCTAGTGTGTTAGTGGCATCACACAGAGCTCCTATATTTTCTTCTCAGCAGCACCCATAGGACTTCTAGTGTGTTAGTGGCAGCAAACAGAGCTCCTATATTTTCTTCTCAGCAGCACCCATAGGACTTCTAGTGTGTTAGTGGCATCACACAGAGCTCCTATATTTTCTTCTCAGCAGCACCCATAGGACTTCTAGTGTGTTAGTGGCAGCAAACAGAGCTCCTATATTTTCTTCTCAGCAGCACCCATAGGACTTCTAGTGTGTTAGTGGCAGCAAACAGAGCTCCTATATTTTCTTGTCAGCAGCACACATAGTACCTATAGTGTGTTAGTGTCAGCACCCATAGGACCTACAGTGTGTTGTGAGCACACATAGGAGTTCTATTTTTTATACTATATACACTACCGACTACAATGGCTGGAAGACCGCCAAGGAGAGGCAGAGCGTGCCGAGGCAAGAACACAGGGCAGGCAGGCTCTGTTTCTAGAGACAACAGTGCTGGCCGTGGACGTGGTCGTGCATCGTCATCAGCACGTGGCCATGGGACACGCTTGTCTTTGTTTTCGGCAGCTGGACATGTGGAGCCGCATCATGCCGAAGGCTTGGTAGAATGGATGACCAAGCCCTCCTCATCCTCCTCATCCTCTCTCACCCAGGCTCAGGGTACTGGCAGAGCAGCTGCCAACGCGTACTCAATGGCATCATCAGCCACCCCTTCCCTAGACCCACCATGTCCTCCTGAGGAGTCCCCCGAACTGTTTGAGCACAGTGTTGGGTACATGCTCCAGGAGGATGCCCAACGATTCGAAGGCTCGGATGATGATACCCAGCTTGAGGAAGTCAGTAGTGTGCGCGCAGAGAAAGGGGATGCTGAAGGACAGCAATCTGGCAGTAGTGTTCCACCAGCTGCAGCTTACTGCCAGGTTTGCTCTAGTGGTGAAGAGGGAGGGGATGATGAGGTCACTGACTCCACGTGGGTGCCTGAAGGGAGAGAGGAGGAGGAGGAGGAGGATGCAGCGTCACATGTCCAACGAGGCAGGATGCCCCCTGGAGGCCAGCTAGAGGCCAGCACAGCAACTGTACCACACCGCAGAGCTCCGCCTGTGCAGGGCGCTGCCTCTGCACGTTATCACAAAAGTTCTTTGGTGTGGGCCTTTTTTGAGACGAGTGCATCAGATCGCACCACTGCTATTTGCAATATTTGTCTCAAGCGTATCTCGCGTGGCCAAAACATCAGCCGCTTGGGCACCACAAGCATGAGCAGACATATGTCGACCTGCCATGCAGCTCGTTGGCAAGCACACATAAAAGACCCACACCAAAGAACAAAGCGGACCTCTCCTTGCTCCTCATCAGCTGGGATCTCCATCCCCACTATATCTTCAGTCCTCTCTGAAAGCTGCTCTGAGAGGACTGAAGGTGTAGAATTAGGTGTGTCACAACCAAGTACTTGCAGTACACCGACGTCCGATTGTAGCAGGCAAATTTCCCTGCCCCAGCTGCTGGACCGTCGAAAGAAGTATACTCCCAGCCATCCACATGCCCAGCGGTTGAATGCTAGCTTGGCTAAATTGCTAGCACTTCAACTGCTGCCTTTTCAGTTGATAGACTCGGCCCCCTTCCGTGAGTTTGTTCAATGTGCGGTTCCTCAGTGGCAGGTTCCCAAACGCCACTTTTTCTCACGGAAGGCAATTCCGTCTCTCTACTGGCATGTGGAAGGCAATGTCCATGCCTCGCTGGACAGGGCGGTCAGCGGTAAGGTGCATATTACCGCTGACTCATGGTCCAGCAGGCATGGACAGGGACGTTATCTTTCTTTCACGGCCCATTGGGTCACTCTATTGGTAGCTGGGAGGGATGCAGGACAAGGTGCAGTAGTGTTGGAGGTTGTTCCGCCACCACGCCTCCAAAATGCTACTACTGGTTGTGACACACCTCTCTCCTCCACCCCCTCCTCTTCTTCTTCCTCCATGTCCTCTTCGAGTGCTCTGTCCTCGGAACCAGCGGTGCTCCGTAGGCGTACAAGGGGCTACGCGAGTACGCAGGCAAAAAGATGCCATGCCGTGCTTGCGCTGGTGTGTTTGGGGGACAGGAGCCACACTGGGCCAGAGGTTCTGGCAGCTCTGCAGGGGCAGGCCGAGAGGTGGTTGACGCCACGCCAGCTTAAGCCAGGAATGGTCGTTTCTGATAATGGCACCAACCTCCTCTCCGCCCTGCGACAGGGGCAGCTCACCCATGTGCCCTGTATGGCTCACGTCCTCAACCTGGTGGTGCAGCGGTTCTTGGGCAGGTTCCCAGGCTTACAGGATGTCCTGAGGCAGGCCAGGAAAGTCTGTGTGCATTTCCGCCGATCTTATAATGCCAGTGCTCGGCTGACTGAGCTGCAAAAGGAGCTGAACCTGCCCAAGAACCGCCTAATATGTGACATGCCCACCAGGTGGAACTCAACGTTGGCCATGCTGCAGCGACTGCACACGCAGCAGAGGGCCATCAATGAGTACCTTTGTGACTACGGCACCAGGACAGGGTCAGGGGAGCTTGGCTTTTTTTCCCCACGCCAGTGGAGCATGATCAGGGATGCATGCACTGTCCTCTCACCATTTGAGGAGGCCACGAGGATGGTGAGCAGTGACAGTGCATGCATCAGTGACACTGTACCTCTTGTCCACCTGTTGGAGCATACGCTGCGTGGGATAATGGACAGGGCACTTGAGGCAGAACAGAGGCAGGAAGAGGAGGACTTCCTTGTCTCTCAAGGCCCCCTTTATCCAGACAATGTTCCTTCTGTCCCACCCATCACACAGGAAGAGGAGGAGGAGGAGGAGGAGGAGGAGGATTGTGTGAGCATGGAGGTGGAGCCTGGCACTCAGCATCAGCAGCAGCAGTCTTTTAGGGATGATGTACAGTCCCAACAAACCAGTGGACTTGTACGTGGCTGGGAGGAGGTGGCTGGCGATCATGTCATCCTCAGTGACCCAGAAGACTCCGGACCGAATGCCTCAGCTAACCTACGCTGCATGGCCTCCCTGATCCTGTAAAGCCTGCGGAAGGATCCTCGTGTTCTTCGGATCAAGGAGAGTGACCATTACTGGCTGGCCACTCTCCTTGATCCACGGTACAAGGGTAAGGTTGCGGACCTTATCTTGCCGTCGCAGAGGGAGCAGAGGATGAGACATCTCAGGGAGGCCTTGCAGAAAGGTCTTTGCAACGCGTTCCCAGAAACTGGGAGGTTACAAACTCCTGGTCCTGGACGACGAGTTGCTGAGGCTTCGGTCAGTAGCAGAAGGAGCGGTGGGGAAGGTGGACGTCTGACCGATGCGTTCAGACAATTTTTTAGTCCGCAGCCCCAAGGTATGATCGGTTCCAGCAACCATCGCCAGCGTCTGATATACATGGTGCAGGAATACCTAGGGGCAAGGTCAGACTTGGACACCTTTCCCACCGAAAATCCTCTGGCTTACTGGGTCCTGAGGATGGATCACTGGCCAGAGCTTGCACAGTATGCAATTGAGCTACTGGCCTGTCCTGCATCCAGCGTTCTTTCCGAACGCACATTCAGTGCTGCTGGAGGATTTGTCACCGATCATAGGGTGCGCCTGTCCACCGACTCGGTTGATCGACTGACCTTCATAAAAATGAATCAGTCTTGGATCACCACCAGCTACCAGACACCTGAAGCGGATATAACGGAATAATTTATAATGTCACATCCCTTCAAGACTGCCTATGCTGATGCTGAGTGACTGTCCTGTTATGTTCACTGACTATCCTCTTCCTCCTCCTCAATGATCCATGCCACCACACCAGTGCCTAAGGCACAATTTTTCAGCCCCTGTATAACAGGGGCGTGTAATTACAATTTTTTAAAAAGATGCTTCGCAACAGGTGTGACTGCTG
Source organism: Rana muscosa (assembly GCA_029206835.1). Lineage (NCBI taxonomy): Eukaryota > Metazoa > Chordata > Amphibia > Anura > Ranidae > Rana > Rana muscosa. The sequence goes on from CM055125.1 coordinate 78,510,798, forward strand.
TGCTCAGAGTACAGTATCTGTGAGGGGTTGCAGTGTTGTGGCACCAGCACCAGTGCCTAAGGCACAATTTTTCAGCCCCTGTTGGGGCGTGTAATTACAATTTTTAGGCAATGCTTTGCAACAGGTCTCATTGCTGTGCTCAGAGTACAGTATCTGTGAGGGGTTGCAGTGTTGTGGCACCAGCACCAGTGCCTAAGGCACAATTTTTCAGCCCCTGTATAACAGGGGCGTGTAATTACAATTTTTTAAAAAGATGCTTCGCAACAGGTGTGACTGCTGTGCTCCAAGTACAGTATCTGTGAGGGGTTGCAGTGTTGTGGCACCAGCACCAATGCCTAAGGCACAATTTTTCAGCCCCTGTTTAACAGGGGCGTGTAATTACAAATCTTGATCTAATAGTTCACAGCAGGGCCCATTCCTGCGCCCACCAAGAGTAACTATGAGGGCCTACAGTCTTGTGGCAACACCGTCCACCACCACCACCACCACCAAAGGCCCAATTTTTCTGCCCTGTTCAACAGGTGCATGCAATTACAAATCTTGATCTAATAACTCACAGCAGGGCCCATTCCTGCACCCACCAAGAGTAACTGTGAGGGCTTACAGTCTTGTGGCAACACCGTCCACCACCACCACCACCACCACCAAAGGCCCAATTTTTCTGCCCGGTTCAACAGGTGCATGCAAGTACAAATCTTGATCTATTAACTCACAGCAGGGCCCATTCCTGTGCCCACCAGTCTTGTGGCTACACCAACATCTAATAGGGCAAATTTCTGCAGAGTATATACGGCAGGCCCCTACTTTCAAACATCCAACTTACAAACGACTCCTACTTGCAAACGGCAAGAGAAAACAGGAAGTGAGAGGAAATCTACCCCTAGGAAGGAAAATTCTATCCTGTTAGATTTAATTTGGGAAAAAGGTATCTCCTCTCTACTGATGCTTTATCACCAATCCTTGTTTCAATTAAAACCCCACTTTTCCAAAAACATTTGTCATTGGGACGGAAAGTGAGGTGACATGTTCTGAACAGATGTGCAAAGACAGCAAATGTTACAGGGGTGATAACCCCTCCCTATGTTCTCCAAAAAGCTTAAAAATTGATTTTTTTGGGATGTAGCTACACTTCATAATGTACCTGTTCAGATTCTACTTAAGAACAAACCTACAGTCCATGTCTTGTTTGCACCACCTATATACTGCTGTTCAGAGTATATAGGGTTGTAGGTATAGGGTTTTATTTTGGGTGCGGGGTCCCCCTTAGTATCCATACAAGACCCAAAGGGGCTGGGGTGGGGGGGGGGTGATGGGGTAGCCATGCCATTTTTCTCAAGGATTTTCAGCCATATGGCGGCCAGGACAAGACATGACATTAAAGCCGCAAGTGGTTTTAAATGGCTTCTTTTTTTCCTTTACAAATGTCATTTTGTGCAAGGACAGTTCTAAACACGGGAAACACATGCCACTTCACAGGCATACTTTAGACACCCCCCAGGTACCGTATTTAAAGGAAAATTTCACTTTTTTTTTTTCACTTTATGCATCATTAAAATGACTGCTCCCGAAAAAACTTTAGTTTTTAAAATTTCTTTTTGCATTGATATATGTCCCCTGGGGCAGGACCCGGGTCCCCAAACCTGTTTTATAACATTAACATGCATATTGGCCGTTGTAATTAGCAATTTTGATTTCGAACGTTCGCGTCCATTATAACGAATAGGGTTCGAAAATTCGCGCGAACTTTCGGTCCGTTCGAAGGTTCTGGTGCGAACCGAACCCGGGGGTGTTCGGCTCATCCCTAGTACTAAGTATTACTTTCAGTGATTTCCTGTGATATTGTATGTTTTTACACTCAATCTGGTGTGTCAGAGGGGCTGAGGTACTTGAGAAGGTCAAGGCAAACAACAGAGGACCCATTCTATCCAGCAGCTCTTATGGGGGTGGTGCTACATGACTTACATATCATTACAAAAACTATTTTAAAATAATAATAGTAATAATAAATTAGTTAAAAAATAAAAATTTCCCTTTTTTTTTTTTTTTTTTTAGTGTTTGTTTGCCTATAACAGAAATCAAAGAAGTGATCAAAAAAATTGTACCAAATAAAAGCCTTGAATGTACTTAAACATATATAAAAATGATCTAGGTAGACAAATTAGTCATAGATTTATAATATAGTCAAGTTACCTGAAGCATACTGACACTGCTAAATTTAGCCTCTAGGTTTTTAATGACCTTTGGTCATGAAAGGCTTAATCAGACAATGATAAGGGCAGAGGCCACCAGGGAACTAATTTTCCATAAGGAGTTCAGCTGTTGAACCCTCCATATTTTACTATGTAAAGGTTTTCTTTAATTAAGGTATATTCTCTAGAGGTAGAAATACCTTATCTTGCCCCAATGCAAGGCATTAGTAAGAGCTCATCTAGAATATGAAGTTTAATTTTGGACATAACAAAAAAAGGAGGTACTGGAACTGGAAAGTGGCAAGACAATGGAGGACAAGATAAAGAGGGGAATGATCAATCTTTTTTTAACCACTTGCCTACTGGGCATTTTCACCCCCCCTCCCTGTTCAGGCCAGTTTTCAGCTTTCAGCATTGTCACACTTTGAATAACAATAGTGCAGTCATGCAACACTGTGCCCATATGACATTTTTATAATTTTTTTCCCCGCAAAGAGAACTTTCTCCCTAGCTTGGCACTCACAGATACTCCTCAAGCTCTACCCCACTGGCCTGCTTGGTCCCTGGCTTGGCACACAAGGCTGCTTTGCAAGCGTCACCCCCGCTGGCTGGGTCCCTGGCTTGACACCTGCTGAAGTTTCCCAATTCTTCACCGCCCCTTGTTGGTGAGAATACTGCCCTGATACTTCAGCTACTCGCTGTGGTTCCTGGTAATAAGGTGGTTGGTCCCTTTAGTGTCGACAGCTTCACCTCTACCTCCAACTATGTCCCAACCCTACACTGCTCTCTTGCTTCTGGATAGGCCCTCAGACAGCCTAGCAGCCAGATGTCCCTGGAATAGGCCTCAGGCTTTTACCCAGCAGCCCGGGGCAGCACAACACACATCCACCCAAACAGCCATCCAGGTGGCACAGAACCCCGATCACCTGACCTCACCCAAATAAATAGGCTCTCCCAACAGACCAAGGGACCCAAGAAGATCCCTGACCATTGGCTGAGACACCATATCTATTCCTAATCTGTCCTTGCAGTGCCCTTGCCTTATCTAATGTCACCAGACACCCAGTTATCTAGAGACAGAAGAGAGTAGTGCAGCAATTCCAGAATTAGGGTGGAATCAATTGATCTCCTATTAATTGGCCAAGGCAACTATACCTGGCAGGTAAATTTACTAGCAACCCTGCCTAACCATCAGGGTGCTATATCTGCAAAGAACACATATGAAAATCCGTCACTACAAACACCAGTAATATATAAATCAATATTTTGAAAAGTAAAAAAAAAATACATTGATAATAATAATAATATTAATAATAGAAACAATATATATATATATATATATATATATTGTGACAGCAGGAAGGTAAAGTCACCTGGTTGCATCCAGGGGGGTAGGTATATTTCTCCCAGATTCAGGCTTTATGCCGACTTATACAACTAGGGAGAGAGTTGATGAAGCCCAGCTGAGGCTAGTGGGCTCATGGATGATTCATACCTCTAGGGAGAGTGCTGGGCGTCGTGCAGGCAGGGAGTTGATGAGACCAGCTGAAGCTTGTCAGCTCGTTTAAGGCCTCTATAAAAACTCCCAGCTTCATTAGGTGTTTGCTCATGCCTGGAACCAGACCTGTGTGGACTGTCTAGGGAGAGTGAACCCCTGTGCGGTGAGACAAAGCCTGTGTGGCTATTTGTTTGGACATTTACTAAACCAGGGACTTAGGGACTAGGACAGCACCAGGCTGATCCCAGTTGTTAGTTAGGAAACCTGCATGTTTAGTCAGAGGTCAAGCTGACCAGGGTTTATTTTGTTTATGTTTCTTTTTGCTTTGCTGTGTTTTTTGTCACTGTAAATAGAGAAATAAACCGCACCTTTTTGATCTTGAAAACCACAACCTCCGTCTGCTGGGCCTGTTTTTGTGTGGGGAGCCCATCCAGGGGATCACACACACCCGCTGCCGAGCTAACCCCCTCACAGTTGGTGGAGAACCAGTGGCAGTTTTTTTTTAAGCCAGCATGGAGGAGATACTGAAACAGCTGGCTCTAGCAAATGCCAATCAACAGCAGACAAATGCAGGTTTGCAAAAGAGCCTTGCAGCTCAACAACAGAGCTTCGCAGCCCAGCAGCAAGCTCATCAACAGAGCCTTGCAGCCCAGCAGCAATCTGAGGCCCGCTTCATAGACCTGTTACAGAAGCAAGAGCAGAGACTACAACAAATGGAAGCAGTAATGCAGCAACGTCCGCAGACCAGTGAGGAAAGCCGTCCCACTAATACTGCATCCTTTGGGGTGAGTCGTTTATTGACAAAAATGACTGGAGAGGATGATCCAGAGGTATTTTTGACCACATTTGAAAGGACTGCTGAAAGAGAAAAGTGGCCTGAGGAGCAGTGGGCTGGACTGGTGGCTCCTCTGTTAACTGGTGAATCGCAGAAGGCTTACTATGACCTAGAGCCTGACCAAGCAAAAGACTATGTGATGCTAAAAGCTGAAATATTGGCAAGGCTGGGTGTCACCCTGGCTGTCCGGGCTCAGCGTGTGCATAACTGGACTTTCCAGCTTGGAAAACCCCCCAGGTCTCAAATGTATGATCTCATTCACCTGAGCAGGAAGTGGCTACAGCCAGAGACTTTGTCCGCACCAGAGATTGTGGAACGTGTTGTAATGGATCGGTTTTTGAGAGCTCTTCCTACTGCCATCCAAAAGTGGGTAAGCCATGGAGACCCAGAGACGGCCGGTGGTCTTGTGGATCGTGTAGAGAAATACTTGGCTACAGAGAACCTGACGGCCTCTTCCAGAGACTCTCGGACTTTCCACCCTAAGACCAGACCATCCCCAGGGGCGGATAAGAGGATTCCAAGGGGTGAGGGTGGAGAGAGTGAGAGGGTGGGAGCTCTACCCAAAGTTTGGCGAGAACAGCCTGGGAAGTCAGGGGCTCAAGAGGCAGCCAAATGGATTGTTTGCTACCGCTGCCGGCAAGCGGGACATATTGCAGCAAATTGCCCGGTTGTGGAGGAACCCATGCAATGTGACTTTCTGACGGACAGACGTCAGTCGCTGTGTGCGACAGTCGCATGCATTGCCATTCGGGGAACTGAGAAACATTTATGCAAAATGTGTATTAATGGTAGAAATGTTGTGGTATTACTGGATTCAGGTAGCCTTGTGACCCTGATAAAGGCTGAATTAGTTAAAACAGAGGTCTCTGGGAATAGCAAGGTAGCTGTTATTTGTGTGCATGGGGACACCCGAGAGTATCCAGTGACTACAGTGTGTTTCAAGACCCCCAAAGGTACCCTCTCTCATCCAGTGGGGTTAGTATCTCAATTACCGCATGATGCCATTGTGGGAAGGGATTTTCCGAAGTTCTGGGAACTGTGGGATGATCCTGAGCCCCCCACTGGTGCCCCTATGTACCAGGAAGGTGATAGCCAGAACTCCTCTGAGAGTGGTGAGGACTCTCCAGAATTTCCCTTGTCAGTATTGGCAGGCGAGACTCAAGAAACTGGAGAGGAGCCCACCTCCTCAGACGAAAACCTACCGTCTGTGGAGTTTTCTGATCTTGAGGTTCACAGGGAAAATTTTGCCACAGAACAGTTAAAAGACCCCGCCCTAATAAAGGCACGGGAAAACGTAGTGGAAATAGATGGCGAGTTAGTGAACCCAGATAATACCTGCACTTACCCATACTTCAGCGTAGAGAAGGACCTACTGTATCGGGTGGCAAAAAGGGCAGAAGAAACCGTTGAGCAGCTTGTGGTGCCCAAACCTTACAGGAAGTTGGTGTTGGAGTTGGCCCATGGGCACATTCTTGGAGGTCATCTGGGGACAGAGAAAACCCGAGAGAGGGTATTACAGAGATTCTATTGGCCTGGGGTGATGAAGGACATAGAAAATTATTGTTCCTCCTGCCCTGTGTGTCAGAGGTCGGCCCCGATGCCACATTTCCGTAGCCCGCTGGTCCCTCTACCCATCATTGAGGTCCCGTTTGAGAGGATCGCAATGGATTTGGTAGGTCCTATAATCAAGTCCGCTAGGGGGCACCAGTACATATTAGTTATAATGGACTATGCCACCCGTTATCCAGAAGCGATCCCTCTCCGAAATACCTCGGCCAAAACCATAGCCAAAGAGCTATCTCTTGTTTTTAGCCGGGTGGGTATTTGTAAAGAACTGCTTACGGACCAAGGTACACCCTTTATGTCCCGGGTTATGAAAGAGCTGTGTAAATTGTTCAAAGTGACGCAATTGCGTACGTCTGTGTATCACCCCCAAACCGATGGGCTGGTTGAAAGATTCAACAAAACCCTAAAACAAATGTTGAAGAAAGTGGTGGATAGAGATGGAAAGGATTGGGACTGTCTACTTCCTTATTTGATGTTTGCTATTAGGGAGGTGCCCCAATCCTCTACGGGATTCTCCCCCTTTGAGTTACTGTATGGGAGACACCCAAGAGGGCTGTTGGATATTGCCAAGGAAACTTGGGAAAGTGAGAGTTCTCCCCACAGGAGTGTGATTGAGCATGTCGCCCTGATGCAAGATCGAATTGCACAGGTAATGCCCATCGTGAAGGAACATTTGGCCCAAGCGCAGTTGGCACAGCAGAGAGTGTACAACCGTGGAGCCAAGACCCGTACCTTTTCCCCGGGGGATAGGATATTGGTACTTGTCCCTACGGTTGAAAGTAAATTCCTTGCCAAATGGCAAGGCCCCTACGAGATAATGGAAAAAGTGAGCGAAGTGAATTACAAGGTCAGACAACCAGGAAGGCGAAAGCCCGAACAGATCTATCACGTTAATCTGTTGAAAGCCTGGAGGGATAGAGAGTCCCTAGTCGCAGAAACTTGGTCACCAGCTCAAACTGGTTGCGTGATTCCGGAGGTTGGAATAGCAGCCACCTTGTCACAACCCCAACAACAGGAGGTTAAGGAGTTTGTGCTTCGCAACAAGGAGGTGTTCTCTGAGCTGCCGGGACAAACATCTGGGGTAGAGCATGATATTATTACCCCGCCCGATGAAAGGGTGAAGTTAAAACCCTATCGGATCCCAGAGGCCCTACGGGAGGCAATACGGGAGGAAGTACAGAAAATGCTGAACTTAGGGGTGATAGAGGAGTCCCAAAGTGATTGGTCTAGTCCCATTGTGTTGGTGCCTAAACCGGATGGGAGCTGGCGATTTTGTAACGATTTTCGTCAGTTGAACAAAGTTACAAAATTTGACACCTACCCCATGCCACGTATAGATGAGTTGATCGACCGGCTGGGAACAGCCCGATACATGACGACTCTTGACCTCACAAAAGGGTATTGGCAAATTCCCCTGGCCAAGTCGGCCAAAGAGAAAACCGCATTTGTAACCCCAGACGGGGCGTTCCAATATAAGAGAATGCCGTTCGGGTTACAGAATGCGCCGGCCACATTCCAGCGGAAAATGGACCAGATACTGAGGCCCCATCGGAAGTATGCTGCGGCTTACCTGGATGACGTAATTGTCCATAGCACAGATTGGGCCTCACATCTGCCAAAAGTGCAAGCAGTCCTAGACTCTATCCGGGAAGCGGGGTTTACGGCTAACCCCAAGAAGTGTACCATTGGGCAGGAGGAGGCCAAATATCTTGGGTACACCATTGGCAGGGGAGTAATAAAACCCCAACTCAACAAAGTCGAGGCCATCCAGAGTTGGCCACGTCCCAACAGCAAGAAGCAGGTACGAGCCTTTCTGGGAATCGCGGGTTATTATCGGCGCTTCATTCCCCACTTTGCTTCTAAGGCTGTGCCCCTAACCAACCTGACGAAAGGGAAAGGGTCGGTCATGATTAAATGGACCCCCGAGGCTGAGGCAGCGTTCCAATTCTTGAAACAAGCCTTATGTAGCCAGCCAGTGTTGTACTCACCCGACTTCTCTAAAGACTTTGTCGTACAAAGTGATGCGTCAGATGTGGGGTTAGGAGCAGTATTGTCCCAGGTCTGGAACAGGGAAGAGCACCCAGTCATTTACCTCAGCAGGAAGTTGAAGTCCCATGAGGTAAATTACGCCACGGTTGAAAAGGAGTGTTTAGCGGTGAAGTGGGCTCTAGATTCCCTTCGGTACTATCTGCTAGGTAGGCACTTTGACATGGTTACGGATCACGCTCCGTTAAAGTGGATGGCTCAAAACAAGGAGACAAATAGAAGAGTAAATAGGTGGTTCCTGGCCCTACAGGAATTCAACTTCACAGTAAAGCATCGCCCTGGCGTTCAAATGGGGAATGTGGATGCTTTGTCTCGAGTACATGAATGCCTGATTGCTGGTGTTCCAACCCCAAGGTTAAAACAAGAGGGGGGGGTATGTGACAGCAGGAAGGTAAAGTCACCTGGTTGCATCCAGGGGGGTAGGTATATTTCTCCCAGATTCAGGCTTTATGCCGACTTATACAACTAGGGAGAGAGTTGATGAAGCCCAGCTGAGGCTAGTGGGCTCATGGATGATTCATACCTCTAGGGAGAGTGCTGGGCGTCGTGCAGGCAGGGAGTTGATGAGACCAGCTGAAGCTTGTCAGCTCGTTTAAGGCCTCTATAAAAACTCCCAGCTTCATTAGGTGTTTGCTCATGCCTGGAACCAGACCTGTGTGGACTGTCTAGGGAGAGTGAACCCCTGTGCGGTGAGACAAAGCCTGTGTGGCTATTTGTTTGGACATTTACTAAACCAGGGACTTAGGGACTAGGACAGCACCAGGCTGATCCCAGTTGTTAGTTAGGAAACCTGCATGTTTAGTCAGAGGTCAAGCTGACCAGGGTTTATTTTGTTTATGTTTCTTTTTGCTTTGCTGTGTTTTTTGTCACTGTAAATAGAGAAATAAACCGCACCTTTTTGATCTTGAAAACCACAACCTCCGTCTGCTGGGCCTGTTTTTGTGTGGGGAGCCCATCCAGGGGATCACACACACCCGCTGCCGAGCTAACCCCCTCACAATATATATATATATATATATATATATATATATATATTTTAAGAAAATGCAGTTAATAGGCTGTATAATCGAGGATTTAGGTTGATTAGTACACCTGATACAATTGGGAAGAATAATTGGCCCATAGATACAATTGTGCTTATAAGTTTACATACCCTGGCAGAATTCATGAGTTCTTGGCCATTTTTCAGAGAATATGAATGATAACACAAAAACATTTCTTTCACTCATGGTTAGTGTTTGGCTAAAGCCATTTATCAATCAACTGTGTTTACTCTTTTTAAATCATAATCACAACAGAAACTACCCAACTTTACCATCTGAGATGATAAAGAGCTTCATCCACAAATACCACAAAAGACTTCAAGCTGTCATTGATGTTAAAGGGGGCAATACACGGTATTAAGAACTGGGGTATGTAAACTTTTGATCAGGGTCCTTTGGGTAGTTTCTTTTGTGATTATGATTTATAAAGAGTAAACACAGTTGCTTGATAATAAATGGCTTCAGCCAAACACTAACCATAAGTGAAAGAAAGATTTTTGTGTTATTCATATTTTCGGAAAAATGGCCAAGAAATCATAAATTCTGCCAGGGTATGTAAGCTTATGAGCACAACTGTATAAAGATATTATATAGGTAATGAGTGATGCAAACAAAATCTACCTAAGGGTTCTCCGAAGAGGAGGGGGAATAGTTAGTCAGGATATGGATGTATTCTTCAGAACGGGAGAAGTCATCCAGCGTGACCATATATTGCTGAATTTAATATTTGTTCCTTTAAGAAAACTGGTAAGTTTTTCCATATGTTCTATATCATGAATTCTACAGAACCATTGTCGTATAGTGGGAGGCGCAGAGGCTTTCCAAAGAGCTGGAATGCAGGATCGGGCCGCATTAACTGAATGAATAATGATCAAAATTTTGTATGGGGGGGGGGGGGCTCCGGTCCTAATGTGTGTGTAATTGCTTGTAGCTGTAGGAACTTATGGTTAGGAATACAATGCACAAACTGTAAATGCTAAATAGAGAACTATATCGATTTTGATACATAATTTATTTGTATATATGTCCCATCCAAGTTTGTTCCCTTTTTTCCCATTCCAGTGTATTTTACGGGATGTCCTTACTCCTGGGCCCAGGAGCTATATTTTCTAAATTCCCCAGCCAAGGGACTGGTTGGATTTTGGTGGGGGGTGAGTGTAGCGCCCTCTAGTTAGGTAGGTACTGGAGTGAGGATTTTTCTGGAGAGTAGGAAAATTTAGGCAGGCCTAGCTGGTGGCTAGGCCTTTTTGTTTTCATTCTGGGCTAAGAGTGGTTTAGGGCAGGGCTGGGTGACTCACAGGTAGCATCACTGTTCCCTCCCTCTTCTTTCTAGAAGGTGCTAGAAGGAGAGGAGAGGAAAGGTGGAGTTACCTGGGGTATTCAACCTTGGATTGGCAGGGGGCAGGCCTCCTTAAATACCTACGGTCAGCCCAGCTGGGGAGGAGTTGTCAGGTGGGAAAGCTAGAGTGAAAGAGTGTGGAGGCTGTCGGGGCCAATGGGGAGCTCCCCAGTCTGGAGGGGGTGTGACCCTGGGCTGGGGCTTGGCTGCATCCAGGAGGAGTTAAGAGATCCTGGACAGAGAGGCACAAGGAGAGAGCAAGGAGAGGACAGTGGGAGAGAACACTGATAAGAGTTCCAGGGAGGACAACTGGTCGCAGCATGGAGGGCTGGTGAGTGGAGCACAGACGGGAGGAGTGGGGAGGCACACCTGAGAGAACTGGAAGATTGCAGTTTGAGATGGGTGCAGAACCAGAACAGAAGACTGTGGGAAGGGCAGTGGAAAGAGGTCAATGCAGCCTGGCTGGCTGGCAAGGCCTGAAGAGAGCTATTTGGGAGTGGTAGCTGAATAGAGGACCGTTAGTACCTAAACTATTCTACACTACAGGGGCCCAAGGCCCCTGCCCACAAAAGGCAATCCACTGAGGCCTGGCTGAGTTAGTGTTAGGCCTAACCATGCGGTGCTAGCTAGTCCGGAGGAGTAACAGTCTGCAGCAAGGGAAGTGCTGGTGGAGTAACAGTCTGCAGCAAGGGAAGTGCTGGAGGTGTATTGGTTTGCAGCAAGTTAAGTGCTGGAGGAGCGAAAGATAAGAGGTCTTAAGCAAGAGTTTGTGCTGGAGAGAAGACTGGAGAGTATATACTGGAGTGTATACACAAGTCCCAAGTGTTTTACACTGAATATTCTTGGGCATCCCATAATTCCCTATTTCCCATCCAAATTCAATCCCTTCAATTTAAAAAACAAAACAAAGCTTATGGACTGTTGTATGTCTCTGAGTGACTGAGCGATGGATGTCTGGCTGGGAGGGGTGACAGGTGAACCACTACACTCAGAAACCCCTATGGGGGCATGGCTACATAAATATTTTGAATCTAGCCTGAGGTGTACATATAATATCCATATCTTGTTCCCATTTATCTACAAATACTGGAATTGATTGTATTGTATCTGAAAGCAAGAGTTTATAGGAGAATGAAAGGGTGTGAGGAAAGGGGTTCAACATACTTGTTCAAATGTTGTAAGAGAGCGTCTGAATGAGTCGGCTGCTGGTAAAGTGCGAGATAATTTGAAATATGAAGGATTTGTAATGGCCCAATCAAAGAGAAAGGCAGGTCAGATGACATTTGATGGGTAGTTAACCATTCAGAATTTTGTAATAACTTAAATGCTAGATATTTATCTTTTGTTATCAACATGCGAAAAGTTTTATTTCATTTTCCTTCAGTAAATTTAAGGTGGTCTATAATTGGTAGAAGTGGAGAGGGGAAAGTGGAGATCCCACATTTTATTAAAAGCGTGTTTACAATGTTTCCACATTGTTGCTATAGTAGGATGGGAAGTTACAGCATTTCAACAACTACCTTTCACAAGAAATGGAGCAGTTTTCTTTAAGATGTGATGTTCCTACCCCTACTCTGATAGAAATGTTTCTATTGTCTTGGTTGTGGCTGAAACTAAGCACAGGATGAATAAGGTCTTAATCCATGCTAAGATGGAATCAATTGAAAACAACAAGCTTTACAAATTTGTGAAAATCTGGCTACCTTGGTTAAGCATTGCTTGCCTCCAGATTTTGATAACGTTGTTTTAATGCCTTGGTAATCCCCTCTGTTCTTCCTTACTCTTCAAATTCTCGAAAACTAGAATTGCGCTACCTCTTTGGAAGTTCTCTTCCACTATTACTTGATTCCTTGCCCTTCCTCATTCACTTCTTCAGGCAGGGTTATCTTGGTTATCTTCAAGTTTTTCTGTAAGTGACCATTCCACCCTACACCCACTTCCCTCTTTTTTTTTTTCCCTTTATTTTCTCTCTTTTTCTGCTTTTTCTTTTTCTCTTACCATTCTGTTCTTTTTGCTTCTATATTTTTTACCATTCTCTATATTTATACTGATCTCTGCTTGTTCCAAATGCAATAACCCACACCAGCTTCTCTGGTACATGTCTGGAGAATGAGACCTGAAGTACTAGGATGCTGATTTGTACTCCCAGAAATCTATTCTTGATTCTTGCTCGAAATTCCTCCAATGTTATGACTGGCTGTTTCTTTAACTTCTTTTATACTATGATACCTGCTGATTGTTGCCTGTCTTCATGTTCTATGTTTGAAATAAATAAAAATCTTTGAAAAGAAAGGTTTATATTGTAGGACACAGCCCTACAACTTTGAATAGATTGGTCTGTCATACCAATTTATATGCACAAAATAAAGATTGAACCACATACGGTGCTCTGCATATATTCAGATCTTTAAACCGGTTTCCTATCTGTTTATTTTGTCCCACTAAAATTTCCACTGGCGAAATTTCCTCTAGTGACCAGTCTGAATTTTTACATCTGATCAAGGTATCCTTCAAACTTAGACAATTGTGACAGCAGATCATAGAAAGTTGTTGTCACTTATGTCCCAATTTCACATCATTTTGTACAATAAACAGCGATACTGAAATGATTTTTAATCTAATCACATTTGACAGACAAGAAAATAAACCTATTCCCCATATAATTTAGTATCTAATACCTCTTTGCAATAATTTATTTCCTGGATTGAATAGAAGTTCAAAAGCTTTTCACCAACTCCCTCTTGTATTACTGATGTCAAAACCTGTTCTTTAACTCCCTAAGCTCAAGTCAAAAAAAATCATTCTCATTAGTATTATTCCTTTTTCATCTCAAAAACTGTCCATAAGGAATTGTGTCCTTTATCTTACTAGAATGGGAGGTTTCAAAATGGAGCAGAGGGGTTGTAGAATTGGCTGCACTAACATTCTGAGTAGTTAAAGCACTTTGGTTGTCCTTAAAGCTGAACTCCAGCCAACACTTTTAAGGGCCCATTTACACCAGCAGCTGCACTAGAACGATGGTTGTGGCGCATTGCACTGTTCTTTGTTTTTTTTTTCTTTGGCCGGGTTGGAGACAAGGCATTTTGCCTTGTCTTGCGATGGGAATGTGCTGGAATAGCTGCCCAATGCAGCCTTACTGCACCTGGTGTGACTGGGCCCCTAAGCAGTTATAGCAACATTTTTTTCCCATCTTGTATAAAGGTATTATATAAATGAATAAGCTGACCATTGTAAGCAATCATGTGAGTGTTAAATGGTTTGCCTCAACCCTCTAATTGCCACTTTAATACCCAAAAACAAAATTTTTGTTTGTATATCAGTGTCGCTGAGCTCTTACAGCTTCTTTTAGACACTGCCTTTCTACAAGCACGTATTCACATCATTGCTTCTTAAAGGGCTTCTTGATAGTGACAATGGAGAACCATGCCTATGCAATATATGTCACTTGTAGTCTCCCACGGGGCACATGTGACAGGATGACAATGCAGGAGCACATCTGGAAGACAGTTTTCACCCCATAGCCAGAGGTGTCTGAACATGGATCTTCATGGCAGAACTGCCTGGTATACTTTCAATGAATGCTGAAGATTTAAACTGATTAGAAAAAACAAGCTAAAGCTGATATCACATTTCACTAATTAGAAAGCAATAAAAATAGTGTAGCTCTGCTGACAAGTGCACATGTTGATGTAGCAATAAAATCAGAATTTAAATAAACAATAACCTAAAATTGCAGATAACATAAAATCTCAATAAAGTCCACACATATAAAATATTTTTGGTAAATAGTGCAAAAGTTCATAAAAATAATTACCGTATTTATCGGCATATAACACGCACTTTTTTCCCCTGAAAATCAGGGGAAAATCGTGGGTGCGTGTTATACGCCGATACCCACATCCCTGGGCTGTCTCCGCTGACTGTGAGCGGAGCGGAGCGAGATACACATAGCCGAATGTACTCGGCTATACTCGGCTTTTCTCGGCTCCGCTCACAGTCACGCCCAGTCCTGCCATTGGACCTGTGTTATGTCCATCATAGGGCGGGACTCGGCGTGACTGTGAGCGGAGCTGAGAAAAGCTGAGTATAGCCGAGTACACTCGGCTATGTGTATCTCGGCGGCGGCTCCGCCCAGTCCCTGCGTCCCTGCGTTCTCGGCGGCGTCCGCCCCGCTCCGCACAGTCTCGGCGCCAATTTTAAAATGATGCACGGCGACACTGGGGCAAGGCTGCACGGCGACACTGGGGCAAGGCTGCACGGCGACACTGGGGCAAGGCTGCACGGCTACACTGGGGCAAGGCTGAAATGGACTCTGGGGCAAGGCTGCAATGGACACTGACAAGGCTGCACTGTGACAAGGCTGCAATGGACACTGACAAGGCTGCACTGTGACAAGGCTGCAATGGACACTGACAAGGCTGCATTTAAATGTAAGTTATTTTTCCTTAAACTTCCCTCCTAAAAGTTTTTTCCCTAAAATTTCCTCCTAAACTTGGGGTGCGTGTTATACACCAATAAATACAGTAGGTGAAAATTCTTGCAAAACATGGAAAATGTGACCAGGATCCCGGTGCTGCAACACAAACCCAAACACTCGTGATGCACCTCAGTGTTCAAAGTGTGCCCTCACCTTAATAATTGGACCAATAGGATAATAAAGGTCTATATGCGCCTTCCCCAATTTTAGGGGTAGATCGCCCAGGATAACTCTGAATACAGATGATCCTGCGAGCTACTATGTGTATATAAAAAGACAATAACAAGCGAAGCCGCTGGCACTGTTCACAAACCCATAGACGAGCTAAGTGTAACTTTAAGTGTTTAAATTATGTCGTGCTGTTGTGCTCTATATACCAATGAATACAAGTAGTGTCAACAGATACAAAGGGTAAGTGTTAAAAGTAAAGTATTATAATACAATACTTAAAGGGGTTGTAAAGCTTTGTGTTTTTTTACCTTAATGCATCCTATGCATTAAGGTGAAAAAACACCTTGCCCCCTAGCCCCCCCCCCATTTTACTTACCTGAGCCCGTTCACCTGCTGTGTTTGGACCCGACATCCTCTTCTCCACCTCTTATCGGCTCTTCATTGGAAAGATTGATAACAGCTCCCGCTGCTATCAATAAAATCCAATGACACAGGCGCCGGGGGGCAGGGCCGAGTCATACACTCAGCGGCTATGCACGCCAAGTGTATGACACGGGAGAACACGGGAGCGCACCCGCAAGGTAACCTCCTCGGGAGAGAGCTTCCCAGAGGGGGTTAGCTATTGCGGGGAGGAGCCGAGAGAGCTGCCGTGGGACACCAGAAGAGGATGATCAGGGACAAAACGAACTGCACAGTGGAGGTAAGTATGACATGTTCATTATTATTTTTTTTTAAATACCTGAACCTTTAGTATCACTTTAAAATGTAACTCTAACTGTAACACAAATAATACATAAACAAGGTGTAATCACATATACATTCCCGTTGCATGCAATTCCAGTGCAAAAATGGTTAATAAAATTGGTGCAGTCCAAAATAAAGTCCATGCAAGCTGTGATACAGCCCCTCAAAACCAGTCATAATCCACAAGAGTGCTTCTCCCTCCATACACTCCTTACTGGTGCTTGAATACCAGACAATGTGTCACCACATGGTGCTCCCACCCCTCCAGGAATATTCTCACCTGGTGTAGTATGACATGTACAGTTAAGTAGGGTCAATGTAAGCTTTTTAGCCTCCCGGGCTACAAACAGCACACTCCAAGCTTCCTTGATGCTGTCTGCTCATAGACAGAAAGAGACATCCAGAGTGTGTATGTAAAGATACTTTCACACTGGGGCGGTGCTGGCGTTAGCGGTAAAGCGCCGCTAGTTTTAGCAACACTTTACCATTTTTTTAGCGCCACATTTCGGCCACTAGCAGGGCACTTTGAAAGGGTTAAAAGCGCTCCATGTTGCCACGCTGCCCAAGTGCTTTGCAGGCGCTTCGGCAGCGCTGTCCATTCACTTCAAAGGGCAGGGCATTTTGGGAGCGGTGTATACACCACTTCCAAGCTGCCCCAAAGATGCTGCTTGCAAGACTTTTTTTCCTGTCCTGCAAGTGCACCGCCCCAGTGTGAAAGCCCTCAGGCTTTCACACTGGGGAGGCTTGAGAGGCTATTTTTAGCACTAAAATGCCTGAAAAGCGCCTCAGTGTAAAAGTGGTCTAAAGGAAAGATCTGATAGTGCTTATACCTTTTCAACATTTTGTTTTATTAAAATACACAGGTGTATGGGGTACTCACATTTCCCTGGTGCTTCCAGTGCGCCAGGCTATAACAGGCACAAAACTCAGTTTTAATATCTCTGTTTTATCCACACAAGCCTCAAAGACAACTAACAGGCTGCCAGCTCCACACTGGTTCCAGGTGCCATCACTGTCCTTGCCCCTCCCCAATGCCTGTCGGCACAGGTTCACGTGTCTTCTCCCTGAGAAAGACACGTGAAATCCTCAGGAATCCCCCTGAGGAAGACATGTGATCCTGTGTCGACATGCGTTGAGGAGGGGCAAGGATGGCCCAACCCCTGAAAAACAAACCCACGCCATAATCCCGCCTCCACCAGATGATTTGGACCAGTGCAAAAATCAAGGTCCATAAAGACATGGATGAGCGAGTTTGGGGTGGAGGAACTTGACTGACCTGCAAAGCATCCTGACCTCAACCCGATAGAACACATTTGGGAATGATTTAGAGCAGACACTGTGAGCCAGGCCTTCTTGTCCACATCAGCGTCTGACCTCACAAATGTGCTTTTGGAAGAATGGTCAAACATTCCCATAGACACACTCCTAAACCTTGTGGACAGTCATCCCAGAATAGTTGAAGCTGTTATAGCTGCAAAGGGTGGGCTAACTCAATATTGAACCCTTGGGACTAAGACTGGGATGCTATTTATGTTCATGTGTGTGTAAAGGCAGGTGTCCCAATACTTTTGGTAATATAGTATATATATATATATATATATATATATATATATATATATATATATATATATATATATATATATGTGTGTGTGTGTGTGTAAAGCCCTGCGTGAATTTACTGTGATATATAAGTAACTGTAATAAATAAATGCATCAAGTCCCCTACTTACGAATGAGTTTCATTCTGGGAGCTCGTTCCTAAGTACAACTTGTTTGATCTTGAACACTGATCAGTGTGCTCTGGTGGGGGGGAGTCCACCTGTCAGAACACAGTAGCACACCTGGGAAGATCTCTGCACCAACATTGCTTGTGTTGGTACAGCGATCTGTCAGTTTTTTTTTTCATTCAGCCCGCTGGGTTGAGTGAAAAAAACTGTGCAAACACATGTTCGCATCTTTAAAAGTTTGCAACTCAAAAGTTTGTATGTAGGGGACTTACGGTAATACATTTTATTGCTACATTAACACGTGTGTTTATCAGCAGACTACACCATTTTTAATGTTTTGTTGATATTGATGTCATATTAGTATGGGAACACACTGAAGTTAAACTATATAGGGCTTATTCACACTGCCTCCATTGCAATGCAGAACTTGGGCAAACTGCATAAAAAAATCAAGATTCAATTTTTTACCAACTACTCCTTCACTAAGCAGTGTCGTCAGGGTAAATGCAGCATGCTAAATTTTACAAGCATTTTGGACTACGCAGAGATGAATTAATATGCTTGTAAAATACTTGCAAATACTTGGACTTTTAAACACATTTTGAAAGCTCGTGAAAGCTACAGAACATCAAATGACTTACAAATGCAGGCTATAAAAATGCAAATAAGATGGATAGCAAATGCATGGAAGTGCATCAAAAAAGTCACATGCTTGGAATTCATATGTGTTTTTCTATGAAGATGCAATGCAGCGTGAATTATCCCTAAAACTGCTAGTGGCAAGTACCACATATATTACATAAATGATGTAGAAGATCCTGGAAAATTTTACCTCAAGTAAAAAAAAATTACCATAATGCTTCCTTTTTCTTATTGCTAAAAGATATTTTCAGAGAACAGCTTCCATTCTCTTAATTACTGAACTAAACCATCATACCAAGATGTTTTATATTAAACTGCTAGTGCCGCTAAAGGTGTCATTTGATAATGTAAAAACATGCTTGCCATGCATACATGTACATATGTTGGAGGATTACTAATGCTAATGACTGATAAGAGCTGTCTGCCAGATTCATCTTATTTTTATCTGCCATCTGCAACCAAGGACAGCAGCCAAAACTCCTGCCCTGGCCACCTCAAGCAGGTTCAGATGAACGGTCTTTCCTACTGCTTCCGACAAGGAGCTGGACACAGTCCAGGGTTTGGAAAGGTGAAGAGAGGAGAGATAGAAGCCAAACCTGACTGAATGGAGCCTAAGCCTAATGTATATGAGAGAACGTAATCTAACCTTAGGAAACTGCCATCTTTACAGGGTTAATAGGTCAGTCCCGTGTGGAATAGTGATGTTATATAGCCACATGTTTAATCATGTACAGCAGAGCTTATGGCAAACAGAAACATCTATATATATATATATATACATATATGAGAAGGAGAATGAAGCCACGCAAATGGAATTTAAGCAATGACAGTGCAAAAAAAGAGAGTGTAAGCAAGACAGAATGGACTGCTGCCTCTACTGATTACCAACACCTAGATGTGGTAATGGGAAGTGAAAGAGAGAGGGAGTAGGAATGGCGCTGTCTATTTACTGTCTTGGTACCATACCAATAAAGGTGTGTACATAAAGGATAAATATGCCGATTAAAATATAATTAAATATGCCAGTAATAATAAAGGTGATATAAGCTACTAAAATACAATAAATGGAAATTGGTAGTGGCAATGAACAATATTACATAAAAATTATAGTAATAAAAACATATCTGTGATAAATCCTTGATAAATCCTTGATAGTAAAAAATGTAATAATGTGATATGGTGGAATAAGATAAATAAAATAAAGTCCGTGGTGACAAAGTGCTGTGACTCAGAACAAAAATAAATAAATAAATAAATGATTCCAATAATTTCAGTAAAAAATGATGATGCAGAACAAAAAAGAAAAGTTCATTTGCTTCATAAAATAAAGTAAAGTGCTGGTGCTGCCCAAAAATATTTTTATGGTGTGATCTTGGTGGTCACTGCAAACCGTGGTGCATCCGTGCTCTGATAGAAATGCTCACTCACCAGATAATTCTTACCCTCAAGGGGTATATGGCATCCACAGTGTTAGCCACTGTGAGGCTCTGTGGCACAAAACTCTATTCCTCTGTTCCTCAATGCTTGGTAATCTAGTAAACAAAGTCCAGGGGGTCTATTATTTATCAATGTTTTCAGCCTCATCCAACATTCACAGATTTTTACACAAGTCTCTGGGTTTGTTCACGGAAGTCTCTGGGTTTGTTAATTTTTTTTTTGTGTTGCTCATCATAATCCTTTAAGGCAGGGGTCTCAAACTGGTGGCCCTTCAGCTGTTGTGAAACTACAAGTCCCACGAGGCATTGCAAGGCTGACAGTTAAAAGCATGACTCTCACAGGCAGAGATGGGACTTGTAGTTTCGCAACAGCTGCAGTGCTGCCAGTTTGAGTCCCCTGCTTTAAGGGGTTGTAACAGTTCATTTTTTATTTTCTAAATAGGTTCCTTTAAGCTAGTGTGTTCACAGCGTCTCCCCGCAGGGATGTAGTCCCAAGGGAGGGGGCGAGCAGGCTGACTAACCCCCAGCCAGAACGGCTCGGATGATGGGGGCAAGCTTACTGAGGAGCAAAAGGAAGTGAGAAATTCAGACAAAGAAAAAAAAAACATTTAGAAGGTAAATCAAAGGAAAAGGTAAGTGAACCAACAATGCACTAGCTTAAAGGAACCTATTTAGAAAAAAAATCAAACCTTTACAACCCCTTTTATTAAAATTTCTTACAATTGCCTGCACACCACCTGAATTTTTAAATCATACTTACAAAAAGAGTGTTAGCTGTGGCTGGTGAAATGACAGAAGAAGCTGAGAGCTGAGGTATTTGAGATAAAGTATTTCCGTGTAGTACTTTTCTTGTCTTTTCTCTGGAAGGGGCAAAGATATCCCGACCACAACCCCCTTCCCAAGCCCCCTTTGTACCCAGGACAACCTTAGCTATACCTACAAACACTCCGTGACTTAGAAATCCATTTCCTCCCTTGCTTAGTGGTTGGTTGGGGAACTATATTAGGTCTTTACTTCTTCAGTTGATTGCTTGATATTTCCTATCTACAAAGTTAACATGATATCTACTAACCAATGTTTGAATGATAATGTCACCAGACCGTTATACAAGTATACATGTAAGTTTTTTATTTTTTGTGGCATAAATAAATAAAGAATTTGAAAAAATATCCTGAACCCCCAACACACAGCAACAACAATCAGGTCCATGTTTGGTCAATGTTTGTTTACTGGCTTATGCTGGCCTCATACACAATTTCTGACAATTTTAACCACAGTCCATTGGGACTGGATGGAAAAAAAAATACAAACCCTTTAGTAAATAAAACATCCACCTGTATTTCCTATGTGCTTTGAGCTTTAGGTTTGGGATACTGTTGTTGAAAATTGGAGAGATCTATATAAAACTTAAAGCATTTGGGCTAAAAGGTCCTAATTTTCTTTTTACTGATTCGTGGGACAACCCATCACTTCATAACACATTTGAGTGGAATGCAAGTGGCTTCAAAGCATAGCAGGAGAAACGGGTAAAGAAGGAAAATTAAGACTCGTGAATACAGTCAATAAAGACTACAGCTCAGTGACAAAAAATGTGCATTTACTGTCCCTATCCTTGAACCAAAGCAGGATGTTTCACTGGCTGGTTCTCTCCTTCCTCCTAGCTTTCTTGCAAATTTAATTTAGTGTTGGCAGAATCATAAAGTAGTGTAGATTTAACTGCTTTTCCAAAGCTGGATTGACTGTCTAGGGTAGTAAACAATGCCTTGCAGCAATATAGCAAACCTTCAGCCAATGCCTTCGCCTCCACTGCCTGATTTAAAATTTCATCTGGTGTGCAGGGGATGATAAGAAAGTAATATAAATGATTACAGGAAATAAATTCTAGTGCACTATAAAAAAATAAAAAAATAAATGAAGGAATATACTTTTGAACTACATACAAAAAAGGTTGTGCAGCCCAAGTAGAATACCAAGTATATCTGCTTGATTTATATGCATGTACACATCTATATGGAAGCCAATACAGGTACTCTTTCTATCTGCTTTTTGGACCTTACAGTAAGTGCACATAAAAGTGTATTTCTGATGTGCCATTTTTCAATGACACATCAGAAAACATACATGTGTGGTTGTTGTGCCTGTTAATGACTGCAAGCAGCTCAGATCACAAGGCACAGTGTACAGAGACAATCAGAGTGGCTATATGCCTTGTGATAACTGTGATGACTGCTTACAGTGATCACTAATGTAAACAGTACACAACAGAGAAATTGGAGGAAATAATACTTTATCAGTGTTGATTTATTGAATGAAGGGATCATTAGTGTCTGATTCATGGGGAGGGGTTTTAGTTGATTTTTTTTAACCTTTTTTAACCCTTTAACCTCCTTCCTCTACAGTGTATCTCATCTCCTTCCTCCCACTGTATGTGACCTATACTTTGACCCATTCACTTCTTCCTTCCTCTTTGTATGACCTCTACATCAGGGATGTGTGGTGAGGACAGTGGCTGGTGAGGCACTGGCTAGTATCAGAGCCAGATACACACAGGTTACATACGCCGCGAACGTTGGAGCAAGAACAATAATTCTAGCACTAGACCTCCTCTGTAACTCTAAACATGTAACTTGTAAAAAAAAATGAAAGAGTCCCCTATGGAGATTTTTAAGTACTGAAGTTTGGCGCGATTCCCCATCTGTGCGTGATTTTAAAGCATGACATGTTAGGTATCTATTTACTTGGCGTAACACCATCTTTCATAGTATACAAAAAAATCATGCTAACTTTAGTGCTTTTTTAATTTATTTTTATTAATGAAACCGTTTCTTTCCCAAAAAAATGCGTTTGAAAAATTGCTGTGCAAATACCGTGTAACATAAAACGTTGCAATGACCGCCATTTTGTTCCCTAGGGTGTCTTCTAAATATATATATATATATATATATATATATATATATATATAATGTTTGGGGGTTCTGAGTAATCTTCTAGCAAAAAAAATATGATTTTTACATGTAGGAGAGAAGTGTCAGAATTGGCCTGGGTGTTTTTTTTTTTGTTTTGTTTTTTGCTGTTAGGGTTTGTTTTGGGTTAGAAAAATAAAATGGGATAGGCCTCGGAGTGGGGAGGGAGCGGTATACACTCCGGTGGCATTAAGAAGAGTTATATATGTATAGACATCTGTTAATATATACCTGTTAATAATGAGAAACAGAGCTGACACTCTGGAAGACGAGATAATAAGAACAATTTTTATTTTCAGATATCATGAGTAGAGTTGAGCGGACACCTGGATGTTCGGGTTCGACGGGTTCGGCCGAACTTCGGAAAAAAGTTCGGGTTCGGGACCGAACTTTAACCCGAACCTGAACCCAAACCCCATTGAAGTCAATGGGGACTCGGACTTCTAAGGACTAAAAAGGCTCTAAAAAAGTAATGGAAAGGGCTAGAGGGCTGCAAATGGCAGCAAAATGTTGTTAAGAGCATGGCAAGTGCTCTGCAAACAAATGTGGATAGGGAAATAACTTAAAATAACATAAAAAAAATAAAAAAAAATATGCTGGAGGCCCCCTTTTCAGCAGAAGAGGTACGGGAAGTCATTAAGAACCTCAGAAACTCAACGGCACGATGCCACACATATGGTGGGAATGCCCCAGAATACGCCCTTTCTGGAATAAATTATTCAATTTAATGGATAAGCTAGTGGGAAAATAAAATACTTTGAAATAAAAATGTAGCGGGGTGCTAAATTTAAGGGAAGTGTTTGAGTGGTAAATAGGCTCAAACACCCTAATTCTTTAGGATTCATGGACCATTTTGTCCTCAGGGGACAGTATTGGTGTGCAATTCCCTGCGGCCTACAGGTGGCGCTGCCATGGTAGGCTAGGGTTGAACTGCCGATACAGTGCTGTGCCTTTTGTGTCCCCTCTTGGCAGTAGTACAACGGGGCAGGGAACCTGCTGTGCATTCTGGGAGAGCATATAAAAGGGGCAGACCTTTGGCCTGGGGGCTGATGTCCAGTGGGGTCCACGCCCAGGTGCCTTCGGCCTGGGTGCATGTGTTCCTGTTCCATCTCGGGTACCTTTAGCCTGGGGTGAGGTACTATCCTGGAGTTCCTGCTGCCCTGGGTATGGAGGCCTAGGTGCGGGAGTAAAGCCTGGAGTCCAGAGCCTTCGTCTGGAGTCCGCTAAGGGTCGAGGAGTCTTAGGGTGCCGCCTCGTGTAGGGGACCATGTTCCAGGGAAGGGAGGATCATTCTGATGGACCGATGCGGGAGTCACGGTGAAGGAAGGGTCTGTTGACTCCCTGGAGAGATGTCTTCCCCTTGATATGGGCTAGGTTTGTAGAAGGAGAAGCTCAAGGTCATCTTGACTGTATCAGAGGCCTTATTCACCCGGCCCGTGGCAGGGGCCTTATACACCCTGGTCTGTGGCAGAGACCAAAGTTCTCCAGGTCCGTGGCAGGGGCCTTGTACACCCTGTCTGTGGCAGAGACCAACCTCAAGGTCTGTGGCAGAGACCGTGCACCTAAAACTGTTTGAGAAACCTAAGCAGTGAAGTGATTGTGCTACGTTTGTGCCTGGACCTCCTCCATACCTTAACCACTTAATGACCGCTCACTGTATATATACGTCGGCAGAATGGCACCGACAGGCACAATCACGTAGAGCATACGTGATTGCCTTTGTACAGTTGGGGGGTCCGATCGGACCCCCCTCCTATACAGTGAGCGGTGGCTAAGTGTCCGGGAGCGTTCCGGGATGAGGGGGCAGCCATTCGTTTCTGGCCACCCCTCGTGATCGCTCCCGGCGAATGGAAATGCCCCCTCTGTCTGTGTCAGACAGAGGGAGCAGGAGGAAGTGATGTCATCTCTGGTGCGGCGCTCACATATACCGAGCGCCGTACAAGAGAAGATATCAGGTCAGTGCACACAACACTACACTGACACCAGGACACATAGGGACATAAATCGCCCCCCCAGGCCCCCCAGATCACCCCAGATCACCCCCAGATCACCCCCCCAGCCCCCAGTCACAGTGTCACTGATTGCAGTGACCATTTATTTAGTGATCACTGCAATCAGTGACATTTGTGACTGTAAAAGTGTCACCAAAGTTTAGTCTTAGGTCCAGTGTAGCCCCCTAACCCCCCCTAATAAAGGTTTAACCCCCTGATCACCCCCCAGATAACTCTTTCACCGCCTATAACCACTGTCGCTTAGCGATCATTTTTCTGATCGCTGTCTTAGCGTCAGTGATGCCGATCGGCAGCCAGTAATTTTTTTTAGGTTCGCCGCAGGTTTTTATAGCGTCAGGTAACCCAATATATTATCTAATAAAGGTTTAACCCCCTTGATCGCCCCCAGGTAACCCTTTCACCCCCTATCACCACTGTCACTAAGCGATCGTTTTTCTAAACGCTGTCTTAGTTTCTGTGATGCAGATCGGTAGCCGGTAATTTTTTTTAGGTTCGCCGCAGGTTTTTATAGCGTCAGGTACCCCAATATATTATCTAATAAAGGTTTAACCCCCTTGATCGCCCCCCAGGTAACCCTTTCACCCCCTATCACCACTGTCGCTAAGCAATTGTTTTTCTAAACGCTGTCTTAGTGTCGGTGATGCAGATCGTAGCCAGTAATTTTTTTTAGGTTCGCCGCAGGTTTTTATAGCGTCAGGTACCCCAATATATTATCTAATAAAGGTTTAACCCCCTTGATCGCCCCCCAGGTAACCCTTTCACCCCCTATCACCACTGTCACTAAGCGATCGTTTTTCTAAACGCTGTCTTAGTGTCTGTGATGCAGATCGGTAGCCGGTAATTTTTTTTAGGTTCGCCGCAGGTTTTTATAGCGTCAGGTACCCCAATATATTATCTAATAAAGGTTTAACCCCCTTGATCGCCCCCCAGGTAACCCTTTCACCCCCTATCACCACTGTCGCTTAGCAATTGTTTTTCTAAACGCTGTCTTAGTGTCGGTGATGCAGATCGTAGCCAGTAATTTTTTTTAGGTTCGCCGCATGTTTTTATAGCGTCAGGTACCCCAATATATTATCTAATAAAGGTTTAACCCCCTTGATCGCCCCCCGAGGTAACCCTTTCACCCCCATCACCACTGTCGCTAAGCAATCGTTTTTCTAAACGCTGTCTTAGTGTCGGTGATGCAGATCGGTAGCTGGTAATTTTTTTTAGGTTCGCCGCAGGTTTTTATAGCGTCAGGTACCCCCATATATTATCTAATAAAGGTTTTAACCCCCTGATTGCCCCTAGTTAACCCTTTCACCAGTGATCACCATATAAGTGTTACGGGTGACGCTGGTTAGTTAGTTTGCTTTTTATAGTGTCAGGGCACCCGCCGTGTATATAACCCAATAAAGGTTTAACCCCCTGATCGCCCGGCGGGTGATATCAATTAGGTTTTAGCGTCAGAGAGGGTCTGAGTCACACCCCAGGCAGCGTCAGGTTAGTGCCAGTAACGCTAACACCCACGCGTGAAGCATACACCCCCCTTAGTGGTATAGTATCTGAACAGATCAATATCTGATCTGATCAGATCTATACTAGCGTCCCCAGCAGTTTAGGGTTCCCAAAAACGCAGTGTTAGCGGGATCAGCCCAGATACCTGCTGGCACCTGCATTTTGCCCCTCCGTCCAGCCCAGGCCACCCAAGTGCAGTATCGATCGATCACTGTCACTTACAAAACAAAAACACACATAACTGCAGCATTCGCAGAGACAGGCCTGATCCCTGCGACTCCAGTGCTGTAGGAGGTGATTTCACCACCACAGTTAAAAAAAAAGCAAATATGCCGAAGCATTGGGGCAGCAGGGGCGGAGGAGCGATTTTGCTCCTAATGCCGCGTACATACGGTCGAAATTCCGACGGAGGCTTGCCCGTGGAAAAGTCCGACCATGTGTGTGCGGCATAACTTTTTTGCGGGAGGATGCCCCCATGCTTCGGCATATATAAATGGTGCGTGTATGCCCATCATTGGAAGTGGGTGGATGAAGGGCGGTATTCTAATGGTGGACATACCCACCGATCAATCTCTTTTTTCGTTCAGCCAACTGGCTGCATGAAATAAAAAGATTACAATACATGTCCAACAAGGACCAGCAACGTACTGGTATGTTGCTGGACTTTGAATGTTTATACCAGAATGATGCCTGCGGGTTTAGGTATCATCTTGGTATCATTCTTTTCAGCCTGCGGCCGGCTTTCATGTAAAAGCAATCCTAGCAGCTAATTAGCCTCTGGACTGCTTTTACAAGCAGTGGGAGGGAATGCCCCCCCCCCGGATATAAAAAGCACCATTGGGAAATTGGGAAAGCATTTTATCACACTGATCTTGGTGTGGTCAGATGCTTTGAGGGCAGAGGAAAAATCTAGGGTCTTGAAGACCCCAGTTTTTTCAAAAAAAGAGTACCTGTCACTACCTATTGCTATCATAGGGGATATTTACATTCCCTGAGATAACAATAAAAATGATAAAAAAAAAAAAATACTTGGAAGGAACAATTTAAAAATAAAATAAAAAAGCAAAATTAATAATAAAAAAAAGAAAAAAAAAAAGCACCCCTGTCCTGCCCTGCTCTTGCCCAATGGCGAACGCAAGCGTCGGTCTGGCGTCATATGTAAACAGCAATTGCACCATGCATGTGAGGTATCACCGCGAAGGTCAGATCGAGGGCAATCATTTTAGCAGTAGACCTCCTCTGTAAATCTAATGGGGTAACCTGTAAAGGCTTTTAAAGGCTTTTAAAAATGTATGTAGTTTGTCGCCAATGCGCGTTTGTGCGAAATTTTAAAGCATGTCGTGTTTGGTATCTATGTACTCGGCCTAAGATCATCTTTTTTATTTCATCAAACATTTGGGCAATATAGTGTGTTTTAGTGCATTAAAATTAAAAAAAGTGTATTTTTTAACCCAAAAAATGCGTTTGAAAAATCGCTGCGCAAATACTGTGTAGAAAAAAAAAATGCAACACCCACCATTTTAATCTGTAGGGCCTTTGCTTTAAAAATATATATAATGTTTGGGGGTTCAACATAATTTTCTTGCAAAAAGAAAAAAATGTTTTCATGTAAACAAAAAGTGTCAAAAAGGGCTTTGTCTTCAAGTGGTTAGAAGAGTGGATGTAAGCTTCCTAATGTTGTGTATAAAATGCCAGAACAGTTCAAAACCCCCCCAAATGACCCCATTTTGGAAAGTAGACACCCCAAGCTATATACTGAGAGGCATGTCGAGTCCATGGAATATTTTATATGTTGACACAAGTTGCGGAAAAACGACAATTTTTTTTTTTTTTGCACAAAGTTGTCACTAAATGATATATTGCTCAAACATGCCATGGGCATATGTGGAATTACACCCCAAAATACATTCTGTTGCTTCTCCTGAGTACGGGGATACCACATGTGTGAGACTTTTTGGGAGCCTAGCCACGTACGGGACCCCAAAAACCAAGCACCGCCTTCAGGCTTTCTAAGGGTGTAAATTTTTGATTTCACTTCTCACTGCCTATCACAGTTTCGGAGGCCATGGAATGCCCAGATAGCACAAACCCCCCCCCCCCAAATGACCCCATTTTGGAAAGTAGACACCCCAAGCTATTTGCTGAGAGGTATTGTGAGTATTTTGCAGATCTCGCTTTTTGTCACAAAGTTTTGAAAATTGAAAAAAAAAAAATATATATATATATATTTTCTTTCTTCATTTTCAAAAACAAATGAGAGCTGTAAAATACTCGCCATTCCTCTCAGCAAATAGCTTGGGGTGTCTATATTCCAAAATGGGGTCATTTGGGGGGGGTTTTGTGCGATTTTGGCATTTTATGGCCTTCGAAACTGTGATAGGTAGTGAGGAGTGAAATCAAAAATTTGTGCCTAGAAATCCTGAAGGCGGTGCTTGGTTTTCGGGGTCCCGTACGCGGCTAGGCTCCTAAAAAGTCCCACACATGTGGTATCCCCGTACTCAGGAGAAGCAGAAAAATGTATTTTGGGGTGTAATTCCACATATAACCATGGCATGTGTGAGCAATATATCATTTAGTGACAACTTTTTGTAATTTGTTTTTGTTTTTTTTGTCATTATTCAATCACTTGGGACAAAAAAATATATTCAATGGGCTCAACAGGCCTCTCAGCAATTTCCTTGGGGTGTCTACTTTCTAAAATGGGGTCATTTGGGGGGGTTTTGTGCTATTTTGGCATTTTATGGCCTTCGAAACTGTGATAGGTAGTGAGGAGTGAAATCAAAAATTTGCGCCCTTAGAAATCCTGAAGGCGGGGCTTGGTTTCCGGGGTCCCGTACGCGGCTAGGCTCCCAAAAAGTCCCACACATGTGGTATCCCCGTACTCAGGAGAAGCAGCAAAATGTATTTTGGGGTGAAATTCCACATATAACCATGGCATGTGTGAGCAATATATCATTTAGTGACAACTTTTTGTATTTTTTTTTTTTTTTAGTCATTATTCAATCACTTGGGACAAAAAAATAAAAAATTCAATGGGCTCAACATGCCTCTCAGCAATTTCCTTGGGGTGTCTACTTTCCAAAATGGGGTCATTTGGGGGGGTTTTGTACTGCCCTGCCATTTTAGCACCTCAAGAAATGAGATAGGCAGTCATAAATTTAAAGCTGTGTAAATTTCAGAAAATGTACCCTAGTTTGTAAACTCTATAACTTTTGCGCAAACCAATAAATATACGCTTATTGACATTTTTTTTACTAAAAACATGTGGCTGAATACATTTTGGCCTAAATGTATGACTACAATTGAGTTTATTCGATTTTTCTTATAACAAAAAGTAGAAAATATCATTTTTTTTCAAAATTTTCGGTCTTTTTCCATTTATATCGCAAAAAATAAAAATCGCAGAGGCAATCAAATACCATTAAAAGAAAGCTCTATTTGTGGGAAGAAAAGGACGCAAATTTTGTTTGGGTACAACATTGCATGTCCGCACAATTTACAGTTAAAGCAGCGCAGTGCAAAATTCTGAATTCACCTCTGGTCCTCTAGCTACCAAATGGTCCGGGGCTTAAGTGGTTAAGCTGTCCTGTTTCTTTGCTCTAACCTTTTCTATCCGAGTAGAGTTTATTTTGCCATGAGAGAATAAGAGTTGTAATTTCAGCTTGTGTGGACATTGACTTTACTGGGAATTAAAGGACTTGCCTCTACCTACAGTAGAGGTGAGAATCATCCTCTGGAGGAGTTTTGACTCCGGCTGTGGACACGGCCCGTCAAGTACACCGCTCAACCTCTTTATATAGGAGGGTACGGGCTGGTAGTGCGGTGTGCCTTTCTCCCTCCTGCGAGGAGCCAACAACATAAAGGCAGGTAAGGGGGAAAGGATCTGTGCGCTACAAAAAAATAAAATAAAAATTATAATCTTGACCTAGGAGGACGAGGTCCATATGGAGTAGGAGGTTGAGGTGGCGGTGGATGTGGCTGTGTAGGTGGAAGCGGCAGTGGAGGAGGACGAGGTAGCCAATACTGGTTAAAAAATACAACAATGGCTGGGTAAGGCCAGTGATGTGTCGAATTCTGTCCCCGTCGAATAGTGTCCACCCTGTACTGCGCTTGCTCAGTATGTAGGACAAGAGGATTTCGAAAATCTCCCAAGATGAACGGCGCCTGCGTGGTGAGTTCAGGTGAAGGCCACACCATCCGTGGTTCAAGCCGAGCCAAGTGAGGTTCAAGTGAGGTTCAAGCCGAGCCATTCAAAAAAAATGTTGTTTTTTTAGTATAGCACAGTAGAAGAAAACTATTTAGAAATTGTTTATTTCACACACCTCCACATATGTATAACACACTGCAAAATATTTTTTGTGGCCCTAAATGGCGTTTTTTGGAAGACCACAACACACCCACAGTACGTAACCGCTGAATCGCACAGCTACAGAACTGCAGAAAATGCTATTCAAAAAAATATGTTTTTTTTTAGTATAGCACAGTAGAAGAAAACTATTTAGAAATTGTTTATTTCACACACCTCCACATATGTATAACACACTGCAAAATATTTTTTGTGGCCCTAAATGGCGTTTTTTGGAAGACCACAATACACCCACAGTACGTAACCGCTGAATCGCACAGCTACAGAACTGCAGAAAATGCTATTAAAAAAAAATGTTGTTTTTTTAGTATAGCACAGTAGAAGAAAACTATATATAAATTGTTTATTTCACACACCTCCACATATGTATAACACACTGCAAAATATTTTTTGTGGCCCTAAATGCCGTTTTTTGGAAGACCACAACACACCCACAGTACGTAACCGCTGAATCGCACAGCTACAGAACTGCAGAAAATGCTATTCAAAAAAAATGTTTGTTTTTTTAGTATAGCACAGTAGAAGAAAACTATATATAAATTGTTTATTTCACACACCTCCACATATGTATAACACACTGCAAAATATTTTTTGTGGCCCTAAATGGCGTTTTTTGGAAGACCACAACACACCCACAGTACGTAACCGCTGAATCGCACAGCTACAGAACTGCAGAAAATGCTATTCAAAAAAAATGTTGTTTTTTTAGTATAGCACAGTAGAAGACAAATATATAGAAATGGTTTATTTCACACGCCTCCACATATGTATAACACACTGCAAAATATTTTTTGTGGCCCTAAATGGGTCTTTTTGCAAGCGTACATTAAAGTGCAAATTTTTTATTTATTTTTTTTGCCCTAAACGGGTCTTTTTTTGCACGAGCAAAATAAAATGGATTTTTTTTTTTTTTTTGCCCTTAATGGGTCTTTTGGAAAAGAGCACAATAAAGTGCCTTTTTTTTTTTGTCCTAAATGGATCTTTTTCCAAGAGCAGAATACACCCACAGTATGGAAACGGTGTATCTCTCAACGTAATATATGCAGTGCTGGTGCACTGAGCTTGCAGATAAAAGGTAGATTTTCTCTGACACTGGGGTCATAGCAGTGTAAAAAGACTGCACTGCAACACAAACAGGTAAACCTATGCAGATCGCTGAGTTATATCTCTGAATCTGAACTCCTATTCCTATATAATATATCTCTCTCCCTAAAAGCAAAAAACAGGAACCCGGCCCTACACTACACTGTCTCTCTATCTTTTCCCTCAGATTCCAGAATCAGGACTAACTCATGTATTTTTCTATCTCTCCCTAAAAGCAGCAGCAGCAGACAAGATCCTCTCCCTATCTATTCTGAAGCAGAGTGACGTGTGTGCTGTGTGCCTCTAGCTTATATAGAAGCTGGGTCACATGTTGCACTGACCAATCACAGCCATGCCATTAGTAGGCATGGCTATGATGGCTTCTAAGGGCACACCAGCTAATCAAAAGGTGATTGGCTG
This sequence comes from Rana muscosa, assembly GCA_029206835.1. Taxonomy (NCBI): domain Eukaryota; kingdom Metazoa; phylum Chordata; class Amphibia; order Anura; family Ranidae; genus Rana; species Rana muscosa. Next base: position 78,542,852 of record CM055125.1, read on the forward strand.
GCCCCTGAAGCATTTCTAACTGCGTAATTAGATTGCTGAACCCGGACTTTTGCGCAAAGTCCGGGTTCGGGTTCGGGAAAAAGCTAAAGTTCGGTACGGACCCGAACTTTGCAGTTCGGGTTCGCTCAACACTAATCATGAGATATTTCAAAACGAGATGTAAAATGATAAAGTTATGTTTTGTCAGATGTATATCTTGGAATATGTTCTATGACTAAATAAAGTAAAGAAATTTGAAAAAAAAAGAATTGGCCTGGGTGGCAAGGGGTTAATTACCATAAGTAGGTAATATAAAAATAAATATTAGATATTATTTTTAAGGTAATTTACTATATTTTCAAAAACTGTACTCAAGCAGGTGGCTTAATGGACAAATTACTGAAGTTTGAAGTTATAACTTCAAAACAGTAATTTCACAGTAAATAGATAAATAATAAATAATTATCGTATAACATTTAGCATAATAATATATGATTTAGCTTGTACCTTTTCAGCAGCAGCATATTCTCATTCTCCCTCTTAACTGTGTAAGAAAAACATGGGATTGTGGGTACATTTTCTACACATAAACACATGTTTTTCCTTGTAGGGGGCTGGGCTGGAAGGTAAGAGCAGTAGTAAGAGGGCTGGGCTGGAAGGGAGCATGTGTCTTTTAGACACATGCCCCATTCTATGACACTGCAGTGAGAGGAGAGCCTCCACTGCAACATTTTTATTGGACAGCTTGGATCAATGGTGCTTTACCATTGGTCCAAGGCTCCAAGCTATCCATTGAGCTCAGTGCCTTTGACAAGAAGTGAGAAGAGGCACTATGGGCTCATCCTCTCAGTCTGCTGCAAACAGAGTGTGCCAAACTTGTGTTTAAACTGGCTGCTCTGTATGTAGCTTCTGACAGGCTGCAAAAGGAGTTCCGTATCTCTGAAACCATAGGTCGTAGGAGCCCCAAATTTTGACCAGTGTTGAGGCGTAGGACTTCCGTTACCTACCCAATTTGGGGTCTCTTTTCTTTTTTCATGGCAGTTGAGGCTCTGCCTCACCTGCCTCCCCTGACTGCACGTCCCTGCTCTATATTTAATGTATCTAGGTTCCATGTTTTCCCAAAAATTGTGTAAAAAAATGAGATGCCTAATTTTCTAAAAAAGTGATTTTGGGGGTGTTCATACTGACCTGGTATTTTGTTTCTTATGTTTTATAACAAACTGAGGGAAAAAATTTTTGTTCCAAAATCCAAAGTCTTTTTTCCTTTATATAGTAAAACATAAAAAACAGTGCTTTTCGTAAATAGCGCTTTCTTTTGGTAATATTTATCTAAAAAAATTATATAAAATTAATTACAATGTTAAATGACTGAGTACTTGTCACCCAAACTATAACTATACATGTGCAGTTTGTTTTGTTCCTATTCGAAATTCAGACACATTTTTTTATATTCGGAAATTCAGATGTATCTGAATTTCTGAATCAAAATAGGGACAAATGTAAACAAATCTGAAAAAAAAATTAACTGAATGAAATTTCATTCAAATTTTTATTGAATTTGAAACAAATTCAAAAGCAAAATTAATTTGAAATGTAAACATGATGCTGACTATTGCAGATTTCCTTCAAATTATGTGTGTAAGGAATTGATGCTGTTTTGAAGCCAAAGTGTATTCAAATATTGATTTATATTGTGGTTGTGCCGTAAATCTATGGAAAAGGAGTCTCTGCCCACATCCCTGAACTTGAATACAAAAATGGGAAGTACCAAGCAAGTATGCCAGATCAAAAAGAGAAACACCTAAGGTATCTATAAAAGATAAGATGATTTAAACAATAATTATATAGACGCATAAAAAAAATGCGTAATGATATAATATATATCAAACAATACAAGGGCAGATATGCATATCCATCAATATAGGATAGCGTAGGCTCAAGTAATATAAAAAAATAGTTTAGTAAGCATACAAGGAGCTTATTTTTTACCTGTAATCTGGCGTGACAGATGCTTAGTCTGCACATTGCTTAGAGCAGCATAAGACTGAACACAATAGTGTCCGTCTTATATGCATATGCTGCTAGTCAGCCAAATCTCTTACAGCTGTGAGTGGGTTGGCGTTGAGGCCGGACGGAGGAGGTGCTCTCTGAGTCCCCGGCGCACAGACCCGACCCCCGACATGTCAGCCCGGAAAATTGCCGAGATGTGGGACGGCGCTGAAAGAACAGCAATCGTTTTGACCTTCGGCAGCGGGTTCTCATCAAACAGAGTACGAAGACGGTTGCCGATTACGCCATTAAATTCCGTACTCTGGCAGCAGAGGTTGCTTGGAACAATGAGGCCCTCGTGGCTGCTTTTTCTCATGGTCTCTCGGATAACATCAAGGACGAGATAGCAGCCCGAGATATACCCACTGGGCTGGAGAAGTTGATGACGTTTTCCATCCTCATTGACTCAGAGAGAGACTCTCTCTTAAGGAGCGCTTGCGGAAGCCTCCTATACATTTGTCTCCGAGCTTTGCAGTCCCACCCTTGCCTCCCTCACCTCCCATGCCTCCTGGTACCGAGCCGGTCTGTGAAGATGAACCCATGCACTTGGGCTTCACGTGTCTCTCTGTGGACGAGAGAGCTCTTAGGAGCTCTTAGGAGGAGGGAGAGATTGTGCCTTTACTGTGACCAGGCTGGTCACTTTTTGAAGTCTTATCCTACCTGTCCTGGGAACGCCCGAACCTTGAGGTCCTGTCATGGACAGACCTTAGGTGGCGTTGTTTTGTCTCCAGTTTCCCAGAAGGATAAGCCCCTGGTTTTGGTTACCCTGTCGTGGGCCGAGTCGTCCGTCGAGATACAGGCTCTAATCGACTCCGGGGCTGGAGGCCTGTTCATTGATGCTGCCTTTGTATCGAAGCACTCGATTCCACTGCAGCTGCGTGACTCCCCTTGCCATTGAGGCTCTTGATGGGAGACCTCTACAGCCTGCCCACGTGACTCATGAGACTGTTCCGTTGTCCATGGCCGTAAGGGCTCTTCACATGAGATAATCAAATTCCAAGTTATTTCCTCACCTAAGTTTCCACTGGTTATTGGTTATCTTTGGTTATAGAGGCACAACCCCTCTTTTGATTGGCTCCGTGCTGAGGTTCTGTCCTGGTCTCCACAATGCAGTAAGAGATGCTTCCAGAAGGTAGCCAAGGTCCTGTGCACCTCTTCACTCTCCTCCCTGCCGAAGGAGTACAAAGATTTTAGCGATGTCTTTGACAAAGGTCAAGCCAGTACTTTGCCTAAACACCGGTCGTATGATTGCGCAATTGACCTTCAACCTGGTGCCATACCCCCTCGTGGCCGGGTTTACCCTTTGTCGGTCTTGGAGGATAAGGCCATGGAGGAGTATGTTGCAGACGCACTCTCTCAAGGTTTCATCCGCAAATCCTCGTCTCCTGCTGGTGCTGGTTTCTTTTTTGTGAAGAAGAAGAGTGGTGAACTGAGACCTTGCATTGACTATAGGGGTCCCAATCATCTCACCATTAAGAATGCCTATCCGATTCTGTTGATTCTGGAATTATTTGACCGCCTCAAGGGAGCCACGGTTTTCACGAAGCTTGATTTGAGACGGGCATACAATCTCGTGATGATTAAGAAGGGTGACGAGTGGAAAAATGCATTTAATACCAGAACAGGTCATTATGAGTATACCGTAATGCCTTTTGGCCTCTTTAATGCTCCGGCAGTTTTTCAGGAGTTTATTAATGATGTCCTCCGAGATTTGTTGCAGTTATGTGTGGTGGTCTCGATGATATCCTCATATTTTCCAAGTCCCTGGAGAGCCACCACACAGATGTCTGTCATGTGCTTCAGAAACTAAGAGAGAACAATCTCTATTGTAAGCTGGAGAAGTGTGAATTCCATCTGGAACAGGTCAAATTCCTGGGTTATGTAATTTCCACGGCTGGTCTTTCGATGGATACAGAGAAACTTTCCGCTGTCCTACAGTGGCCTCGACCCGTGGGTTTACGTCCTCTGCAGCGATTTCTTGGCTTTTCCAACTATTATCGTAAGTTTATTCGTAACTTCTCATCTCTGGTCAAGCCCCTGACTGATATGACCAGAAAGGACGGTAACCCACAGAGTTGGTCTCCATAGTCCATTAAGGCTTTTGAGAGTCTTAAGGCTGCCTTTGTCTCTGCTCCTGTGTTGGCACATCCTGATCCTACGTTGCCTTTTATCCTTGAAGTTGATGCTTCTGAAACTGGAGTTGGCACCCTTCTGTCTCAACGTCCTAGCTCTGACAGCGCTATGCATCCGTGTGGCTACTTTTCCAAGAAATTGTCACCTACGGAGTGCAATTACGAGATTGGTGACAGAGAGCTGTTGGCAATCATTTTAGCCCTGAAAGAATGGAGACATCTCCTCGAAGGTACCAAGGTTCTCATTCTTACTGACCATAAAAATCTCACATTCTTGTCTGAGGCTAAGCGCCTCTCTCCCAGAAGGGCATGATGGGCTCTTTTCTTGTCAAATTTTAATTACATTGTCTCATTCTTAACAGGTACTAAGAATGTAAGGGCTGATGCCTTGTCACAACAATTTTCCTCCACTTCCAAGATGGAGTCGGTTTCCGGTTCCTGTGATTCCTCCTGATCATATTCTGGCTACAGTTCGCACCAGTCTCACTTTTCTTTTGGGAGACAAAACTCTTGCTGCTCAGGTCGATGCCCCTCCTGAGAATCCTTGTGACCGCTGCTTTGTTCTCGAGAGTCTCCATACTGCCGTGCTCCAGACTTACCATTCTCCCAAGGCTGCTGGCCACCCTGGGAAGAATAAACTCTTTTGGGCCATTTCCCAACAATTTTGGTGGCCTAGTCTACGTGCTGATGTAACCGCCTTCGTAGCTGCCTGTTCCGTGTGTGCTCAGAGTAAGACTCCATGACACCTTCCAGTGGGCCTCCTACAACCCATACCCAATTGAGAGAGGCCCTGGACCCACCTGTCTATGGATTTCATTGTGGAGTTACCCAACTCCCTGGGCAACACAATTATCCTTATGGTGGTAGACCGATTCTCGAAAATGTCCCACTGTATTCCACTTAAGAAGTTGCCTATGTCTAAGGAACTGGCTTCCATTTTTGCTCGAGAGATCTTTCGCTTACATGGCCTACCCAAGGTCATTGTCTCAGACAGGGGAAGTCAGTTTGTGTCCCGGCTCTGGCGAGCCTTTTGTGCACAGTTGGGAATTCAGCTTGCGTTCTCCTCTGCGTATCACCCGCAGTCTAATGGGGCCGCAGAACGAGCCAATCAGTCTTTGGAGCAATTCCTGCATTGCTATATTTCTGACTATCACAACAACTGGTCAGACCTCTTACCATAGGCGGAGTTTGATCACAATAGTGCTCTGAATTCTGCTTCCCGTTTGTCCCTGTTTATGGCGAACTATGGTTTCCAACCTTCCATGTTGCCTGACTCGTTTGTTCTTCAGAGTATTCCTGCATTAGAGGAACATCTCCGTGGTCTTTGTTCCACTTGGGTACAAGTCCAGGAGGCTTTGCGACAGGCTAACGAGAGGTACAGACTCCATGCTGACCGCAGACGCCTGCCTGCGCCTTCCTACCAGGTTGGGGACAGGGTCTGGCTGTCATCTCGCAACCTCTGACTTCGTGTTCCTTCTCTGAAGTTTGCACCTCGGTTTATTGGGCCTTTCTGTATCCTTTGCAGGATAAACCCAGTGGCTTATGTGTTGGACCTTCCTTCCAGTATACGTATCTCTAATGTGTTTCATGTCTTCTTATTGAAACCTTTGGTCTGCAACCGTGTTACCACCTCTGTGCCATGTCCTCACCCTATACAGGTTGAGAACCATGAGGAGTATGAAGTACAGTCCATTGTTGACTCCCGTAGATTCCGTGGGCGCATACAGTACCTGGTGCATTGGAAGGGGTACGGTCCGGAGGAACGCTCTTAGGTCCCATCCTCGGACGTACATGCCCCTGTCCTCCTCTGTGATTTCCATAGACGGTTTCCCCTCAAGCCCAGTGGTCCTCTGAGGGGGAGGGGTCGTTGAGGAGGGGGTACTGTCAGGGCTGGGCTCAGCCCTTCCTTCTCTGTGCTAGCAGCTCAGCTGTCAGCTACTTGCCAGCTCCCATCTCTCCACAGTGATCCACCTGTTGATGCTCCTGCTCATCAGCTCTGCCTACTTAAAGGGCTCTTTCACACAGGACGGATCAGTCATAATCCGCCCCGTGAAGCTCTGCTTGCTCAGCGGGGATCGCTCAGTTGATCCCCGCTGAGCCGGCGGATGACTGGGCGGTCCCCGCACACTGTGCAGGGACCGCCCTGTCAGAGCGCCGCTCTCCCCTATGGGGAGATCGGATGAACACGGACCGCCTGTCCGTGTTCATCCGCTCTGCTCCGCCGACGGAAGGAAAAATAGGGTTTTCCTCCGTCACACTTTGGCGGAGCGGAGCGGATCTCAGCGGACATGTCACCACTGACATCCATGGCTCCATAGGGCTACATGGAGCGTCCGTCCCGGTCCGCCTAAAAAACTGACAGGCGGACCTGAACGGACCCTCCGTGTGAAAGGGGCCAAAGCCTACTTAAAGCCTTCCAGTTCATTTGCTCTTTGCCTTCGCCTGTGTTAACATCACAAGAGACTTTCTCCTGCGTTCCTGTTGAAGACCTGCTTGACTGACGTTCCCTCTGGCTACAGATCCTGCTTGCTGTACTACTACCTTTATCGCTGGCTCTCGATCCGGTTACTGAACTCTTGCTATGTTTTGACTAGGCTTACTCTGTTTACCTTTTTATTTTTATTATTAAACAAGTGTGATTTAACTGTACTTCTGTCTCCGTCTGATTCATGGTTTCTGACACCTGCCTCTCAAAGTCCCATAGAGGAAAAAAACTTCCCATTTTTGTATTCAAATTTAGATTTTTCTTCTGTTCACTCACTCATTTGTGTCCAGATCAACATATATGCCTTTTGTAACCTAGGACCCTTCAATTTTTTTCTGTTTTAAGCCTTTTATAGAAGGTTTATGCTGGCCATAGATGGCACGATTTTCTTTTCTGCAACCACGGGTTAATGGCGAATCCCTCCCGCAGAGCTATTGTGTTGTCCCGTGGGGGAGCAGGAGACCTTGCACTGATTATTGCTAGCAGCTATAGCTGCTGGCAGTAATCGCATGATAAATCTGACATGCTAGTTGTACCCAAGTTGATTAATGGATCGACATGGGTACAATCATCTTGCCCATAGATGGTTCAAATCTCAGTCGATCCCCGCTGAACCGGCCAAGATTCAAACCATCTATGTCCAGTTTTACCGTAAATACAAATTGAGAACAGCACAGCCATAGAACTTTTATGGCAAATTTAGGTAGCATTTACAAGCAACCGGGAGAGACACCGTTTGAAAATAACAAATAACAGTGGTGTACATACATGTTAGGTACAGCAAAGTCTTAAGGATTAAACTAGACCATCAAAACCAACCAGGGATGGTCAAAAACAAATATTGTGTGCGCTACTTCCAAGCATGCTGGTCAAATAGGGTAGAACCTATTTTCTACTCCATACTGCTCCCAAGGTTGATAGCAACAAGAAAACCAACATGTTGCTGCATGGCTCTCATCACAATTAATAAAAGGACATTGGGGTTGATTTACTAAAGACAAATAGACTATGCACTTTTTACTTGCAGTTGCACACTTTAACAACTTCAGTCCTGGGAGGATTTACCCCCTTAATGACCAGGCCATTTTTTTGCGAAACTGCACTGCGTAACTTTAACTGACAATTGCACGGTACACAGAAATCACAAGTTCTGTTCAGTAATGAGAAAAATTGTGCAGTTTGCTCCTTCAGGATTTTTCTTTTGGAAGGTCTGAATTGTCTCTTGAAATTTGTGTACACAATTTATGAAAATCTTATTAGCGTTCCGAATACAGAATTTTCCCTCTATTATCATACAATGTGTAGGCCCATTAGTAATTGCCAAATCTGTTACAGGGTAGACTTGCTATTCCATAAATATGGTCATACATTTCGCAAATTTGGGCCAAATATGACATTTCAAACTTCATCAAAAAAATGTTGTTCCCTTTTGGCCACAGGGAAGGGGACAGTGTTAACTGGCAGGGCTTCCTCAGCTTTTGTATTATCACCAAAAAACATTATTTTTTGGGAACATATTTGCATGCGGCAAGAACCGGATATGATATAGAAATGGAAGTTATTCTTATTCATATTTATCAACTTGCACCACTGTACCCTGCCACTTGCCACTGTACCCTGCCATCAGATGCAGCATGTCACTTGATGCTGTACCCAACCAGCAGATGCAGAATGTCACTTGCCACTGTACCCAGCCACCAGATGCAGCATGTCACTTGCCACTGTACCCAGCCACCAGATGCAGCATGTCACTTGCCACTGTACCCTGCCACCAGATGCAGAATTTCATTTGCCACTGTACCTAGCCACCAGATGCAGCATGTCACTTGCCCACAGTACCCTGCCACTTGCCACTATACCCTGCCACCAGATGCAGCACGTCACTACCCAGCCACCAGATGCAGCATGTCACTTGCCACTTTACCCAGCCACCAGATGCAGCATTTCACTTGCCACTGTACCCTGCCACCAGATGCAGCAAGTCACTTACCACTGTACCCAGCCACCAGATGCAGCATGTCACTTGCCACTGTACCCTACCAACAGATGCAGCATGTTACTTGCCACTGTACCCTGCCACTTGCTACTGTACCCTGCCACCAGATGCAGCACTTTACTAGCTAGTCACCAGATGCAGCATGTCACTAGCCACTGTACCCTTTCACCAGATGCAGCATGGGACTAGCCAGCCACCAGCTGCAGCATGTCACTAGCCAGCCACCAGATGCAGCATGTCACTTGCCATTGTACCCTGCCACCAGATGAAGCACGTCACTTGCCACTGTACCCTGCCACCAGATGCAGCATGTCACTTGCCATTGTACCCTGCCACCAGATGAAGCACGTCACTTGCCACTGTACCCTGCCACCAGATGCAGCATGTCACTTGCCACTTTATCCTGCCACCAGATGCAGCATGTCACTTGCCAATGTACCCTTTCACCAGATGCAGCATGTGACTAGCCAGCCACCAGATGCAGCATGTGACTAGCCAGCCACGAGATGCTGCTTGTCCCTAGCCAGCCACCAGATGCAGCTTGTCTCTAGCCTGCCTCCAAAGCCACCAGATTCAGCATGAAACTAGCCATCCATCAGATGCAGCATGTCACTAGCCAATGTACCCTTTCACCAGATGCAGCATGTGACTAGCCAGCCACCAGATGCAGCATGTGACTAGCCAGCCACGAGATGCTGCTTGTCCCTAGCCAGCCACCAGATGCAGCTTGTCTCTAGCCTGCCTCCACAGCCACCAGATGCAGCATGTCACTTGCCACTGTACCCAGCCACCAGATGCAACATGTCACTAGCCAGCTACCAAATGCAGCCTGTCCCTAGTCATCCACCAGATGCAGCATGTCACTTGCCACTGTACCCTGCCACCAGATGCAGCATGTCACTTGCCACTGTACCCTGCCACCAGATGCAGCATGTCACTTTCCACTGTAACCTGCCACCAGATGCAGCATGTCACTTGCCACTGTAGCCAGCCACCAGATGCAGCATGTCACTAGCCAGCCAACAAATGCAGCATGTCACTAGCCAGCCACCCAATGCATCATTTTACGTGTCACTGTAGCCAGCCACCAGATGCAGCATTTAACTAGCCAGCCACCAAATGCAGCATGTCACTAGCCAGCCAGCCAGTCACTTACTACTATAGCCAGCCACCAGATGCACCATGTGCCTAGCCGGCCACCAGATGCAGCATGTCCTTAGCCAGTCACCAGATGCAGCCTGTCCCTTGCCAGCCACCAGATACAGCTTGTCCCTAGCCTGCCACCACAGCCACCAGATGCAGCTTGTCCCTAGCATGCCACCACTGCCACCAGATGCAGCATGTCACTAAATTGACTAAAATGACAATCCAGCCACTCAATGCACTACCAGGCTTGGCATTTTTGCCCCTTCACTCTGCACTGTACACCACACCCCCTTTAAGCCACGCCCAATATTTAGCACAGTTTATATCACACCCACATGCGCGCGCCACATTTAATTTCTATTTACAATGCCTGGGGCCCACTTTTTGTTTCACACATGGGCCCACTGCTTTCATGATACACCCCTGTTGTCAGTAATATATAACTCACAGAGTTCAGGGATAAGGACTATGTAATGCATAGAGTTCAGTGGTCAGGAGTATGTAATGCACAGAGTGCAGGGGTCAGTACATAATGCATAGAGTGCATGGGGTGTGTAACTCCCAGAGTGCCAGGGTGTATGTTGTGCGCAGAGTATAGAGGTCAGGGGTGTGTAAAGTACAGAGTTTAGAAGTCAGGAGAGTGCAATACTCCCCCCCCCCCCACAAAAAACAGCCTTGATCTGCATGCTGACCTTCCCCCAGCACAAATTCTTTATGCAAACCAACCCCCCCCCATGCAAAAATCCACACCAGTACAAAATCTCCCCTCTGCCTAATTCCTCCAAGCACAAATATTTGTCCTGCCCTGCTTATTATTGCCCCTAACAAAATTCCTCCTTCCTTCCTGAACTTAGCACACCTCAGATGCAGACCAGTGAGTAAGTGGGCTCCTTTCAGGCTCCCTTTCCACACACCTGAGCTGAGGAGGAGCCTAGGGAGAGCTTTTCTTGGCTCTGACAGGCAGTGGGGCAGGCAATCATGTCATTAGGATGCAGGGCACCTGGCAGAAGATGCATGGCATTTGCCCTAGGTTTCCTGCTCTAGCAACATACCTGGTACTGAGCAGCTTATAAGTACCCTTTTATTGGCTAATGTACAAATTTCTAGATTTAGTATAATAACAAAAACATGAACAACAGGACTTGTAATATTATAAAATTGACTTTAAGCTAAATATTAAATATTATCCCAAAATACAGTATGTGTTAGCAAACATACATTGTATTTTGCATTTAAGATGATCACCTTCACATGCATGCCTAAAAAGAACATTTTACAGACTTTCTTTGAATTGAGTATTTAGTAAAACTAACACGTATTTAAAAACAAGGTCATTTTGTTGCTTTAATTATTTTCCTTTGAAAGCTGTAGAAAGCACACAACTGCACATTGTAAATAATACACACTTCAGAAAAATGGCAAACACTAGAAAAAAAAAAAACCAAAGCACAGCTCTAAACCTGTGCAGGTTTAATAAATGACCCTCATTCTGTAAATGAATGTTTTGCGGACAGTGCTTGGTTATAAAACATTCAGATTGTAAACTGACATAATTCATACAAGAACAGGCAGAGATACTGTTAACTGATAATGCGCTCTAGGTGATAATTTAACAGTTTTAGGATTGGCACACATAAGTAAAGTCGTATCTACATATATTGTTACATGCATGCAAGACCCATCCAAGATTCTCCTAAGCACACACTATCAATCCCCACAACTGTCACATCAAACTAATTTCCCGGGCTCATCTGCACACCAGAGTGTGCAATGTCTCTGAATGGATATGGTGTCAAATTAAACATGGCACAGACATCCATGTGTGCTCTTGCCAGATCTGATCATCCAACCCTGAGGCTCTCTGCAGGCCCATATGGCAGGTCTCAAACACCATACACGCTGAGAGCAGGCACTTGGCAGAAGGGATGGTGGGACTAGAAGCTTGGAATGGGCTCAACCACCTCCACATTATGCTTTGGGGACATAAACCGCGTACCGCCAGATGTTCAACTGGCCTAAAATAACCGCAACGCTGACATCACAGGGTCCTTCATCCCAGAAGGGGTTATCATGGCAGAGCTACATCTATTTATAACACTTTAAATTAAATTTCTGTAGGAGGATTAACTCTTCAGAGGCCATGGCACAGCTCCTGTAAGTGAGATGTTAATTACCAGTATGTATAAACAGCAAATTACGGATCATTCCCTAGTGGCAAAAAGTCCTGTAATTACCATTATTAGCAATAAGGCCAGATCTCTAGGAAGGCAAGAGAAAACAAACATCTAGAGGATAAGTTTGGAAGCTGAAGTGTCTTCTGACAATACTCCTGGTCTGTAATTACCACTAACCTTTTCTTTTATTATTTATTTATTTTGTAGAAATGTTTAGCTTAATTAACATAATAATAGGTAAAAATAAAGCAGAAATCATTCTTCAGTGCTGTGGTTGACTACCTTTGCCTGTAACAGAGATGCTAGATTTTTTTGTCAATTTCACCATGAGGGCTCTGTCTGCCTTGCAGACATCAGTGGGGAAAAATAGGCACTGTGCCAATGGATGTGTGGTGATTATTGGGGCTAAAAGTCTCTTTTTATAACCAGTACTTAAAAGTTCTTAAAATGTTCATAAGGAGGAAAGGAGTGTCCACACGGGCTGCAGGTCCAAGAGTCAAAGAAAGCTCTTAAACACTGTAGACAAGATAAAGAAGGGACAGGCGCCTCTAAGTGTAGTATCTCACAATCATTTATTAAAAGAATCAACATATATCCACTCACATGAGGTAGGAAGTATACAGGCACATCATTGGTAACCGGCACTTCCACAGTGCTGATAAATTTGGTGTGGGGCTCGTGCTAGTGGTGAGGATATATACTTTCTACCTCATGTTAGTGAATATATGTTTATTCTATCTATCTTTTGCAGAATAAACTTGTAAAAGGTAGTCTGAGACTGGGAAGGAGAGAACTAATCCACATTACACGTGACACTCCTAAAAAAATGGATATCTCCGGTTCTAAGCCCCGGTATATCCACGCCAGGAGCCCAGGGCTTAGAAATCCCCTGAGCTGAATGTCCAAAACGTCCCTCGTCAGGATGGACATTTTGGAGCATTCTAATTGGTCAACACCATCACTTGGGCGGTGCCGACCTATTAGCAGCCGCATAGCGCATCCTGTCAGCTATGGCGAAGACTGGCTGCAGAGAGGATTTCTGGCGCGGATATACCAGGGCTTAGAACCGGAGCTTGCCGCGGTCCAGGTCAGCGGGACCGGGTGGGGGCGAGGAGGGGGACCTGTGTAAGTTCTCCTTACAGATTTTTCTGTAAAGGTGAACTTACACTTTAAAAAAGTGGGTCTAGTCCCAGATCATGTACTACTCGACTGTAGAGCGGCTCATGCGCTAAACAATAGGATTAGTTCTGGATTTCTGTCTGGCTTGGTTGTATAGGGATAGGCTAAATTTAGAATCTTTTGTAAGATGGATGATCTTACTAAAGTCTAATAGGGGAGGGAACAGGACCAGCAGTTGGGAAGGATTTGCAATGTGTTTGGTTTTGTGAAGCCCAATGAGAGGGTCATAAGTGGTGTATGCAAAGTGTTTTTTGGGGCAACTAAGTGGGGAGAAGTGAGAGCAGAGCAAAGATGGGGGAAGGGGTGTGGGAGAAGAAAGAAAAAGGGGGGAGAGGGAAGAGGATAGGGGGGTTGGGGGAAGGATAGAGGCCGTCTCTGCCTTCCCTCCTCAACGGCTGATTGAATGTAAGTGACTCCGACAGGAGTTCATGTGAGTATTGGAGGGGGACGGCCCTTAGAGGGGTAAAGAGCACTGGGCAGGAGTTTAAGTAGTGGAAATAATTTATTACTGGTTTTAGAAATCAGGTTGTATAATAAGGTCATTCCTGTCTTTACGTAGGTCGGTTGTGTATGCGAGAGTACTCTGTAATCGTCTGGAAGTGTGTCCAGCATGCCCATTTGGTTCCGAATTTTGTAGGAGTGTCACGTGTAATGTGGATTAGTTCTTCCATTTCAGCAACGTTATGAATTCTGTTAAACCATTCCTTAATTGAGGGAGTGTGAGAAGAGCCCCAGTGTGGGGGAATGCATTGTTTCGCTGCATTAATCAGATGAATCGCTAAAGATTTGTGGTAAGATGTGTGTGGTAGGGACGAGTGGTGTAGTAGGAATTGGGCTGGGGATAATTCCAAGTCATAGGATGTCACATGAGAAGTAATGCCATGTACTTCTTTCCAGAAAGTTTGTATGAGAGGACAGGACCACCATATATGTATTAGTGTGCCTTGGTCTTTATGGCATCTCCAGCATGTTTCTGGTGTTGCAGGTTTGAATTTGTGTAAGAGAGCTTGGGTGCAGTACCATATAGATTGGATTTTATATCCATTTTCCTGTGTGGAAACATTTATTGATCCCTTATGAATATTTAGGAAAATTTGTTCCCAGTCTTCCATTGTAAGAGATAGGAATAGATCCCTTTCCCTTGTTTTGCAAGCTTTATTATCATTGGGGTGTTGATCTGCAAAGAGAAGAGAAGGCATGGGGGATATGAGGTGGCTTTCTGGTGACTTTCGAGTGCAAAGCATTTCAAAGGGTGTTTGGTCTTGAGCACAAGGAGTTTTTGTCTAGGGATCTTAGGTAGTGCATGAGTAATAAGTACGTCCAGGGGGGAATGGGAGGTTTTTCCATTTGGGTGGAAAGGCGAGAAGCCAACAGGAACTTCCCTTGATTATAGAAGTGATGGACCAAAATTTAGCCATGCGACAAATGCTCTTTAAGAAAGTGGTGGTTCATGTCTGGGGGGAAGTCTGGATTCATTTTTTTCGAGGTTAGCGGTCCAGGGAAAGACGATAAGGCGGTGTTAGTACACACCTTACGGAAAAATTGTAAAGTGGGTCCAATAAACGGATGCAAGCGTATTTCAGATGGGATGTGACGTTCAGATGTCCATGGTAGTGATTCAAGGGGAAGGATGGTAGTGGATGCTTCTAAGGGGACCCAGTCTTTGTAAGAGGAATGAACATTCCTGTCAATTATTCTGGAGAGATGTACAGCTTTATAGTAGTTTAGGAGGTCTGGAAGGTCTATACTTCCTAGATGTTTGGGTCAAGCAAGCTGTGTTTAACTAATCGTGGGTTTACGTTCCCCACAAAGAAGTCTGGAGCATCTGGTTTTATATGTTTTGAAAAAGGCTGGTGGGATGTGTATGGGTACCATCTGTAGGATGTATAGCAGTCTTGGCAGAGCATTCATTTTTAAAAGCGCCGTCCTGCCAAACCATGATAATATTGGTTTAACCACTTCCCGACCGCGCCATGTACAAAAGACGTCCACAGCGCGGTCGAGTTATCCTGAGTGGACGTCCCAGGGACGTCCTCACAGAATCTTGCTCCCGCGCGCCCCCCCGGGGCGCGCTCCAGGATATGTCCGTGACCGCCGGGTCCGGAAGACCCGGCGCATCACGGATCACGGTAGATGGCCGCTAATCGCGGCCGTTTACCACGTGATCGCTCCGTCAAATGACGGAGCGATCACTTGTAAACAGACCGGCGTCATTTGATGACGCCGGTTCCTCCCTCCCCTCTCTGTACCGATCGGTACAGTGTGAGAGGAGAGGGGAGGGAGCGGATCATGTCCGCTCCCTCCCCCATGTCAGTTGTGGGCTGGATCTGTGACAATTGCAGTCACAGATCCAGCCATCCATCCATCCCTGCTCAGCCATCCCTGTGCAATACTCTGCAATACACCCTGTGCAATACTCTGCAATACACCCTGTGCAATACTCTGCAATACACCCTGTGCAATACTCTGCAATACCCTGTGCAATACTCTGCAATACCCTGTGCAATACTCTGCAATACACCCTGCCAATACTCTGCAATACCCTGTGCAATACTCTGCAATACACCCTGCCAATACTCTGCAATACCCTGTGCAATACTCTGCAATACACCCTGCCAATACTCTGCAATACACCCTGTGCAATACTCTGCAATACACCCTGTGCAATACTCTGCAATACACCCTGTGCAATACCCTGCCCATACTCTGCAATACCCTGTGCAATACCCTGCCCATACTGTGCAATACCCTGCCCATACCCTGCCATACTCCGCAATACTCCACAATACCCAGCAATACTCCACAATACCCGGCAATACTCCACAATACCCAGCAATACTCCACAATACTCGGCAATACTCCAGCATACCCGGCAATACCCGGCAATACTCCACAATACCCGGCAATACTCCACAATACCCGGCAATACTCCACAATACCCGGCAATACTCCACAATACCCAGCAATACTCCACAATACCCAGCAATACTCCACAATACCCTGCAATACTCCACAATACCCTGCAATACTCCACAATACCCTGCAATACCCGGCAATACCCCGCAATACCCCGCAATACTCCTCAATACCCCGCAATACTCCTCAATACCCCGCAATACTCGTCAATACCCCGCAATACTCGTCAATACCCGGCAATACTCGTCAATACTCCTCAATACCCGGCAATACTCCTCAATACCCGGCAATACTCCTCAATACCCGGCAATACTCTGCAATAACCACTTCCCGCCCGCCGGCCGTCATATGACGTCCTTGACTTTGTGCGGAGATATCTGAATGATGGGAGCAGCTACAGGCATCATTCAGATATTCGCTTTTTCAGCTGGCGATTCCCTACACCATAAGAACAATCATAGCGGCTGTTCCACCGCTTGATCGCTCTTACGGAAGGTGAGAGGGGATGCCCCCCCCCTCCCGCTGCCCTCCGGTGCTTCTACCGACTCACCGCTACGATCAAAGCCAAGATTGTTTTTTTTTTTGTTTTTTTTTTAGGCTTCCCAGCCTAGAGGTGAGATGTGGGGTCTTATTGACCCCATATCTCACTGTAAAGAGGACCTGTCATGCCATATTTCTATTACAAGGGATGTTTACATTCCTTGTAATAGGAATAAAAGTGCTAAAAAAAAAAATTGGGGGCGGAAAAACATGTCAAACTAAAATAAATAAAGTAAAATGAACAATAAAATATATATATTTTTTTTAAAGCGCCCCTGCCCCCGCGAGCTCGCATGCAGAAGTGAACGCATACGTAAGCCCCGCCCACATATGAAAACGGTGTTCAAGCCACACATGTGAGGTATCGTTGCGAACGTTAGAGCGAGAGCAATAATTTTGGCCCTAGACCTCCTCTGTAACTCAAAACATATAACCAGTAAAAATATTTAAAGCATTGCCTATGGGGATTTTTAAGTAGCGAAGTTTGGCGCCATTCCACGAGCGTGTGCAATTTTGAAGGGTGACATGTTAGGTATCTATTTACTCGGCGTAACTTCATCTTTCACATTATGCAAAAACACTGGGCTAACTTTACTGTTTTTTTTTTCTTTTAGGCACAAAACAGTTTTTTTCCGTAAAAAACGCGTTAGAAAAATTTCTGCGCAAATACCGTGCAAGATAAAAAGTTGCAATGACCACCATTATATTCTTTAAGGTCTTTGCTAAAAAAACATATATAATGTTTTGGGGTTCTATGTAATTTTATAGCAAATAAATGATGATTTTTACATGTAGGAGAGAAATGTCAGAATTGGCCTGGGTGCTCCAGAACGCCTGAAGGTGCTCCCTGCATGTTGGGCCTCTGTATGTGGCCACGCTGTGTAAAAGTCTCACACATGTGGTATCGCCATACTCGGGAGGAATAGCAGAATGTGTTTTGGGGTGTAATTTGTGGTATGCATATGCTGTGTGTGAGAAATAACCTGCTAATATGACAATTTTGTGGAAAAAAAAAAAAAGAAAAAAAAATCTTGATTTTTGCAAAGAATTGTGGGAAAAAATGACAACTTCAAAAAACTCACAATGACTCTTTCTAAATACCTTGGAATGTCTTCTTTCCAAAAAGGGGTCATTTGGGGGGTATTTGTACTTTTCTGGCATGTTAGGGTCTCAAGAAATGAGATAGGCCGTCAGTACTTCAGGTGTGATCAATTTTCAGATATTGGCACCATAGCTTGTGGACTCTATAACTTTCACAAAGACCAAAAAATATCCACCAATTTGTACTTATTTTTACCAAAGATATGTAGCAGTATAAATTTTGGCCAAAATGTATGAAGAAAAAATACTAATTTGCAAAATTTTATAACGGAAACAAAGAAAAATTCATTTTTTTACAAAATTTTCAGTCTTTTTTCTCTTATAGCGCAAAAAATAAAAAACCCAACAGTGATTAAATACCACCAAAAGAAAGCTCTATTTGTGTGAAAAAAAGGACAAAAATTTCATATGGGTACAGTGTTGTATGACTGAGTAATTGTCATTCAAAATGTGAGAGCACCGAAAGCTGAAAATTCGTCTGGTTAGGAAGGGGGTTTAAGTGCCCAGTTGTCAAGTGGTTAATCCAGTTTTTGAGGTCAGATGTCAGCCTATTTAGGATTGGCATATAGTTTTTCATGTATAGGTCCGATATTTTGGAGGGGGGTTGTATACTCAAGTATGTGATTGAGTCAGGTTTCCAGTGGAAAGGGAAATTTTCCTTACATTGGTCTACTAGGTGTTGTGGTAGGGATATATTAAGGGCAAAAGACTTGGAGAAATTAATTTTAAGGTTAGAGATTGTTTTGAAATGCTAGAATTCCGTTAGTAGTACTGGTAGTGTAGTAAGTGGTTTTGTGAGGAGTAATGAAACATCATCTGTAAAGGCAGCATATTTGTATTCTCTGTTGGCAGCTTGAATCCCTTGTATGTTTGGTTTGTGTCTCAGGTTGCAAAGGAAAGGTTCAAGAGTAAGTACTAAAAGCATAGGGGCTGGGGGCAACCCTGTCTCATTCCATTGCAGATGGGAAAGACATTTGACAGGGTGTTGTTGACTCGCACCCTGGCAGAGGGGATGGCATATAGAGAGAATATGAGGCCAAGCATATATGGACCCATGCCCATGGTCCATAGAACTGCTCTCATGTAGTCCCATGCCACCCTATCGAATACCTTCTCCACATCTAGGGACAGAATAAAGCCTTTTTGGTCCTTCTGTGTCATTATGTAATGTAGGTTAATTGCCTTAATGGTGTTGTCTCTGGCCTTGCGTCCTGGAATAAAGCCAACTTGGTCTCGGGAGATGATTGAGGGAAGAAGTGGTAGGAGTCTGTTAGCTAATATTTTAGAAAATATTTTAATATCGACGTTGAGTAGCGATATCGGTCTGTAGTTCATGGTTTGTGTAGGGTCTTTCTCTTCTTTAGAGATGACCGTTATGTGGGCCTCAAGCATCCCAGGTGTAAGAGGGTTAGAATGAGAAAGGGAGTCGAATGCTTCTAGAAAAGGGAAGCTCAGTGTTTCCGCAAAGATCTTGTAATATACAGTAATAGACTGTCTGTGCCTGGACTTTTGCCTGATTTTAATTGATTTTGTTGCCTGTTCCCATTCTTTTAGTGATCTGACATTCTAGCTTTTTGGTGTCAACTGAGGAGATTGCACTAGTGGCGAATTTGTCTAGAAATGATTTGATCTCATTAGTAGAGTTGAGCGGGTAGCTGGATATTCGGGTCCGGCGGGTTCGGCCGAACTTCGGAAAAAAGTTTGGATTCGGGACCGAACTTTAACCCGAACCCGGACCCGGACCCGGACCCCATTGAAGTCAATGGGGACCCGGACTTCTGATGACTAAAAAGGCTCTAAAAAAGTAATGGAAAGGGCTAGAGGGCTGCAAATGGCAGCAAAATGTTGTTAAGAACATGGCAAGTGCTCTGCAAACAAATGTGGATAGGAAATAACTTAAAAGAACATAAAAAAAATTTAAAAATAAAAAAATATGCTGGAGGCCCGATTTTCAGCAGAAGAGGTACAGGAAGTCATTAAGAACCTCAGAAACTCAACGGCACGATGCGACACATATGGTGGGAATGCCCCAGAATACGCCCTTTCTGGAATAAATTATTTAATTTAATGGATAAGCTAGTGGGAAAATAAAATACTTTGAAATAAAAATGTAGCGGGGTGCTAAATTTAAAGAAAGTGTTTGAGTGGTAAATAGGCTCAAATACCCTAATTCTGTAGGATTCATGGACCATTTTGTCCTCGGGGGACAGTATTGGTGTGCAGTTTCCTGCGGCCTACAGGTGGCGCCTTTTGTGTCCCCTCTTGGCAGTAGTACAGCGGGGCGGGGAACCTGCTGTGCATGCCAGGAGAGCATATAAAAGGGGCAGACCTTTGGCCTGGGGGCTGATGTCCAGTGGGGTCCGCGCCCAGGTGCCTTCGGCCTGGGTGCATGTGTTCCTGTTCCATCTCGGGCACCTTTAGCCCGGGGTGAGGTACTATCCTGGAGTTCTTGCTGCCCTGGGTATGGAGGCCTAGGGGCGGGAGTAAAGCCTGGAGTCCAGAGCCGCCTCGTGTAGGGGACCCTGTTCCAGGGAAGGGAGGATCATTCTGATGGACCAATGCGGGAGTCACGGTGAAGGAATGGTCTGTTGACTCCCTGGAGAGATGTCTTCCCCTTGATATGGGCTAGGTTCGTAGAAGGAGAAGCTCAAGGTCACCTTGACTGTATCAGAGGCCTTATTCAACCGGCCCTTGGCAGGGGCCTTATACACCCTGGTCTGTGGCTGAGACCAAAGTTCTCCAGGCCCGTGGCAGGGGCCTTATACACCCTAGTCTGTGGCAGAGACCAAAGTTCTCCAGGTCTGTGGCAGGGGCCTTGTACACCCGGTCTGTGGCAGAGACCAACCTCAATGTCTGTGGCAGAGACCGTGCGCCAAAAACTGTTTGAGAAACCTAAGCAGTGAAGTGAATGTGCTACGTTTGTGCCTGGACCTCCTCCACACCTTAAGCTGTCCTGTTTCTTTGCTCTAACCTTTTCTATCTGAGTACAGTTTATTTTGCCATGAGAGAATAAGAGTTGAAGTTTCAGCTGGTGTGGACATTGACTTTACTGGCAATTAAAGGACTTGCCTCTACCTACAGTAGAGGTGAGAATCATCCTCTGGAGGAGTTTTGACTCCGGCTGTGGACACGGCCCGTCAAGTACACCGCTCAACCTCTTTATATAGGAGGATACGGGCTGGTAGTGCGGTGTGCCTTTCTCCCTCCTGCGAAGAGCCAACAACATAAAGGCAGGTAAGGGGGAAAGGATCTGTGTGCTACAAAAAAATAAAATAAAAATTTTAATCTTGGCCTAGCAGGACGAGGTCCATATGGAGTAGGAGGTTGAGGTGGCGGTGGATGTGGCTGTGTAGGTGGAAGCGGCGGTGGAGGAGGACGAGGTAGCCAACACTGGTTCAAAAATACAACAATGGCTGGGTAAGGCCGGTGATGTGTCGAATTCTGTCCCCTGTCGAATAGTGTCTGCCCTGTACTGCACTTGCTGAGTATGTAGGACAAGGGGATTTCAAAAATCTCCCAAGACTAACGGCGCCTGTGTGTTGAGTTCAGGTGAAGGCCACACCATCCGTGATTCAAGCCGAGCCAAGCAAGGCCGCGATCGAAGCGAGCCCGTGAGGGGCCCTGTTACTATGTGCTACCGTATGTCCTCTTGGATGGTGGGGCTTGAACCTGCACTCACAGCGCAGGCGCCGTTCATCTTCGGAGATTTTGTGAATCTCCTTGTCCTCTGTACTGCGCAAGCGCTGCGCCTGCGCAGTACGGACCGGGCACAATCCGATGGCCGGACAGTTTGTCACAACACCGGTATACATGTCTATTCTGCACAAGGTATGGACAAGTCCTGTGGGATCCATGCCTGGTTCATTTTAATGAACGTGAGCTTGTCCACATTGGCTCTGGACAGGCGGCTGCGCTTGTCTGTGATAACGCCCCCTGCCGTGCTAAATACACGTTCAGATAATACACTGGCTGCAGGGCAGGCCAGCACCTCCAAGGCATAAACGGCAAGCTCAGGCCATGTGCCCAATTTGGAGACCCAGAAGTTAAAGGGGGCAGACCCGTCATCCAGTACGTGTAGGCCTGTGGACACATACTGCTCAACCATGTTGGTGAAATGCTGCCTCCTGCTAAGACGTTCCATCTCAGCTGGTGGTGCTGGTTGTTGTGGCGTGCTGACAAAGCTTTTCCACATTTCGGCCATGCTAACCCTGCCTTCTGAGGTGCTGCCGGTGCCCCGGCTGCGTTGGCGACCTCTTCCTCCTCCTCTGCCTTCGCCTTGTGCTTCCACCGTACGCCCGCTGTCAGGTGGGAATGCCACCAGCAGCGCGTCTACCAGCGTGCGCTTGTACTCGCGCATCTTACGATCCCGCTCCAGTGAGGGAATTAAGGACGGTACGTTGTCCTTGTAACGGGGATCCAGCAGGGTGGCCACCCAGTAATCAGCACCAGTTAAAATGTGGGCAACTCGGCTGTCATTGCGGAAACACTGCAGCATGTAATCGCTCATGTGTGCCAGGCTGCCCAGAGGCAAAGAAAAGCTGTCCTCTGTGAGAGGTGTATCGTCTGTGTCCTCTGTATCCCCCCAGCCACGCACCAGTAATGGCCACGAGCTGGTCTGAGTGCCACCCTGCTGTGAACATGGCTCCTCCTCCTCCTCCTCCTCCTCCTCCTCCATCTCCTCCTCCACCTCGTCATCCTCCAGAACTGTGCCCTTTCTGCCGGACAATTGTGTACCTGGCGTTTGTTGGTGCAGGAACCCACCCTCGTAGCCACTTGTGAAAGACTGCCCTGAAAGCCTTTGAAATGATCCCGCTTCCTCCTCCTCCTCCTCATCCTCCTGTGCCACATCCTCTTCCATCATCGCACAAAGCGTTTTTTCAAGGAGGCATAGAACTGGGATAGTAACGCTGAGAACGGCGTCATTGGCACTGGCCATGTTGGTGGAGTACTCGAAACAGCGCAACAAGGCACACAGGTCTCGCATGGAGGCCCAGTTATTGGTGGTGAAGTGGTGCTGTTCCGCAGAGCGACTCACGCGTGATTGCTGCAGCTGAAACTCCACTATTGCCTGCTGCTGCTCGCACAGTCTGGCCAGCATGTGCAAGGTGGAGTTCCACCTTGTGGGCACGTCACATATGAGGCGGTGAGCGGGAAGGCCGAAGTTACGCTGCAGCGCTGACAGGCGAGCAGCAGCAGGGTGAGAACGCCGAAAGTGCGCACAGACAGCCCGCACTTTCTGCAGCAGCTCTGGCATATTGGGGTAATTTTTAAGGAACCTCTGGACCACCAAGTTCAGCACATGCGCCAGGCAAGGGATGTGCGTCAAACCGGCTAGACCCAGAGCTGCTACGAGATTTCGCCCATTATCGCACACCACCAGGCCGGGCTTGAGGCTCACTGACAGCAACCACTCATCGGTCTGTTGTTCCATGTCCCTCCACAACTCCTGCGCGGTGTGGGGATTTTCCCCCAAACAGGAAAGTTTTAAAACTGCCTGCTGTCGTTTACCCCTGGCTGTGCTGAAGTTGGTGGTGAAGGTGTTACGCTGAATGGATGAGGAGGCGGTAGAGGATGAGGAAGCGGAGAAGGAGGAGTTAGCAACAGGAGGCAAACTGAAGCGCCCTGCAATCCTCGGTGGTGGAAGGACATGCGCCAAACCGCTATCTGCCTCAGGCATAGCCGCCACTGCATTTACCCAGTGTGCTGTTAGAGAGATATAACGTCCCTGACCGTGCTTACTGGTCCACGCATCCGTAGTTAGGTGGACCTTGCCACAGATGGCGTTGCGCAGTGCACACCTGATTTTGTCCCCCACCTGGTTGTGCAGGGAAGGGATGGCTCGCCTGGAAAAGTAGTGGCGGCTGGGCACGACGTACTGCGGGACAGCCAATGCCATCAGGCTTTTAAAACTCTGCGTCTCCACCAGACGGAATGACAGCATTTCAAAGGCCAGGAATTTTGAAATGCTGGCATTCAGGGCCAGGGATCGCGGGTGGCTAGGGGGGTACTTCCTCTTCCGCTCCAATGTTTGGGAGATAGAGAGCTGAACGCTTCCATGGGACATTGTGGAGATGGTTGGTGACCCAGGTGGTAGTGTTGCTGGCAGATCCTCTGTTTGCGGGGTGACAGGTGCCACTGTCACTACAGAGGTGGATGAAGAGGCCGAGACTGCAGCAGAAGAGGAAGCAGGAGGAGCCAGAGACCTTTCTTGGTTTTTGAGGTGTCTACTCCACTGCAGCTCGTGCTTTGCACTTAGATGCCTGGTCATGCAGCTTGTGCTCAGGTTGAGAACGTTTATGCCTCGCTTCAGGCTCTGATTGCACAGCGTGCAAACCACTCGTGTCTTGTCATCAACACACTGTGTGAAGAACTGCCACGCTAGGGAAGTCCTTGGACCTGGCTTTGGTGTGCTCGGTCCCTTGCTGCGTTGGGCAGTAGCAGATGTAATTTCTAGGGGACGAATGCTCAGTTTTTGCACCCTGCTCCCTCTTCTGCTGTGCTGGTGGCTCTGTGCGACCACCGCCTCTTCCTCCGAACTACACTGGTCACCTGCATAACGTTGATTCCATGTGGGGTCGAGGACCTCATCGTCCTCCACATCATCTTCCACCCAGTCTTCACCCCTGCCCTCCATGTCTGTCTGCACAATTGCGAAAGCAGCAGCAGTTGGCACCTGTGTTTCGTCATCATCCGAGACGTGCTGCGATGGTCCTCCCATGTACCCATCATGAAACATAAGTGGTTGGGCATCGGTGCACTCAATCTCTTCCACTTCTGGGGCAGGGCTAGGTGGATGGCCCTGGGAAACCCTGCTAACAGAGTCATCGAAAAGCAGAAGAGACTGCTGCATGATTTGGGGCTCAGACTGCTTGGCTGATTTGCAAGGGGGTGAGGTGAAAGACTGATGGACATGGGCTTCAGGTGCCAACTCTGATCTTTCATCAGAAGAGTGGGTGGGAGACAATGTGAAGGAACCCGAGGCACTGTCAGCAACCCAATCTACTATCACCTGTACTTGTCCTGGCCTAAACATTGGTACAGCCTCATTAGGCGCGACAAAATACCGCCGCAGGCTCGGTCGCCTACTCGCACCTGAGGAAGGTGTTTCACTTGTGCGTGTAGCTGGCACAGATCCACCACGTCCTCTCCCTGCAACAGGAGCTCCACCAGCAGCACCACGACCGGGGCCACCACGTCCCTTTGACCTTCCCCTCATATTTTCCAAATTTAGGATCTTGCCCTAAATGGCGTTTTTTGGAAGACCACAACACACCCACAGTATTTAACCGCTGAAACGCACAGCTACAGAACTGCAGAAAATGCTATTCAAAAAAAAAAAGGTTGTTTTTTTTAGTATAGCACAGTACAAGGAAAATATATAGAAATTGTTTATTTCACACACCTCCAGATGTGTATTTCACACTGCAAAATATTTTCTGTGGCCCTAAATGGCGTTTTTTGCCAGACCACAACACACCCACAGCACGTAACCGCTGAATCGCACAGCTACAGAAAATGCTATTCAAAAAAAAAGGTTGTTTTTTTTAGTATAGCACTGTACAAGAAGAATATATAGAAATTGTATATTTTACACACCTCCAAGATGTGTATTTCACACTGCAAAATATTTTCTGTGGCCCTAAATGGCGTTTTTTGGAAGAGCACAACACAACCACAGTATTTAACCACTGAATCGCACAGCTATAGAAGTGCAGAGAATGCTATTCAAAAAAAATGTTGTTTTTTTTAGTATAGCACTGTACAATATATAGAAATTGTTTATTTCACACACCTCCAGATGTGTATTTCACACTGCAAAATATTTTCTGTGGCCCTAAATGGCGTTTTTTGGAAGAGCACAACACAACCACAGTATTTAACCACTGAATCGCACAGCTATAGAAGTGCAGAGAATGCTATTCAAAAAAAATGTTTTTTTTTTTAGTATAGCACTGTACAATATATAGAAATTGTTTATTTCACACACCTCCAGATGTGTATTTCACACTGCAAAATATTTTCTGTGGCCCTAAATGGCGTTTTTTGCAAGAGCACAACAACCCCAACAGTATATAACCACTGAATCGCACAGCTGCAGAGGCCAGAGAATGCTTTTTAAAAATAATGTTGTTTTTTCACACACCTCCAGATGTGTATTTCACACTGCAAAATATTTTCTGTGGCCCTAAATGGCGTTTTTTGGAAGAGCACAACACAACCACAGTATTTAACCACTGAATCGCACAGCTATAGAAGTGCAGAGAATGCTATTCAAAAAAAATGTTTTTTTTTTTAGTATAGCACTGTACAATATATAGAAATTGTTTATTTTACACACCTCCACATGTGTATTTCACACTGCAAAATATTTTCTGTGGCCCTAAATGGCGTTTTTTGTCAGACCACAACACACCCACAGCACGTAACCGCTGAATCGCACAGCTATAGAAGTGCAGAGAATGCTATTCAAAAAAAATGTTTTTTTTTTTAGTATAGCACTGTACAATATATAGAAATTGTTTATTTCACACACCTCCAGATGTGTATTTCACACTGCAAAATATTTTCTGTGGCCCTAAATGGCGTTTTTTGCAAGAGCACAACAACCCCAACAGTATATAACCGCTGAATCGCACAGCTGCAGAGGCCAGAGAATGCTTTTTAAAAATAATGTTGTTTTTTCACACACCTCCAGATGTGTATTTCACACTGCAAAATATTTTCTGTGGCCCTAAATGGCGTTTTTTGGAAGAGCACAACACAACCACAGTATTTAACCACTGAATCGCACAGCTATAGAAGTGCAGAGAATGCTATTCAAAAAAAATGTTGTTTTTTTTAGTATAGCACTGTACAATATATAGAAATTGTTTATTTTACACACCTCCACATGTGTATTTCACACTGCAATTTATTTTCTGTGGCCCTAAATGGCATTTTTTTGAAGAGCACAACAACCCCAACAGTATATAACCGCTGAATCGCACAGCTGCAGAGGCCAGAGAATGCTATTCAAAAATAATGTTGTTTTTTCACACACCTCCAGATGTGTATTTCACACAGCAAAATATTTTCTGTGGCCCTAAATGGCGTTTTTTGGAAGAGCACAACACACCCACAGTATATAACCGCTGAATCGCACAGCTGCAGAGAATGCTATTCAAAAAAAAGTTTTTTTTTTTTTTTAGTATAGCATAGTACAAGAAAAATATATAGAAATTGGTTATTTCACACAACTAGAGATATACACTGCAAAATATTTTTTTTGCCCAAAAATAGGTCTTTTTTGCGCACAACAAAGTGCCTTTTTTTTTTTTGCAACAGCACAATAAAGTGCCTTTTTTTTTGGGGGGGGGCCCAAAAATGGGTCTTTTTAGCAAAAGCACAATAAAGTGCCTTTTTTTTTTTTTTTCTGCCCGAAATGGGTCTTTTAGCAAGAGCACAATACAGCCACTAAATGGAATAGGTGTATCACTCAACGTAATGCAGTGCTGGTGCACTGAGCTTGCAACACAAACAGATAAACCTATGCAGATCGCTGAGCTATTATATCTCTCAATCTGGACTCCTATCTAAATCTCTCTCCCTGAAAGCACAAACAGGATCCTGCCCCTACACTACACTACACTACACTGTCTCCCTATCCTTTCTATCAGTAGATTGCAGAATCAGGACTAACTCCTATCATATAATTCTCTCCCTTACAGCAACAGCAGCCAGGATCCTTTCCCTACACTGTCTAAAAGCAGAGTGACGATCTGTGCTGTGTGCCTCTTGCTTATATAGAAGCTGGTCACATGCTGGGTCACATGTTGCACTGACCAATCACAGCCATGCCATTAGTAGGCATGGCTATGATGGCTTCTAAGGGCACACCAGCTAATCAAATGGTGATTGGCTGGCCCCTGAAGCATTTCTAACTGCGCCATTAAATTCCCGAATCCGGACCCGAACCCGGACTTTAGCGCAAAATCCGGGTCCGGATCCGGGGTCGGGAAAAAGCCAAAATTCGGTACGGACCCGAACTTTACAGTTCGGGTCCGCTCAACACTACTCATTAGGTCTACTTGAAGGGGAGGAGGTGAGGGGGTTGGATGTGTTGAAGTCATACAAGGTAGAATAGTATTTTTAAAATTCTTGAGCAATGTCACAATTTTTCGTGAGTACTTTACCAGAAGTGGTATGAATTTGGTGAAATGTAGTTTTAGCTTTTTCAAGCAGAGTTCTTGGGCTAATAGATGGGCACTTTTGTTACCAAATTCGTAGAAAAGTTTCTTTCTTTTTTTCTAGGATTGCATCCTAGTTCTTCTTGTAGGAGCATACGAGTTTCGATAAGTTTCAGGTAAGATTTTGAGCTAGGTTGCGTTTATGTGTTTTGAGTGAATAGGTCCAGGTTTTTCTTTTATTGTCCATTGCTAATAAGGTTTCCACAGATAGGTGAAATATTTAATGTTATAACTCTTTCTGCTAAGATTAGAACACTTTTTGTACTCTAATTTCGATCAGTATACTGCAGATGTGATACTAAATGTCACACTGTGAACTGGCAGCCCTCCAGATAAGTTGGCCGCAGGGCACTGCAGGGGAAGGTTACGTTATGTATCCTGCAAGGAATAATAAAATGATTAGCTTTGGAGCGTATTTATAAAACAGTGAATGTGACTTTCACCACATATTCGCCAGTGGTGACTGTCATTTAAACACATGCACCTGGAAGATTCACCTGCAGTAAATGTTTGATAAATGTCAGAATGAGCTGAGCTTGCATTATTTATTTTTTTGCTACATTGATTACTATTACCTCATATTGAAATATTGGATTCACTTTTCAATACAGACTGCAGTACATCTTTTCGTATGTGCCAGCAACAATTTATCAGTATTCTTCACTGCACCTGGGGGAGAGTCACTCAACAGAGGTTGTTAACTTTTAATTGTGACATTAGCTAAGTTTGTTTCTTTTCAAATGCTAAAGAAAAAATCCTGGGCTACTAAAAAAAAGAAAAACACAGTGTTCTGCTTTGGGTCCATAGGAGACCTAAACTGTGACAGATTGATGCCTCAATTATGAACTGATGAACTGGTCAGCTTGTTTTTTGTTACTCATTCTCTCACAAAATAAATGATATCCTCTCTTGTCCTATTTGTCCTTCTGATCTGTTTGGGTAACCACAGAAGGAAGAACATTGTAGACAGAGTTTGATGACTAAGTGGAAGGGCATGAGAATTTTGTACCAAAGGATAGGCTAAAGCCTAGAGTGCATGTAAACCTTAAAAATGTTAGAAAAATAATTCCTTATGCTGCACGTTATAGTATATTTGTCTTGCATGTTTCCCCCCAATATTTTTGATGGATTAAATTTAGTGATCCTTTCAGGTACATACGGGCCGAATGTCAGATGGCATCAGCTGGTGCCAAAGAAATCATCCGACATTCGGACCAAGTGTACTGGATTTGGTCCAACAGAAGCCAACCTGTTCATTTTTCTTGGTGCAAGCACCTCATTTCTGTTTTTAAATATCGTTTTGTATATAAAAAAGACAGTGATTCAACATCAATTTGGTTTGAGAAGTTATGTATACAGCAATTTTCCAAAAAGAAAGGAACACTTACCGTACATACAAATGGTAGTGCTTTTGACACACTTGTACCCCTATAATCAAAACAACATCTATTAAAGACCCCAGGAGAGACATGATTTTCTTGTAAATTGCCAGGATATGGCTGTTAAGAAGTCAATCAATGGTCTCATTGATTCCCAAGGTCATTTGCAAGAATCCCCAGAGTAGGCTAGGAGTGAATAGATTGGATGAAACTGACATATTTCAGTAGGAACCTCTGAATGACTCGTTTCCTGAAGGGATCAGCCTTGGTACTAATTACTTTGCTGAAGTAATGGCATCAGCAGTTAAGAAGGTGTTTAGCCAGTTGCATTGAAAATGGGCTCAGACAGAACATCAGTCAAGCTGTCCATGACATAAAGAGCTCCTTGGTCTATCCCTGGTGGATGCACACACAATGCCTGTAAATGCACTTGATGTTTCTATCCTTAAATGTCATCAATGATTCAGTTTTCTAAAGGTAAAAGCCTGATGACATTAGGAATCTGAATGGAATCCAGGCATCTCATTGATGGGAAAATGCTAACATTTTATACTCTATATTTGGAGTGTTTATCCTCTATTTTCTCCAGTAAACTCAGACAAATTCTATAGAAATATTGAGAATAATGTAGGATAATTTGACCCCTAGTTCAATTTAGACTCTTAATGAACCCAACATTTAAGCATCAGTGACTGAAAACTTTGTAGAAAGAAGATATGTGAATAATTGTCCATAATGTTGATGAAGCAGTACCCCCGTATGGGGCTCCTAAGTGATGTGGCCCACCTGTCACCCTGCCCAGCCCGTTCACTTCCCAGACAATCCAAGACAATAAACAGTCGTTAGCTTTGTTTTGTTGTTTTATTGAGGGAATTTAACTTGGATGGGGTATGGGAAATATGGGATGCCAAGTAGAATAATAGCACAGTTGCTAGGGACAACTATGTACACACTTTGTACACTTCTCCAGACTCCTCCTGCACAATTATTGCTTGCAGACTATTGCTCTCTCTCTCTCTCTCCTGCACAACTCTTCACTCCAGAAGAAACTAGCACATGGTTAGGTCTGACACTGGCTCAGCCAGGCCTTAGGAATTGTCCTTTGCAGGCAGAGACCATGGGCCCCTATATTTTAGCAGAAAACATGGAATGTCTCTTTAGTGCTAGCTATCCTAACAGATGGACTATTGCTCCCAGGCAGCCCTCTTCAGGCCCTACCAGTCCTCCTGGCTTCAGCTGCCCAACTTTACTACCCGCAACATCACAGTCCACACTGCTGCCTCTGCACCCATCCCAGACTGCACACTCTGAGTCCTCTCAGACGTGCCTTCCCAGTCCTCCTGACTGTGCCTGTCACTCACCAGTCCTCCTGGCTGAAACCGGTGGTTCCCTGCTGAAAACCTGCCTAGCAGTACTAGTTTCCTGCTGTCCTCTCTGACTCCTCCTCAGACTAGGGAGCTCCCTCAAAAGCTCTGACAGCCTGGTACTCCATCCTCAGTTATTCCACCCATCAACTCCTCCCCAGCCGGGCTGACTGTCAATCCCCTGCCAATCCTAGTTGGGGATTTATCAGGGCTCCCTGAGACACCCCATACAGCTCCACCCCTCTTCCCCTCCTCTTCTTCTAGAATCCTGGAGTGAATCTGTCTGTGAGCTGCTACTCTGAGCCACTCCCAGCCCACACAGATCCAGCTAGCCTTGCCTAAATTTTCCTGTACTACAAAAAATCCTAACTTCCAGCACCTACCTAAGTAGAGGGTGCTACATTGACCCCCCACCAAAATACAGCTGGTCCCTCAGCTGGGAAAATTTACTAAAATGGCTCCTGGGCCCAAGATAAAATGGAAGGGGGAAAGGGAAACAACTTGGATGGGGAACTTTACAAATAAATTCCGTACAAAAATATTTGAAAGATTTCTGGTAGGTATTTACATCTGTACAGAGAATATAATACACACACCTAGCTACAGATCCCTGTGGCTAACATATAATATGCATTCAAGGCTTCCAGCTAGGCCTGCCTAAATTTGCCTGTACTGCCAAAAATCCTAACTTCTAGTACCTACCTGAGTAGAGGGTGCGACATTGATATTTTCTATTTTAGAGTGAAACCCCAGTCAAATTTTGCTTTTTGTTTTGAATATATTGGGAAAAGCCTAGAACTTCCTTCCATTTTATTTTGCTGTATGTGAGTGAAAATGTCCCAGTAGAAAAAAAAAATCCCACCTTTGCTAGTACTCTTTAATTCTTCTCTACTGCTACTCGGACAACAGAAAGTGACAATGGAACTCCTCAGTGGTAGTCAAGGCCAGCAACAAAAACATGGCAGTGGGTTTAAGCCTTCCCATCTCTATCCATGCTGTTTATATACTGTAGACATAGGGGCAATAACTATTTGCACATAATATACTATCTAGCTCTGCTTCTAGGTGGTAGTATCTTGTTTTATGTAATGTTTTTCCTAGAGGAACCACATGGTTATGATGTTATTACCTGTCTCTTTGTTTCTGTTGTTTCAATCAAAAACAAGATGGAGAAAGAAGGACCATGTGGCCATCACTCAATGACTGTTTAACCTATGTCCACTGCAGATTTCCAACATTTTAAAATATTTTGAGTGCATAAATATTTTTCTAGGACTATGTCTTCAAGAAGGCATTCTGAAATTCATAGTGCTCATTGGTGTGTGAAATTCAAATTTTCCTGGTTTATGTGTAGGAGACCCAGTAGCCTACATCCATGCTTTCTGATATATGATTATCATCACCAAAATACTATGGGTTGAGGTAATGGCTCAGTAACAAAGTATAGGCATTGCCTGTAGGCAGAGACTTCACAACTAGAATCTGAAAATATTACAAGTATTTTTCAAAAAGGGATCGAATAGCAGGTGCACAATGAACTTCTGTGCTACATTACATTATTCCTACATTAACTTTTCGAATAGCAGTTGCAGAATGAACTTCTGTGCTACATTACATTATTCTTACATTAACTTTTTCCTCATCATTACTTGAGCTTCTCTTCAAGAAGAGCCATTTAGGTGAACCAGCACTGTACTGCCAATGCCTGTCTGCCTGATGCTTCATACACTGCAGCTATGAGTACCTAATAAAGCAAACAATGTATTTACCAATCACAGATTTTGAGTTATTTGGCTCAATACTGCCATTCAGCTTTTGCATTAAGAAAGCACTTGAATAGTGTAGTGGCCAAAGATATATGCATTAAAGTGGATCTAATCTTCTAATCTAAGGTGGATCTAATCTAAAGCAATTTTATCCTCCAAACAAGTGTAGCAATACCCCCAATTAAGAGGGCTGCTGGAATAGTTTTGGGCCTGTAACGCACTGCTGTCAACCCCCAGGAACTGGCTTTAACCTCCCTTGGCACAGCTAGCGCAAATGGAAGTGTGAAACCCGTTATGCTATAGGAATCACAACCCTGCAATAAAACATACACAATCAGTTAATATTAAATTACCTGAGCTGACTGCTTCAGCTAGGATAGACAGTACGCCACACAACGTGTTTGTTTAACCACAAATACTTTTACTGAGTAGAAGATATAAGGTTAGACAATGGTACTGTGACAGCAGGAAGGTAAAGTCACCTGGTTGCATCCAGGGGGGTAGATATATTTTGCCCAGATTCAGGCTTTACGCCGATTTATACAACTAGGTGGAGAGTTGTATAAGGCTAGTGGGCTCATGGATGACTCATACCTCTAGGGAGAGGGCTGGGCGTCGTACAGACAGGGAGTTGATGAGATCAGCTGAACCTTGTCAGCTCATTTAGGCCTCTATAAGAAATCCCAGCTTCATTAGATGTTAGCTCATGCCTGGAAGCAGACCTGTGTGGACTGTCTAGGGAGAGTGAACCCCTGTGCGGTGAGAGAAAGCCTGTGTGGCTATATTTTGCTTGGACATTTAAAACCAGGGACTAGGACAGCACTAGGCTGATCCCAGTCGTTAGTTAGGAAACCTGTAAGTTTAGTCAGAGGTCAAGTTGACCAGGATTTATTTTGTTTATGTCTTTTTTGCCTTGCTGTGTTTTTGTCACTGTAAATAGAAAATAAACCGCACCTTTTTGATTTTGAAAACCACAACCTCCGTCTGCTGGGCCTGTTTTGGGTGGGGAGCCCATCCCGGGGGTCACACATACCCGCTGCCGAGCTAGCCCCCTCACAGTTGGTGGAGAACGCGGGCAGTTTTTTTTTAAGCCAGCATGGAGGAGATACTGAAGCAGCTGGCTCTAGCAAATGCCAATCAACAGCAGACAAATGCAGGTTTGCAAAGGAGCCTTGCAGCCCAGCAGCAGACAAACGCAACTTTGCAACAGAGTCTGGAGGCTCAGCAACGAGCCCAGCAGCAATCTGAGGCCCGCTTCATAGACCTGTTGCAGAAGCAAGAGCAGAGACTACAACAACAGATGGAAGCAGTAATGCAGCAACGTCCGCAGACCAGTGAGGAAAGCCGTCCCACTAATACCGCGTCCTTTGGGGTGAGTCGTTTATTGACAAAAATGACTGGAGAGGATGATCCAGAGGTATTTTTGACCACATTTGAAAGGACCGCTGAAAGAGAAAAGTGGCCTGAGGAGCAGTGGGCTGGACTGGTGGCTCCTCTGTTAACTGGTGAATCGCAGAAAGCTTACTATGACCTAGAGCCTAACCAAGCAAAAGACTATGTGATGCTAAAAGCTGAAATATTGGCAAGGCTGGGTGTCACCCAGGCTGTCCGGGCTCAGCGTGTGCATAACTGGACTTTCCAGCTTGGAAAACCCCCCAGGTCTCAAATGTATGATCTCATTCACCTGAGCAGAAAGTGGCTACAGCCAGAGACTTTGTCCGCACCAAAGATTGTGGAACGTGTTGTAATGGATCGGTTTTTGAGAGCTCTTCCTACTGCCATCCAAAAGTGGGTAAGCCATGGAGACCCAGAGACGGCCGATGGTCTTGTGGATCGTGTGGAGAAATACTTGGCTACAGAGAACCTGACGGCCTCTTCCAGAGACACTCGGACTTTCCACCCTAAGACCAGACCATCCCCAGGGGCGGATAAGAGGATTCCAAGGGGTGAGGGTGGAGAGAGTGAGAGGGTGGGAGCTCTACCCCAAGTTTGGCGAGAACAGCCTGGGAAATCAGCGGCTCAAGAGGCCGCAAGAAGGATCGTTTGCTACCGCTGCCGGCAAGCGGGACATATTGCAGCAAATTGCCCGGTTGTGGAGGAACCCATGCAGTGTGACTTTCTGACGGGCAGACGTCAGTCGCTGTGTGCGACAGTCGCATGCACTGCCATTCGGGGAACTGAGAAACATTTATGCAAAATGTGTATTAATGGTAGAAATGTTGTGGTATTGCTGGATTCAGGTAGCCTTGTGACCCTGATAAAGGCTGAGTTAGTTAAAACAGAGGTCTCTGGGAATAGCAAGGTAGCCGTTATTTGTGTGCATGGGGACACCCGAGAGTATCCAGTGACTACGGTGTGTTTCGAGACCCCCAAAGGTACCCTCTCTCATCCAGTGGGCTTAGTATCTCAGTTACCGCATGACGCCATTGTGGGAAGGGATTTTCCGAAGTTCTGGGAACTGTGGGATGATCCTGAGCCCCCCACTGGTGCCCCTATGTACCAGGAATGTGATAGCCAGAACTCCCCTGAGAGTGGTGAGGACTCTCCGGAATTTCCCTTGTCAGTATTGGCAGGGGAGACTCAAGAAACTGGAGAGGAGCCCACCTCCTCAGACGAAAACCTACCGTCTGTGGAGTTTTCTGATCTTGAGGTTCACAGGGAAAACTTTGCCACAGAACAGTTGAAAGACCCCGCCCTAATAAAGGCACGGGAAAACGTAGTGAAAATAGATGGCGAGTTAGTGAGCCCAGATAATACTGGCACTTACCCATACTTCAGCGTAGAGAAGGACCTACTGTATCGGGTGGCAAAAAGGGCAGAAGAAACCGTTGAGCAGCTTGTGGTGCCCAAACCTTACAGGAAGTTGGTGTTGGAGTTGGCCCATGGGCACATTCTTGGAGGTCATCTGGGGACAGAGAAAACCCGAGAGAGGGTATTACAGAGATTCTATTGGCCTGGGGTGATGAAGGACATAGAAAATTATTGTTCCTCCTGCCCTGTGTGTCAGAGGTCGGCCCCGATGCCACATTTCCGTAGCCCGCTGGTCCCTCTACCCATCATTGAGGTCCCGTTTGAGAGAATCGCAATGGATTTGGTAGGTCCTATAATCAAGTCCGCTAGGGGGCACCAGTACATATTGGTTATAATGGACTATGCCACCCGTTATCCAGAAGCGATCCCTCTCAGAAATACCTCGGCCAAAACCATAGCCAAAGAGCTATCTCTTGTTTTTAGCCGGGTGGGTATTTGTAAAGAACTGCTTACGGACCAAGGTACACCCTTTATGTCCCGGGTTATGAAAGAGCTGTGTAAATTGTTCAAAGTGACGCAATTGCGTACATCTGTGTATCACCCCCAAACCGATGGGCTGGTTGAAAGATTCAACAAAACCCTAAAACAAATGTTGAAGAAAGTGGTGGATAGAGATGGAAGGGATTGGGACTGTCTACTTCCTTATTTGATGTTTGCTATTAGGGAGGTGCCCCAATCCTCTACGGGATTCTCCCCCTTTGAGTTACTGTATGGGAGACACCCAAGAGGGCTGTTGGATATTGCCAAGGAAACTTGGGAAAGTGAGAGTTCTCCCCACAGGAGTGTGATTGAGCATGTCGCCCTGATGCAAGATCGAATTGCACAGGTAATGCCCATCGTGAAGGAACATTTGGCCCAAGCGCAGTTGGCACAGCAGAGAGTGTACAACCGTGGAGCCAAGACCCGTACCTTTTCCCCGGGGGATAGGATATTGGTACTTGTCCCTACGGTTGAAAGTAAATTCCTTGCCAAATGGCAAGGCCCCTACGAGATAATGGAAAAAGTGAGCGAAGTGAATTACAAGGTCAGACAACCAGGAAGGCGAAAGCCCGAACAGATCTATCACGTTAATCTGTTGAAAGCCTGGAGGGATAGAGAGTCCCTAGTCGCAGACACTTGGTCACCAGCTCAAACTGGTTGCGTGATTCCTGAGGTTGGAATCGCAGCCACCTTGTCACAACCCCAACAACAGGAGGTTAAGGAGTTTGTACTTCGCAACAAGGAGGTATTCTCTGAGCTGCCGGGACAAACATCTGGGGTAGAGCATGACATTATTACCCCGCCCGGTGAAAGGGTGAAGTTAAAACCCTATCGGATCCCAGAGGCCCGACGGGAGGCAATACGGGAGGAAGTACAGAGAATGCTGAACTTAGGGGTGATAGAGGAGTCCCAAAGTGATTGGTCTAGTCCCATTGTGTTGGTGCCTAAACCGGATGGGAGCTGGCGATTTTGTAACGATTTTCGTCAGTTGAACAAAGTTACAAAATTTGACACCTACCCCATGCCACGTATAGATGAGTTGATCGACCGGCTGGGAACAGCCCGATACATGACGACTCTTGACCTCACAAAAGGGTATTGGCAAATCCCCCTGGCCAAGTCGGCCAAAGAGAAAACCGCATTTGTAACCCCAGACGGGGCGTTCCAATATAAAAGAATGCCGTTCGGGTTACAGAATGCGCCGGCCACATTCCAGCGGAAAATGGACCAGATGCTGAGGCCCCATCGGAAGTATGCTGCGGCTTACCTGGATGACATAATTGTCCATAGCACAGATTGGGCCTCACATCTGCCAAAAGTGCAAGCAGTCCTGGACTCTGTTCGGGAAGCAGGGTTTACGGCTAACCCCAAGAAGTGTACCATTGGGCAGGAGGAGGCCAAATATCTTGGGTACACCATTGGGAGGGGAGTAATAAAACCCCAACTCAACAAAGTCGAGGCCATCCAGAGTTGGCCACGTCCCAACAGCAAGAAGCAGGTACGAGCCTTTCTGGGAATCGCTGGGTATTATCGGCGATTCATTCCCCACTTTGCTTCTAAGGCTGTGCCCCTAACCAACCTGACGAAGGGGAAAGGGTCGGTCATGATTAAATGGACCCCCGAGGCTGAGGCAGCATTCCAATTCTTGAAACAAGCCTTATGTAGCCAGCCAGTGTTGTACTCACCCGACTTCTCTAGAGACTTTGTCGTACAAAGTGATGCGTCAGATGTGGGGTTAGGAGCAGTATTGTCCCAGGTCTGGAACGGGGAAGAGCACCCAGTCATTTACCTCAGCAGGAAGTTGAAGTCCCATGAGGTAAATTACGCCACCGTTGAAAAGGAGTGTTTAGCGGTGAAGTGGGCTCTAGATTCCCTTCGGTACTACCTGCTAGGTAGGCACTTTGACATGGTTACGGATCACGCTCCGTTAAAGTGGATGGCTCAAAACAAGGAAACAAATAGAAGAGTGAATAGGTGGTTCCTGGCCCTCCAGGAATTCAACTTCACAGTAAAGCATCGCCCTGGCGTTCAAATGGGGAATGTGGATGCTTTGTCTCGAGTACATGAATGCCTGATTGCTGGTGTTCCAACCCCGAGGTTAAAACAAGAGGGGGGGGTATGTGACAGCAGGAAGGTAAAGTCACCTGGTTGCATCCAGGGGGGTAGATATATTTCGCCCAGATTCAGGCTTTACGCCGATTTATACAACTAGGTGGAGAGTTGTATAAGGCTAGTGGGCTCATGGATGACTCATACCTCTAGGGAGAGGGCTGGGCGTCGTACAGACAGGGAGTTGATGAGATCAGCTGAACCTTGTCAGCTCATTTAGGCCTCTATAAGAAATCCCAGCTTCATTAGATGTTAGCTCATGCCTGGAAGCAGACCTGTGTGGACTGTCTAGGGAGAGTGAACCCCTGTGCGGTGAGAGAAAGCCTGTGTGGCTATATTTTGCTTGGACATTTAAAACCAGGGACTAGGACAGCACTAGGCTGATCCCAGTCGTTAGTTAGGAAACCTGTAAGTTTAGTCAGAGGTCAAGTTGACCAGGATTTATTTTGTTTATGTCTTTTTTGCCTTGCTGTGTTTTTGTCACTGTAAATAGAAAATAAACCGCACCTTTTTGATTTTGAAAACCACAACCTCCGTCTGCTGGGCCTGTTTTGGGTGGGGAGCCCATCCCGGGGGTCACACATACCCGCTGCCGAGCTAGCCCCCTCACAGTACATTTACCTATGCAGAGCCCTGCAATATTAAAAGTCAAGCAAATAACAAGGACTGTTCTAACAGTTTTATACACACTGAATGTCTCTTAGTAAACTACGCTCGCAAGCTTCCCCCTCAGGGCCAATATGGCGCCCAAACAATATCTCCCTGCTGAACAGTCAGGCCTTACTATTCCACGCACAGTTAATTTGTTGAGAAGAATCTTCGCTAGCAATGGTGGTGCACTTTGTAGGTTATTTGTAATCCAAAAGGGTAATAGATTGTTAGTTACTCAGCATGCAAGACCAGTCCGTACAACCGATTTCCGTAGTTGGTGCTCCAGCACACAGTCTCACGATACCCGTAGTCTCCGATCCTCTCAACCATCCGAGGGAGATTGATGGATGAGATGACTCTGGGTTCTCCCGTGACAATCAGCAAGCTCTCCAGATCCCCTAGGCCCAGGCTCTCTGGCCTAGTTCAAAGCAACAGCGCAGTGTCCAAAGAGACCCGCGTGTTGCTCCTCCCCACTTAAATAGTCCTTCCCCAGCAGACCTTGTGCCGTGCAATGCACTGTGGGTGTCCCGCTGCATACTGGGTATCGTAGTCTTTGTGCTCAGTAAAGTGACACCCCGCTACACACTCCCCCACTTAAAATCTTTGGTCCCCAAAGATAAGCAGTCAAAGAACTTTGTTAGCATATGCACACGTAATACAATTCACGGCTACAGAGGAGCCTGGCAGAGTGTCACGTACCTAGTGGACGAGCCCGAATTGCAGGGGATGGCCTCTCTTGCGGCTCCGACTCGAGGCCCCTGGTAGGGTGAACAGGAGGCACAGGAGTCAGGAGTGGCACGAGTGCCTGGCAGGATCAGCAGCAGGAGGTTTTGTCTGAAGTCCAGGTGGAGCTGTACAGAAGGACTGTAGGTGCGACTGAGTGGAGACAGGAACCAGGAACAGGCTGGATCGGCAGGCAGATGCAGCAGACTGGAGCTGGATAGCAGACCGGAGCTGGACAGCTGGCTGGAAGGACAGCAGACTGGAACCTGGGACAGGCTGGATCAGCAGACAGGTGCAGCGGACTGGAACTGGATGGGTCAAGCAAGCCAGGTCAGTTATTAGGCGGATAGCAGAAGGACCAGAGGAGCAGGCAGAAGAGAGGTCAGGCAGGCCGGGATTAGACGCAGGCAGATGGCGGGGATGGTCAGGAGCAAGCCGGGTTCAACACTGGAAGGAACTGAAACAGAGTTCGGAAGTCAGGGACACACGTACGCTGTAGATCAGACAGCAAGATCCCAGTGTGTCAGTCTGGTTTAAATAGCCCGCCTGGTGTTAGTGGGCGCGCACACGGGCCCTCCCCCGCGTGCGCGCGCATGCGCATTGGCGCGCACACGTGCATGCGCATTGGCGCCCACGATCGAGCACCAGGAAGTTCAGGGCGCCTGTTACTGGCAGGATCTTCCTGACACAGAGGAACCTCCCACCAAGCTTTGGGAGAGAGGTTGTCCTGCCCACAGGTCACATTAGTGGAATTGGCCTGTCTAACTGTGCCAGGGAGTGAGCTAGGGTTGTTATTAAATTCACAGTAGAGGGACCAGGCTTATCTACTGTCCTTCTTGCTGTAACAACAGTCTCTTCCGAGCACTCCCCCATTTGAGTGTAGGTTAGTATTCTTGGGGGGTGGATGGTCCTTCTCTCTCTTTGTTACCTAAGAGCCGGGGTCTCAACTGCAGTGGGTCCTTCCAATTCTCCCTCTATTAAGTCAGGTGTATTGGCTTCCGCTGGTCCAAGAGCATCTAAATCAGGTGCAGAGAGGTACAAGGACTCCCTGGGGTCTTTTACTGGAAAAGAGTCCAGAGCATCCTCCCATTCTTCAGTAAGAGTATCAAGTGGTATGAACTCGGCAGCCTCAGCATTTAAAGTGTCCCCAGTGATAACTTCAGATGAGGGAGAGGCCATGGTCATGGGTTCAGGTACTTGAGATGACCATAACCAATCGAGTTCCAATTCCTCATCTTCACTCTGATCTTGGGCATCCATTTCTCCTGAAAGAGTTGCTTGAGATCTGGTGACAGGTCTAGGGGTATTGGAGGCTGAAAGGGGCTCAGAAGCATCCAAGATAGGAGGCAAACAAACTGCTTCGGAGAGGGACAGTAAGTGATTCCTGTGCCATGTCTTCAACGGCCCCACACTTCCTTCTGGTTTGAGTTGATGCTTCCCTGGAATGCCTAAGTTCCGCAACAGCACCCTGTCTCCTGGCTGTAGATCATGAATTCGGACCTTGAGGTCATAACTCCGCTTATTCCTGGCTCCTCTTTGATCGGAAGTTGCCTGGGCCTTCCGTACGCCAGTCTTAAACTCTGTTGCAACCGATCCACATACCCCTTGTGGGAAGCTGCTGATGTATGATCTATTGAAGTGCCAAAGGCCAGATCTACCAGTAGTCTTGCTTCCCTGCCGAACATCAGTCTGTACGGGGAATACCCAGTGGCATCACTAGTAGTACTATTGTATGCATGCACAATGGCGGCCACATGCTTTCCCCAATGCTGCTTCTTTTTACTACTCAATGTCCCCAGCATATTCAACAATGTCCGATTGAATCATTCAGGTTCTTCTCAGATCCTTCTTTGAGAGTTTGGATAGATTCTCCTCTCCAATCTGGGTCACATCACAGTAACACTTGGGTACTCCAACAACCGAGACTCCTATTTCTTCGGCTCTGGACCCTCCGCTTGTCTGGAACTCCACTCCCTGGCACAAGGCTCGCACTCCCTCTGGGGCCAGCCGAGTTCAGTCTTCCGTAGGATTAGTGGGAGCATGAGACCTTCTGGATAAGGCATTGGCGTCTCTGTTTCCAGTCCCAGGTCTGTATTTTAGACTGAAAGTGAATCCGGAGAGGGCTGTCAGCCAACGGTGGGCGGTGGCATCCAGTTTGGCTGTAGTCAGGAGGTAGGTGAGCGGGTTATTGTCTGTCTTTACCACAAACTCCGCTCCATACAGGTAGTCCTTCAGCTTATCCACCACAGCCCATTTCAAGGCCAAGAATTCCAGCTTGTGGGTGGGGTAATTCTTTTCAGCTGGGGTCAAACTTCTGCTCACATAAGCAACAGGCCTCAGCTGGTCATCATGCTCTTGATACAGCACTCCTCCCAGACCATCATGACTGGCATCCACATGTAACTCATACGGCTTTCTGATGTCCGCATAAGCCAAGACGGGGGCAGTGATCAAGCTCTCCTTCAATCTTGTGAAAGCCTTTTTACAGCTCACAGTCCATTGGTCTTCTATAGACTCCCCCTGTTTCCTGGGCCCTGAGTCATCTTCTTCTCCTTCGGTCTTCAGGAGTTCAATCAACGGCTTGGCGATTTTTGCAAACCCCTCCATAAACCTTCTGTAGTAGGAGCAAAACCCCAGAAATTACCTGAGCTCAGTCATTGTGGTGGGCCAGGGCCAGGAGGTAACTGCCTCCAACTTTCCTGGATCTGTGGACACTCCTTCGGCAGACACAATGTGCACTGAAGATTGGTAAAACTGGAACTTCTCCAAAGAAAGTTTGAGTCCCTTATTACTGAGTCTCTTCAAGACCTTCTCCAGCCTCGCCTCATGCTCTTCTAGAGTTTTCCCGAACACAATGATGTCATCCAGATAAACCAGCACTTCAATAAGGTTCGTGTCCCCCACCGTCTTTTCCATGAGTCGCTGGAAAGTGGCCCGAGCTCCTGACAGGCCTTGAGGCATGCGATCGAATACATAGAACCCCACAGGGGTGATGAATGCTGTCTTTTCTCGATCTTCAGGGTGCATTGGAATCTGGTAATATCCGCTCTTCAAGTCCATCACACTGAACCACTTTGCTCCAGACAAACTCTGTAAGGCATCCTTTATTCGTGGAGTGGTGTATTGATCGGGTATCGTTCTCCTATTGAGGGTCCGATAATCAATACATAGCCTCAATAACCCATTTTTTTCTGACCACCACTATTGGGGAGGTGTATGGGCTCCTAGACTCTCGGATGACCCCGGTTCTCTTGAGCTCTGATAGTTGCTTGCGCAGATCTTCCAAATCAGCCAAGGGGACCCGCCAAACTCTTTCCCTAATCTTCCACCACCTAGTCAAATGAGCTCTTACCCTCTCCCTCTAAACCGGTGGTAAAGCCGTATCTTCCAAACAGAGTCTCTCCACAATAGCTCTCTCCCGCTCTTCCTTCTTTAAGTCTGACAAGGCAACCGGGGTGGCAGGGTTCACTTGGCACAACAGCATCCGGGCTGAGATCTTCACAGGTGTGTCGGTGGTGTTCTTGATGCTCACTGACACCCTGCCATTAGCCTTCTTCAGAGCTCTCAATGGAACTACCTCAGGAATTACTTCCAGCCCTTGATGGGTATCCAAAGGATCTGGTTCCAGGACTACGAAGGGACCAGGTTGCTCCCAGGTGAGTTTTACGGTGGCCCTCAGGCAAGTTACTTCCCCAGGCTGTAATATCCTCTCCTTCTTGTCTAACTTCCAGACCTTTTCCACTCCTTCTTCTGGAGCCTTCTGTTCTAACACCAGCCGTTGATAGGCCCGTTGCAACATAGGTAGGGATGAGCTCGGTGTTCGAGTCGAACATACGTTCGACTCGAACATCGGCTGTTCGATCGTTCGACGAAGATCGAATTATTTGGGCCGTTTGCGCCTAATTCGAGTGACGCGAACGGCCCACAATGCACTACGCCATCGCAGTGTCATCCAGGCTCTGTGATTGGCCAAGCATGCACTGTGACCCCGCATGCTTGGCCAATCACAGCGCCGGCAGCGAGGAGAGCAATGATTGGCCACAGGCAGGATGCCTGTGGCCAATTATTGCTGAGGGTGTTTAGTACACGCCCCACACTATAAAAGGCCGCCAGCACGGCGGCCTAGTGTAGTGTGTTCCGGAGCAGGGAAAGAGAAGCATAGGCAGGGACAGTGACATTTTTTTTTCTTGCTTAACCTGGATTCCTTTAGTTTAGGGAAAGAGAAGGATAGGTAGGGAGAGTGTCAGTGTGTTTTACTGTGCTAATCCTTGTTTCTAGGGACAGGGAAGGACAGTGAGGGAAATTCTCCTTGTGCTATACTGTGCTAAAGCATTGATCATCAACCATCTTTAAAAAATCATTTTTTCTAGGGACAGAAAACTATAGGTAGGGAGAGTGTCAGTGTGTTTTACTGTGCTAATCCTTGTTTCTAGGGACAGGGAAGGACAGTGAGGGAAATTCTCCTTGTGCTATAGTGTGCTAAAGCATTGATCATCAACCATCTTTAAAAAAACATTTTTTCTAGGGACAGAAAACTATAGGTAGGGAGAGTGTCAGTTTCTTTCACTGTGCTAATCCTTGTTTCTAGGGACAGGGAAGGACAGTGAGGGAAATTCTCCTTGTGCTATACTGTGCTAAAGCATTGATCATCAACCATCTTTAAAAAAACATTTTTTCTAGGGACAGAAAACTATAGGTAGGGAGAGTGTCAGTTTCTTTCACTGTGTTAATCCTTGTTTCTAGGGACAGGGAAGGACAGTGAGGGAAATTCTCCTTGTGCTATACTGTGCTAAAGCATTGATCATCAACCATCTTTAAAAAAACATTTTTTCTAGGGACAGAAAACTATAGGTAGGGAGAGTGTCAGTTTCTTTCACTGTGCTAATCCTTGTTTCTAGGGACAGGGAAGGACAGTGAGGGAAATTCTCCTTGTGCTATACTGTGCTAAAGCATTGATCATCAACCATCTTTAAAAAAACATTTTTTCTAGGGACAGAAAACTATAGGTAGGGAGAGTGTCAGTTTCTTTCACTGTGCTAATCCTTGTTTCTAGGGACAAGGAAGGACAGTGAGGGAAATTCTCCTTGTGCTATACTGTGCTAAAGCATTGATCATCAACCATCTTTAAAAAAACATTTTTTCTAGGGACAGAAAACTATAGGTAGGGAGAGTGTCAGTTTCTTTCACTGTGCTAATCCTTGTTTCTAGGGACAGGGAAGGACAGTGAGGGAAATTCTCCTTGTGCTATACTGTGCTAAAGCATTCCTCATCAACCATCTTTGAAATCCTTGTTTTTTGGACAGTCAGGGAAATTGTCGTTGTGCTATTCTGTGCGAAAGCAATCATCCTCAACCATATTTAGAAATCCTTAAGTAAAGGGACAGAGAAGGACACCTGAAGGTAGCCCTTATTGCTTTTTTCCCATCTCCCTGCAGGCCATCTATTAGAATGTCTGGAAGGCAAACAAGGAGAGGCAGACAGTCAGGAGGCAATAAAAGAGGGCAAGCAGGCTCTGTGTCTGGGGGCAACAGTGCTGGTCGTGGACGCGGTGCATTGTCATCAGCACATGGCCATGGGACACGCTTGTCCTTCTTTTCGGCAGC
This sequence comes from Rana muscosa, assembly GCA_029206835.1. Lineage (NCBI taxonomy): Eukaryota > Metazoa > Chordata > Amphibia > Anura > Ranidae > Rana > Rana muscosa. Next base: position 78,587,661 of record CM055125.1, read on the forward strand.
TGGACATGTTGAGCCACATCATGCCGAAGACTTGGTAGAGTGGATGACCAAGCCCTCCTCCTCCTCCTCATCCTCTCTCACCCAGGCTCAGGGTACTGGCAAAGCAGCTGCCAAAGCGTCCTCTTCCCTGGTATCAATGTCAGACTCATCATCAGTCACTCCTTCCCTAGACCCACCATGTCCTCCTCCTGAGGAGTCCCCCGAACTGTTTGAGCACAGTGTTGGGTACATGCTCCAGGAGGATGCCCAGCGTTTCGAAGGGTCTGATGATGAAACCCAGCTACAGGAAGGCAGTAGCGTGAGAGCAGACAGAGGGGATGCTCAAGAAGGACACCAATCTGGCAGTCATGTTCCAGCAGCTGCAGCATACTGCCAGATTGGCTCCAGTGATGAGGAGGGAGGGGATGATGAGGTCACTGACTCCACGTGGGTGCCTAATAGGAGAGAGGAGGAGGAGGAGGATGAGGAGGAGGCACATCTCCAATGAGGCAGGATGCCCTTTGGTGGCCAGCGTAAGGGCAGTACACCGACGGAATCACACCGCAGAGCTCCGCCTGTGCAGGGCGCTGCCTCTGCCCGTCATTCAAAAAGTTCTTTGGTGTGGGCCTTTTTTGAGGCTAGTGCATCAGATCGCACAGCTGCTGTTTGCAACATATGTCTCAAGCGTATATCGCGTGGCCAAAACATCAGCCGCTTGGGTACCACATGCCTGACCAGACATATGTTGACCTGCCATGCAGCTCGTTGGCAAGCCTACCTCAAAGACCCACACCAAAGAACAAAGCGGACCTCTCCTTGCACCGCATCAGCTGGGATCTCCAACCCCACTATAACTTCAGTCCTCTCTGAAACATGCACTGAGAGGAATGAAGGTGTAGAATTAGGTGTGTCACAGCCAAGTACTTGCGGCCACTCTGCTAGCAGTACACCGACGTCCGATTCTAGCAGGCAAATTTCCCTGCCCCAGCTGCTGGACCGTCGAAAGAAGTTCACTCCCAGCCATCCACATGCCCAGCGGTTGAATGCTAGCTTGGCTAAATTGCTAGCGCTTCAACTGCTGCCTTTTCAGTTGGTAGACTCGGCCACCTTCCGTGAGTTTGTGCAATGTGCGGTTCCTCAGTGGCAGGTTCCCAAACGCCACTTTTTCTCATGGAAGGCTATTCCGGCTCTCTACCGGCATGTGGAAGGCAATGTCTTGGCCTCGCTGGACAGGGCGGTCAGTGGTAAGGTGCATATTACCGCTGACTCATGGTCCAGCAGGCATGGACAGGGACGTTACCTTTCTTTCACGGCCCATTGGGTCACTCTTTTGGCAGCTGGGAAGGATGCAGGACAAGGTGCAGTAGTGTTGGAGGTTGTTCCACCGCCACGCCTCCAAAATGCTACTACTGGTTGTGACACACCTCTCTCCTCCACCCCCTCCTCTTCTTCTTCCTCCATGGCCTCTTCCTGTGCTTTGTCCTCTGAACCAGCTGTGCTCCGTAGCCGTTCAAGGGGCTACGCAAGTACGCAGGCAAAAAGATGCCATGCCGTGCTTGCGCTGGTGTGTTTGGGGGACAGAAGCCACACTGGGGCAGAGGTCCTGTCTGCTCTGCAGGGGCAGGCCGAGAGGTGGTTGACGCCACGCCAGCTTAAGCCAGGAATGGTGGTTTGCGACAATGGCACCAACCTCCTCTCCGCCCTCCGACAGGGACAACTGACCCATGTGCCCTTTGTGGCTCACGTCCTTAACCTGGTGGTGCAGCGGTTCTTGGGCAGGTACCCAGGCTTACAGGATGTCCTGAGGCAGGCCAGGAAAGTCTGTGTGCATTTCTGCAGATCTTATAATGCCAGTGCTCGCCTGGCTGAGCTGCAAAAGGAGTTGAACCTGCCCAAGAACCGCCTTATATGTGACATGCCCACCAGGTGGAACTCAACGTTGGCCATGCTGCAGCGGCTGCACACGCAGCAGAGGGCCATCAATGAGTACCTGTGCGACTACGGCACCAGGACAGGGTCAGGGGAGCTTGGTTTTTTTTCTCCATGCCAGTGGGGCATGATCAGGGATGCATGCACTGTCCTGGCACCATTTGAGGAGGCCACGAGGATGGTGAGCAGTGACAGTGCATGCATCAGTGACACTGTACCTCTTGTCCACCTGTTGGAGCACACGCTGCGTGGAATAATGGACAGGGCACTTGAGGCAGAACAGAGGCAGGAAGAGGAGGACTTCCTTGCCTTTCAAGGCCCCCTTTACCCAGACAGTGTTCCTTCTGTCCCACCCATCGCACAGGAAGAGGAGGAGGAGGAGGAGGATTGTGTGAGCATGGAGGTGGAGGCTGGCACTCAGCATCATCAGCAGCAGTCTTTTAGGGATGATTTACAGTCCCAAGAAACCAGTGGACTTGTACGTGGCTGGGAGGAGGTGGCTGCGGATCATGTTGTCCTTAGTGACCCAGAGGACTCCGGACCGAATGCCTCAGCAAACCTACGCTGCATGGCCTCCCTGATCCTGCAAAGTCTGCGGAAGGATCCTCGTATTCTTCGGATCAAGGAGAGGGACCATTACTGGCTGGCCACTCTCCTTGATCCACGGTACAAGGGTAAGGTTGCGGACCTTATGTTACCGTCGCAGAGGGAGCAGAGGATGAGACAACTCCGGGAGGCCTTGCAGAAAGGTCTGTGCAACGCGTTCCCAGAGACTGGGAGGTTACAAACTCCTGGTCCTGGACAACGAGTTGCTGAGGCTTCGGCCAGTCAAAGAAGGAGCGGTGGGGAAGGTGGCCGTCTGACCGATGCGTTCAGACAATTCTTTAGTCCGCAGCCCCAAAGTATGATCAGTTCCAGCAACCATCGCCAGCGTCTGATAAACATGGTGCAGGAATATCTAGGGGCAAGGTCAGACTTGGACACCTTCCCCACCGAAAATCCTCTGGCTTACTGGGTCTTGAGGATGGATCACTGGCCAGAGCTTGCACAGTATGCAATTGAGCTACTGGCCTGTCCTGCATCCAGCGTTCTTTCGGAACGCACATTCAGTGCTGCTGGAGGATTTGTCACGGATCACAGGGTGCGCCTGTCCACCGACTCGGTTGATCGACTGACTTTCATCAAGATGAACCAGTCTTGGATCACCACCAGCTACCACACACCTGATGCTGATATAACAGACTAATTGATTTTAACATGTCACATCCCTTCAAGACTGATGCTGATGCTGAGTGCCTGTGCTGTTATGTTGACTGGCTATCCTCCTCCTCCGAGTCCTCAATGATACGATTGATGATGATAGCTTGGAAGATCATTTTTGTTTATGGGTGCCGCCACCAGTGGCTAAGGCCCAATTTTTCAGCCCCTGTTTAACAGGGGCGTGTAATTACAATTTTTGAAGCAATACTTTGCAACAGGGCTCATTGCTGTGCTCCAAGTACAGTATCTGTGAGGGGTTGGAGTGTTGTGCCACCAGTGCCTAAGGCCCAATTTTTCAGCCCCTGTTTAACAGGGGCGTGTCATTACAATTTTTGAAGCAATACTTTGCAACAGGGCTCATTGCTGTGCTCCAAGTACAGTATCTGTGAGGGGTTGGAGTGTTGTGCCACCAGTGCCTAAGGCCCAATTTTTCAGCCCCTGTTTAACAGGGGCGTGTCATTACAATTTTTGAAGCAATACTTTGCAACAGGGCTCATTGCTGTGCTCCAAGTACAGTATCTGTGAGGGGTTGTAGTGTTGTGCCACCAGTGCCTAAGGCCCAATTTTTCAGCCCCTGTTCAACAGGGGCATGTAATTACAATTCTTGATCTAATAATTCACAGCAGGGCCCATTGCTGCACCCACCAAGAGTAACTCTGAGGGCTTACAGTGTTGTGGCAACGCCACCACCACCACGAAAGGCCCAATTTTTCAGCCCCTGTTCAAAAGGGGCATGTAATTACAATTCTTGATCTAATAATTCACAGCAGGGCCCATTCCTGCACCCACCAAGAGTAACTCTGAGGGCTTACAGTGTTGTGGCAACACCACCACCACCACCACGAAAGGCCCAATTTTTCAGCCCCTGTTCAACAGGGGCATGCAATTACAATTCTTGATCTAATAATTCACAGCAGGGCCCATTGCTGCACCCACCAAGACTAACTGTCAGGGCTTACAGTGTTGTGGCACCAGCACCACCATCAAAGGCCCAATTTTTACTACCACTGTTCAACAATTATATGTAATTACAATTCCTGATATAATAGTTGACAGCAGGGCGTTCCAGCACCAACCAAGAGTAACTGTGAGTGCTTACAGTGTTGTGCCAACACCAACAACTAAGGGGCCTATTTCTGCAGAGTATATACGGCAGGTCCCTACTTTCAAACATCCAACTTACAAACGACTCCTACTTGCAAACGCAAGAAGACAACAGGAAGTGAGAGGAAATCTACCCCTTGGAAGGAAAATTCTCTCCTGTAAGAATTAATATGGGAGAAAGGTGTCTCCTCTGTACTGATGCTTTATCACCAATCCTTGTTTCAAGAAAAACACCACATTTCAAAAACAGTTGTCATTGGGACGGAAAGTGAGGTGAAATGTTCTGAACAGGGGCACAGACAGCAAAACAAATGTTACAGGGGTGATAACCCTTACCTATGTTTTCCAAAAAGTTTAAAAATAGATTTTTGGGCTGGAGCTACACTTAAACAATGTACCTGTTCAAAATTACAAACAGATTCTACATAAGAACAAACCTACAGTCCCTGTCTTGTATGCACCGCCTGTATACGGCTGTTCAGAGTATATAGGGCCTTTTTTATTTTATGTGCGGGGTTCCCCTTAATATCCATACAAGACCCAAAGGGGCTGGTAATGGGCTGGGGTAGGGGGGGGGTCATGGGGTAGCTATGACATTTTTCTTAAAGATTTTCATCCATATTACCGGGACCAGACATTACATTAAAGCCGCAAGCAGTTTTAAATGGCTTTTTTTTCCTTTAGAAGTGTCATTTTGTGCAGGGACAGTTCTAAACACGAGAAACACGTGGCACTTCACAGGCATACTTTAGACACCCCCCAGGTACGATATTTAAAGGAATATTTGACTTTTTTTTTTCACTTTATGCATCATTAAAATGACTGCTCCCGAAAAACGACCGTTTTTAAAACTTCTTTTTGCATTGATACATGTCCCCTGGTGCAGAACCCGGGTTCCCAAACCCTTTTTAGGACAATAACATGCATAATAGTCGTTATAATTAGCACTTTAGAATTCGAACGTTCGCATCCATTGTATTTAATAGGGTTCTAATGTTCGTACGAACTTTCGGTCCGTTCGCGGGTTCTGGTGCGAACCGAACCCGGGGGTGTTCGGCTCATCACTAAACATAGGGTGAATTCTGGCTGTTGGGGCGTCCTGCTCCTGGGCTATAGGGGTCAGTAGTCTCCTGACCAGGTCAGTATTGGTCCCTATTATGAGGGAAATTTTATTGGCTCCTGGCGGGTGAGGACAAACAACCGCCAATGTGTCGAAGATCTCTGCGTCTCCAGCGACTGAGGGGTCGAAGGCCAGTCTAATTGGGAGGTATCCATCATACGGGAAGTTTTGGGTTCCAAGTCCCCATATTTCCAAGTCTTCTAGCTTCTGCAATGGCAAATGTCTCAGATGTTTCTGGTAGAAGTCCCGGTACAGAAGGGTCACTTGAGCTCCCGTGTCGAGAATGGCCTTCGTGTAGATCCCTTTCACTTGAATGGGAACCACTGGGGAGGGTCCCACCAGTTTAACAGGAAATTTCCTTGTGGAGGTCTCCTTTCTAGGTTCCATGGGTTTGGCCTTCTGTGATTTCTTCTTTCTTAATCTCTTCCTGGATCTTAAGCCTTGTTGGGCCTGGTATGTATCAATTTCTTGCCAAGGTTTAGGTTTGGACTAGGCTTGTACACAACGGAAAAATTCGTTCCGTTTCGGTTCGTTTCTTTCCGGTCCTGTTGATTCGTAATCATTCGTAATTTTGCTAGACGGGATTTTTCGTGTTTGGACTCATTCGTATTTTTGCAAGCGACATTTTTCGTTGAATTTTTTGTTGCTTTATAATTCGTACTTTCGGTAGAGTACGTTGTTTTTCGTTGATTCTGGACACAACTCCTACTTTCGTAACTTTTTTTGGGTTCGTTGATTCGTAATTTTCTGTGTCTCTCTCACGACGACGCTGCCTATTATGCCTAATGTGCTTTGAATGGATTTGTACTTTTCGAAATACATAGCGGTTATTTGTAACGATTCGAAATCTCGTATTTTACTTTCGTTTTTTTACATGCGGCTATAGCCTCCGCCCCTGTACACCATTTTGAGAGGGTTCAGCACGGTGAGGGAGAAGCAGAGAGCAGAGCAGAGTGTTATTGTGCTTCGAATGGATTAGAAATCTCGTATTTTACTTTCGTTTTTTACATGCGGCTATAGCCTCCGCCCCTGTACACCATTTTGAGAGGGAGTTCAGCACGGTGAAGGAGAAGCAGAGAGCAGAGCAGAGTGAGTGTTATTGTGTTTCCAATGGATTTGTACATTCATATGTTTTTTCATAACGAATTATGCCGAAGACATTCGGGCATTCGCTATTTTGCGGTATAATTTATTTCGGATTCGGTTTTATTCGTAATTGCTTTGTTCGGAAATTCGAATGCTTCCGATTGTCCGAAAGTTGCTAAATTCGGACGAATTTCGATTCGTTACGAAACGAATTGCACAAGCCTAGTTTGGACTTAAAGTGAGAAGTATTAAGTTGGTGGGGTGGGGAATTGTCCCCCCTTCTTAGCTTCTCTTGTTCTCTGATCCCTTTGGAGTTTGCTGGAACTGACGGGCACCCAGTTGACTCCTTCACCGGGGCCCTCTGGAGTTTTCCGCCGGCTTGCGATATGTGCTTTGGGATCTCTTCGGGCTGGGGCACACTCGCCCGTAATGTCCAACCCCTCCACAGTTAAAACAAACTTCTTCTCTCTTCTTCTTCTTCTGAAACACTTCCTTCTTTGAGTCTTCTTTTTTTGTAGCTCCTGAATTTTTAGCCATTAAAGAAGTCAGCATTTCCAACACTTGGGCCATCTGTGACTTTAAGACAGCCACCTCAGAGTCCCGTTCCGTGGCCATAACAGATCCAGCCCCCGCTGAGGGAGAAGGAGTGAGTTTCTCAGTTGCCTGTTGGTCCTTGAGTAAAGCCTCTTCATCTCTCACTACTCGCACGAGGTCTGGATAGCTTAAGGACATGACTCCTCCGATAGTATTCAGATGGAGCCAGACTGGATCAGAGCGCAGTGCTCCCCTCATGACCTGCTGCATTCTGGCTGCATCTATGGCCTGTGGTACCATCCCTTTCTTCAGGACTATCTGGCAGAGCATTTTATTCAACTTTCGGACATATTCAGAAAAACGTTCAACTGGCTGGCTCAAACTGGTAGATTAAGTCAGTAACCTTCTCCAACTGGCCAAACTCCTCCTGCAGCATAGTTAAGTAGTCATAGGCAGTACAAGAGGTATTGCTGAATCTAAGATTCTTCACAGCTTCTGCAGCGGCCCCCTTTAAGCTTTCGTTTATGCACTGTTTCTTTTGGGCTTCAGTCACTTCCTATCCTTCCACAGCCTGCATTGCTTGTTCCATCCATGTATCAAAATCCTCTTCCCCGAGTGGTACAGGCTGTTTCACCGAAAAAAATCTCAGCTTCCGGTACCCAGTCTCCACACACACCGTATTACTCTTCTGGCACTTTGTGACAAGGTCTCCTAAAGCGTTAAGGAGTTCGGGGCCTATAGTGGTCAGAGGCGCCGCGGAGATCGTTGTCTCTTTTGGCTGCTTTTCCCTAGGGGCCGGTTCAGGGGGTTCTTTCTTTATAGACTTTGCATGTGTTAAGCGGTATGTCTTCCGGTCTATGGATTGTACACTCTGGCCTCTGAAACTCTCAGGTATCTCATCCTTCCATTCCACCAATGCGTAGGTACGGGAGGCCCCCTCGTCTGGCCTGAGGTGAATTAACCATGCCTTCTGGCTCGGGGACAGTAAGTCCATGAGCCTGTCTACATCGCTCCCTGACCAGTCTTCCCCAGGGAGTTCAATGACTACACCCATGTCCGGAAAAGGGCTGACTGATGCGCACCACTGGGTGACTGTTAAAGGATCCATGCCGGTACTTCTGACAGGCTTGATTGCAGCGTACAGGATCCCGGACTTGAGCCCCCACATGTAGCAATACCCCCATCTAAGAGGGCTGCTGGAATAGTTTTGGGCCTGTAACGCACTGCTGTCAACCCCCAGGAACTGTCTCTAACCTCCCTTGGCACAGTTAGCGCAAATGGAAGTGTGAAACCCGTTATGCTATAGGAATCACCACCCCGCAATAAAACATACACAATCAGTTAATATTAAATTACCTGAGCTGACTGATTCAGCTGGGATAGACAGTACGCCACACAACGTGTTTGCTTAACCACAAATACTTTTACTGAGTAGAAGATATAAGGTTAGACAATGGTACATTTATCTATGCAGAGCCCTGCAATATTAAAAGTCAAGTAAATAACAAGGACTATGTTCTAACAGTTTTATACACACTGAATAACTCTTAGTAAACTACGCTCGCGAGCTTCCCCCTCGTGGCCAATATGGCACCCAAACAATGTCTCCCTGCTGAACAGTCAGACCTTACTATTCCACACACAGTTAATTCATTGAGAAGAATCTTCGCTAGCAATGGTGGTGCACTTTGTAGGTTATTTGTAATCCAAAAGGGTATTAGATTGTTAGTTACTCAGCATGCAATAAGAAAACTTAACTCCGGCTGCACAACTTACTGTTCCTCTGGCGTGCAATTTAACACTCGGGTAACGGTTGGCCCTGACCAAAGGATACTGGGCCTAAAAGATAGTCAATGAATACTGAGCAAGTGCTCTCTCACCCGACCGGACCAGTCCGTACAACCGATTTCCGTAGTTGGTGCTCCAGCACACAGTCTCACGATACCCGTAGCCTCCGATCCTCTCGACCATCCGAGGGAGATTGATGGATGAGACAACTCTGGGTTCTCCCGTGACAATCAGCAACCTCTCCAAATCCCCTAGGCTCTTCGGCCTAGTCCAAAGCAACAGAACCTAACGTAGGCTCCACTTGCTAGGAGGGCGGTGTCCAAAGAGATCCAAGTGTTGCTCCTCCCCGCTTAAATAATCCTTCCCCAGCAGTCCTTGCGCCGGGAAATGCACTGTGGGTGTCCCGCTGCATACTGGGTATCGTAGTCTTTGTGCTCAGTAAAGTGACACCCCGCTACACAAGGAAAGATAAATCAGTTGTGAGTGATATTTAAATTACAGTAGAAACTGTTAGCTGTACCTTTGTCTAATGCGGCGTACACATCATTTTTCATGCCGTTAAAATAGCCATTTTTTAAAATGGGCATTAAAACCGATCGTGTGTATGCTCCAGAGCATTTTTAACGGCGTGAAAAACGGCCATTAAAAATTTCGAACATGCTCTATTTTTTCACGTCGTTTTTCATGTAGTTTTTTTTAACGACGTGAAAAACGATAGTGTCTATGCTTTTACGAGGGGAAAAAAAACGCGCATGCTCAGAATCAAGTATGAGACGGGAGCGCTCGTTCTGGTAAAACTAGCGTTCGTAATGGAGATAGCACATTCGTCACGCTGTAACGGACTGAAAAGCACGAGGCTGAAAAGCGCGAATCGCCGCTCAACAAAGTTTACTAACATGAAGGGTGGCACCATTCGAATGGAACTTCCCCTTTATAGTGCCGTCGTACGTGTTGTACGTCACTGCGCTTTGCTCGAGCGGTTTTTTTAATGATCGTGTGGATGCAAGACAGGCTTGAGAGGAAACATGAAAAAATGACGAGAAAAACGTCGGTTAAAAAAATGGCATGAAAAACGATCGTGTGTACGCCGCATTAGCCCATTTTTCCATCTTATCTGCAGTACTGTGTGGCTACATAGAGGCCTCCATATTAGTGACAGCACAAACTAACATTGTCCAGCTCTTCTTATTCCTAAAACCCACCCCCTGATGAAACCAATATTGCAATCTAGGGATCAAAAGCAGGAGTGAGAGAGATATACTTCTGAGCAGTGGCGGCCCGTCCATAGGGGGCGCCCGGGCGCCGCCCCCCCCCCCCCCCTCCTGTGGTCACCAAAAATTATTTTTAAATTTTTTTTTTTTAAAACGGGCCCTTTAAGAGTTTTTTTTTTTTTTTTTTTTAATGTCTTTTTTTTACACATGGCGGCGCGACCATAGTGGGCGCAGAAGCGCCGCTACCGCTCGCTTCTGCGCCAGGCCGTCACTCACCACAACAATACATAGGTTCATGCATTGCATGAACCTATGTATTGCTGCCGCCCACTATTCAGATGGCCGGCCCCTTGAGCGCCGGCCATCTGAGTCACAGCGTCTGATTGGCATTTAGAAGTGCCTATCAGAGCCAGCAGGCTATGATAGGCTTCCCGACTACAGCCTGAGGGCTGTAATCGGCTTCTAAATACCTAATGAGAGGACGCACAGGGGTGCGTTCCCTGGCCAATCAGGTTCACCGGGTCTGGTTACCGGTAACCTGATTGGCTGAAGTAACATCGAGGGCGGGAGAAGACATCGAGGACGGAAGAAGGACGGCCCTGACTCGAGGAAGGTAAGTGCAGGGCTGGGGGGGGGGGGGGGACAAGCTGGCTGTATTATGAGGACAAACTGGCTGCATATGGGGGAGAAACTGGCTGCATATGGGGGAGAAACTGGCTGCATATGGGGGAGAACTGGCTGCATTATGGGGGAGAAACTGGCTGCATTATGGGGGAGAACTGGCTGCATTATGGGGGAGAAACTGGCTGCATTATGGGGGAGAAACTGGCTGCATTATGGGGGAGAAACTGGCTGTATATTGGGGGAGAAACTGGCTGCATTATGGGGGAGAAACTGGCTGCATTATGGGGGAGAAACTGGCTGCATTATGGGGAGAAACTGGCTGCATTATGGGGGAGAAACTGGCTGCATTATGGGGGAGAAACTGGCTGTATATTGGGGGAGAAACTGGCTGCATTATGGGGGAGAAACTGGCTGCATTTGGGGGAGAAACTGGCTGCATTATGGGGGAGAAACTGGCTGCATTGTGGGGAAGAAACTGGCTGCATTATGGGGGAGAAACTGGCTTCATTATGGGGGAGAAACTGGCTGCATATAGGGGACAAACTGGCTGCATTTGGGGACAAACTAGTGGCGTTTGGGCACAGTGGCTGCGTTTAATGGGCACAGTGGCGGCAATTGATGATTTGTTTTTTTTTTGGGGGGGCATCAACCATCTTTAAAAAATCATTTTTTCTAGGGACAGAAACACCCTCAGCATCCTGCCTGTGGCCAATCATTGCTCTCCTCGCTGCCCCCCCAGACAGAGGGACAGAGAAGGACACCTGAAGGTAGCCCTTATTGCTTTTTTCCCATCTCCCTGCAGGCCATCTATTAGAATGTCTGGAAGGCAAACAAGGAGAGGCAGACAGTCAGGAGGCAATAAAAGAGGGCAAGCAGGCTCTGTGTCTGGGGGCAACAGTGCTGGTCGTGGACGCGGTGCATTGTCATCAGCACATGGCCATGGGACACGCTTGTCCTTCTTTTCGGCAGCTGGACATGTTGAGCCACATCATGCCGAAGACTTGGTAGAGTGGATGACCAAGCCCTCCTCCTCCTCCTCATCCTCTCTCACCCAGGCTCAGGGTACTGGCAAAGCAGCTGCCAAAGCGTCCTCTTCCCTGGTATCAATGTCAGACTCATCATCAGTCACTCCTTCCCTAGACCCACCATGTCCTCCTCCTGAGGAGTCCCCCGAACTGTTTGAGCACAGTGTTGGGTACATGCTCCAGGAGGATGCCCAGCGTTTCGAAGGGTCTGATGATGAAACCCAGCTACAGGAAGGCAGTAGCGTGAGAGCAGACAGAGGGGATGCTCAAGAAGGACACCAATCTGGCAGTCATGTTCCAGCAGCTGCAGCATACTGCCAGATTGGCTCCAGTGATGAGGAGGGAGGGGATGATGAGGTCACTGACTCCACGTGGGTGCCTAATAGGAGAGAGGAGGAGGAGGAGGATGAGGAGGAGGCACATCTCCAATGAGGCAGGATGCCCTTTGGTGGCCAGCGTAAGGGCAGTACACCGACGGAATCACACCGCAGAGCTCCGCCTGTGCAGGGCGCTGCCTCTGCCCGTCATTCAAAAAGTTCTTTGGTGTGGGCCTTTTTTGAGGCTAGTGCATCAGATCGCACAGCTGCTGTTTGCAACATATGTCTCAAGCGTATATCGCGTGGCCAAAACATCAGCCGCTTGGGTACCACATGCCTGACCAGACATATGTTGACCTGCCATGCAGCTCGTTGGCAAGCCTACCTCAAAGACCCACACCAAAGAACAAAGCGGACCTCTCCTTGCACCGCATCAGCTGGGATCTCCAACCCCACTATAACTTCAGTCCTCTCTGAAACATGCACTGAGAGGAATGAAGGTGTAGAATTAGGTGTGTCACAGCCAAGTACTTGCGGCCACTCTGCTAGCAGTACACCGACGTCCGATTCTAGCAGGCAAATTTCCCTGCCCCAGCTGCTGGACCGTCGAAAGAAGTTCACTCCCAGCCATCCACATGCCCAGCGGTTGAATGCTAGCTTGGCTAAATTGCTAGCGCTTCAACTGCTGCCTTTTCAGTTGGTAGACTCGGCCACCTTCCGTGAGTTTGTGCAATGTGCGGTTCCTCAGTGGCAGGTTCCCAAACGCCACTTTTTCTCATGGAAGGCTATTCCGGCTCTCTACCGGCATGTGGAAGGCAATGTCTTGGCCTCGCTGGACAGGGCGGTCAGTGGTAAGGTGCATATTACCGCTGACTCATGGTCCAGCAGGCATGGACAGGGACGTTACCTTTCTTTCACGGCCCATTGGGTCACTCTTTTGGCAGCTGGGAAGGATGCAGGACAAGGTGCAGTAGTGTTGGAGGTTGTTCCACCGCCACGCCTCCAAAATGCTACTACTGGTTGTGACACACCTCTCTCCTCCACCCCCTCCTCTTCTTCTTCCTCCATGGCCTATTCCTGTGCTTTGTCCTCTGAACCAGCTGTGCTCCGTAGCCGTTCAAGGGGCTACGCAAGTACGCAGGCAAAAAGATGCCATGCCGTGCTTGCGCTGGTGTGTTTGGGGGACAGAAGCCACACTGGGGCAGAGGTCCTGTCTGCTCTGCAGGGGCAGGCCGAGAGGTGGTTGACGCCACGCCAGCTTAAGCCAGGAATGGTGGTTTGCGACAATGGCACCAACCTCCTCTCCGCCCTCCGACAGGGACAACTGACCCATGTGCCCTTTGTGGCTCACGTCCTTAACCTGGTGGTGCAGCGGTTCTTGGGCAGGTACCCAGGCTTACAGGATGTCCTGAGGCAGGCCAGGAAAGTCTGTGTGCATTTCTGCAGATCTTATAATGCCAGTGCTCGCCTGGCTGAGCTGCAAAAGGAGTTGAACCTGCCCAAGAACCGCCTTATATGTGACATGCCCACCAGGTGGAACTCAACGTTGGCCATGCTGCAGCGGCTGCACACGCAGCAGAGGGCCATCAATGAGTACCTGTGCGACTACGGCACCAGGACAGGGTCAGGGGAGCTTGGTTTTTTTTCTCCATGCCAGTGGGGCATGATCAGGGATGCATGCACTGTCCTGGCACCATTTGAGGAGGCCACGAGGATGGTGAGCAGTGACAGTGCATGCATCAGTGACACTGTACCTCTTGTCCACCTGTTGGAGCACACGCTGCGTGGAATAATGGACAGGGCACTTGAGGCAGAACAGAGGCAGGAAGAGGAGAACTTCCTTGCCTCTCAAGGCCCCCTTTACCCAGACAGTGTTCCTTCTGTCCCACCCATCGCACAGGAAGAGGAGGAGGAGGAGGAGGATTGTGTGAGCATGGAGGTGGAGGCTGGCACTCAGCATCATCAGCAGCAGTCTTTTAGGGATGATTTACAGTCCCAAGAAACCAGTGGACTTGTACGTGGCTGGGAGGAGGTGGCTGCGGATCATGTTGTCCTTAGTGACCCAGAGGACTCCGGACCGAATGCCTCAGCAAACCTACGCTGCATGGCCTCCCTGATCCTGCAAAGTCTGCGGAAGGATCCTCGTATTCTTCGGATCAAGGAGAGGGACCATTACTGGCTGGCCACTCTCCTTGATCCACGGTACAAGGGTAAGGTTGCGGACCTTATGTTACCGTCGCAGAGGGAGCAGAGGATGAGACAACTCCGGGAGGCCTTGCAGAAAGGTCTGTGCAACGCGTTCCCAGAGACTGGGAGGTTACAAACTCCTGGTCCTGGACAACGAGTTGCTGAGGCTTCGGCCAGTCAAAGAAGGAGCGGTGGGGAAGGTGGCCGTCTGACCGATGCGTTCAGACAATTCTTTAGTCCGCAGTCCCAAAGTATGATCGGTTCCAGCAACCATCGCCAGCGTCTGATAAACATGGTGCAGGAATATCTAGGGGCAAGGTCAGACTTGGACACCTTCCCCACCGAAAATCCTCTGGCTTACTGGGTCTTGAGGATGGATCACTGGCCAGAGCTTGCACAGTATGCAATTGAGCTACTGGCCTGTCCTGCATCCAGCGTTCTTTCGGAACGCACATTCAGTGCTGCTGGAGGATTTGTCACGGATCACAGGGTGCGCCTGTCCACCGACTCGGTTGATCGACTGACTTTCATCAAGATGAACCAGTCTTGGATCACCACCAGCTACCACACACCTGATGCTGATATAACAGACTAATTGATTTTAACATGTCACATCCCTTCAAGACTGATGCTGATGCTGAGTGCCTGTGCTGTTATGTTGACTGGCTATCCTCCTCCTCCGAGTCCTCAATGATACGATTGATGATGATAGCTTGGAAGATCATTTTTGTTTATGGGTGCCGCCACCAGTGGCTAAGGCCCAATTTTTCAGCCCCTGTTTAACAGGGGCGTGTAATTACAATTTTTGAAGCAATACTTTGCAACAGGGCTCATTGCTGTGCTCCAAGTACAGTATCTGTGAGGGGTTGGAGTGTTGTGCCACCAGTGCCTAAGGCCCAATTTTTCAGCCCCTGTTTAACAGGGGCGTGTCATTACAATTTTTGAAGCAATACTTTGCAACAGGGCTCATTGCTGTGCTCCAAGTACAGTATCTGTGAGGGGTTGGAGTGTTGTGCCACCAGTGCCTAAGGCCCAATTTTTCAGCCCCTGTTTAACAGGGGCGTGTCATTACAATTTTTGAAGCAATACTTTGCAACAGGGCTCATTGCTGTGCTCCAAGTACAGTATCTGTGAGGGGTTGTAGTGTTGTGCCACCAGTGCCTAAGGCCCAATTTTTCAGCCCCTGTTCAACAGGGGCATGTAATTACAATTCTTGATCTAATAATTCACAGCAGGGCCCATTGCTGCACCCACCAAGAGTAACTCTGAGGGCTTACAGTGTTGTGGCAACGCCACCACCACCACCACCACGAAAGGCCCAATTTTTCAGCCCCTGTTCAAAAGGGGCATGTAATTACAATTCTTGATCTAATAATTCACAGCAGGGCCCATTCCTGCACCCACCAAGAGTAACTCTGAGGGCTTACAGTGTTGTGGCAACACCACCACCACCACCACGAAAGGCCCAATTTTTCAGCCCCTGTTCAACAGGGGCATGCAATTACAATTCTTGATCTAATAATTCACAGCAGGGCCCATTGCTGCACCCACCAAGACTAACTGTCAGGGCTTACAGTGTTGTGGCACCAGCACCACCATCAAAGGCCCAATTTTTACTACCACTGTTCAACAATTATATGTAATTACAATTCCTGATATAATAGTTGACAGCAGGGCGTTCCAGCACCAACCAAGAGTAACTGTGAGTGCTTACAGTGTTGTGCCAACACCAACAACTAAGGGGCCTATTTCTGCAGAGTATATACGGCAGGTCCCTACTTTCAAACATCCAACTTACAAACGACTCCTACTTGCAAACGCAAGAAGACAACAGGAAGTGAGAGGAAATCTACCCCTTGGAAGGAAAATTCTCTCCTGTAAGAATTAATATGGGAGAAAGGTGTCTCCTCTGTACTGATGCTTTATCACCAATCCTTGTTTCAAGAAAAACACCACATTTCAAAAACAGTTGTCATTGGGACGGAAAGTGAGGTGAAATGTTCTGAACAGGGGCACAGACAGCAAAACAAATGTTACAGGGGTGATAACCCTTACCTATGTTTTCCAAAAAGTTTAAAAATAGATTTTTGGGCTGGAGCTACACTTAAACAATGTACCTGTTCAAAATTACAAACAGATTCTACATAAGAACAAACCTACAGTCCCTGTCTTGTATGCACCGCCTGTATACGGCTGTTCAGAGTATATAGGGCCTTTTTTATTTTATGTGCGGGGTTCCCCTTAATATCCATACAAGACCCAAAGGGGCTGGTAATGGGCTGGGGTAGGGGGGGGGGTCATGGGGTAGCTATGACATTTTTCTTAAAGATTTTCATCCATATTACCGGGACCAGACATTACATTAAAGCCGCAAGCAGTTTTAAATGGCTTTTTTTTCCTTTAGAAGTGTCATTTTGTGCAGGGACAGTTCTAAACACGAGAAACACGTGGCACTTCACAGGCATACTTTAGACACCCCCCAGGTACGATATTTAAAGGAATATTTGACTTTTTTTTTTCACTTTATGCATCATTAAAATGACTGCTCCCGAAAAACGACCGTTTTTAAAACTTCTTTTTGCATTGATACATGTCCCCTGGTGCAGAACCCGGGTTCCCAAACCCTTTTTAGGACAATAACATGCATAATAGTCGTTATAATTAGCACTTTAGAATTCGAACGTTCGCATCCATTGTATTTAATAGGGTTCTAATGTTCGTACGAACTTTCGGTCCGTTCGCGGGTTCTGGTGCGAACCGAACCCGGGGGTGTTCGGCTCATCACTAAACATAGGGTGAATTCTGGCTGTTGGGGCGTCCTGCTCCTGGGCTATAGGGGTCAGTAGTCTCCTGACCAGGTCAGTATTGGTCCCTATTATGAGGGAAATTTTATTGGCTCCTGGCGGGTGAGGACAAACAACCGCCAATGTGTCGAAGATCTCTGCGTCTCCAGCGACTGAGGGGTCGAAGGCCAGTCTAATTGGGAGGTATCCATCATACGGGAAGTTTTGGGTTCCAAGTCCCCATATTTCCAAGTCTTCTAGCTTCTGCAATGGCAAATGTCTCAGATGTTTCTGGTAGAAGTCCCGGTACAGAAGGGTCACTTGAGCTCCCGTGTCGAGAATGGCCTTCGTGTAGATCCCTTTCACTTGAATGGGAACCACTGGGGAGGGTCCCACCAGTTTAACAGGAAATTTCCTTGTGGAGGTCTCCTTTCTAGGTTCCATGGGTTTGGCCTTCTGTGATTTCTTCTTTCTTAATCTCTTCCTGGATCTTAAGCCTTGTTGGGCCTGGTATGTATCAATTTCTTGCCAAGGTTTAGGTTTGGACTAGGCTTGTACACAACGGAAAAATTCGTTCCGTTTCGGTTCGTTTCTTTCCGGTCCTGTTGATTCGTAATCATTCGTAATTTTGCTAGACGGGATTTTTCGTGTTTGGACTCATTCGTATTTTTGCAAGCGACATTTTTCGTTGAATTTTTTGTTGCTTTATAATTCTTACTTTCGGTAGAGTACGTTGTTTTTCGTTGATTCTGGACACAACTCCTACTTTCGTAACTTTTTTTGGGTTCGTTGATTCGTAATTTTCTGTGTCTCTCTCACGACGACGCTGCCTATTATGCCTAATGTGCTTTGAATGGATTTGTACTTTTCGAAATACATAGCGGTTATTTGTAACGATTCGAAATCTCGTATTTTACTTTCGTTTTTTTACATGCGGCTATAGCCTCCGCCCCTGTACACCATTTTGAGAGGGTTCAGCACGGTGAGGGAGAAGCAGAGAGCAGAGCAGAGTGTTATTGTGCTTCGAATGGATTAGAAATCTCGTATTTTACTTTCGTTTTTTACATGCGGCTATAGCCTCCGCCCCTGTACACCATTTTGAGAGGGAGTTCAGCACGGTGAAGGAGAAGCAGAGAGCAGAGCAGAGTGAGTGTTATTGTGTTTCCAATGGATTTGTACATTCATAAGTTTTTTCATAACGAATTATGCCGAAGACATTCGGGCATTCGCTATTTTGCGGTATAATTTATTTCGGATTCGGTTTTATTCGTAATTGCTTTGTTCGGAAATTCGAATGCTTCCGAATGTCCGAAAGTTGCTAAATTCGGACGAATTTCGATTCGTTACGAAACGAATTGCACAAGCCTAGTTTGGACTTAAAGTGAGAAGTATTAAGTTGGTGGGGTGGGGAATTGTCCCCCCTTCTTAGCTTCTCTTGTTCTCTGATCCCTTTGGAGTTTGCTGGAACTGACGGGCACCCAGTTGACTCCTTCACCGGGGCCCTCTGGAGTTTTCCGCCGGCTTGCGATATGTGCTTTGGGATCTCTTCGGGCTGGGGCACACTCGCCCGTAATGTCCAACCCCTCCACAGTTAAAACAAACTTCTTCTCTCTTCTTCTTCTTCTGAAACACTTCCTTCTTTGAGTCTTCTTTTTTTGTAGCTCCTGAATTTTTAGCCATTAAAGAAGTCAGCATTTCCAACACTTGGGCCATCTGTGACTTTAAGACAGCCACCTCAGAGTCCCGTTCCGTGGCCATAACAGATCCAGCCCCCGCTGAGGGAGAAGGAGTGAGTTTCTCAGTTGCCTGTTGGTCCTTGAGTAAAGCCTCTTCATCTCTCACTACTCGCACGAGGTCTGGATAGCTTAAGGACATGACTCCTCCGATAGTATTCAGATGGAGCCAGACTGGATCAGAGCGCAGTGCTCCCCTCATGACCTGCTGCATTCTGGCTGCATCTATGGCCTGTGGTACCATCCCTTTCTTCAGGACTATCTGGCAGAGCATTTTATTCAACTTTCGGACATATTCAGAAAAACGTTCTACTGGCTGGCTCAAACTGGTAGATTAAGTCAGTAACCTTCTCCAACTGGCCAAACTCCTCCTGCAGCATAGTTAAGTAGTCATAGGCAGTACAAGAGGTATTGCTGAATCTAAGATTCTTCACAGCTTCTGCAGCGGCCCCCTTTAAGCTTTCGTTTATGCACTGTTTCTTTTGGGCTTCAGTCACTTCCTATCCTTCCACAGCCTGCATTGCTTGTTCCATCCATGTATCAAAATCCTCTTCCCCGAGTGGTACAGGCTGTTTCACCGAAAAAAATCTCAGCTTCCGGTACCCAGTCTCCACACACACCGTATTACTCTTCAGGGGGTTCTTTCTTTATAGACTTTGCATGTGTTAAGCGGTATGTCTTCCGGTCTATGGATTGTACACTCTGGCCTCTGAAACTCTCAGGTATCTCATCCTTCCATTCCACCAATGCGTAGGTACGGGAGGCCCCCTCGTCTGGCCTGAGGTGAATTAACCATGCCTTCTGGCTCGGGGACAGTAAGTCCATGAGCCTGTCTACATCGCTCCCTGACCAGTCTTCCCCAGGGAGTTCAATGACTACACCCATGTCCGGAAAAGGGCTGACTGATGCGCACCACTGGGTGACTGTTAAAGGATCCATGCCGGTACTTCTGACAGGCTTGATTGCAGCGTACAGGATCCCGGACTTGAGCCCCCACATGTAGCAATACCCCCATCTAAGAGGGCTGCTGGAATAGTTTTGGGCCTGTAACGCACTGCTGTCAACCCCCAGGAACTGTCTCTAACCTCCCTTGGCACAGTTAGCGCAAATGGAAGTGTGAAACCCGTTATGCTATAGGAATCACCACCCCGCAATAAAACATACACAATCAGTTAATATTAAATTACCTGAGCTGACTGATTCAGCTGGGATAGACAGTACGCCACACAACGTGTTTGCTTAACCACAAATACTTTTACTGAGTAGAAGATATAAGGTTAGACAATGGTACATTTATCTATGCAGAGCCCTGCAATATTAAAAGTCAAGTAAATAACAAGGACTATGTTCTAACAGTTTTATACACACTGAATAACTCTTAGTAAACTACGCTCGCGAGCTTCCCCCTCGTGGCCAATATGGCACCCAAACAATGTCTCCCTGCTGAACAGTCAGACCTTACTATTCCACACACAGTTAATTCATTGAGAAGAATCTTCGCTAGCAATGGTGGTGCACTTTGTAGGTTATTTGTAATCCAAAAGGGTATTAGATTGTTAGTTACTCAGCATGCAATAAGAAAACTTAACTCCGGCTGCACAACTTACTGTTCCTCTGGCGTGCAATTTAACACTCGGGTAACGGTTGGCCCTGACCAAAGGATACTGGGCCTAAAAGATAGTCAATGAATACTGAGCAAGTGCTCTCTCACCCGACCGGACCAGTCCGTACAACCGATTTCCGTAGTTGGTGCTCCAGCACACAGTCTCACGATACCCGTAGTCTCCGATCCTCTCGACCATCCGAGGGAGATTGATGGATGAGACAACTCTGGGTTCTCCCGTGACAATCAGCAACCTCTCCAAATCCCCTAGGCTCTTCGGCCTAGTCCAAAGCAACAGAACCTAACGTAGGCTCCACTTGCTAGGAGGGCGGTGTCCAAAGAGATCCAAGTGTTGCTCCTCCCCGCTTAAATAATCCTTCCCCAGCAGTCCTTGCGCCGGGAAATGCACTGTGGGTGTCCCGCTGCATACTGGGTATCGTAGTCTTTGTGCTCAGTAAAGTGACACCCCGCTACACAAGGAAAGATAAATCAGTTGTGAGTGATATTTAAATTACAGTAGAAACTGTTAGCTGTACCTTTGTCTAATGCGGCGTACACATCATTTTTCATGCCGTTAAAATAGCCATTTTTTAAAATGGGCATTAAAACCGATCGTGTGTATGCTCCAGAGCATTTTTAACGGCGTGAAAAACGGCCATTAAAAATTTCGAACATGCTCTATTTTTTCACGTCGTTTTTCATGTAGTTTTTTTTAACGACGTGAAAAACGATAGTGTCTATGCTTTTACGAGGGGAAAAAAAACGCGCATGCTCAGAATCAAGTATGAGACGGGAGCGCTCGTTCTGGTAAAACTAGCGTTCGTAATGGAGATAGCACATTCGTCACGCTGTAACGGACTGAAAAGCACGAGGCTGAAAAGCGCGAATCGCCGCTCAACAAAGTTTACTAACATGAAGGGTGGCACCATTCGAATGGAACTTCCCCTTTATAGTGCCGTCGTACGTGTTGTACGTCACTGCGCTTTGCTCGAGCGGTTTTTTTAATGATCGTGTGGATGCAAGACAGGCTTGAGAGGAAACATGAAAAAATGACGAGAAAAACGTCGGTTAAAAAAATGGCATGAAAAACGATCGTGTGTACGCCGCATTAGCCCATTTTTCCATCTTATCTGCAGTACTGTGTGGCTACATAGAGGCCTCCATATTAGTGACAGCACAAACTAACATTGTCCAGCTCTTCTTATTCCTAAAACCCACCCCCTGATGAAACCAATATTGCAATCTAGGGATCAAAAGCAGGAGTGAGAGAGATATACTTCTGAGCAGTGGCGGCCCGTCCATAGGGGGCGCCCGGGCGCCGCCCCCCCCCCCCCCTCCTGTGGTCACCAAAAATTATTTTTAAATTTTTTTTTTTTTAAACGGGCCCTTTAAGAGTTTTTTTTTTTTTTTTTTTAATGTCTTTTTTTTACACATGGCGGCGCGACCATAGTGGGTGCAGAAGCGCCGCTACCGCTCGCTTCTGCACCAGGCCGTCACTCACCACAACAATACATAGGTTCATGCATTGCATGAACCTATGTATTGCTGCCGCCCACTATTCAGATGGCCGGCCCCTTGAGCGCCGGCCATCTGAGTCACAGCGTCTGATTGGCATTTAGAAGTGCCTATCAGAGCCAGCAGGCTCTGATAGGCTTCCCGACTACAGCCTGAGGGCTGTAATCGGCTTCTAAATACCTAATGAGAGGACGCACAGGGGTGCGTTCCCTGGCCAATCAGGTTCACCGGGTCTGGTTACCGGTAACCTGATTGGCTGAAGTAACATCGAGGGCGGGAGAAGACATCGAGGACGGAAGAAGGACGGCCCTGACTCGAGGAAGGTAAGTGCAGGGCTGGGGGGGGGGGGGGGACAAGCTGGCTGTATTATGAGGACAAACTGGCTGCATATGGGGGAGAAACTGGCTGCATATGGGGGAGAAACTGGCTGCATATGGGGGAGAACTGGCTGCATTATGGGGGAGAAACTGGCTGCATTATGGGGGAGAACTGGCTGCATTATGGGGGAGAAACTGGCTGCATTATGGGGGAGAAACTGGCTGCATTATGGGGGAGAAACTGGCTGTATATTGGGGGAGAAACTGGCTGCATTATGGGGGAGAAACTGGCTGCATTATGGGGGAGAAACTGGCTGCATTATGGGGAGAAACTGGCTGCATTATGGGGGAGAAACTGGCTGCATTATGGGGGAGAAACTGGCTGTATATTGGGGGAGAAACTGGCTGCATTATGGGGGAGAAACTGGCTGCATTTGGGGGAGAAACTGGCTGCATTATGGGGGAGAAACTGGCTGCATTATGGGGAAGAAACTGGCTGCATTATGGGGGAGAAACTGGCTTCATTATGGGGGAGAAACTGGCTGCATATAGGGGACAAACTGGCTGCATTTGGGGACAAACTAGTGGCGTTTGGGCACAGTGGCTGCGTTTAATGGGCACAGTGGCGGCAATTGATGATTTGTTTTTTTTTTCAGTTTGTTTGCGCCCCCCCAAAAAATTTGAGCAGCAGCCGCCACTGCTTCTGAGGATGTCAAAATCATGGTCGGTACCTATGAAGTAGAAGAATGAAGAGTGTTTAAGCATTTTTAAAAAAGGAAGAAGTGCTCAGTTGCTTCAGGAATTATACAAAAAGGTTTTTCTTTAAACTACTAGCTTTTTCACATTAAATTGTGCTACTAAATCCCTCCTAAACAGCCAAACTTTTAACAGTAGCAGAAATCAAATAGACTTCAAGGTATCCAGTTTTCTTTTGTAAAATGTATTGGCTCAGTTCTCTAGGGAGAAAGTATTAGGGGTACAGGATACCCAGAACAGCAAAAGTATATCAGGCCTTCTTCTGTCAGCAACAAAAACGGATGGATGGTTGCCCTCATTTTTCTGATAGTGACCTCACAGCAATATCAAAGTGGATGTTGGCACTAATATTTCAGTGTCAGCCTCCAGTGACAGTAGAGCATTTAGGAGAAACTATTTAGTGGCTGTAGATACACCAGAAGCAGCCTCACAAAGACAATGAGTCATTTGTATACCTCTATTGTTGGCCTTGGATGCTGCAAGAGCTGCCTCTTAATGGGAACTAGTGTACACGAGCAATAACAGATACCTTACACAGGAATGTCCATCCGGCAACAGCTTCCCCTAAGCTCTCTTTGACATTCTTCCACATAGACTTCTCTAAAGAAGCCCCTTACTGGTAGCAACTTCCTTATCTAGCACAGTCCAGCTCAGATTCCTTAGGCCTAGGTCTCAAACATTGACCTTTCCAACAGCTTCATGCTCTACAGACAGAAGACCTAGGGAGGCAAGGACTGAATTCTTCACAAACATTCTCACTAGTCAGAGCCTGGAAGGCAAGGACTTCTATTGAAGTTCTTTCCAAATATTTACCCTCTTCCACAACGTCCATCACTGACATGACCCCTCAGTGATTGTCTGGGATCGGATACATTTGCATAACCCACAACATTGTATCTCCTCACTACTACTGGAAAACATTCCCTAGAAACAGGCATAAGCAAAAAAAAAAATTGGGCTTAAGCCGGCCATAGACGGTTTGAATCTTGACGGGTTCAGCAGGAGCCATGTATGGGCAGGCGAAAGTTGATTAAATAAACAACTTGGGTACAACCAGCATGTCTGATTTTTGATGCAATCATTGCCAGTGGCTATAGCCGCTGGCAATAATCACTTTGTGTTCTCCCGGCTGGGAGAAATCTAAAACCTGAGTGGCACTAGGTCTGAGCTACAGCTGTAGTGGGATAGCAGTGTCAGCTCAGGGCACTCAAAGTACCCACACACATGAAACCAATTATTGGGCAATGCATGGGCAAGATGAATAAAACAGTATTATTAAAAAACTCTAAAAGTCCCAGAGTCTGATATAGTACTGTAGCAGCGCTACCCTCAAACATCCGTTTGGAAGACTTCTATATGTAATCCACATAGGAAACAATAATGGTGCAGACAGGGACGATCCTAGGGTCACATGCGCCTGGGTGCAGAAATATTTGTGGCACCCCTACAAGGGCGTGGTCACCTTACTAACTCCTCCCCCTTTACAAATGTTTCTATGGCAAGGACTCAAACACTGAGATGCTCCCCTAAGGAGTCATCGTTACCCTGGGATCCTCCCACGATCTCTTAACAATAAACAAAATACAGGAAGAGAAGCAGAGTACTCTAATTGGACCTGGAGGGGGGTCTCTCTAATGGACACAGAGAGGGCCTCTGTTAGAGAGTTTGCTTAGAAAGAGCCCCCCATAATACAGGAGATGGTCAGAGACTGCAGACATAATACAGGAGATGGTCAGAGACTGCAGACATAATACAGGAGATGGTCAGAGACTGCAGATATAATACAGGACATGGTCAGAGACTGCAGACATACTACAGGAGATGATCAGAGACTGCAGACATAGTACAAAAGATGGTCAGAGACTGCAGACATGGTAAAAGAGATCAATGCAGCCTCACCAGTGCCCATCAAATGCAGCTCATCAGTGCCCACCAAATGCAGCTCATCAGTGCCCACCAAATACAGCCTTATTAGTGCCTACCAAATACAGCCTTATTAGTGCCCACCAAATACAGCCTACTAGTGCCCACAAAATGCAGCCTACTAGTGCCCACAAAATGCAGCCTACTAGTGCCCACAAAATGCAGCCTACTAGTGCCCACAAAATGCAGCCTACCAGTGCCCATCAAATGCAGCCTCATCAGTGCCCACCAAATGCAGCCTCATCAGTGCCCACCAAATGCAGCCTCATCAGTGCCCACCAAATGCCGCCTACTAGTGCTCATCAAAACGCAGCCTCACTGTGCCCATTAATTAGCGTCACTGTGCCCATCATAAAGAAGCCTCACTGTGCCCGTCATAAAGCAGCCACTGTGCCTATTAATCAGCATCACTGTGCCCCTCCGAAAGCGTCACTGTGCCCATAAAAATGCAGCCACTGTGCCCATTAATCAGTGTCACTGTGCCCATTGGAGGAGGAGGAGGGGGAGAGAGGAGGAGGAGGAGATGAGAGGGGGATGAGAAGAGAAGAGAGGGAGAGGGAGAGTGTGTGAGGGGGAGAAGAGAGTGAGAGTGAGAGGGGGAGAAGAGAGTGAGAGTGAGAGGGAGAGAAGAGAAGAGAGGGAGAGAAGAGAGGGATAGAAGAGAAGAGAAGGAGAGAAGAGAAGAGAGGGAGAGAAGAGAAGAGAAGAGAGGGAGAGAAGAGAAGAGAGGAAGAGAAGGAGATGAAGAGAAGAAAAGAGAGGGAGAGGAAGAGAAGAGAGGAAGAGAAGAGAGGGAGAGAAGAGAGGGAGAGAAGAGAGGGAGAGAAAAGAGGGAGAGAAGAGAGGGAGAGAAGAGAGGGAGAGAAGAGAGGGAGAGGGGGAGAAAAGAAGAGAGGGAGAGAAGAGAGGCAGAGAAGAGAGGCAGAGAAGAGAAGAGAGGGAGAGAAGAGAAGAGAGGGAGAGGGGGAGAAGAGAAGAGAGGGAGAGGGGGAGAAGAGAGGGAGAGGAAGAGAAGAGAAGAGAGGGAGAGGGGGATGAGAAGAGAGGGAGAGGGGGATGAGAAGAGAGGGAGAGGGGGATGAGAAGAGAGGGAGGAGGGAGAGTGTGAGAAGAGAGTGAGAGGGAGAGAAGAGAGTGAGAGTGAGAGGGGGAGAAGAGAGTGAGAGTGAGAGGGGGAGAAGAGAGTGAGAGTAGGAGAAGAGAAGAGAGGGAGAGGGAGAGAAGAGAAGAGAGTGAGAGGGAGAGAAGAGAAGAGAGGAAGAGAAGAAAAGAGAGGAAGAGAAGAAAAGAGAGGGAGAGGGGGAGAAAAGAAGAGAGGGAGAGAAGAGAGGCAGAGAAGAGAAGAGAGGGAGAGGGGGAGAAGATAGGGAGAGGAAGAGAAGAGAGGGAGAGGGGGAGAATAGAAGAGAAGAGAGGGGGAGAAGAGAAGAGAAGAGAGTGAGAGGAGGAGAAGAGAAGAGAATGAGAGGAGGAGAAGAGAAGAGAGGGAGAGGAGGAGAAGAGAGGGAGAGGAGGAGAAGAGAGGGAGAGGAGGAGAAGAAGAGAAGGGGCAGGAGAAGAGAAGAGAGGGGGCAGGAGAAGGAGAAGAGAGGGAGAGGAGGAGAAGAGAGGGAGAGGAAGAGAAGAGAGGGAGAGGGGGAGAAGAGAAGAGAGGGAGAGGGGGAGAAGAGAGGGAGAGGAAGAGAAGAGAAGAGAGGGAGAGGGGGATGAGAAGAGAGGGAGAGGGGGATGAGAAGAGAGGGAGGAGGGAGAGTGTGAGAAGAGAGTGAGAGGGGGGAAGAGAGTGAGAGTGAGAGGGGGAAGAGAGTGAGAGTGAGAGGGGGAGAAGAGAGTGAGAGGGGGAGAAGAGAGTGAGAGTGAGAGGGGGAGAAGAGAGTGAGAGGAGGAGAAGAGAAGAGAGTGAGAGGGAGAGAAGAGAAGAGAGGGAGAGAAGAGAAGAGAGTGAGAGGGAGAGAAGAGAGGGAGAGAATAGAGGAAGAGAAGAAAAGAGAGGATGAGAATAAAAGAGAGGGAGAGGGGGAGAAAAGAAGAGAGGGAGAGAAGAGAGGCAGAGAAGAGAAGAGAGGGAGAGGGGGAGAAGATAGGGAGAGGAAGAGAAGAGAGGGAGAGGGGGAGAATAGAAGAGAAGAGAGGGGGAGAAGAGAAGAGAAGAGAGTGAGAGGAGGAGAAGAGAAGAGAGTGAGAGGAGGAGAAGAGACGAGAGGGAGAGGAGGAGAAGAGAGGGAGAGGAGGAGACAAGAGGGAGAGGAGGAGAAGAAGAGAAGGGGCAGGAGAAGAGAAGAGAGGGGGCAGGAGAAGAGAGGGAGAGGAGGAGAAGAGAAGAGAGGGAGAGGAAGAGAAGAGAGGGAGAGGGGGAGAAGAGAAGAGAGGGGGAAAAGAGAAGAGAAGAGAGTGAGAGGAGGAGAAGAGAAGAGAGTGAGAGGAGGAGAAGAGAAGAGAGGGAGAGGAGGAGAAGAGAGGGAGAGGAGGAGAAGAAGAGAGGGGGCAGGAGAAGGAGAAGAGAGGGGGCAGGAGAAGGAGAAGAGAGGGGGCAAGAGGAGAAGAGAAGAGAGGGGGCAGGAGGAGAAGAGAAGAGAGGGGGAGGAGGAGGAGAAGAGAGGGGGAGGATGAGAAGAGAAGAGAGGGAGAGGAAGAGAAGAGAAGAGAGGGAGAGGAGGAGAAGAGAAGAGAGGGAGAGGAGGAGAAGAGAAGAGAGGAGGCAGGAGGAGGAGAAGAGAAGAGAGGGGGCAGGAGGAGGAGAAGAGAAGAGAGGGAGAGGATGAGAAGAGAAGAGAGGGAGAGGATGAGAAGAGAAGAGAGGGAGAGGATGAGAAGAGAAGAGAGGGAGAGGATGAGAAGAGAAGAGAGGGAGAGGGAGAGAAGTCAAGTCCTGGGGAAAAAAGTGTGGGAACTCCCACCCAAGATCTACTCCCCCACCAAAAAAAAAAAATGATGGGGTGGGTGGTATGTAGATGAGAGGGGTGCAGAGTGTATGGGGTGGGTAGTATCAAATACACCACTGGCCACTGATGCATTAGTGACCAGTGGCAGGTAATTAATCCCTTTGTGCTGCATTAGTAAAACCAGTGTCAGTGTTTATGAACCCTTTCATGCTGCACCAAATAGGGGTTATAAACACTGACACTGGTGTCACTAATGCAGCACAAAGGGGTTAATTACCTGCCACTGGTCACCAATGCATCAGTGGAAGTACATTAACCCCCTCATAGCTGCATACCATTGTAAATTAACCCTCTCAGTACAGATCCCCCCCATTCAGTACAGACCCCCCCCCATTCAGTACAGACCCCCCCATTCAGTACAGATCCCCCCTTTAGTACAGATCCCCCCCATTCAGTACAGATCCCCCCTTCAGTACAGACCCCCCCACAGTACAGATAGATCCCCCTTCAGTACAGATCCCCCCATTCAGTACAAATTCCCCCCCATTCAGTACAGATCCCCCCCATTCAGTACAGATCCCCCCATTCAGTACAGATCCCCCCCACAGTACAGATTCCCCCCCTTCAGTATAGATCCCTATCCCCATCAGTACAGATCCCCCCCATTCTGTACAGATCCCCCCCATTCAGTACAGATCCCCCCCATTCAGTACAGATCCCCCCCACAGTACAGATTCCCCCCCTTCAGTACAGATCCCCCCCTTCAGTATAGATCCCCCCTTCAGTACAGATCCCCCCTTCAGTACAGATTCCCCCCTTCAGTACAGTACAGATTCCCCCCTCCCTTCAGTACAGATCCCCCCCATCAGTACAGATTCCCCCCGTACAGATTTCCCCCCCCATTCAGTACAGATTCCCCCCATCAGTACAGATCCCCCCCCATTCAGTACAGATCCCCCCATCTAGTACAGATCCCCCCCATTCAGTACAGATTCCCCCCCTTCAGTACAGATCCCCCCCACAGTACAGATTTCCCCCCCTTCAGTACAGATCCCCCCTTCAGTATAGATTCCCCCCTCTTCAGTACAGATCCCCTCCCCCTTCAGTACAGATTCCCCCCTTCAGTACAGATCCCCCCCACAGTACAGATCCCCCCCCCATTCAGTACAGATTCCCCCCCCATTCAGTACCATAACGTACCAGTACCATACAGGAGGAGGGGGAGGCGGGCCGCTTCACTCTGCTCAGAGCCGCGAACACGGAGAGAAGGGCGGGATCTGATGGCTGTCACTCCAGTGTGGCTCGCACCCCCGCAAAGACACTACCTCAGGCTCTCTCTCCAGTCCACGTTTTGAAATTGCACGCCGCTGTCTCTTCAGTCGTGGGGGGGCGGGGCCGGGCGCCTGCCGCTCCGCTGCCTAAACCCGCCCGCTGTCTCTGAACTAGCCCGCTCAGCCTCGCTGTCTCTTTAGTCGCGGGGGGGCACCTGCCGCTCCGCTGCCTAAACCTGCCTGCAGTCTCCGCCGGCCTGACACCTCCCCCACTGCATTCCCTCCTATTCTATTCCCTGCCTGCTCCTGACACTTTGGCGCCCCCTCCCCTCTGGCACCTCGGTGCGGTGCACCCCCTGCACCCCGTCTCGGACCGGCCCATGGTGCAGAGGAAGATGGATGTGTTTGATCAACAGTCTTTACACAGTGCTCCTTTCACCAAGGGATAAACACCACGTGGGGGCATATATTCCTCTTTTGGGGATGCACTCACCAAATGTACAAATCAGATCAGCATGGAATCATCATAAACATCTGCCATAGTATTGCACTCTTCACCAATTGCTCTTGCTTGTTAACATGGTCCACAATCACATGTGAGGAAAAAGAGGTCTATATAGAGCAGTACCGTTTTAAACGTTTATTGAACCCCACAGTACCCCTTATACAGATATGCGTACCCCAAGATAACAGTTCTCAAGCAAAATTCAAATGGTACTTGTGAATGTGATCACTCCGGTTACCGCAACACTGAAGCCGCCCGGGTTACCAGTTAGTTTGCAGACTTCCTTGTTCCTGGTCCATGAAGCGCTCACATTACTTCCGGTCATTCGATAGAAGTCACGTCCTTGCATGGGCAAGATTGACAAATAGTTAAATCACAGAACCGGCCTGGATCACATCACTGATTATCGCTTTTTATGCCAGACCACTGGACATTTTATTCTGGACACAAAAAAGACTGGATCCATTGTATTCCTACATAGCTGCACATAAATCAAATTTTTGGTTCTGAGGGTACATCGTCCCATTTATGCCCACTAACAAAAGGTGACATATACAAATATATATATATATATATATATATATATATATATATATATATATATTGTGGTAGTGTGGTACCCCACCAGTGTACTGACCCAGAATTCTCAACTGGACGGGTTGAGGGGCTCCAGGGAGCTTATAATGTACAGAGGAAACTGGCGTTTCGGTTTCCTCGTTATTTAATAAAGTTCACTTTGGGACCTGGAGCCCGGGGATTTCATAGAGATCCAGGTGGGATGAAATCCCCAGTCCTGGGTCCAGATTTTGATATTTACCAGCACACTGACTGGTCAGGTGTGTGCTGGCCTATTTGTAGACACCTGACCATGGTTCTGGGTTCCACCCTCCCGAGGAGACCAGGCTTGCAAGGGAGAACTCAGAGTGTGCAGGTGTGCACTGAAGTAGCTAGAGAAGCTGGAGTAGCTAGAGAGTGCAGGCTGCACTGTCAAACCCAGAGACCTGAGTCTAAGGTTGAGGACAGGTGTCAGGAGGGCTCCATGCGGGAGCCTGAGCAGTGGTGCCATACCTCCCAACTGGCACGGATTCCCGCACTCCCGCGAGACTATCATGTTTCCCGCACAGCAGGAAACATGAAGAGAAGAAGAGGAGCACAGCAGGAAACAGCAGCAGGTAAGAGCCCCCCCCCTTCGATCGGCGCACTAGTATGCCCCCCCCGATCGGCGGCCCCCCGCCGCGCCCCTTAAATTTTTTTGCAAGTCCTTTTTTTTTTTTTCAAATGTTCCGGCGGCAACCATCACCCCCCCTCAACAACTTCTGTGGCAAGTCCCGTTTTTTCTTTGCCAATGTCCCGCACCCCCCCCGCTCAACAACTCTGGTTGGCAGGGGACATCAGAATGTCCCGCGAAGGGACTTTACAAAGTTGGGAGGTATGGTGGTGCTGCTGCTGAAGAGAGCCAGGCGGCTCGGTATTTTCATTTGCACTTTTGCATGTGTGAGCCAGGACGCTGAACATACTACCATTTTATGTTGATGGGGAAAAACCCCTGCGAGGGAAACCACTTTTCATTTCTGGAACTTTGTTTGATATTCTTTAATAAAAGTGGGCCAACAAGCCCTCAAAAGGAAACATTTGTGTGGGACTGTTCTCGCTAGTGGGTGCTACACTTGAGCAAACAACCCCCAAACATTACAAGTGGTGGCTCGAATGCTGGCAGAACTGGAAATCCCTGGAAAAAGTAAGTTCATCTGTTATATGAACTGTGTTTGTGTGCATGAGACAGCACAATCTGTGTGCAGGTGAGGAAAGCTTGCATGAAGTGAAAAGCAACTTGCTTTAAAGTGACAGTGCTTCATTTTTGCTGCACAGCGCAAAAGTTTGGTGGACTGACTGCAAAGATGATGCAAGGGTTTGAGCCTGCCGGAGAGTATTGCAGACTGTTTTTTGCTACACCAGCTACAGTTAAAGGGGAAGCGCATGCTGTTTCCCCTGGCAACACTGGTGCAAGCAGGCCAGCTGTTAATGTGCAAAATCCCAAGCTTACAAGAGGATGCAATTGGGGAAGCCCTGTTAAGGCTCTGAAGCAAGAGCGCTGTTTGCGGTGCAGAGAGTGGGGGCATGTTGTCTCCAAGTGCCCTTTGTCTCAGTCTCCAAGACAAGGTGACGTGGCCAGACAAAGGTCTGCAACAATGTTTGGGAAGCCTGATTTGAGTCCCAGGAGTGTTCAAAAGGCTGATCAGAAGTTTGAGAGGTATGTGGTTGCCCGTAGAAACGGCGGTTATGTCAAGTCTGCGGACCACGTGAGAAACGTATTGCCGACAAAGGATCGTGGCAAGTTGAAAGCAACAATGCTCCAAGGATTGCAAAGTCGCTGCATTTGGGAAAGTCAGCAAAGTACAGCTGGAAGAGTGCCATCTCCCTTAGCAACGAGAGATCAAATGTTAACCGAAAGGAGCTACAGTGGAGATGTGGAGCGGCGTCCCACTAAAGATATGTGCAGAAATGTACCATGCCTGGAATGTGGTCAACTAGGGCATGGCATTTTTTCTTGTCCCAGGTTATGGAACATGGCTGGAGATATGGCTACTGGGCAGAAGTCTTTGTCTGCAAGCCCAGGCTCCTGTTTAAAAATGTTTTCAGTCACCTCTGGCAACAGTGAGGAAGTACCTGTTGTGCCTGCAGGGGGTGCTATGGAGTCAGAAATGGCTGCTGCAGTTTCATCCCATGGCCACCAGGGAGAGTTTGCCAGCGAAAGTGCAACAAAGGATAGACAATGCACTCAAGTGAACATGGCAACTCCTGGTACAGTGATGGGTAAGACTGTTGCTGGTAAATGCATTCAAGAGACTGACTATGCGACTGTGCACATTGGAGTGGAAGTGACCCCAAATGGGAGATCCACTGTCTGTGTAGAAAAGGACTTGCCTCCCTGCAGTGCCCTGTCCAGTGGGGAGGCAAGTGGTAAACTTGAATGTGATATGGAGATGTTTAAAACTGTTAATATTGAATTGGCTAAGGTTGATGGGCAAGTTGCTAATGGGCTAGTGCAGCTCACTAGAGATAAAAATGTTGATGTGAGTGCAGTTAAAGATGTGCTATCTCCCCAAGCAACTGAGACAAAGGCTACAGAGGTGTCCCTAGAAACCCCCAGGGAGCTCTGCGTTTTGGAGCCGGAGGTGGCCTGGGACAGCTATGGTGCCGCTCTAAGGGATAAGAGGGTACCTGAACATGGTGATAACAAAATGGTTAATGCTAAAACTGATATGTTTGAAAACACTCATGATGGAAATGGGTTATTGCAGTCTGGCAGTGACAAATGTGAAGGTGTTCATGCGTTTAATGAAGCGCAACCAGAGCAAGGTGGTGAGAGTGTGGTATTGCAGCCTGCTCTGGTTAAAAATGTATTACCACAGTCTGGTTTAAATAAAAGTGACATGTGCAATGTGTCTGTTGCTGTGCCACTCTGTCCCTCTGGTAGCGCAGAGATAACAGACTGGGACAGGTGGGCAAAAAGCCTGTTGGCTTTGTTGGAAAAGGCCTCTGTTGGTAAGAGTGGAGCAGACATGGTTTCTGCAGTGCCAGATGAAGGACCTGCAGAGCAACTTATATGCAATGATGCACTTGCTGCTGCAGATGATGTTGCTCATGAGATGGAAGCGCCAAGTAAGGGCGAATGCACAGAGGAGGTCATGTCTGTGATCCACAAAGGGTTTAATGATGTGGTAATGGGTGAGGCCGTGCCAAATGATCTAGTGTTGGTGGAAGTGCCAGATGGCACAGCAATAAATTAAGTGATTGTAGTCACAGGTCCAAATGTTGTTTTATGCGATGATGGTCAGGGGTCAGGACAGTTGCTGCCAGAGGATCTCATGCCAATGGGGTCTGTGTATAGTGAAGCTGCCGTAGACAACCACTCTGCTGGGTGCAGTTCCTCTCCAGACACTGCCCTGCCAAACATGGGTGAAATGAAATATGACAAACGCATTAATATTTCTGACCATGATGAAAAATGCAGCGCATTGGCAATTTTTGATGGTTTGGTTACCATGGGTGACAAAAATGATGGCAGACCTGATGGTCAAGGTGATGCGGTTGCTGCTAATCCAAAAAAATGTGTGGAGATAAATGGTGTGACTGACTTAGAAGAGGTAAAAGGTACAACAGAATTAGGCCCCCTACAGGTTCAGGAGGGTAATTCTGGGGAAAATTTCCTGAGGTTTGAAGAACTTCTAGGATCTGAGAAGGATCCTGGTAAACAATGGTCGGAAGGAAATAGCCCAAAGCGCAGCAAGGTGTCATATGACTTAGAAACCTCAGAGTGGCAAGACAGTCAGGATGTCCTTCAGAGGGAGACTAAAACGAGGCTACAGTCTTATGAGGATGTTAGTGATGAAACTGCCAGAATGAAGAATGCAATGTACATGGGGAAACAAGTGATGCTAAGTTTGGACAGTAAGGGGGTGCCCGTGCATAGAGCTCAAAGAGAAACCAGTGTCACCCCAATAAAAGAGCCCCCGCTTATCACTAAACAAGTGTTTAAAAATCTGATCCCTTCCAAATTAAATAAAGGGAAAAGGGGTGGTCTATCGGAAAATGAGGGAGCCCTTGGTAACCTCAATGGTATCGGACCCTTAAAGCTCATAAATCAACCTCGGGTGCAAAAAGGTGCCAAGAGTAGTAAACTCCCTACTGATAAGGTGGCTAGTGTAGGTCCAAGGGAAATAGAAAGACATCACTTTTGGAAGCGTGCACGCAAAAAGATATGGGAGTGTCTTTGCAGAGCCCGAGTAAACGTAGCAGGGGGATGTGGAGAAAGTCTCCTGATGGGGCAAGATTTGGCCCATGTGTGTGGTAGCTGGCATGGTCATGCCAAAGTGAGGAGGTTGGACTGGTGTATTCCGCCCTCTGGGTCGAAAACAAGGGGGAGGGGTATGTGGTAGTGTGGTACTGACCCAGAATTCTCAACTGGACGGGTTGAGGGGCTCCAGGGAGCTTATAATGTACAGAGGAAACTGGCGTTTCGGTTTCCTCGTTATTTAATAAAGTTCACTTTGGGACCTGGAGCCCGGGGATTTCATAGAGATCCGGTTGGGATGAAATCCCCAGTCCTGGGTCCAGATTTTGATATTTACCAGCACACTGACTGGTCAGGTGTGTGCTGGCCTATTTGTAGACACCTGACCATGGTTCTGGGTTCCACCCTCCCGAGGAGACCAGGCTTGCAAGGGAGAACTCAGAGTGTGCAGGTGTGCACTGAAGTAGCTAGAGAAGCTGGAGTAGCTAGAGAGTGCAGGCTGCACTGTGAAACCCAGAGACCCGAGTCTGAGGTTGCTGACAGGTGTCAGGAGGGCTCCATGCGGGAGCCTGAGCAGTGGTGCTGCTGCTGAAGAGAGCCAGGCGGCTCGGTATTTTCATTTGCACTTTTGCATGTGTGAGCCAGGAGGCTGAACATACTACCATTTTATGTTGATGGTGAAAAACCCCTGCCAGGGAAACCACTTTTGTTTTTATTTCTGGAACTTTGTTTGATATTCTTTAATAAAAGTGGGCCAACAAGCCCTCAAAAGGAAACATTTGTGTGGGACTGTTCTCGCTAGTGGGTGCTACACTTGAGCTAACAACCCCCAAACATTACAATATATATATATATATATATATATATATATATTATATATATTTATTTATTTATATAATACATGAATTGCAAAGAGATGTCTCTTGTCTCTTTTGAAAAATAATGCACATAAATAAATATACAGTATATCTATATATAAAGGATGAAAGACTTTTTTAGAATATGAAATATGCAGTAGAGATGAAATAACTACAATAAGGTGAATACATTTATTAGATTTTGTTCAATTAGTTACACAGTGCCTTGAAAAAGTATTCATACCCCTTTACATTTTCCATATTTTGTCATGTTACAACCAAAAACTTAAATGTATTTCTTTGGGATTTTATGTGATAGACCAACACAAGTGGCACATAATTGTCAAGTGGAAGGAAAATTATAAATGTTTTTCAAATTTTTTTACGTTTATGTGAAAAGTGTGGTATGCATTTGTATTCTGCCCCCCTACATCAATACTTTGTAGAACCACCTTTCGCTGCAATTACAGCTGCAAGTCTTTTTGGGTATGTCTCTACCAGCTTTGCACAGCTAGAAAGTGAAATTTTTGCCCATACTTCTTTGCAAAATAGCTCAAGCTCTATCAGATTGGATAGAGAATGTCTGTGAACAGCAATTTTCAAGTTTTGCCACAGATTCTCAATTGGATTTATGTCTGGACTTTGACTGGGCCATTCTAACACATGAATATGCTTTGATCTAATCCATTCCATTGTAGCTCTGGCTGTATGTTTAGGGTTGTTGTCCAGCTGGATGGTAAACGTCCGCCCCAGTCTCAAGTCTTTTGCAGACTCTAACAGGTTTTCTTCTAAGATTGGCCTGTATTTGTCTCTATCCACCTTTCCATCAACTCTGACCAGCTTCCCTGTCTCTGCTGAAAAAAAGCATCCCCACAACATGATGCCATCACCATGTTTTGTGGTGGGGATGGTGTGTTCAGGGTGAGGTGCAGTGTTAGTTTTCCGCCACAAAGCGTTTTGCTTTTAGGCCAAAAAGTTTACTTTTGGTCTCATCTGACCAGAGCACCTTCTTCCACATTTTTGCTGTGTCCCCCACATGACTTATCGCAAATTACAAACCGGACTTCTTCTGGCTTTCTTTCAACACTAGCTTTCTTCTTGCCACTCTTCCATAAAGGCCAGATTTGTGGAGTGCATGACTAATAGTTGTCCTGTGGACAGATTCTTCCGCCTCAGCTGTGGATCTCTGCAGCTCCTCCAGAGTTACCATGGGCCTCTTAGCGGCTTCTCTGATTAATGCTTTCCTTGCCCAGCCTGTCAGTTTAGGTGGACGGCCATGTCTTCGTAGGTTTGAAGCTGTGTTTCAATTTTCGGATGATGAATTGAACAGTGCTCCGTGAGTTGTGCGAAACTTGGGATATGTTTTTATAACCTAACCCTGCACCCTGCTTTAAACTTCTCCACAACCTTATCTTTGACCTGTCTGGCGTGTCCTTTGGCCATTAGGATGCTGTTTGTTCACTAAGGTTCTCTAACAAACCTCTGATGGCTTTGCAGAAAAGCTGTATTTATACTGAGATTAAATTACACACAGGTGAACTCTATTTACTAATTAGGTGACTTCTGAAGGCAATTGTTTCCACTAGATTTTAGTTAGGGGGGGCAGAGTAAAAGGGGGCTGAATACAAATGCACGCCACACTTTTCACATATTTATTTGTAAAAAAAAAATTGGAAAACCATTTCTCATTTTCCTTCCACTTCACAATTATGTGCCATTTTGTGTTGGTCTATCGCATAAAATCCCAATAAAACACATTTACGTTTGTGGTTGTAACATGACAAAATGTGGAAAATGTCAAGGGGTATGAATACTTATTTTTTTCATATTTCATGTCTGAGGTTTTACAACCACTTTAAGCCTTAATGTTGCTGATCATGAATAGTACATGTGGCACACAAGGAAACTTGTTGGCATAGTGCAGTACTATATTATATTATATTAGAACTGGGTGTCCTATCTTTCATTTATTATTATTTATTATTTATTTTTCATTCTTTTTTTAATTCTGTGCAATCAGGGCTGTTCATGCAGTGGTTTCTCGCCTTTTTTTCTGTTAAGCTTTTTTGCAGGTCTGCCTAGCTCAATCTACCTGACCACAGGTTGCGAAACGGGCATTCATTTACAGTGGCTTTTTATATAGGACCCTGAAAGCTTATGAAAATAGCACCTTATTCTTTTATATGACAGGAGGCAAACTATAGGGATTAAATATATTTTCAAGGGCAAAATAGAACCCCTTTAGTAAAAAGTGATTGAATGTTGCTGCACTTTGCTGATTCTTAGCCCTGCTTATTGAATAAGTTGATGAACAATACAACCACTTGGCACACTAAATAAAAGAAATCAAGCATAAGAAGTTTTCAATTATATTGTAAATCTCTTACTTTCGGATTTCCAGGAAAAGCTTTGCATATTCACAAAACATTTTTTTCCCATATGCTTGCAGAATTTCTCTTCTCTCTCTTTCTTTGTAATACATCATTCGGGACTCGAAGATGGCTGACAGTTTGTAATAAGTGTCTCTGCTTCTTTCACATGATTGTATATCAGCAGATCCACTACTAGCGGATAAAACCAGCCCCCAGTGTTTCTGAACTCCACGTATCTCTGTCCGGGGCTCATCGCTTCGATAACTTCAAACACATAATGAGAGGGAACTAGTTTTAATAACAGGGATTAGGAACCGCAACATTTTCACAATATGACAAAACGGTGTCAGAACAAATTAGTCAAATCACAGAATTCTACTTAAAATAACATAACGCAAGTTAAAAAAAAAATTGCCAGTGTAAAAGCCATTTTTGACAGATTTAACAGACCGTAATGCAATATTACTTCAAATACAAATTATTTCAATGATAATTTGGTACTTAATAGCAATAAGCTCACTGACATTAAAAAGTACTAATAGGCAAGTCAGGATTGTACAAGAAAGTTAGATGCAATAAAAGATATAGTACTGGACTAGAGTGGGCCTATACTCAAATATTTAGGAGGAACTTCTCCGGGGTTTGGGAAAATTAAAAGCCAGCAGCTACAAGTCCTGTACTACATGTACTTTGTCCCAAAGGAGACAGAACTGTAAAATAAAAAGTCTAATGATAGATCTCTTTTAAACCTGGGATGAATAAGGAATAATAGATGGGCTGGATTACTTTTTATCTTGAAGAAAATGCTGCTCCAGGTTCACTTGTAGTCTGTCTGCTCACATAAGCAAAAGCTTAGTTTTTGTTCCCTTCTGAGGGGTGGACCAGAGTCAAGATTGACTGTCTCCTTCAGTATACTGTATAATGATCATATGATGCCCAGGGTTTGGTTGGATAGTCTGCATGGGAGTCCAGAGCAACGTTCTCTCCAGAAAGTAAGTGCATGGATGAAGCCAGGAGCTGAGGTACCCAATACAGGCACACAGTGACGTCAGCATGCCGTTTGAAGAGGAAGGGCTTCTTTCTGTACTTTGCCGGCCGGCAACTTTTATGCTTTTAGAATTCCATGTTTTTGTAAGTACAATACTTTTACTACCATTAAACCAGTTAAGACGTTATTACCCTATGGTCCCTCTCCTTCCTTTTTACGTTGTTCCAAACGCAATACGGAGATTGTGGTACAGCCAAGGCATGTATGATATGCTGGAGAAGTGTCCCGGGTGTCTGGTCTGTGTCCTGTTATTACTACTCTGCATGCAAGCTAAAGGCCGCGGCTGGGTTATAGCCGAATGCGTGTCTTTGTTTGCTTTCTGGTAAGCAGCCATTTGATTTACGGTGGTGGGCACTGCATTTGTATCAAGCACTGTGGTGTCATCATACAAGACTTATGGACTACTGTATAGCTTATGGACTTTTTTGATATATTGTTTTTTATTGGTGTATGGTATACACAAATTTTTATGTCATCTTAAAGCGGAGTTCCACCCAAATTTGGAACTTCCGCTTAATCCACTCCTAGCCCCCTTACATGGCACATTTGGCATGTCATTTTTGTGAGGGGGGGTGGGGGCTTCAGTAGGAGTGGGACTTCCTGTCCCACTTCCTCCTTCTGCCCTGGGGTCGCCTAGGCGATACGTCATATCGCCTTTTGGCGGCCCCTCCCTGTAGGCAATCACCTGGGACGCGACAGGTCCCAGGCGATCGCCTGTCCACTCAGAGAGCGCTGCGCCGTTCTCGCATGCGCAGTGAGTGCCCGGCCGTGAAGCCGAAAGCTGTCACGGCCGGGTGCCCACACTATGAATGGAGGCGCCAGCGGAGAAGGGGGGGAGAGGAGTGGAGCTTCGGGCGTCGCATCGCTGGACAGTGGAAAAGGTAAGTGTATGTTTATTACAAGCCAGCAGCTACACTTTTTGTAGCTGCTGACTTTTAATAAACATAAAAAAAGGCTGGAACTCCCCTTTAAGGATTGTTATATACCAACATTTTTATGTCATCCTAAGGACTGATGTGAACTTTTCAATTATATTGGTGCAGCTTCTCCCTTTTTTTATTAATTAAAGGTTTAAGTTCTTGTATTTGAAGAAAGAAGTATAGCAGAAAGTTACAAGAATAATTTAGTAACACTGATGGCATACCTCCCAACTTTTTGAGATGTAAACGAGGGACACCTATTAGCAAAAGTGCGTAGACAAAGGACACACTTAAAGGAGAATTAC
This sequence comes from Rana muscosa, assembly GCA_029206835.1. Classification (NCBI taxonomy): domain Eukaryota; kingdom Metazoa; phylum Chordata; class Amphibia; order Anura; family Ranidae; genus Rana; species Rana muscosa. Next base: position 78,627,410 of record CM055125.1, read on the forward strand.
ACAAAAAATAAAGATTAGTTAAACCCACAAGTGTTTTTTTTACCACTATTATTTCTTTATATTACATAGTTACATAGTAGGTTGGTTGTAATTGCCTTTTGAAATTTACAAATGCAGCAATTTAAAAAGTGGATGAAAGGTTTAGCACTGGGAAACATTTTTTGAAAGATAAATAATGCATTTTACATACAATTATTTAGATCAGATCAAAATGAGGGACACCTGAGGTGGAAAGAGGGACAAAGGGACTTTATTCCAAATCAGGGACAGTCCCTCGAAATCAGGGACAGTTGGGAGCTATGTTGATGGTAGCACTGGTAAAACACCTGCAGAAACTCTGGCAGTAACACTTGTGGTAATACTGGTAATGACTATTACTCTGATCCACTACAGTACTGTTCCAGACTGTATAACAGTCCCGGCATTAATGGCTCATTTAGCAATGTAAGGCAAGTATGAATACACTGCCTTGTTCCATTATGTCATAGACACAGTTTACAGTGGCAATTCTCAGAGGCTTACAGTAAGTCCCTATTTACTCAAGGCCTATTTTACCCAGGACAGCATTTACTGAAGGGGTGGCTGACTGGTGGGTCAGTACTACAGTAGGACTCTGCTAGCAGCTCTACAGGAGTGGAAAGCAGCAGAAAGCAGCAACTCCCCAAACCAGAAAACAGAGGAACCAAGCAGAGGTGTTCCTAAGCTTTCCCTCCTCATGCAGGAACCTTTCCCTAGGGCTATCTCTCTCTGTAGCACGCGGGGTACCCAGGGGCGTACCAATAGGGGGGCGGGGGGGTCCGCCCCAGGTAGCACACATTGGGGGGTGTCAGTGGCCGAGTGACTTCACTATATGGGGTGCGCTCGGCACCCGAGTCGGGTGACACCGCATGATCATCCCAAGGGCATCCCTGCTGGCTCTGGCTGCTCCCTTTCCCTTTAGGTGTTTTTTAGAACACCCCCAGCGCCAGGGCCGCAATGGACTGGTCCAGACCGTCCACTCGTTCAGTGACTGAATTCCCTCCTGCTAGCTCCGCCTCCACCCACCACTGCGGCCTCAGCCTGACTGTGTGTCTGTCATCATCTCTCTCCGCTGGGGCGGCTCAGCTGCTACCACACACACAGTCAGGATTTCTGGTGAGAGGGGAGGGGGGAGCCGGGGGGGTGTTGTAAGAAGAAGAGCCTGGAGGAGTGTGTGTCTTTCTGCTCTAGTGCTGACCTGATTGGGGGGGGGGTGATTGCTGTGTTTACCCCCTGCCATGTGTACTAGCACTGTCCTGTATGTAGCTGACCTGATTGGGGGGGGGGGGGCTGATTGCTGTGTTCACCCCCTGCCATGTGTACTAGCACTGTCCTGTATGTAGCTGACCTGATTGGGGGGGGGGCTGATTGCTGTGTTCACCCCCTGCCATGTGTACTAGCACTGTCCTGTATGTAGCTGACCTGATTGGGGGGGGGGGGGGTGATTGCTGTGTTCACCCCCTGCCATGTGTACTAGCACTGTCCTGTATGTAGATGATCTGATTTGGGGGGGGGGGTGATTGCTGTGTTCACCCCCTGCCATGTGTACTAGCACTGTATATAGCTGACCTGATTTGGGGGGAGGGGGGTGATTGCTGTGTCCACCACCCCCTGCCATGTGTATAGTGTAGCACTGTAGCTGACCTGATTGGGGGGTTGCAGAATGTAGATATGTGCGATGTACAGGGTGCAGAATTTAGATATGTGCGATGTACAGGGTGCAGAATGTAGATATGTGCGATTTACAGGGTGCAGAATGTAGATATATGCGATGTACAGGGTGCAGAATGTAGATATGTGCGATTTACAGGGTGCAGAATGTAGATATGTGTGATTTACAGGGTGCAGAATGTAGACATGTGCGATGTACAGGGTGCAGAATGTAGACATGTGCGATGTACAGGGTGCAGAATGTAGACATGTGCGATGTACAGGGTGCAGAATGTAGACATGTGCGATGTACAGGGTGCAGAATGTAGATATATGCGATGTACAGGGTGCAGAATGTAGACATGTGCGATGTACAGGGTGCAGAATGTAGACATGTGCGATGTACAGGGTGCAGAATGTAGACATGTGCGATTTACAGGGTGCAGAATGTAGACATGTGCGATGTACAGGGTGCAGAATGTAGACATGTGCGATGTACAGGGTGCAGAATGTAGACATGAGCGATGTACAGGGTGCAGAATGTAGATATATGCGATGTACAGGGTGCAGAATGTAGATATGTGTGATTTACAGGCTGCAGAATGTAGATATATGCGATGTACAGGGTGCAGAATGTAGATATGTGCGATGTACAGGGTGCAGAATGTAGATATATGCGATGTACAGGGTGCAGAATGTAGACATGTGCGATGTACAGGGTGCAGAATGTAGATATGTGTGATTTACAGGGTGCAGAATGTAGATATATGTGATGTACAGGGTGCAGAATGTAGATATGTGCGATGTACAGGGTGCAGAATGTAGACATGTGCGATGTACAGGGTGCAGAAAGTAGATATATGCGATGTACAGGGTGCAGAATGTAGATATGTGTGATTTACAGGGTGCAGAATGTAGACATGTGCGATGTACAGGGTGCAGAATGTAGATATGTGCGATGTACAGGGTGCAGAATGTAGATATATGCGATGTACAGGGTGCAGAATGTAGATATGTGTGATTTACAGGCTGCAGAATGTAGATATATGCGATGTACAGGGTGCAGAATGTAGATATGTGTGATTTACAGGGTGCAGAATGTAGATATGAGCGTTGTACAGGGTGCAGAATGTAGATATGTGCGATGTACAGGGTGCAGAATGTAGATATGTGTGATTTACAGGGTGCAGAATGTAGACATGAGCGTTGTACAGGGTGCAGAATGTAGATATGTGCGATGTACAGGGTGCAGAATGTAGATATATGCGATGTACAGGGTGCAGAATGTAGATATGTGCGATTTACAGGGTGCAGAATGTAGATATGTGTGATTTACAGGGTGCAGAATGTAGACATGTGCGATGTACAGGGTGCAGAATGTAGACATGTGCGATGTACAGGGTGCAGAATGTAGACATGAGCGATGTACAGGGTGCAGAATGTAGATATATGCGATGTACAGGGTGCAGAATGTAGACATGTGCGATGTACAGGGTGCAGAATGTAGATATGTGTGATTTACAGGGTGCAGAATGTAGACATGTGCGATGTACAGGGTGCAGAATGTAGACATGTGCGATGTACAGGGTGCAGAATGTAGACATGTGCGATGTACAGGGTGCAGAATGTAGATATATGCGATGTACAGGGTGCAGAATGTAGATATGTGTGATTTACAGGCTGCAGAATGTAGATATATGCGATGTACAGGGTGCAGAATGTAGATATGTGTGATTTACAGGGTGCAGAATGTAGACATGTGCGATGTACAGGGTGCAGAATGTAGATATATGCGATGTACAGGGTGCAGAATGTAGACATGTGCGATGTACAGGGTGCAGAATGTAGATATATGCGATGTACAGGGTGCAGAATGTAGACATGTGCGATGTACAGGGTGCAGAATGTAGATATGTGTGATTTACAGGGTGCAGAATGTAGTTATATGCGATGTACAGGGTGCAGAATGTAGATATATGCGATGTACAGGGTGCAGAATGTAGATATATGCGATGTACAGGGTGCAGAATGTAGATATGTGCGATGTACAGGGTGCAGAATGTAGATATATGCGATGTACAGGGTGCAGAATGTAGATATATGCGATGTACAGGGTGCAGAATGTAGATATGTGCGATGTACAGGGTGCAGAATGTAGATATGTGTGATTTACAGGCTGCAGAATGTAGATATGTGCGATGTACAGGGTGCAGAATGTAGATATGTGTGATTTACAGGGTGCAGAATGTAGATATATGCGATGTACAGGGTGCAGAATGTAGACATGTGCGATGTACAGGGTGCAGAATGTAGATATATGCGATGTACAGGGTGCAGAATGTAGATATGTGCGATGTACAGGGTGCAGAATGTAGATATATGCGATGTACAGGGTGCAGAATGTAGACATGTGCGATGTACAGGGTGCAGAATGTAGATATGTGTGATTTACAGGCTGCAGAATGTAGATATGTGCGATGTACAGTGTGCAGAATGTAGATATGTGTGATTTACAGGGTGCAGAATGTAGATATGTGCGATGTACAGGGTGCAGAATGTAGATATGTGCGATTTACAGGGTGCAGAATGTAGATATGTGTGATTTACAGGGTGCAGAATGTAGATATGTGCGATGTACAGGGTGCAGAATGTAGATATGTGCGATGTACAGGGTGCAGAATGTAGATATATGCGATGTACAGGGTGCAGAATGTAGATATGTGTGATTTACAGGGTGCAGAATGTAGATATGTGTGATTTACAGGGTGCAGAATGTAGACATGTGCGATGTACAGGGTGCAGAATGTAGACATGAGCGTTGTACAGGGTGCAGAATGTAGATATGTGCGATGTACAGGGTGCAGAATGTAGATATGTGCGATGTACAGGGTGCAGAATGTAGATATGTGCGATGTACAGGGTGCAGAATGTAGACATGAGCGATGTACAGGGTGCAGAATGTAGATATGTGCGATGTACAGGGTGCAGAATGTAGACATGTGCGATGTACAGGGTGCAGAATGTAGACATGAGCGTTGTACAGGGTGCAGAATGTAGATATGTGCGATGTACAGGGTGCAGAATGTAGATATGTGCGATGTACAGGGTGCAGAATGTAGATATGTGCGATGTACAGGGTGCAGAATGTAGACATGAGCGATGTACAGGGTGCAGAATGTAGATATGTGCGATGTACAGGGTGCAGAATGTAGATATGTGCGATGTACAGGGTGCAGAATGTAGATATGTGCGATGTACAGGGTGCAGAATGTAGATATGTGCCATGTACAGGGTGCAGAATGTAGATATGTGTGATTTACAGGGTGCAGAATGTAGATATGTGCGATGTACAGGGTGCAAAATGTAGACATGAGCGATGTACAGGGTGCAGAATGTAGATATGTGCGATTTACAGGGTGCAGAATGTAGATATGTGTGATGTACAGGGTGCAGAATGTAGATATGTGCGATTTACAGGATGCAGAATGTAGACATGTGTGATATACAGGGTGCAGAATGTAGACATGTGCGATGTACAGGGTGCAGAATGTAGATATGTGCGATTTACAGGGTGCAGAATGTAGATATGTGTGATGTACAGGGTGCAGAATGTAGATATGTGCGATTTACAGGGTGCAGAATGTAGACATGTGCGATGTACAGGGTGCAGAATGTAGACATGTGCGATGTACAGGGTGCAGAATGTAGATATGTGCGATTTACAGGGTGCAGAATGTAGACATGTGTGATGTACAGGGTGCAGAATGTAGATATGTGTGATGTACAGGGTGCAGAATGTAGATATGTGCGATGTACAGGGTGCAGAATGTAGACATGTGTGATTTACAGGGTGCAGAATGTAGATATGTGCGATTTACAGGGTGCAGAATGTAGACATGTGTGATGTACAGGGTGCAGAATGTAGACATGTGCGATGTACAGGGTGCAGAATGTAGATATGTGCGATGTACAGAGTGCAGAATGTAGACATGTGCGATGTACAGGGTGCAGAATGTAGATATGTGCGATGTACAGGGTGCAGAATGTAGATATGTGCGATGTACAGGGTGCAGAATGTAGACATGTGTGATTTACAGGGTGCAGAATGTAGATATGTGTGATTTACAGGGTGCAGAATGTAGATATGTGCGATGTACAGGGTGCAGAATGTAGATATGTGCGATGTACAGGGTGCAGAATGTAGATATGTGTGATTTACAGGGTGCAGAATGTAGATATGTGCGATGTACAGGGTGCAGAATGTAGATATGTGCGATGTACAGGGTGCAGAATGTAGATATGTGCGATGTACAGGGTGCAGAATGTAGACATGTGTGATTTACAGGGTGCAGAATGTAGATATGTGTGATTTACAGGGTGCAGAATGTAGATGTGTGTGATTTACAGGGTGCAGAATGTAGATATGTGTGATTTACAGGGTGCAGAATGTAGATATGTGTGATTTACAGGGTGCAGAATGTAGATATATGTGATGTACAGGGTGCAGAATGTAGACATGTGCGATGTACAGGGTGCAGAATGTAGATATATGCGATGTACAGGGTGCAGAATGTAGATATGTGTGATTTACAGGGTGCAGAATGTAGACATGTGCGATGTACAGGGTGCAGAATGTAGATATATGCGATGTACAGGGTGCAGAATGTAGATATATGCGATGTACAGGGTGCAGAATGTAGATATGTGCGATGTACAGGGTGCAGAATGTAGATATGTGCGATGTACAGGGTGCAGAATGTAGATATATGCGATGTACAGGGTGCAGAATGTAGATATGTGCGATGTACAGGGTGCAGAATGTAGACATGTGCGATGTACAGGGTGCAGAATGTAGATATATGCGATGTACAGGGTGCAGAATGTAGATATGTGCGATGTACAGGGTGCAGAATGTAGATATATGCGATGTACAGGGTGCAGAATGTAGATATGTGCGATGTACAGGGTGCAGAATGTAGATATATGCGATGTACAGGGTGCAGAATGTAGATATGTGCGATGTACAGGGTGCAGAATGTAGATATATGCGATGTACAGGGTGCAGAATGTAGATATGTGCGATGTACAGGGTGCAGAATGTAGATATGTGCGATGTACAGGGTGCAGAATGTAGATATATGCGATGTACAGGGTGCAGAATGTAGATATGTGTGATTTACAGGGTGCAGAATGTAGATATGTGCGATGTACAGGGTGCAGAATGTAGATATGTGCGATGTACAGGGTGCAGAATGTAGATATATGCGATGTACAGGGTGCAGAATGTAGATATGTGCGATGTACAGGGTGCAGAATGTAGATATGTGCGATGTACAGGCTGCAGAATGTAGATATGTGCGATGTACAGGGTGCAGAATGTAGATATGTGTGATTTACAGGGTGCAGAATGTAGATATGTGCGATGTACAGGGTGCAGAATGTAGATATGTGCGATGTACAGGGTGCAGAATGTAGATATATGCGATGTACAGGGTGCAGAATGTAGATATGTGCGATGTACAGGGTGCAGAATGTAGATATATGCGATGTACAGGGTGCAGAATGTAGATATGTGCGATGTACAGGGTGCAGAATGTAGATATATGCGATGTACAGGGTGCAGAATGTAGATATATGCGATGTACAGGGTGCAGAATGTAGATATATGCGATGTACAGGGTGCAGAATGTAGATATGTGCGATGTACAGGGTGCAGAATGTAGATATGTGCGATGTACAGGGTGCAGAATGTAGATATGTGCGATGTACAGGGTGCAGAATGTAGATATGTGTGATTTACAGGGTGCAGAATGTAGATATGTGCGATGTACAGGGTGCAGAATGTAGATATGTGCGATTTACAGGGTGCAGAATGTAGATATGTGCGATGTGCAGAATGTAGATATGTGCGATTTACAGGGTGCAGAATGTAGATATGTGTGATTTACAGGGTGCAGAATGTAGATATGTGCGATGTACAGGGTGCAGAATGTAGACATGTGCGATGTACAGGGTGCAGAATGTAGACATGAGCGTTGTACAGGGTGCAGAATGTAGATATGTGCGATGTACAGGGTGCAGAATGTAGATATGTGCGATGTACAGGGTGCAGAATGTAGATATGTGCGATGTACAGGGTGCAGAATGTAGACATGAGCGATGTACAGGGTGCAGAATGTAGATATGTGCGATGTACAGGGTGCAGAATGTAGATATGTGCGATGTACAGGGTGCAGAATGTAGATATGTGCGATGTACAGGGTGCAGAATGTAGATATGTGCCATGTACAGGGTGCAGAATGTAGATATGTGTGATTTACAGGGTGCAGAATGTAGATATGTGCGATGTACAGGGTGCAAAATGTAGACATGAGCGATGTACAGGGTGCAGAATGTAGATATGTGCGATTTACAGGGTGCAGAATGTAGATATGTGTGATGTACAGGGTGCAGAATGTAGATATGTGCGATTTACAGGATGCAGAATGTAGACATGTGTGATATACAGGGTGCAGAATGTAGACATGTGCGATGTACAGGGTGCAGAATGTAGATATGTGCGATTTACAGGGTGCAGAATGTAGATATGTGTGATGTACAGGGTGCAGAATGTAGATATGTGCGATTTACAGGGTGCAGAATGTAGACATGTGCGATGTACAGGGTGCAGAATGTAGACATGTGCGATGTACAGGGTGCAGAATGTAGACATGTGCGATTTACAGGGTGCAGAATGTAGACATGTGTGATGTACAGGGTGCAGAATGTAGATATGTGTGATGTACAGGGTGCAGAATGTAGATATGTGCGATGTACAGGGTGCAGAATGTAGACATGTGTGATTTACAGGGTGCAGAATGTAGATATGTGCGATTTACAGGGTGCAGAATGTAGACATGTGTGATGTACAGGGTGCAGAATGTAGACATGTGCGATGTACAGGGTGCAGAATGTAGATATGTGCGATGTACAGAGTGCAGAATGTAGACATGTGCGATGTACAGGGTGCAGAATGTAGATATGTGCGATGTACAGGGTGCAGAATGTAGATATGTGCGATGTACAGGGTGCAGAATGTAGACATGTGTGATTTACAGGGTGCAGAATGTAGATATGTGTGATTTACAGGGTGCAGAATGTAGATATGTGCGATGTACAGGGTGCAGAATGTAGATATGTGCGATGTACAGGGTGCAGAATGTAGATATGTGTGATTTACAGGGTGCAGAATGTAGATATGTGCGATGTACAGGGTGCAGAATGTAGATATGTGCGATGTACAGGGTGCAGAATGTAGATATGTGCGATGTACAGGGTGCAGAATGTAGACATGTGTGATTTACAGGGTGCAGAATGTAGATATGTGTGATTTACAGGGTGCAGAATGTAGATGTGTGTGATTTACAGGGTGCAGAATGTAGATATGTGTGATTTACAGGGTGCAGAATGTAGATATGTGTGATTTACAGGGTGCAGAATGTAGATATATGTGATGTACAGGGTGCAGAATGTAGACATGTGCGATGTACAGGGTGCAGAATGTAGATATATGCGATGTACAGGGTGCAGAATGTAGATATGTGTGATTTACAGGGTGCAGAATGTAGACATGTGCGATGTACAGGGTGCAGAATGTAGATATATGCGATGTACAGGGTGCAGAATGTAGATATATGCGATGTACAGGGTGCAGAATGTAGATATGTGCGATGTACAGGGTGCAGAATGTAGATATGTGCGATGTACAGGGTGCAGAATGTAGATATATGCGATGTACAGGGTGCAGAATGTAGATATGTGCGATGTACAGGGTGCAGAATGTAGACATGTGCGATGTACAGGGTGCAGAATGTAGATATATGCGATGTACAGGGTGCAGAATGTAGATATGTGCGATGTACAGGGTGCAGAATGTAGATATATGCGATGTACAGGGTGCAGAATGTAGATATGTGCGATGTACAGGGTGCAGAATGTAGATATATGCGATGTACAGGGTGCAGAATGTAGATATGTGCGATGTACAGGGTGCAGAATGTAGATATATGCGATGTACAGGGTGCAGAATGTAGATATGTGCGATGTACAGGGTGCAGAATGTAGATATGTGCGATGTACAGGGTGCAGAATGTAGATATGTGTGATTTACAGGGTGCAGAATGTAGATATGTGCGATGTACAGGGTGCAGAATGTAGATATGTGCGATGTACAGGGTGCAGAATGTAGATATATGCGATGTACAGGGTGCAGAATGTAGATATGTGCGATGTACAGGGTGCAGAATGTAGATATATGCGATGTACAGGGTGCAGAATGTAGATATGTGCGATGTACAGGGTGCAGAATGTAGATATATGCGATGTACAGGGTGCAGAATGTAGATATATGCGATGTACAGGGTGCAGAATGTAGATATATGCGATGTACAGGGTGCAGAATGTAGATATGTGCGATGTACAGGGTGCAGAATGTAGATATGTGCGATGTACAGGGTGCAGAATGTAGATATGTGCGATGTACAGGGTGCAGAATGTAGATATGTGTGATTTACAGGGTGCAGAATGTAGATATGTGCGATGTACAGGGTGCAGAATGTAGATATGTGCGATTTACAGGGTGCAGAATGTAGATATGTGCGATGTGCAGAATGTAGATATGTGCGATTTACAGGGTGCAGAATGTAGATATGTGTGATTTACAGGGTGCAGAATGTAGATATGTGCGATGTACAGGGTGCAGAATGTAGACATGTGCGATGTACAGGGTGCAGAATGTAGATATATGCGATGTACAGGGTGCAGAATGTAGATATATGCGATGTACAGGGTGCAGAATGTAGATATATGCGATGTACAGGGTGCAGAATGTAGATATGTGCGATGTACAGGGTGCAGAATGTAGACATGTGCGATGTACAGGGTGCAGAATGTAGATATATGCGATGTACAGGGTGCAGAATGTAGATATGTGCGATGTACAGGGTGCAGAATGTAGATATATGCGATGTACAGGGTGCAGAATGTAGATATGTGCGATGTACAGGGTGCAGAATGTAGATATATGCGATGTACAGGGTGCAGAATGTAGATATGTGCGATGTACAGGGTGCAGAATGTAGATATATGCGATGTACAGGGTGCAGAATGTAGATATGTGCGATGTACAGGGTGCAGAATGTAGATATGTGCGATGTACAGGGTGCAGAATGTAGATATGTGTGATTTACAGGGTGCAGAATGTAGATATGTGCGATGTACAGGGTGCAGAATGTAGATATGTGCGATGTACAGGGTGCAGAATGTAGATATATGCGATGTACAGGGTGCAGAATGTAGATATGTGCGATGTACAGGGTGCAGAATGTAGATATATGCGATGTACAGGGTGCAGAATGTAGATATGTGCGATGTACAGGGTGCAGAATGTAGATATGTGTGATTTACAGGGTGCAGAATGTAGACATGAGCGATGTACAGGGTGCAGAATGTAGATATATGCGATGTACAGGGTGCAGAATGTAGATATATGCGATGTACAGGGTGCAGAATGTAGATATATGCGATGTACAGGGTGCAGAATGTAGATATGTGCGATGTACAGGGTGCAGAATGTAGATATGTGCGATGTACAGGGTGCAGAATGTAGATATGTGTGATTTACAGGGTGCAGAATGTAGATATGTGCGATGTACAGGGTGCAGAATGTAGATATGTGCGATTTACAGGGTGCAGAATGTAGATATGTGCGATGTGCAGAATGTAGATATGTGCGATTTACAGGGTGCAGAATGTAGATATGTGTGATTTACAGGGTGCAGAATGTAGATATGTGCGATGTACAGGGTGCAGAATGTAGATATGTGCGATGTACAGGGTGCAGAATGTAGATATGTGCGATGTACAGGGTGCAGAATGTAGATATATGCGATGTACAGGGTGCAGAATGTAGATATATGCGATGTACAGGGTGCAGAATGTAGATATGTGCGATGTACAGGGTGCAGAATGTAGATATGTGTGATTTACAGGGTGCAGAATGTAGATATGTGCGATGTACAGGGTGCAGAATGTAGATATGTGCGATGTACAGGGTGCAGAATGTAGACATGTGCGATTTACAGGGTGCAGAATGTAGATATGTGTGATTTACAGGATGCAGAATCCAGGCGTCTGCTGTATATTACCCACCTGAAGTAGCTGAGCTGTGAGCTTACCTGATAAGGGGGGGGGGGGGTGTTGCTGTGTTCACAACCCAGGTATAGTAGATGAGCTGGTCTGATATGGGGGGGATGTCTGTATCTCAGGTGTAAATAGACATTGACCTACACCCACATCTTGCAGCCATCAGATCGGTCCAGCAAGCAGCACGTCACAGCAGCATCTTCCCTGCGGCCATCAGATCCCGTCCGCGGTCCAGCAAGCAATACGCCTTGTCAGCAGGTCAGTTCCAAAATCCGGATCAAATCATCAATGCCAATGTCTGCTGTCCCTGGATGGGGGATCGCCATACAGTGGGATCGCTGGATCAGATCTGTCCCTGAGGAGTCGGACAGCAGATAATGCAAAGTATGGGCCATACTTTGTATTGTCAGCTGTCTCCCCATCTCACTCTGATGTCTCCCTCATAGCAGCTCCAGTCCAGCTCTCCACTTCCCTGACCGTGGCACCGATTTGTCTAAAAATGTGGGATCTGCTCACCTGAGTGACTGACACCTCTTGCCTGTCCCGTCTATTTTCACTGGCTGCCATGAATGAACAGCATCAGCTGTCATTACAAGGAGCGGGAGGGGACGTCTCCGCCCAGGTCTCCCATCCCACCCGGAGACCTGAGCCACCAGCTGGCACGTCCGGGTTTGCCTTTGATCGGGTCTCCAATGTAGAAACTCGCAAACGACATCACAGCGTCACTTCCGGTTTACTCTGCAGCCAACGGCGCCATTTAAAAAAAAAAATCATAATTCAAAAACACTGATCTTGGCAGAGGAGGGGTTTGGGGTCTTTTAGACCCCCGCTCCCTCCATAAAGAGTACCTGTCACTGCCTATTACTGTCACAAGGGATGTTTACATTCCCTGTGACAACAATAAAAGTGATCATAATTTTTATTTTAACCACTTAACGACCGCCCACTGTAAATATACGTCAGCAGAATGGCACCGACAGGCAGAATCACGTACATATACGTGATTGCCTTTGTATAGTTGGGGGGGTCCGATCGGACCCCCCTTCTTTACAGTGGGTGGTCGTTTTACCTTCGGGAGCGATCCGGCATGAGGGGACGGCCGTTTGATTCCGGCCCCCCCCTCTCGATCGCTCCCGGCGAATGAGAGCTTCCCCTGCCTGTGTACTGTTTACACAGGCGGGAGGAAGTGATGTCATCTCTCCTGCGGCGCTCACATATACCGAGCGCCGTACAGGAGAAGATGCCAGGTTAGTGCACACAACACTACACTGACACCAGGACACATAAATCGCCCCCCCAGGCCCCCCCAGACACCCCCAGATCACCCCCCCAGATCACCCCCAGCCCCCAGTCACAGTGTCACTGATTGCAGTGACCATTTATTTAGTGATCACTGCAATCAGTGACATTTGTGACTGTAAAAGTGTCAGTACAATCCGTTTTAGGTCCAGTGTAGCCCCCTAACCCCCCCTAATAAAGGTTTAACCCCCTGATCACCCCCCAGATAACCCTTTCACCCCCTAGCACCGCCGTCGCTAAGCGATCATTTTTCTGATCGATGTCTTAGCGTCGGTGATGCTGATCGGTAGCCAGTAATTTTTTTTAGGTTCGCCGCAGGTTTTTATAGCGTCGGGTACCCTCATATATTACCTAATAAAGGTTTAACCCCCTTGATCGCCCCCAGGTAACCCTTTCACCCCCTATCACCACTGTCACTAAGCGATAATTTTTCTGATCGATGTCTTAGCGTCGGCGATGCTGATCGGTACCCAGTAATTTTTTTAGGTTCGCCGCAGGTTTTTATAGCGTCGGGTACCCCCATATATTACCTAATAAAGGTTTAACCCCCTTGATCGCCCCCCAGGTAACCCTTTCACCCCCTATCACCACTGTCACTAAGCGATAATTTTTCTGATCGCTGTCTTAGCGTCGGTGATGCAGATCGGTAGCCAGTAATTTTTTTTAGGTTCGCCGCAGGTTTTTATAGCGTCAGGTACCCCTATATATTATCTAATAAAGGTTTAACCCCCTGATCGCCCCCCAGGTAACCCTTTCACCCCCTATCACCACTGTCGCTAAGCGATCGTTTTTATGATCGTTGTCTTAGTGTCGGTGATGCAGATCGGTAGCCAGTAATTTTTTTTTAGGTTCGCCGTCAGGTTTTTATATAGCGTCAGGTACCCCCATATATTACCTAATAAAGGTTTTAACCCTCTAATTGCCCCTAGTTGACCCTTTCACCAGTGATCATCATATAAGTGTTACGGGTGACGCTGGTTAGTTAGTTTGCTTTTTATAGTGTCAGGGCACCCGCCGTATATAACCCAATAAAGGTTTAACCCCCTGATCGCCCGGCGGGTGATATCAATTAGGTTTTAGCGTCAGAGAGGGTCTGCGTCACACCCCAGGCAGCGTCAGGTTAGTGCCAGTAACGCTAACACCCACGCGTGAAGCATACACCCCCCTTAGTGGTATAGTATCTGAACAGATCAATATCTGATCTGATCAGATCTATACTAGCGTCCCCAGCAGTTTAGGGTTCCCAAAAACGCAGTGTTAGCGGGATCAGCCCAGATACCTGCTAGCACCTGCGTTTTGCCCCTCCGTCCAGCCCAGGCCACCCAAGTGCAGTATCAATCGATCACTGTCACTTACAAAACACAACACACATAACTGCAGCGTTCGCAGAGACAGGCCTGATCCCTGCGACTCCAGTGCTGTAGGAGGTGATTTCGCCACCACAGTTAAAAAAAAAAAAGCATATATGCCGAAGCATTGGGGCAGCAGGAGCGGAGGAGCGATTTTGCTCCTAATGCCGCGTACATACGGTCGAAATTCCGACGGAGGCTTGCCCGTGGAAAAGTCTGACCATGTGTACGCGGCATAACTTTTGCGGGAAGATGCCCCCATGCTTCGGCATATATAAATGGTGCATGTATGCCCATCATTAGAAGTGGGTGGATGAAGGGCGGTATTCTAATGGTGGGCATACCCACCGATCAATCTTTTTTTTTCGTTCAGCCAACAGGCTGCATGAAAAAAAAGATTACAATACATGTCCAACAAGGACCAGCAACGTACTGGTATGTTGCTGGACTTTGAATGTTTATACCAGAATGATGCCTGCGGGTTTAGGTATCATCTTGGTATCATTCTTTTCAGCCAGCGGCCGGCTTTCATGTAAAAGCAATCCTAGTGGCTAATTAGCCTCTGGACTGCTTTTACAAGCAGTGGGAGGGAATGTCCCCCCCCCGGATATAAAAAGCGTCATTGGGAAATTGGGAAAGCATTTTATCACACCGATCTTGGTGTGGTCAGATGCTTTGAGGGCAGCGGAAAGATCTAGGGTCCAATAGACCCCAGTTTTTAAAAAAAAGAGTACCTGTCATTACCTATAGCTATCATAGGGGATATTTACATTCCCTGAGATAACAATAAAAATGATAAAAAATAAATAAATATGGAAGCAACAGTTTAAAAATAAAATAAAAAAGCAAAATTAATAATAAAAAAAAAAAGCACCCCTGTCCTGCCCTGCTCTTGCCCAATGGTGAACGCAAGCGTCGGTCTGGCGTCATATGTAAACAGCAATTGCACCATGCATGTGAGGTATCACCGCAAAGGTCAAATAGAGGGCAGTAATTTTAGCAGTAGACCTCCTCCGTAAATCTAACGGGGTAACCTGTAAAGGCTTTTAAAGGCTTTTAAAAATGTATGTAGTTTGACGCCAATGCGCGTTTGTGCGAAATTTTAAAGCATGTCGTGTTTGGTATCTATGTACTCGGCCTAAGATCATCTTTTTTATTTCATCAAACATTTGGGCAATATAGTGTGTTTTAGTGCATTAAAATTAAAAAAGTGTATTTTTTCCCCAAAAAATGCGTTTGAAAAATCGCTGCGCAAATACTGTGTAGAAAAAAAAATGCAACACCCACCATTTTATTCTGTAGGGCCTTTGCTTTAAAAATATATATAATGTTTGGGGGTTCAACATAATTTTCTTGCAAAAAAAAAAATGTTTTCATGTAAACAAAAAGTGTCAAAAAGGGCTTTGTCTTCAAGTGGTTAGAAGAGTGGATGTAAGCTTCCTAATGTTGTGTATAAAATGCCAGAACAGTTCAAAACCCCCCCAAATGACCCCATTTTGGAAAGTAGACACCCCAAGCTATATACTGAGAGGCATGTTGAGTCCATGGAATATTTTATATGTTGACACAAGTTGCGGAAAAAAGAAATTTTTTTTTTTTTTGCACAAAGTTGTCACTAAATGATATATTGCTCAAACATGCCATGGGCATATGTGGAATTACACCCCAAAATACATTCTGTTGCTTCTCCTGAGTACGGGGATACCACATGTGTGAGACTTTTTGGGAGCCTAGCCGCGTACGGGACCCCATAACCAATCACCGCCTTCAGGCTTTCTAAGGGTGTAAATTTTTGATTTCACTTCTCACTGCCTATCACAGTTTCGGAGGCCATGGAATGCCCAGATGGCACAAAACCCCCCCAAATGACCCCATTTTGGAAAGTAGACACCCCAAGCTATTTGCTGAGAGGTATTGTGAGTATTTTGCAGATCTCGCTTTTTGTCACAAAGTTTTGAAAATTGAAAAAAAAAAAGGAAAAAAAAAAAATGTTCTTTCTTCATTTTCAAAAACAAATGAGAGCTGTAAAATACTCACCATGCCTCTCAGCAAACAGCTTGGGGTGTCTACTTTCCAAAATGGGGTCATTTGGGGGGGTTTTGTGCTATTTTGGCATTTTATGGCCTTCGAAACTGTGATAGGTAGTGAGGAGTCAAATCAAAAATTTGTGCCTAGAAATCCTGAAGGCGGTGATTGGTTTTCGGGGTCCCGTACGCGGCTAGGCTCCTAAAAAGTCCCACACATGTGGTATCCCCGTACTCAGGAGAAGCAGCAAAATTTATTTTGGGGTGCAATTCCACATATAACCATGGCATGTGTGAGCAATATATCATTTAGTGACAACTTTTTGTATTTTATTTTTTTTTTGTCATTATTCAATCACTTGGGACAAAAAAAAAAAAAAATCAATGGGCTTAACATGCCTCTCAGCAATTTCCTTGGGGTGTCTACTTTCTAAAATGGGGTCATTTGGGGGGGTTTTGTGCTATTTTGGCATTTTATGGCCTTCAAAACTGTGATAGGTAGTGAGGAGTGAAATCAAAAATTTGCGCCCTTAGAAATCCTGAAGGCGGTGCTTGGTTTCCGGGGTCCCGTACGTGGCTAGGCTCCCAAAAAGTCCCACACATGTGGTATCCCCGTACTCAGGAGAAGAAGCAAAATGTATTTTGGGGTGCAATTCCACATATAACCATGGCATGTGTGAGCAATATATCATTTAGTGACAATTTTTTGTAATTTTTTTTTTTATTTAAATTTTTTGTCATTATTCAATCAATTGGGACAAAAAAAAAAAATATTCAATGGGCTCAACATGCCTCTCAGCAATTTCCTTGGGGTGTCTACTTTCTAAAATGGGGTCATTTGGGGGGGTTTTGTACTGCCCTGCCATTTTAGCACCTCAAGAAATAAGATAGGCAGTCATAAATTTAAAGCTGTGTAAATTCCAGAAAATGTACCCTAGTTTGTAAACGCTATAACTTTTGCGCAAACCAATAAATATACGCTTATTGACATTTTTTACTAAAGACATGTGGCTGAATACATTTTGGCCTAAATGTATGACTAAAATTGAGTTTATTCGATTTTTCTTATAACAAAAAGTAGAAAATATAATTTTTTTAAAAAAATTTCGGTCTTTTTCCGTTTTATATCGCAAAAAATTAAAATCGCAGAGGCAATCAAATGCCATTAAAAGAAAGCTCTATTTGTGGGAAGAAAAGGACGCAAATTTTGTTTGGGTACAACATTGCATGTCCGCACAATTTACAGTTAAAGCAGCACAGTGCAAAATTCTGAATTCACCTCTGGTCCTTTAGCTACCAAATGGTCCGGGGCTTAAGTGGTTAAGGGACAGTGTAAAAAAAAAAAAATGAAATAATAAAAATAAAAAAAAAGGTTTAATGCACCCAATCCCTCCATGTTCGCACGCCAAAGAAAACTCATACCTATGTCACGCCCGCAAATATAATAAGTGTTCAAACCACACATATGAGGTATCGCCACGATCGCTCAAGTGAGAGCAATAATTCTAGCACTAGACCTCCCCTGTTACTCTAAACAGGTAACCGTTTAAAAATTTTAAAACGTTGCCTATGGAGATTTTTAAGTACCGTAGTTTGTCGCCATTCCATGAGTGTGCGCAATTTTAAAGCGTGACATGTTCGGTACCCATTTACTCAGTGTAACATCATCTTTCACATTAGTGTATTTTTTACACAAAATTTGCGTTTGAGAGACAGCTGCGCAAATATCGTGTGACATTAAATATTGCAATGACTGTTATTTGCTAAAAAAAATATATATAATATTTGGGGGTTCTAAGTAATTTTTTAGGTATAAATTTACTTAAAAAATTATTCTCTGGAAGGGTTCATTCACACCACAGTACACCTATTAGTGTGCACATTATGAACATGTGATTGTGGGCGTTTTACCTTGTGCTGACAGGTAATACACATTGCAATATTTTTCTTTTCTTTTTACTTCTATTGGTATTACTTAGTGCTGTAGCACATTGTGCTGCATTCAGCATGTCAGATTGCACAGTGCAAAAATGTCTATCCTATTTTATTTGTCAGTACACACAAACGCAATGCATTGGTGTGAACTTAAAGCAGAGTTCCACCCAAAAGTGGAAGCTCCACTTATCTGTCCCCCCCCCCCTCCGGTGGCACCTTTTGGGGGGGAGCCTATCCTCACTTCCATCAGACCTTGCCATGGTGGGGTACGTCAGAAGTTCAGCCCCCCTCCTCCTTCCCCTGCTGTCGGGCCAGTAAGAGAGTGCAGCGCGCTTCGCGTATGCGCAGTAGGGAGCCTACCAAGGCTTCACTGCCGGGTTCCCTTACTACAAATGGAAACATTGGCTGCGGGTGCCGACATCGTTGGATTCCAGAACAGGTAAGTGTCCTATTATTAAAAGTCAGCAGCTACTGTATGTGTAGCTGCTGATTTTTTTATTTTTCTCGTATGTGGGGGCAAAACTCCTCTTTAAACTATAGGGGTTGCTTGGGACTACATTGGGCAATGTAGCCCAACACAACCTAACATTGGCGGTGTGAATGGGCCCTAATTGCTGTTATATCTTACAATATATATTTAAAATATCTTATAATATACATGCTTGTCTTTTAATGAATACTACTTTCTTTACTATTAACAGATAAGCCTTGTTCAATGCATGTGGAGCGGAGCCTCACTCTCCCTCTCGGCAATTCCTCATGTGAGGGGCTTGTGTCTAGGGGTACCTGGGGGAGGAGAGTGCAGGAACACTACGCCAAGCTCTCCCCTCCTTTGAGTATGAGGTTTGAGCAGAGTTAGTTGAATTACCTCCGGGTCTGTCCACTGCATACGAAGCCTCAGTTGTTCCATGGAGATGTGTCTGCCAATAATAGAGCCCCACACCAATCGAAAGTCCAACACTCCTTTATTTTTCATACAATAGGGTGAACACAATCAGTTCAACTACCAATAACAGACGAACATGAGGGTGTGGGTATGAGTAGGCCCAGGCACAACTGAACTCTCCTATTCCTTTGCTAGCGAATAGGCCTGGCGCACGGTCTCTGCCACCGACCGTGAGTTTTGGTCGCTGCCACCGACCGGATGAACTGTTGAGGCCCCTGCCACAGGCCTAATAGAAGGTCTCTGCCACTGACCTGATTGGAATAGTTGGACTGCTGCCACCGGTCATTGAACATTGACTGAACTTCCTCTCTGAACTTGGCCCCTGTTCGGGAAAGATATCCCTCCGGGCGGTCTCCAGAGGTTCACCCGGCACTGGCAATCTGCTGCACCAGGTCTTCGGGTGAGTCCCTCCTCCGGTCCCTTATGCCTCTGGATTCGGGTGCCCCACTCCCGGGGCCCCCTAGGACGATGCCTCCCTCACGGGACCCAGCGGAAGATACTGGGCCCCAGGCCTCCGGCTGAGTACCTCACCCCAGACTGAAGGTGTATGCGATGGAACACAAACTCCAAGTGTCCAGGCCTAGGGCGCCTGGACACCGACCGCAACAACAGCCCTCAGGCTGAAGGTGCCCGGGACTCGAACCTCGTGGCGAAGATGTCCGCCCCCTTTATACCCTCTCCCAGAAAGCACGGCGGGTTCCCCGCCCCGCCGTACAACCGCTGCGAGAGGTCACAAAGGGTACGGCACTGCAGCGATGGTTCAACCCCAGCCCAAAGTGACAGCGCCACCTGCTGGGCCGCAGGGAACTATGCATCACTGGTGTCTTCACCAGTTTTAAAAGTACATACCCGCTAGTACCGCTACATATGCTTAGTAATGTGATGAATACAATATAGTGCTTTATGAACATAAATACTGTGCTCTTGTAGTCAAATTAAGACGTGAAAAAACATGTGATAAATAATCAACTCATTTAAAAGAGAAGTATGGGTTTACTTTTTTTTATTTATTTTTTTTGATTCATACTTACCTCGGTGGATGGAGCGTCAGGCTGATGCTCCATCTGTCCCCCGTCGATGGCTCGGTTCTCACAGATCCCCGAGAGGAAAGCTGCTGACTGTCAGTCAGCGCCTTTCCTCTCTGCTTCTCCACGCTCATTGGAGTGCTGAACCGCGGAAGGGCAGGGAGAGGCTGTCTCAGCGGCTCTGCCATCAATCAGGGCAGCTGGCGGATCCCGACTGATGGCAGTGACGTCAGCGGAGAGCGGACTTCAGACCGTTCTCCGCTGAAAACGGGTCACAGGAGTGCAAAACAAATTGCACTCCTGTGACCCAGAGGTGAAGCCCAGCCTAAAAAGCTAAAAAGCTAAAGCTAAAAAGCTCAGGCCGGACTTCTCCTTTAACGTGGTAAATATCCAATGACAAACCGTAAATTGAATTCAAAGTCCATCCAATGTGTCCTTTATACCTAAGTAAATTTTATAACTAGAAATAAATATCTCCAAAAATTCAATGCTTGTTTATCCAAATCTCAATACAGTATGTGCTCCAGTAAATCATGCGTGGTGGACTACAAAACACCTCCTTCCCAGAACACAAAACCCATGCTCTCTTGGTGCTCACACTCAAACTTTGCACTAACCAGACCTCCATGACCCTCTTTATTGTGTCCACAGTAGCTTAGGCTGGCCATACACCGTTTGATCGATCAGCTTGGGTACAACCAGCCTGCCTTATTCTATTGCGACTGTTGCTAGCAGCTGCTATACTTCCAAGTCTGCAATAATATTAAAAATACAAATGGCAGCATTCAGTATGGTTACTATACCACATGATTCCAAGATGGCCACCACTGACCCAACCTCCTGTTTGTTTCCTACGTGTGTTCCATGTAGGTGTAAAGATCAAAAACTGGATGGAAGGGACTCGGAAGGCTGCCTTGGAAAGATATTGTAAATGTAAGCTACTGTGGACCCACTAACTAAGTTAAGAGGGTTATGGAGGTCTGGGGAGTGCACAATTTGAGTGTGAGCACCAAAAGCGCATGGGTTTTGTATTCTGAGAAGGAGTTGTTTTGTAGTCCACCATACACAGTTTGCTGGTGCACATATTTAGATTTGGATGAAGAAGCACTGGACTTTTTAGAGCCATGTATTTGTGCTTAAGATCAAAGTATATAATTTCAGAAAACGCCAATATGAAGCGAAATCGACCTAGTGGGTTTCAGCAACGAAAAATGAAGAAGGCAAAAGAACAGTCAGCTGAGGCAATGTCTGGATCCATTTTAAAATATATCACGCCTTCGACATCTACTGCAGTAGGAGAAAGTGCTGAAGGCATTCAGTCTGGTGAATTCAAGGGAGAAATACCAGAAGTATCTTCTCAAGAACATTTATATATAAAAAGTCAAGAATTGGAGAAGATCAACTTATCTTCAAGCAGTGCGAGTGATGTAGAGGAAGGAGATGCCAGAAGAAGCCTCCCCCAGCAAGACTCTGATGAAGAAGCAGAGCAGACTGATAATCTATCAGTTTATTCTGATGTTGCTGCTTGGCCAGTTCCAGTTCCAGATAAGTTAAGAGTGGACCTTATTAAGAGGGGAAGTGAACTTTTCCAAAATAGAGATGGGCCTTTCAGTGCTGTTGAAAGACGTGGAGAGAAATCGAAAGGGAAAAGTCGACATCTCACCACTGCATGGTTCTATAAGGCTCTTCCAAATGGTGAGACAATTCTTAGAACCTGGATGGTGTACTCTCCATCAAAAGAAAGTTTGTTTTGTTTTTGCTGCAGACTTTTTGCTCTTGATGAAAAAGTAACCGTAACATCCAGTTTTGTTACCGGATTTCAGTTGTGGTGGAAGCTGAATCCAAAGGTGTCTGATCATGAAGCTTCTGAGCAGCATCTTACATGCTTGGAGAAATGGAAGACCTTGAGAGCAGGACTGAGGCTACAAAAGTGCATTGATCATGTCCACCAAACAACAGTGGACAAAGAGAAAAAGAAATGGAGGGATATTTTGCATCGCCTCTTGGATGTAACCCTGTTTTTGGCTCACCAAAATCTTCCTTTTCGTGGTCATAGAGAGACCATGTCATCAGTAAACAAAGGAAACTTCCTGGAATTGGTAGAATTGCTTTCAAATTATGATCCAGTTTTAAAGGAACATTTCATAAGGCTGAAACATTCTATTGAATCTGGGAAGAGAATGACTTCTTATTTCTCTCCAAAAATTCAAAATGAATTCATTTGTCTTCTGGGGAATCATGTGAAAGAGAAAATAGTGGCTGATATCAAGAAAGCAAAGTACTTTGGGATTCTTTTTGACAGTACCCCTGATGTGTCACACATTGATCAGTTGTGTGAAGTGATCAGATATGTCCATATTGAAGGTGACAATGTTGAAGTAAAAGAATCATTCTTGGGCTTCTTTCCTATTGCTGAAAAGACTGCTGCTGAGCTCACAGAAAATATCCTGCAACATTTGGAGGAAGCTGGACTGGACATAAGCCTTTGCCGTGGTCAAGGATATGATAATGCTGCAACTATGGCAGGGATTCATGGTGGTGTTCAGGCAAAGATAAAAGAGATAAATCCCAAGGCTTTGTTTATCCCATGTGCAAACCATTCTCTG
Organism: Rana muscosa; assembly: GCA_029206835.1. Taxonomy (NCBI): domain Eukaryota; kingdom Metazoa; phylum Chordata; class Amphibia; order Anura; family Ranidae; genus Rana; species Rana muscosa. The sequence goes on from CM055125.1 coordinate 78,650,444, forward strand.
AACCTTTGTGGGGTGCACTCATTTGGAAGTGTTGCTTCCTGTGTTACTTTTTTTGGAACATTGGAGAAAGTGTGTTCGTTCTTTTCAGTTTCTACACATCGTTGGGAATTGCTGATGGAGAATTTAGGTGTGACAGTGAAAAGACTTTCCCAAACAAGATGGAGCGCTCATTATGATGCTGTGAAGCCAGTGAGGGCAAATTTTGAAAAACTTATTTCAGCCCTTGAAAAGCTGTGTGATCCCAAAGAAAATGTGGACACTGTAAGGTACCTGTGATAGGTAGTGTCCGAAGTGGAACTTGTGTGCTGAGGATTCAGGCGAAAACGTAGTCAGGCAGATTAGGTTGGCAACAGATCAGGCAAAATGGTACACGATCGAAATCCAGAGAATGGTCAGGCAGGCAAAGGTCATAAACGAGCTGGCAGTGAAGTACAAAATCAGCAGGCTGGAGAGTAGTCAGGAATTCAGGCAGAAGTTCAACACGAAAATCAGGATCAAAAAGCAGTCACAACACCCAGGGAGCTATTCCACACAAACGGGCGCTGAGAGATAGCATCACTTCCTTTTTAAGGGCTGCTTTGATTGAAAATTGTCCACAGCTGGCAGTAGGTGGGGCTAGTGAGTCCAAGGTAATGTTTAATACTGAGAGGACATTTCCAAAAGTCTAGATCTGCTCAGTAGCGCAACAGGTAAGGCTGCAGCTTTGGGACCAGGAAGGTCCCGGTTCAAATACACCCAGGTACATGACAGGGCCCCCTCCCCAGTGGACCCCTCCGGGGGCCTAGCGGGGCTTAGTGGGAAAGGAGGCATGGAAGTCTCGAATAAGAGAAGGGGCATGCAGATCTTTGGCTGGAACCCAGGAACGGTCTGTGACAGGATATCCCTTCCAATGAACCAGATACCGAAGGCCACGACCCTGTCTTCTAGAATCAAGAATCTTGGAGACTTCAAATTCATTTTGTCCATCAACAAGAACAGGAGGAGGTAGCTGTTGCGTTCTGGAGTAGCGATTGAAAATTGCTTTTTTGAGGAGGGAAACGTGGAACACAGGATGAATCCGGAGAGAGGAGGGTAATTTCAACCGATAGGAGACTGGCCCGACTCGAGCAATAATTCTGTAAGGACCAATGAATCGAGGGCCCAATTTGGTAGAAGGTTGTTTCAGTCTCACATATTTGGTTGACAGCCAAACTCTGTCCCCCACCACATATGGAGGTATATGGCGTCTTCGTTTGTTGGAAAAAAGTGCATACTTGCCTGCTGACTTCCGTAGTAATAAGCAAATCTTTTTCCAATGTAGCAGAATATTTTTAACCCGCTGATCTGCTGCTGGTACACCAGAAGAAGGCTGAAGTAGGGGAAAAGTCTGAGGGTGATAGCCTAGGGCTGCGTAGAATGGTGTGGTATGAAGAGCACTGTGCCAACGGGAATTAATGGTGAACTCAGCTAAAGGCAAATACTCAGACCAGTTGGAGTGTAAGGCATTGACATAATGTCGAAGATCGGTTTCTAGGGTCTGGTTCATGCGTTCGGTTTGACCATCTGTTTGAGGGTGATGTGAGGTAGAGAGTGAAAGCGTTACTCCCAGTTTCTTGCAGAACGCTCTCCAGAATCGGGAAACAAACTGGGATCCGCGGTCTGAGACGACATTGGTAGGTATGCCATGATATCTCACAATATGGGAAAGGAAGAGAGTAGACAGTGCTTCCGCTGTAGGTAATCCCGGGAGCGGCACAAAATGAGCCATTTTTGAAAAGCGATCCACTATGACCCATATAGCAGTCATGCCCTCGGACTTGGGTAAGTCTGTAATGAAGTCCATAGTCAAATGGGTCCAAGGCTGACGAGGTGCTGAAAGTGGTTGTAACAGTCCAGTAGGCAATGTATGGGGTACTTTATTAGCAGCACAAGTTGGACAGGCAGCCACATAGTCAGTAACATCCCTTTTCATATGAGGCCACCAGACATGACGCTGCAAGGTCTTAAGAGTGATGGTGACACCAGGATGACCAGATAAAACACCATCATGTGGCCAGAGGAGTACAGGTTTTCTGAGGCTAGGGGCTACGAACAGGCGACCTGGTGGTATCTTCAAGCCTTGGGGAACACAATTCTGGGTTTCTTGTAACTGTTGGGAAAGAGCCGTAGAGATCTGTGCGACAATTTTGTGAGGTGGGATTATATACTGCTCGGTAGGTTGGTCTTCTTCAGAGGTAGCAAACTGTCTGGAAAGAGCATCGGCTTTCTTGTTTTTATGCCCAGGAACATAAGAAAGAACACAATTAAAACGGGAGAAAAACAGAGCCCATCGAGCCTGACGTGAGTTCAAACGTCTTGCAGTCTGAAGGTACAGTAGGTTTTTATGGTCAGTGAGGATAGAAAAAGGTTTGGGAGCCCCTTCCAGAAGATGTCGCCATTCAGACAATGCCAATTTGATGGCCAGTAGTTCTCGATTCCCAACATCGTAATTCATCTCCGCTGGAGAAAACTTTCTAGAAAAAAATGCTACTGGATGGATTCTACCAGACTTAGGCTGTCTCTGGGAGAGCACGGCACCTGCTCCTACCTCAGAGGCATCAACCTCAACTATGTACTGGAGATCGGGATTTGGATGCTGAAGAATTGGAGCTTTGCTGAACATGTCTTTTAATTGCTGGAAAGCCGATTCTGCTTCTGAGGACCATACCTTGCAATTTGTACCTTTCTTAGTCATAGCAGTAAGGGGGGCCGCAATGGAGGCAAAACCTTTGATGAAGCGTCTGTAGTAATTTGCGAACCCTAGAAAGCTTTGGAGCCCTCTTAAAGTGGTCGGTTGGGGCCATTGCAAGACAGCGGAAAGTTTTTGAGGGTCCATTTGGAAACCGGCAGCACTTATAATGTATCCAAGGAAAGGAATACGGCTTTGATGGAAACTGCATTTCTCAATCTTCGCGTAAAGATGGTTTTCTCTCAGTCGTTGCAATACCTGCTTTACATGCGAGATGTGCTCTAGATGAGTCTTGGAAAAGATTAAAATGTCGTCCAAGTAGATAATCACAAAACTGTTGCTGAAATCATGAAAAATTTCATTCATGAAACGTTGGAAGACAGCAGGGGCGTTACACAACCCAAATGGCATAACCAGATATTCAAAATGTCCATTACGAGTGTTGAATGCTGTCTTCCACTCGTCCCCGTCTTTAATTCGAATTAGATTATAAGCCCCTTGTAGGTCTAGCTTGGAGAAGATAACAGCCCCCTTAAGTACATCAAACAGTTCAAGAATGAGAGGCAAAGGGTAGGAGTCTTTTACAGTGATTTGATTTAACCCTCGATAGTCTATGCATGGTCGAAGACCCCCATCTTTTTTTTCAACAAAGAAAAAACCTGCCCCTACTGGAGAAGAAGAGGGTCGGATAAAACCTCTTTCCAAGTTGTCTTTTACGTATTCCTCCATGGATTTTTGTTCAGGCAAAGACAGGGGATAGGTCCTTCCTTTGGGAAGAGGTGCTCCAGGAATCAATTTAATTGCACAGTCAAAAGAACGATGTGGAGGTAAAACCTCTGCCTTTTGCTTGCAAAATACGTCTGCAAACGCATGGTATTCATGAGGCAAGGTAGGTGGGACGGCCACAGAAGCCAACATACAAGCAGGAAGTCTTTTGGGTTGAGACAAACAGTTTGAATGACAGAACGACCCCCAAGAGGTTAGTTCTCCATTTTCCCAATCAAAAGAAGGGTTATGTTGTTGTAACCATGGGTAACCAAGGATAACAGGCAGAAGTGGAGAATCAATAAGAGACAAGACAACTTCCTCTTTGTGGAGTACGCCTACCTGAAGGGTGATTGTCATAGTCTCAAATTTTACAATGCCATCTCCCAAGGGTTGTCCATTCACGGTGGTAATGTTCAGGGGTCTAGATTTTGGAACAAATGGGATATTATTTTTTTTAGCAAAAGTGTAGTCCAAGAATATGCCAGCAGCTCCAGAATCCACAAAAGCCTCACAGGAGACAAGTTTAGAGGGTAAATGGATAATTGCAGGAATGGTAATCTTGGTCTTGGAGGATATACCTGTAAGGTCTAAGCCAGCTCCTCCAACACTGGTTAGACCCTGCCTTTTACTGGGCGGGAAGGGCAGACAGATAATAAATGTCCTTTAAGTCCACAGTATAGGCATAGGCCCAATGCACGCCTCATTTGTTTCTCAGACTCAGTTAGGTGGAGACGGCTTACATCCATGGGTTCCACAGGTGTCTGGGGTTCAACTGAGATTTCAGGTTCTGGCTGAGGTGGTGCTTGGAAGTTAGGGGCCAAACGGTAGACTGGCCGAGGAAACTTGCGAGTTCTAAGTCTCTCTTGGCACCTTTCATGATACCGGACATCCAGACGAACACAGAGCTCTATGAATTTCTCTAGGTCTTCTGGGGAATCCTTATAGACTAATTCGTCTTTGATGCGATCTGCAAGACCTTTTCGGAAGGCTGCACGTAATGCCCTTGAGTCCCAAGTAGTCTCAGCAGCAAGGGTACGAAACTCAATAGCATATTGTGCCACAGACCTGGTGCCTTGTTGCATGTCCAAGAGTGAGTACTCAGCTGCAGAAGCTCTATCTGGCTTGTCAAATACAGTCTGGAGAGAAGCCAGAAATTTGTCAGCGTCTTGCAGCACAGGATCATTGCGTTCCAGATAAGGAGAGACCCAGGCCAGGGCCTTCCCCTTTAACAAGGAAATTACAAAAGTCACTTTGGCAGAAGAAGTGCTAAAGGTCCCAGGGTTGTTGCGGAAATGCAAACGGCAAACATTTAAAAAGCCTCTGCAGTCCTCAGTATCACCACCAAATTTGTCAGGCATAGGAAGTTTGGGTGGTACAGAAGAAGTGGATTGGATCGTAGCAGGAGTAGGATCCAGAGTCTGGACCGTTGCAGAGGAAGCAGGCAAACAAGATTTAAGCATAGTACAAAGTTCATCTAACTTGGCGTCCAGGGAAGAAAGATGCTGTTCATGAGCTCCAATCAATTGTCCCTGACGTGAAATCGCCTTAACAATCTCAGCAGGGTCCACTGTCATTGTGGCCCGTTTGTAATGTAAGGTACCTGTGATAGGTAGTGTCCGAAGTGGAACTTGTGTGCTGAGAATTCAGGCGAAAACATAGTCAGGCAGATTAGGTTGGCAACAGATCAGGCAAAATGGTACACGATCGAAATCCAGAGAATGGTCAGGCAGGCAAAGGTCATACACGAGCTGGCAGTGAAGTACAAAATCAGCAGGCTGGAGAGTAGTCAGGAATTCAGGCAGAAGTTCAACACGAAAATCAGGATCAAAAAGCAGTCACAACACCCAGGGAGCTATTCCACACAAACGGGCGCTGAGAGATAGCATCACTTCCTTTTTAAGGGCTGCTTTGATTGAAAATTGTCCACAGCTGGCAGTAGGTGGGGCTAGTGAGTCCAAGGTAATGTTTAATACTGAGAGGACATTTCCAAAAGTCTAGATCTGCTCAGTAGCGCAACAGGTAAGGCTGCAGCTTTGCGACCAGGAAGGTCCCGGTTCAAATACACCCAGGTACATGACAGACACAAGAGGATCTGCTCAGATGTTGCTGCCTGCTGTATGCGATTTTACTTTTTTTTGTTATCTTTCTTTCTGGTGTTACATTCTGGAAGAAGTTAATATTACACAGAAGTATTTGCAAACAGTGGGACTCACTCTTGAAAATGCATTGTGAAGCTACAAGCTCTAAAAGCATTTCTTGCAGGTCAACGAAATGAAATTGTGGAAAAGGCCATTCATTATGCAACTACCATGTGTGAGGAAATGGGCATTTCAATGGAGAGAAGAGGGAGAGTAAAGCTCCGGAAAACAATGCCAGGAGAGAAGGCAAAGGATGCTGGTCTCACATTGCCAGAGGAAATGAAAAGGGCTATGTTTGAGTGCCTTGATCGGTTTCACCAGGAGTTGGAAATTCGTACTAAGGCAATTGAAAAAATCCTTTCAATGTTTGCTGTTATTCAACCGAACACTCTGGTTGTTGCAACAGAAAAAGATATTCAGAATTATACTCCAAAATTGACTGAGGTTTTTGATGAATTCTCTAATGAAGACATCTATGTGGAGATTGAACGCCTTCGGAGGCATTTGGAAGCAGCCAAGATCAGTATTGAAGAGGCAAAGAAATGGACGGTTTTGCAGTTCCTGCAGTTCATTGTTAAATGGGATTTTGGTGAATCTTTGCCTAACTTGTCACTGTGTTTTAGATTCTTTTTGACTCTCTGTGTGAGCATTGCTTCATGTGAAAGAAGTTTTTCAAAATTAAAATTAATAAAAAACTACTTCCGCTCAACCATGAGTGAGACAAGATTGACAAATCTGGCCATACTTTCAATTGAACATGAATATGCAAAGGAGATTAACTTTGATGCAGTCATTGATCAATTTGCGGAACTGAAGGCTCGAAGGCAGAGGATGTGAATGATTCCTTTCAATATAGACTGAGTGGTCACTTTGGCGTTTGGATCTGTTTTTTGTTTAAAAAAGCAGTATTATCTGTTCAGTAAATGTTATAAATAATTGAAATTGGAAAATAAGTTATTAACTTACTTAAACCTATGGTTTTTTTTTGATTGTTGATGTAAAGTTTACAAATTCGTGCAATAAATGTTCTTGAAAACATGAAAAAATATTGTGGGTGTTTTTCCATTTAAAAGTTTGGGGGGGGGGGGGTGCCAGATGTAGGATCCGCCCCGGGTGCCAAATGCTCTAGGTACGCCCCTGGGGGGTACCTGTCCACTTCACAAAAGCATGCCAAAAAAGGCTTGCTGCTAAAGGTCACCAGGGATCACAGTGTCCAATCAGATAGCTGCCCTCCCTGTGATGCCTATGGAGTCTGTAGAGGAACAATACTCCTCCGAATCGCCGCTCCATCTGCACTGCAGCAAGGTGCCACCTGCTGGATGAAGGGGAACCTACACCTGCCTACAAGTGCAGATATTTTAAACACAATGCTCGATAAGTAAAACACTCATCTCTGACTTTAAAGAAGAATTATAGTCAAAGTTATTTTGGCTATACTTCTCCTATAGATCACAGGAGTGCAGTTCATTCTGCACTCCTGCTATCCACTTTTAGCCAACAGCAGGCTGACGCCCACTGTCGGCTGCTGTCACTGAGGCAGTTAAGGCTCTGAAAATATCCTATGATCAGGATCAGCCCATAAGCCTGGACCGACAGCTAGCTCAGCCTCTTAGCAGCCTGCTGAGAGCCTGAGCCTGCACCTCCAACCCCTACACAGCCAAGTGCTTCAGTGAGCATGGGGAGGGTAAGGGGGTGCAGAGCAGAGAGATGGAGACTGAGAGCCTCTGTTTACAGAATACTGAGAACTGAGCAATCAGCAGTCTTTAATTCCTCAGTTCTCAGTGCAGAGACGACTGGAGACAGATGCAGCATTAGGTAGTATCATTTTTTTTTTTTTAAAGTCCATACTTCTCTTTTAACCACTTAAGCCCCGGACCATTTCGGGCCATTAGGACCAGGCCTGTTTTTGGGATTCGGCACTGCGCTGCTTTAACTGTAAATTGTGCGGACATGCAATGTTGTACCCAAATGAAATTTGCGTCCTTTTCTTCCCACAAATAGAGCTTTCTTTTAATGGTATTTGATTGCCTCTGCGATTTTTATTTTTTGCGATATAAACAGAAAAAGACCGAAAATTTTGAAAAAAAATGATATTTTCTACTTTTTGTTATAAGAAAAATCGAATAAACTCAATTTTAGTCATACATTTAGGCCAAAATGTATTCAGCCACATGTCTTTAGTAAAAAAAATGTCAATAAGCGTATATTTATTGGTTTGCGCAAAAGTTATAGCGTTTACAAACTAGGGTACATTTTCTGAAATTTACACAGCTTTAAATTTATGACTGCCTATCTCATTTCTTGAGGTGCTAAAATGGCAGGGCAGTACAAAACCCCCCCAAATGACCCCATTTTGGAAAGTAGACACCCCAAGGAAATTGCTGAGAGGCATGTTGAGCCCATTGAATATTTTTTTTTTTTTTGTCCCAAGTGATTGAATAATGACAAAAAAAAAAAAAAATTACAAAAAGTTGTCACTAAATGATATATTGCTCACACATGCCATGGTTATATGTGGAATTGCACCCCAAAATACATTCTGCTGCTTCTCCTGAGTACGGGGATACCACATGTGTGGGACTTTTTAGGAGCCTAGCCACGTACGGGACCCCGGAAACCAAGCACCGCCTTCAGGATTTCTAAGGGCGCAAATTTTTGATTTCACTCCTCACTACCTATCACAGTTTCGAAGGCCATAAAATGCCAAAATAGCACAAAACCCCCCCAAATTACCCCATTTTGGAAAGTAGACACCCCAAGCTATTTGCTGAGAGGCATGTTGAGTCCATGGAATATTTTATATTTTGCCACAGGTTCCGGGAATATGACAAACTTTTTTTTTTTTTGCACAAAGTTGTCACTAAATGATATATTGCTCACACATGCCATGGGCATATGTGAAATTACACCCCAAAATACATTCTGCTGCTTCTCCTGAGTACGGGGATACCACATGTGTGGGACTTTTTGGGAGCCTAGCCGCGTACGGGACCCCAAAACCAAGCACCGCCTTCAAGGTTTCTAAGGGCATAAATTTTTGATTTCGCTCCTCACTACCTATCACAGTTTTGAAGGCCATAAAATGCCAAGATGGCACAAAACCCCCCCAAATGACCCCATTTTGGAAAGTAGACACCCCAAGCTATTTGCTGAGAGGCATGTTGAGCCCATTGAATATTTTTTTTTTGTCCCAAATGATTGAATAATGACAAAAAGAAAAAAAAAATGTACAAAAAGTTGTCACTAAATGATATATTGCTCACACATGCCATGGTTATATGTGAAATTACACCCCAAAATACATTCTGCTGCTTCTCCTGAGTACGGGGATACCACATGTGTGGGACTTTTTGGGAGCCTAGCCGCGTACGGGACCCCAAAAACCAAGCACTGCCTTCAAGGTTTCTAAGGGCATAAATTTTTGATTTCACTCCTCACTACCTATCACAGTTTTGAAGGCCATAAAATGTCAAAATAGCCCAAAACCCCCACAAATGACCCCATTTTGGAAAGTAGACACCCCAAGCTATTTGCTGAGAGGCATGGTGAGTATTTTACAGCTCTCATTTGTTTTTGAAAATTAAGAAAGACATTTTTTTTTCTTTTTTTTTTTTCTTTTTTTACATTTTCAAAACTTTGTGACAAAAAGCGAGATCTGCAAAATACTCAACATACCTCTCAGCAAATAGCTTGGGGTGTCTACTTTCCAAAATGGGGTCATTTGGGGGGGTTTTGTGCCATCTGGGCATTCCATGGCCTCCGAAACTGTGATAGGCAGTGAGGAGTGAAATCAAAAATTTACACCCATAGAAATCCTGAAGGCGGTGCTTGGTTTTTGGGGTCCCGTACGCGACTAGGCTCCCAAAAAGTCCCACACATGTGGTATCCCCGTACTCAGGAGAAGCAACAGAATGTATTTTGGGGTGTAATTCCACATATGCCCATGGCATGTTTGAGCAATATATAATTTAGTGACAACTTTTTGTACATTTTTATTTTTTTTTATTTTTTTGGTCATTATTCAATCACTTGGGACAAAAAAAAAATATTCAATGGGCTCAACATGCCTCTCAGCAAATAGCTTGGGGTGTCTACTTTCCAAAATGGGGTCATTTGGGGGGGTTTTGAACTGTCCTGGCATTTTATGCACAACATTAGGAAGCTTATGTCACACATCATCCACTCTTCTAACCACTTGAAGACAAAGCCCTTTCTGACACTTTTTGTTTACATGAAAAAAAAAATTTTTTTGCAAGAAAATTATGTTGAACCCCCAAACATTATATATATTTTTTAAAGCAAAGGCCCTACAGATTAAAATAGTGGGTGTTGCATTTTTTTTTTCCACACAGTATTTGCGCAGCGATTTTTCAAACACATTTTTTGGGGGAAAAACACACTTTTTTATTTTTAATGCACTAAAAAACACTATATTGCCCAAATGTTTGATGAAATAAAAAAGATGATCATAGGCCGAGTACATGGATACCAAACACGACATGCTTTAAAATTGCGCACAAACGCGCAGCGGCGACAAACTACATTCATTTTTAAAAGCATTTAAAAGCCTTTACAGGTTACCACGTTAGATTTACAGAGGAGGTCTACTGCTAAAATGACTGCCCTCGATCTGACCTTCGCGGTGATACCTCACATGCATGATGCAATTGCTGTTTACATATGACGCTAGACCGACGCTTGCGTTCGCCTTTGCGCAAGAGCAGGGGGGGACAGCGGTGCTTTTATTTTATTATTTTTTATTATTTATTTGGCTTTTTTATTTTATTTTTAAACTGTGCCTTCCATATTTTATTTTTTTACCATTTTTATCGTTATCTCAGGGAATGTAAATATCCCCTATGATAGCAATAAGTAGTGACAGGTACTCTTTTTTTGAAAAAAATTGGGGGGTTAGACCCTAGATCTTTCCTCTGCCCTCAAAGCATCTGACCACACCAAGATCGGTGTGATAAAATGCTTTCCCAATTTCCCAATGGCGCTTTTTATATCCGGGGGGGGGACATTCCCTCCCACTGCTTGTAAAAGCAGTCTAGAGGCTAATTATCTGCTAGAATTGCTTTTACATGAAAGCCGGCTGCTGGCTGAAAAGAATGATACCAAGATGATACCTAAACCCGCAGGCATCATTCTGGTATAAACATTCAAAGTCCAGCAACATACCAGTACGTTGCTGGTCCTTGTTGGACATGTATTGTAATCTTTTTTTTCATACAGCCTATTGGCTGAACGAAAAAAAGAGATTGATTGGTGGGTATGCCCACCATTAGAATACCTCCCTTCATCCACCCACTTCTAATGATGGGCATATATGCCGAAGCATGGGGGCATCCTCCCGCAAAAAAGTTATGCCGTGTACACACGGTCAAGCCTTCGTCGGAATTTCGACCGTATGTACGCGGCATAAAAGGTTATGCCGCGTACACACGGTCGGACTTTTCCACGGGCAAGCCTCCGTTGGAATTTCGACCGTATATACGCGGCATTAGGAGCAAAATCGCTCCTCCGCCCCTGCTGCCCCCATGCTTCGGCATATATGCTCTTTTTTTTAACTGTGGTGGTGAAATCACCTCCTACAGCGTTGGAGTCACGGCTGTCAAGATAAATAGATCCGCGCTGCAACTGAATGGCGTACCTGCTAAGCAAATGGTGGTTAACATTAAAACAAAGTAACATTACAGTACAACAGTAAGACCTTACCATGCCATACCTGCAAAGCAAATACCAAAACAAAACCTAGTAAAAAATAAAAAAATGTTTTAACGCAACCTGTGCCTAAAATATATATATGCCGAAGCATGGGGGCATCCTCCCGCAAAAAAGTTATGCCGCGTACACACGGTCGGAATTTTCCACGGGCAGGCCTCCGTCGGAATTTCGACCGTATGTACGCGGCATTAGGAGCAAAATCGCTCCTCCGCCCCTGCTGCCCCCATGCTTCGGCATATATGCTCTTTTTTTAACTGTGGTGTCACGGCTTTATGTATCGTGGGAGCAAACGCTGTTGCTGTCAAGATAAATAATTCCGCGCTGCAGTTGAATGGCGCACCTGAAAACAAAAAATTACATACCTGAAAAGCAAGCATGATAAAACATTGCAGAATAGAATACAGTAAAAAAGAGCAGAACAATAGAGAGAAAATAGAGAGAGAGAGAACAATAAAACGACAACTATTTTTGTTTTTTTTATTTTATATTTTTTTTGTGTTTTGTTTTTTACGTTTTTTTTTTCTTTTTTACACTTTTTTTGTAACTTTACAACTGTAATGGTTCGGGTCTCTCAAAATGTAATGGCATCTTGGGAGACCCTGTGTAAGTGTGTCCTTGTCTGTGAAATGCTGTACCCTACGCTAAAACTTCACTTTTGAGTGGTAGCGTTCAAAACATTCACCTTGGACTGGTTGATATTGATGGTTGCTATGGACTGGTTGCTATGGACGGTTGCTATGGACGGTTGCTATGGACAGTTGCTATGGACGGTTGCTACGGATTGGTTGTTATGGACGGTTGCTATGGATTGGTTGCCATGGACAGTTGCTATGGACTGGATGCTATGGATAGTTGCTATGGATGGTTGCTATGGACAGTTGCTATGGACGGTTGCTATGGACTGGTTGCAATGGATGGTTGCTATGGACAGTTGCTATAGACTGGTTGCTATGGATGGTTGCTATGGACGGTTGCTATGGACTGGTTGCTATGGACGTTTGCTATGGACTGGTTGATATGGATCAGGCCTGTCTCTGCAAACGCTGCAGTTATGTGTGTTGTGTTTGGTAAGTGACAGTGATCGATCGATACTGCACTTGGGTGGGCTGGGCTGGGCTGGGCGGAGGGGCTAAACACAGGCGCTAGCAGGTATCTGGGCTGATCCCGCTAACACTGCGTTTTTGGGAACCCTAAACCGCTGGGGATGCTAGTATAGATCTGATCAGATACTATACCACTAAGGGGGGTGTATGCTTTGCGCGTGGGTGTTAGCGTTACTGGCACTAACCTAACACTGCCTGGGGCGACGCAGACCCTCTCTGGCGCTAAAACCTAATTGATCTCACCCGCCGGGCGATCAGGGGGGTTAAACCTTTATTGGGTTATATACGGCGGGTGCCCTGATGCTATAAAAAGCAAACTAATCAACCAGCATCACCCGTAACCTTTATATGGTGATCACTGGTGAAAGGGTTAACTAGGGGCAATCAGGGGGTTAAAACCTTTATTAGGTTAAATATGGGGGTACCTGACACTATATAAAAACCTGACGGGTAACCTAAATAACTAAATAACTTACTGGCTAACCAGTGACACCAGTGACGCTTATACGGCGATCACTGGTGAAAGGGTTAACTCTAGGGGCAATCAGGGGGTTAAAATAATATATGGGGGTACCTGACACTAATAAAAACCTGCGGCGAACCTAAAAAAAAATAACTAATAATCTAAAACACCAGCGACACAAATACAGCGATCGGAAAAACAATCGCTTAGTGACGCTGAAGTTAGGGGGTGAAAGGGTTACCTGGGGGGTGATCAAGGGGTTAAACCTTTATTAGGGGGCTACCCTGGACCTAAAGGGGCCTAATCCTAACTGCCCTGCAACTTTTTACAATCACAGATGACACTAAATGCAGTGATCAGTAAAATAAATGATCACTGCAATCAGTGACACTGTGATTGGGGGCTTTGGGGTGACCTGGGGGGTGATTTGTGTGCCTATGTGTACCTACGTGTCAGTGGACTGTTGGTGCACTAACCTCTGTCTTCACTCCTCGGCGCCGGGAACGAAAAGACCGCGGCGAGGGAGATGACATCACTTCCTCCAGCCTTGTTTACATCACATGGCGGAGGAAGCATTTTCATTGGCCGGGAGCGATCGCGAGGGGGGGGGCGGAATCGAGCGGCCGCCCCCTCATGCCTGATCGCTCACGAACACTTAACGGCCGCTCACTGCAGTGAAGGGGGGTCCGGATGGACCCCCCAACTGCACAAAGGCGATCACGTAGATCTACGTGATTCTGCCTGTCCGTGCCATTCTGCCGACGTAAATCGGCGGTGGGCGGTCGTTAAGTGGTTAATATTATATTATAATACCACAAGCCAGCCCCCACAATCAGCCGAATCCAAGCCTTGTTTCCACCTCTCTGGCTACAGAGGTCCTGCTGGTCCGGATACCCCCCTCCAGGCTAAGATAGCAGTGTGAATGCTGTTGCGCAGGGACGGACACCACGCCAGTGTGGATGGACATGTGCCTTGCCTCCCTAACTTTTATGTAAGTGGATAATGCACCTGTATTATATAACATTTTTACAGTTTTAACTTAGAGGCGCCTGTTTCTCTTCTCTTTATGTTAGTGTAGCGGGTATGTACTATTTAGGGGCAGCATCTGGGTGGTAGTATGACCCAGATGCATTATTGGTAGAGCAGAGCTATGTTTTATTCGTGTGAGGACATCAGTGGTGTTGAGTTCCCTGCGGCTCAGTAGGTGGCGTTGTCATTCTGAGCTGGGGTTGAACCACTACTGCAGTGCCGTACCTTTTGTGATCTCTCGCGGCAGCTGTACTGCGGGGTGGGGAACCCGCTGTGCTTGCTGGGAGAGGGTATAAAGGGGGCGGACATATTCACCACAAGGTCCGAGTCCGTGATCGGTGTCCAGGCGCCCTTGGCCTGTACACGTGGAGTTCGTGTACCATCCCAGACACCTTCAGTCTGGGGTGAGGTACTTAACCGGAGGCCTGGGGCCCAGTACCTTCCACTGGGTCCCGCAAGGGAGGGATTGTCCTAGGGTGCCCCAGGTTTTGGGCACCCGAATCCAGAGGTGTAAGGGACCAGAGGAGGGATTCAACCGAAGATCTGGTGCAGCATATTGCCAGTCTCGGGTGAACCTCTGGAGACCGTCCGGATGGATATCTTTCCCGAACAAGGGCCAATTCATCAGAGAAGGTGATTCATGTTCTATGACCGGTGGTAGTGGTTCATCTAGTCAACTCAGGTTGGTGGCAGAGACCTGCTATTAGGCCTGTGGCAGGGGCCTCAACAGTTCACCCGGTCGGTGGCAGCGACCAATCTCACGGTTGGTGGCAGAGACCGTGCGCCAAGCCTATTCGCAAGAAAAAGGAATAGGAGTGTTCACTGTGCCTGGGCCTACTCGTATCCACACCCTGTCTGTTCGTTTTAAAAGTTCAACTGATGCTGTTCATATGAAAGAAGAATAAAGGCGTGTTGGACTTTTTATGGTCTGACAGTCAAACTTCCCCTCTGCAGGAGGGCCAGAGGCTCCGTATAGAACACAGACCCGAAGGTAACAAAAGTGTTGGCCTTCACCTCTACATACTAGAGGACATGGGCCGTAGCGAACCTCATCCTCCTCCCGCATACCCCTAGACAAGCCAGCCGTTTTATTTACAAGGGGACGGGGGGTGAGGCCGCTACATTAGAAAAAAAAGCAAGGATAAATCCAAGGTAAACTCCAACCTCACTTGCCGACCAGCCCATGGACAACCAAATTAACCTTTCTAACAGTATGTGTTAAAAACAGGGGTTTAGTCTGCACATATTTGCAAATAAATGCGTAAGCTACAGGCCCCGTCAAGGCACCATGGTATCTGTAGTCCTATCACTAGCTTATGAGTGACTCCACAATGGAAGCACATGCATTCTGATGGATAGATGGAGGGCAGATGGACTGAAGGGAGCTCACCCCTTCCTAAAGGTACAGGGGCACACTGACCACCCAGCACATAGCAAAATGGCTGCAAAGGTGTCAGTGCGTTGCCTGACCAAAATAACAGTAATACAAAAAAGGAAGCCACTGCCCCCACCTCTAACTGGCCATTGCAGCGAGCAGCATTGGAAGGCAACATACAGTATGTTAGAAATAAAGCCAAGGATAAATCCAAGGAAAACTCCAAGCTCACTTACTGACCAGCCCGAGGACATCCAAATTAACCTGTCTAACAGTATGCGTTAAAAACAGGGATTTAGTCTGCACACATTTGCAAATACATGCATAAGCTATAGGCCCCACCAAAGCTGCTAACAGACCACTCACAGCACCTGAGAAAGAGAGGCACAGTAACAGAAATTCTGGGACATTGAAGAGCGCCACGGATGCTGATAGAGCCTACTGCCTGATCAAGGGGGAAGGATGCTGCTGACACAGACTGGTTGTGTTTTACACAGAGGGTACAGAGGGAGACCCTTTGCTAAGTTGGTGAGAGACTGTTAGCCAACTCTACATTACACTTTGACAAAGGAGGGACAGTGTTACCTGCAAGTGTCACAGAACCAGTGATAATATCAGTGTTTAAAGGGACCTTAGTCAGTGTCATCATCAGAGATTAAAGCCAAGTTATGTTGAGTATTCCAAAATAACAGTTGAGTCCCAATGAGTTGGCCAGCAGAAAAGAGGATATTACAGACTGCAGTACTGTTAAGCCCTGTACACACGATCGGATTTCCGATGGCATAAAATCCGATGGATTTTTCCTTCGGATTTCCGATGAAGCTGACTTCCATCAGTCTTGCCTACACACCATCAGTCAAAAATCCAACCGTCCCAAACGCCATGACGTAAAACACTCAGACGAGCCGAGAAAAATTAAGTTCAATGCTTCTGAGCATGCGTCGACTTGATTCTGAGCATGCGTGTTTTTTTTTTCCGATGGAGTTCCACACAGACGATCGGAATTTGCTATCGTTTTTTTTCCATCGGATAAATTTAAAACATGTTCTTTTTTTAATCACAGATGGAAAAAAGACCGATGGGGCCCATACACGATCGGTTTGTCCGATGAAAAAAGTCCATCAGACTGTTTTTATTGGTAAGACCGATCGTGTGTACAGGGCTTTAGGGTGGCGTAGTTCTCCCTAGTTTAGATTGCCCCTGTATAGGGTTTAGGAGAAATTGCTTTCTACACCCACAGATTGTTATCTACAGTATATTTCTTTCTACTGTTCAACTAAAATGTATTTGCAATAAATATAATAACATACCGTATATACTCGAGTATAAGCCGAGTTTTTAAGCACAATTTTTTGTGCTGAAAATGCCCCCTCGGCTTATACTCGAGTCACCTTTTTGCGCCTGATATCCCGGACTTTGGGGAGCTGGTACCGGCCGGCCGTAGGTGCCCTGGACCCCAAACTTGGCACACATATAACCCCACTCTTCCTCTACAAGTTTGCAAAGTTTCTTGTCCAGGAGACTTACGGCCGGGGAGCAGCGATTTTTCAAACCCGGGCACCCCTTCCATAGACTCCCATGTTAAACGTCAGTCTAGTCATGGACACAGTGAGGCATGGACACAGTGAGGCAAAGTGAGGCACACCCTAGGCTTATACTCGAGTCAATAAGTTTCCCCAGTTTTTGTGGTAAAATTAGGTGCCTCGGCTTATATTTGGGTCGGCTTATACTCGAGTATATACGGTAGTTTAAATTTTTGTTGTGTCATTGTTGTTTTATATATCTCTTTTGCTACCGGGGTACTGCATATCCAGTAGTTCCTTTGCGCTACACATGCGTAGAGCATCAGGGAAAAAACAGAACTTACAGGTCAACTGTGTCCATTGTAACTGTTAGAAAAGAGGATTATTTTTTACAAAAGTGACTCTTTAACAGAACAGATATTCATCTGGGGCTTGTGCTGTAGCAGACGCCAGGATCCAGCAGTCACAGAAGGCAGGAACAGACAGCGGTCATGTGCCAGTCTTAGTTTCTGGACAAGCTTTCCTCTCTTTAAAAACAAACCCAGCACACTCCTCCTTGACATTCCGGACTCGTGTTCCTCAGATTTATCTCATTTATTCCCTTTCTGCCGCTATTCTTCTCGCCAATTTACTTGCTGCTCACACAAGTAGAAAGAATTGTGCATTTAACATGTGCTGGTGCAGAAAGCCGCTGGCAAATCCACCAATGATTGACGGCTGGAACCTTTAATATACTCAGAGGAACAGACTTGATGTATGGAAGAGCAGGGGTTAAGGTTAATAAAAGGGGCCGTTTCCACACATGTACCAAAAAAAAACAATAAAAATGTATAGCGTACGAATATGTACTATACGACAATATTATACATTGATGCTTTTATTATTTTATTATTTTATTATTAGTACTTGGAGCAAATTATTATGATCATTATTTTTATGTAGCGCTACAAGCCTGAGAGTCTCTGAAAGATACTGTACCCCAATGGTTACCCTGACCTTGCATTTTTTTTGACACCTCTGACATCCTGAGTTCAGACATTCTATGAAAGAAAGATAAATGCAGACACAGAATAATTCAAAGCAGACTTAATAAGTGTAGCAGCCTCACCCCTCTCTCCCCTTCTCTTTCTCGGCTTGCCTTTCTTTGTCTAGGGGTGTTAGTGCTGGGGGGAGGGATGAGATACACCACGGCCCATGTCCTCCATAGTGAAGAGGTGAAGGCCAGAAAGATCGGGCTTTGTGTAGGTGTCCTAGAGTCAAGTCCTGTCCTTCGTCCCTGACTCCTTTGCTCCTAGTAACCAGAGTTCCACACAGTGAATAGGTCCAACACAGTTTTTTTCTTCTCAGCGAATAAACACACAGCACGGTTAAGTTGGATTCTTTTGCAACAACTTAGTAGTAATGGGAATAGGTCGAGGCACAATCCTTTCCCTTCTTTTGCCAACCACTGTGGTATCACCAGTGGCGAATAGTCACTGCCACTGACTATGTGAAGTAGAATGTCAATTACCTTCGCTAGCACGGCCCCTGTCAGGGGAAGGATATCCGTCCAAGGGAGATACCGGAGGCCTCTCTGTCACCAGCGATGCTGCGCCGGACTCTCCAGAGAAGTTCTGCTCACCAGACCTCACAAACTCAGGCACAGGCACCCAAGGAGTTAGGGCCCCCTCAGATTCCTCCACCCTTGCGGAACTCAGTCGAAGGTACTGAGCCCCAGGCATCCGCCATAGTACCTCACCCCAGGCTAAAGGTGCCTGAGATGGACTCCATCTCCGCTCCGGCCAGGTCAAAGGCACCTGGGACCGGAACGCCAGCACCCAAGCTGAAGGTGCCTGGGTGCGGCCGCGTCCTCCCGACTCTGAACCTCCACACCAACCAACAACCCCGTGGTAAAGGCGTCTGCCCCTTTTATCCCCTCTCCCTTTGCATCACAGCGGGTTCCCCGCCCCGCTGTACCAGCTCCAGGGGAGGACAAAAAGGCACAGTCTTGCGGTGTGAGTTCACCACCAGCCCCCGGCAACAACGCCACCTATAGGCCCAGGGAACCTCACACCACCAGAGTCCTCCAAGAACCATAAAAGGGCCTCAGATTCCCTAGCAATCAGTGCATCTGGGTTACACTACCACCCAGATGCTTCCCCTAAATTCAAATACCCGCTACATAAGCTTTACTTAAAACCTTAAACAGTTTCAGTTAAGATAGATCAGACAAGAAACATTAGTTTAGTTTGGTTAGCATTGTACACGTTAAATGAACAGGCAAACAAAAGAATCCACAGTAACTCCCAGAATAAAAGTAGAACAATGGTGACCAATTCTGGCCTATGGTTACAGGTCTGAAAAAGGGTAGAAAAATCACCAATTCTGTAGTCAAACTACTCCCTGCTTCCTTCTGGCCCCACAGCCCCTTTTTAGCACTTACTTAATGCAGACTAGCATATAATACCCAAATGAACAACCTAGTCTATAAGTGAAAAAGAGTTCTTAGGTGTTATGAGGTCAAATAACTGCCCACACGTTTGTGTCCCTTGTAGAGGGGGGGGGGGGGGTGGCAATAGAGTCCTGATGTTGAAGCAAAAGTCTTGGATCTCTAGCACAATTGTCAGGGCCTGAACTAATAGTGTAATATTTACATCTGGTAGCACCCATATATAACAGATGTCTCCTCATAGGGCTCTAATGGATGAGACAAGATAAAGGTGTTTGCATGCAGTGTCCTAGGTACACAGATGCCCGCTTACTGGACCAGATGATATCAAGCTCAAGGGATGGTGTGGAGATCCTGCCGTAGGTTCCGCGGCAGATGCTGTATTCAGGGAGGATGCCTGACCGCACTCTCTTTAAGGATGCAGCTTAACTGGATCTAACTATATATATTACATGTTCGGTATATACTGTGGTAATTTGGAGATTATATTCATGCAGCTTAACTGGATTATATTCATGTGGCAGGTGCTTATACAATGAGTTGCGCCAGACCAAACTGTTTTTTAAGGGCATGGCAGCCCACTATTATTAAACAAAACTGAACGTTCACATAGACAACAGTTGCCCACACAGGGGTTCTTCCACATCACTATGAACAGTCAAATGAAAATACCAAGTCACTTGGCTCCCTTGTTGACAGCACCACTGCTCTTCTCACCAGTCTCTCTGACAGTATTATGCAACTCCACTGGTTCACTTGGCTCTCTTAGCCTTTACTTGCAGCACCCTGCTGCATGGCCCAATCCTGACCCTGGGTAAGATCTTCTGTCTCCCAAACTGGGCGCTGCCTCTATCCTGGGAGCTCTGAGGTATCCTCATGTTTGAGTATTGTGAGGGGGTTAGCTCGGCAGCGGGTGTGTGTGACCCCCGGGATGGGCTCCCCACACAAAAACAGGCCCAGCAAACGGAGGTTGTGGTTTTCAAAATCAAAAAGGTGCGGTTTATTTTCTATTTACAGTGACAAAACACAGCAAAGCAAAAGAAACATAAATAAAATAAATCCTGGTCAACTTGACCTCTGACTAAACATACAGGTTTCCTAACTAACAACTGGGATCAGCCTAGTGCTGTCCTAGTCCCTAAGTCCCTGGTTTTAAATGTCCAAGCAAATAGCCACACAGGCTTTGTCTCACCGCACAGGGGTTCACTCTCCCTAGACAGTCCACACAGGTCTGGGTCCAGGCATGAGCAAACACCTAATGAATCTGGGAGTTCTTATAGAGGCCTAAATGAGCTGACAAGCTTCAGCTGGTCTCATCAACTCCCTGTCTGCACGACGCCCCACACTCTCCCTAGAGGTATGAGTCATCCATGAGCCCACTAGCCTCAGCTGGGCTTATACAACTCTCCACCTAGTTGTATAAGTCGGCGTAAAGCCTGAATCTGGGCGAAATATATCTACCCCCCTGGATGCAACCAGGTGACTTTACCTTCCTGCTGTCACATACCCCCCCCTCTTGTTTTAACCTCGGGGTTGGAACACCAGCAATCAGGCATTCATGTACTCGAGACAAAGCATCCACATTCCCCATTTGAACGCCAGGGCGATGCTTTACTGTGAAGTTGAATTCCTGGAGGGCCAGGAACCACCTATTCACTCTTCTATTTGTTTCCTTGTTTTGAGCCATCCACTTTAACGGAGCGTGATCCGTAACCATGTCAAAGTGCCTACCTAGCAGGTAGTACCGAAGGGAATCTAGAGCCCACTTCACCGCTAAACACTCCTTTTCAACGGTGGCGTAATTTACCTCATGGGACTTCAACTTCCTGCTGAGGTAAATGACTGGGTGCTCTTCCCCGTTCCAGACCTGGGACAATACTGCTCCTAACCCCACATCTGACGCATCACTTTGTACGACAAAGTCTTTAGAGAAGTCGGGTGAGTACAACACTGGCTGGCTACATAAGGCTTGTTTCAAGAATTGGAATGCTGCCTCAGCCTCGGGGGTCCATTTAATCATGACCGACCCTTTCCCCTTCGTCAGGTTGGTTAGGGGCACAGCCTTAGAAGCAAAGTGGGGAATGAATCGCCGATAATACCCAGCGATTCCCAGAAAGGCTCGTACCTGCTTCTTGCTGTTGGGACGTGGCCAACTCTGGATGGCCTCGACTTTGTTGAGTTGGGGTTTTATTACTCCCCTCCCAATGGTGTACCCAAGATATTTGGCCTCCTCCTGCCCAATGGTACACTTCTTGGGGTTATCCGTAAACCCCGCTTCCCGAACAGAGTCCAGGACTGCTTGCACTTTTGGCAGATGTGAGGCCCAATCTGTGCTATGGACAATTACGTCATCCAGGTAAGCCGCAGCATACTTCCGATGGGGCCTCAGCATCTGGTCCATTTTCCGCTGGAATGTGGCCGGCGCATTCTGTAACCCGAACGGCATTCTTTTATATTGAAACGCCCCGTCTGGGGTTACAAATGCGGTTTTCTCTTTGGCCGACTTGGCCAGGGGGATTTGCCAATACCCTTTTGTGAGGTCAAGAGTCGTCATGTATCGGGCTGTTCCCAGCCAGTCGATCAACTCATCTATACGTGGCATGGGGTAGGTGTCAAATTTTGTAACTTTGTTCAACTGACGAAAATCGTTACAAAATCGCCAGCTCCCATCCGGTTTAGGCACCAACACAATGGGACTAGACCAATCACTTTGGGACTCCTCTATCACCCCTAAGTTCAGCATTTTCTGTACTTCCTCCCGTATTGCCTCCCGTCGGGCCTCTGGGATCCGATAGGGTTTTAACTTCACCCTTTCACCGGGCGGGGTAATGATGTCATGCTCTACCCCAGATGTTTGTCCCGGCAGCTCAGAGAATACCTCCTTGTTGCGAAGCACAAACTCCTTAACCTCCTGTTGTTGGGGTTGTGACAAGGTGGCTGCTATTCCAACCTCAGGAATCACGCAACCAGTTTGAGCTGGTGACCAAGTGTCTGCGACTAGGGACTCTCTATCCCTCCAGGCTTTCAACAGATTAACGTGATAGATCTGTTCGGGCTTTCGCCTTCCTGGTTGTCTGACCTTGTAATTCACTTCGCTCACTTTTTCCATTATCTCATAGGGGCCTTGCCATTTGGCAAGGAATTTACTTTCAACCGTAGGGACAAGTACCAGTATCCTATCCCCCGGGGAAAAGGTACGGGTCTTGTCTCCACGGTTGTACACTCTCTGCTGTGCTAACTGCGCTTGGGCCAAATGTTCCTTCACGATGGGCATTACCTGTGCAATTCGGTCTTGCATCAGAGCGACATGCTCAATCACACTCCTGTGGGGAGAACTCTCACTTTCCCAAGTTTCCTTGGCAATATCCAACAGCCCTCTTGGGTGTCTCCCATACAGTAACTCAAAGGGGGAGAATCCCGTAGAGGATTGGGGCACCTCCCTAATAGCAAACATCAGATAAGGAAGTAGACAGTCCCAATCCTTTCCATCTCTATCCACCACTTTCTTCAACATTTGTTTTAGGGTTTTGTTGAATCTTTCAACCAGCCCATCGGTTTGGGGGTGATACACAGATGTACGTAATTGCGTCACTTTGAACAATTTACACAGCTCCTTCATAACCCGGGACATAAAGGGTGTACCTTGGTCCGTAAGCAGTTCTTTACAAATACCCACCCGGCTAAACACAAGAGATAGCTCTTTGGCTATGGTTTTGGCCGAGGTATTTCGGAGAGGGATCGCTTCTGGATAACGGGTGGCATAGTCCATTATAACTAATATGTACTGGTGCCCCCTAGCGGACTTGATTATAGGCCCTACCAAATCCATGGCGATCCTCTCAAACGGGACCTCAATGATGGGTAGAGGGACCAGCGGGCTACGGAAATGTGGCATCGGGGCCGACCTCTGACACACAGGGCAGGAGGAACAATAATTTTCTATGTCCTTCATCACCCCCGGCCAATAGAATCTCTGTAATACCCTCTCTCGGGTTTTCTCTGTCCCCAGATGACCTCCAAGAATGTGCCCATGGGCCAACTCCAACACCAACTTCCTGTAAGGTTTGGGCACCACAAGCTGCTCAACGGTTTCTTCTGCCCTTTTTGCCACCCGATACAGTAGGTCCTTCTCTACGCTGAAGTATGGGTAAGTGCAGGTATTATCTGGGTTCACTAACTCGCCATCTATTTTCACTACGTTTTCCCGTGCCTTTATTAGGGCGGGGTCTTTCAACTGTTCTGTGGCAAAGTTTTCCCTGTGAACCTCAAGATCAGAAAACTCCACAGACGGTAGGTTTTCGTCTGAGGAGGTGGGCTCCTCTCCAGTTTCTTGAGTCTCCCCTGCCAATACTGATAAGGGAAATTCCGGAGAGTCCTCACCACTCTCAGGGGAGTTCTGGCTATCACATTCCTGGTACATAGGGGCACCAGTGGGGGGCTCAGGATCATCCCACAGTTCCCAGAACTTCGGAAAATCCCTTCCCACAATGGCGTCATGCGGTAACTGAGATACTAAGCCCACTGGATGAGAGAGGGTACCTTTGGGGGTCTCGAAACACACTGTAGTCACTGGATACTCTCGGGTGTCCCCATGCACACAAATAACAGCTACCTTGCTATTCCCAAAGACCTCTGTTTTAACTAACTCAGCCTTTATCAGGGTCACAAGGCTACCTGAATCCAGCAATACCACAACATTTCTACCATTAACACACATTTTGCATAAATGTTTCTCAGTTCCTCGAATGGCAGTGCATGCGACTGTCGCACACAGCGACTGACGTCTGCCCGTCAGAAAGTCACACTGCATGGGTTCCTCCACAACCGGGCAATTGGCTGCAATATGTCCCGCTTGCCGGCAGCGGTAGCAAACGATCCTTCTTGCCGCCCCTTGAGCCGCTGATTTCCCAGGCTGTTCTTGCCAAACTTGGGGTAGAGCTCCCACCCTCTCACTCTCTCCACCCTCACCCCTTGGAATCCTCTTATCCGCCCCTGGGGATGGTCTGGTCTTAGGGTGGAAAGTCCGAGTGTCTCTGGAAGAGGCCGTCAGGTTCTCTGTAGCCAAGTATTTCTCCACACGATCCACAAGACCATCGGCCGTCTCTGGGTCTCCATGGCTTACCCACTTTTGGATGGCAGTAGGAAGAGCTCTCAAAAACCGATCCATTACAACACGTTCCACAATCTTTGGTGCGGACAAAGTCTCTGGCTGTAGCCACTTTCTGCTCAGGTGAATGAGATCATACATTTGAGACCTGGGGGGTTTTCCAAGCTGGAAAGTCCAGTTATGCACACGCTGAGCCCGGACAGCCTGGGTGACACCCAGCCTTGCCAAAATTTCAGCTTTTAGCATCACATAGTCTTTTGCTTGGTTAGGCTCTAGGTCATAGTAAGCTTTCTGCGATTCACCAGTTAACAGAGGAGCCACCAGTCCAGCCCACTGCTCCTCAGGCCACTTTTCTCTTTCAGCGGTCCTTTCAAATGTGGTCAAAAATACCTCTGGATCATCCTCTCCAGTCATTTTTGTCAATAAACGACTCACCCCAAAGGACGCGGTATTAGTGGGACGGCTTTCCTCACTGGTCTGCGGACGTTGCTGCATTACTGCTTCCATCTGTTGTTGTAGTCTCTGCTCTTGCTTCTGCAACAGGTCTATGAAGCGGGCCTCAGATTGCTGCTGGGCTTGTTGCTGAGCCTCCAGACTCTGTTGCAAAGTTGCGTTTGTCTGCTGCTGGGCTGCAAGGCTCTGTTGATGAGCTTGCTGCTGGGCTGCGAAGTTCTGTTGTTGAGCTGCAAGGCTCTGTTGATGAGCTGCAAGGCTCTTTTGCAAACCTGCATTTGTCTGCTGTTGATTGGCATTTGCTAGAGCCAGCTGCTTCAGTATCTCCTCCATGCTGGCTTAAAAAAAAACTGCCACTGGTTCTCCACCAACTGTGAGGGGGTTAGCTCGGCAGCGGGTGTGTGTGACCCCCGGGATGGGCTCCCCACACAAAAACAGGCCCAGCAAACGGAGGTTGTGGTTTTCAAAATCAAAAAGGTGCGGTTTATTTTCTATTTACAGTGACAAAACACAGCAAAGCAAAAGAAACATAAATAAAATAAATCCTGGTCAACTTGACCTCTGACTAAACATACAGGTTTCCTAACTAACAACTGGGATCAGCCTAGTGCTGTCCTAGTCCCTAAGTCCCTGGTTTTAAATGTCCAAGCAAATAGCCACACAGGCTTTGTCTCACCGCACAGGGGTTCACTCTCCCTAGACAGTCCACACAGGTCTGGGTCCAGGCATGAGCAAACACCTAATGAATCTGGGAGTTCTTATAGAGGCCTAAATGAGCTGACAAGCTTCAGCTGGTCTCATCAACTCCCTGTCTGCACGACGCCCCACACTCTCCCTAGAGGTATGAGTCATCCATGAGCCCACTAGCCTCAGCTGGGCTTATACAACTCTCCACCTAGTTGTATAAGTCGGCGTAAAGCCTGAATCTGGGCGAAATATATCTACCCCCCTGGATGCAACCAGGTGACTTTACCTTCCTGCTGTCACAGTATATAATGACCCTGCACACCTGTGCACTCAGACAGACTGCAGGCACCTGATAAAATCTGGGCACAGGATTGAAGGTTCCAATACAGAACTACAGAATCCAGAGAAAACCAACACAGCTTTCCCAGCTCAGAAACTATAACCCGGAACCTTGCATTCATCCTTAATGCGAATCCTGTGTCATATTCTCCTCCATTTTTACATTGACAGTATACCTTGTATACAGTGAGACCTGGAGGAGAAAATGGATGGAGAGGCTGCATGACTAGGGGAGGAACAGGGTCAGGGAACGGTCAGCTAGGTCAGTGTTGTGGGTAGGGGTGGAGACCTTACCTGATTGGAGGCAGACGTTAAAAGGGGCAGGGTCCAGAGGAGAGGGTCTTGCGTAGGGGTGTTTTCTGCAACATTGCAAGGAGTCAGGAGAAGTGGCAACTTCCCACTCTCCCGCCCTGGTGTTAGGGGTTATCGCATTGGACAGGTAGTGGTGGTATTTGTGTCTCTAGTGTTGAGTGAGTTTAAAAAAATAATAATAATATATGTATATATATATATATATATATATATATATATATATATATACTAAGACAAAGAGAAAATGAAATACATGAATAAATGATACACATGTATATGGGTATAATTTACTGACTGGTGTATACTGTTTAATTTTGTCACAGCAGTTGGTAGTTCAAGGGGTCTTTGGGTGGTCAGTGAGAAATTACATGGTTACAGGATTAGTGGGGACCATATAAGGTATGGCGCTTCCACTTGGTTAGCAGTGGTTCACCCAGGAGCTAGGTCCCCTGGGGAGGGGAATATGGAAGTATGTGTGATGTCGGAGCGTCTTCAAGCTAGTTGGGGCACGGCTGAGGGCATAGACCATTCCCATTAAAATTGTACCTAAAAGACACCCAAAGACCTCTTGTTGGGCATTACTTTGTTGAATTTGCACTTACGGGTATGTTTTACGTGATGTTATTTTATTCTTTGGTTAATAAAAATGTGGCTGCTGTGGCCATATAAAACCCATGTCACTCAGTCCGTGTCTTTATTTTAATTGTAAGGACCAAGGTTGATGAATCCTTTAGTCATGTATAAGGTTTAAACTAGCTCATGCTTTTTTAGGATCCTATATGTACATATAAAGTGGGGACACTGTACTGCAGCCAAACCATAGTGCAGCAATGTGTAACAGCTCTAAAGTGACCCTGTCAGGGTAACAAAAATACAAATGAAAGCTCCCTGCAATGGAAGAGGAAGATCTATGTCACTAAAGGACTCAGCAGGGATGTGGAGGTCAGGGGTTGGAATGCTCGAAGGTTTCTACAATGATAGAAGCAGCAATGTTGAAACAGAGAGAGGTAGGAGACACAATAGATGCAAGTATAAAACCTCTTCAATTGCAGGGACCTTTGTATTGCAAAGACCTTTTATTTTTCAGTGTGAAGAGAAACAAAAATAGATCCCAAGCACTTTCTTGTCACAAAGACTGTAGGCAGCTCATTGCTTTTCAGATGATATCAGTAGATTGATGTCATCAAGCTCCATAGCTTTGTTTTTCTGTGCAGCCAGTCCTGAGATGTACATGCTGATGACTTCACATTTCTCTACAATAGTAATTCAGTACTGCTTGGTCAGTTCCCAGCCTAGGCCTGAACAGAGCAACAGACCAATAAGGTCATCTCTCTCCTTGCTCCTTCTGTCAGCCTGGTCATTGTCAGCACATGTGCATGCAATCCACCTGATTGGCTCCTAGTGCAGCTCCTCCCTCACCTTGTTTGAATTCTCCCGCATCATTAGAGACAAATATCAAGACAGATTCTGTTAACTGCACCAGTTGCATTAAAATATATATTTTTTGGGTTTGTGTTGATGGCAATATTTTTTTTATTTAATATGGGTATATTCCAATTGTTCAGACACTAAAAGCTTCATATGCCGGACCATTTTCTCCTAGCCTGGCTCTGTACTTAAAGTTTACATATACAAGTGAATGCACAGGTAATTGGGACATTTTGGTGTGTTGTTTTATCCCCCCTCTTTTGTTCTCCAGTAACATTTCATGGTGCATAAACTTTGAATGCTGAAGGCCAATAAAGACCAATTACCCCATCTAGTAGCATAATGCATATTTAAATTCATTTACTGTTGTTTTTACAACTGCATCTGCTGGACAACTGTTCCAAGCATTTATAGCGCTTTATTGTGCTTTTCCTAAAATAACATTCAACATAACTTCTGAGTCCTAAGTAGTTCGTTTCACAGTAGGCTTAATGCCTGACAAGTGCCTGAAAGAAAAATGTCTGTATTGCCCACAGCAATGAATCAGACTTATGTTGACATTTTTCCAGTGCAGGTTAAAAATTAAAGGAATAATCTCAAACTCTTTTCACATGCATTTGTACAAGGGCCCCATGTTTGTCCTTAATGCTGAATTCCAGGTATGTTCCAGGTTGGACGAATGTCAGAATGCATAAACCTCTAGACCGACGTGGAAGTGAAGAATCACTGTAGTGGTCACTGCTACTACAGTGACCGCCACTGTCTTCCAGGTCCTATGCTAAGTGGCTTCTTTGATTGTGTAGCACCCTCTAGCTATACTACTAGTTGTAAATGGGTTAGTTAGTGTTGGAAAATTTGGTTGGCTGAGAGCCAGGCCTGAGTTGAATCTAGGTCAGGGTTGAGTGACTCAGGGAGGCTGGATGACTTAGCAAGGAGCTTCCGTGGTGCCTTCCCCTGTTTCTGGAACCTTGGAGAAGCTTCCAGATGTAGTGGGTGGGGGCTAGGAGGAACTGTTTGGAATATTTATGAGGTCCTCGGCCAATCCACAGCAAAAAGGGTCTGGAAGGGGATAGACACATCATCAATAGGCATGAGTCATGCTAGCAGGGGCAGTAGTCGGGTGGAAGATGGAGATGGAGTGCTGAGGTGGCTGTCGGTGACCCTTGAGGGTGCTCCCTAGTCTGGGGGGAGGGAACCTCGGGCCTGGGGGGAGGCTGCTGGAGGGACCCTCTACAACACACAGAGGAATCCTATCCTGGAGGCATGGGAGCAAGTGAGAGGACAGCAGGAGCAGGTCAGCACATCTGGGAAATCTCCTGAGAAGTCAGTCGGGTGGGCTGGTGAGTTTTCAGTCTGGGAGGACTGTGGAGAGAGTGTTCAGTCTGGGAGGACTGTGGTGAAGGTAGCCAGTAGGGCTAGTGAAAGGGGCAGCTGCAGCCAGGCGGGCTGGCAGTGCCCGAAGAGATGGTGCTGGGCTCAGTGACCACAAGAGGAAGTTCTGGAAAAGTGTTATCTGTGTCACTCCAAAATTCTACAAGTATAGGGGCTGCGAGTCCCTGCCTGTAATGGGCCATTGCTACAAATCCTTTTAGTGTGACAGCTGGGAACCAAGCAAGTGTGTGCTGGAGGAAAAAGTTGGAGCTCTATACAGACTGTATATAGGAAAAGTGTCCCTGATGTTTGCTCTGAAGTCAAGTGAGCATCCCATAATACCCCTATTCCCATCCAAGTTTATTACCCTCAATAATACAAAAAAAAAACGAAGTCACAGACTGTTCTCTGCTTTTGAGTGACTGTGAAAATGCGGTGTGCCTGGCTGTGCAGGGTGTGGGATCCCAATCTACTTGCGGCTACATTTGCATAGTGAAAACACAGGGGCACTCACTTGGCAGGGGCCCCTTTGACAAAACACCTTGCATTTTTTTTTCAGTGAATGCGAAGATTGTGACGTCACCACAGTACCCCCACCTCATTCAATCAGGGAATGCCTTGCATTCATTGAGAAAAATGCAAGGCCTTCTGTGAATGGCGCTGATCAAGTGCCTCCTACCACCCTGTGTTTACTGTTTAATTGGGCAGCTGCTCAGCACAGGACCCAGAAGACATTATTGTTCACTGCAGTAGCGGTGACTGCCACAGCAATTCTGCACTTCTACATCTATTCCAATGGTATGGCATATGCAAAATTATACTGATCCATGCTGGACCAATAAAACTATGCAAAAAATACATACCTGGATTTGAGCTTTAAATCCCCAATTGTTAAAAAAAAAAACTGTTAAAATTCTGTTTATGCACAAATCTAACTATTCGGTCTTAAATAAGCTTGTGCAATTACAATAATCTAAGAAAAGTCTATTCCTGCCCCCTCAATTCACTGAACTTTAATGATAGTTCATTTTCTGTAATGATCATTATTTTCAGTAATGAGAGCTGAGATTGCCAGTCTAATTGCTAATAATAATGATCCTTGTGGTAAATAAAGCATACAGTAAAGATGAGTGAATTAGCCTTTTTTTCTGTAAATATTACTCTTTCTCCTGAATGTCAGGGGTCAGAACCTACCTAAAGACTGACAATTGCTGTCCTGTCAACTGCTTGACCACACACAAGGCTCTATTGTTTTGCACAGTGTTGTCAGCACTAAGGGCTTATTCACACTTGCACTGGTGCATTGTGTTAACAGTCATTATATTGCGTGTTGTGATAAAATACCATATTCAAATGAATGGACTTCCAAAACACCACAATAAACAAAAAATGTAAAAAAAAAAATTTTTTTAATGCAAGGCATCTCAATGCGATGGTAATGGGTTAGTGTGTTGTGTCGCAGTGCTCTGCCATGTATGTGCATGAAGGTGCATTGGGGTGCCAATAAAAAATTATATGGAACCGCAATGCACTAATGCATGCATGGTGAGTTGCAGTGCTGGAATGGATATGTGTAAAAAGGCCCTAACACAGTGTGCCTTAAAGAGGAACTTGAACCTTATCTTCAAAATTACAACAAAGGCACCTTTAAAATCATTTATAAATGGCACTCTACAAACAGATACTTATAGATACAGTAATTGCATGCTCTTTACTTCTAGTGCTTACCCCTCAGGAACCGCTTGGATTGTGTGGGTTCTCTGTTCTGCCACGACTCTGTAAAACACTCTCTCCCCTCTGACATACCTGGTTATATAGATTGAAGGCTTCACACACTTTTATAACTTAAGTATTAGCATACCATCACACTATATTAGCATACAGAAAAGAGGCCACAGACTACTTGATGGGGAATAAAAAAAGTATATTATGGCAAGTCACAATAAATGCAATGCACAAACCAATTAACAGATCAGAGAATATGCTACAATGAGTTAGACTAATTGACGCAAATGCAAGTCTTAAATATGGCAATTAACTTAGACCGCAATAATGCTAAACCAAATTTGCCTGGTATACACAACAATAATAAAGAAACCGCAAAAGCAGTGAGCTTTCTGTACCCATAGTTGACTTGTGTAGATGCATTCTTCACACAATTCTCTACCAGCTACCTTATATGAGTGAAAAAGGAAGCGGGAGACAACCCTGAGAGGGTAGTGGTATACCTCCCAACTTTTTGAGATGGGAATGAGGGACACCTATTAGCAAAAGTATGTAGGCATAGGACACACCCCTTGCCACACCCCATTAAGGAGAATTATACAAAAAAAGATTAGTTAAACCCACAAGTGCTTTTTTTTTTACACTACTATTCCTTTATATTGGCTTTTGGGATTTACAGATGCAGCAATTTAGAAATTGGATGAAATGTTTAGCACTGAGAAACACTTTTTGAAAGACAAAAAGTGTTTTTTATATACAACTGTATAGATCAGACCAAAATGAGGGACAAATGAGGAGGAAAGAGGGACAGAGGGACTTTTTCCAAATCAGGGACAGTCCCTCGAAATCAGGGACAGTTGAGAGTTATGAGTAGTGGATGCAGTAGAAACTGGCACTCTCAGTTGAATCAGGCATGCCTCAGCTTCATTGATTATTTGGAGACTGGCTCCTTGGAAACAGGTGGGAATCTCTCTTTGGTCCCTCAGGGCCATTGCAGACACAAATCTGTATTTTTATATTGCCCTGTTATAGCATTGATTTCTAGCAGCCTCATGTAATATGTCTCCAGTATATGACTGTTTCCTGAAGCATGTCCCCAGCCTACAACAACTTCTATAGCATGTCCCCAGTCTCCTGCAGCATGTTCACAGTCTCTGATCATCTCTTGGATCATGTCTAGGATCTGACCATCTCTTTTATTATGTTCACAGTCTCTGACCATCTCTTGTATCATATCTATAGGAGTTGATTTATTAAAGGTAAATAGGCTGTTCACTTTGCAAGTGCAGTTGCTCCAGAGCCTAGTAACTGAGCAGAAGCACTGTTCACTTCAATCATCATCCAATAATTTTCAAGCAAAAATGCTGTTTTTTTTTTTTTTTTCCCTTGAATGTGATTGGGTATTCCTTGCAAAGTAAAGCTTTACCTCATTAATCTCTGGAGCAACTGTACTTTCAGAGTGCACAGTCTATTTGCCTTTAGAAAATGAACCCCATAGTCTTTAACTATATGCTGTCATGTCAATAAGAAAAAAGAAAGGCGCACCAGCCTCGTGCATTATCGTTGGATACATTTATTTTAAAAAGAAATAAAAGAATCCTACTTACAAACATACGTAAAAACCATGCGTTTAAAAAGGATCCACAGAGTCGCAGCAATGCGTCCAAAATGAACCCACTCAAATCGGTCACGGAGGGATTGACAGTGGTCACTGCTGGCTTACGCGTTTCGAAGTCAAGTCTTCTTCCTCAGAGCTCAGCCGTCTTCTTCCTCAGAGCTCAGCTCTGCTGTCTCTGATAATGAATATTCACTGAATATAATGAGCAGCCCTTTGATGATGTTGAGGGCCCCCATACCAAAAAGTTTGACCATCGCTGTTCTAGAGGGATTGGCCAAGTATGGTATACACATAGGTACATTGCTTCAGCTTGTAAAAATATCCATATATTATTACTTTTGAATGTAACATGATTTCATATCAACGTGCACAGCTGTTTGCTGCTGGGATTTTTAGTAAATTTGGGGAAAGGGACCATGGTTACCTGACATACCGTATATACTTGAGTATAAGTCGAGATTTTCAGCCCTTTTTTTGGGCTGAAAGTCCCCCCCCTCGGCTTATACTCGAGTCAGCGAAATTGAACATTGTAAATTGTACCTGAAAAAAAATTGAGAGGCTGCGGCGTCCATCGTTTAAATCTCACTGTCTCTTCCTGGTCACTTCCGTGATAGGCGGAACTGTGTCTGCTGAGAATCGCCTATCACAAACGTTCTCTCATCCTCACCCATCCCAGCAGACACTGTGTTCAGTGTTCTGCCAATCACGGACGTCTGCTGGGAAACTGAGGATGAGAGAACAATCGTGATAGGCGGAACTGTGTCTGCTTAGAAAACGCCTATCACGGAAGGGAAGAGGAAGAGACCACGAGTTTTAAACGATGAACGCCGCAGCCTCTCAATTTTTTTTCAGGTACAATTTACAATGTTCAATTTAAATTTATGGGGAACAGTGAGGATGGGAACAGTGAGGATGGGAACAGTAGTGAGGATGGGAACAGAGTAGTGAGGATGGGAGCAGTAGTGAGGAGGCAATGTGCAGTGACAATTGGCTTAGTGAAGTTGCAATGGGCACAGTGAGGCGTGCAAATGGGCATTGTTGACCCTCGGCTTATACTCGAGTCAGTACATTTTTTATACTCGGGTCGGCTTATACTCGAGTATATACGGTACCTTTCTTCATACCAAATACCAATGTATGTTAAAATACTGACTGTATATAATGCCGCTATTTATGTGTGGAACAAGATGACTGTTTCTGTGAAAATAACACAAGTTAATCCTAATAAAATAACAAGGACTCATCACAAAGATTTCTAATCACTCATCTCTTTTAACACTTTTCCCAATATTGTCAATTGTGCATTGACAAAACCTAACTAGGCCTTCATCACAAAGAATCCTCATCATTCAGCTTTCTAAAACACATGAACACAACACGTCTCCCAATATAGTCAATTGTGCAATTACCTGCGAACTCTATGATGAAAAGGAGTGTGCCACAGAAAAAGTATTTTCTAAAGAAAATTCTAAATAGAATAGAATAGGATTCTACCTTAAAGTGGTTGTAAACCCACTTATGCAACTTGCACCTACAGGTAAGCCTAGATTAAGGCTTACCTGTAGGTGCAAGAAATATCTTCTAAACCTACACGGTTTAGGAGATATTTGCTAAAAATTACATGCATCGGTGTCTACGGGGCATGCGCGCCTAAGACAACGGCGCATTCCTAGGGTTAATCCCATTCACAAATTCGGCTTAGCCGGATTTGACGGCTCCCACGCGCATGTGCAGAGTCACGTCTTCGCCGCTCCGGCCAATCACAGCGCCGGAGCGGCGCTGTGATTGGCTGGAGCGGCTATGGCTGTGGCTGGAGAGGGAAACGAGGGCGGCTTCGGGGGCCCCGATCTAAGGTAAGTGATGCATAATGAGCTAGTATGCTAGTCATACTAGCTCATTATGCCTTTGTCTTGCAGGTTGTTTTTAAAAAAAAAATTACATTCACTTTAACCCCTTGCCGACCAGCGCACGACGATATACATCAGCACAAGGGCATGGCTGGGCAAATGAGCGTACCTGTATGTCCCTTTTAAATCGCGTGTAGCGGGGCATTAAATCTAAGGGAATGTTTGAGTGGTAGTTGTACTCAAACACACTATTTGATAGGGTTCTGTAAAACCATTTTTTATACTACAGGTGGGATGCTGGTGTAGTTCCCTGTAGCCTGTTGATGGCGCTGACATCGGAGGCTAGGGTTGAACCGCTGGTACAGTGCTGTGCCTTGGATGTCCCCTCTCGGTGGTGGTATAGTGGGTGTGTCGACCTGCTGTGCATACCGGGAGAGGATATAAAAGGGGCAGACCCTGTCTGTAGGGGGTGAGTTTCCGGGTGTCCGACCCCGGGAGCGTCTTGTTCTGTTTGTGGCCACCCCTGGCACATTTAGCCCTGGGGTGGAGTTCCTGGCCCGGTACATCGGCGGATCAGTCCCAGGCACCTTTAGCCCTGGGGCTGCAACTGAAGGCCTTGGGTCCAGCACCTTCGGCTGGAACCACGGAGGGAGGAGGAATCCCAGGGTGCTGCCTTGCGAGGAGACCCGTATCTAGAAGAGGAGGCCGGGGGAGGACCGTTCCGAGGGACTGGTGAGAGATCACAGTGAAGGAAGGGGCCCGGTAACTCTCTGGAGGGATGTCATCTTCCTGATAGAGGCCTACTACCCGAACCATCGTTCACCAGGTCTGTGGCAGAGACCTATCGTTCACCAGGTCTGTGGCAGAGACCTATCGTTCACCAGGTCTGTGGCAGAGACCTATCGTTCACCAGGTCTGTGGCAGAGTTTGTGCAGAGACTGTGTGTAATCTAATTCGAGCATCATTCCGGCTGCTAGGATCCACTCTAATGGGAGACTATCCGGGTGGGCTGAGGCTACCTGAATATATGGGTAGTGAATAATTATTTGTTTGTGCCTGGACCTACTCCAACACCTCTTGCTATCCTGTTCTTTCCTCCAACCTTTTCTATTTAAATGACTGTGCATAAGAGAAAAATAAACTCTACGTTGGAGTTGCAATTGGTGTGGATCTTGGAGTTATTGGGGAATAGAGACTTGTCTTTATTACATTGAAGATGGGAACCATTCTCTGGAGAACCTGACCATAAAGACCCAGGTACATTACGCCGCTCAACCTCTTCACACAGGAGGGTACGGGCATGTGGCATGGTGTGCCCCTTTTCCTACAAGTGAGCCAAAGGTAAGGAAGAGGGGTCTGAGTGCTACACGTGGCTTAGTGGGCGCGCACCCGCCGCGTACTCCGTGAGCGTGTCCGCGGGTCCCGCGGACTCGATGTCCGCTAGGGGCCCACGATCGTGACACAGAGTGACAGAATGGGGAGATGCCTATGTAAACAAGGCATTTCCCTGTTCTGCCTAGCAATATGACAGGGATTTACTGCTCCCTGTCATCGGGAGCAGTGATCTCTGTCATGTTGTAGTGAGCCCATCCCCTCTACAGTTCGAACACAGTGAGGGAACACAGTTAACCCCTTGATCGCCCCCTAGTGCTTAACCCCTTCCCTGCCAGTGTCATTTACACAGTAATCAGTGCATTTCTATAGCACTGATCGCTGTATAAATGTCACTGGTCCCAAAATAGTGTCAAACGTGTCCGATGTGTCTGCTGAAATGTCGCAGTCACGATAAAAATCGCAGATCGCCGCCATTACTAATAAAAAAATTATTAAGTAAAATGCCATAAATCTATCTCCTATTTTGTAGATGCTATAACTTTTGCGCAAACCAATCAATATACGCTTATTGCGATTTCTTTTACCAAAAATATGTAGAAGAGTACATATCGGTCTAAACTGAGGAAAAAAAAAATGTATATATATATTTTTTGGGGATATTTATTATAGCAAAATTTAAAAAATATTGCTTTTTTTTCAAAATTGTGATTTTTTTGTTTATAGCGCAAAAAATAAAAACCGCAGAGGTGATCAAATATGACCAAAAGAAAGCTCTATTTGTGGGAAAAAAAGGACTTCAATTTTGTTTGGGTGCAACGTCGTACGACGGCACAATTGTCAATTTAAGCGACACAGTGCCGTATTGCAAAAGTGCTCTGGTCAGGAAGGGGGTAAATCCTTCCGGGGCTGAAGTGGTTAAAGTGATTGTAAAGCTTCGTTTTTTTTTTTAAATAACAAAACATCTCATACTTACCTCCACTGTGCAGTTAGTTTTGCACAGAGTGGCCCCAATCCTCGTCTTCTGGGGTCCCTCGGCAGCTCTATCAGCTCCTCCCCGCATCGTATAACCCCTAGGAGAAGCGCTCTCCCGGGGGTTTACCTTGAGGGCGCGCTCCCGAGTCCAGCATTCGGCGTCCATGGATGCCGAATGTAGGACTCGGCCCCGCCCCCGGCGACCACCTCATTGGATTTGATTGACAGCAGCGGGAGCCAATGGCTGCTCTGCTATCAATATATACAATCAAGAGCCGAGAACCCCAGGCAGAGAGGTAGTGCGTCTTCGCCGAGGGATCGAAGGGGGTCAGGTGAGTAAAACGGGGGGGGGGGGGGTCTGGGGGGCCGGTCACTGCCAGAAGTTTTTTCACTACGAGGGTCTACAACCCCTTTAACATTTGAAAATGTTATTGCACGAAATACCAATTCAGTAACCAATACAGTGGAAACAGTGCTAACTTGTCATGTCATGTAAACCACAACAATGTAGAATATTATAAATTTATATTAAAGCATAAGGAAAAAGTAAAGCTATTTAGTCATATAGCACCCTTCTAGTGTTGGATGCTAAGCAAATGTTGTTTTTAGCTACTTCTGTAGTCAAGGGAGCAGTGATTGTTTGCTCTGGTCTCTTCCTGGTTTCTCAGGCTGGCAACTTGTGGATTGTGTAGCTCTTTTTGAGGCATCAGCGGTGTCAGGGCTGACGGCCTGGATTGATCTTCCTGAGGAGCTGACTGTGGGACATCACCATAGGGATCAGGTCTGGAGAAGGATTGTCTCCCCGGCCTGGACTAAGAAAACTCTCACAGGATCTCAGGTCATTCTCCTGTCCTTAGCAGAATCCTGGAGTGTGAGCCCGCCTAGTAAAAAGTGTCCCCTTGCCCCCCCCCCCCCCCCACACACACACACACACACACTGTTTAAAGTTGTGCAAGCAATACATTTCAAAAAGACATCCCCTAGACTGAGTTACTGGAGCTGGATTGCATGGACTGTTGCTTGTGGTGGTGGGCAGTCTCTTTGCTATTAGGGATGAACCAGCTATTAGCAGAGGCCCCTGCAGGGGCAGCGCTACATGAATGTTTCATATCCATATTATTGTTTCCAAAAACTCATTGTTTGTCGATGGGACTTTAGAAGTGCCAATTTGTATATAAAAATCACACAACCCAAAAAATCCTTTAAATTTTGATACGTCTATTAAAACTAGTTCTATGTTAGCCTATGTGGCCATGCACATTAGGCGTTTAGCTTAGTTGTTTAAGACAGCATTTAGACGTATCAATAAACAAGTAAAAAAGGCGCGATATACAAGTACCTCAATATATGGACAGAATGATACCAGATAGTCCAAGGCCAGGAGAAAATAATAGGAGGTGTATAATGGGAGTTTATACTCTCAAAGGTATATGTGGATGAAGGTCAGTCAGGGCAGCCATCAAAAAGGACCAGAAGCTGATTTCCAGTAGGCTAGAGCAAAAAAAACAAGGAGAGAGGTGCCTCTGAGATATATATCAATACAACATTTATTAATAGTAATATTCACTCACATGTGGAATGAAGTAGTAGTATTCAGCTGGGTGGAAGAGTAGAGGGACTACAAGTCACAGTAGGTCCATGGAGCTGACACCACAAGAAATCCTGTGAGGGAAACATGTGATGATAAGCACGGCAGGAGAGTTCCTTCTGGGGATTTCTTTCCACGGCCCAGCAGGTCTTTACTTAAAGTGCAGAGTGAAGTGTTCATTCAGGCAATTCAAAATGCAGGTTTCAAGGCAGTAGCTAGGGAAGGACGTCCGAGCCGGAAGGCTGGCTGTGCTGCGCTGCGGTCACAGGTGCTCGCTTGACTTCCGGGTAGATGGAAAACACACGGCCGTGTGTCAGTTCTCAAAACGAGGCTTGGACAGCACAACAGTAGGCCGCGCCGGGTCGTGACGTCATCAAACTGCAACGCGTTTCGGAGCTGGCTCGCTGTGGATGTTGGGACAGCGGCACTCCTTTGTCAAGCATAGGGTGTGTTTGGGAAACTGATGTGTAATTTAAATAGGCCGACAGATGAAACAATGGGGGCGGGGCCAGTGCATAAAAGGAAAAATGTCGGCAATGGGATTTTTGAACACGGATCGTTGTAGAAAACATAAAATGTACATAGAAAAATACATAGAGCTGTATAAACACAGATGCATAAAGGATATCTGTAGCATACTAAAAAAAAAATACATAATAATGGCCTAAAAATCATTATTATTATGGTCATTAAGAAGAACACACACAGAAAAAAACATATATATAAAAAAATATATATATATATATATATATATATAAAACCTCATAAGATGGAGAAATAAATAGAACGTATATAGGAAGTGGGAATTATTTGCAGGTACACATTGTGAACTTTTGGGGATTATAGCTCCACGGGACTAAGTGCATAAACCGTTGACTTTTAAACAGAAAGGCTTTTATATGTGAATAAAGCAAGAATAACGCTTAACCACTTAACGACCGCCCACTGTAAATATACGTCAGCAGAATGGCACCGACAGGCAGAATCACGTACATATACGTGATTGCCTTTGTATAGTTTAGTGATCACTGCAATCAGTGACATTTGTGACTGTAAAAGTGTCACTACATTTAGTTTTAGGTCCAATGTAGCCCCCTAACCCCCCCTAATAAAGGTTTAACCCCCTGATCACCCCCCAGATAACCCTTTCACCCCCTAGCACCGCCGTCGCTAAGCAATCATTTTTCTGATCGATGTCTTAGCGTCGGTGATGCAGATCGGTAGCCAGTAATTTTTTTTAGGTTCGCCGCAGGTTTTTATAGCGTCGGGTACCCCCATATATTACCTAATAAAGGTTTAACCCCCTTGATCGCCCCCCAGGTAACCCTTTCACCCCCTATCACCACTGTCACTAAGCGATAATTTTTCTGATCGATGTCTTAGCGTCGGCGATGCTGATCGGTAGCCAGTAATTTTTTTTAGGTTTGCCGCAGGTTTTTATAGCGTCGGGTACCCCCATATATTACCTAATAAAGGTTTAACCCCCTTGATCACCCCCCAGGTAACCCTTTCACCCCCTAGCACCGCCGTCGCTATGCGATCATTTTTCTGATCGATGTCTTAGCGTCGGTGATGCTGATCGGTAGCCAGTAATTTTTTTTAGGTTCGCCGCAGGTTTTTATAGCGTCGGGTACCCCCATATATTACCTAATAAAGGTTTAACCCCCTTGATCGCCCCCCAGGTAACCCTTTCACCCCCTATCACCACTGTCACTAAGCGATAATTTTTCTGATCGATGTCTTAGCGTCGGCGATGCTGATCAGTAGCCAGTAATTTTTTTTATGTTCGCCGCAGGTTTTTATAGCGTCGGGTACCCCCATATATTACCTAATAAAGGTTTAACCCCCTTGATCACCCCCCAGGTAACCCTTTCACCCCCTAGCACCGCCGTCGCTATGCGCTCATTTTTCTGATCGATGTCTTAGCGTCGGTGATGCTGATCGGTAGCCAGTAATTTTTTTTAGGTTCGCCGCAGGTTTTTATAGCGTCAGGTACCCCCATATATTATCTAATAAAGGCTTAACCCCCTGATCGCCCCCCAGGTAACCCTTTCACCCCCTATCACCACTGTCGCTAAGCGATCGTTTTTATGATCGTTGTCTTAGTGTCGGTGATGCCGATAGGTAGCCAGTAATTTTTTTTTAGGTTCGCCGTCAGGTTTTTATATAGCGTCAGGTACCCCCATATATTACCTAATAAAGGTTTTAACCCCCTAATTGCCCCTAGTTAACCCTTTCACCAGTGATCATCATATAAGTGTTACGGGTGACGCTGGTTAGTTAGTTTGCTTTTTATAGTGTGATATCAATTAGGTTTTAGCGTCAGAGAGGGTCTGCGTCACACCCCAGGCAGCGTCAGGTTAGTGCCAGTAGCACTAACACCCACGCGTGAAGCATACACCCCCCTTAGTGGTATAGTATCTGATCAGCTCAATATCTGATCAGATCTATACTAGCGTCCCCAGCAGTTTAGGGTTCCCAAAAACGCAGTGTTAGCGGGATCAGCCCAGATACCTGCTAGCGCCTGCGTTTTGCCCCTCCGTCCAGTCCAGGCCACCCAAGTGCAGTATCGATCGATCACTGTCACTTACAAAACACAACACACATAACTGCAGCGTTCGCAGAGACAGGCCTGATCCCTGCGACTCCAGTGCTGTAGGAGGTGATTTCACCACCACAGTTAAAAAAAAAAGCATATATGCCGAAGCATTGGGGCAGCAGGAGCGGAGGAGCGATTTTGCTCCTAATGCCGCGTACATACGGTCGAAATTCCGACGGAGGCTTGCCCGTGGAAAAGTCTGACCATGTGTACGCGGCATAACTTTTGCGAGAAGATGCCCCCATGCTTCGGCATATATAAATGGTGCATGCATGCCCATCATTAGAAGTGGGTGGATGAAGGGCGGTATTCTAATGGTGGGCATACCCACCGATCAATCTTTTTTTTTCGTTCAGCCAACAGGCTGCATGAAAAAAAAAGA
The DNA here is from genome assembly GCA_029206835.1 of Rana muscosa. Classification (NCBI taxonomy): domain Eukaryota; kingdom Metazoa; phylum Chordata; class Amphibia; order Anura; family Ranidae; genus Rana; species Rana muscosa. The sequence goes on from CM055125.1 coordinate 78,691,468, forward strand.
TTACAATACATGTCCAACAAGGACCAGCAACGTACTGGTATGTTGCTGGACTTTGAATGTTTATACCAGAATGATGCCTGCGGGTTTAGGTATCATCTTGGTATCATTCTTTTCAGCCAGCGGCCGGCTTTCATGTAAAAGCAATCCTAGTGGCTAATTAGCCTCTGGACTGCTTTTACAAGCAGTGGGAGGGAATGTCCCCCCCCCCGGATATAAAAAGCGCCATTGGGAAATTGGGAAAGCATTTTATCACACCGATCTTGGTGTGGTCAGATGCTTTGAGGGCAGAGGAAAGATCTAGGGTCCAATAGACCCCAGTTTTTTCAAAAAAGAGTACCTGTCATTACCTATTGCTATCATAGGTGATATTTACATTCCCTGAGATAACAATAAAAGTGATAAAAATAAATAAATATGGAAGCAACAGTTTAAAAATAAAATAAAAAAGCAAAATTAATAATAAAAAAAAAAAAAAGCACCCCTGTCCTGCCCTGCTCTTGCCCAATGGCGAACGCAAGCGTCGGTCTGGCGTCATATGTAAACAGCAATTGCACCATGCATGTGAGGTATCACCGCAAAGGTCAGATCAAGGGCAGTAATTTTAGCAGTAGACCTCCTCTGTAAATCTAACGGGGTAACCTGTAAATGCTTTTAAAGGCTTTTAAAAATGTATGTAGTTTGTCGCCAATGCGCGTTTGTGCAAAATTTTAAAGCATGTCGTGTTTGGTATCTATGTACTTGGCCTAAGATCATCTTTTTTATTTCATCAAACATTTGGGCAATATAGTGTGTTTTAGTGCATTAAAATTAAAAAAAGTGTATTTTTTCCCCAAAAAATGCGTTTGAAAAATCGCTGCGCAAATACTGTGTAGAAAAAAAATGCAACACCCACCATTTTATTCTGTAGGGCCTTTGCTTTAAAAATATATATAATGTTTGGGGGTTCAACATAATTTTCTTGCAAAAAAAAATATGTTTTCATGTAAACAAAAAGTGTCAAAAAGGGCTTTGTCTTCAAGTGGTTAGAAGAGTGGATGTAAGCTTCCTAATGTTGTGTATAAAATGCCAGAACAGTTCAAAACCCCCCCAAATGACCCCATTTTGGAAAGTAGACACCCCAAGCTATATACTGAGAGGCATGTCGAGTCCATGGAATATTTTATATGTTGACACAAGATGCGGAAAAAATAAATATTTTTTTTTTTTTTTTTTTTGCACAAAGTTGTCACTAAATGATATATTGCTCAAACAAGCCATGGGCATATGTGGAATTACACCCCAAAATACATTCTGTTGCTTCTCCTGAGTATGGGGATACCACATGTGTGAGACTTTTTGGGAGCCTAGCCGCGTACGGGACCCCAAAAACCAATCACCGCCTTCAGGCTTTCTAAGGGTGTCAATTTTTGATTTCACTTCTCACTGCCTATCACAGTTTCGGAGGCCATGGAATGGCCAGATGGCACAAAACCCCCCCCCAAATGACCCTATTTTGGAAAGTAGACACCCCAAGCTATTTGCTGAGAGGTATTGTGAGTATTTTGCAGATCTTGCTTTTTGTCACAAAGTTTTGAAAATTGAAAAAAAAAAAGAAAAAAAAAAATGTTCTTTCTTCATTTTCAAAAACAAATGAGAGCTGTAAAATACTCACCATGCCTCTCAGCAAACAGCTTGGGGTGTCTACTTTCCAAAATGGGGTCATTTGGGGGGGTTTTGTGCTATTTTGACATTTTATGGCCTTCAAAACTGTGATAGGTAGTGAGGAGTGAAATCAAAAATTTGCGCCCTTAGAAATCCTGGAGGCGGTGCTTGGTTTCCGGGGTCCCGTACGTGGCTAGGCTCCTAAAAAGTCCCACACATGTGGTATCCCCGTACTCAGGAGAAGCAGCAGAATGTATTTTGGGGTGCAATTTCACATATAACCATGGCATGTGTGAGCAATATATCATTTAGTGACAACTTTTTGTAATTTTTTTTTTTTTTGTCATTATTCAATCACTTGGGACAAAAAATAAAAAATATTCAATGGGCTCAACAGGCCTCTCAGCAATTTCCTTGGGGTGTCTACTTTCTAAAATGGGGTCATTTGGGGGGGTTTTGTGCTATTTTGGCATTTTATGGCCTTCAAAACTGTGATAGGTAGTGAGGAGTGAAATCAAAAATTTGCGCCCTTAGAAATCCTGAAGGCGGTGCTTGGTTTCCGGGGTCCCGTACGTGACTAGGCTCCTAAAAAGTCCCACACATGTGGTATCCCCATACTCAGGAGAAGCAGCAGAATGTATTTTGGGGTGCAATTCCACATATAACCATGGCATGTGTGAGCAATATATCATTTAGTGACAACTTTTTGTATTTTTTTTTTTTTTTTGTCATTGTTCAATCACTTGAGACAAAAAAAAAAATATTCAATGGGCTCAACATGCCTCTCAGCAATTTCCTTGGGGTGTCTGCTTTCTAAAATGGGGTCATTTGGGGGGTTTTGTACTGCCCTGTCATTTTAGCACCTCAAGAAATGAGATAGGCAGTCATGAATTTAAAGCTGTGTAAATTCCAGAAAATGTACCCTAGTTTGTAAACGCTATAACTTTTGCGCAAACCAATAAATATACGCTTATTGACATTTTTTTTACTAAAGACATGTGGCTGAATACATTTTGGCCTAAATGTATGACTAAAATTGAGTTTATTCGATTTTTCTTATAACAAAAAGTAGAAAATATCATTTTTTTTCAAAATTTTCGGTCTTTTTCCGTTTATATCGCAAAAAATAAAAATCGCAGAGGCAATCAAATACCATTAAAAGAAAGCTCTATTTGTGGGAAGAAAAGGACGCAAATTTTGTTTGGGTACAACATTGCATGTCCGCACAATTTACAGTTAAAGCAGCGCAGTGCAAAATTCTGAATTCACCTCTGGTCCTTTAGCTACCAAATGGTCCGGGGCTTAAGTGGTTAATTCAGCACACAGAAAAATATAAACCAAAGTCCACTTATCTTCCAGCATAAATCAAAGTCCTGCTTGTCTTCAGCACAAAAATAAACCAAAGGAAAGACACATACAGTTTTGTAGGGGAACTTCCAGAGCCCTTGCTGAATCTTTCCAAGCTCCCAGCAAACAGACAGCTCCTCTCCACAGGTGCAATCCTCATACTCCTTCCACACCACATCTAGCATCACTTCCTGTTTTATGAGCTGTCTTCCTGGAAGCTCTTAACCCCCTGTGTGCTGACTCCCAGTGGTCAGGAGTGGAGGCTCTATCCCACCCGAATGTCACTTTAGAGCCTCCGAAATTCCGGGCCCCAAATACCTCTCTATTAAGACAAAGAGGACTGCGAGCCAGTCCTCTCTGGACTATTTATTTTGCCAGGAATTCCTCACCCATTGGGTGACCTCCTGAACACTATTACCACTCGTTAAAGGGACCATAACCCAAATATTGGTGCTACATAGCACCCGTCCAGGACCCAACCTTGGCGTCCTGTACAACATATAAAAATGTATACATATATATATACATATATATATATATATATATATATACATAGATCTCCATACCTGCGGTACATGTATATCTGGGCATATATTAAAAACCCAAGCAAGCATATAGGCATATGCCACTCTGTACCTGATATGAATAAATACGGGGAAAAGGGAGGGAAATAGAACAATATGATTACTTAAGCTGATTTATATGGAGGTGTGTAGGTAATGGTAGGGGGGGGTTTGGGGAGCAAAAAAGAGGGCGGGAGAAAAAGAAGGGGGGGGGGGGGGTGGGGAAGGAAAGGGGGGTAAATGTACGTCTAAATTCTGAAAAGAATCTTAGACAAAAACAGGTGGCAATATAGGAGATCATAAGAAGTGATAGGGTAAAATTAAGTATATACGTACACACATGTATAGAAGAATATATACACATGTACATGTAGATATTTGGGAAGGGGGGATATATAATATAGTATGGGATCTATAGGGGGGGACAAGAGGGAGGAAAAGACACATACAACTGTACATCCAAATTCTGAAAAAAATCTTGGACAGAAACAGGTTGTAATAATGGTGATATTGGATTTATATAACACATGCATAAGAGAATATACACACATATATATATATATATATATGTATATATATATATATGTATGTATATATATATATATATATATATACACACATATATATATATATACATAAATACACATGGATGCATACATATATATATATATATATATACACACACACACACACACACACACACAGATGGTAGGAACATATTGAAATATATAGTATGGAGTCTATAGGAAGGGGGGGTGGGGAGGGAAACCACAGAGAAGGGGTAGCATGGGATCAACAGGATGCAGGAAGGCATAGGGCTTCGGTCAAAATATACTTACAGAACGAAAAGCCCGCCACCCCCATATAAGAATAGAGATAAGTTAAAAACCTGTGATAAGGATGAGATAAATGTTATTATGAATTATATAAACAACAACATGTACTAATAACGATGGGATATATCTGGGAGATTGTTATGTGTATACATATACATAAACATATACATATAGACACACACACACCCAAGCATAGATACGTATACATACACACACACTAGTATGCATACAAACAAAAAAAATATAAAAAATCCAACAACATTATTTTACCATTACTTGGTCAGTGAAAACCAGCATGGGATGACTATAAGACAGTGGCTATTTCAATGCCTTCATTCAAACCACCAGGCGAGAGAACATCCAGGGTATATATCCAAAATGTCTCCCGAGCACATAGTTTTTTGAAACTTTCGGCATCAGTCATGGTGTTTGGGATCTGTTCTATGATCCAGACACTTAGACCAGTGGTTGATTTCTGATGGTGTTCTGAAAAATGTCGTGGGACGCTGTGCATATCTTTACCACCTTCTATCAGGCATCGGTGTTGACCGAAACGCTGTCTTAAAGGACAGATGGTTCGGCCAACATAGATCAGCCCACAGGGGCATGTGAGGCTGTATACAACAAAATTAGAGGAACAGTTGTAGAAGTGATCGAGCTGATACGTTTTTCCTTTGTTTCACACGGCAAAAAATCTTTCCACTACAAAGGAACAAGTCTTACAGCGGGCTTTATTACACCTATACATGCCTACTATAAGGATAAGGGTAATAGGGGTGGTGATGGTTTGATCGGTTTTAAATTTGCTAGGGGCAATTTTATTTTTGAGATTAGGGGCTTTTCGGTAAGTAACTCTCGGTTTAGGTGGGAGGGCAGTTTTGAGAAGGGGATCTTGTAATAGGATATTCCAGTGTTTGTCAAGAATACTCTCCATTTTTTTGTACTGATAGTGAAAAGTGGTGATAAATCTCATGGAATGGTCAATTGGGTTTTTTTGTACTTTGGCAGGTTTACCTTTTGCATAGTGATCATAGGCTTGGTCTACCAATGTTTTGGGGTATGCCTTGTCGGCAAATTTCGTTTTCAGTGCAGTACTGAGTGTGTTGTAGTCAGCGTCGAGTGTGCAGTTATTGCGTAGACGGCAAAATTGCCCCATGGGTATATTTTTTGTCCATTTTGGGTAGTGACAACTATTATAATGAAGAAAAGAGTTGCCTGCTGTAGGTTTTGTGTAATTTTTGGCAATGATCAATTCCTCATTATGGCTAAGTTCTAAATCTAGGAAGGGTAAGCTGTTTTGGTCGGAGACCTGGGTGAAACTTAAGCCATAGGGATTATTGTTACAGTGGCTGACAAAAGAATTGATCGAGTCGGGTAGGCCATCCCAGATCACAATAAGATCATCAATGTACCGACCAAAAAAAATAAGGTTAGGGGAATAGGGATTGTTCTGAGAAATAAAATTATTCTCCCAATAGCCCATGGCCAGATTGGCATAGGAGGGGGCAAAATTGGCTCCCATTGCGGTCCCCCTTTATTTCTCAGAACAATCCCTATTCCACTAACCTTATTTTTTTTGGTCGGTACATGGACGATCTTATTGTGATCTGGGATGTCAAGTCAAGAAAGCGTGGGATCCGATGGAAATTAGAAAGGGAATAAAACAACTAGAAGAGAGGAAAAATATAGTAATAAGACCAGCGGATAAAGGAGGGGCCATTGTTATCTTATCGAAGGACTTATATAAACAAGAAATGGAGAGACAGCTTGAGGATGAACATACATATCAGAAACTGCTGAGTAAACCCACTTTGCAATACAAAAAGGATTTGGGGAAATTGGTAGAAAAGGGAAAGGAGAAAAAACTCTTGAAAGAAAAAGAAGCAATATACCTGGTTCCTAATACATGTCGGATACCAGTTATATATATTCTGCCAAAAGTACATAAAAATAAAGAAAATCCCCCTGGTAGACCCATTGTAAATGGGATAAATTCAGTGGGAGCAAGATTGGGAGAGTATCTTGATACATTTTTACAACCAGTAGTCAAAGAAACACAATCTTATCTAAAAGACACAAAGCACCTTATTCAACTACTAGAAGCCACCATATTGGACGATGAACCTATTTTTTTCGCTACGGCGCATGTAGCTTCATTGTACACCAATATCAGTCATGAAGATGCCCTAGCAGCTACCATATGGGCTTTAAGGAAATATAGCAGTTTGAAGTGCAAGCAGAGAAATTTTCTTTTGGAATGTCTAGACTACAGTCTGAATCACAATTATTTCTGGTTTGACTCCCATTACTATAAACAAATAAAAGGGGTGGCTATGGGGGCTAAATTTTCCCCCAGTGTTGCCAACCTCCATATGGCATTATGGGAAGATGACTCGATATACAAAAATAGTCCCTCCCAACTGATTATGTATAAACGGTATATCGACAATATATTTTTAATCAGGAAAGGGGAGAAAGATAGAATTCAGCCAGGAATTAGAAGTAAATGATAAAAATATCAGGCTGTCCTGGAATATAGATGAACTAAAAATAAATTTTTTGGACTTGGAAATCTGGCAAGAAGAAAGAATTATTAAAACCAGAACTTTCTTCAAAACAGTGGATAGGAATAGTTATCTTCCAACTGATAGCTGTCATCATGCACCCTGGCTAATGAACATTCCTAAGGGACAGCTAGTGAGGCTGAGAAGAAACTGCACTACAGAGTCAGAGTTCAGACAACAAGCTGAATTCATTGGGGAACGATTCCGTGACAAGGGATATGATCAGGACTTCCTTCAAAAGAAGATCGACGAAGTAGGCAGTATGGAAAGAAATAACCTTCTCAGAAATAAAGAAAAAGAAAAGATGAACTATGCAGAGGTTCCACTGATTCTCGACTACAATATGCAGTTTAAAAAATTAGAATCCATTATCCGGAAACATTGGAATGTCCTCAAAGCTGATCGTCATTTGACCCAAATACTACCTTAGTTTCCAAAATGTATTTATAGAAGGGCCCCTACCCTTCGTAACATTCTAGCCAAGAATGTGTTGGACCCTCCCACGAAGAAGCCCTTTTCCTTTTTTGAAGGAAAGGGCTTCTATCTATGTAAGTATTGTTATGCCTGTAGGCACACTAAGTTTAAGAAATCCAAGAAAGATGAGTTTGTAGCCACTCCTACAGGAAAGAAGTATGCCATCAAAGAATTTATCTCATGTAAGACAGAGGGGGCTGTCTACATGTTGGAGTGTTCATGTAAACTCCAATATGTGGGCAGAACTAAAAGGCCCCTCTGGAAACGTTTGAGGGAGCATGTTCAAAATATAAAATCTGGCTTTCCCAAGCATAGTGTATCTAGGCACTTTGCCGAATGTCATGGGAAAGATCCTATCTCTCTCTCTCTTTGGGGTATTGAAAGATTTAATCCCCACTGGAGAGGAAGCAATAAAGTCATCACTCTCAGCCAAGCTGAATCTCATTGGATTTTTGAGCTACAGTCGCTTGCCCCTTCAGGTCTTAATATTGAGTTTGATTTAAATTGTTTTATTTAAAATTATTAGATATGTATTATGATCGGTATTTTATTTCATTGGGTAAATCAATTTTTTTATTTTTTTTCCTTCTTAATCTTTCTTCTTCTTTTCTTCCTCCCCTTTGTTCCCTGTTTTGTCTGTTCTCCTTTTCTTTTATTCTTTTTTTTTTTTCTTTCTGTTTTTCTCTTCTCCTTTTCTTTCTCCCTTTTGTTTCCTGTTTTGTCCGTTCTCCTCGTCTTCTTTCTTTTACTCTTTTTCTTTCATTTTCTCTTCTCTTCTCTTTTCTTCCTCCCTTTTGTTTCCTGTTTTGTCCGTTCTCCTTTTTTTTTTTTTTTATATATGTATATTGTTTCTATATATGTATAGTTTTGTGTTTTTGCCTGATGTTTCACTAGGAAGGACCTTACCCTGATCCCCCGGGGCGTTAGGCTCCTGACGGGGACTGAGGTACATCACGTGGTCCGACTGGCCGAAACCAGACAGACCCCTTTCTCTGGAGGGTCTGCCGAAACAGACACACCCAAGTACTAGGTGGGGCTCCCCCGAAGGGAGACCCCATGAGAGCAGGCGAACCAGGCCAGAAGACCATGTCCACCTACTCCCAAGTCGTTCAGGGCAGGCCCGAGGACCTACACCCTACTAAACACACTGTGACAAACGTGAACACCAAACAAAAAAATACAAAAAAGTGACAACACAAGGGGATAAATAAAAAGAAAGTGGGGAGAAGGAAGGTGGGAGAGTGAAAAGTGGCCATTGTGCTATACAATGGCCAGGCCCTCCGGCCAGGAATAAAAAATTCCTCCGGTCCTAGCCAAAAGGCCCGGCCCAGGAGGCAGGTGCTAAAAAGGTGTGACATGGTGCAGTGACCGCGGTGCCATATATCAATGTGACCCTCACTCACATGTGATCATCTGGCACCCTTGGACTGCCACTCCAAGGGCACATGCACCATGTGCTTTTCGGCTCCTATCCGACCCCCCGACCGGTCAGTGCAGCCCTCTGTCCCGCTGATAGAGAGCCCTTCAAGGTTTTCTCAGGGAGAGCTGCCCCATCTACAGCCTCCACCGATACTAGCCCTTCCAGACTCCCATCAACCCGGCGGATTTGCATGGCCGCACCCCGCTCAGAAACAGGGATTAGCCAGCTCCTCCCTCCGGATCGCCAACAAGGACAGCACTTACACCATCCAGCCAGAAGGCCAGAATAAGACTCGGCAAAAAGACCAGACCAAATGCAGCATTCCATCCTCACCAGGAGCACCCTTCCAGACGACTCAGACTCGACCGCACCGGCCCCCAGTTTACTTCGGGCAGCTCGGCATGGCTCCTGCTGAAACCATCCTTCCAGGTGCTAATGATGCCGTTGGGTTCGCATCAGCCCCCCACAGATAGGAGGTACTTCAGCGCCCCCTCTGGCAACTGATAAGAACAGATACTACACTTGGTTTTTAGAGTTTTTTTTTTTTTTTTTAAAAGCCCATGGCGTGTGAAACACACCCAAAAACTCCACCCGGTGCCAAAAAAAGTGCACACACATAAAGAGTGACACAAAACGTGCAACGGGTGTTACACTTGTCCTCCACTAGGAAGGACCTTACCCTGATCCCCCGGGGCGTTAGGCTCCTGACGGGGACTGAGGTACATCACGTGGTCCGACTGGCCGAAATACCATAAAAAGAAAGCTCTATTTGTGGGAAGAAAAGGACGCAAATTTAGTTTGGGTACAACATTGCATGTCCGCACAATTTCCAGTTAAAGCAGCGCAGTGCCAAATTCTGAAAACACCTCTGGTCCTTAAGCTGCATAATGGTCCGGGGCTTAAGTGGTTAAAATGACAGCTCCCGAAAAAACAGCCGTTTTTAAAACTTATTTTTGCATTGATACATGTCCCCTGGGGGAAGAACCCGGGTCCCCAAACCCTTTTTAGGACAATAACATGCATATTAGCCGTTATAATTAGCACTTTAGATTTGGAACGTTCGCGTCCATTGTATTTAATAGGGTTCTAACGTTCGCACCAACTTTCGGTCCGTTCGCAGGTTCTGGTGCGAACCGAACCAGGGGGTGTTCGGCTCATCCCTACTGGTGAGCTGCTGCTGTTGGTATTTACTATCTGCTGCTAGAAAGACTAAGCCCTTTAGGAATTGATCATACCACCATCTCACAGTCTTATTGCTGGTTGCAATGATACCATTGGGTCCCAACGCTAGCCGGCTGAAGAGATAGAACTAAAGACTGCCCCTTTACAGCTGCTCAACAGAGAACTTTACATATTGCTTATGCTGAGAGGTACCTCTTAGGGGACACAGCAGCATATCCTAGCCATTCTCCCCAAGTACACTCTAGACAAGTTATAGTACTCTTTATTGCTGACTTTGCTAATTTATGTAATGATTCCAGTCTAGTGCTACAGAACTCTATTCTAAATTACTTTGGCATAGTGATTATGCTGTCTAGCAGACAATGTATGAACCTACCTTCTGTGTGTTCATTTATGCTCAGACTGCCATTTACTTTAACCCGTACCAATACATTAAGATAATTTACCACTAAACAGACATGTGTCTACTTCCTGGTGCTAATTCACAACCAAATTAAAAGGTACTTGTGTTCTTATAAGTGCTTGCAGTAACTTTCATTCAACCAGGTGTGTCAGAGGGGCTGAGGGTGTTCTTGGAATCGAGGCACAGTACAGAGAACCCAAATACCCAAACTGCTCCTTCAGGGGTAGCGCTTTAATAACCAGTTAAGGCTGGCACCTCCCAGCCTTTTAAGAGGCTTCTGATGCCGGGAGGCGGGGCAAGGTTTCTGATCCCATGACCATCGTGATTTGCTGTCACATCGGTCACATGATCGAAACGCTCCAGATCACAAGTAAAGATCGTGCGTGCACTCAGCGCAGCTCTGTTTACATTCTGGTAGACATTTATGCGACCGTTTGGCGTTAAGGCCCATCCAGCGAGAGGCTGAATATATGCTTAACCATGATTTAAAGTGCATTGGTCCTACCATGGTGAGTTGGAGTGCCATGGTCCTACCATGGAGGACTAGAGCCCATTGGTCCCACCATGAAGAAATAGAGTGCTTTGCTCCTACCACAGAGGATTGGAATGTGTTGGTTCTTCAACCAAATCCTACCATGACATTTGTCAGTCAATGGTGGGAATGCAATTTTTGCATTAGGTGCTATTGCTTTCCAAAGAAAATGTTTAAAGGCAGCTCTTAGTCCACCAAGCCTCTCCGACCCCCAGAAATGTTACCGTCTGCTCATGCATTAGTCATGCCAAACCTCAATTCTGATTTGTATCATCCCGGAAAGATGAGAGACAAACTGCCCATTTTAATTTTTCCTCATGATGTTACTTTTATCCCCAGCTGTCACAAAAAAAAGTCTACAGATAGATCTGACTTATGTAGATAGAAAAAAAAATCACCATCCTCCTCTGCCTGCAGGTTAAATTTTATTTATTTATTTTTTCTGCACTTGCCTTGTCTATCCCCCATTTGGAAGATATTGTAACAAGCGTGCACTTTGTGAACTGATATATTAGCAGACTTGTAAGGCTGCCAGTGCACACAGACAGGTATTATGTCTAATATTTGAATTCAGCTGTGTGTTTGATGCAGCACACGCTTCATTGATAACCATTTTACCTGCTTTACAAGTAAACTCTGTGAAAGCTCCAGGGATTTTGGTGCTAAAAAAAAAATCCTGCAAAATAGCCATTATTTTTCTGCGCTCACATCTGTTCTTTTTTTCCCAAGCTGCCTGTTAGAGCAGAATAAAGCAAATTCACCTCTTTATTCCATACCATTATAGTACACTGGGGATTGGGAAGATCACACTGCATACAAGGTCACAGTGGGGTCTACCAGTGTTCAATACCACAGCTTTATATCTGTCTTTAACGGTTACTGTCAGGAGGTCATAATTATAGTAAGTGGGATTAACCATCACATCTCCAGCTCCTTAGAACATTATCCTTACAGCTTCCTGTACCAGCCCCCCCCCCCCCCCCAATGTTTCTGTGCTGCAGCTTTGAATTAACATTCAGAGTCATGGAACAGGAATGGCCTCTATTTGTGCTGCTTTCAGCATTAGATTATAGGCTGTAATCACCCAGTAACCTTCACTGTGTGGAATAACCTTGGGAACAAGTTAAAATGGCCACATAAAAGCTATTCACTGCAAGCGCTGCTTTACAAGACACGATTTTCACATTAATGTACGCATTTCTGCTGTAGTGGGTAATGCCGCAAATCATCCGGTCATTTTATTGCCATATTTGGTTGTGGCTGGCTAAAGCATAGACATGATTGTTGGTCATTTGTTTAACCACATCGCGTCTGGAGCAATTTTTTTATTTTTCTGATACATGTCAAATTTTGCATGTTTTTGTTAGAAAATTACGTAGAACCTCCAAACAAGTATCCATTTTCTGAAAGCAGTGGCCCTGGAGAATAAAATCGTGGTAATTGCAGTTTTTTATGTTGCTTGATATTTGAGCAGCTTTTTATCAAGAGCATATTTTCAGGAAAAAATACACTAAAATACATTTTAGTGCACACTAACACAATAAAATACCCAATTTTAGTAAAATATATGTAGTACACAAACCTTTTTCTCACCTGGCTCCCTTGCAAGTCAAGGCACACCGTGCTATATGCCCGTACCCTCCTGTTTGAAGAGGTTAAGCAGTGTTCATAAATTTGGGTCTTTCAGCGAGTCACCCTTCCCACTGGTTCTCTCCCCCAGAGAATGGGGCCAAGTCTCTGTTTCTTCCCCCAAAGAAAATAATGTCCAGAAGTACTTTAACTCCAACAGAGAGTTTATTTTCTATTTTCTGCGTAATAGATAGAGACAGGTGGATGAAAGAAGAAATAGTGTGGAGAATAGGTCTAGGCACAACCAACAATCTCATCGCCACTCGATCCCGAGTGGGTTTAGCTCACCCGGATAGTCCTCTCTCAAAGTCCTAGCAGCCGGTGTGGAGCTCGAACAGTTCCGCCACCCTATCCCCTCCTGGGACAGGCGTTTGAAATCCTCTAACCTCTGTAGACTTCAAGAACAAGACAATGCCAATTGGGCACTCTACAGGTTAGCTTCCTCAAATAACAGATCCTTCCCTCTGACAGGTTACCAGGCCTCTCCCGAGACAGCAATCTTCTATTACTCATCTCCTCAATGGGACTAATCCTCCCCTGGCTTCCTCTTGGTCAGAGCAGGTACCCTTCCCCGGGCTCCCTGGGACTCTTCTTTCGGGGACAGGCCCTAGCTGAAGGTGCTAGGCCCACTAGTAGAGTTGCAGGCCCCAGGCTAAAGGTGCCTGAGCCTGATCGCACCCACACGTACCCCGGCCATGAGTGCCATAGGAGGTGGGGTACGTGTCTACTCCTCCGACTCTTCTGACTCCCACCACTCCCACCACACTGGTCTATCGCGTCTGCCCCTTAAGTACCCTCTCCCGGCATGCACAGCAGGTCGACCACGCCCACTGTACCGCTGCCGAGAGAGGACACCCCAAGGCGTAGCAATGCCACCCCTGGCTCAACCCTGATCTGATGTGACAGCGCCACCTACAGGCCGCATGGAACCACACACCAGGCAGCATCACATAGGCAGAAGCAAAACCTAGCAATGAGAATGGTCTGAGCCTGACTAATAGCTCAGACCAGCCCCTAAATTTAACCACATAACACCCCTAAAAGTAAAGACCCGCTACATATAAATAGGGTTGTGTTGAGTAAAGAGATACCAAACATGTCAAGCCTCAAAATTGCACGTTCCCCTGAAATAGCAAAAACCTAAAGCACACAGAGATAACCATGAATGAATTATGGTCCTAAAATTATTTCTCTCACTCCAACCATTGCGGCAATACCTCACATGTGTGGCTCAATTTCTGTTTAAATACATGTGTGCACCCTTACATTGCATTAGCATTTGTGTGTATGAAGGGGGTGCTTTGAATTATTTTTTTGATGATTTTTAATGATTTTGATTAAGTAGAATTTTTTTTAATACTTTGATTTGTTTTTTCTTTTTATTGCTACCACATCGGGCTTATCAAGCCCCCAGTGTGAAAGCATTGACAGTTGACAGGTTCTCCTTATGGAGACACCAGGGGTCTGTTAGACTGGGCTGAAGAACTGCCCAGATCACAGTATATCACCAGTTGAAAATATAATAGCAAGCTCATGGCTGCAGCTGCTGTTTTAACCTCTTGAAGTCCAAGCTGTTTACAAATGGCCTAGGAATAACAAGTGGTTAAAGAGAAAAGCCCCGTACACACGATCGGTTTGACTGATGAAAAACAGTTTCATCGGATATCCGATGGACAAATCCATCGGATGAAAATCCATAGGTTATCCGATCGTGTGTACGGGGCAAAACAGTCACAAATGGGTGTATTTAATGTGAATTTTCTATAACCTGCAATACGTTTTTACTATAAGTGGGATTTTTGGTTTAACCATCCTTTGATTGTTTTCCTTGTTTAAAGTTTTTTTTTTACAGTTTTTTTTGCTGGATGCCCTGGCTGCTTTTATTCCAAATATATTTCAACATGAAACAGAAATCTTTAATCACTACTCTTCTGTCAGTTTTTGATGAAACCTTTATACATGTGTTTTCTATAGTAAATTGTCTGTGCCTCTAGTCTTCCCTCATATAAATAAGGTTCTTCTTGATTTAACTTATCTAGAATATTTACAACGGTCATCTTGTGGTCTTAAGGCTGGAATTAAATATAAGCGGCTGGACTTAAAGATAAATGACTGGACTTAAATCTGAACTAAGTTCTCTCAGCTTTCTCAAATTTTTAATCCTTATGCCACTTTTATTTACAAGCTTAAATTGCTTCCTGGTTTTTGGCCTAGGTCAAAATGGTGTCATACATCTCAGGATTCTTCATGTACATTGTTATCTTTCTTTTTTTTTTTTGTTTCACAATACATTGTTATCTTTCATCTGGTAGAGGGGAAAAAAAATGTCTTTCAGTAAAGCGCACCCTACTGTCCTGAGCTCAGGGGAGATAGTTCCCAGGAAGTAAATGCTACAGAAATCATCTGCCCTTACTCAAGATGGCCATGGCTAGAGATGCAGGGGATTGTCTTTCAAAGTGATTTCTCAACAAAATAAAGCATTGAGACATGGATGGATGGTTGATTTTGATTTGAACATTTAAAACTATTAAATAGCATTTACAGTGCTGTGCTGTAAACTTCCTCATAGCAACACCCATAAATAGGGCTTCAGTCTGGGATGGAGTTACAACCAGCAGAAACTTAGAAAAATATGGCATTTTTAGTACACAATGTGGCCACAGATCAGAACATAAATCAGAATGGGTCCCCAGGGAATAACATAAGGTTTTAAAAATTGTTGTTTTTGGTTTTCTTCAAAGGAAAACTAGATTATTTTAAGCTGTTTTGGATTCATATGTAATTGTGATCAGTTTAATGTAAATTATCTTATCTATGTGTGTTTGTGTGCTGAAAATCTATGTGGTTGTTGACAACTATATGTCAAAATACATGGGCACAAAAAAACGCCTCTAGACTTCAAGGGAATAAATGCACAAAATAAACTGTATACCATGCTAAATAGAACAAAAAACACTACATGCCAAGGGCATATTGGAACAACAATTTCTGCTAGATGCGAAGACATGTGCAGTTATCCATTAAGAATGGATACCATTGGAGATAAAAAAATTAATAAAAAACACTGCTAGATTCCAGAGCCATACATGCACAAAAACTTCTTGAATCCAAAAGTGTAGAAAGCCTGCTACAAGCCAGTAAGATTGGGAATCTTTATTTTGAGCCCAAGCAGGCATAAACCACATTTAATATCAGGACCACAGTACAGAAGAAGTTACTAAAATTACCTCCGCCGTGTGATCATATTTATTGATGTTATTTACTCTGTTTTGATCTATTATGCAGAATTATTCCTGTTTAAATGGTGTTACATAGTTAGTCAGGCTGAAATAAAGACAAAAGTCTATCTAGTTCAACCAATAGAAAATAAACAAATAGAAAACCCCCATATACAGAATTCTACCTTCAATTAATCCAGAGGAATTTAAAAAAAACATAATAAAGCCCAATTTGCTTCAGTGGGGTAAAAAATCCTACAAGATCCCTCAGACAGCAATCAGATATTCCCTGGATCAACAATCTCTGGTGTTATTACCCACAATTTTCCAGTTATATTTTGTGCATTTAGAACACTCTATTGAGCTGGCCAGAACTAGTTCTGTGAAGAAGCCTTTGCATATATGGAGATTACATTTCTTTGCCTCCAGATGTAAAGAGTGCCCTCTTGTCCTCTGTGATGACCTTAAAGTGAATAACTCAACACCAAGTTCACTATATGGACCACGTATATATTTATATACTGTATGGTGATCATATCCCCCCTTAATCGCCTCTTCTCAAGAAAGAATAATGAGCGTAAATGCAGAATATTAATGCATTCTGGTCATTGGAATACATTTATGCTCATATGCACATGTATATGTGCGTTTAAAGCGGTTGTATACCCTATTTTTGAACTTTTACCTACAGGTAAGCCTATAATAAGGCTTACCTGTAGGTAAAAAGAATATCTCCTAAACCTGTACACTTTAGGAGATATTCCCCTCGCAATGAGCCGCTGACTGCAGCGGCGCATGTGCAGCGGGGATTCTCGGCTAAAGCCCGGCAGCTGCCAGACCTTGCCGACGCGCGGGAGTGACGACATCGCCGCTCCAGCCACTCACATCGCTGGAGCGGCGATACCCGGAAGACACGCCGAGGCAAGATGACATCTCCCTCGGCGTGGACCAGGTAAATTCCCAACGCCTCGTTCTAAGGTAAGTATTTCATAATGAGCTAGTATGCGGTGCATACTAGCTCATTATACCTTTTGCCTTTCAGGTATGAAAAAAAAAAAAAAAAAAGCAGCAGCGGATATACAACCGCTTTAAAGCGGAGGTTCACCCAAATTACTGACTTAATGCTATACACTTCTGTGCATAGCATAGATGCGCAAATGACAAAAAAATATTTTATAAGTGTTGTATTTACCTTTATATATTCTGTTTCTTTATGTTACTTCCTGTCTTACTCCCGCGGGAGTGGGCGTGTGCATTCCTTTTCCCCGACTCCTGGGAGCTAAGTGTAAACATTCCCAGGAGTCAGTGCGGATCGCTGCTGCGTGCGAAATCTCGCGAGATCATCTGCTCTCCCTCCCCGTACTGACCTGTGTATTTTTGGTTGCCATCACAACGGGGCGGGAACTTCCGACGCCTCCGCCCGTTGTGATGGCAACCAGGAAGTGTTGACGGCGCTGCTCGCCGTCAACACTTATCACGTCAGATAGAGCGGTGAATGCCGGGAGACGCGCATTCACCGCTACCCGGAAGTCTGTGCTTGTGGGCTTCACAATGCCCACAAGCAAAATGGAAAACAGCAACCTTTTTTATAAACGTTTCTTTTTTACCAAAACGGACGGGGGATGTAATAAAGCGCAGGGCAAGTGAGTACTAAACTAGTAATCTGTAACCACATTTAATGGACTGAAAAAAAAATAACTATGGACCGCGGAACCTCCGCTTTAAGTGATTATACATATACTGTACATGCATAAATTATCCTCATAAACTTCTCTCTTATTGCAGCTTTGTTTCTTGTTTATTCTTCTTTCTTTTGATACGTCTAAAAAAACAAGGAGAGAGGCGCCTCTGAGATAGATATCAATACAACATTTATTAATAGTAATATTCACTCACATGTGGAATGAAGTAGTAGTATTCAGCTGGGTGGAAGAGTAGAGGGACTACAAGTCACAGTAGGTCCATGGAGCTATAAAATGAAAATTGAAGCAGCACTAAGTGTCAGTGAATACAATAACCATGCTATAACTGATAAAAACCAGCAAAACACTAACAAAACACTATTGAATGTGCTAATTAGAACAATACTAAACACTAATATAAGTAGTACTGTAATAAATATAGTGAAAACTTGCAATACATGCAAAACAAAGTCTTGATAAGTCTTAATAAGTCCCCAGAGGGATAAAGTGCAAAAAAAGTCCAAAACACTAAAAAAGATAAAGTGCTATTATTCCATAGTCATCAGCGGCCAAAAGGCAGACAGGGAGTAAAAGACAGGTGTGGAAATCCAGCTTATTGCATCAGAGATATCAGGGGTCAGTAGGGAACCACTGGGCATACACAATCCTCCACCGTAAACACCAGCCTCTCACCTTAATGATGGACCCCAAGGGATCAGACACAGCCTCAAACAATCTCCACTGCTCCAGATAGTCGCATTCAGCTCTTTTGTGTGGATAGGGATCACTGCAAGGCTCTCCACCACTTCCCGTAGTTGTTCCTTGGGTTAAATTTTTCTCCTTGGTATTATAAACAAAACAAAGGGGACTCCATGGTGAAGTAAGTATAAGTAGCCCAAAAACCGGCATTTAATTAAAGGTAAAACAGCATAAAAACATATAAAACCATAAGGTGGATAAAAAACGGCAAAAAACGGGTTTGACGGGTTCGGCCGAACTTCGGAAAAAAGTTCGGGTTCGGGACCGAACTTTGACCCGAACCCGAACCCGAACCCCATTGAAGTCAATGGGGACCCGGACTTCTAAGGACTAAAAAGGCTCTAAAAAAGTAATGGAAAGGGCTAGAGGGCTGCAAATGGCAGCAAAATTTTGTTAAGAGCATGGCAAGTGCTCTGCAAACAAATGTGGATAGGGAAATAACTTAACCACTTAACGACCGCTCACTGTATATATACGTCGGCAGAATGGCACCAACAGGCACAATCACGTAGAGTGTACGTGATTGCCTTTGTATAGTTGGGGGGTCCAATCGGACCCCCCTTCTGTACAGTGAGCGGTGGCTAAGTGTCCGGGAGCGTTCCGGGATGAGGGGGCAGCCATTCGTTTCTGGCCACCCCCTCGCGATCGCTCCCGGCGAATGGAAATGCCCCCTCTGTCTGTGTCAGACAGAGGGAGCAGGAGGAAGTGATGTCATCTCTGGTGCGGCGCTCACATATACCGAGCGCCGTACAAGAGAAGACATCAGGTCAGTGCACACAACACTACACTGACACCAGGACACATAGGGACATAAATCGCCCCCCAGGCCCCCCCAGACACCCCAGATCACCCCCTAGATCACCCCCCCAGCCCCCAGTCACAGTGTCACTGATTGCAGTGACCATTTATTTAGTGATCACTGCAATCAGTGACATTTGTGACTGTAAAAGTGTCACCAAAGTTTAGTCTTAGGTCCAGTGTAGCCCCCTAACCCCCCCTAATAAAGGTTTAACCCCCTGATCATCCCCCAGATAACCCTTTCACCGCCTATCACCACTGTCGCTTAGCGATCATTTTTCTGATCGCTGTCTTAGCGTCAGTGATGCCGATCGGCAGCCAGTAATTTTTTTTAGGTTCGCCGCAGGTTTTTATAGCGTCAGGTACCCCAATATATTATCTAATAAAGGTTTAACCCCCTTGATCGCCCCCCAGGTAACCCTTTCACCCCCTATCACCACTGTCACTAAGCGATCGTTTTTCTAAACGCTGTCTTAGTGTCTGTGATGCAGATCGGTAGCCGGTAATTTTTTTTAGGTTCGCCGCAGGTTTTTATAGCGTCAGGTACCCCAATATATTATCTAATAAAGGCTTAACCCCCTTGATCGCCCCCCAGGTAACCCTTTCACCCCCTATCACCACTGTCGCTAAGCAATTGTTTTTCTAAACGCTGTCTTAGTGTCGGTGATGCAGATCGTAGCCAGTCATTTTTTTTAGGTTCGCTGCATGTTTTTATAGCGTCAGGTACCCCAATATATTATCTAATAAAGGTTTAACCCCCTTGATCGCCCCCCAGGTAACCCTTTCACCCCCTATCACCACTGTCACTAAGCGATCGTTTTTCTAAACGCTGTCTTAGTGTCTGTGATGCAGATCGGTAGCCGGTAATTTTTTTTAGGTTCGCCGCAGGTTTTTATAGCGTCAGGTACCCCAATATATTATCTAATAAAGGTTTAACTCCCTTGATCGCCCCCCAGGTAACCCTTTCACCCCCTATCACCACTGTCACTAAGCGATCGTTTTTCTAAACGCTGTCTTAGTGTCTGTGATGCAGATCGGTAGCCGGTAATTTTTTTTAGGTTCACCGCAGGTTTTTATAGCGTCAGGTACCCCAATATATTATCTAATAAAGGTTTAACCCCCTTGATCGCCCCCCAGGTAACCCTTTCACCCCCTATCACCACTGTCGCTAAGCAATTGTTTTTCTAAACGCTGTCTTAGTGTCGGTGATGCAGATCGTAGCCAGTAATTTTTTTTAGGTTCGCCGCATGTTTTTATAGCGTCAGGTACCCCAATATATTATCTAATAAAGGTTTAACCCCCTTGATCGCCCCCCAGGTAACCCTTTCACCCCCTATCACCACTGTCACTAAGCGATCGTTTTTCTAAACGCTGTCTTAGTGTCTGTGATGCAGATCGGTAGCCGGTAATTTTTTTTAGGTTCGCCGCAGGTTTTTATAGGGTCAGGTACCCCAATATATTATCTAATAAAGGTTTAACCCCCTTGATCGCCCCCCAGGTAACCCTTTCACCCCCTATCACCACTGTCGCTAAGCAATTTTTTTTCTAAACGCTGTCTTAGTGTCGGTGATGCAGTTCGTAGCCAGTAATTTTTTCTAGGTTCGCCGCATGTTTTTATAGCGTCAGGTACCCCAATATATTATCTAATAAAGGTTTAACCCCCTTGATCGCCCCCCAGGTAACCCTTTCACCCCCATCACCACTATCGCTAAGCGATCGTTTTTCTAAACGCTGTCTTAGTGTCGGTGATGCAGATCGGTAGCTGGTAATTTTTTTTAGGTTCGCCGCAGGTTTTTATAGCGTCAGGTACCCCCATATATTATCTAATAAAGGTTTTAACCCCCTGATTGCCCCTAGTTAACCCTTTCACCAGTGATCACCATATAAGTGTTACGGGTGACGCTGGTTAGTTAGTTTGCTTTTTATAGTGTCAGGGCACCCGCCGTGTATATAACCCAATAAAGGTTTAACCCCCTGATCGCCCGGCGGGTGATATCAATTAGGTTTTAGCGTCAGAGAGGGTCTGAGTCACACCCCAGGCAGCGTCAGGTTAGTGCCAGTAACGCTAACACCCACGCGTGAAGCATACACCCCCCTTAGTGGTATAGTATCTGAACAGATCAATATCTGATCTGATCAGATCTATACTAGCGTCCCCAGCAGTTTAGGGTTCCCAAAAACGCAGTGTTAGCGGGATCAGCCCAGATACCTGCTGGCACCTGCGTTTTGCCCCTCCGTCCAGCCCAGGCCACCCAAGTGCAGTATCGATCGATCACTGTCACTTGCAAAACACAACACACATAACTGCAGCGTTCGCAGAGGCAGGCCTGATCCCTGCGACTCCAGTGCTGTAGGAGGTGATTTCACCACCACAGTTAAAAAAAAAAGCAAATATGCCGAAGCATTGGGGCAGCAGGGGCGGAGGAGCGATTTTGCTCCTAATGCCGCGTACATACGGTCGAAATTCCGACGGAGGCTTGCCCGTGGAAAAGTCCGACCATGTGTGTGCGGCATAACTTTTTTGCGGGAGGATGCCCCCATGCTTCGGCATATATAAATGGTGCGTGTATGCCCATCATTGGAAGTGGGTGGATGAAGGGCGGTATTCTAATGGTGGGCATACCCACCGATCAATCTCTTTTTTCGTTCAGCCAACTGGCTGCATGAAATAAAAAGATTACAATACATGTCCAACAAGGACCAGCAACGTACTGGTATGTTGCTGGACTTTGAATGTTTATACCAGAATGATGCCTGCGGGTTTAGGTATCATCTTGGTATCATTCTTTTCAGCCTGCGGCCGGCTTTCATGTAAAAGCAATCCTAGTGGCTAATTAGCCTCTGGACTGCTTTTACAAGCAGTGGGAGGGAATGCCCCCCCCCGGATATAAAAAGCGCCATTGGGAAATTGGGAAAGCATTTTATCACACCGATCTTGGTGTGGTCAGATGCTTTGAGGGCAGAGGAAAAATCTAGGGTCTAGAAGACCCCAGTTTTTTCAAAAAAAGAGTACCTGTCACTACCTATTGCTATCATAGGGGATATTTACATTCCCTGAGATAACAATAAAAATGATTAAAAAAAAATACTTGGAAGGAACAATTTAAAAATAAAATAAAAAAGCAAAATTAATAAGAAAAAAAAAAAGAAAAAAAAAAAAAAAGCACCCCTGTCCTGCCCTGCTCTTGCCCAATGGCGAACGCAAGCGTCGGTCTGGCGTCATATGTAAACAGCAATTGCATGTGAGGTATCACCGCGAAGATCAGATCGAGGGCAATCATTTTAGCAGTAGACCTCCTCTGTAAATCTACTGGGGTAACCTGTAAAGGCTTTTAAAGGCTTTTAAAAATGTATGTAGTTTGTCGCCAATGCGCGTTTGTGCGAAATTTTAAAGCATGTCGTGTTTGGTATCTATGTACTCGGCCTAAGATCATCTTTTTTATTTCATCAAACATTTGGGCAATATAGTGTGTTTTAGTGCATTAAAATTAAAAAAAGTGTATTTTTTAACCCAAAAAATGCGTTTGAAAAATCGCTGCGCAAATACTGTGTAGAAAAAAAAATGCAACACCCACCATTTTAATCTGTAGGGCCTTTGCTTTAAAAATATATATAATGTTTTGCCCCTCCGTCCAGCCCAGGCCACCCAAGTGCAGTATCGATCGATCACTGTCACTTACAAAACAAAAACACACATAACTGCAGCGTTCGCAGAGACAGGCCTGATCCCTGCGACTCCAGTGCTGTAGGAGGTGATTTCACCACCACAGTTAAAAAAAAAAAGCAAATATGCCGAAGCATTGGGGCAGCAGGGGCGGAGGAGCGATTTTGCTCCTAATGCCGTGTACATACGGTCGAAATTCCGACGGAGGCTTGCCCGTGGAAAAGTCCGACCATGTGTGTGCGGCATAACTTTTTTGCGGGAGGATGCCCCCATGCTTCGGCATATATAAATGGTGCGTGTATGCCCATCATTGGAAGTGGGTGGATGAAGGGCGGTATTCTAATGGTGGGCATACCCACCGATCAATCTCTTTTTTCGTTCAGCCAACTGGCTGCATGAAATAAAAAGATTACAATACATGTCCAACAAGGACCAGCAACGTACTGGTATGTTGCTGGACTTTGAATGTTTATACCAGAATGATGCCTGCGGGTTTAGGTATCATCTTGGTATCATTCTTTTCAGCCTGCGGCCGGCTTTCATGTAAAAGCAATCCTAGCGGCTAATTAGCCTCTGGACTGCTTTTACAAGCAGTGGGAGGGAATGCCCCCCCCCGGATATAAAAAACGCCATTGGGAAAATGGGAAAGCATTTTATCACACCGATCTTGGTGTGGTCAGATGCTTTGAGGGCAGAGGAAAAATCTAGGGTCTAGAAGACCCCAGTTTTTTCAAAAAAAGAGTACCTGTCACTACCTATTGCTATCATAGGGGATATTTACATTCCCTGAGATAACAATAAAAATGATTAAAAAAAAATACTTGGAAGGAACAATTTAAAAATAAAATAAAAAAGCAAAATTAATAAGAAAAAAAAAAAGAAAAAAAAAAAAGCACCCCTGTCCTGCCCTGCCCTTGCCCAATGGCGAACGCAAGCGTCGGTCTGGCGTCATATGTAAACAGCAATTGCATGTGAGGTATCACCGCGAAGGTCAGATCGAGGGCAATCATTTTAGCAGTAGACCTCCTCTGTAAATCTACTGGGGTAACCTGTAAAGGCTTTTAAAGGCTAAATATATATAATGTTTGGGGGTTCAACATAATTTTCTTGAAAAAAAAAAAATGTTTTCATGTAAACAAAAAGTGTCAAAAAGGGCTTTGTCTTCAAGTGGTTAGAAGAGTGGATGTAAGCTTCCTAATGTTGTGTATAAAATGCCAGAACAGTTCAAAACCCCCCCCCAAATGACCCCATTTTGGAAAGTAGACACCCCAAGCTATATACTGAGAGGCATGTCGAGTCCATGGAATATTTTATATGTTGACACAGTTGCGGAAAAACAACGATTTTTTTTTTTTTTGCACAAAGTTGTCACTAAATGATATATTACTCAAACATGCCATGGGCATATGTGGAATTACACCCCAAAATACATTCTGTTGCTTCTCCTGAGTAGGGATGAGCTTCGTGTTCGAGTCGAACATACGTTCGACTCGAACATCGGCTGTTCGATCGTTCGACGAAGATCGAACGATTTGGGCCGTTCGCGCCAAATTCGAGTGACGCGAACGGCCCACAATGCACTACGCCATCGCAGTGTCATCCAGGCGCTGTTATTGGCCAAGCATGCACTGTGACCCCGCATGCTTGGCCAATCACAGCGCCGGCAGCGAGGAGAGCAATGATTGGCCACAGGCAGGATGCCTGTGGCCAATTATTGCTGAGGGTGTTTAGTACACGCCCCACACTATAAAAGGCCGCCAGCACGGCGGCCTAGTGTAGTGTGTTCCGGAGCAGGGAAAGAGAAGCATAGGCAGGGACAGTGACATTTATTTTTTTCTTGCTTAACCTGGATTCCTTTAGTTTAGGGAAAGAGAAGGATAGGTAGGGAGAGTGTCAGTGTGTTTTATTGTGCGAATCCTTGTTTCTTGGGACAGGGAAGGACAGTGAGGGAATTCTCCTTGTGCTATAGTGTGCTTTAAAAAAAAAAAATTCTAGGGACAGAAAACTATAGGTAGGGAGAGTGTCAGTGTGTTTTACTGTGCGAATCCTTGTTTCTAGGGACAGGGAAGGACAGTGAGGGAATTCTCCTTGTGCTATAGTGTGCTTTAAAAAAACATTTTTTCTAGGGACAGAAAACTATAGGTAGGGAGAGTGTCAGTGTGTTTTACTGTGCGAATCCTTGTTTCTAGGGACAGGGAAGGACAGTGAGGGAATTCTCCTTGTGCTATAGTGTGCTTTAAAAACACATTTTTTCTAGGGACAGAAAACTATAGGTAGGAAGAGTGTCAGTTTCTTTCACTGTGATAATCCTTGTTTCTAGGGACAAAGAAGGAAAGTGAGGGAAATTCTCCTTGTGCTATAGTGTGCTTTAAAAAAACATTTTTTCTAGGGACAGAAAACTATAGGTAGGGAGAGTGTCAGTGTGTTTTACTGTGTGAATCCTTGTTTCTAGGGACAGGGAAGGACAGTGAGGGAATTCTCCTTGTGCTATAGTGTGCTTTAAAAAAACATTTTTTCTAGGGACAGAAAACTATAGGAAGGAAGAGTGTCAGTTTCTTTCACTGTAATAATCCTTGTTTCTAGGGACAAAGAAGGAAAGTGAGGGAAATTCTCCTTGTGCTATAGTGTGCTTTAAAAAAACATTTTTTCTAGGGACAGAAAACTATAGGAAGGAAGAGTGTCAGTTTCTTTCACTGTGATAATCCTTGTTTCTAGGGACAGGGAAGGAAAGTGAGGGAAATTCTCCTTGTGCTATAGTGTGCTTTAAAAAAACATTTTTTCTAGGGACAGAAAACTATAGGTAGGGAGAGTGTCAGTGTGTTTTACTGTGCAAATCCTTGTTTCTAGGGACAGGGAAGGACAGTGAGGGAATTCTCCTTGTGCTATAGTGTGCTTTAAAAAAACATTTTTTCAAGGGACAGAAAACTATAGGTAGGAAGAGTGTCAGTTTCTTTCACTGTGATAATCCTTGTTTCTAGGGACAGGGAAGGAAAGTGAGGGAAATTCTCCTTGTGCTATAGTGTGCTTTAAAAAAACATTTTTTCTAGGGACAGAAAACTATAGGTAGGGAGAGTGTCAGTGTGTTTTACTGTGCGAATCCTTGTTTCTAGGGACAGGGAAGGACAGTGAGGGAATTCTCCTTGTGCTATAGTGTGCTTTAAAAAAACATTTTTTCAAGGGACAGAAAACTATAGGTAGGAAGAGTGTCAGTTTCTTTCACTGTGATAATCCTTGTTTCTAGGGACAAAGAAGGAAAGTGAGGGAAATTCTCCTTGTGCTATAGTGTGCTTTAAAAAAACATTTTTTCTAGGGACAGAAAACTATAGGTAGGGAGAGTGTCAGTGTGTTTTACTGTGCGAATCCTTGTTTCTAGGGACAGGAAAGGACAGTGAGGGAATTCTCCTTGTGCTATAGTGTGCTTTAAAAAAACATTTTTTCTAGGGACAGAAAACTATAGGTAGTGTGAGGGGGTTAACTCGGTAGCGGGTGTGTGTGACCCCCTGGTTGGGCTCCCCACACAAAAACAGGGCCAGCAGACGGAGGTTGTGGTTTTCAAAATCAAAAGGTGCGGTTTATTTCTCTATGTACAGTGACAAAAACACAGCAAAGCCAAAAAGAAACATAAACAAAATAAATCCTGGTCAGTTTGACCTCTGACTAAACATGCAGGTTTCCTAAACTAACAACTGGGATCAGCCTGGTGCTGTCCTAGTCCCTAAGTCCCTGGTTTAGTAAAAGTCCAAACAAATAGCCACACAGGCTTTGCCTCACCGCACAGGGGTTCACTCTCCCTAGACAGTCCACACAGGTCTGGTTCCAGGCATGAGCTAACACCTAATGAATCTGGGAGTTTTTATAGAGGCCTTAAACGAACTGACAGGCTTCAGCTGGTCTCATCAACTCCCTGCCTCACGACGCCCAGCACTCTCCCTAGAGGTATGAGTCATTCATGAGCCCACTAGCCTCAGCTGGGCTTCATCAACTCCCTAGTTGTATAAGTCGGCATAAAGCCTGAATCTGGGAGAAATATATCTACCCCCCTGGATGCAACCAGGTGACTTTACCTTCCTGCTGTCACATACCCCCCCCTCTTGTTTTAACCTTGGGGTTGGAACACCAGCAATCAGGCATTCATGTACTCGAGACAAAGCATCCACATTCCCCATTTGAACGCCAGGGCGATGCTTTACTGTGAAGTTGAATTCCTGTAGGGCCAGGAACCACCTATTCACTCTTCTATTTGTCTCCTTGTTTTGAGCCATCCACTTTAACGGAGCGTGATCCGTAACCATGTCAAAATGCCTACCTAGCAGATAGTACCGAAGGGAATCTAGAGCCCACTTCACCGCTAAACACTCCTTTTCAACCGTGGCGTAATTTACCTCATGGGACTTCACGATGGGCATTACCTGTGCAATTCGATCTTGCATCAGGGCGACATGCTCAATCACACTCCTGTGGGGAGAACTCTCACTTTCCCAAGTTTCCTTGGCAATATCCAACAGCCCTCTTGGGTGTCTCCCATACAGTAACTCAAAGGGGGAGAATCCCGTAGAGGATTGGGGCACCTCCCTAATAGCAAACATCAAATAAGGAAGTAGACAGTCCCAATCCTTTCCATCTCTATCCACCACTTTCTTCAACATTTGTTTTAGGGTTTTGTTGAATCTTTCAACCAGCCCATCGGTTTGGGGGTGATACACAGATGTACGCAATTGCGTCACTTTGAGCAATTTACACAGCTCTTTCATAACCCGGGACATAAAGGGTGTACCTTGGTCCGTAAGCAGTTCTTTACAAATACCCACCCGGCTAAAAACAAGAGATAGCTCTTTGGCTATGGTTTTGGCCGAGGTATTTCTGAGAGGGATCGCTTCTGGATAACGGGTGGCATAGTCCATTATAACCAATATGTACTGGTGCCCCCTAGCGGACTTGATTATAGGACCTACCAAATCCATTGCGATTCTCTCAAACGGGACCTCAATGATGGGTAGAGGGACCAGCGGGCTACGGAAATGTGGCATCGGGGCCGACCTCTGACACACAGGGCAGGAGGAACAATAATTTTCTATGTCCTTCATCACCCCAGGCCAATAGAATCTCTGTAATACCCTCTCTCGGGTTTTCTCTGTCCCCAGATGACCTCCAAGAATGTGCCCATGGGCCAACTCCAACACCAACTTCCTGTAAGGTTTGGGCACCACAAGCTGCTCAACGGTTTCTTCTGCCCTTTTTGCCACCCGATACAGTAGGTCCTTCTCTACGCTGAAGTATGGGTAAGTGCAGGTATTATCTGGGTTCACTAACTCGCCATCTATTTCCACTACGTTTTCCCGTGCCTTTATTAGGGCGGGGTCTTTTAACTGTTCTGTGGCAAAATTTTCCCTGTGAACCTCCAGATCAGAAAACTCCACAGACGGTAGGTTTTCGTCTGAGGAGGTGGGCTCCTCTCCAGTTTCTTGAGTCTCCCCTGCAAATACTGACAAGGGAAATTCTGGAGAGTCCTCACCACTCTCAGAGGAGTTCTGGCTATCACATTCCTGGTACATAGGGGCACCAGTGGGGGGCTCAGGATCATCCCACAGTTCCCAGAACTTCGGAAAATCCCTTCCCACAATGGCATCATGCGGTAATTGAGATACTAACCCCACTGGATGAGAGAGGGTACCTTTGGGGGTCTCGAAACACACTGTAGTCACTGGATACTCTCGGGTGTCCCCATGCACACAAATAACAGCTACCTTGCTATTCCCAGAGACCTCTGTTTTAACTAATTCAGCCTTTATCAGGGTCACAAGGCTACCTGAATCCAGTAATACCACAACATTTCTACCATTAATACACATTTTGCATAAATGTTTCTCAGTTCCCCGAATGGCAGTGCATGCGACTGTCGCACACAGCGACTGACGTCTGTCCATCAGAAAGTCACATTGCATGGGTTCCTCCACAACCGGGCAATTTGCTGCAATATGTCCCGCTTGCCGGCAGCGGTAGCAAACAATCCATTTGGCTGCCTCTTGAGCCCCTGATTTCCCAGGCTGTTCTCGCCAAACTTTGGGTAGAGCTCCCACCCTCTCACTCTCTCCACCCTCACCCCTTGGAATCCTCTTATCCGCCCCTGGGGATGGTCTGGTCTTAGGGTGGAAAGTCCGAGAGTCTCTGGAAGAGGCCGTCAGGTTCTCTGTAGCCAAGTATTTCTCTACACGATCCACAAGACCACCGGCCGTCTCTGGGTCTCCATGGCTTACCCACTTTTGGATGGCAGTAGGAAGAGCTCTCAAAAACCGATCCATTACAACACGTTCCACAATCTCTGGTGCGGACAAAGTCTCTGGCTGTAGCCACTTCCTGCTCAGGTGAATGAGATCATACATTTGAGACCTGGGGGGTTTTCCAAGCTGGAAAGTCCAGTTATGCACACGCTGAGCCCGGACAGCCAGGGTGACACCCAGCCTTGCCAATATTTCAGCTTTTAGCATCACATAGTCTTTTGCTTGGTCAGGCTCTAGGTCATAGTAAGCCTTCTGCGATTCACCAGTTAACAGAGGAGCCACCAGTCCAGCCCACTGCTCCTCAGGCCACTTTTCTCTTTCAGCAGTCCTTTCAAATGTGGTCAAAAATACCTCTGGATCATCCTCTCCAGTCATTTTTGTCAATAAACGACTCACCCCAAAGGACGCGGTATTAGTGGGACGGCTTTCCTCACTGGTCTGCGGACGTTGCTGCATTACTGCTTCCATTTGTTGTAGTCTCTGCTCTTGCTTCTGTAACAGGTCTATGAAGCGGGCCTCAGATTGCTGCTGGGCTTGTTGATGAGCTTGCTGCTGGGCTGCAAGGCTCCTTTGCAAACCTGCATTTGTCTGCTGTTGATTGGCATTTGCTAGAGCCAGCTGTTTCAGTATCTCCTCCATGCTGGCTTAAAAAAAACTGCCACTGGTTCTCCACCAACTGTGAGGGGGTTAACTCGGTAGCGGGTGTGTGTGACCCCCTGGTTGGGCTCCCCACACAAAAACAGGGCCAGCAGACGGAGGTTGTGGTTTTCAAAATCAAAAGGTGCGGTTTATTTCTCTATGTACAGTGACAAAAACACAGCAAAGCCAAAAAGAAACATAAACAAAATAAATCCTGGTCAGTTTGACCTCTGACTAAACATGCAGGTTTCCTAAACTAACAACTGGGATCAGCCTGGTGCTGTCCTAGTCCCTAAGTCCCTGGTTTAGTAAAAGTCCAAACAAATAGCCACACAGGCTTTGCCTCACCGCACAGGGGTTCACTCTCCCTAGACAGTCCACACAGGTCTGGTTCCAGGCATGAGCTAACACCTAATGAATCTGGGAGTTTTTATAGAGGCCTTAAACGAACTGACAGGCTTCAGCTGGTCTCATCAACTCCCTGCCTCACGACGCCCAGCACTCTCCCTAGAGGTATGAGTCATTCATGAGCCCACTAGCCTCAGCTGGGCTTCATCAACTCCCTAGTTGTATAAGTCGGCATAAAGCCTGAATCTGGGAGAAATATATCTACCCCCCTGGATGCAACCAGGTGACTTTACCTTCCTGCTGTCACAGTAGGAAGAGTGTCAGTTTCTTTCACTGTGATAATCCTTGTTTCTAGGGACAGGGAAGGAAAGTGAGGGAAATTCTCCTTGTGCTATAGTGTGCTTTAAAAAAACATTTTTTCTAGGGACAGAAAACTATAGCTAGGGAGAGTGTCAGTGTGTTTTACTGTGCGAATCCTTGTTTCTAGGGACAGGGAAGGACAGTGAGGGAATTCTCCTTGTGCTATAGTGTGCTTTAAAAAAACATTTTTTCTAGGGACAGAAAACTATAGGAAGGAAGAGTGTCAGTTTCTTTCACTGTGATAATCCTTGTTTCTAGGGACAAAGAAGGAAAGTGAGGGAAATTCTCCTTGTGCTATAGTGTGCTTTAAAAAAACATTTTTTCTAGGGACAGAAAACTATAGGTAGGAAGAGTGTCAGTTTCTTTCACTGTGATAATCCTTGTTTCTAGGGACAGGGAAGGAAAGTGAGGGAAATTCTCCTTGTGCTATAGTGTGCTTTAAAAAAACATTTTTTCTAGGGACAGAAAACTATAGGTAGGGAGAGTGTCAGTGTGTTTTACTGTGCGAATCCTTGTTTCTAGGGACAGGGAAGGACAGTGAGGGAATTCTCCTTGTGCTATAGTGTGCTTTAAAAAAACATTTTTTCAAGGGACAGAAAACTATAGGTAGGAAGAGTGTCAGTTTCTTTCACTGTGATAATCCTTGTTTCTAGGGACAAAGAAGGAAAGTGAGGGAAATTCTCCTTGTGCTATAGTGTGCTTTAAAAAAACATTTTTTCTAGGGACAGAAAACTATAGGTAGGAAGAGTGTCAGTTTCTTTCACTGTGATAATCCTTGTTTCTAGGGACAGGGAAGGAAAGTGAGGGAAATTCTCCTTGTGCTATAGTGTGCTTTAAAAAAACATTTTTTCTAGGGACAGAAAACTATAGCTAGGGAGAGTGTCAGTGTGTTTTACTGTGCGAATCCTTGTTTCTAGGGACAGGGAAGGACAGTGAGGGAATTCTCCTTGTGCTATAGTGTGCTTTAAAAAAACATTTTTTCTAGGGACAGAAAACTATAGGAAGGAAGAGTGTCAGTTTCTTTCACTGTAATAATCCTTGTTTCTAGGGACAAAGAAGGAAAGTGAGGGAAATTCTCCTTGTGCTATAGTGTGCTTTAAAAAAACATTTTTTCGAGGGACAGAAAACTATAGGTAGGAAGAGTGTCAGTTTCTTTCACTGTGATAATCCTTGTTTCTAGGGACAAAGAAGGAAAGTGAGGGAAATTCTCCTTGTGCTATAGTGTACTTTAAAAAAACATTTTTTCTAGGGACAGAAAACTATAGGTAGGAAGAGTGTCAGTTTCTTTCACTGTGATAATCCTTGTTTCTAGGGACAGGGAAGGAAAGTGAGGGAAATTCTCCTTGTGCTATAGTGTGCTTTAAAAAAACATTTTTTCTAGGGACAGAAAACTATAGGTAGGGAGAGTGTCAGTGTGTTTTACTGTGCAAATCCTTGTTTCTAGGGACAGGGAAGGACAGTGAGGGAATTCTCCTTGTGCTATAGTGTGCTTTAAAAAAACATTTTTTCAAGGGACAGAAAACTATAGGTAGGAAGAGTGTCAGTTTCTTTCACTGTGATAATCCTTGTTTCTAGGGACAAAGAAGGAAAGTGAGGGAAATTCTCCTTGTGCTATAGTGTGCTTTAAAAAAACATTTTTTCTAGGGACAGAAAACTATAGGTAGGAAGAGTGTCAGTTTCTTTCACTGTGATAATCCTTGTTTCTAGGGACAGGGAAGGAAAGTGAGGGAAATTCTCCTTGTGCTATAGTGTGCTTTAAAAAAACATTTTTTCTAGGGACAGAAAACTATAGCTAGGGAGAGTGTCAGTGTGTTTTACTGTGCGAATCCTTGTTTCTAGGGACAGGGAAGGACAGTGAGGGAATTCTCCTTGTGCTATAGTGTGCTTTAAAAAAACATTTTTTCTAGGGACAGAAAACTATAGGAAGGAAGAGTGTCAGTTTCTTTCACTGTGATAATCCTTGTTTCTAGGGACAAAGAAGGAAAGTGAGGGAAATTCTCCTTGTGCTATAGTGTGCTTTAAAAAAACATTTTTTCTAGGGACAGAAAACTATAGGTAGGAAGAGTGTCAGTTTCTTTCACTGTGATAATCCTTGTTTCTAGGGACAGGGAAGGAAAGTGAGGGAAATTCTCCTTGTGCTATAGTGTGCTTTAAAAAAACATTTTTTCAAGGGACAGAAAACTATAGGTAGGAAGAGTGTCAGTTTCTTTCACTGTGATAATCCTTGTTTCTAGGGACAAAGAAGGAAAGTGAGGGAAATTCTCCTTGTGCTATAGTGTGCTTTAAAAAAACATTTTTTCTAGGGACAGAAAACTATAGGTAGGAAGAGTGTCAGTTTCTTTCACTGTGATAATCCTTGTTTCTAGGGACAGGGAAGGAAAGTGAGGGAAATTCTCCTTGTGCTATAGTGTGCTTTAAAAAAACATTTTTTCTAGGGACAGAAAACTATAGCTAGGGAGAGTGTCAGTGTGTTTTACTGTGCGAATCCTTGTTTCTAGGGACAGGGAAGGACAGTGAGGGAATTCTCCTTGTGCTATAGTGTGCTTTAAAAAAACATTTTTTCTAGGGACAGAAAACTATAGGAAGGAAGAGTGTCAGTTTCTTTCACTGTGATAATCCTTGTTTCTAGGGACAAAGAAGGAAAGTGAGGGAAATTCTCCTTGTGCTATAGTGTGCTTTAAAAAAACATTTTTTCTAGGGACAGAAAACTATAGGTAGTGTGACAGCAGGAAGGTAAAGTCACCTGGTTGCATCCAGGGGGGTAGATATATTTCGCCCAGATTCAGGCTTTACGCCTACTTATACAACTAGGTGGAGAGTTGTATAAGCCCAGCTGAGGCTAGTGGGCTCATGGATGACTCATACCTCTAGGGAGAGTGTGGGGCGTCGTGCAGACAGGGAGTTGATGAGACCAGCTGAAGCTTGTCAGCTCATTTAGGCCTCTATAAGAACTCCCAGATTCATTAGGTGTTTGCTCATGCCTGGACCCAGACCTGTGTGGACTGTCTAGGGAGAGTGAACCCCTGTGCGGTGAGACAAAGCCTGTGTGGCTATTTGCTTGGACATTTAAAACCAGGGACTTAGGGACTAGGACAGCACTAGGCTGATCCCAGTTGTTAGTTAGGAAACCTGTATGTTTAGTCAGAGGTCAAGTTGACCAGGATTTATTTTATTTATGTTTCTTTTGCTTTGCTGTGTTTTGTCACTGTAAATAGAAAATAAACCGCACCTTTTTGATTTTGAAAACCACAACCTCCGTTTGCTGGGCCTGTTTTTGTGTGGGGAGCCCATCCCGGGGGTCACACACACCCGCTGCCGAGCTAACCCCCTCACAGTTGGTGGAGAACCAGTGGCAGTTTTTTTTTAAGCCAGCATGGAGGAGATACTGAAGCAGCTGGCTCTAGCAAATGCCAATCAACAGCAGACAAATGCAGGTTTGCAAAAGAGCCTTGCAGCTCAACAACAGAACTTCGCAGCCCAGCAGCAAGCTCATCAACAGAGCCTTGCAGCCCAGCAGCAGACAAACGCAACTTTGCAACAGAGTCTGGAGGCTCAGCAACAAGCCCAGCAGCAATCTGAGGCCCGCTTCATAGACCTGTTGCAGAAGCAAGAGCAGAGACTACAACAACAGATGGAAGCAGTAATGCAGCAACGTCCGCAGACCAGTGAGGAAAGCCGTCCCACTAATACCGCGTCCTTTGGGGTGAGTCGTTTATTGACAAAAATGACTGGAGAGGATGATCCAGAGGTATTTTTGACCACATTTGAAAGGACCGCTGAAAGAGAAAAGTGGCCTGAGGAGCAGTGGGCTGGACTGGTGGCTCCTCTGTTAACTGGTGAATCGCAGAAAGCTTACTATGACCTAGAGCCTAACCAAGCAAAAGACTATGTGATGCTAAAAGCTGAAATTTTGGCAAGGCTGGGTGTCACCCAGGCTGTCCGGGCTCAGCGTGTGCATAACTGGACTTTCCAGCTTGGAAAACCCCCCAGGTCTCAAATGTATGATCTCATTCACCTGAGCAGAAAGTGGCTACAGCCAGAGACTTTGTCCGCACCAAAGATTGTGGAACGTGTTGTAATGGATCGGTTTTTGAGAGCTCTTCCTACTGCCATCCAAAAGTGGGTAAGCCATGGAGACCCAGAGACGGCCGATGGTCTTGTGGATCGTGTGGAGAAATACTTGGCTACAGAGAACCTGACGGCCTCTTCCAGAGACACTCGGACTTTCCACCCTAAGACCAGACCATCCCCAGGGGCGGATAAGAGGATTCCAAGGGGTGAGGGTGGAGAGAGTGAGAGGGTGGGAGCTCTACCCCAAGTTTGGCGAGAACAGCCTGGGAAATCAGCGGCTCAAGAGGCGGCAAGAAGGATCGTTTGCTACCGCTGCCGGCAAGCGGGACATATTGCAGCCAATTGCCCGGTTGTGGAGGAACCCATGCAGTGTGACTTTCTGACGGGCAGACGTCAGTCGCTGTGTGCGACAGTCGCATGCACTGCCATTCGAGGAACTGAGAAACATTTATGCAAAATGTGTGTTAATGGTAGAAATGTTGTGGTATTGCTGGATTCAGGTAGCCTTGTGACCCTGATAAAGGCTGAGTTAGTTAAAACAGAGGTCTTTGGGAATAGCAAGGTAGCTGTTATTTGTGTGCATGGGGACACCCGAGAGTATCCAGTGACTACAGTGTGTTTCGAGACCCCCAAAGGTACCCTCTCTCATCCAGTGGGCTTAGTATCTCAGTTACCGCATGACGCCATTGTGGGAAGGGATTTTCCGAAGTTCTGGGAACTGTGGGATGATCCTGAGCCCCCCACTGGTGCCCCCATGTACCAGGAATGTGATAGCCAGAACTCCCCTGAGAGTGGTGAGGACTCTCCGGAATTTCCCTTATCAGTATTGGCAGGGGAGACTCAAGAAACTGGAGAGGAGCCCACCTCCTCAGACGAAAACCTACCGTCTGTGGAGTTTTCTGATCTTGAGGTTCACAGGGAAAACTTTGCCACAGAACAGTTGAAAGACCCCGCCCTAATAAAGGCACGGGAAAACGTAGTGAAAATAGATGGCGAGTTAGTGAACCCAGATAATACCTGCACTTACCCATACTTCAGCGTAGAGAAGGACCTACTGTATCGGGTGGCAAAAAGGGCAGAAGAAACCGTTGAGCAGCTTGTGGTGCCCAAACCTTACAGGAAGTTGGTGTTGGA
Organism: Rana muscosa; assembly: GCA_029206835.1. NCBI lineage: Eukaryota > Metazoa > Chordata > Amphibia > Anura > Ranidae > Rana > Rana muscosa. The sequence goes on from CM055125.1 coordinate 78,727,010, forward strand.
GTTGGCCCATGGGCACATTCTTGGAGGTCATCTGGGGACAGAGAAAACCCGAGAGAGGGTATTACAGAGATTCTATTGGCCGGCGGTGATGAAGGACATAGAAAATTATTGTTCCTCCTGCCCTGTGTGCCAGAGGTCGGCCCCGATGCCACATTTCCGTAGCCCGCTGGTCCCTCTACCCATCATTGAGGTCCCGTTTGAGAGGATCGCCATGGATTTGGTAGGGCCTATAATCAAGTCCGCTAGGGGGCACCAGTACATATTAGTTATAATGGACTATGCCACCCGTTATCCAGAAGCGATCCCTCTCCGAAATACCTCGGCCAAAACCATAGCCAAAGAGCTATCTCTTGTGTTTAGCCGGGTGGGTATTTGTAAAGAACTGCTTACGGACCAAGGTACACCCTTTATGTCCCGGGTTATGAAGGAGCTGTGTAAATTGTTCAAAGTGACGCAATTACGTACATCTGTGTATCACCCCCAAACCGATGGGCTGGTTGAAAGATTCAACAAAACCCTAAAACAAATGTTGAAGAAAGTGGTGGATAGAGATGGAAAGGATTGGGACTGTCTACTTCCTTATCTGATGTTTGCTATTGGGAGGTGCCCCAATCCTCTACGGGATTCTCCCCCTTTGAGTTACTGTATGGGAGACACCCAAGAGGGCTGTTGGATATTGCCAAGGAAACTTGGGAAAGTGAGAGTTCTCCCCACAGGAGTGTGATTGAGCATGTCGCCCTGATGCAAGACCGAATTGCACAGGTAATGCCCATCGTGAAGGAACATTTGGCCCAAGCGCAGTTAGCACAGCAGAGAGTGTACAACCGTGGAGCCAAGACCCGTACCTTTTCCCCGGGGGATAGGATACTGGTACTTGTCCCTACGGTTGAAAGTAAATTCCTTGCCAAATGGCAAGGCCCCTATGAGATAATGGAAAAAGTGAGCGAAGTGAATTACAAGGTCAGACAACCAGGAAGGCGAAAGCCCGAACAGATCTATCACGTTAATCTGTTGAAAGCCTGGAGGGATAGAGAGTCCCTAGTCGCAGACACTTGGTCACCAGCTCAAACTGGTTGCGTGATTCCTGAGGTTGGAATAGCAGCCACCTTGTCACAACCCCAACAACAGGAGGTTAAGGAGTTTGTGCTTCGCAACAAGGAGGTATTCTCTGAGCTGCCGGGACAAACATCTGGGGTAGAGCATGACATCATTACCCCGCCCGGTGAAAGGGTGAAGTTAAAACCCTATCGGATCCCAGAGGCCCGACGGGAGGCAATACGGGAGGAAGTACAGAAAATGCTGAACTTAGGGGTGATAGAGGAGTCCCAAAGTGATTGGTCTAGTCCCATTGTGTTGGTGCCTAAACCGGATGGGAGCTGGCGATTTTGTAACGATTTTCGTCAGTTGAACAAAGTTACAAAATTTGACACCTACCCCATGCCACGTATAGATGAGTTGATCGACCGGCTGGGAACAGCCCGATACATGACGACTCTTGACCTCACAAAAGGGTATTGGCAAATCCCCCTGGCCAAGTCGGCCAAAGAGAAAACCGCATTTGTAACCCCAGACGGGGCGTTCCAATATAAAAGAATGCCGTTCGGGTTACAGAATGCGCCGGCCACATTCCAGCGGAAAATGGACCAGATGCTGAGGCCCCATCGGAAGTATGCTGCGGCTTACCTGGATGACGTAATTGTCCATAGCACAGATTGGGCCTCACATCTGCCAAAAGTGCAAGCAGTCCTGGACTCTGTTTACGGCTAACCCCAAGAAGTGTACCATTGGGCAGGAGGAGGCCAAATATCTTGGGTACACCATTGGGAGGGGAGTAATAAAACCCCAACTCAACAAAGTCGAGGCCATCCAGAGTTGGCCACGTCCCAACAGCAAGAAGCAGGTACGAGCCTTTCTGGGAATCGCTGGGTATTATCGGCGATTCATTCCCCACTTTGCTTCTAAGGCTGTGCCCCTAACCAACCTGACGAAGGGGAAAGGGTCGGTCATGATTAAATGGACCCCCGAGGCTGAGGCAGCATTCCAATTCTTGAAACAAGCCTTATGTAGCCAGCCAGTGTTGTACTCACCCGACTTCTCTAAAGACTTTGTCGTACAAAGTGATGCGTCAGATGTGGGGTTAGGAGCAGTATTGTCCCAGGTCTGGAACGGGGAAGAGCACCCAGTCATTTACCTCAGCAGGAAGTTGAAGTCCCATGAGGTAAATTACGCCACCGTTGAAAAGGAGTGTTTAGCGGTGAAGTGGGCTCTAGATTCCCTTCGGTACTACCTGCTAGGTAGGCACTTTGACATGGTTACGGATCACGCTCCGTTAAAGTGGATGGCTCAAAACAAGGAAACAAATAGAAGAGTGAATAGGTGGTTCCTGGCCCTCCAGGAATTCAACTTCACAGTAAAGCATCGCCCTGGCGTTCAAATGGGGAATGTGGATGCTTTGTCTCGAGTACATGAATGCCTGATTGCTGGTGTTCCAACCCCGAGGTTAAAACAAGAGGGGGGGTATGTGACAGCAGGAAGGTAAAGTCACCTGGTTGCATCCAGGGGGGGTAGATATATTTCACCCAGATTCAGGCTTTACGCCTACTTATACAACTAGGTGGAGAGTTGTATAAGCCCAGCTGAGGCTAGTGGGCTCATGGATGACTCATACCTCTAGGGAGAGTGTGGGGCGTCGTGCAGACAGGGAGTTGATGAGACCAGCTGAAGCTTGTCAGCTCATTTAGGCCTCTATAAGAACTCCCAGATTCATTAGGTGTTTGCTCATGCCTGGACCCAGACCTGTGTGGACTGTCTAGGGAGAGTGAACCCCTGTGCGGTGAGACAAAGCCTGTGTGGCTATTTGCTTGGACATTTAAAACCAGGGACTTAGGGACTAGGACAGCACTAGGCTGATCCCAGTTGTTAGTTAGGAAACCTGTATGTTTAGTCAGAGGTCAAGTTGACCAGGATTTATTTTATTTATGTTTCTTTTGCTTTGCTGTGTTTTGTCACTGTAAATAGAAAATAAACCGCACCTTTTTGATTTTGAAAACCACAACCTCCGTTTGCTGGGCCTGTTTTTGTGTGGGGAGCCCATCCCGGGGGTCACACACACCCGCTGCCGAGCTAACCGCCTCACAGTAGGAAGAGTGTCAGTTTCTTTCACTGTGATAATCCTTGTTTCTAGGGACAGGGAAGGAAAGTGAGGGAAATTCTCCTTGTGCTATAGTGTGCTTTAAAAAAACATTTTTTCTAGGGACAGAAAACTATAGGTAGGGAGAGTGTCAGTGTGTTTTACTGTGCGAATCCTTGTTTCTAGGGACAGGGAAGGACAGTGAGGGAATTCTCCTTGTGCTATAGTGTGCTTTAAAAAACATTTTTTCAAGGGACAGAAAACTATAGGTAGGAAGAGTGTCAGTTTCTTTCACTGTGATAATCCTTGTTTCTAGGGACAAAGAAGGAAAGTGAGGGAAATTCTCCTTGTGCTATAGTGTGCTTTAAAAAAACATTTTTTCTAGTGTGAGGGGGTTAACTCGGTAGCGGGTGTGTGTGACCCCCGGGATGGGCTCCCCACACAAAAACAGGGCCAGCAGACGGAGGTTGTGGTTTTCAAAATCAAAAGGTGCGGTTTATTTCTCTATGTACAGTGACAAAAACACAGCAAAGCCAAAAAGAAACATAAACAAAATAAATCCTGGTCAGTTTGACCTCTGACTAAACATGCAGGTTTCCTAAACTAACAACTGGGATCAGCCTGGTGCTGTCCTAGTCCCTAAGTCCCTGGTTTAGAAAAAGTCCAAACAAATAGCCACACAGGCTTTGCCTCACCGCACAGGGGTTCACTCTCCCTAGACAGTCCACACAGGTCTGGTTCCAGGCATGAGCTAACATCTAATGAAGCTGGGAGTTCTTATAGAGGCCTAAATGAGCTGACAAGGTTCAGCTGGTCTCCTCATCTCTGTCTGCACGACGCCCCACACTCTCCCTAGAGGTATGAGTCATCCATGAGCCCACTAGCCTTATACAACTCTCCACCTAGTTGTATAAGTCGGCATAAAGCCTGAATCTGGGAGAAATATATCTACCCCCCTGGATGCAACCAGGTGACTTTACCTTCCTGCTGTCACATACCCCCCCCTCTTGTTTTAACCTTGGGGTTGGAACACCAGCAATCAGGCATTCATGTACTCGAGACAAAGCATCCACATTCCCCATTTGAACGCCAGGGCGATGCTTTACTGTGAAGTTGAATTCCTGTAGGGCCAGGAACCACCTATTCACTCTTCTATTTGTCTCCTTGTTTTGAGCCATCCACTTTAACGGAGCGTGATCCGTAACCATGTCAAAGTGCCTACCTAGCAGATAGTACCGAAGGGAATCTAGAGCCCACTTCACCGCTAAACACTCCTTTTCAACCGTGGCGTAATTTACCTCATGGGACTTCAACTTCCTGCTGAGGTAAATGACTGGGTGCTCTTCCCCGTTCCAGACCTGGGACAATGCTGCTCCTAACCCCACATCTGACGCATCACTTTGTACGACAAAGTCTTTAGAGAAGTCGGGTGAGTACAACACTGGCTGGCTACATAAGGCTTGTTTCAAGAATTGGAATGCTGCCTCAGCCTCGGGGGTCCATTTAATCATGACCGACCCTTTCCCTTTCGTCAGGTTGGTTAGGGGCACAGCCTTAGAAGCAAAGTGGGGAATGAAGCGCCGATAATAACCCGCGATTCCCAGAAAGGCCCGTACCTGCTTCTTGCTGTTGGGACGTGGCCAACTCTGGATGGCCTCGACTTTGTTGAGTTGGGGTTTTATCACTCCCCTGCCAATGGTGTACCCAAGATATTTGGCCTCCTCCTGCCCAATGGTACACTTCTTGGGGTTAGCCGTAAACCCCGCTTCCCGGATAGAGTCTAGGACTGCTTGCACTTTTGGCAGATGTGAGGCCCAATCTGTGCTATGGACAATTACGTCATCCAGGTAAGCCGCAGCATACTTCCGATGGGGCCTCAGTATCTGGTCCATTTTCCGCTGGAATGTGGCCGGGGCATTCTGTAACCCGAACGGCATTCTCTTATATTGGAACGCCCCGTCTGGGGTTACAAATGCGGTTTTCTCTTTGGCCGACTTGGCCAGGGGAATTTGCCAATACCCTTTTGTGAGGTCAAGAGTCGTCATGTATCGGGCTGTTCCCAGCCGGTCGATCAACTCATCTATACGTGGCATGGGGTAGGTGTCAAATTTTGTAACTTTGTTCAACTGACGAAAATCGTTACAAAATCGCCAGCTCCCATCCGGTTTAGGCACCAACACAATGGGACTAGACCAATCACTTTGGGACTCCTCTATCACCCCTAAGTTCAGCATTTTCTGTACTTCCTCCTGTATTGCCTCCCGTCGGGCCTCTGGGATCCGATAGGGTTTTAACTTCACCCTTTCACCGGGCGGGGTAATAATATCATGCTCTACCCCAGATGTTTGTCCCGGCAGCTCAGAGAACACCTCCTTGTTGCGAAGCACAAACTCCTTAACCTCCTGTTGTTGGGGTTGTGACAAGGTGGCTGCTATTCCAACCTCCGGAATCACGCAACCAGTTTGAGCTGGTGACCAAGTTTCTGCGACTAGGGACTCTCTATCCCTCCAGGCTTTCAACAGATTAACGTGATATATCTGTTCGGGCTTTCGCCTTCCTGGTTGTCTGACCTTGTAATTCACTTCGCTCACTTTTTCCATTATCTCGTAGGGGCCTTGCCATTTGGCAAGGAATTTACTTTCAACCGTAGGGACAAGTACCAATATCCTATCCCCCGGGGAAAAGGTACGGGTCTTTGCTCCACGGTTGTACACTCTCTGCTGTGCCAACTGCGCTTGGGCCAAATGTTCCTTCACGATGGGCATTACCTGTGCAATTCGATCTTGCATCAGGGCGACATGCTCAATCACACTCCTGTGGGGAGAACTCTCACTTTCCCAAGTTTCCTTGGCAATATCCAACAGCCCTCTTGGGTGTCTCCCATACAGTAACTCAAAGGGGGAGAATCCCGTAGAGGATTGGGGCACCTCCCTAATAGCAAACATCAAATAAGGAAGTAGACAGTCCCAATCCTTTCCATCTCTATCCACCACTTTCTTCAACATTTGTTTTAGGGTTTTGTTGAATCTTTCAACCAGCCCATCGGTTTGGGGGTGATACACAGATGTACGCAATTGCGTCACTTTGAGCAATTTACACAGCTCTTTCATAACCCGGGACATAAAGGGTGTACCTTGGTCCGTAAGCAGTTCTTTACAAATACCCACCCGGCTAAAAACAAGAGATAGCTCTTTGGCTATGGTTTTGGCCGAGGTATTTCTGAGAGGGATCGCTTCTGGATAACGGGTGGCATAGTCCATTATAACCAATATGTACTGGTGCCCCCTAGCGGACTTGATTATAGGACCTACCAAATCCATTGCGATTCTCTCAAACGGGACCTCAATGATGGGTAGAGGGACCAGCGGGCTACGGAAATGTGGCATCGGGGCCGACCTCTGACACACAGGGCAGGAGGAACAATAATTTTCTATGTCCTTCATCACTCCAGGCCAATAGAATCTCTGTAATACCCTCTCTCGGGTTTTCTCTGTCCCCAGATGACCTCCAAGAATGTGCCCATGGGCCAACTCCAACACCAACTTCCTGTAAGGTTTGGGCACCACAAGCTGCTCAACGGTTTCTTCTGCCCTTTTTGCCACCCGATACAGTAGGTCCTTCTCTACGCTGAAGTATGGGTAAGTGCAGGTATTATCTGGGTTCACTAACTCGCCATCTATTTCCACTACGTTTTCCCGTGCCTTTATTAGGGCGGGGTCTTTTAACTGTTCTGTGGCAAAATTTTCCCTGTGAACCTCCAGATCAGAAAACTCCACAGACGGTAGGTTTTCGTCTGAGGAGGTGGGCTCCTCTCCAGTTTCTTGAGTCTCCCCTGCCAATACTGACAAGAGAAATTCTGGAGAGTCCTCACCACTCTCAGAGGAGTTCTGGCTATCACATTCTTGGTACATAGGGGCACCAGTGGGGGGCTCAGGATCATCCCACAGTTCCCAGAACTTCGGAAAATCCCTTCCCACAATGGCGTCATACGGTAACTGAGATACTAAGCCCACTGGATGAGAGAGGGTACCTTTGGGGGTCTCGAAACACACTGTAGTCACTGGATACTCTCGGGTGTCCCCATGCACACAAATAACAGCTACCTTGCTATTCCCAGAGACCTCTGTTTTAACTAACTCAGCCTTTATCAGGGTCACAAGGCTACCTGAATCCAGCAATACCACAACATTTCTACCATTAACACACATTTTGCATAAATGTTTCTCAGTTCCTCGAATGGCAGTGCATGCGACTGTCGCACACAGCGACTGACGTCTGCCCGTCAGAAAGTCACACTGCATGGGTTCCTCCACAACCGGGCAATTGGCTGCAATATGTCCCGCTTGCCGGCAGCGGTAGCAAACGATCCTTCTTGCCGCCTCTTGAGCCGCTGATTTCCCAGGCTGTTCTCGCCAAACTTGGGGTAGAGCTCCCACCCTCTCACTCTCTCCACCCTTACCCCTTGGAATCCTCTTATCCGCCCCTGGGGGTGGTCTGGTCTTAGGGTGGAAAGTCCGAGTGTCTCTGGAAGAGGCCGTCAGGTTCTCTGTAGCCAAGTATTTCTCTACACGATCCACAAGACCACCGGCCGTCTCTGGGTCTCCATGGCTTACCCACTTTTGGATGGCAGTAGGAAGAGCTCTCAAAAACCGATCCATTACAACACGTTCCACAATCTCTGGTGCGGACAAAGTCTCTGGCTGTAGCCACTTCCTGCTCAGGTGAATGAGATCATACATTTGAGACCTGGGGGGTTTTCCAAGCTGGAAAGTCCAGTTATGCACACGCTGAGCCCGGACAGCCAGGGTGACACCCAGTCTTGCCAATATTTCAGCTTTTAGCATCACATAGTCTTTTGCTTGGTCAGGCTCTAGGTCATAGTAAGCCTTCTGCGATTCACCAGTTAACAGAGGAGCCACCAGTCCAGCCCACTGCTCCTCAGGCCACTTTTCTCTTTCAGCAGTCCTTTCAAATGTGGTCAAAAATACCTCTGGATCATCCTCTCCAGTCATTTTTGTCAATAAACGACTCACCCCAAAGGACGCGGTATTAGTGGGACGGCTTTCCTCACTGGTCTGCGGACGTTGCTGCATTACTGCTTCCATTTGTTGTAGTCTCTGCTCTTGCTTCTGTAACAGGTCTATGAAGCGGGCCTCAGATTGCTGCTGGGCTTGCTGATGAGCTTGCTGCTGGGCTGCAAGGCTCCTTTGCAAACCTGCATTTGTCTGCTGTTGATTGGCATTTGCTAGAGCCAGCTGTTTCAGTATCTCCTCCATGCTGGCTTAAAAAAAACTGCCACTGGTTCTCCACCAACTGTGAGGGGGTTAACTCGGTAGCGGGTGTGTGTGACCCCCGGGATGGGCTCCCCACACAAAAACAGGGCCAGCAGACGGATTTTGTGGTTTTCAAAATCAAAAGGTGCGGTTTATTTCTCTATGTACAGTGACAAAAACACAGCAAAGCCAAAAAGAAACATAAACAAAATAAATCCTGGTCAGTTTGACCTCTGACTAAACATGCAGGTTTCCTAAACTAACAACTGGGATCAGCCTGGTGCTGTCCTAGTCCCTAAGTCCCTGGTTTAGAAAAAGTCCAAACAAATAGCCACACAGGCTTTGCCTCACCGCACAGGGGTTCACTCTCCCTAGACAGTCCACACAGGTCTGGTTCCAGGCATGAGCTAACATCTAATGAAGCTGGGAGTTCTTATAGAGGCCTAAATGAGCTGACAAGGTTCAGCTGGTCTCCTCATCTCTGTCTGCACGACGCCCCACACTCTCCCTAGAGGTATGAGTCATCCATGAGCCCACTAGCCTTATACAACTCTCCACCTAGTTGTATAAGTCGGCATAAAGCCTGAATCTGGGAGAAATATATCTACCCCCCTGGATGCAACCAGGTGACTTTACCTTCCTGCTGTCACACTAGGGACAGAAAACTATAGCTAGGGAGAGTGTCAGTGTGTTTTACTGTGCGAATCCTTGTTTCTAGGGACAGGAAAGGACAGTGAGGGAATTCTCCTTGTGCTATAGTGTGCTTTAAAAAAACATTTTTTCTAGGGACAGAAAACTATAGGAAGGAAGAGTGTCAGTTTCTTTCACTGTAATAATCCTTGTTTCTAGGGACAAAGAAGGAAAGTGAGGGAAATTCTCCTTGTGCTATAGTGTGCTTTAAAAAAACATTTTTTCGAGGGACAGAAAACTATAGGTAGGAAGAGTGTCAGTTTCTTTCACTGTGATAATCCTTGTTTCTAGGGACAAAGAAGGAAAGTGAGGGAAATTCTCCTTGTGCTATAGTGTACTTTAAAAAAACATTTTTTCTAGGGACAGAAAACTATAGGTAGGAAGAGTGTCAGTTTCTTTCACTGTGATAATCCTTGTTTCTAGGGACAGGGAAGGAAAGTGAGGGAAATTCTCCTTGTGCTATAGTGTGCTTTAAAAAAACATTTTTTCTAGGGACAGAAAACTATAGGTAGGGAGAGTGTCAGTGTGTTTTACTGTGCAAATCCTTGTTTCTAGGGACAGGGAAGGACAGTGAGGGAATTCTCCTTGTGCTATAGTGTGCTTTAAAAAAACATTTTTTCAAGGGACAGAAAACTATAGGTAGGAAGAGTGTCAGTTTCTTTCACTGTGATAATCCTTGTTTCTAGGGACAAAGAAGGAAAGTGAGGGAAATTCTCCTTGTGCTATAGTGTGCTTTAAAAAAACATTTTTTCTAGGGACAGAAAACTATAGGTAGGAAGAGTGTCAGTTTCTTTCACTGTGATAATCCTTGTTTCTAGGGACCGGGAAGGAAAGTGAGGGAAATTCTCCTTGTGCTATAGTGTGCTTTAAAAAAACATTTTTTCTAGGGACAGAAAACTATAGCTAGGGAGAGTGTCAGTGTGTTTTACTGTGCGAATCCTTGTTTCTAGGGACAGGGAAGGACAGTGAGGGAATTCTCCTTGTGCTATAGTGTGCTTTAAAAAAACATTTTTTCTAGGGACAGAAAACTATAGGAAGGAAGAGTGTCAGTTTCTTTCACTGTGATAATCCTTGTTTCTAGGGACAAAGAAGGAAAGTGAGGGAAATTCTCCTTGTGCTATAGTGTGCTTTAAAAAAACATTTTTTCTAGGGACAGAAAACTATAGGTAGGAAGAGTGTCAGTTTCTTTCACTGTGATAATCCTTGTTTCTAGGGACAGGGAAGGAAAGTGAGGGAAATTCTCCTTGTGCTATAGTGTGCTTTAAAAAAACATTTTTTCAAGGGACAGAAAACTATAGGTAGGAAGTGTCAGTTTCTTTCACTGTGATAATCCTTGTTTCTAGGGACAAAGAAGGAAAGTGAGGGAAATTCTCCTTGTGCTATAGTGTGCTTTAAAAAAACATTTTTTCTAGGGACAGAAAACTATAGGTAGGAAGAGTGTCAGTTTCTTTCACTGTGATAATCCTTGTTTCTAGGGACAGGGAAGGAAAGTGAGGGAAATTCTCCTTGTGCTATAGTGTGCTTTAAAAAAACATTTTTTCTAGGGACAGAAAACTATAGCTAGGGAGAGTGTCAGTGTGTTTTACTGTGCGAATCCTTGTTTCTAGGGACAGGGAAGGACAGTGAGGGAATTCTCCTTGTGCTATAGTGTGCTTTAAAAAAACATTTTTTCTAGGGACAGAAAACTATAGGAAGGAAGAGTGTCAGTTTCTTTCACTGTGATAATCCTTGTTTCTAGGGACAAAGAAGGAAAGTGAGGGAAATTCTCCTTGTGCTATAGTGTGCTTTAAAAAAACATTTTTTCTAGGGACAGAAAACTATAGGTAGTGTGACAGCAGGAAGGTAAAGTCACCTGGTTGCATCCAGGGGGGTAGATATATTTCGCCCAGATTCAGGCTTTACGCCTACTTATACAACTAGGTGGAGAGTTGTATAAGCCCAGCTGAGGCTAGTGGGCTCATGGATGACTCATACCTCTAGGGAGAGTGTGGGGCGTCGTGCAGACAGGGAGTTGATGAGACCAGCTGAAGCTTGTCAGCTCATTTAGGCCTCTATAAGAACTCCCAGATTCATTAGGTGTTTGCTCATGCCTGGACCCAGACCTGTGTGGACTGTCTAGGGAGAGTGAACCCCTGTGCGGTGAGACAAAGCCTGTGTGGCTATTTGCTTGGACATTTAAAACCAGGGACTTAGGGACTAGGACAGCACTAGGCTGATCCCAGTTGTTAGTTAGGAAACCTGTATGTTTAGTCAGAGGTCAAGTTGACCAGGATTTATTTTATTTATGTTTCTTTTGCTTTGCTGTGTTTTGTCACTGTAAATAGAAAATAAACCGCACCTTTTTGATTTTGAAAACCACAACCTCCGTTTGCTGGGCCTGTTTTTGTGTGGGGAGCCCATCCCGGGGGTCACACACACCCGCTGCCGAGCTAACCCCCTCACAGTTGGTGGAGAACCAGTGGCAGTTTTTTTTTAAGCCAGCATGGAGGAGATACTGAAGCAGCTGGCTCTAGCAAATGCCAATCAACAGCAGACAAATGCAGGTTTGCAAAAGAGCCTTGCAGCTCAACAACAGAACTTCGCAGCCCAGCAGCAAGCTCATCAACAGAGCCTTGCAGCCCAGCAGCAGACAAACGCAACTTTGCAACAGAGTCTGGAGGCTCAGCAACAAGCCCAGCAGCAATCTGAGGCCCACTTCATAGACCTGTTGCAGAAGCAAGAGCAGAGACTACAACAACAGATGGAAGCAGTAATGCAGCAACGTCCGCAGACCAGTGAGGAAAGCCGTCCCACTAATACCGCGTCCTTTGGGGTGAGTCGTTTATTGACAAAAATGACTGGAGAGGATGATCCAGAGGTATTTTTGACCACATTTGAAAGGACCGCTGAAAGAGAAAAGTGGCCTGAGGAGCAGTGGGCTGGACTGGTGGCTCCTCTGTTAACTGGTGAATCGCAGAAAGCTTACTATGACCTAGAGCCTAACCAAGCAAAAGACTATGTGATGCTAAAAGCTGAAATTTTGGCAAGGCTGGGTGTCACCCAGGCTGTCCGGGCTCAGCGTGTGCATAACTGGACTTTCCAGCTTGGAAAACCCCCCAGGTCTCAAATGTATGATCTCATTCACCTGAGCAGAAAGTGGCTACAGCCAGAGACTTTGTCCGCACCAAAGATTGTGGAACGTGTTGTAATGGATCGGTTTTTGAGAGCTCTTCCTACTGCCATCCAAAAGTGGGTAAGCCATGGAGACCCAGAGACGGCCGATGGTCTTGTGGATCGTGTGGAGAAATACTTGGCTACAGAGAACCTGACGGCCTCTTCCAGAGACACTCGGACTTTCCACCCTAAGACCAGACCATCCCCAGGGGCGGATAAGAGGATTCCAAGGGGTGAGGGTGGAGAGAGTGAGAGGGTGGGAGCTCTACCCCAAGTTTGGCGAGAACAGCCTGGGAAATCAGCGGCTCAAGAGGCGGCAAGAAGGATCGTTTGCTACCGCTGCCGGCAAGCGGGACATATTGCAGCCAATTGCCCGGTTGTGGAGGAACCCATGCAGTGTGACTTTCTGACGGGCAGACGTCAGTCGCTGTGTGCGACAGTCGCATGCACTGCCATTCGAGGAACTGAGAAACATTTATGCAAAATGTGTGTTAATGGTAGAAATGTTGTGGTATTGCTGGATTCAGGTAGCCTTGTGACCCTGATAAAGGCTGAGTTAGTTAAAACAGAGGTCTTTGGGAATAGCAAGGTAGCTGTTATTTGTGTGCATGGGGACACCCGAGAGTATCCAGTGACTACAGTGTGTTTCGAGACCCCCAAAGGTACCCTCTCTCATCCAGTGGGCTTAGTATCTCAGTTACCGCATGACGCCATTGTGGGAAGGGATTTTCCGAAGTTCTGGGAACTGTGGGATGATCCTGAGCCCCCCACTGGTGCCCCTATGTACCAGGATTGTGATAGCCAGAACTCCCCTGAGAGTGGTGAGGACTCTCCGGAATTTCCCTTATCAGTATTGGCAGGGGAGACTCAAGAAACTGGAGAGGAGCCCACCTCCTCAGACGAAAACCTACCGTCTGTGGAGTTTTCTGATCTTGAGGTTCACAGGGAAAACTTTGCCACAGAACAGTTGAAAGACCCCGCCCTAATAAAGGCACGGGAAAACGTAGTGAAAATAGATGGCGAGTTAGTGAACCCAGATAATACCTGCACTTACCCATACTTCAGCGTAGAGAAGGACCTACTGTATCGGGTGGCAAAAAGGGCAGAAGAAACCGTTGAGCAGCTTGTGGTGCCCAAACCTTACAGGAAGTTGGTGTTGGAGTTGGCCCATGGGCACATTCTTGGAGGTCATCTGGGGACAGAGAAAACCCGAGAGAGGGTATTACAGAGATTCTATTGGCCGGGGGTGATGAAGGACATAGAAAATTATTGTTCCTCCTGCCCTGTGTGTCAGAGGTCGGCCCCGATGCCACATTTCCGTAGCCCGCTGGTTCCTCTACCCATCATTGAGGTCCCGTTTGAGAGGATCGCCATGGATTTGGTAGGGCCTATAATCAAGTCCGCTAGGGGGCACCAGTACATATTAGTTATAATGGACTATGCCACCCGTTATCCAGAAGCGATCCCTCTCCGAAATACCTCGGCCAAAACCATAGCCAAAGAGCTATCTCTTGTGTTTAGCCGGGTGGGTATTTGTAAAGAACTGCTTACGGACCAAGGTACACCCTTTATGTCCCGGGTTATGAAGGAGCTGTGTAAATTGTTCAAAGTGACGCAATTACGTACATCTGTGTATCACCCCCAAACCGATGGGCTGGTTGAAAGATTCAACAAAACCCTAAAACAAATGTTGAAGAAAGTGGTGGATAGAGATGGAAAGGATTGGGACTGTCTACTTCCTTATCTGATGTTTGCTATTAGGGAGGTGCCCCAATCCTCTACGGGATTCTCCCCCTTTGAGTTACTGTATGGGAGACACCCAAGAGGGCTGTTGGATATTGCCAAGGAAACTTGGGAAAGTGAGAGTTCTCCCCACAGGAGTGTGATTGAGCATGTCGCCCTGATGCAAGACCGAATTGCACAGGTAATGCCCATCGTGAAGGAACATTTGGCCCAAGCGCAGTTAGCACAGCAGAGAGTGTACAACCGTGGAGCCAAGACCCGTACCTTTTCCCCGGGGGATAGGATACTGGTACTTGTCCCTACGGTTGAAAGTAAATTCCTTGCCAAATGGCAAGGCCCCTATGAGATAATGGAAAAAGTGAGCGAAGTGAATTACAAGGTCAGACAACCAGGAAGGCGAAAGCCCGAACAGATCTATCACGTTAATCTGTTGAAAGCCTGGAGGGATAGAGAGTCCCTAGTCGCAGACACTTGGTCACCAGCTCAAACTGGTTGCGTGATTCCTGAGGTTGGAATAGCAGCCACCTTGTCACAACCCCAACAACAGGAGGTTAAGGAGTTTGTGCTTCGCAACAAGGAGGTATTCTCTGAGCTGCCGGGACAAACATCTGGGGTAGAGCATGACATCATTACCCCGCCCGGTGAAAGGGTGAAGTTAAAACCCTATCGGATCCCAGAGGCCCGACGGGAGGCAATACGGGAGGAAGTACAGAAAATGCTGAACTTAGGGGTGATAGAGGAGTCCCAAAGTGATTGGTCTAGTCCCATTGTGTTGGTGCCTAAACCGGATGGGAGCTGGCGATTTTGTAACGATTTTCGTCAGTTGAACAAAGTTACAAAATTTGACACCTACCCCATGCCACGTATAGATGAGTTGATCGACCGGCTGGGAACAGCCCGATACATGACGACTCTTGACCTCACAAAAGGGTATTGGCAAATCCCCCTGGCCAAGTCGGCCAAAGAGAAAACCGCATTTGTAACCCCAGACGGGGCGTTCCAATATAAAAGAATGCCGTTCGGGTTACAGAATGCGCCGGCCACATTCCAGCGGAAAATGGACCAGATGCTGAGGCCCCATCGGAAGTATGCTGCGGCTTACCTGGATGACGTAATTGTCCATAGCACAGATTGGGCCTCACATCTGCCAAAAGTGCAAGCAGTCCTGGACTCTGTTTACGGCTAACCCCAAGAAGTGTACCATTGGGCAGGAGGAGGCCAAATATCTTGGGTACACCATTGGGAGGGGAGTAATAAAACCCCAACTCAACAAAGTCGAGGCCATCCAGAGTTGGCCACGTCCCAACAGCAAGAAGCAGGTACGAGCCTTTCTGGGAATCGCTGGGTATTATCGGCGATTCATTCCCCACTTTGCTTCTAAGGCTGTGCCCCTAACCAACCTGACGAAGGGGAAAGGGTCGGTCATGATTAAATGGACCCCCGAGGCTGAGGCAGCATTCCAATTCTTGAAACAAGCCTTATGTAGCCAGCCAGTGTTGTACTCACCCGACTTCTCTAAAGACTTTGTCGTACAAAGTGATGCGTCAGATGTGGGGTTAGGAGCAGTATTGTCCCAGGTCTGGAACGGGGAAGAGCACCCAGTCATTTACCTCAGCAGGAAGTTGAAGTCCCATGAGGTAAATTACGCCACCGTTGAAAAGGAGTGTTTAGCGGTGAAGTGGGCTCTAGATTCCCTTCGGTACTACCTGCTAGGTAGGCACTTTGACATGGTTACGGATCACGCTCCGTTAAAGTGGATGGCTCAAAACAAGGAAACAAATAGAAGAGTGAATAGGTGGTTCCTGGCCCTCCAGGAATTCAACTTCACAGTAAAGCATCGCCCTGGCGTTCAAATGGGGAATGTGGATGCTTTGTCTCGAGTACATGAATGCCTGATTGCTGGTGTTCCAACCCCGAGGTTAAAACAAGAGGGGGGGGTATGTGACAGCAGGAAGGTAAAGTCACCTGGTTGCATCCAGGGGGGTAGATATATTTCACCCAGATTCAGGCTTTACGCCTACTTATACAACTAGGTGGAGAGTTGTATAAGCCCAGCTGAGGCTAGTGGGCTCATGGATGACTCATACCTCTAGGGAGAGTGTGGGGCGTCGTGCAGACAGGGAGTTGATGAGACCAGCTGAAGCTTGTCAGCTCATTTAGGCCTCTATAAGAACTCCCAGATTCATTAGGTGTTTGCTCATGCCTGGACCCAGACCTGTGTGGACTGTCTAGGGAGAGTGAACCCCTGTGCGGTGAGACAAAGCCTGTGTGGCTATTTGCTTGGGCATTTAAAACCAGGGACTTAGGGACTAGGACAGCACTAGGCTGATCCCAGTTGTTAGTTAGGAAACCTGTATGTTTAGTCAGAGGTCAAGTTGACCAGGATTTATTTTATTTATGTTTCTTTTGCTTTGCTGTGTTTTGTCACTGTAAATAGAAAATAAACCGCACCTTTTTGATTTTGAAAACCACAACCTCCGTTTGCTGGGCCTGTTTTTGTGTGGGGAGCCCATCCCGGGGGTCACACACACCCGCTGCCGAGCTAACCGCCTCACAGTAGGAAGAGTGTCAGTTTCTTTCACTGTGATAATCCTTGTTTCTAGGGACAGGGAAGGAAAGTGAGGGAAATTCTCCTTGTGCTATAGTGTGCTTTAAAAAAACATTTTTTCTAGGGACAGAAAACTATAGGTAGGGAGAGTGTCAGTGTGTTTTACTGTGCGAATCCTTGTTTCTAGGGACAGGGAAGGACAGTGAGGGAATTCTCCTTGTGCTATAGTGTGCTTTAAAAAAACATTTTTTCAAGGGACAGAAAACTATAGGTAGGAAGAGTGTCAGTTTCTTTCACTGTGATAATCCTTGTTTCTAGGGACAAAGAAGGAAAGTGAGGGAAATTCTCCTTGTGCTATAGTGTGCTTTAAAAAAACATTTTTTCTAGGGACAGAAAACTATAGCTAGGGAGAGTGTCAGTGTGTTTTACTGTGCGAATCCTTGTTTCTAGGGACAGGAAAGGACAGTGAGGGAATTCTCCTTGTGCTATAGTGTGCTTTAAAAAAACATTTTTTCTAGGGACAGAAAACTATAGGAAGGAAGAGTGTCAGTTTCTTTCACTGTGATAATCCTTGTTTCTAGGGACAAAGAAGGAAAGTGAGGGAAATTCTCCTTGTGCTATAGTGTGCTTTAAAAAACATTTTTTCTAGGGACAGAAAACTATAGGTAGGAAGAGTGTCAGTTTCTTTCACTGTGATAATCCTTGTTTCTAGGGACAGGGAAGGAAAGTGAGGGAAATTCTCCTTGTGCTATAGTGTGCTTTAAAAAAACATTTTTTCTAGGGACAGAAAACTATAGGTAGGGAGAGTGTCAGTGTGTTTTACTGTGCGAATCCTTGTTTCTAGGGACAGGGAAGGACAGTGAGGGAATTCTCCTTGTGCTATAGTGTGCTTTAAAAAAACATTTTTTCAAGGGACAGAAAACTATAGGTAGGAAGAGTGTCAGTTTCTTTCACTGTGATAATCCTTGTTTCTAGGGACAAAGAAGGAAAGTGAGGGAAATTCTCCTTGTGCTATAGTGTGCTTTAAAAAAACATTTTTTCTAGGGACAGAAAACTATAGGTAGGAAGAGTGTCAGTTTCTTTCACTGTGATAATCCTTGTTTCTAGGGACAGGGAAGGAAAGTGAGGGAAATTCTCCTTGTGCTATAGTGTGCTTTAAAAAAACATTTTTTCTAGGGACAGAAAACTATAGGTAGGGAGAGTGTCAGTATCTTTTACTGTGCGAATCCTTGTTTCTAGGGACAGGGAAGGACAGTGAGGGAATTCTCCTTGTGCTATAGTGTGCTTTAAAAAAACATTTTTTCTAGGGACAGAAAACTATAGGTAGGGAGAGTGTCAGTGTCTTTTACTGTGCGAATCCTTGTTTCTAGGGACAGGGAAGGACAGTGAGGGAAATTCTCCTTGTGCTATAGTGTGCTAAAGCATTCCTCATCAACCATCTTTGAAATCCTTGTTTTTTTGGACAGTCAGGGAAATTGTCGTTGTGCTATTCTGTGCAAAAGCAATCATCCTCAACCATATTTAGAAATCCTTAAGTAAAGGGACAGAGAAGGACACCTGAAGGTAGCCCTTATTGCTTTTTTCCCATCTCCCTGCAGGCCATCTATTAGAATGTCTGGAAGGCAAACAAGGAGAGGCAGACAGTCAGGAGGCAATAAAAGAGGGCAAGCGGGCTCTGTGTCTGGGGGCAACAGTGCTGGTCGTGGACGCGGTGCATTGTCATCAGCACATGGCCATGGGACACGCTTGTCCTTCTTTTCGGCAGCTGGACATGTTGAGCCACATCATGCCGAAGACTTGGTAGAGTGGATGACCAAGCCCTCCTCCTCCTCCTCATCCTCTCTCACCCAGGCTCAGGGTACTGGAAAAGCAGCTGCCAAAGCGTCCTCTTCCCTGGTATCAATGTCAGACTCATCATCAGTCACTCCTTCCCTAGACCCACCATGTCCTCCTCCTGAGGAGTCCCCCGAACTGTTTGAGCACAGTGTTGGGTACATGCTCCAGGAGGATGCCCAGCGTTTCGAAGGGTCTGATGATGAAACCCAGCTACAGGAAGGCAGTAGCGTGAGAGCAGACAGAGGGGATGCTCAAGAAGGACACCAATCTGGCAGTCATGTTCCAGCAGCTGCAGCATACTGCCAGATTGGCTCCAGTGATGAGGAGGGAGGGGATGATGAGGTCACTGACTCCACGTGGGTGCCTAATAGGAGAGAGGAGGAGGAGGAGGATGAGGAGGAGGCACATCTCCAACGAGGCAGGATGCCCTTTGGTGGCCAGCGTAAGGGCAGTACACCGACGGAATCACACCGCAGAGCTCCGCCTGTGCAGGGCGCTGCCTCTGCCCGTCATTCAAAAAGTTCTTTGGTGTGGGCCTTTTTTGAGGCTAGTGCATCAGATCGCACAGCTGCTGTTTGCAACATATGTCTCAAGCAAATATCGCGTGGCCAAAACATCAGCCGCTTGGGTACCACATGCCTGACCAGACATATGTTGACCTGCCATGCAGCTCATTGGCAAGCCTACCTCAAAGACCCACACCAAAGAACAAAGCGGACCTCTCCTTGCACCGCATCAGCTGGGATCTCCAACCCCACTATAACTTCAGTCCTCTCTGAAACATGCACTGAGAGGAATGAAGGTGTAGAATTAGGTGTGTCACAGCCAAGTACTTGCGGCCACTCTGCTAGCAGTACACCGACGTCCGATTCTAGCAGGCAAATTTCCCTGCCCCAGCTGCTGGACCGTCGAAAGAAGTTCACTCCCAGCCATCCACATGCCCAGCGGTTGAATGCTAGCTTGGCTAAATTGCTAGCGCTTCAACTGCTGCCTTTTCAGTTGGTAGACTCGGCCCCCTTCCGTGAGTTTGTGCAATGTGCGGTTCCTCAGTGGCAGGTTCCCAAACGCCACTTTTTCTCACGGAAGGCTATTCCGGCTCTCTACCGGCATGTGGAAGGCAATGTCTTGGCCTCGCTGGACAGGGCGGTCAGCGGTAAGGTGCATATTACCGCTGACTCATGGTCCAGCAGGCATGGACAGGGACGTTACCTTTCTTTCACGGCCCATTGGGTCACTCTTTTGGCAGCTGGGAAGGATGCAGGACAAGGTGCAGTAGTGTTGGAGGTTGTTCCACCGCCACGCCTCCAAAATGCTACTACTGGTTGTGAAACACCTCTCTCCTCCACCCCCTCCTCTTCTTCTTCCTCCATGGCCTCTTCCTGTGGTTTGTCCTCGGAACCAGCGGTGCTCCGTAGGCGTTCAAGGGGCTACGCAAGTACGCAGGCAAAAAGATGCCATGCCGTGCTTGCGCTGGTGTGTTTGGGGGACAGAAGCCACACTGGGGCAGAGGTCCTGTCTGCTCTGCATGGCCAGCCTGAGAGGTGGTTGACGCCACGCCAGCTTAAGCCAGGAATGGTGGTTTGCGACAATGGCACCAACCTCCTCTCCGCCCTCCGACAGGGACAACTGACCCATGTGCCCTGTGTGGCTCACGTCCTTAACCTGGTGGTGCAGCGGTTCTTGGGCAGGTACCCGGGCTTACAGGATGTCCTGAGGCAGGCCAGGAAAGTCTGTGTGCATTTCCGCAGATCTTATAATGCCAGTGCTCGCCTGGCTGAGCTGCAAAAAGGAGTTGAACCTGCCCAAGAACCGCCTTATATGTGACATGCCCACCAGGTGGAACTCAACGTTGGCCATGCTGCAGCGGCTGCACACGCAGCAGAGGGCCATCAATGAGTACCTGTGCGACTACGGCACCAGGACAGGGTCAGGGGAGCTTGGTTTTTTTTCTCCACACCAGTGGGGCATGATCAGGGATGCATGCACTGTCCTGGCACCATTTGAGGAGGCCACGAGGATGGTGAGCAGTGACAGTGCATGCATCAGTGACACTGTACCTCTTGTCCACCTGTTGGAGCACACGCTGCGTGGAATAATGGACAGGGCACTTGAGGCAGAACAGAGGCAGGAAGAGGAGGACTTCCTTGCCTCTCAAGGCCCCCTTTACCCAGACAGTGTTCCTTCTGTCCCACCCATCGCACAGGAAGAGGAGGAGGAGGAGGAGGATTGTGTCAGCATGGAGGTGGAGGCTGGCACTCAGCATCATCAGCAGCAGTCTTTTAGGGATGATTTACAGTCCCAAGAAACCAGTGGACTTGTACGTGGCTGGGAGGAGGTGGCTGCGGATCATGTCGTCCTTAGTGACCCAGAGGACTCCGGAGCGAATGCCTCAGCAAACCTACGCTGCATGGCCTCCCTGATCCTGCAAAGTCTGCGGAAGGATCCTCGTATTCTTCGGATCAAGGAGAGGGACCATTACTGGCTGGCCACTCTCCTTGATCCATGGTACAAGGGTAAGGTTGCGGACCTTATGTTACCGTCGCAGAGGGAGCAGAGGATGAGACAACTCCGGGAGGCCTTGCAGAAAGGTCTGTGCAACGCGTTCCCAGAGACTGGGAGGTTACAAACTCCTGGTCCTGGACAACGAGTTGCTGAGGCTTCGGCCAGTCAAAGAAGGAGCGGTGGGGAAGGTGGCCGTCTGACCGATGCGTTCAGACAATTCTTTAGTCCGCAGCCCCAAAGTATGATCGGTTCCAGCAACCATCGCCAGCGTCTGATAAACATGGTGCAGGAATATCTAGGGGCAAGGTCAGACTTGGACACCTTCCCCACCGAAAATCCTCTGGCTTACTGGGTCTTGAGGATGGATCACTGGCCAGAGCTTGCACAGTATGCAATTGAGCTACTGGCCTGTCCTGCATCCAGCGTTCTTTCGGAACGCACATTCAGTGCTGCTGGAGGATTTGTCACGGATCACAGGGTGCGCCTGTCCACCGACTCGGTTGATCGACTGACTTTCATCAAGATGAACCAGTCTTGGATCACCACCAGCTACCACACACCTGATGCTGATATAACAGACTAATTGATTTTAACATGTCACATCCCTTCAAGACTGATGCTGATGCTGAGTGCCTGTGCTGTTATGTTGACTGGCTATCCTCCTCCTCCGAGTCCTCAATGATACGATTGATGATGATAGCTTGGAAGATCATTTTTGTTTATGGGTGCCGCCACCAGTGGCTAAGGCCCAATTTTTCAGCCCCTGTTTTACAGGGGCGTGTAATTACAATTTTTTTAGCAATAATTTGCCATAGGGCTCATTGCTGTGCTCCAAGTACAGTATCTGTGAGGGGTTGGAGTGTTGTGGCACCAGTGCCTAAGGCCCAATTTTTCAGCCCCTGTTTAACAGGGGCGTGTCATTACAATTTTTGAAGCAATACTTTGCAACAGGGCTCATTGCTGTGCTCCAAGTACAGTATCTGTGAGGGGTTGTAGTGTTGTGCCACCAGTGCCTAAGGCCCAATTTTTCAGCCCCTGTTCAACAGGGGCATGCAATTACAATTCTTGATCTAATAATTCACAGCAGGGCCCATTGCTGCACCCACCAAGAGTAACTCTGAGGGCTTACAGTGTTGTGGCAACGCCACCACCACCACCACCACGAAAGGCCCAATTTTTCAGCCCCTGTTCAAAAGGGGCATGTAATTACAATTCTTGATCTAATAATTCACAGCAGGGCCCATTGCTGCACCCACCAAGAGTAACTCTGAGGGCTTACAGTGTTGTGGCAACACCACCACCACCACCACCACCACCACGAAAGGCCCAATTTTTCAGCCCCTGTTCAACAGGGGCATGCAATTACAATTCTTGATCTAATAATTCACAGCAGGGCCCATTGCTGCACCCACCAAGAGTAACTCTGAGGGCTTACAGTGTTGTGGCAACGCCACCACCACCACCACCACGAAAGGCCCAATTTTTCAGCCCCTGTTCAAAAGGGGCATGTAATTACAATTCTTGATCTAATAATTCACAGCAGGGCCCATTGCTGCACCCACCAAGAGTAACTCTGAGGGCTTACAGTGTTGTGGCAACACCACCACCACCACCACCACGAAAGGCCCAATTTTTCAGCCCCTGTTCAACAGGGGCATGCAATTACAATTCTTGATCTAATAATTCACAGCAGGGCCCATTGCTGCACCCACCAAGAGTAACTCTGAGGGCTTACAGTGTTGTGGCAACGCCACCACCACCACCACCACAAAAGGCCCAATTTTTCAGCCCCTGTTCAAAAGGGGCATGTAATTACAATTCTTGATCTAATAATTCACAGCAGGGCCCATTGCTGCACCCACCAAGAGTAACTCTGAGGGCTTACAGTGTTGTGGCAACACCACCACCACCACCACCACCACGAAAGGCCCAATTTTTCAGCCCCTGTTCAACAGGGGCATGCAATTACAATTCTTGATCTAATAATTCACAGCAGGGCCCATTGCTGCACCCACCAAGAGTAACTCTGAGGGCTTACAGTGTTGTGGCAACGCCACCACCACCACCACCACCACGAAAGGCCCAATTTTTCAGCCCCTGTTCAAAAGGGGCATGTAATTACAATTCTTGATCTAATAATTCACAGCAGGGCCCATTGCTGCACCCACCAAGAGTAACTCTGAGGGCTTACAGTGTTGTGGCAACGCCACCACCACCACCACGAAAGGCCCAATTTTTCAGCCCCTGTTCAAAAGGGGCATGTAATTACAATTCTTGATCTAATAATTCACAGCAGGGCCCATTGCTGCACCCACCAAGAGTAACTGTCAGGGCTTACAGTGTTGTGGCACCAGCACCACCATCAAAGGCCCAATTTTTACTACCACTGTTCAACAATTATATGTAATTAAAATTCCTGATATAATAGTTGACAGCAGGGCGTTCCAGCACCAACCAAGAGTAACTGTGAGTGCTTACAGTGTTGTGCCAACACCAACAACTAAGGGGCCTATTTCTGCAGAGTATATACGGCAGGTCCCTACTTTCAAACATCCAACTTACCAACGACTCCTACTTGCAAACGCAAGAAGACAACAGGAAGTGAGAGGAAATCTACCACTAGGAAGGAAAATTCTCTCCTGTAAGAATAAATATGGGAGAAAGGTGTCTCCTCTGTACTGATGCTTTATCAGCAATCCTTGTTTCAAGAAAAACACCACATTTCAAAAACAGTTGTCATTGGGACGGAAAGTGAGGTGAAATGTTCTGAACAGGGGCACAGACAGCAAAACAAATGTTACAGGGGTGATAACCCTTACCTATGTTTTCCAAAAAGTTTAAAAATAGATTTTTGGGCTGGAGCTACACTTCAACAATGTACCTGTTCAAAATTACAAACAGATTCTACATAAGAACAAACCTACAGTCCCTGTCTTGTATGCACCGCCTGTATACGGCTGTTCAGAGTATATAGGGCCTTTTTTATTTTATGTGCGGGGTTCCCCTTAATATCCATACAAGACCCAAAGGGGCTGGTAATGGGCTGGGGTAGGGGGGGGGGGGTCATGGGGTAGCTATGCCATTTTTCTTAAAGATTTTCATCCATATTACCGGGACCAGACATTACATTAAAGCCGCAAGCAGTTTTAAATGGCTTTTTTTTCCTTTAGAAGTGTCATTTTGTGCAGGGACAGTTCTAAACACGGGAAACACGTGGCACTTCACAGGCATACTTTAGACACCACCCAGGTACGATATTTAAAGGAATATTTGACTTTTTTTTTTCACTTTATGCATCATTAAAATGACTGCTCCCGAAAAACAACCGTTTTTAAAACTTCTTTTTGCATTGATACATGTCCCCTGGTGCACAACCCGGGTTCCCAAACCCTTTTTAGGACAATAACATGCATAATAGTTGTTATAATTAGCACTTTAGAATTCGAACGTTCGCATCCATTGTATTTAATAGGGTTCTAATGTTCGTACGAACTTTCGGTCCGTTCGCGGGTTCTGGTGCGAACCGAACCCGGGGGTGTTCGGCTCATCACTACCCCTGAGTACGGAGATACCACATGTGTGAGACTTTTTGGGAGCCTAGCCACGTACGGGACCCCAAAAACCAAGCACCGCCTTCAGGCTTTCTAAGGGTGTAAATTTTTGATTTCACTTCTCACTGCCTATCACAGTTTCGGAGGCCATGGAATGCCCAGATAGCACAAACCCCCCCCCCAAATGACCCCATTTTGGAAAGTAGACACCCCAAGCTATTTGCTGAGAGGTATTGTGAGTATTTTGCAGATCTCGCTTTTTGTCACAAAGTTTTGAAAATTGAAAAAAAAAATATATATATATTTCTTAATTTTCAAAAACAAATGAGAGCTGTAAAATACTCGCCATTCCTCTCAGCAAATAGCTTGGGGTGTCTATATTCCAAAATGGGGTCATTTGGGGGGGTTTTGTGCGATTTTGGCATTTTATGGCCTTCGAAACTGTGATAGGTAGTGAGGAGTGAAATCAAAAATTTGTGCCTAGAAATCCTGAAGGCGGTGCTTGGTTTTCGGGGTCCCGTACGCGGCTAGGCTCCTAAAAAGTCCCACACATGTGGTATCCCCGTACTCAGGAGAAGCATAAAAATGTATTTTGGGGTGTAATTCCACATATAACCATGGCATGTGTGAGCAATATATCATTTAGTGACAACTTTTTGTATTTTTTTTTTTTTTTTTGTCATTATTCAATCACTTGGGACAAAAAAAAATATATTCAATGGGCTCAACAGGCCTCTCAGCAATTTCCTTGGGGTGTCTACTTTCTAAAATGGGGTCATTTGGGGGGGTTTTGTGCTATCTTGGCATTTTATGGCCTTCGAAACTGTGATAGGTAGTGAGGAGTGAAATCAAAAATTTGCACCCTTAGAAATCCTGAAGGCGGTGCTTGGTTTCCGGGGTCCCGTACGCGGCTAGGCTCCCAAAAAGTCCCACACATGTGGTATCCCCGTACTCAGGAGAAGCAGCAAAATGTATTTTGGGGTGAAATTCCACATATAACCATGGCATGTGTGAGCAATATATCATTTAGTGACAACTTTTTGTAATTTTTTTTTTTTTTTTTTTTTAGTCATTATTCAATCACTTGGGACAAAAAAATAAAAAATTCAATGGGCTCAACATGCCTCTCAGCAATTTCCTTGGGGTGTCTACTTTCCAAAATGGGGTCATTTGGGGGGTTTGTACTGCCCTGTCATTTTAGCACCTCAAGAAATGAGATAGGCAGTCATAAATTTAAAGCTGTGTAAATTTCAGAAAATGTACCCTAGTTTGTAAACTCTATAACTTTTGCGCAAACCAATAAATATACGCTTATTGACATTTTTTTTACTAAAAACATGTGGCTGAATACATTTTGGCCTAAATGTATGACTACAATTGAGTTTATTCGATTTTTCTTATAACAAAAACTAGAAAATATCATTTTTTTTCAAAATTTTCGGTCTTTTTCCGTTTATATCGCAAAAAATAAAAATCGCAGAGGCAATCAAATACCATTAAAAGAACGCTCTATTTGTGGGAAGAAAAGGACGCAAATTTCGTTTGGGTACAACATTGCATGTCCGCACAATTTACAGTTAAAGCAGCGCAGTGCAAAATTCTGAATTCACCTCTGGTCCTTTAGCTACCAAATGGTCCGGGGCTTAAGTGGTTAAAATAACATAAAAAAAATAAAAAAATAAAAAAATATGCTGGAGGCCCCCTTTTCAGCAGAAGAGGTACGAGGAGTCATTAAGAACCTCAGAAACTCAACGGCACGATGCCACACATATGGTGGGAATGCCACAGAATACGCCCTTTCTGGAATAAATTATTAAATTTAATGGATAAGCTAGTGGGAAAATAAAATACTTTGAAATAAAAATGTAGCCGGGTGCTAAATTTAAGGGAAGTGTTTGAGTGGTAAATAGGCTCAAACACCCTTATTCTGTAGGATTCATGGACCATTTTGTCCTCGGGGGACAGTATTGGTGTGCAGTTCCCTGCGGCCTACAGGTGGCGCTGCCATGGTAGGCTAGGGTTGAACCGCCGATACAGTGCTGTGCCTTTTGTGTCCCCTCTTGGCAGTAGTACAGCGGGGCGGGGAACCTGCTGTGCATGCCGGGAGAGCATATAAAAGGGGCAGACCTTTGGCCTGGGGGCTGATGTCCAGTGGGGTCCACGCCCAGGTGCCTTCGGCCTGGGTGCATGTGTTCCTGTTTCATCTCGGGTACCTTTAGCCCGGGTGAGGTACTATCCTGGAGTTCCTGCTGCCCTGGGTATGGAGGCCTAGGCGCGGGAGTAAAGCCTGGAGTCCAGAGCCTTTGTCTGGAGTCCGCTAAGGGTCGAGGAGTCTTAGGGTGCCGCCTCATGTAGGGGACCATGTTCCAGGGAAGGGAGGATCATTCTGATGGACCGATGCGGGAGTCACGGTGAAGGAAGGGTCTGTTGACTCCCTGGAGAGATGTCTTCCCCTTGATATGGGCTAGGTTCGTAGAAGGAGAAGCTCAAGGTCATCTTGACTGTATCAGAGGCCTTATTCACCCGGCCCGTGGCAGGGGCCTTATACACCCTGGTCTGTGGCAGAGACCAAAGTTCTCCAGGTCCGTGGCAGGGGCCTTGTACACCCGGTCTGTGGCAGAGACCAACCTCAAGGTCTGTGGCAGAGACCGTGCACCTAAAACTGTTTGAGAAACCTAAGCAGTGAAGTGAATGTGCTACGTTTGTGCCTGGACCTCCTCCACACCTTAAGCTGTCCTGTTTCTTTGCTCTAACCTTTTCTATCCGAGTAGAGTTTATTTTGCCATGAGAGAATAAGAGTTGTAATTTCAGCTGGTGTGGACATTGACTTTACTGGGAATTAAAGGACTTGCCTCTACCTACAGTAGAGGTGAGAATCATCCTCTGGAGGAGTTTTGACTCTGGCTGTGGACATGGCCCGTCAAGTACACCGCTCAACCTCTTTATATAGGAGGGTACGGGCTGGTAGTGCGGTGTGCCTTTCTCCCTCCTGCGAGGAGCCCACAACATAAAGGCAGGTAAGGGGGAAAGGATCTGTGCGCTACAAAAAAATAAAATAAAAATTATAATCTTGACCTAGGAGGACGTGGCCCTAAATGGCGTTTTTTGGAAGACCACAATACACCCACAGCTACAGAACTGCAGAAAATGCTATTCCAAAAAAATGTTTTTTTTTTAGTATAGCACAGTAGAAGACAAATATATAGAAATGGTTTATTTCACACGCCTCCACATATGTATAACACACTGCAAAATATTTTTTGTGGCCCTAAATGGCGTTTTTTGGAAGACCACAACACACCCACAGTACGTAACCGCTGAATCGCACAGCTACAGAACTGCAGAAAATGCTATTCAAAAAAAATTTTGTTTTTTTAGTTAAGCACAGTAGAAGACAAATATATAGAAATGGTTTATTTCACACGCCTCCACATATGTATAACACACTGCAAAATATTTTTTGTGGCCCTAAATGGGTCTTTTTGCAAGCGTACATTAAAGTGCAAATTTTATTTTTATTTTTTTGCCCTAAACGGGTCTTTTTTTGCACGAGCAAAATAAAATGGAAATTTTTTATTTTTTTTGCCCTTAATGGGTCTTTTGGAAAAGAGCACAATAAAGTGCCTTTTTGTTTTTTGTCCTAAATGGATCTTTTTCCAAGAGCAGAATACACCCACAGTATGGAAACGGTGTATCTCTCAACGTAATATATGCAGTGCTGGTGCACTGAGCTTGCAGATAAAAGGTAGATTTTCTCTGACACTGGGCTCATAGCAGTGTAAAAAGACTGTACTGCAACACAAACAGGTAAACCTATGCAGATCGCTGAGTTATATCTCTGAATCTGGACTCCTATTCCTATATAATATATCTCTCTCCCTAAAAGCAGGAACCTGGCCCTACACTACACTGTCTCTATCTTTTCCCTCAGATTCCAGAATCAGGACTAACTCATGTATTTTTCTATCTCTCCCTAAAAGCAGCAGCAGCAGACAAGATCCTCTCCCTATCTATTCTGAAGCAGAGTGACGTGTGTGCTGTGTGCCTCTAGCTTATATAGAAGCTGGGTCACATGTTGCACTGACCAATCACAGCCATGCCATTAGTAGGCATGGCTATGATGGCTTCTAAGGGCACACCAGCTAATCAAAAGGTGATTGGCTGGCCCCTGAAGCATTTCTAACTGCGTAATTAGATTGGCGAACCCAAACCCGAACCCGGACTTTTGCGCAAAGTCCGGGTTCGGGTTCGGGTTCAGGAAAAAGCTAAAGTTCGGTACGGACCCGAACTTTACAGTTCGGGTTCGCTCAACACTAATTGTAATCTTTTTTTTCATGCAGCCTGTTTGCTGAACGAAAAAAAGAGATTGATCGGTGGGTATGCCCACCATTAGAATATCTCCCTCCCTCCACCCACTTCTAATGATGGGCATACATGCACCATTTATATATGCCGAAGCATGGGGGCATCCTCCCGCAAAAGTTATGCCGCACACACATGGTCGGACTTTTCCACGGGCATGCCTCCGTCAGAATTTTGACCGTATGTACACGGCATTAGGAGCAAAATCGCTCCTCCGCCCCTACTGCCCCCATGCTTCAGCATATATGCTCTTTTTTTTTAACTGTGGCGGTGAAATCACCTCCTACAGCACTGGAGTCGCAGGGATTAGGCCTGTCTCTGCGAACGCTGCAGTTATGTGTGTTGTGTTTTGTAAGTGACAGTGATCGATCGATACTGCACTTGGGTGGCCTGGGCTGGACGGAGGGGCAAAACGCAGGTGCTAGCAGGTATCTGGGCTGATCCCGCTAACACTGCGTTTTTGGGAACCCTAAACTGCTGGGGACGCTAGTATAGATCTGATCAGATCAGATATTGATCTGTTCAGATACTATACCACTAAGGAAGGTGTATGCTTCACGCGTGGGTGTTAGCGTTACTGGCACTAACTTGACGCTGCCTGGGGCGACAGAGACCCTCTCTGACTCTAAAACCTAATTGATATCACCCGCCGGGCGATCAGGGGGTTAAACCTTTATTGGGTTATATACGGCAGGTGCCCTGACACTATAAAAAGCAAACTAACTAACCAGCGTCACCTGTAACACTTATATGGTGATCACTGGTGAAAGAGTTAACTAGGGGCAATCAGGGAGTTAAACCTTTATTAGGTAATATATGGGGGTACCTGACGCTATATAAAAACCTGACGGGGAACCTAAATAACAAAATAACTAACTGGCTAACAAGTGTCACCAGTAACACTTATACGGTGATCACTGGTGAAAGGGTTAACTAGGGGCAATTAGGGGGTTAAAACCTTTATTAGATAATATATGGGGGTACCTGACGCTATAAAAACCTGCGGCGAACCTAAAAAAAATAACTGGCTACCTATCGGCATCACTGACACTAATACAGCGATCAGAAAAACGATTGCTTAGTGACAGCGATGCTAGGGGGTGAAAGGGTTACCTGGGGGGCGATCAAGGGATTAAACCTTTATTAGGGGAGGGGTTAGGGGGCTACACTGGACCTAAAACAGTCTGCCCTGACACTTTTACAGTCACAAATGTCACTGATTGCAGTTATCAGTAAATAAATGGTCACTGCAATCAGTGACACTGTGACTGGGGGCTGGGGGGTGATCTGGGTGGTGATCTGAGGGTGTCTGGGGGGTCCTGGGGGGGGGCGATCGTGTGCCTATGTGTCCTGGTGTCAGTGGCTGTTTAGTGCACTAACCTGATGTCTTCTCTCAACGGCGCTCGGTATATGTGAGAGCCGCAGGAGAGATGACATCACTTCCTCCTGCCTGTGTAAACATTACACAGGCAGAGGAAGCTTTTCATTCGCCGGGAGCGATCGCGAGGGGGTGGCCGTAAACGAATGGCCGTCCCCTCATCACGGATCGCTCCCGAAAACAATGCTGACCGCTCACTGTATAGAAGGGGGGTCCGATGGGACCCCCCAACTATATGAAGGCAGGCACATACAGGTATGTGATTGTGCCTGTCCGTGCCATTCTGCCAACATATATATACTGTGAGCGGTCGTTAAGTGGTTAATGATGCATAAAGTGAAATATTCCTTTAAATATCGTACCTGGGGGGTGTCTAAAGTATGCCTGTGAAGTGGCATGTGTTTCCCGTGTTTAGAACTGTCCCTGCACAAAATGAAATTTCTAAAGGAAAAAAAGCCATTTAAAACTGCTTGTGGCTTTAATGTCATGTTTTGTTATGGCAATATGGATGAAAATCTTTGAGAAAAATGGCATGGGTACCCCATCACAGACCTTTCTGCAAGGCCTCCTGGAGATGTCTCATCCTCTGCTCCCTCTGCGATGGCAAGATAAGGTCCGCAACCTTACCCTTGTACCGTGGATCAAGGAGATTGGCCAGCCAGTAATGGTCCCTCTCCTTGATCCGAAGAATACGAGGATCCTTCCGCAGACTTTGCAGACTTTGCAGGATCAGGGAGGCCATGCAGCGTAGGTTAGCTGAGGCATTCGGTCCGGAGTCCTCTGGGTCACTAAGGACGACATGATCCGCAGCCACCTCCTCCCAGCCACGTACAAGTCCAGGGGTTTCTTGGGACTGTAAATCATCCCTAAAAGACTGCTGCTGTTGATGCTGAGTGCCATGCTTCACCTCCATGCTGACACAATCCTCCTCCTCCTCCTCGTCCTCTTCCTGTGTGATGGGTGGGACAGAAGGAACACTGTCTGGGTAAAGGGGGCCTTGAGAGGCAAGGAAGTCCTCCTCTTCCTGCCTCTGTTTTGCCTCAAGTGCCCTGTCCATTAATCCACGCAGCGTATGCTCCAACAGGTGGACAAGAGGTACAGTGTCACTGATGCATGCACTGTCACTGCTCACCATCCTTGTGGCCTCCTCAAATGGTGCCAGGACAGTGCATGCATCCCTGATCATGCCCCACTGGTGTGGTGAAAAAACCTGAGCTCCCCTGACCCTGTCCTGGTGCCGTAGTCGCACAGGTACTCATTGATGGCCCTCTGCTGCGTGTGCAGCCACTGCAGCATGGCCAACGTTGAGTTCCACCTGGTGGGCATGTCACATATAAGGCGGTTCTTGGGCAGGTTCAACTCCTTTTGCAGCTCAGCTAGCCGAGCACTGGCATTATATGATCTGCGGAAATGCACACAGACTTTCCTGGCCTGCCTCAGGACATCCTGTAAGCCCGGGTACCTGCCCAAGAACCGCTGCACCACCAGGTTAAGGACGTGAGCCACACAGGGCACATGGGTCAGTTGTCAAACCACCATTCCTGGCTTAAGCTGGCGTGGCGTTAACCACCTCTCGGCCAGTGTGGCTCCTGTCCCCCAAACACACCAGCGCAAGCACGGCATGGCATCTTTTTGCCTGCGTACTTGCGTAGCCCCTTGAATGCCTACGGAGCACCGCTGGTACCGAGGACAAAGCACAGGAAGAGGCCATGGAGGAAAAAGAAGAGGAGGGGTGGAGGAGAGAGGTGTGTCACAACCAGCAGTAGCATTTTGGAGGCGTGGCGGCGGAACAACCTCCAACACTACTGCACCTTGTCCTGCATCCTTCCCAGCTGCCAAAAGAGTGACCTAATGGGGCGTGAAAGAAAGGTAACTTCCCTGTCCATGCCTAATGGACCATGAGTCAGTGGTAATATGC
Source organism: Rana muscosa (assembly GCA_029206835.1). Taxonomy (NCBI): domain Eukaryota; kingdom Metazoa; phylum Chordata; class Amphibia; order Anura; family Ranidae; genus Rana; species Rana muscosa. Next base: position 78,759,094 of record CM055125.1, read on the forward strand.
ACCTTACCGCTGACCACCCTGTCCAGCGAGGCATGGACATTGCCTTTCACATGCCGGTAGAGAGCCGGAATCGCCTTCCGTGAGAAAAAGTGGCGTTTGGGAACCTGCCACTGAGGAACCGCACATTGCACAAACTCACGAAAGAAGGCCGAGTCTACCAACTAAAAAGGCAGCAGTTGAAGTGCTAGCAATTTAGCCAAGCTAGCATTCAACCGCTGGGCATGTGGATGGCTGGCAGTGAACTTCTTTCGACGGTCCAGCAGCTGGGGCAGGGAAATTTGTCTGCTACAATCGGACGTCGGTGTACTGCTAGCAGAGTGCCCACAAGTACTTGGCTGTGACACACCTAATTCTACACCTTCATTCCTCTCAGTGCAGGTTTCAGAGAGGACTGAAGGTATAGTGGGGTTGGAGATCCCAGCTGATGAGGAGCAAGGAGAAGTCCGCTTTGTTCTTTGGTGTGGGTCTTTAAGGTACGCTTGCCAACGAGCTGCATGGCAGGTCAACATATGTCTGGTCAAGCATGTGGTGCCCAAGCGGCTGATGTTTTGGCCACGCGAGATACGCTTGAGACATATGTTGCAAATAGCAGCGGTGCGATCTGATGCACTCGACTCAAAAAAGGCTCACACCAAAGAACTTTTGGAATAACGGGCAGAGGCAGCGCCCTGCACAGGCGGAGCTCTGCGGTGTGATTCAGTCTGTGTGCTGCCCTTACGCTGGCCCCCGGAGGGCATACTGCCTCGTTGGAGATGTGCCTCCTCCTCATCCTCCTCCTCCTCCTCTCAGGCACCAACGTGGAGTCCGTGACCTCATCATCCCCTTCCTCCTCATCACTGGAGCCAATCTGGCAGTATGCTGCAGCTGCTGGAACATGCCTGCCAGATTGCTGTCCTTCTTGAGCATCCCCTCTCTCTGCGCTCATGCAGCTGGGTATCATCATCAGACCCTTCAAAATGCTGGGCATCCTCCTGGAGCATGTACCCAACACTGTGCTCAAACATTTCGGGGGACTCCTCAGGAGGACATGGTGGGTCTAGGGAAGGAGTGACTGATGACATTGATACGAGGGAAGAGGACGCTTTGGCAGCTGCTTTGCCAGTACCCTGAGCCTGGGTGAGAGAGGATGAGGAGGATGAGGAGGGCTTGGTCATCCACTCTACCAAGTCTTCGGCATGATGCGGCTCAACACGTCCAGCTGCCGAAAATAAGGACAAGCGTGTCCCATGGCCACATGCTGATGATGATGCACCGTGTCCACGACCTGCACTGTTGTTTCTAGACACAGAGCCTGCTTGCCCTCTTTTTTTGGCTCGTGACTGTCTGCCTCTCCTTGTTGGCCTTCCAGACATAGTAATGGCCTGCAGGGAGATGGGAAAACCAGCAATTGGGTAGTGTATATTGTGCTGGAGGCACACAACACCCACTAACTCCTGCAGTTGCCTGTATTAGAGAACACCAGCAATAAAGGGTAGATACAGGTGTATACTGTGCTGTGCTGGAGGCACACAACACCCACTAACTCCTGCAGATGCCTTTATTAGAGAACACCAGCAATAAAGGGTAGATACAGGTGTATACTGTGCTGTGCTGGAGGCACACAACACCCACTAACTCCTGCAGATGCCTTTATTAGAGAACACCAGCAAAAAAGGGTATATACAGGTGTATACTGTGCTGTGCTGGAGGCACACAACACCCACTAACTCCTGCAGATGCCTTTATTAGAGAACACCAGCAAAAAAGGGTAGATACAGGTGTATACTGTGCTGGAGGCACACAACACCCACTAACTCCTGCAGATGCCTGTATTAGACAACAGCAATAACGGGTATATACAGGTGTATACTGTGCTGGGGCACACAACACCCACTAACTCCTGCAGATGCCTGTATTAGAGAAAAGCAAAAAAGTGTAGATACAGGTGTATACTGTGCTGGGGCACACAACACCCACTAACTCCTGCAGATGCCTGTATTAGAGAACAGCAATAACGGGTATATACAGGTTTATACTGTGCTGGGGCACACAACACCCACTAACTCCTGCAGATGCCTGTATTAGAGAACAGCAATAAAGTGTAGATACAGGGGTATACTGTGCTGGGGCACACAACACCCACTAACTCCTGCAGATGCCTGAGAAAAGAACACACTGTCCCTGCCTATCTAGCTTAGAGAACAGCAATAAAGGGTAGATACAGGTGTATACTGAGCTGGAGGCACACAACACCCACTAACTCCTGCAGATGCCTGAGAAAAGAACACACTGTAGAACACACTGCCTATCTAGCTCTTTCCCTGCACGCCGGAACACACTACACAAGGCCACCGCACGGGCGGGATTATATAGTGTGGGGCGTGTACTAAACACCCTGAGCATCCTGCCTGTGGCCAATTATGGCTCTCCTCGCTGCCGGCGCTGTGATTGGCCAAGCATGCGGGGTCACAGTGCATGCTTGGCCAATCACGGCGCCGGCATTGCAGTGCGATGGTGCAGTGCATTGTGGGCCATTCGCGTCACACGAATTTGGCGCGAACGGCCCACAAAGTTCTGGTTTCGCCGAACAGGCAAACAGGCGATGTTCGAGTCGAACATGCATTAGACTCGAACACCGAGCTCATCCCTACTCACCAGTCCCAGCGATATTGCAGCTCACCAACCCTTTCCACTTATGTGTATGTTTTGAGCAAGACAGCTTTGTGAATAGGAAAAAAAAATATTCTCCCTAAATTTTCTCTACCGGTTGATTGTTATTCAGTCATAAAAAAAATACATTGGTTTAGGAAAAATACCAAATAATGGGAGCTATATATCACACAAAGAACACATGTACCAGCAGTTTCACTGGAGAAATAGCTATGCAATTTTCTTATTTTGTTTTATAAATACACCCCTAAGTGTCAATATACAAGCATTAGACTACCAGTGTGCCAGTGAAGAATGGTGTGCCACAGACCTCAGATCAGCCCCAATTTCTGCCCAATCAGAAAACCAGGAGGGTAGGCAGAGTTGGATCTGCGAGGTGCCTATAACCTCACACGAATCCGCCCAGGAGATGAATGGAAGACCGCCTTCAGATCCAGGTTTGGACACTACGAGTACCTGGTGATGCCGTTTGGGCTATGCAATGCCCCGGCCACCTTCCAGCACCTGGTAAATGATATCTTTTGGGAATACCTAGATAACTTTTTAGTCGTTTACCTGGACGACATTCTAATTTTCTCCGCTACCATCGAGTTAAACCGGGTTCATGTAAAGACTGTCCTTACCATCCTCAGGAAACACAAGTTGTATCTCAAAGCAGAAAAATGTGAGTTCAAAAAGACTGTGGTGTAATTTCTTGGGTTTATCATCTCCACCCATGGAGTCGCAATGGACCCTCAAAAGGTCAAGTCAATCCAGGAGCGGCCGGCTCCAGTAGATAAGAGGGGGTGCAGCGGTTCATAGGGTCCGCTAATTTCTACAGGAGGCTTTATTGCTGGTTTTTCTTCCATTGTCGCACCCATTACCCAACTCAGCACACCCGTTTTCAGTGGTCCCAGGAAGCCCAAAAAGCCTTTGTCAAACTCAAAGACTTGTTCACTACTGCACCAATCCTAAAGCATCCAGATCCAGCCTTGCCGTTCAATGACCTACTTTGGGCCGAAAAAAGATTTTTTGTTCCACTGGAGGCAAGACCACCTACCTTAAAGATGCTCCATGACCATAAATTGGCAGGTAACTTCCGTACATGAAAAACTTTGGAACTTGTCTCTCGTTCTTTTTGGTGGCCTGGTTGGAGGCAAGACTGTAAGAGTTACAACATTTCATGTATTTCGTGCCAACACAGCAAGGAGACAAATACCAAGTCCTGGGGATTACTAAGGCCTTTACCCATCCTAGAGTGGCCTTGGGCTTAAGTCTCCATGGACTTTATTGTTGATCTGCCTCCCTCGGAAGGGTTCACCACTGTCCTGGTCGTTGTCGACCGCTTGTCTAAGATGGCACACTTCCTTCCCATGGTGGGCACCCCCTCTACTTTGGATACAACCAACATTTTCATTAAAGAGATAATAAGGCTCCATGGAGTACCTGACAGCATTACCTCAGATAGGGGTGCTCAATTTACCTCCAAGTTCTGGAGGGAACTCTGTAAAGCACTGGAAAAAAAGATTTGCCTCTCTTCCGCGTATCATCCTCAAAGCAACGGCCAGACGGAGAGAACAAACCAAACTCTGGAACAGTATCTCCGCTGCTTTTGTTCCAGCTCCCAGGATAATTGGTCCTCTCTACTTCCCTACGCAGAATTTGCGTATAACAATTCCGTCCATACTGCCACTAACCAAACACCCTTCTGGTCCATCTTTGGATTCCATCCTTCCTTCCTTCCAAATGCTATCCCTGAAACATCGGTCCCCGCTGTACAAGACCGGTTAACCTCTATTCAAAGGAACTTTCAGTAAATCCAGGACATGCTACAGAAAGCCCAAGACAGTTACAGGAAACATTACAATAAGGGAAGGAAGGAGAACCCAGCTTTTGAAACGGGTGAAAAAGTGTGGCTATCAGAGGCAAACCTCAGGTTACCTTGTCCTTCTCGGAAGCTAGGCCCTAAATTTTTAGGACCATTTGAAATCAAGAGGATGGTAAACCCTGTGGCTTTTGAATTGAACTTACCCACTTGTTACAGGATTCATCCAGTCTTCCATGCATCCTTACTAAAACCGGTAACTCCCAGTCCCTTCTCGGGTAAAGAAGAATCACCTCCTCTACCAGTTGAAGTGGATGGGGAAGACGAGTTTGAAGTGGAGGCCATACTGAACTGTAGGAAGAGGGGTAGGCAATTATAGTACTTGATCAAATGGAAGGGGTATCCCCCTGAAAACAATTCTTGGGAACCTTCAAGAAATTTGCATGCCCCACGTTTAATTCAGGCTTTCCATCGGGAACACCCAGAATAGATGTCCAGCTTTGGCGTCCAGAGGTCGCCCCTCAGGGGGGGGGCACTGTTAGGGAAACAGACAGCTCCAATCCGTTCAGCGGCGTCAGTTCCTCCCGTGCATGCGCGGTGGAACGGCACTCCCACGCATGCGCGTTCGCAGTCCCATTGAGCGGCGCGCGCTCACGCGCACTAGTGCACGTGTCACATGACACCCTGGCTGCCTATAAAATCGGAGCAAGTCCACAAGCAAATTGCTGTTTTGTCTTCAGCTTCCTGTGACTCAAGTTCCTGTTTCCTGCCTGCCTGATCTTCTGCTGTGACCCAGATTGGCTTTGACTACCCTGATCTCTCCTAACCTGACCCTTGGCTTATTGGACTCCGCTGCCATCTCCTGTGTTTTACCCCCTGCTTGTGACCCAGACTTTTCTGCCAGCTTCCTGCACCTGACCTTCTTGCCTGTGACCCGGATTGTCTCCAGTCTCCAGTACTTGACCCTCTGCTTGCCTTTGGACTTTCCTCCGCTTGGGTGTTTGACCCCCGGCCTGTTCTGGACATTCTGCACAGCCACACCAGCTGAGTTCTGATCTCCATCAGTTCCTGTACCTCTCTTCTGATACCTTCACGCAAGTCCTGCTCAGCCTACTGGTAGCTTGTGCCTCTTTTGTGCCATCCACCCTCTGTTTCATCTCCAGAGGGTGGAGTGCGCTTAGTCGCAAGAGTGAGCCACTCTCAGCATCTCGGCCTCGGTGAGTACCTTATTCTGACAGTTGTACGTCACCATGTTCTTGACGGTCGGAATTTCCGACAACATTTGCGTTACCGTGTGTATGCAAGGCAAGTTTGAGCCAACATTCCGTCGGAAAAAAATCCACGGCTTTCTTGACGGAATTTCCGATCGTGTGTATGCGGCAATAATCTGTTTTTTCTTCAGAAGAACAGAGCCATTTTTATTCAGACATTATCCAGGGTCACCATTCAATTCCTGGACTGAGATGCTGACTCAGAGTTGAAACATTCATGAAGTATCCTGGTGCCTGTATAGGTCTGCTGTTAAAAAACACAGGGCCCAATACAACAGCCCCCCCAAAAATATCTAAATTATACTATCACTAAGAATACACTAAAATCATTATTAGCAGACACAAACACAACATAACTTACAAAATTGCAGCTAAATCTAATGTAAAACTGTATTGGGTAAATAAATAAAGCTCTGTGTGTAAATAAGGTCTTGGGGGTCATTCCCATAAATGCTATGGCCTGTACAGTGTGAATCAGTGGTTTGTTTATGTAGCTGGAGCTGCGTGCAGACGGCCTATGTTACGCCATGGGGACACAACCGCTGCATGAACACAGCCTCAGATCCTAATTTGACAGATGTGTGGGTACAGGTGTAGGAGGAGCCACAGGGGGATCATTTTAATATATTTCCTCCTCTCTATCCTGATAATCCCCCTTCCTGTCCATGATCCCCTTCCCCCTCTGCTTGTCAGCTTCATGGGCCCCTAATGAACTGATGAGGCCCGGGCCCTGTACAGGAGGGTTGGTGCTGCAAGCTTATCGGGGGCCCTGTCTTTACAGCACTTGGCCATGTTCTCAGGTGTCCAAGACAGATCGGCCCCTGTTGGCGCCTTCCAAAAGCTACAAAGCTACAATGTTGCAGTCTGAACACTGGGGGGGAAAGACTGAAGCCTCGTACACACGACCAATTTTCGCGGCAAGAACCAGCAAGAAACTTGCTGGCAGAGCTTTCTTACTGAGTAAATCGGCCGTGTGTACGCGGCTTTCAGGTTTCTCATCAAGAAAACAGGAAAGAATCTCAACGAGAAAAATAGAGAACCTGCTCTCTATTTTCTCGTCTGGATTCACGTCGGCCTGTTTCTCGACGAGAAACCCGAGTGTGTGTACACTTACCTGTCGCAGTGGAAACCCGCGCATGCTCGAAATGACTTTGACGCATGCGCGGTAGCTTCCTAGGCATAGGTAGGGTGTAGCAAGATGGCGGCGATGGCATCGAATGTGACGAGCGCATGCTCATCGTAGTCGATGACGTCACCGCATTCGTGCCATTCAAAAGAACGGCGGTTCTTTTGAAAGGTACGTGTGTACACTCGGCCCGGACAAGATTCTTGTCCAAGAATCTCGTCAGGAAAAACGACTAGTTTTTTCCTGACGAGATTCTCGGCCGTGTGAACGAGGCTTCAGGTAATGCTTCCTCCTTCCTGCAGTAGACTGAATCTTAGCCTAAGCAAAGTTACTGAACTGGGGCTCAAGGATGGATGAAACGTAGTACTTGTTTTAAAAAAAAAATCTGTTTTTGTATATTGTGACATGTCATGAATGTATTACTACAGACTTAAAAAGTTCCTGAAACAGAACCCCAGCCAAACACAACAAGATAAATATAATTAGCCTTTTCAAAGATAAATAATAGAACCACCCTTTGCTACAATATTCACCTTCAGTACTATTTTCTGCCGCTAGATGTCCTTGGCTTGATGGCCTGCATTATTCAAGCCACTTCCTCTGAGCGTCATTCTGGACCTGTCCTGTGACTGGACAGTGAAAGGTGAAGCAGCGATGTGCTCATCTTGCTGTCACTCTGCTCTCTCCTCTGTTAGCATGCTCCTTCTCAGCAGATGAACTAATTGGCTCCATGTACTGCTTCTTCCTCTCGCACTCCAGATCTGCTGTACAAAGAGGCAGAGTTCAGCTTTAAGCACATCTATGTCTTAAGCCTATTTTTTACAAGTTGTCTGCACAATCTTCCTTTTTAGATTTCATTTTAGTGTTCATCCAAAAGACCAGTCATTTTGTCTCACTAAATGTGCTGATTCCTAGTTTGAAACACAAAATGTATTTTGTGTCATGACACGTATCCACTTCCACATATCTGAATGACGGTGGCGGTGGAAGCTAAGCGCAGGGAGTAAGTAACAGAGAGAAAAGACGGAGACAAAGCGGGAGGAGATGGAACAGAGAGAGAAAAGAGGATATGACAGTAAAGCACAGTCCCCTGTGATCTCCCCTCGCAGTTTTCCAACAGACACCAGTTAAGTGACGGTAAATGAGAAGGAAGACATTAATAGGCAATTTTCTGCGAACAAACATTTTCTCTGGAATTGTAAAGCAGAAATCACAGGGGTGCCATAGTGTCATTTGTACAAATGGGATGAAACTGAGAAGGCAGAAGCAGAGCTGTCACATACACTGCAAAGACTTGCAACAACCACTACATTAACATTCTAGAATACTATAGGTACCAAAATGCAAATAATTACATATATGGCTATACATGATTAAAGGAAGCATTTTTAATCATACACATGTTGCTTAGCTCTTTCATGTTTCATCAAAAAGACTCATGTCTCACATTTACAGGTGAGACTAGCAAAATTTAATTTTTTTTATGTTGCTTCATAACCAGGAATAATGAAAGGTAATTCTCAACGATGTGTGATCCAATAAACAAAAGATATAAAGGTTCAATTAAATAGACTCTATAGCAAAACTAAAAAATTTCATAGAGTAGTTGTAAATGGGAGAAAAGATCTAACAGTTTTTCTTCATTTTTTTTCCATTAGATATTTGCCTTTAAAGATTAACTCCAGAGGTGAAAAAATGTTACCTGTTAACTGCTAGTTTTCCCTAGGGGATGATGATTAAGATCATATACTTAGTAAATGGAAAAAATCCACACAATACTCACCATACGTCAAGCGAAAGATTTTTGAAGTGCTCGCAGTCTGTGGGATTCAGCGCCAAAGTGACCGCCTCCGGATTTCCCAATCGATCCATGTGTGGTGAACACCGAAAAAAGATCGTGTGAAGGCAGGTCGGCCTAGTCCTGAGCCCAATATCATCTTATATCTAGTAAACAAGCCATTTATTTACTATTGGATGTGAAGCTCATACTATCAACCTGTCTGAGTATGATGCCGCGTACACACGATCATTTTTCCCGTCGGGAAAAATTTAATTTTTTCTTTTGGACGAGAAAAACGACCGTGTGTGGGCTTTTTCTCATTTTTCCCCGACGGGAAAAACGGCATTAATCACGACGAGAAAAATTAGAACATGCTCTAATTTTTCTCGTCGTGATTCCCGTCATTTTTTTTCGCGGCAGTTTTCCCATAGGGAAACACTGCCGGGGAGCCTACACACGATCGTTTTTTTTCGACCAAGAAAAAAAATGTCATTTAAAATGGCCGTGTGTAGGGGAACAAGCTGTTCCTCGTTTATCACGTCGATTTTCTCGACGGTGTTTTCACCGTCGAAAAAATTGATCGTGTGTACACGGCATTACGCTTTCCCCCGCATAGGAATCCCTTCACGGCAACAATCCTATATATGTCATCTCTGGACTAGTCTCCCATAGATATTACATCATATGGACTTTTATCAATTGAGAGTTTTATGTCATAAGTTTTATTTTATTTTATTTTTTTTGACCAATTTACCTTTTTCCATTTATATATGTTTGTTTCACTTATATTCCAGCTTTGAGATATCGGTTGGGATATCGGTTGGAATTTCACATTGTTTAAAATCATATACTTACCTGATTCCTTACTCCCCCATCAGGGGGTGCTATCCTCTGCTGTCCGACGTTTTGGGTTGTGAGGGGCCCTTGGTGACCTCCAATGCAATACAGGACTGTTGGCCATGTGTTGTGCAAGATGACATCAGAGAGTTGCAACTGGTTGGGCAGCGAAGGAAAGATACTTTGGGAGATTGGTCACAGGAAGAAGAGGAAGCCTGCAGGAGCAAGGAATAAAGTAAGTATATCATCTTATTGGTCATCCCCGAGGCAAAAGTCTAGACTTATCCCTTGCAGCGGGGAGGGGTATTAACTGCATGGGTAAAGATTTTTTGTTCCTGAAGTTTAGCTTTAAAGCCCTGTACACACGATCGGATTTCCTATGGATTCAAATCCGATGGATTTTTCCATCGGAATTCTGATGAAGCTGTCTTCCATCAGTCTTGCCTACAAACCATCAGTCAAAAATCCGACCGTCCCAAACGCTGTGACGTAAAACACTCAGACGAGCCGAGAAAAATTAAGTTCAATGCTTCTGAGCATGCGTCGACTTGATTCTGAGTATGCGTGGGTTTTTTCTCCGATGGAGTTCCACACAGACGATCGTAATTTGCTATAGTTTTTTTTTCCATCGGATAAATTTAAAACATGTTCTATTTTTTCTCACCGATGGAAAAAAGACCGATGGGGCCCATACATGATCGGTTTGTCCAATGAAAAAAGTCCATCGGACAGGGCATACGTGTCTCTCCAGCCAAATCAGATTTTTTTTTAATAGAGTGGAAAGGGTTACAACCCATGCCTGTTTTTTGCTGCTAGGGAATTACTCAACATTTTTTTCATTCCAGTAACAACGTTCTTCGGCAAGAATGCAGAGTCTCCAAACAAGGTTTTCACACTTTTTGGAGGAGATTTACTAAAACTGGAGCACATAGAATCTGGTGCAGTTGTGCACAGTAACCAACCAGCTTCTAAGTTTAACTGTCAAAGCTTAATTGAATAACCTGAACTTGTTGAGAGGGGTAGAATGCAGCCTGGCTGTCTTGTGCCCAAGTTGCGAGCCCTATGCTTCCCCTCCTCATCAGGAATCTTTCCCTGCCGCTAGTTCTGTCCAAGCGGGATACCTGTCCCCATGGGTGTCCGCTCCATAGGGCAAGGGGGGTCAATTGCCCCCCCCTGGAATCGTAAGAGTGTTGAAGTCAGAGTGAAGACACTGGTCGCCACGGCCGCCTCCGCGGCAGCCGTGGACTTTTTTTTCTAAGTCTGCTCGAGCATCGGATTGGCTCTGCCGCTCGGGCCTCTGCTTAACATCACCGTAACCCGGCTGTTCCATGATTGGCTGCTGCCTCAGCCTGCCTCTGCCTGTGAAAATGTATGTTGTGCCTATGCCAATCCGGCCGGCGCAGCACCGGCTCCTCCCACAGGTGCGTGGCGTGCAGTGGCCGAGACAAGAGAAAATACGCTGCCAGTGCCTGCCCTGCGCCTATCGCTGAAGAAATACAGGTAACAGCAGTGCCTGTGCCACGACATCACTGTGTACATCTTTTTGTATTGCAATGTATTGCAATACATCTGTGTTGTGGGCGGCCATATTTTAAACTTGATGAAAGCAACCTATACAGTATAGGCTGTTTTCATAAAGATCAAAATATGGCCACAACAGATGTATTGAAATACATTGCAATATAGAAAGATGTACATTCTCTAGGCTATATTTATATGGACATGGAGTAAAGCTGAATTATCCTCAAGAGCTATTTCACACTGCCAGCTGGCCGCGTTATCGGCATCGTTTTAGTGGTGCTATTCGGCCGCTAGTGGGGCGCTTTTAACCCCAGCTAGCGGTCGAAGACAGGGTTAAATGCGACTGTGTGTCATAATGACTAAGCCCCTCCCCTTCATGACAATGTCAAAAAGGGACCGAGCATGGATGACCTTAAAATGATGCCCCCCCCCCCTGAAAAAAGTTCAGCGGACGCCCATGCCTGTCCCTACTCTATCACCTTGCAAAATGCATGCCAAATCTGACAGCCAGGGCCTTAAATAGACTCTGCCTGACCCAAGATGGCTGCTTGGGACACATGGGGTGGCAGCATCCAATTGGATTGCTTCCCCAGTTACCCGGGAAACCATTGAGGAACTAAGTTTCTTTACACTTCCTCTCCAACTGCAGTGAAGAAAGTAGACTGAGTGCACCTGCCTACATGTAAATGCTGTGTATATTGGTGACACTATATAAATGCCTTTAATGAATAAAAAAATAGAGGGTCTCCCCAGAAAGCAATAAAAACCTGGAAGTAAGAAAATATATGAAGAACTTCAGGTGTCCCACAAAAACTCATAAACACAAGACCAAAAATCAATAATGTATAAAAAGTATCATTATTCCCATGATTGTACCCCAAAGCCATAACCCACAGTTAAAAATTATATTAACTGCATCCCCTGAGAGGAACTGATGAGTAGAACTACAAACTCGACAATAATCAAACAACAAAGAATTGTAATAGAAAAATTACTGTTTCAATCAAAATACTGTAAAGTATAAGCACAATCATTATATCAAGTTATACTGAGTGCAAAACCAAAAGAAAAAAAATAAATTATTTGGCCTACTCATGAGTTCTTCTCCAAGTAGAAACCCAAAGAAAACCAAAAGAGGATTGCAATAAGGAAATATAATGATCCTGCTAGAATATAATTAGAGGACAATCTCGAAGCAATTAATGGTCCGATAAATGCTATAAACACAGCATAGCTGAATGCTGCGTGTAATGAAGTTCCAGGGAAGAGATAACCTAGACATCAATGAGGAATCAAACAGGCGTTCATTTAAATAGGTTTATACAACTGGCACACTTGGCTTTTGAACTCACAAAGCCGACCCAAGAGGGATAAACCACCTGCATGCTATGTACAACATGTGCATAAATCATTGGATATGCACTCTAAGGAGCATACTCCAAATAGGTCATTCAATAGCAGACATTATAATATGGTATAATTATTATATATGTTGCAAATATACTGTATATTGGGCCAGATGAACCCGTTTAGCAAACAAACCTCCTCAGAGGGTAAGAACTGTGTGACTGAAACTACCGTATATAAAAATGGGCAACAGTCAGCTTGTTACAACAGTATTGGAGGACAGAAGTGTCCTGTTAAATCAGTAACAAAACAATATCCATATCGTATAGAAGAGACCTCATGATGCAAACGATAAACACACAGTATGCCATCAAAGTATACAGAAGTTGTTATCCATCAGACTTATAATAGTTACGATAGGAGAGCATTCAATGCCAAGTTAAGGCCATATAGTCAGAGCCAGCTGGTTATACTTCACCCCATCCAAAGCAGAGGTGTCTGAACTGTCCATTCTTACAGTATTGTAGCAAACAACAGTGTTAATTTAGTCGACTAAAACGACTAAAACATTTTAGTCGACTAAATGAATACTATTTTAGTCGACTAAAATACGACTAAAACTAAAACGTTTAAGATGACTAAAATACGACTAAAACTAAAATGGCATTTTAGTCGAAAGACTAAAATGGGACTAAAGCCCTGTACACACGATCGGATATCCTATGGATTTTCGTCCGATGGATTATTTTCATCAGACAAACCAATCTTGTATGGGACCCATCGGTCTTTTTTCCATCGGTTTTTAAAAATAGAACATGTTTTAAATTTTTCCGATGAATAAAAAAACGATCGAAAACTCAGATCGTCTATGGGCAAGTCCATCGGATTAAAAACCCACGCATGCTCAGAATCAAGTCGACGCATGCTCAGAAGCATTGAACTTCATTTTTCTCGGCTCATCGGAGTGTTTTACGTCACCGCATTTGGAACGGTCGGTTTTTTGACTGATGGTGTGTGGGCAAGACTGATGGAAAACAGTTTCATCGGATATCCGATGGACAAATCCATCGGACGAAAATCCATAGGATATCCGATCGTGTGTACAGGGCTTAAAAATAAATTGCCATTTTAGTCAAAAGACTAAGACTATAACTAAATTGAAATTTGACTTCAAAATGTTCATACCTCAATTCCATAAATAATAACATATTCAATTTTCACTCCAGCAGTATATAATGAGTTTGGAAATTGTAGAGAAAAGTTAACTAATGCATTACAATTTAATTACACCCATTAGATTTTAGATGACTAAAATGAGTTTTAGTCGACTAAAATGAGTTTTAGTCGACTAAAATCGACTGGATATTTAGTCGACTAAATATGACTAAAACTAAAACAATTGCAGAAGACTAAAATGGGACAAAAACTAAAATGCCATTTTAGACCTAAAACTAAATCAAAATTTTCTGCCAAAATTAACACTGGCAAACAATCCAGTAAGGAAAATCATGTGTATCCTGAAATGAAATGTAAAAAGTATATCCCAAAGGATGTAGCTAAAATTGGAAATGCCAGTATTGGTGTTTCAATTCGTAGCCACAGCCTTTGAGATGTCCTGTTTGGATTTCCTTTCTGTAAAAACATAATTTTCTTTATGGGACTTTTTGATACTATATGAGTGGTGGGGTTTCCTTTTCCCCTTTTTTTCTTGTTTTTATCTGTGGTTTTTTTTATTAGTGATTTTTGTTCCTGAGGCTGGTTTACCTCCAAAGTTATTCTAAACCTTTCCGTGGTTATCTGAAAAAAAGTATACAGATTTGGCTAGAAAAGCAACAAAAAATATGAAAAGCTCAAAGCCCATACCTCTAATATACATATAGATAATAAAGAGCTATCAAACAATCCTGAAGCCCAACACAGAAAACTATTACTACAAACCACTTTTACTGATTATCTACCCTTTTGGGCTACCACAGAAAAGAAAAACCAAAACGTATATGGTATATATGACTCTTATGCAACCAACTTCTTGACAAATGCAAGATTTTTTGATATTACAAATTCATAAAGACACAAAACAACGCAGAATGAAATCAAGGTATACATTTTAAAAACCTGACAGGTGTTCTAATTTTTCTCCAATCTATTCAAAACGGGAAAAAAAGTTTTGCCTTATTATACTTTAAGGGTAGTCAAAAAAAAAAGTACATTCATAACCCTAAGGCCCCATGCACACGAGACGCTGTTATTTGCTGTTGAACGCGCGTTCAGAGGCAGTTGGACGCTTTTTTCAACTGCTCCTGAATCCATTCAATGTTATCCTATGTGTCCATGCACACACTCTCGTTTTTTGGCGTTTACAAGCAGTTGCGTTTAACCTCGTTTTTTCAGAAGCAAAAAAATGGGTTCAGACGCAAAAGTTTTCCACGTTTCAGACGCTAAACGCTGCTAAACACGGGTAAACGCGGCTAAACGCGGTACCGGCGTTTTTCCGCGTTTGCGTTTATAAGCGTTTTTAAAGGTGACCTATTTTTTAACATTAGAAATCTCTAAAATGATGGCAAATGATGAAAAACTATTAAAAAATATAAAAGAAAACTGTAATTGCTTGCATTGCATTGTGGACAATCCACAACTTGTGTCAGGTGATGTGGCCAGGTGACGTGGCCAGGTGACGTGGTCAGTGGACAATCCACAACTTGTGGCAGGTGACATGGCCAGGTGACGTGGCAGGTAACGTGGCCAGGTGACGTGGCACGTGATGTGGCCAGGTGACGTGGCAAGTGGACAATCCACAACTTGTGGCAGGTGACGTGGCCAGGTGATGTGGCAGGTAACGTGGCCAGGTGACGTGGCAGGTAACATGGCCAGGTGACGTGGCCAGGTCACGTGGCAGGTAACATGGCCAGGTGACGTGGCCAGGTGACGTGGCAAGTGGACAATCCACAACTTGTGCCAGGTGACGTGGCCAGGTGACGTGGCCAGGTGACGTGGCACGTGATGTGGCCAGGTGACGTGGCAAGTGGACAATCCACAACTTGTGGCAGGTGACGTGGCCAGGTGATGTGGCAGGTAACATGGCCAGGTGACGTGGCCAGGTGACGTGGCAGGTAACATGGCCAGGTGACGTGGCCAGGTGACGTGGCAGGTAACATGGCCAGGTGACGTGGCCAGGTGACGTGGCAAGTGGACAATCCACAACTTGTGCCAGGTGACGTGGCCAGGTGACGTGGCCAGGTGACGTGGCACGTGATGTGGCCAGGTGACATGGCAAGTGGACAATCCACAACTTGTGGCAGGTGACGTGGCCAGGTGATGTGGCAGGTAACGTGGCCAGGTGACGTGGCAGGTAACATGGCCAGGTGACGTGGCCAGGTGACGTGGCAGGTAACATGGCCAGGTGACGTGGCCAGGTGACGTGGCAAGTGGACAATCCACAACTTGTGGCAGGTGACGTGGCCAGGTGATGTGGCAGGTAACGTGGCCAGGTGACGTGGCAGGTAACATGGCCAGGTGACGTGGCCAGGTGACGTGGCAAGTGGACAATCCACAACTTGTGCCAGGTGACGTGGCAGGTGACATGGCCAGGTGACGTGGCAGGTGACGTGGCAAGTGAACAATCCACAACTTGTGGCAGGTGACGTGGCAGGTAACGTGGCCAGGTGACGTGGCCAGGTGACGTGGCAGGTGATACGCTAAATACAAGTACACTGCGGCTCTCTCAGCTGCTGCTACTCACTCTGGTCTCACAAACTGGCTGAAATGGTTAAAATTTACTGTTTTTTGAGCTTAGGGAGGGTCTTATGATGAAACGCTTATAAACGCAAACGCGGTAAACCGCCGCTAAACGCCAATAAACGCGGCTGCAAACGCGGCCAAACGCGCATTTTTAAACGCCGGTTTCAGCGTTTAAAAACGTGTGTTCAGCAGAGTTTGCACCTGCGTCTCGTGTGCATGGGGCCTTATGCAAACTTTTTTAACCACTTGCTGACCGCGCTATAGCCAAATGATGGCTAAAGCACGGCTGTCCAGTTCTGGGAGTGCATCATATGATGTCCTCCCATGATCGTGCCCCCTGCGGTGTGTGGGCAGCGCGCTCTGTGATTACTGTGTCCTTAGGACACAGCTGATCACAGATCAGGGTAAAGGGTCTATAACAGCGGCCCTTTACCATGTGATCAGCTGTGTCCAATCACAGCTGATTATGATGTAAACAGGGGCTGGTTATCGGCATTCCTTTCCTCATGCTGACAGTGTGAGGAGAGCCGATAACCAGCTTGTGTGAAGGGGACATCTACACTGATAATTAGGGCACAGATTACAGTGTCCTGACTATGAGTGCAGTCCCAACATTGCCCACCAGTACTGCCAACCAGTGCCCACCAGTGCTGACAATTAGTGCTAATCAGTGCTGTCAATCAGTGCCCATCAGTGCCTATAAGGAAGGGAAATCTCTGCAATGTGACACAGATGGCAAAAAAATCTGATAGAGGTTATATCCCTCCCTTGCTCTGTCCAAAACAAAAACAAAAAAAAAGTTTTGCCTATAGTTTGACTTTAACACAATCAAATGACCATTCCCCAATAAACCATCTGTTAAAATGCTTGCCCCAGCACTTTCAGTTTTTTTTTTTAACAAACAGGGGTTCTTTATTAAGCAAAAATCAGTACAGAGAAAAGAAAATACCACAAAGATTTTGGTTGGCACAACCACTGTCATGACAGTACATTGAAATTACAGGCAAACAGATGACTATCACATCAAAATATCTCAGGGCACAACAATGTAGATAGGGACACCATGACATACAGGAATCAGGATGGCTCAAGTGACCCAGTAAGCTTGGTGCACAAAAAACAAAAAAAACAAAAACAAAATACAGCCTACTCCCCCGGAATGGAAGACACACTGCCTCACCCCCAGGAACACGACACCCCCCCAGGACCACAAGACCCCAGGGCGGGGACCCCTCACGTAGAGAGCCACAACTGCCACACTTTGTCAAACTTCCAAGAACAACCTCTACTAATATACGTCAACCTGTAGAGTGGCAGGGCAGCATTGATCATAGCCAACCAGGCGGACACAGTTGGAGGATCGGGAGACAGCCATTTACAAATAATAGCCTTCTTGGCATAGTACAGCAGGTATCCTATGAGCAATCTACTATGGTGCGATCTCTGGCCATCATCTGGAATACCTAGGAGTGCCAGCTCTGGCGACAAGGGGAGCGACAGTTCCAGCTTAAGATTAACTAACTCAAACACCTCCCTCCAGAAATCCTGTAACTTGGGGCAAGCCCAGAGCATATGCAGTAGGTCCCCCGGCTGGACCAGGCACCGAGGGCAATTAGGGTCCCTATCCGGATAGATTCTATGAAGCCTAGCGGGTGTAAGATAGACCCTGTGGAGTAGTTTAACTTGCAGCAGCTTATCTCGGGAAGAGATAACCAGTTTAGGGCAGTTTTCCAGTGCATCTTCCCAATCCTCCCTATCAAGGGCTGGTATATCCGCCCTCCATTGATCCCAGAGCCTCTCGATCTTCGGAGAGTCAGTCCTCAGCAGGGTACCGTATAGAACCGAAAGTCGTTTCCGCAGATCTTCCTGCGAAAGGACCTCCTCAACTGGATCCAGCTGGATTAAAGGCGTGACAGGGAACTGGGCCCTGGCCGCATGTCGGAGCTGGAGGTACCGAAAGAACATCCAGCTCGGCAAGCGAAACTGCCGACGAAGCTGTGCGTACTGCAGCAGCACCCCAGCCGGCATGATATCCCGTAAGGTTCTCACCCCATACCTTGCCCAGACATGCGGGTCAGGGATCGTACGAAAGTGGGGCAGGGCTGGATTCCCCCATAGAGGCTGCACCGGGGACCACCTATTCTCCCGAGAAAAACGCTTCCTAGCCGCCACCCAAACTCTACAGGTGGCATTAGTAGGAGTCGGCACTGACTCGTACGCCCTGGGGCCTCTGTATGCCAAGTTACGCAGGTCCATCAGTGAACCTAGGTAAGCGGCTTCCAGACACACAGCCGCATTGGAACGAGCCCCCTCAAACCACCAGTAAATGGTCACCAAAACAGCAGCCCAGTAATACACTTATAGGTTAGGCAGAGCCAGGCCTCCTAACTGCGTAGGGAGATAAAGAGTGGATCTAGCAAGCCTAGGGACCGTCCCGCCCCAAATAAAGGAGCCAATACTCTTATCTACCTCTCTAAAAAAGGAGACCGGAATCCACACCGGGCAGTTGCGAAACAGGTAGAGAAATTTAGGCAGCAGGACCATCTTAAAAATATTGATACGGCCGAGGAGATTCAAGGGAAGGCTAGACCATGATGCACACTTCTCCCGCAGGATAGACAGTAAGGGAAGAATATTCCGTGCATAGTATTGGGCCACATCCCTCGTCACAACCACCCCAAGGTACCTGAACTCAGTGACCCAACTCAAGGAAGATGGGCTGGCAAGGGCAGAAGCCTGGTCATCCAGTGGAAATACCACCGATTTAGACCAGTTTATCTTAACCCCCGAATACCTTCCAAACTCCTCAAATACGTCCAGGGCAGCCAAGAGAGAAGGCCCTGCATCGTTCAGGTATGACAGAGCATCGTCAGCATATAATGATATCCTCTCCTCCAGTCCCCCCACCACCAGCCCCCGAATCCTCCGGGACTCCCGGACTGAAATTGCCAGGGGTTCTAAAGCCAGGGCAAAGAGACTGGGAGAGAGGGGACACCCCTGACGAGTGCCTCTGAACAACGGAAAGGGATCCGAAACCCAACCGTTAGTACGGACCCGCGCCCTCGGACTACCATATAGCATCTGCACCCAGTGAATAAAATTAGGACCAAATCCGATGCCACGCAGAACCTCCCACATGTATTCCCACTCAACCAATCTATTACGCGGGACCCGACCGAGTCGTGCGTCAATGAGAGATTCAAAAATAAGCGCCTAATATTAATGTCAGTGCCCTTGCCCGGCATAAACCCAGTCTGATCCACATGGACCAAATCAGAAATGACCGCAGACAGACGCACGGCTAAGATTTTGGCAAGGATCTTGGCGTCCACGTTCAACAAGGAAATAGGCCTGTAGGAGGCACATTCCAGAAGGTCCTTACCGGGCTTGGGCACCAACACTATAACCGCCTCCGCCATAGAGTCAGGCAGAACTCCCCGTTTTTTGCAGTCAGAAAAAAGTGAAGTCAACCGCGGTGCTAGCAGATCCATATACTGCGAGTAGAATTCTGTTGGGAGACCATCTACACCTGGCGTTTTACCCCCCTGTAACCCCCCAATGGCTTTCTGTACCTCCTCCAGAGTAATCTCTCCCTCCAGAGAACCCCTAGAGTCATCCGACAGCACAGGGAAGTCAATCGAGCCCAGGAATTCCCGGAGTTCGGAAGAAGTGTATCCTCATCCTGAATTCCTGCTATGTGCACAGAGGGGGCCTGTCCCCGAGCCAGCCATGCCAGCAGTCGACCATTTTTGTCCCCAAACTCAAACACCCTCTGAGCCGAGTCTAACATGGCTTTCTTGGTTTGGTCGACACGACATAGGGAGAGTTCCCTAAGGACCCACTGCCATTCGTAGTAAGTAGCATCCGATGGGGAGGACACAAAGTCCCGCTCCCACTTCCCAGCTTCCTCCTCCTTATCCTTCAGTAATTTAGCCCCTACCTTCTGTGCCAAAGAAATCCGGGAGATGTAGGCCCCTCTTACAAAGGCCTTAAAGGCATCCCATTGAACGCCAGAGCTAGCCGAATCCTGGTTGAGGGTCCAGTAGTTACAGACAGACTCCACCATATCCTCTTGAATACCCTCATCCAATGCCCAGTACCTGGACAGGCGCCATAGTCTAGCACCTTTAGCCCCTGAGAGGGTCACTGTAATACAGACAGGGGCGTGGTCGGAGATACCTCTAGATAGGTGGCCCGCTTCGCAAACCCAATTGAAGGCCGACGCAGAAGCAAAGACCAGGTCAATGTGGGACAGGGTCTTGTATGTGGCAGAGTGGCAAGTATATTCTCGTGTGCAGGGATGAAAATGCCTCCATACATCAGTCAGACTGTACGTCTCAGCCCACCTAGGAAGGTCCATAGAAAACCTGACCGAGGGGTGCAGTCTGTCCAGATCCCGAGAGGGCACCATATTAAAATCCCCAAAGATATAAAACTCGGACGTGTCAAATGCCAGGATATGCACCATCAAGTCATGTAACAGTTGTATTGAAGCAGGCGGAGGTAAATAAACTCCAGCCAGCACCAATCGCTTATCATATATGTTAACATGCATGACCACATATCTACCCCCGGGGTCTGTGCGCACCTCCAACAGCTGGAAGGGCAGCGATCTCCTAACGAGAACACTGACCGCGCGAGCATAGCATGAGTAGGTAGAGTGATAGGCTGACCCAATCCAAGCCCTTTGCAAGGCCCGGAATCTGGACCCTGTCAAATGGGTTTCCAATAAGATACAAACATGTGGGGCGGCCTTCTGCAAGTATTGAAACACTAGGGACCTCTTAACCGCTGAGTTAAGGCCCCGAGTGTTCCAGGAGATAATCTTTAACTGAGCCATAATGTTCTAGAAGGTATGGACCTTAGCAATATAGTGGTGATGGGAGAGACACAATAAGATCCGGGGCAGGACCCCCCTCCCCACCACCCCGCAAAACACCAGTCAACATACCTGTAACAGAAATAAAAGGTTATGCATGCCATGACAGAACCCCTTAAACTAGAACCCCATAGAAGCCGCAACGGCGGCAGGACAACCAAAACTCCCCTCCCCCCACCCCTCAACCCCATCCCAATTATGGAGAGCATAAATCCCAAACAACAGACAACGGGTCCGTTAGAACAAAACAAATGTAAAGAGGGCAGTGAACCAGTGGAATCCGCACTCAAGCACAAGTGCCGAACCAGCACCGGAGATGCTGACCACCACATAACTGTACAGGAGGAAAAAGGTACCCCATAGCTCAGAAAATCCCATGCAGCTACACCAAAAGGGGGTGAGGCGAACCTCAACATCATAGGCAGTCCGGCATACCGCAAGGAGAGTTGGGAAGTTCAAGCAGGGGGATCAAAAGGTGGTGATAATGTCAACTTCACCTGCAAGCAGGGGCACAAACTTAAAACGTTACAGTACCTGCGAGATCAGTCAGAGCAAGTGACCAGTAGGACCGGGCTCCCGAGATCCATGCGGTGCATATCCGCCCCAAAGCAGGTAGAGAAGAATGGGGGGGGGAAGCCCGATCTAGGGGACACCCCTTCCTCATCGGCGGTGCGGTGGCAAGGTGTCAATCCAGGAGGAGGCTTCTCGCGGAGAGGTAAAGAACCGTGTCGTCTCCCCATCCTGCACACGGAGACGAGCAGGGAACAGCATGCTGTATCGAATATCACGGGCCCGAAGCAGGGCCTTCACTTGGTCGAACGACTTCCTCTGCTTCTGGGTCTTCAGGGAATAGTCGGGGAAGACAAGGAGATTGGTGTTCTGATAGCGAAGTTCTCCCTTCACTCGCGCCGCTTTCAGCACTTCATCCCGGTCCCGTAAATTCAAGAACCTTAGAATAAAAGTGCGGGGGGGACCACCCGCCGGATTCGGTTGCGGCGGAACCCGATGAGCCCTCTCCACGGCGTAAAAAGGGGAAAAGTGAGCGTCGGGCAATAGTTCACGCAGGAGATCCTCCACGAACACCGCCGGGTTCCTACCCTCCGCTCCTTCCGCCATACCCACAATCCGAAGGTTGTTCCTCCGATTCCGGTTCTCGGCATCGTCAACTTTATACTCCAGGGCTCTCACTTTCTGCTGGATAACACGGATAGCTGAGGAGTGCTCATTCACGGTATCCTCCACACCGCTCACCCGCTCCTCCGTCTCTGTAACTCAGGAGCGGAGCTTGTCCATGTCTTGCCTCATGTGTCCCATCTCAAGTTGCACTGCCTCGATCTTGGTCGTTAGCGTGGCTTGGCAGTTAGCAATAGCAGCCATAATGTCCGCCACATAGCTGGGTTGCGATGTCGCTTCATCTGGCGGCGGTGGTTCAGCCAGGAAATCCGTCTGAGACGCCATGTTATTGCCCTTCCAGCCACGAGGCTGCACACAGGCCGCAGGGGGTTCAGATTGAATCTCTTCAATTGGCGGAAAGCGAAGCGGTTGTCCCCTATTACAGCCTCCCTTACGAGTCCGGCGTCTCATCAGTGTAGAACCCGGCCAGCTAAGACACGAATCACAGCCAGGGAACGGAGAAATTCACAGGCAGTCAGCAGAGCTCCGTGAAGTGCGACCGCTCCGGTCTCCATCTTGGCCACGCCCCAGCACTTTCAGTTTACATCTTTCCTCACTGCTGGCTACTGCTCTCTCAGTGCTGCTTCCCTGAATTTCTGGTCTTCACAGGAAAGAGTTAACAGTCTGTTAGCTTGGGGAAGGGAGGAGGAGGGAGGAACAAGGGAGTGCCTTGCCATCCTAGATTACAGGGCTGCGTGTTTCTATTGATGCACACAGTGCAGGGTCCCTAGTCCCTGCATGCAAGGGTGACTCCCTAGGATGCTGCAAGAGGACAGAGCCACACTGAAACAGGAAACCTGGATCAGTGGTCATGGCACCAGATAAACTGAAATATAGACTTGGGTTGAAAGATGAAGAAGCTGTTTAATATCACTTTAATCATTTGTCATACTATAAAATATCATCATAGTAGTTATTATTATTATTATTGCTACTACAATTGTAACTTATATTCACAGTACCGGTTCCTTGTAATGTATTGACAATACTGACAGCTCCTCTGTTGCCAGTCCTTGATTTAGACATTCTTTATGTTAAAATACATGATACATATTGTCATAGCTGACACTGCCAGCTGCTACAGAGAGTTAGCTGGGGGGGGGGGGGCACATCAAAATTTTGTTATGGGGCCTCATGATTCATAGTTACTCCCCTACTGTGATTATACAAGTATTATGCCACCTTGACTTTCTCTAAATTCATCTATTTCTATTTCCGATACAGAGGCAATGTGTAATTAAACTGCTGTTTGTCATTGATAAAACACAGCTCTGCTTGATTTATCTTTAAATGTTACCGCTTTTGTTCCGAAATTGAGCTGTGGAATTTTATTCAACTATCTTAATCCACAAGTAAAGCAATCCTTCAGTTCAAATCTTAAATTCATATCTTCTGAGCAACAGACACTTCAAGAAAAGGTTTTATGACCATTATCAGGTTACGGGTCTTTATATACTTTCATTTTAGATAGTGGGATTATTTATTGCCTTTTTTATAGGTGCATCATTCAGTCCTTGTCAAATGCAAGAAAACTGACAGTGTTTTACATTTTGAAGCAAACAGTATGCTGTAAAAAAAAGAAAGGCAATTCGTTTATTTGTTCTTAGAGTAAAACTAAAGGCAAAACCTCTTTTTCTTTCCAGGTCACAGCTCATACACATTTCTTCTTCGATTATATTTCTCGTACGATTCTCCCATTATTGATTAGAAATCCATTAATTCTTCAAAAAAATTTACAACATGCCCGATCACTCGATGGCCGCATGAAAATCGGCCATTGCTGCGGCCCACTAATGGTGCAAAATTCTAACGAAAATTCTTAATTACGATTTTCGAAAGAAAATTCTTTCAGGATTCGACCCGTGTATGGCCAGCCTAGAGCCTGGTACGCACTAAGGCTACTTTCACACGTTTTAGCGGTTCTTTAGCGCTGTTTTAGCGGGGCGCTTTTAACCCTCGCTAGCGGCCAAAGAAGAGGTTAAAACCGCCCATGTTCCAGTGCTTCCGAAGCCCTTTTTTCAGGTGATGCAGAAGCACTGCCCATTCATTGCAATGGGCAGGGGCATTTTGGGAGCGCTGTATACCAAACTAGACATGTGCAATTCGTTTCGTTCCGAATTCGTTTTTTAACGAATTTCGACAAATTCGTTAATTCGGAAATATCCGAATTAACGAAAACTCATTTAACGAATTTTAACGAATATTCGTAAATTCAAGTTTACGAATGTACGAATTTACGAATATACAAATTTACCAATGCACGAATTTACGAATGTACAACTATCCGGAAATTCGTAAATTTGAATTTACGAATTTCCGAATATTCGTACATTCGTAAATTTGTACATTCGTACAATCGTAAATTAGTAAATTCGGAAATCTGAAATAATAATTAACTAATAACTTAACTATTACTAACTATTCAATTATAGGTATTGTAATTTCCTTTCAAATTTGGCTGTTAGTGAACTTAACGAAGTTACGAATTGTTTTCCGACATAATGAATGCCGTATCTAAACGAATGGAACGTAATGAATTAATAATAATAATAAATAACAATAATAATAATAAAAACGTTTTATTATTATTATTATTAATTTGTTCCGTTCCATTTGTTTAGATGCGGCATTTGTTATTTCAGGTTATGCGTAATTTCAGATAAATTTGTATTCGTTACGTTCGCTAACAGCCAAATTTGAAAGGAAATTACAACTATAATTTAATAGTTATTTTTTCAGATTTTCAAATTTTCGGGTTTTCGAAAATATCGAATTTCCAAATTTCCGAAATTCCGAATGTATAAATTTACGAATGTATAAATTTACGAATGTACGAATTTACGAATGTATAAATTTACGAATGTACAAATTTACGAATGTATAAATTTACGAATGTACAAATTTACGAATGTACAAATTTACGAATGTATAAATTTACGAATGTACAAATTTACGAATTTACGAATTGCGATCATAACGAATGACCCGAAAAACGAAAAAAAAAAAAAAAACGAATGAAACGAAAACGAAAACTAACGAATTTTTTGGCAGTGCACATGTCTATACCAAACCACCTCAAAGATGCTGCTTGCAGGACTTTTTCTAACATCCCACCAGTGTGAAAGCACTCGGGATTTCACATTAGGGTGGCATGGGAGGCTGTTTTCAGGTGCTTTACAGGCGCTATTTCTAGCGCTAAAACGCTTGAAAACTGCCTTTAGTGTGAAAGGGGTCTAATAGTTTTTTTTCCTTTAACCCAGTGGGTTGAAGGAAAAAAACTGTCATCTCTGGTCAGAGCCACTGTACTAACGATCTAACGTCAGCACAGCGATCTCCCCCCGCTGAGCTGTTGTGTTCTGACAAAGGGACAGCCCCCCCGCCAGAACACTCCGGCCAGCGCTCTCAGCTATTGGCTAAGAATGCTGATCGGGAGCCGGTCGGCCGCTGGTTTTCCAGCATGCACGTCAGACAGAACCCAGCCAAACGTCCGACTTCTGTTGGACTGGCTGACATACACATGGGCTAAATGTCGGTCGTTTCTTTCCTTTATCGGCCAATGCCTCCCGACATTTGGCATATGTGTACGGAGCTTAAGGGAGGGTCGTAACCCCGTCAGTTTTTTTTCAGTTTGCGTCCCTTCACTTCCAATCCCATAGCCACAACAGGAAGTGAGAAGAAATTCCACTAAAAGTTAGGAAATCCCTGGTTGTCACCAGGCTCACCAGAATTAGTGTTTCTATTGGAAGATTTCCCCTTTATTACAGTTCTGGTGAATCTTCTTTCACTTTCAGTCTCAGAGATAACATTTGCCAGGACAAGCAGAGAAGGTAAATCACTATTTGACAGCAATAAAAACTTGACAGGTGTTCTAATCCCTCTTCACTCTACCTATAACTAAAAAAAAAAAATACTGATAGTTATATTGTAAGTATGTAAAAATGTAGGGTATTTTTCAATGTGAAATAATAAGCCCACCGCCTACTAAATATAGGAAGCCTGCCATAAGGAAAACATTGGCTGCCATTCACTTCCTCACCTTCTGAAAATTCCAGTTTCTTACATCCATACCTATGAGTCACTGATCTGGAATAAACATGCAGATATGGACTTCTGAACATCCCCTGACACTGCATACTTGTTCCAGGTCAGTGACTTAGGAACTATTGAAACCAGTGGGTCAGCATAAGACCTCTTTTAGATTAGGCAGTGAAAACAGGCCTCTGAGTTAGTTTTCCACATCTGGCCACTCATCTGAACTGTAAAATAACAGCCAGAAGGGGCTGCTTTGCTTCGTGGCTGTGGCACATTTACAAGAGAGTTTGACAAGAGGTATTGCTTGTCAAACTCGCCCATTAAGTTCAATGGAGAAGTGTCCCTACCACATGCAATCCACGTGATTGCGGTATGGTAGTGTGGTGGTATATGGTTAAATCATGCAGTGAGGAGACAATATAATGCCTTCTCATCGCCTGTCAAAGGCACTTTGAAAAATAGTCCAGACGTGGATCGCTCTTCAGAGGGCACCACACTCCTCTGTGAGTGTGAAAGAGCTCTAAATCCAGTCAACTGGCAATTTCAGAAGGGGGCAAGCAAAGGCAGCCCCCATGACAGGTTTACTTTAAAGCACAACTCTATTTTTAGTAAAGTTATCCTTAAGGCATGCATGAACCCAAAATCTATTTTTAACATGTTTTGCATCATGCCTCACTGTATACTGTTGTAATATTATTATATGTGTATGTATTTTATATATTGTGTTATATGTATGGCACGGTATATCCAGGACAAATCCATTTTACACATCAAAAGGGTGTTTGTTGACCAAAGGGGATAGTGGCCAAACAAGATTTACTCCACGTATCAAAGGGGACAGATAGTGACTCTGGGCTATGTTAATGTTAATATGCAAGAATGCAAATTAGGGCAGTTTATAACTGCAGCTGTTTACGGCTAGGGGTCATTGTCTGTCACTCTGAAAGACAGAAGCCGATCAAAGGCCTAATGGAAACGGCCAATCAAAATGCTCAGCCATTCAGTGTATAGGGAATATAACCTGGCGTTCAGTCTGTTCATTCCCCATGGATATGAAGGCACAGGTCTAGAAATGGTCTAGGAAAGATGGGACTCTGAAGGCTAATGTTCGTTGTCATATTTACTCTGTTGGATTGTGTCATCTGTTGCAAGCTGTGTTGGAAGTCAATAAAGTGCATCTCTCTGGAAGAATCGGGTTGCTGCTGGAAAATTACTTGCATCATTATAACTACTAATTAATTATCTACCCACTATACTACTTCATTACATGTAGTTTTTTTCTGAGGCTGCTGACTGCAAGTAGGAGGGTTATGTACGGAGGTACCGCCCCCTGGGCGGGGCTGTTCAACTCTGTTAAAGTTACATGTTTTAAGATAACTAACATGTTCTGCCTAGTCCTCTCCTATGAACAGGAACATAACCCACTGGTAATACACTGGTATACTGTTATGTCTGATGCAAAGTTTCTTACCTGGAGATCCTGCCAATAATAGCACTTCTTGTTACAGGCTGACAATGCTATACCACTGTAGCGCTACCCTTAGTGGAGCCACTGAATTGTTTTGGGATTTCTCTGCACACCTGAAGATGATACACCTCACTCACCCAGCATTTACTGACACACCTTGAGGTATTTCAAAGTATATATTAGGCCAATCGTAGCCTAAAAGGAAAAATGATTAACAAGTGCACTTATACAATCAATCAATAAGACAATAGCGTTACTCTTAGAGACATGGTTAAACACCTGCAGTATTCTGACTAACAGTAATTAACAGAACTAAAATATTTTTTACCTAGCAACAGTACATAAAGACAGACTTAACTTGCTATACCAGTCCCAGTTTTATCACACTGGGCAGTGATTGATTAAAAAAAAAGAAAACTTTAGGCCGGCAAAGTTGGGGACCTTGAAGAAATCATAACAGTTCCCAGCAAAGATCAGATTCAATTGTGCAATGCTAGTGTCAGGGAAATGATCGTGAGAGAACTGGCAATAATGCCAACAACAGAGATGGACGCCACCGGTGCATCCCTGCATGCGTGCGTGGCAGAATGGCGAATCGGCGCACGCAGGTGCGTAACGGTGCGAAACTGGGCGCGCATAACATGATAGATGGGATCTCTGGCTGACCTATGGAAGGCTGCTTCTGTTTACTCCAAATTGATGGATTGTCGTCAGCTTCCCTGTGTTCCTGTACCTTTGCATCTATTTCTTGGATTTCCTGTTGTGACCCGGCTTGTTCCTGATCTGTTGATCTCTTCTCCTGGCTTTGACCCTTGGCTTACCTGCTTGATCACCAGTGCATGACCCCAGCTTGCCTCACGGACTCTCTCCCATCTATCACTGGCTTTATCATCTGTGTGTGACCCCCAGCCTAGCTTTTACTGCTATTCTGTATAATCAGACTGCCAAAGCACAGCTGAAGGTCCTAAGAGACTTTTACCTCACCATCCCTTCTGGTTTCCCAGGCAAACTCCAGGTGATCATCTGCTCAAGGCATCCATATCCGGCCGGCAACCTGTGCTTCTTTTTTTTTTTTTTCATATCTGCATCTTACATCACAAAAAAGGAAATACGTTTTTTTTTTACATTTAAAAATGTTTTAAAATCATTATTTTTTTTTTTTGTCTTGACATATTAATGAAGGAAAATACATACCAAACCACCATATACTTTCTTTAATGGGCTTCAATTTTCTTTCCAAATTCTATTAAATGGTTTCCACTTTTATGTGTATTTTTCTTTCTTCAGCATCCTAAAAAAATGAAATATTTAAATATGAGGCTTTTTGCAAAAGGAAAAAAACACCATACCAAGAATCTGGTTCTATATCCATATGAATTTTTGCTATGCAGTAATATTCACTGATCTCATGAATGATGGTAATTTACTTACACGGGCTAACCTGTGAGTGGTATCATAGGTATTTTTCCCCGAACTGCAAATTCCTGTTCCATAATAGTGGCTTCGCTCTGAGATTGCAAGGTAATATTTATTGGTCTTATTTTATCAATTCAAAAAAGTATAGTGCTACCATTACAGTGATACTTTAAAAAGGAAAGGCTCTAATGATCTAACAAGAATTGTGCAAATGGTGTATAAGTAAAAATACCTTACATTTCAAAAAGAGAAAAAAAGCACAAAGACTCTGTCATGTCACAAAATATTAAAAAAAAGAATATAAAAACCTCACTATAGGTGTTTAATGTTAGAATTTGCATTTAATAAAAGGAATTTGTACTGAAAGAAATATAGAGGTTGCTCACCTTGCCATTTGAAAATGGTAGTTGTCCCGGCGTCATGCGGATCCTTTGACTTTGTTACTTTGTGAAACTGATACACAGAACAGGAGCTCTGATTCACCTGCTGCTGGAAGCCAGAGGCAACAAGGTAACTACATTTCTGCTAGGACAGATGTTTTTAACCCCTTCACGTCTGCAAACTGTAGATTAAAGCCCTTGAATTGGGGCTGTGCCTGGGGCTGTTCCTGCACTGCAAGAGTTAATAGCTTGTTTTGTCTAGGGGAGGGGAGAAACAGTTTTACTTATCTGATCCCCTGCTCCCCTGGCAGATGGTTCTCCCCTACGCTGTGGCAGTGGACTGTCCCTTGGCGCCATCATGCGGGGAGGAGCAGAGAATTGAGTAGGTAAATCTGTTTTTGTTACCCTACACCAAAATGAGAAATTAACTCTTGTAGTGCAGGCAGGACCAGGACAAGGGGTAGGAGGGGCAGCCACCCAGGGTGCAGCAGTAGGGGGGGGGCACCTTTCTTACCGCTTACAGTGCCTTGCAAAAGTATTCACCCCCCTTGGCATTTTTCGTGTTTTGTTGCCTCATAACCTGGAATTAACATGGATTGTTTGAGGATTTGCATCATTTAATTTACAGAACATGCCCACAACTTTGAAGATGTTTTTTTTTTTTTTTTTGAAGGAAACAACAAATACGATAAAATAACAGAAAAAGTCAATGTGCATGTAGCGATACCCTCAGCTTAAGAGAGCCGCAAGTTTTGATTTGGGCCCTGAGTGCGGCTTCCCCAACCCCCCGGCTAACTGCTCTCTCACTCTGGCACAGTTAACCCACAGCAATTTCACATAAACAATCACTTATGCTTTAAATGTGGGTGTGTGGATTGATAACTCAGACTCATAGACAATGTTGTAAATAATAACTGACTTTACTGCTAGTGGTAAGATAAAAGGGAATAGCATGCATGTAACATTTGGTTCACAACACATAAGCAGGTCCCTGCAGTTGTAAATCACAATACTGTGTGTGTGTGTACCCGCCTTGGAAAGGGGACGGAACGCCACGTGGGGCAACCGTTACCTAAACACCCTGTGGTGTGATAACTAACTTATAACTATCTAACGGATCAGGCCTGATCCCTAACCATGAAACTCAGTCTTAGAAGAAACACGAATCTTCACCGGCACAGGATCTGTAAAGGTGGTGCACTTGAAGTATTCAAAACCATGTATTTGTAATCCAATAGGGGGGGGGTAATTCTCCCACACCGGAGGTGTTAGGCCTCGGAAGTCTAGTAGGCACAAAGTATAAAAGTAACAGTTTAAAGATGAGCTTTCGCTCGCTCACCACTCCGGAACACTTCCCTCAGTCCGGAACTTCCACCGGCTGTGTCGGTCCTCGTCCACAGCAGCTTCTACGATCGGATCCCCGATCCAGATAACTTTAAAAGAGATGAGTCTGGATGCCACCCAGGCTCGCAAAGGGGGGGTGGAAGGCTCTTTGGTTCGCTCCACAGGCCCCAGGCTTCAGGCCTGGAACAGCACAGATCCGCACAGGTGTATCTCTCTCTGTCGCCCCGTGTCCAAAAGAGAAAGAGCTAGGCCTCGCCCCCTCCTTATATTCCTTCCCCCCGACTCCCCTCTCTCTGGAATTTCCTGTCTCTGATTAAAGGGGAACACCCCGCTACACACTCCCCCCACTAAAACTCTTTGGTCCCCAAAGATAAACATTTTAACAACATTTCTGAACCATTTTAGAGAGTGCGGAGTATGATGTTGGTACAGGGAATTGCCACCAAAACTCAGAGGTGGGATTCCCTGTCCCACAGGTCACACTGGCATGAGTGGCCTGCCTAACTGTGCCAGAGAGTGAGCTGGGGTTGCCCTCCACCAAATGAACAGTGGAAGGATTGGAGCACTCGGTACTTCTTCTAGCGGTGGTAACAGAGTCCTCTGAGCTCTTTCCCAATTGAGGGTAGGTTAACTTCATGGGAGGCCTCACGACTCTGCGAGCTCTCTGCTCCCTTGGGACTTCAGGCTCTGGTGCCACAGGCTCTGTTTCAGGAACACTTTTTGACATCGTCACTGGTTCTGGGGCCTCTGTCTCTTCTTCATCTGAGTACAGGCCCAGAATATCTTCCCAGCATTCAGGCACGCCACTGGATGGAATGAACTCTGTAGCTTCTGGGTTCAGGGTCCCATCCTGCATATCCTCAGTGGGTGGAAGGTCTATGGTGGGATTTTCCGGGGTTGGGGAAGGCCATAGCCACTCCAGTTCTCCTCTCCCATCTTCACTTGATTGAGAAGCCTGTCCACCTCTAGATCGAGAGGTCTGAGACCGAGTGTTGGGTCTGGGAGTATCCAAGATGGAAACAGATTCCGGTAGGTTCCTCACTGGAGGTATCCTGACTGCTTCTTTAAGCGGGAGTAAGTGGTTTCTGTGCCAGGTCTTCAAGGGTCCCACTCTCCCCTCTGGCTTTAACTTGTACACCGGTAGTCCAGGGAGTTTCCTACAAATAACGTAAGGCTCAGACCTCCACCTATCAGCAAGTTTGTGCTTCCCTGGGATCCCTAGGTTGCGTAGCAGAACACGGTCTCCAGGCTGCAGGTCTTGCACTCGAACCTTCAAATCATAGTTCCTTTTATTTCGGGCCCCTCTTTGGTCTGAGGCCGCTTGGGCTTGTTCATAGGCCGCTTTCAAATTATACCTAAGTCTGTCTACATATCCTTTGTGGGAGGTAGCAGAGGTATAGTCTAGAGAAATGCCAAAGGCCAGATCCACTGGCAATCTTGCTTCTCTCCCAAACATGAGGCGGTAGGGAGAGTAACCCGTCACATCACTGGTGGTGCAATTGTAGGCATGCACCAAAGTGGATATGTGTTGACTCCAATGCTGCTTCTTCTCTGTCTCCAGAGTCCCAAGCATGTTTAGCAAAGTCCGGTTAAATCTCTCAGGCTGGGCATCTCCTTGTGGATGATAGGGGGTAGTCCTGGTCTTTTCCACTCCCAGGGAGTCCAGTAAGTTCCGGATCAGGCGACTCTCAAAGTCCCTTCCTTGGTCGGAGTGGATTCTCTGTGGTAATCCATAGTGGACGAAGTATTTTTCTACAAGCACCTTAGCTACAGTGGAAGCCTTCTGGTCTCTGGTGGGGAACGCCTGTGCATAACGGGTGAAATGATCGGTTACCACCAGAACATTTCCCAATCCACTCAAATCGGGTTCGAGGCAGAGAAAGTCAATGCATACCAGATCCATTGGGCCTTGACTCTGTAGGTGGCCCATTGGGGCAGCTTGATGGGGTAGAGTCTTCCTCTGGATGCATCGTGCACAGGAGTGGCAATATTCCTCCACTTCAGCCCTCATACAGGGCCAATAGAACCGGCTTCTGACAAGTTGGAAGGTTCTTTCAGCTCCCAGGTGACCATGCTGGTCATGTAAGGCAACCAGCACAGTCTCTCGGTGCTTCTCTGGGAGAAACAACTGCCATTTATCCTCGGAGTCATCAGAGGGGCCCCTTCGGTAGACCACTCCCTGATGGACCTGTAGCTTGTCTAACTCTCTCCTTAGCAGACGAGCCTCCTTGGAGGGGTGATGTCGAAGTTTCTCTGGACTCTCGTTTTCCAATGCTTCAAAGACCAATCTCCCCATGGGGTCTTCCAATTGGTCGCACCTCAGTTCCTTCTTAGACAGCTTCGGTAAGCATTCCTCTTCAAGTTGAGTCACCCTGCAGTAGTGTTTTGGGACTCCCACTGTGGTAACTCCTATCTCCTCGGCTCTGGAGCCCCCTCTGGCTTGAAATTCAGCCCCTTGACAAAGGGCTCGCACTCCGTCCGGCGCTACCTGAGTCCAGTCCTCCCAGTCATCAGCCATGGTATGAGATCTTCGGGACAGGGCATCTGCATCCCTATTTCCAGTCCCTGGTCTGTATTTAAGACTGAAGTTGAACCCAGATAATGCAGCCAGCCACCTGTGTCCTGTGGCATCCAACTTGGCAGTGGTGAATAGGTAAGTCAGAGGGTTGTTATCTGTTTTTACTGTAAACTCTGCCCCATAGAGGTAGTCTCTTAGTTTGTCCACCACTGCCCATTTGAGGGCCAAGAACTCCAACTTATGAGTGGGGTAGTTCTTCTCCGAGGGGGTCAGACTCCGACTCACATAGGCCACTGGTCGCAGTTGCTCTTCATACTCTTGGTAGAGCACTCCACCTAGGCCTTCATGACTAGCATCAACATGTAACTCGTATGGTCTGGTGGGATCAGCATAGGCCAATACTGGGGCTGTGGTGAGGCTCCTCTTCAGGGTTCTGAAGGCCTCTTCACACCTGGGGGTCCACTGATCTTGAACCGACTCCCCGGGTCTTCTGGGTCCCAAGCCATCCTCTTCCCCTTCAGTCTTGAGCAGTTCATTTAGGGGCTTGGCAATACGGGCAAACCCATCCACAAACCTCCTATAGTAGGAGCAGAAGCCCAGGAAAGATCTAAGTTCGGTGACTGTTGTGGGTCTTGGCCAGGAGGTAACTGCCTCCAACTTCTCAGGATCAGTAGCCACCCCCTTTTCAGACACTATGTGTCCCAGGTAGTTCACCGAAGACTGGTAGAACCGACACTTCTCGGGGGAAAGCTTTAGTCCCTCTTCACTAAGCCTTCTCAACACTTTCTCCAATCGGGCCTCATGTTCCTCCAAAGTTCTTCCGAAGACAATGACATCGTCCAGGTACACGAGGACTTCTATGAGGTTCATATCTCCGACAGTCTTCTCCATGAGACGTTGAAAAGTAGCTGGGGCCCCAGATAGGCCCTGAGGCATTCTATTAAACTCAAAGAACCCCACAGGAGTTATGAAAGCGGTCTTTTCTTTATCCTCTGGGTGCATGGGAATTTGATAGTACCCGCTCTTGAGGTCCATCACGCTGAACCACTTAGCTCCAGACAAACTCTGTAAGGCGTCCTCTATCCTTGGCGTGGTGTACTGATCAGGGGTGGTCCTCCTGTTGAGAGTTCTGTAGTCAATGCAGAGCCTCAGCGACCCATTCTTCTTCCTGACCACCACTATTGGAGAGGCATAAGGGCTTCTGGACTCTCGAATCACCCCAGTCTTTTTCAGTTCTGCAAGCTGTTCCCTCAGATCCTCCAGATCTGCCAGCGGAACCCGCCTGACTCTCTCCCTGAACGGTTTGTCTTCTTGCAGGCGGATGCGGTGGGTAGCACTCCTCGCACACCCCACATCGAACTCATTTTTGGAGAAAATCTTCTCCCATCTAGTCAGCTGGGCCTTGGCTCTCTCTTTCCAGGCTCCAGGTAAATTCGGGTTCTCCATGGAAAGTTTTTCCCAAACATCTCCTTCTTCACCCGTCCCCTTTACTTCTGACCAGCTGACTGGGACAGCAGGACTCACCTGTCCCAACAGCATCCGAGCAGGGATCTCTATGGCCCTTTCTGTAGAGTTCCTCACACTCACCGGGACTCTTCCCCTGGCTTTCTTCAGGGCCTTGATTGGAATCACTTCCAGGCCTGAGTGATCTTCCCTTGGGTCGGATTCCAGCATGACAAAGGGACCAGGCTGCTTCCAGGTGAGCTTCACAGTGGCCCTGAGACAAGCCACCTGTCCGGGCTGCAGCACCACTCCTTCTCTCCCCAGTCTCCACACCTTCCCTATCCCCTCTCCTGGGGTCTTCTGCTCCAACACTAACCGTTGGTAGGCTGTCTTCAGCATGGGATGGATGTTTGGATCCTGATGGCTCCTCATCTTCACCAGGGGGGTCAGAAGTCTTCTCACTAGATCCGTATTGGTGCCTATGATGAGGGACATCTTGCTGGCCCCGGGTGGTCTAGGACACACAACTGCCAGGGTGTCGAACACTTCTGTCTTCCCAGCCACAGAGGGGTCGAATGTCAGCTTTATGGGCAGATAACCATCATAGGGGAACCTCTGCGTTCCCAGGCCCCATATCTCCAGTTCTTCTATCTTCTGTATAGGCAAATGGCTTAAGTGCCTATCGTAGAAGTCTCTGTACAACAAAGTCACTTGAGCTCCAGTGTCCAGGAGGGCCTTTGTATATACTTCTTCCACCTGGATAGATACAGTGGGGGACGGGCCGACCAATTCTTCTGGGTACGGCCGGGTTGAGGTCACTTTCTTCTGAGGACTTATCTTCATCCAGTTTGTTTTTGACTTTATTCTCTCTTGAGCCCGGTATGCATTGACCTTCCCCACCCTAATGGGAGTACAAACCCGCTGAGGGATGTTATTGTCTCTTGGTTGTAGACATTCCTTCTTGGGAGTGCTAAATTTCTTCTGAGGGGTCTTGTCCCCTCTCTTTTGCTTCCTTCCATTCAGTTTGGAGCTCACTGAAAGAGATGGGCACCCGGTTGACTCCCTCACCGGGGCCCTCTGGAGTTTCCCGCCGGCTGGCGATTATCCATTTTCTTCTTCTTGGGACTGGAACACCTACTGGCAAAGTGACCACTGCCCCCGCAGTTGTAACATAGCATCTCTTCTCGGTCCTGTATGGAAGCTGGTTCTGAGGTATTCGGGAACAACTCCTTTCTTGGACTTGGTTTCTCTGCTCTTCTTTGATCTTTCTCCATCAAAGAGGTCAGCATCTCCAACACTTGGGACATTTGTGATTTCAAAGTGTCGACTTCTGCATCTCTTTCCGGGCTCTTGACTGAACTGACCAACACTGGTACAGGGGTGACACTCACTCTGGCCACCTGCTGATCTCTCTGCAGCGCCTCTTCGTCCCTAATAATTTTTATTAGATCAGAGTAGGTTAGTGACATTCCTCCTCCTGAGGTTTTCAGGTGCAGCCAGACTGGGTCTGAGCGCCGCGCTCCCCTCATGATCTGCTTCATTCGTGCTTCATCTGCATCTTTGGGCAGCATTCCCTTCTTCAGGACGATCTTGCATAACAGCCTGTTCAACCTTCTAACATACTCTGACAGTTTCTCCTCCGGCTGCTGGAAAGTATGTTCAAATTGGTAGACCATCTCTGTCACCTTCTCCAGCTGTCCAAACTCTTCCTGCAGCATGGCCAGACAATCTTGAGCTGTACAGTTTGCATTTCCAAAACGGAAGCTCTTCACCGCTTCTGCCGCGGCACCTTTCAAACTTTCTAAAACTCGTTGTCTTCTCTGTGCTTCAGGCACCTCCCATGCCTCTACTGCTTGTAATGCCTGTTCCACCCAAGTGTCAAAATCTTCCTCCCCCGCAGGGACGGGGAGCTCCCCCGAGAATGTTTTTAGTCTCCGGTAGCTAGTCTCTACGTGCACTGTGCTTGTCTTCTGACAGTTTGTTAGTAGATCCCCTAACGCCTTTATCAGTTCAGGTGATATGGCCGTGGCAGGTGCAGGCGTCACCGGAGGTGTCGCTCCGTCTTTCCTCTCTGGCGGGGTACGGGCCGCAACTGGCGGTGATCCCGTTGGTGATAGCTCTTTCTTAGTAGCGTACGCCAAACTATAAGATCTGTTATCCGGCATCCGCGCATATTTGCATTTACAAGCCTCTGGCTTCCCATCTGAATATTCCACTAGCGTATACTGGTGTGAGGTGTCTGGGTCTGACTTCATTAACCCTTCCACCGTTTCGGTCGACCATTCCTGACCCGGAATGTTAATGACCACTGACTGGCTTGGATCTGTCTTGGCTACTTCACACCACGTTCTGATGTCTTTCGGGTCCATGCCGGTAAGTCTTGGCGGGCTCTCACCGCTGTCTCAGTAATCCCGGATTTACGAGCCCCCACGTGTAGCGATACCCTCAGCTTAAGAGAGCCGCAAGTTTTGATTTGGGCCCTGAGTGCGGCTTCCCCAACCCCCCGGCTAACTGCTCTCTCACTCTGGCACAGTTAACCCACAGCAATTTCACATAAACAATCACTTATGCTTTAAATGTGGGTGTGTGGATTGATAACTCAGACTCATAGACAATGTTGTAAATAATAACTGACTTTACTGCTAGTGGTAAGATAAAAGGGAATAGCATGCATGTAACATTTGGTTCACAACACATAAGCAGGTCCCTGCAGTTGTAAATCACAATACTGTGTGTGTGTGTACCCGCCTTGGAAAGGGGACGGAACGCCACGTGGGGCAACCGTTACCTAAACACCCTGTGGTGTGATAACTAACTTATAACTATCTAACGGATCAGGCCTGATCCCTAACCATGAAACTCAGTCTTAGAAGAAACACGAATCTTCACCGGCACAGGATCTGTAAAGGTGGTGCACTTGAAGTATTCAAAACCATGTATTTGTAATCCAATAGGGAGGGGGGGGTAATTCTCCCACACCGGAGGTGTTAGGCCTCGGAAGTCTAGTAGGCACAAAGTATAAAAGTAACAGTTTAAAGATGAGCTTTCGCTCGCTCACCACTCCGGAACACTTCCCTCAGTCCGGAACTTCCACCGGCTGTGTCGGTCCTCGTCCACAGCAGCTTCTACGATCGGATCCCCGATCCAGATAACTTTAAAAGAGATGAGTCTGGATGCCACCCAGGCTCGCAAAGGGGGGGGTGGAAGGCTCTTTGGTTCGCTCCACAGGCCCCAGGCTTCAGGCCTGGAACAGCACAGATCCGCACAGGTGTATCTCTCTCTGTCGCCCCGTGTCCAAAAGAGAAAGAGCTAGGCCTCGCCCCCTCCTTATATTCCTTCCCCCCGACTCCCCTCTCTCTGGAATTTCCTGTCTCTGATTAAAGGGGAACACCCCGCTACATGCATAACTATTCACCCCCCTAAAGTCAATACTTTGTAGAGCCACCTTTTTGCGGCTATCACAGCTCCAAGTCGCTTTGGATAAGTCTCTATGAGCTTGCCACATCTTACCTCTGGGATTTTTGCCCATTCCTCCTTGGAAAACTGCTACAGCTCCTTCAAGTTGGATGGTTTGCGCTTGTGAACAGCAATCGCTTTGGACTTTACTAGTTTGCCTTTTTGCACATGGTATACTTATACCAATTGTTATGATGTATTTGTTAATGTTGTTTTATAGCGCCAACACCTCCTTTACCTTTGCTTATTCACATATCAAGTTTATACTTTTTTAAAGGGGCAACTGTCATTTATTATAAAACATCACTTCAGGCACCACATTCAACCCACAATTTGTTCACCATTGTCGTTAATTGTTAATGGCACACCAAACACAGGAGCAAACACACATTTTTCCACATGAAAAAATGGTTAACAAATGCAGTAAAAAACTTACAAAAATGTTCCACAAGCTACTTTACCAGATGTAGCACAGCCCATTGAAATCAATGGGCTGCCTTATGCGTGTCACTGGAAAAATGAGCCAAAAAACATGCGCTCCCACTGCTCTAGGTGTGAATGGGGCCTGAAAGTAAAATTGGTGCGTTTATGCAAGAATAATGAGGCTCCATTCACATCTGTGTGTTTCCAAACACATGGAAAACTGCACAGAAAATGTGCGCTTTGCCATTTGTTTCAGAAATGTTGCATATTTGCATCATGAATTGTGTTGTCAGTACATGTTAAAGGCACCTCAAGTGCAGCAAACACACAGAAAACTGTGGTAACACACCATGCGCCACTCTAAGAATAGTTCTGGTGCTTTTCTGGGGCAATTGTTGCATGTAGGGTATCCAAGTGAATGGGCTGCCCTATGCGTGATGAGTGAAACGCTACAAAACACCCAAAACAAACGCATGTGGAAATGTGAGTCTTCGCTACGTGGAGATGTGAACAAGGCCTGACAACTGAGTGTTTCTGTTCACTCCCTCCTATGTACTTGTATAAAGATGGCCATACACTATGTAATCTGATTGTACAATCTCTGTACAATTTTCTTTAGATTTACCAGAACGATGGAATAGGAGGACCCACCTGAACAAGCCATTCAATTTGTATCAAATCAGACAGGCTCTTTTACTACATTGCTGATGGGAGATCTAAAGGAGATTGTACAATCAGATTGTATAGGAAGTAGGTGGAAGGTGGTGTTGTAATGAGGGAGGTGTGGTCCAGAGTGGTGAACAAACCCTACCATGCCCTCTTCAGTAATGCAACAAGAAAGTGAAGGCTTCTGGGAGATGACCTAACAGGAAGTGAATGCTGATATAAACTACAGGAAGTGATGGAATCAGAAAATCCATTCAAAGATGGAAGATGTAAGTGAGAGAAAATCACATTGGGATGGCTGGGCCAGAAATGGCATTGGAAAACGCTTCTATTTATTATGAAAAGTAGAGTTTCACCGATGAACGTCCAAAAATCTGAGATATATACCGTATATACTCGAGTATAAGCCGACCCGAATATAAGCCGAGGCACCTAATTTTACCACAAAAACTGGGAAAACTTATTGACTCGAGTATAAGCCTAGGGTGTCCATCTGCATGCCTCACTGTGCTTCACTGAGTCCATGTGCATGCCTCACTGTGTCCATGCCTCACTGTGTCCATGCCTCACTGTGTCCATGACTAGACTGACGTTTAACATGGGAGTCTATGGAAGGGGTGTCCGGCTTTGAAAAATCGGTGCTCCCCGGCCATAGGTCCCCTGGACAACAAACTTTGCACATTTGTAGAGGAAGAGTGGGGCTACATGTGTGCCAAGGGGGTCCAGGGAACCTGCGGCCGGCTGGTACCGGGTCCCCAAAATACAGGAGATCAGGCGCAAAAAGGTGACTCGAGTATAAGCCGAGGGGTGCATTTTCAGCACAAAAAATTGTGCTGAAAAACTCAGCTTATACTCGAGTATATACGGTAGATGGAGGTTCAGCCATTCATCTGTTTGGCTCTGATGAAGAGGTTTCTCCCTTAGAACGCATCAGCCTCTACGGAAGCTATCCGGTCCTCCCACATCATCATCATTGCAGTAGGCCTGTAAGCAATTATCTTGCTTTTTATGACATGCCTGTTTATGTCATCTGTTTGTGAGTATAACATTTGTTGCTTGTTACTTTTAAATCAATTTTACTAAGGTAATGCTCTAGATTGTGCGCCCTCTCTATTTTGTTGTTATTTTTGCAGTATATATAAGGATACCTATTGTCCTTAGGGGGCAGCAAAGCCTATTGGTGCTGGTGAAGAATTGATAGGAACTAGCCTCAAAACATACAACTTGAACACAGGGAAGCATCTTTTGGATTACAAAAAAATCATAATATGTCTAGCTCCAACAATGCATGTGGCCAGAACAGAAACTGAAAGGCAGTGGCGGCACGGGCGCGGCCCCCCTAATAAATGCGCCCACCCCCTAATCTACAAGCAGGGAGCCGGACGCATGGATTTCAATGTTTTTTTTTTTGGAAGCACATGATTAGAGCCTGAGGCTTGACTTAAAAAAAGGGTGGGCTCGAGGCGCAGAGCACTGCGCCCTGATCCCACCCAGTTGTGTGACATTAGCGAATTAATATTCGCTAATGTCTTCCTGTTTCTCCTCTTGGCCAATCAGGAAGCGGGTCCTGAGACCCGATTGGCCAGGGGTCTAAAGACCCTATTAGCCAGATTCCAGGAGCCCTGATTGGCCAGTAGAAGACCTCCAGGACTCAGGGAGAGAGACGCATGGATGAAGGTAAGTGCCGGGCTGGCGGGGGGCCTGGCTGGTGACAGGCAAGTGGGGGAGGTTGGTGGTGGAAGGGTAGCGGCGATCGATCAAGTGACGGGGGGGTTTGGTCATGGTCGGATGGCTGGCAGGCTGAGTGGCTGGGTGGGGGCCCTGGGCCGCCCCCCCCCAAGAAATTTTATCACCAGCCATCACCCCTAGAAGGCATACCTAAAAAAGGGTGGGACTAACTATACAGAGCATCTTCTAGCTACGGAGTGAGGAAGGGGCAAAAATAATTTAAAGTGAGTTGTAAAAGTTGTAAAAGCACTGTCTGTATCCATGGTCAGCCAGAGGTCCTATTCGTATGTAACCACTATAATGAGCAGCTGCACATGAAAAGTGATGGCGCAAGCCATTAAATTATACATAACAGGATACAAAGCTGATCGCCATTGTTGCTGGCCATAGAAAAAGGCAAAGATCTACTGCATCTTGCCAGCCTCAGCCTCCTGTGTGAATGGGACTTTATAGACTGCTATTTTAGCCACTACAAACTTGCTACTACAAAGCATCAATTTCTTCAAGCACTTTCAAATTACTATTGTATAATAATATACAGGAGACTGTAATACCTTGATATTACTGCTGCATGTTCAATTTTTTATTTTTTTGCTGTGTTGAATGCTAAAAAAGTGGCTTCTGTCTGGATCGGCTGAAACCAAGCAATACCAGGAGCACTGCATCTGCACTCCCAACAATACTGCATTATTCAAGCTTACCCCTAACAACAGCTATTACGGTATGACTTTGTGTAAAGTAAGGCACAGGAACCAACTGTCTTTATTCAACACAGCTTGAACTTTTTGCATGATTAGTTCTTTATTTTCTTCTGAATGCACAATACTTACAGTGCTAACTAATTTGGGATGTATTTGTCAAACAACGTTGACACATGGGTTTATATGTGAGGCACAGTATTGTATGAACAGTGCCTCATATACAAAAGGAAAATTATGAATCAGAGACTATTTTTTAACTTTTTTTGATTTTAGGTCTACTAGGCTGGAGTTTTTATTGTGCTTTTACATTTTCATATTTTAACAACATACAAACTTTATATAAATTACTTCTAACATTTGCTGGGGCCTCAGTAAGTTTGTCTATTTCTTGTCTTATATGGACAGTTTTGTCCTTGGAATTATAGATTTTATTTTTATGGATTAAAATAATCTTTCTAAAGAAATTTAGCGCTAATATAGTTATAAATTTCAACATTCAGGATTGCTATGTAGCAGTACCCCTGTAGGGGCTGCTGGTGATTGTGGTCCGTCTCCCACCCTGCACAGCCAGGCACACAACTTTCCAGACACGCTTTGTCAAGAAACAGTCCTTGTACTTTGTTTTGTTTTTGTTTTATTAGGGGAATAGAACTTGGATGGGGATAGGGTGCATATGAGATGCCCACTTGATTGAAGAAATATACAGGGACTGAACTATTATATACACTCCGGTATATACAACCTCTTATTTTTCACCTCCAGCACATACATTTTCTTGCAGACTATCACCCCCAGGACCAGCTAGCACTGTTATAAAGAGTCTGACACTGACTCAGCCAGACCCAAAGCAAATGCCCTTTGCAGGTAGGGACCACACTCCTTATGGTGTAGCAGATATTCCTTAGTGCTTGCTGTCCAAAATGTGGCTACTGCTCCCAGTACCACCTCTTCAGACCCTGCCAGCCCTTCTGGCTGCAGCTGCCCCTTTCCACTGCCCGTGTCACTACAGTCCTCCTGACTGGCTCTGCATCCATCCCAGACTGCTCCATCCCAGTCCTTTCAGGCATGCCTCCCAGTCCTTCTGACTGTGTCACTCACAAGCCCTCCTGGCTGTTCCTGTTGCTCTGAGTCCTGGAGACTTGCCCAGCAGTGTTCTCCGCTGTCCTCTCCTTGCTCCCAGTGCCTCCTGTCCAGGACACCTCCATGGTATTGAGAGGGTCCTGTCCACACTACATCTCCAGCTTCCACCCAAACAACTCCTCCCCAGCTGGACTGACTCTGAGTATTGAAGAAGGGCCTGCCCCCTGCCAATCCAAGTTGGGGATTGGTCAGGGCCCTCAGAATACTCCAGGCAGCTCAACCTTACCTCACCTCCCTCTTTCTAGAAGGTTTTAGTACATTCTAGAAATAGTGGGAAGGTCCTAGTGATGCAGCCTGTGAGTCATCCAGCTTTCCCTGGATCTCTGTCCAACCCAGGACAAAAACACAGACAGGCTTGGCTGCCAGCCAAGCCTGCAAAAATGTACCTGCACTAGAAAAAAACTATTTACAATTCTAGCACTGGAGGGTACTACAGGTATATATAAAGCCACTGATCATAAACAATAAATACTACTCTAGTACTCTTTGGTCAGCCTCTTAATTATTGGTGATGGGCCTGCACAATGAGACAACTGCTGTATTGTGTTGAAAGCACATAGGTGTTACACTTCCCTAGACAAGCTACAGAAATGTTGACTTTTATAGGTTTGAATAATTAATTTTTTATATTATTTGTGCTAATACTGTGGAAGCGTGGCATTGTATTATTAGCGTGCATTAAAAAGGGGATATACTCAAGGGATAAAACGATAATTCTGTCACTCTACAAGACTCTGGTCCAGCCGCATCTTGAATATGCCATCCAGTTCTGGTCACCAGTCCTTAAGAAGGATGTGCTGGAACTGGAGGGAGTCCAGAGAAGGACAACAAAGCTAATAAAGGGACTGGAGGACCACAGTTATGGAGAAAGACTACAAGCAATCTCTCTGGAGAAGAGACGCTTGAGAGGAGATATGATAGTGATATTCAAATACCTTACTAGTGAATCCAGCATAGGGAAAAAACTTTTCAGTGGGAGATTAAAAAGACATGCGGACATTCATTCAGGCTGGGTTCAGACTTGAGAACTCAGCGGCTCACAGGAGGAGTTCGATGCTTCCCCATTCACTGTTTCAGGTCCGATTTCAGCCCATATTTTGGGATGAATTCGGGCCTGAAATGGACCAAAAGACGCACAGGGCTCCTGTGCAATTCGCATCAGAAGCCACTCCGGAGATGTGTAAACCGGCTCCATAGAGAGCCTGTCACAATCTCCCGCTATGCAAATTGAATGCGGAGAAATCTGCATCCAATTCGCAACAGTGTGAACCCAGCCTGAAACTTGAAGAGAAGTGGTTTAACCTTAAAGTGTTACTAAACTCAGGACCCCACATTCACTATATCTGGTCTCCCACAGTATACAGAACATGGAAATGCAATTATTTTAGTGAATATAAACTGCTAAATACCTTTCCTCATCAGCACTATATAGCAGTCTTGTGACATCTATCAGTGTCCAGCCGAACACTGGTTAAAGCTTGTAGAAGGAGTTTTCATTCTCCTCTAACTGACCTATGAGACTGCATGATCCCTGACTTTCTGTCTGGACAGTGCTGATTGGACCTGTGCTGATCACATGCACCCTCAAAAAAAAAAAAAACTCTCTAGCAACACACACCCAACTGAGCAAGTGCAGAGTGCCCCCACAGCTCTGTTCTATAAACAGATGGATTGGTGACAGTAAAAGAAGGGAAGGATCAGAGAAGATAGGATCAAACTGCATTTTACACAATGTGCATGATTAACCCCATAGGTTCCACCCCCAGCATCATCC
This sequence comes from Rana muscosa, assembly GCA_029206835.1. NCBI lineage: Eukaryota > Metazoa > Chordata > Amphibia > Anura > Ranidae > Rana > Rana muscosa. The sequence goes on from CM055125.1 coordinate 78,803,708, forward strand.
AACCTAGTAGACTGATGACATCTTGGAAGTACAGTGGTTCATCTAAGTGTAGCGCACCCACCTATCCCCCTCCTGCATTTCAACTCGGCTCCTCGCAGGGGGAGACAGGCACACCGCACCACAAGCCCGTATCCTCCTGTATAAAGAGGTTGAGCGGTGTTATTTTTGGGTCTGGTCCACAGCCAGAGTTAAAGTCCTCCTGAGCATGATTTTCACCTCTACCATGTGTAGATGCAAGTCCTTGACTTCCCCAGTAATGTAAATGTCCACACCAGCTGAAACTCCAACTCAGTATTTATTCTCACTTTGCAATAAACAGTCTCTTGGATAGAAAAGGGTTGGAGCAAAGGGAACAGTACAGCCTAAGGTGTGGAGGAGGTCCAGGCACAAACATAGCTCAAACTCTTCACTGTTCAGATTCTCAAACAGTTTTAGGCGCACAGTCTCTGCCACAGACCGTGAAGTTGGTCTCTGCCACAGACCTGGTAAATAAGGCCCCTGCCACGGACCTGGCAAAACTTTTGGTCTCTGCCACAGACCTGGTGAACTTGAACTTCCTTCTTGGAACATAGCCCTTGTCAAGGAGAAGATGTCCCCCTAGAGAGTCAACAGACCCTTCCTTCACCGTGTCTCTCGCATCGGTCCTTCGGAATGATCCTCCCTTCTCTTAGGGTGGGGGGCCCCTCGCAAGGCGGCACCATGGACTCCTCAATCCCTAGCGGACCCCAGCCGAAAGTGCTGGGCCCGAGCCGTCGCTGCAGCTCCCGGGTCTCCATACGCAGGCGGACAGGAATGGTGAGGTAGTACCTCACCTCAGGCTAAAGGTGCCTGAGGTGGAACCGGAACACAGCCTCCGGGCCGAGGCCACCCGGAGATGAGCCACATGCACTCCCAGGCTGAAGGTGCCTGGGGGTGGACCCCGATCAGGAGATGTCTGCCCCTTTTATATCCTCTCCCGGCATGCACATCAGGTTCCCCGCCCCACTGTACGGCTGTCGAGAGGGGACACAAAAGGCACAGCACTACGCTTGCGGTTCAACCCCGGTCCAGAATGGCAGCGCCACCCGCAGGCCACAGGGAACTCATCACCAGCATTATCCCCTGAGGACAAAAATTGGTCCATAGCCACTAACAATCAAGGTGTCTGAGCCTAATTACCACTCAGAGACTTCCCTTAAATTGAACACCCCACTACATAAGGTAACCCTGTACTCAGTATAATGAAACAGAAAGCAGCATGACATAATCATGTTAGCATCACTTTCTGTATTACTGAGGACTGTCCAGTGTCGGAGAAGAGGCATAGAGGATGTTGCATGTCACATGATGACTTTAAAGACATCTAGAGAAGGTAAGTGTGACAGATCTAGCCGGGACAGAGGCTTTTGGAGAGGACTGAATGCTAGCCTTCTGCCTTCCGATTATGGGCCAGGGCCTCAAGACAGGAATGCGGATGGGTTATCCCGGCAGACAGACCTGAAACCTTAAGACTACTTTTCCAACATCATTGAGTTGACCCGTTCGGGGTCCCACTGTGGCTGTTGGACTATTTCCCAGGAGGGAGTATTGTCATGAACCTTTGAATACTGAAGTATTTCTCCTTTGAATCTATTACACAGTGGGGAGTCTTCTGCCCTGTCTTAAGGTTAACCCCCCCTCCAGACGGCTCCATGGTCTGGAAGAAAAGCATTGTTCTGTGTTTGACTGTTTGTTTATGTACTTTAATTACCCCCTAGGGGTTCTGTGTCAATACACATCTCAGTTCTCCTATTCATGCTATCGGACCAATCCCTGCTGACCCTGTTTCAAGTCCTCATTTGCATGGCCAAGAGAACCTAATTGAAAACTACAATGTACTTTACAATTGACCAATAGGAAAGTGGTTGTTGGGGGCAGGGTGTTCAAAACTGCTGTATAAGAGTGTGTGTGTGCATCCAATAAAATGAGATTCCTGTTTGAACTTACATACAGCCTGCCTGGTGTTTGTTCTGAGCTATCACAAATGGATTAGAATGTCACATAGCTGTAGTTTGAATCCTGGAACATCGGATGACCGAACCATCAGACGTTGCAATCTGCAATATGATCCAATAGTAGCAGAGGAGTGTCGGAAGAGTGGAACCGAGCGAGCAAGGGGCTCGTTACATTGGTTGGCAGCGGTGGGATTTGCTCTCCAGTTACTGGGACACTCAAAACCACCACAGTGAATGACCAGCTATGCAGCCTGCAGGAAAGCCACGCTGAAAGACTTACTTGAGAGCCGAGATGGACCAGAGGGACGGTGATGCAGGACCCCGGTCAGTTGAAGATTTGTTTCAGCAACGAGTTTGAGAGCGCTTGGCATTATATGGTGCTAACCCATCAGAGACCGCCATACAGGAAGCCATTAGAGGCATCCAGCTGCAGGATGAGCGACAAGAGAAAAAACTAGAGCGACAAAAGAGAGAACTAGAGCGACAAAAGAGAGAACTAGAGCGACAAAAGAAAGAGCTAGAGCGGCAACATGAGTGGAGAATGGCGGAAATACGGCAATCGGAGACAACACCTAAAGAAGCAGCACGAACTGAAAGGAGAGGAGAGATACAGATACCAGCCGACATGGAAAAGGAATTCAGAAGGAGGTTGCGAGAGATGCAGATACAGTATAGAGGACCAGTATCAGAGGAGGTCCTGCTGGGATGGTCTGATTCAATCCGCTGCGAACTCTGGAAGAAAGCGCTAGCTCTTGAGCAGCAACACCAGGGAAAAGTTCTCCCCTCCATCCATGTAAGGTACTGGTCACAGTATGAAGTACGAATGCTGTTATTGGGGGAACAACCAAAGCAGGAGTGGACAGCTGAGTTAAGCAGGCTGATCTGGGCAGAGATGCGGTTGGACGAGAGCTACAGAGCCCTCCGGTGGTATGTAGCCCAAGAGTGCCCGTGGTCAGCGGATGACAGCCCCACGGAAGGCTTTGACTATAATAGCCGGGGATTGGTGTATTGGAGGCTGTCCGAGGACCCTGACTTTGGGAGTGATCGGGAGTGGCGTTTGGAGGAAATAATGGAGCACAGAGAGCAAAAGACTGAATGTCTCGGAAGGGCACTGGGCACAGGAAGATTTGGAGTTTCTGGCCGTTCAGGAATGGGAGCTGGAGATTGCCTACAAACAGCTGCTAGACTCTGCTCAGCAGCAGGGTGGGGCTCCCTTTGCCTGGGACTATCAGGAAATACCAGTTGACAACTATGAAATCCTGGCTGAAGAATCGGCAGTGGAAAATCTGGAGATTGCCATCCCTAAAGCCAAAGTGGATGATATGGATTTCCAGGGAGCTAGCCTGGCTGAAGAATCGGCAGTGGAAAATCTGAAGATTGCCAACCCTAAAGCCGAAGTGGATGATATGGAGTTACAGGGAGCTAGCCTGGCTGAAGAATCGGCAGTGGAAAATCTGAAGATTGCCATCCCTAAAGCCGAAGTGGATGATATGGAGTTCCAGGGAGCTAGGGCAGTTGGCTCATCTCCCCAGCCACAGATTTCAGAAGGTATGGACTTAAGGGACTGTTCAGAGGATGTTAGGGATTATGCATCGCCTGCTCAAGTACTGGCAGCAGGACAGAGTACTGCAGACCCCTGCTCTACACCCATGGCAGTTTTGGAGGCCCGAGTTGAGAAGGTGATGGTTCCTCTTTCCCAGTGGATTTCAGAGATGCAGGGGGGAGAAGCAGCCCTTTTCCCTCCCCAACAGTTAGCCAGAGCAGATGGTGTGGAGTCCCCAGCAGAAGTGCTGGCAACAGGGCAGAGTGCTAGCAACCTCTACCCAGCACCGGAAACAACTGTGGAGTTTCAGGAAGCCGGGGCAGTTGGCCCCTCTCTCCAGCAACAAGCTGAGGTGGTAAAGCTTTTACCCCCAGCTGAATCACTGGCAGCAAGGCAGAATGCTACTGGCCTCTGCACACAACTGCAACTTGAGCGGAGATCAGTGGATGGGACTGCGGTCTCCACGCACAGCAACCCAGAAGAAGAGCTGGCAACAGAGCAGAGTGCCGCTGGCCTCTGCTCTCAACTAACAGAAGAGGGAGTTCCTGTGGTAGTGGATGGGACTTCGGTCTTCACTGACACAACCCCAGAAAATGGTGTGACACTGAGACAGGAGGATGTCAACCTTGCTTTGCAAGCACTAGGGGATTTTCACCTACCACAAGGGGATGGGAATTCAGTCTTCACTTGTATACCCCAGGAATGCTGGGCAGTTGGCCCAGATCCCCAACAGCATGACGGACTGAGCCCGGTCACCCTGTCTTCTCTCCAGTGGATGAAAGGACTCCAGGGAGAAGGGCCAGTCCAGGCCTCTCCCGAGCGGCAGGTATGTTCTCTAAGAGAGGCAGAGGTTGGCTGGGTAAGTAATGCTCTGTTTGGAGCAATTTATTTGGGGTACTGTGTGGATACCGGCATTAGAGGAATAGAACTATGGACTAACTTCGGAGTCAACCCGTCTGGGGTCACCTCCTGTGTTAGTCTCCTGCCGAAAGGGGAGATGTGTGACAGATGTAGCTGGGACAGAGGCTTTTGGAGAGGACTGAATGCTAGCCTCCTGCCTTCCGATTATGGGCCAGGGCCTTAAGACAGGAATGCGGATGGGTTATCCCGGCAGACAGACCTGAAACCTTAAGACTACTTTTCCAACATCCTTGAGTTGACCCGTTCGGGGTCCAACTGTGGCTGTTGGACTATTTCCCAGGAGGGAGTATTGTCATGAACCTTTGAATACTGAAGTATTTCTCCTTTGAATCTATTACACAGTGGGGGGTCTTCTGCCCTGTCTTAAGGCTAACCCCCCCCCCCTCCAGACGGCTCCATGGTCTGGAAGAAAAGCATTGTTCTGTGTTTGACTGTTTGTTTATGTACTTTAATTACCCCCTGGGGCTTCTGTGTCAATACACATCTCAGTTCTCCTATTCATGCTATCGGACCAATCCCTGCTGACCCTGTTTCAAGTCCTCATTTGCATGGCCAAGAGAACCTAATTGAAAACTACAATGTACTTTACAATTGACCAATAGGAAAGTGGTTGTTGGGGGCAGGGTGTTCAAAACTGCTGTATGTGTGTGCATCCAATGTGTGCATCCAATGTGTGTGCATCCAATAAAATGAGATTCCTGTTTGAACTTACATACAGCCTGCCTGGTGTTTGTTCTGAGCTATCACAAATGGATTAGAATGTCACATAGCTGTAGTTTGAATCCTGGAGCATCGGATGACCGAACTATCAGACGTTGCAATCTGCAATATGATCCAATAGTAGCAGAGGAGTGTCAGGAGAGTGGAACCGAGCGAGCAAGGGGCTTGTTACAGTAAGTATGAGAAAAAGGTCAAAATATACAACAGGAGCCTTTGGGAGAGGGAGCACCAAGGAGTGGAAGGGGCAAGCCTATAATTGGGCTTTAAAGAACAGACTTCACTTTAGTAAAGCTATCCTTTAAATTCTCCCCTACCCCTTACTCCACTTAGCTGGTATATTAAAATACTTATATATAAATCAGAAACAATGATTACCGGTAAATAATCATTTGTTCACCATTGCACTCAGCATAAAATAACCTCAAAATGGACAAAATAGCAGCTACTTGTAATGAAATCAAATATAAAATATCACCTCAGAAAAACTAAAGTTATCAGCAGCACTTATATAATGATATACAATAAAAATACAGGAAAGTGAAAATGAATGGAAGTTCAGTGACAAAAGTCCACATAAACCAAGTGCTCAAAAGTGTCCATAAAAGCACAAGAGATCTTCCAAAGGGTGATAAAGTCTTCACACGACACCATGTGTGTCTCGCGACCCACTACCCGTCAGTGTTGAACTCACCAAAAAATATTGCCTTAAGCCTCGTACACACGGTTCGATTGTTGGACAACCGAGTGTCTGATTTTTGTCAAAAGGGCGTGTGCCAGGATCTGGTCTTGCATACTAACGTTGCATAAATTGTCGTGCCACAAACACGAACGTAGTGACGTACAATAAGGAATTTCAGCTCTTGAACGCCACCCTTTGGGCCCTTTCTGCTAATTTCGTGTTTGGTGAGCATTGATTCCAAGCATGCGTGTTTGTACGTTCTACTTTTGTGTAAAGGATTTGTGTACTGACCATCCGAAAATCTGACGTGGAGCTGTCATTTGACAAAAATTTACTAGCCTGTCATCCAACATTTGTTGCTGGAAAATTGGACAATTGTCAAAAGGAGCATACTAACGGTAAGAAATTCGAACAACAGTCTGTCAACAGACAATCCCCTTCCGAAAATCGAACCGTGTGTACAAGGCTTTACACTCTTGTTTTCGGCAACAGCATAGTACCCATAAAGGGTTAAGCCAACAATCTGCTCCTCTCCACACAGAATGGACTGTGGTATGCAATCACATAGAAAGAGATAACAAAGAAAGGCTCCACTAGTGTGATAATATCAAACACAGCAATGTTTATTCAAATAAAACCTTCATCCATTGCACATACAACATAAATGAATAAAACGAGCATAAAAGTATAGACCATAGCGCTGAAGCAATTAGGAGTGAATATGAAGCCGGCGATATCTCACCACACTTACCTTTTTCTCTTCTCTCAACCTTCTACAAACAGAACCCCAAAGACTAGGGAAGCTTCTCTAGTCTTTGGATTTCTGTGTGTAGAGGCTGGAGCCCGATGCACCGGAAAGGAGAGAGCAGGGTACAGGGAGGAGTATTAAGGCAGGGTTATAACCTGGGGCGTGGCTGTACGGCAACTAATAGGAATACTTTACTACAACGAGAGACGTCCAAGCTGAATTGGCAGGTGTATCGGCATTGTGGTGAGATATCGCTGGCTTGATATTCACTCCTAATTCCTTCAGTGCTCTGGTTTATACTTTTATGTTCGTTTTATTAATTTATGTTGTAAGTGCAATGGATGAAGGTTTTATTTTAATAAACTTTGGTGTGTTTGACATTATCACACTAGTGGAGCCTTTCTTAGTTATCTCTTCCCATGTGATTGCATCCACCCGTCCGTTCTGTGTGGGGAGGAGCAGATCATTGGCTTAACCCTTTATGGGTACTATGCTGTTTTTAATGTCATTTTAAAAAACAAAGTTTTTCTCAACGTGATTTTTCTTGTTTCCTCTCAAGCCTGTCTTGCATACACACGTTCATTAAAAAAAACGCTTGAGCAAAGCGCAGTGACGTACAACACGTACGACGGCACTATAAAGGGGAAGTTCCCTTCGGATGGCGCCACCCTTCATGTTATTAAAGTTTGTTGAGCGACGATTCGCGCTTTTCAGCCTCGTGCTTTTCAGTCCGTTACAGCGTGACGAATGTGCTATCTCCATTAAGAACGCTAATTTTACCAGAACGAGCGCTCCCGTCTCATACTTGATTCTGAGCATGCGCGTTTTTTTCCCCTCGTAAAAGCATACACACTACCGTTTTTCACGACGTTAAAAAAAAACGACATGAAAAATGCCGTGAAAAAATAGAGCATGTTCGAAATTTTTAATGGCCGTTTTTCACGTCGTTAAAAATGCTCTGGAGCATACACACGATCGGTTTTAATGGGCAATTTAAAAAATGGCATTTTTAACGGCGTGAAAAACGATCGTGTGTACGCGGCATAAGGCAATATTTTTTGGCAAATACAACACTGACGGGGAGTGGTCTACGAAAGTGTAGTGTGAAGACTTTATCACCCTCGGGAAGATCTCTTGTGCTTTATGGACACTTTTTAGCAATTTTATTGGTTTATTTGGACTTTTATCACTGAACTTCCATTCATTTTCACGTTCCTTTATTTTTATTGTATATCATTATATAAGTGCTGCTGATCACTTTCGTTTTTCTGAGGTGATATTTTATATTAAAATACTTACATTCCTTCCAGCTTGGTATCCCGCATCAAATTCGCATAACAGGAAAGTGTGACCGGCTCTCAATGGAGCCGGTTCACACATCTCTGAGGGCCACGGATCACACAGCAGAAGGGTCCTGTGCGTCTTTGGCTCTGTTTCAGGTCTGAATTAAGGCAAAAATTATTTGCAGTAGTGTGAACCCAGCCGAATCTCTGACTTTTACCTACAGGTAAGCCTATAATAAGGCTTACCTACAGGTACTGTAAGCGTCTCCTAAATGTGCACCGGTTAGGAGATATTTACTGTACATGCAGCCGATGATGTCACCGGCGCATTGGCTCTGAGGGAATGGCCACCCAGGCTGTTCCTTCAGAGTCCTATTCTGTAAATTGCGGCTCTGGTGCTCGCAGCTTCAGCCAGTCACACAGCCGGAGTCTGTGAACCAGGAAGAAAAACCGGGTGAAGATGGGAGCGCCTGCGGCGGTGACAGCATAGCTCTGGAAGGTTTTGTTTTATAATGTGCATACTAGCACATTATGACATTACCTTTCGGATTAGAGAAAAAAACACCCAGCTGTTCACCACCGGTTTAATAAAAGGACACTCAACCAGTCCAGAATTCCCAGCCGCCCTCCTCACCCAAACCACTTCTCTGTTGGCCTATAGTGATGTCGCGAACATAAAATTTTCCGTTCGCGAACGGCGAACGCGAACTGCCGCAAATGTTTGCGAACGGGCGAACCCGGCGAACCGCCATAGACTTCAATAGGCAGGCGAATTTTAAAACCCACAGGGACTCTTTCTGGCCACAATAGTGATGGAAAAGTTGTTTCAAGGGGACTAACACCTGGACTGTGGCATGCCGGAGGGGGATCCATGGCAAAACTCCCATGGAAAATTACGTAGTTGACGCAGAGTCGGGTTTTAATCCATAAAGGTCATAAATCACCTAACATTCCTAATGTGTTTGGAATAACGTGCTTTAAAACATCAGGTATGATGTTGTATCGATCAGGTAGTGTAAGGGTTACGCCCGCTTCACAGTGACAGACCAAACTCGGACAGACCAAACTCCCCGTTTAACGCACCGCAAACAACTGCAAACAGTCCATTTGCACAACCGCAAGGCTTTAATGATCACCTTAGATGATCACAAAGAAAATTTATGTTTTTTCTATGCAAAATTATCAAGCCGATCGCTTTTGGTCTGTTCACAATGAAGCAACGACCTTACCATCTGGGGTGTGCCAACAACGCCATTGCCAACACACTCATAGAGGTGGTCGCTTCATTGTGATACGCAAGCCCCTTCACCACAACAAGGTAACGATCACGAAGGGGAATTGACACAGGTATGTGTTTTTTTGTTTGTTTTTTTTGCAGCCACAGTGCAGCACCAGAGGCCAGAAAAATTAGGCATGTACACATGCCTGTAAAATTAGGTATTGTTGCAGCCGCTGCTGTAGCAGCGGCCAGAAAAAATTATGTTTTTCAGGCAGAAAGTGCCCTAAAACATTGCGGCTTGTGGACCATTTTTAGCCCAAGGCAGCTCATCTCATCAGGCCTTAGTCAAATGTATCGCCCACTGTCAGTCCCTTCGGGATCCATGCCTCATTCATCTTAATAAAGGTGAGGTAATCTAGACTTTTTTGACCTAGGCGACTTCTCTTCTCAGTGACAATACCTCCTGCTGCACTGAAGGTCCTTTCTGAAAGGACACTTGAAGCGGGGCAGGCCAGAAGTTCTATCGCAAATTGGGATAGCTCAGGCCACAGGTCAAGCCTGCACACCCAGTAGTCAAGGGGTTCATCGCTCCTCAGAGTGTCGATATCTGTAGTTAAGGCGAGGTAGTCTGCTACCTGTCGGTCGAGTCGTTCTCTGAGGGTGGACCCCGAAGGGCTGTGGCGATGCGTAGGACTTAAAAAGCTCCGCATGTCCTCCATCAACAATACGTCTGTAAAGCGTCCTGTCCTTGCCGGCATGGTCGTGGTAGGAGGAGGATTACTTTCACCTCTTCCCCTGTTAGATTCCCGTTGTGCTGTGACATCACCCTTATACGCTGTGTAAAGCATACTTTTTAATTTATTTTGGAACTGCTGCATCCTTTCCGACTTCCTGTAATTCGGTAACATTTCTGGCACTTTCTGCTTATACCGGGGGTCTAGTAGCGTGGCCACCCAATACAGGTCGTTCTCCTTCAGCCTTTTTATACGAGGGTCCCTCAACAGGCACGACAGCATGAAAGACCCCATTTGCACAAGGTTGGATGCCGAGCTACTCATGTCCTGTTCCTCGTCCTCACTGATCTCACTGAAGGTCTGTTCTTCCCCCCAGCCACGTACAACACCACGGGTACCAGATAGGTGACAACGAGCACCCTGGGATGCCTGCTGTGGTTGGTCTTCCTCCTCCTCCTCAAAGCCACATTCCTCCTCTGACTCCTCTTCCTCAGACTCCTCTTCCAGCGTTGCCGCAGGTCCAGCAAGCGATGCTGATAAGGCTGTTTCTGGTGGTGGTGATGGTGACCACAACTCTTCCTCTTCGGCCCCATGCACACGAGACGCTGTTATTTGCTGTTAAACGCGCGTTCAGAGGCAGTTGGACACTTTTTTCAACTGCTCCTGAACCCATTCAATGTTATCCTATGTGTCCATGCACACAGTCTCGTTTATTGCCGTTTTTAGGCAGTTGCGTTTAACCTCGTTTTTCCAGAAGCAAAAAAATGGGTTCAGACGCAAAAGTTTTCCACGTTTCAGACGCAAAACGCGGCTAAACGCCGCTAAACGCGGCAAAACGCGGTACCGGCGTTTTGCCGCGATTTCGTTTATTAGCGTTTTTAAAGGTGACCTATTTTTTTACATTAGAAATCTCAAAAATGATGGCAAATGATGAAAAACCATCAAAAAAATATGAAAAAAAACTGTAATTGCTTGCATTGCACTGTAGACAATCCACAACTTGTGGCAGGTGACGTGGCAAGTGGACAGTCCACAACTTGTGGCCAGGTGATGTGGCCAGGTGATGTGGCCAGGTGATGTGGCAGGTGACGTGGCAGGTGGACAATCCACAAATTGTGGCAGGTGACGTGGCCAGGTGACGTGGCAAGTGGACAATCCACAACTTGTGGCAGGTGATGTGGCCAGGTGATGTGGCAAGTGGACAATCCACAACTTGTGGCAGGTGATGTGGCCAGGTGATGTGGCAGGTGACGTGGCAGGTGGACAATCCACAAATTGTGGCAGGTGACATGGCCAGGTGACGTGGCATGTGACGTGGCCAGGTGACATGGCAGGTGATGTGGCAGGTGACGTGGCAAGTGGACAATCCACAACTTGTGGCAGGTGATGTGGTCAGGTGACGTGGCATGTGACGTGGCCAGGTGACATGGCAGGTGACGTGGCAAGTGGACAATCCACAACTTGTGCCAGGTGACGTGGCCAGGTGACGTGGCAGGTGGAAAACCACAAATTGTGGCAGGTGACGTGGCATGTGACGTGGCCAGGTGACATGGCAGGTGACATGGCAGGTGACGTGGCAAGTGGACAATCCACAACTTGTGGCAGGTGACGTGACCAGGTGACGCGGCATGTGACGTGGCCAGGTGACATGGCAGGTGACGTGGCAAGTGGACAATCCACAACTTGTGGCCAGGTGACGTGGCAGGTGGAAATCCACAAATTGTGGCAGGTGACGTGGCAGGTGATGTGGCCAGATGACGTGGCAAGTGGACAATCCACAACTTGTGGCAGGTAACGTGGCCAGGTGACGTGGCCAGGTGACATGGCAGGTGAGGTGGCAGGTGGACAATCCACAAATTGTGGCAGGTGATGTGGCAGGTGACGTGGCAGGTGACGTGGCAAGTGGACAATCCACAACTTGTGGCAGATGACGTGGCAGGTGACGTGGCCAGGTGACGTGGCAAGTGGACAATGCACAACTTGTGGCAGGTGACGTGGCAGGTGACGTAGCAAGTGAACATTCCACAACTTGTGGCAGGTGACGTGGCCAGGTGACGTGGCAGGTGACGTGGCAAGTGGACAATCCACAAATTGTGGCAGGTGATGTGGCAGGTGACGTGGCAGGTGACGTGGCAAGTGGACAATCCACAACTTGTGGCAGATGACGTGGCAGGTGACGTGGCCAGGTGATGTGGCAAGTGGACAATGCACAACTTGTGGCAGGTGACGTGGCCAGGTGACGTGGCAGGTGACGTAGCAAGTGAACATTCCACAACTTGTGGCAGGTGACGTGGCCAGGTGACGTGGCAGGTGACGTGGCAAGTGGACAATCCACAAATTGTGGCAGGTGACGTGGCCAGATGACGTGGCCAGGTGACGTGGCAAGTGGACAATCCACAAATTGTGGCAGGTGACGTGGCCAGATGACGTGGCCAGGTGACGTGGCAGGTGGACAATCCACAAATTGTGGCAGGTGACGTGGCCAGGTGACGTGGCAGGTGACGTGGCAAGTGGACAATCCACAACTTGTGGAGGTGACGTGGCAGGTGACGTGGCCAGGTGACGTGGCAAGTGGACAATGCACAACTTGTGGCAGGTGACGTGGCAGGTGACATGGCCAGGTGACGTGGCCAGGTGACGTGGCCAGGTGATGTGGTAAGTGGACAATCCACAACTTGTGGCCAGGTGTCGTGGCAGGTGACGTGGCAAGTGGACAATTCACAACTTGTGGCAGGTGACGTGGCCAGGTGACGTGGCCAGGTGATGTGGCAAGTGGACAATCCACAACTTGTGGACAGGTGACGTGGCAGGTGACGTGGCAAGTGGACAATTCACAACTTGTGGCAGGTGACGTGGCCATGTGACGTGGCCAGGTGATGTGGCAAGTGGACAATCCACAACTTGTGGCCAGGTGACGTGGCAGGTGACGTGGCAAGTGGACAATTCACAACTTGTGGCAGGTGACGTGGCCAGGTGACGTGGCAGGTGGACAATGCACAACTTTTGGCAGGTGACGTGGCCAGGTGACGTGGCAGGTGACGTGGCAAGTGAACATTCCACAACTTGTGGCAGGTGACGTGGCAGGTGACATGGCCAGGTGACGTGGCCAGGTGATGTGGCAAGTGGACAATCCACAACTTGTGGCCAGGTGACGTGGCAGGTGACGTGGCAAGTGGACAATTCACAACTTGTGGCAGGTGACGTGGCCAGGTGACGTATCAGGTGACGTGGCAAGTGGACAATCCACAGCTTGTGGCAGATGATGTGGCAAGTGATACGCTAAATACAAGTACACTGCTGCTCTCTCAGCTGCTGGTCTCCCAAAATGGCTGAAATGGTTAAATAATAATGTTTTTTGAGCTTAGGGAGGGTCTTATGATGTTTCTTAACTAAACGCCTATAGACGCAAATGCGGTAAAACGCGGTAAAACGCCGCTAAAATCGCGGCAAAACGGGCGTTTTTAAACGCCGGTTTTAGCCTTTAAAAACGTGTGTTCAGCAGAGTTTGCACCGGCGTCTCGTGTGCATGAGGCCTTCCTCTTCACGCTCATCTACGGCCTGATCCAGCACTCTTCGCAGGGCACGCTCCAGGAAGAAAACAAATGGGATGATGTCGCTGATGGTGCCTTCAGTGTGACTGACTAGGTTTGTCACCTCCTCAAAAGGACGCATGAGCCTACAGGCATTGCGCATGAGCGTCCAGTAACGTGGCAAAAAAATTCCCAGCTGCGCAGAGGCTGTCCTAGCACCCCGGTCATACAAATACTCGTTGACGGCTTTTTCTTGTTGGAGCAGGCGGTCGAACATTAGGAGTGTTGAATTCCAACGTGTCGGGCTGTCGCAAATCAAGCGCCTCACTGGCATGTCGTTTCCCTGCTGGATATCTGAAAAGTGCGCCATGGCTGTGTAGGAACGCCTGAAATGGCCACACACCTTCCTGGCCTGCTTGAGGACATCCTGTAAGTCTGGGTAATTATGCACAAAGCGTTGTACAATCAGATTTAACACATGTGCCATGCACGGCACATGTGTCAACTTGCCCAAATTCAATGCCGCCAACAAATTGCTTCCGTTGTCACACACCACTTTGCCGATCTCCAGTTGGTGCGGAGTCAGCCACTGATCCACCTGTGCGTTCAGGGCGGACAGGAGTGCTGGTCCGGTGTGACTCTCTGCTTTCAGGCAAGTCAACCCCAAGACAGCGTGACACTGTCGTATCCGGGATGTGGAATAGCCCCTGGGGAGCTGGGGGGGTGCTGTTGAAGTGGAGCAAGACGCAGCAGCAGAAGAGGACTCAGCCGAGGAGGTTATCGAAGAGGATGGAGTAGGAGGAGTAGAGGAGGTGACAGCAGGCCTGCCTGCAAGTCGTGGTGGTGTCACCACCAACTCCTCTGCAGAGCCACGCATTACATGCTTGGCAGCCGTCAGCAGGTTTACCCAATGAGCAGTGTAGGTGATATACCTGCCCTGACCGTGCTTTGCAGACCAGGTATCAGTGGTCAGATGGACCCTTGCCCCAACACATGTGTGCCAGACATGCCATGACTTACTTTTGCACAATAGAGTACAGGTTGGGGATTGCCTTTTGTGAAAAGAAATTTCGGCCGGGTACCTTCCACTGCGGTGTCCCAATAGCTACAAATTTTTTGAAGGCCTCAGACTCCACCAGCTTGTATGGTAAAAGCTGGCGGGCTAAGAGTTCCGACAAGCCAGCTGTCAGACACCGGGCAAGGGGGTGACTCTGTGACATTGGCTTCTTACGCTCAAACATGTCCTTGACAGACACCTGACTGTGGGCAGATGAGCAGGAACTGCTCAAGGCGAGAGACGTAGTGTCAGATGGTTGAGAGGGGGCAAGGAGGACAGCAGTGGTTGACGTGGCTGAAGATGCTGGACCAGGAGGAGGATGGTGGCTTTGAGCTTGTGTGCTGCTTGTACTCGTCATCATGTGTTGATCCCATAGGCGTTTGTGATGTGAGATCATGTGCCTTCGCAAAGCAGTTGTACCTAGGTGGGTGTTGGATTTCCCACGACTCAGTTTCTTTTGGCACAGGTTGCAAATGGCATCGCTGTTATCAGAGGCAGACACACAAAAAAAATGCCACACTGCTGAGCTTTGCAATGGCGGCATTCTGGTGGTGGCAACAGCATGCGTTGATTGGCGTGCTGTCTGGCTGACCCCGGGTGCCGATACATGCTGTCTGACTGTGCCACTAGCTCCTTGCGACGACCTACCCCTCCTTCCAACTCGTCTCCTCCTCCTCTCTGTCTCCCCATCTGAACTTTCCCCCTGTTCTTCTCTTTGAGCGGGCACCCACGTGACATCCACATCGTCATCAACAACCGCTTCACTTGTATCTGACAACTCAGCAAAGGAAGCAGCAGCGGGTACAACATCATCATCATCACACCGTACATCCATGTGTGTAATGCTGCCTGACTGAGACATATCCCTTTTATCTACATCCTCTGACAATAATGTTTGCGCATCACTCATTTCTTCCAACTCATGTGTAAATAACTCCTCTGACAGATCAAGTGAAGCAACTGTGGTGCTAGTGTTGGTGGTGGCGGCAGGCGGGCGAGTGGTAACTTGAGAGGTGCCCAAAGCTGAGCTGGAGAAGGATGGTGCGTCAAGGTTCCGAGCGGAAGCTGTAGAAGATTGGCTGTCCTGTGTTAGCCAGTCAACTATGTCCTCAGAACTTTTCGAGTTCAGGGTACGTGGCCCCTGAACACTGGGCATTATTCTAGGGCCAAAGGGAATCACAGCACCACGACCACGACAGCCCCTGCGGGGTGGCCTGCCTCTGCCTGTCATTTTTTTTAGATTAGTTTAGTTGTACTATGCGTGCAAGCTACTGTGACACCAGATATGAGTGGCACTGTGCACTGGCAGAAGTTGGCACAGTAGACACTGTAGGTCTGACACACACGCTGGCAGGCAACTGACTGCTCATCTACTGCAGTCAAAACTGTTGTGTTTTTTTTTATGTAAGCTACTGTGCCGGGGGAAAAAAACAAGCAGACTGGTGTTTTACCAGCCCTAAAAAGGGCTTTTTGGGGTGCTGTCAGGACGCTGTGCTTACAGCAGAGATCAGATGAGTCTTTCAGGAGTGGAGTGAACACTGAATACACTGGCCTAGCCTAGCTTTCCCTATAAAATCAGCAGCAGCTAAACTGTCCCTCCTCTGGCTAACACTGTAGCTTAAGTTCAGATTGAATCTAAAATAGATGCTGTCCAGAAAAAAAAACAAGCAGACTGGTGTTTTACCAGCCCTAAAAAGGGCTTTTTGGGGTGCTGTCAGGACGCTGTGCTTACAGCAGAGATCAGATGAGTCTTTCAGGAGTGGAGTGAACACTGAATACACTGGCCTAGCCTAGCTTTCCCTATAAAATCAGCAGCAGCTAAACTGTCCCTCCTCTGGCTAACACTGCAGCTTAAGTACAGACTGAATCTAAAATAGATGCTGTCCAGGAAAAAAAAAAAAGCAGACTGGTGTTTTACCAGCCCTAAAAAGGGCTTTTTGGGGTGCTGTCAGGACGCTGTGCTTACAGCAGAGATCAGATGAGTCTTTCAGGAGTGGAGTGAACACTGAATACACTTGCCTATAGCTTTCCCTATAAAATCAGCAGCAGCTAAACTGTCCCTCCTCTGGCTAACACTGCAGCTTAAGTACAGACTGAATCTAAAATAGATGCTGTCCAGGAAAAAACAAAAAAGCAGACTGGTGTTTTACCAGCCCTAAAAAGGGCTTTTTGGGGTGCTGTCAGGACGCTGTGCTTACAGCAGAGATCAGATGAGTCTTTCAGGAGTGGAGTGAACACTGAATACACTTGCCTATAGCTTTCCCTATAAAATCAGCAGCAGCTAAACTGTCCCTCCTCTGGCTAACACTGCAGCTTAAGTACAGACTGAATCTAAAATAGATGCTGTCCAGGAAAAAACAAAAAAGCAGACTGGTGTTTTACCAGCCCTAAAAAGGGCTTTTTGGGGTGCTGTCAGGACGCTGTGCTTACAGCAGAGATCAGATGAGTCTTCCAGGAGTGGAGTGAACACTGAATACACTTGCCTAGCCTAGCTTTCCCTATAAAATAAGCAGCAGCTAAACTGTCCCTCCTCTCGCTAAGACTGCAGCTTGAGAATGAATCTAAAATGGATGCTGCCCAGGAGGTGGGAGGGTCTGGGAGGGAGGGTATGCTGCTGATTGGCTGGAATGTGTCTGCTGACTGTGAGGTACAGGGTCAAAGTTTGCTCAATGATAATGAATAGGGGGCGGACCGAACATCGCATATGTTCGCCGGCCGCGGCGAACGCGAACAAGCTATGTTCGCCGGGAACTGTTCGCCGCGAATAGTTCTGTACATCTCTATTGGCCTACAGGTCTACAGCACTGGCATGTTTACAGTGGGCAGCCGGCTGTGATTCCTTGTGGCTTCAAAGCTGGCTGCATTTTGCACTTCGCTGTGCTTTGTGAATTGTCCCGCAGCCTTCTGGGACCTGTGACATGTTCCAGAACGTTGATGGGGGATGGGGGAGGGGGGTGACGACTTATGGTGGATTTCACTGCCACTGCAATCCAACCATTAGTGCCAATGGTTACCTGTCAATAGCAGATATTCACTCCTCCCCAAAAAAGTGCCAAAAACAGAAGAGGGGGACATAAAACTGAACTCCCCCATTGGGGTGAATTTCCACTTTAAGTAAACTTCATTGAAGATCGTTAACTGCTTCTGCTCTGTAGAAACTGAAATAGACGTGTGTGTGTTTGCTGGGAAAATCTTGTTTGCTTTTTAAAAATGCTAGGTGCCTGGTTGTTATGTTAATGCGAATGTTTTAAATCTTTCACGAATCCTAAACGGATATGCAGATCAGGGATTCTGACTACCCCTGACCTCATTTGCTGCATGCTGCTTCCAAGTCAGTGACTCAGAAAGATCCAAGACTAGAGACAACCAGGCAACTAGCATTTTTAGTATGAGGCTGGCATTGGCAGTCTGCATATTTTTCTCAGTACAAGTTTCCTTTAACAGCTGACAGTGGAAGTGATTAACAGAAAGGTCACACAGGGACTGCCAGTACAAAATACACACCTTTTGCTTAATTATGCGCATAGCAAAGAGAAATGTGCAATGGTGATGCTAAATATCCCAACATTGCCAAATAAAGAACACAATGCAGCAATAGCGTGGAGTGAAAAACCTTCATGACTCTTTGTAAATCTCACACAGTGCTTTGGGACCCTTGTTTGTTTTATAATGAAAAGAGCTCCATACACACTATACACTGAGGTTGTAGTTATAGATATATATCAATCATAAATAACAAACACCAGAGAACAATAAGGAAAATACACAATTCAAAAATTCATATATACCATAAATAAGTAAGCAGCAGCCAGTAACATGCTGGCTGCAGTAAAAAATAAGAGAGTTCACCTGTCGGTATAGAATCCTGTTGATTAATAGTAAATCAGTCCCAATGCAGCATTCAGTTTTACAAATGTCACGGAATGTTACAGAATAAAGAGCGAACGTATAACAGAAAACATTGGTGAAGGCTCCATGTACACTGAAGCTGATAAACTGCAGTTTATTGGCGTTTTGGCGTTTTTTTAAAAAGCCCATTAACTGCACTCGATGTTAGCCTATGTGTTCATGTACACATAACGTTTTTTAGCGTTAATGAGCAGTGGAGTTAATGGGCTTTTTTCTGAACGCAAGAAATTCGCGTTCAAAGTGCCGTTTTTCGGCAGTAAAAAACGCAAAAAAATGCAAAACGTTTTTTGATCCATTAAAAAAAAAAAAAAAAAAAGCTAAAGAACGCTACACTGCTACAATTTGGAGGCCTGCAATTCAATTTATGTCAGATGAGCTTTCCATAATAAGTGAAGAACAGATATAGATATAGATATAAATATATATATATATATAGGTATATATATATCTATATCTATATCTAGATATATATATATCTATATCTATACATACACACACATGCATACAGACATACACACTCTTTTAAGTAATGTAAACAAATATTTTTTAATGTATTAAAACATTTTGAAATGTTTTAATGCATTTTACATGGCAGAACCCGTCAGAGGGAGAGGTAGGGGGGTGAGAGAGAGAAAGAGGAGGGTGAGAGAGAGAGAGGAAAGGGGTGAAAAAGAGAGGGGATGAAAGAGAGACAGATGGAGGGTAAGAGAGAGAGAGAAAGGGGGGATGAGAGAGATAGAGAAGGGGGAAGGGGGTTGAGAGAGACAGAGAGTGGGTAAGAGATAGACAGAGGGTGGGTGAGAGAGGGGGTGAGAGAGAGAGGGGTGTGAGAGAGGGGTGATAGAGAGAGAGAGGGGCGGGGGATGAGTGAGAGATGCCTGACCTGACCTGCATGCTTTGGCCAATAACAGCGCAATCTGCTGTGAGAGCCATGATTGGCCAAAGACAGGGTGCCTTTGGCCAATCATGGCTCAGGGGGCTAATTCCACTCCCCACACTATATAAGGCTGCTTACACGGTGGCCATATGTAGTGTGATAATGTGGAGATTGAGAGAACTTGAGCTAGATTAGGCAAGTTAGTTAGCGCCGTGCAGGCAGTTTAGTATATATGCTGTATATACAGTACAGTCATTGTAGAAAATATATACAGTGCAGGCAGTATATAGTATATAGATAGATACAGTTGAACCTCGGATTACGAGCATAATCCGTTCCAGGAGAATGATCGTAATCCAAAGAACTTGCATATCAAAGCGAGTTTCCCCATTGAAGTCAATGGAAACGAAAATAATTTGTTCCTCTTTGACTTCAATGGGATGCAATACCACATGTGGCCAGAGGTGGGGGGGGGGGCGCCGGAGAGCCTCGAAAACGGACGAAAAGGCCCGAGGACACGTTGGCTGACCTCGGCAAACGTCGATAAGGCTCGGAAACTGAGTATTTCCGTGTATTTACGTATCTTTCCGAGCATTGCCGAACGGCTGCGATCATTGCTGTTCGGCTCTGCTCGGCTCCAGCGCCCCCGCACCTCAGACCAAATGCGGTACTGTATGCCCTATTAGGTTGAATTCTGCTTGTCTTGCGAGACAACACTCGCAAACCGAGTCAGATTTTTTTTTTAAAAGTTGCTTGTAAATTAAAACGCTCGTTAACCGCGTTACTCTTAAACCGAGGTTCCACAGTACAGTGCATTCAGTGTAGACTATATATACAGTGCAGGCAGTCTAGTGTGTGTGTATATATGTGTAATATATACATACACAGTGCAGTCAGTGTACAGGGAAGTTGGTGTACAGTTTATAATACACTTCAGGTGGTGTACAGTATATAATACAGTGCAGTCGGTGTACAGTATATAATACAATGCAGGCAGTGTACACAGTATATAATACAGTGTGTACAGTAAATAATACATTTTGCCATTTTGATAGCTGCACTTTATAAACACAGACTTTGTAAATAAACTACACTTGTGTTTCACCAAGATACTGCTGTTTTGCTGTGCCTTTTTTTACAGTGCTGTGACTCGTCCAGGGGGGCTACGCACAACCCACTACTGAGCTAATTCATCTGTATATATACAGGTGCACCATTGGATGCACCATTTGGATTCTTTGGTTCTTATATTACTTTTGTTTACATACTTAGAATCTGCCCAGACCACCTGATGTCTACATATGTCCTTCCCTCTGGGGTGTTCTGGGCCTGTAGTGTCCCTGTGCCTGCCCTAGACATTGAGGGTGGACGCCCCACCGTGTGGAGTGACCGGTACAAGCACACAAAGTGAATACATTCTATGTGTTATATATATGAACTATTTTTGTATATTGCGCAATTATGTTTTTTATATATTAACATTATAGCGGAGGAGAGAAAAAAAAAATCTCAAGAAAATCTTTAAGTATATAAACAGTAAAAAAGGGAGGACAGACCATATTGGCCCCATAAAGAATGAGGAAGAACATCTGGTTACAAAGATTGGGTGATGGCGAAGGTATCGAATTTATTCTTCTCCTCAGTCTTCACGAGGGAATCGGGGACTTCAGTAACCAAAACTGCAGTGTTTGTCCTCATGACACATCACAGGAAGCATCCTCATGGCTAACAGAGGACAGAATTAGAAATAGACTTGGGAAGCTTAACATTAATAAATCACAGAGAACAGATGACTTGCACCCAAGGGTACTTAGAGAACTCAGTCAAGTAATTGCCAGATCATTGTTCCTAATTTTTACTGACAGTCTACTGACTGGGATGGTACCAGCTGATTGAAGAAAAGCCAATGTAGCACCTATATTTAAAAAGGGCCAAAATACATCCCTGGGAATTACAGACCAGTTAGCCTAACATCAATAGTATGCAAGCTCTTGGAGGGGATGATGAGGGACTATATACAAGATTTTAGTAATGAAAATGGTATCATTAGCAGTAATTAGCATGGATTCATGAAGAATCGTTCTTGCCAAACAAATCTATTAACCTTCTATGAAGAGGTGAGCTGCCATCTAGATAAAGGAAGCCCCGTAGACGTGGTGTATCTGGATTTTGCAAAAGCATTTTACACAGTTCCCCATAAACGTTTACTGTACAAAATAAAGTCTGTTGGCATGGACCATAGGATGAGTACATGGATTGAAAACTGGCTACAAGGGCGAGTTCAGAGGGTGGTCATAAATGGGGATTACTCAGAGGTGGGAAGTGGAGTCCCCCAGGGTTTTGTGCTGGGACCAATCCTGTTTAATTTGTTCATAAACGATCTGGAGGATGGGGTAAACAGTTCAATCCCTGTATTTGTGGACAACACTAAGCTGAGCAGGGAAATAAATTCTTTGCAGTATGTAGAAAACCTTGCAAGAAGATCTGAACAAATTAATGGGGTGGGCAACTACATGGCAAATGAGGTTTAATGTAGAAAAATGTAAAATAATGCACTTGGGTGGCAAAAATATGAATGCAATCTACTCACTAGGGGGTAAACCTCTGGGGGAATCTAGGATAGAAAAGGACCTGGGGGTCCTAGTAGATCAGGGGTCTCAAACTGGTGGCCCTCCAGCTGTTGCAGAACTACAATTCCCATGAGGCATTGCAAGGCTAAACAGTTACAAGCATGACTCCCATAGGCAGAGGCATGATGGGACTTGTAGTTCCGCAACAGCTGGAGGGCCGCAGGTTTGAGACCCCTGTAGTAGATGATAGGCTCAGCAATGGCATGCAAACCAAGCTGCTGCTAACAAAGCAAACAGAATATTGGCATGCATTAAGAAGGGGATTAAATCTAGGGATAAAGGGATAATTCTCCCACTCTGCCTTGCCTGGAGTATGCTGTCCAGTTCTGGGCACCAGCTCTTAGGAAGGGTGTACTGGAAATGGAGCGAGTACAAATAAGGGCAACAAAGCTAAAAAGGGGTCTGGAGGATATTAGTTAAGAAAGGTTGCAAGCACTGAACTTATTCTCTCTGGAAAAGAGACGGTTAGCCCTGGTTCACACTGGTGCGTTTTGACATGCGACTTGGCATGTCAAATCGCATGTCAAAACGGCGATATTTGCCGCAAATTTCCGGCAATGGCACCGCCCTAATCGGTGCGTCGCTGCATCTGCAGCGCTGCACCGATTTCAAAAAGTAGTTTCTGTACTACTTTTTGCGATTTCGGCCGCGATTTACATTGACATCTGTGCAGAAACCCGCACAGATGTCTTTGTAATCGCGGCTGAAATCGGGACTGCCAGCGAGAGTGAAATCTTGCGAGTTCAGCTGAACTCGCACGGCTTCACTCCCGCAGCCCAGTGTGAACCTGGGCTTAAGAGGGGATATGATTTCAATATACAAATACCGTACTGGTGATCCCACAATAGGGATAACACTTTTTTGTGGAAAAGAGTCCAATAAGGCACGTGGCCACTCATTAAAATTGAGAACAAAAGAGGTTTAAACTTCAACTGTGTAGAGGGTTCTTTACTGTAAGAGCGGCAAGGATGTGGAATTCTCTTCCACAGGCGGTGGTTTCAGCGGGGGGCATCAATAGTTTCAAAAAACTATTAGATAAGCACCTAAACGACTGCAACATATAGGGATATACAATGTAATACTGACACATAATCACACACATAGGTTGGACTTGATGGACTTGTGTCTTTTTTCAACCTCACCTACTATGTAACTATGTATGTAACTATGTAACATATGTGTGTTGTTATGTATAGTTTATCCTCTCTAATTGTCTGGGTCCTGAGGAAGCCAATCTTTGGTGAAACGCATTGACCTTAAAGACACTAGGAAAGCCTTCTCATCTATACTGGACTGTTGCCATCTGAGTCTATATATGAGTATTTATCTGATTCTGATTCATAAGGAGAGGGTTTTACTCTCCTAAAATATATGGGATATGCAACTATTGTTGTTTTTATTCCTTTTTTAACATTGTATATGTATCAGTGTGTTGCTACGAGCTACTAATATCCACACATAGTCACCCTGCTGCCAGACATCCATACGTCACACTGTTAGACAATGAAGAGTCTTTTGCTTTGTCTTGTTGTTTTATTTGGGGGATTGAACTTGGTTGGGGGAAAGGATGCCCATAGAACAAATTGGTATTTGCCCTGTTAGAGTGGATCCAGCTTTACATGGACAAATGATTTACTCATTATCTTGACAAATGATATAGCAGTTCATACGTTACACTCCTCAGATGGGATAAAATGGCGGACCCTAATCCATTCCTGACAGACTTTTTACCTCAGAACTTTCCCGCCTCTGCACTCTCCCTGCAGATCTTTACCTCAGGACACTTCTCCTCCTGCACATCACTTTCCTGTTACAGATCAGTGTTCCTGCCCCGCCATCTTCAGCCCACTAGGTCTCACTCTGGATAAGTCCTAGAAGTTTCAATTTATGATCCTAAATAGGCCAGGGTCCCACAGTACCCCTTTTTTGTGGCCGAGGATATTATTTGAGGAAAATATTTGATGATGGACTACTGATCCCAGCAGTCCTGACTTGCAAATCCTGCGCCCTCGGGCTGCATCAATTTAACACAAACTCCACAGTCTCTCCTCTGGCTCTACACCCAGCTCCTGTTCCAGGACACCCTTCCATGACCGTGTCAGGAAAGGCTTCCTCCCAGCTCTCCCTGGCATGCCTCTTTGAGATCTTTACTGTGCCTCACTCACCGACTCCTGCTCCGAGTCCTTCCTGAAGAATTTACCCGGACATGCGGACCAACTGCTCTCCAGCTCCTGTTCCAGGACACCTCTCCATGACTGTGTAAGGAGAGGCTCCCTCCCAGCTCCCGAGCTCCCCCCGCCAGATCTACACCCCATAGATGGGGATGTCACTCCAGCATGCAGTCTAGCACTCCATCCTTCAGTTCACCCGGTCAACAACTCCCCCCCAGCAGGCTGACTGAGGGAATGTATAGGAGGCCCGCCCCTTGCCAATTCCAATTGGGGATTGGTCAGAGCTCCTACATAGACCCCATGCCACTCCAACTCTCAGCCCTGCCCCTTTTCCATAACATTCTCACTGGAAACAGGGGAGGCGCCCAAAAGCTGAAGTACATGTCAGTCACACCCACTGCTACACTAACCACTCCCTGCCCTCAGATCAAAAACAAACAGGCCCAGCTCGCAGAATAGACCTGTTTAAATTTACCTGCACTGGCAGCTAACACCAAAACCTCACATCTAGCACCTATCTATGGTAGAGAGTGCTACATATAAATAAAGATTATATTTTATCTTATTGGTTTTTGTCTCCTATGCTGTGCCACTATAGTCCTCATTCATAGGCAACAGGAATACTTTCCAGTTGTTACCTATTTTTTATCTACTATTTTTGGACGAGGCTTGAAATTCTCTTTTTTTTTAACCAGTGAAAAAATTGCATGAAAGGCCCTCTATCCCCCTCATATCCTGTTCACAAGACTGGTGGCTGATATGTCCTTTCTCCCCCCCCAGCCACTGGTCTTGTAAATTCTCCACTGTAGTCCTTTGGAAAGCAAGCAGTGATGTAAGACTAAGTACGTTGCTGGAACCGTCAGTCTCAGACTGCCCGGTCTGATCCGCCCACTGTGCTGCATAGTTAGATTGTTGGACTGTCACAGTCTGTCCCACCTCCTGTGACCTAACACTTTCACTGTCAGACCTGGAGTCTCCATCTATGCCAGCAAGTTGTGCAAATCTCATCATATCTACATGCGACACTGATGGGATAATGTACACGGTAGTTACACGCACAAAAAAGGAAAGTAGAAGAAGATTGTGCAGTGATGTGAGTGGACAGTGTCAGTCCTATGACTCTAAATCTCAACGACGAACAATAACAGAAAGTAACGTCGCCATTTCAGAGATGCCTCCTCCCAGAGCCCAGGGATTCAAGAAGAAGCTGTGCAAAAATGATGACGCTTTTTAAAACAGTGAGTTTTATACAAAGTTTACATTTACAGTATAATAAAAGCCACATTAGCAGTTTTGCTTATTTACCCAAACATGACTATTGTACAGATTTTAAAACCAACCCAGAGTTCTTCTTTAAGGCATGCTTCTGCCACACATTTTGCGTTAAGAGAGGTGAACCAAAATACTTCTCAAATTGAATGTCTTTTTTTTGGCCCAAAAAGGTTAACGTCCATTAATATCCCAAAACTATTTTATTCCAATATGTATGGAATGGAAAAATCAAACAACAATGACAGAGGGATATCTCCTCCATAGATGATGAAACGTGTGGCTAATCTTATCGCGCAACTGACTTCTGTTATCTTTGCTAAGAAAAATTGATCCAACTGAGATACCTACACAGAATCTATTATACGTCATGCAGGTTATATACCATGGGGAGAGCTCACATTTTTGTGTATTACAAATATCCATGAAAATGGAGACATTGCTCACGATTTGGACATGCTCACGTATTAGACCCTTTTGGTCTAAGGCGACTGAATTTCTTTCTGAAAAGTTGTCCTTGGCAATTATACAGTATGTAATCTTGCAAGGTGTTTGCTAGGAGACGTATCTGAGGAAGAAATAGAAACTTTTTAGAAAATATGACTTTGTCTTCTGGGTTTAAAAATCTTATTAAAATGTATGCTTTAATAGAAAACAAAAGAAGGCAGCATGACTGCACCAACACCTTTGTAAGAGGATTGGGTACATGCTATGCAATAATTTGGGTGTCCTATACCACTGGGAAATGATCTTGTATCCTGCTTCTTGAGAGCATTTGCTAACAGAGGATTTAAGGTACAGAGAGTTAAAAGTTTATTGATTTGTTCCTGCATAAACTTGACATTTACATCTTTCCATTTAGATTTTTTTTTTCTTTAGTTTTGTTTCAGAACAGAAAGGGAAGATATAAGCTGCAGTTCTTTAAGGTGCACAGTCTATTGATGGATGCTTAAAGTGGAAGTAAACCCTCCTATCATTTTCAGGCAAGGAAGCTGCCATCTTGGCCTCTGTTTAATCTTCAACTGCCATGATGTTGCACATGTGATCATTTATGACACCAGCCATTGGATTGTTTGACAGTTTGGTTGAGAGTACAACCAATGTGACAGTTGGCATTCCCGGCATGCCGGGAATGTAACTGCTTTTTGAAACTGTTAAATCGATGGGTTTACTTCCGCTTTAATCTTTCTCTCGCCAATCCATACTCATGGAAGGCTAAAGTAACTCCCACAGTTTCCTGTGTTTTTATTCTGCTCTAGAAGTGTAAATGTAGTGAAAGACCAGTAAAGGATCTATCGTTACACCAGTGTCACCAACTGTTTTCTCATTCACTTAGGATCGGCATGGGTTAGGGCTTTACTAGCTTTACCATTTTCTTATATTAGGCCTAGGTTCTGAGTGCACTCCCAGGATCATAGACTCAAGACTAAAATACCCTTCTAGAATGTTGTTCATCATTATTAGTTGTTGACCTAACCCACTTGGACTAAAATTTTAGGGACTGGCCAGCTGAAAATAAATCAAAGTTAACCCCTAACAAGACTTCTAAGACACTGCTCTGGATAAATCAGCAGAGGCTGGCAGATAATACAGCCAAGTTCAAAAACCCCAGAGCACAGAGAATCTCAAAGATACTTTGCAGAACACCAAGCAATACAGCTTATAAAGACCCCGTCCTCTGCATTTTTTACATTTTCCTCAACTCTTCCAGCCAGCCCAAATACATCTAAGTAGTTGCTGGCCTTGAAAGGAACATCCATCCCTCAGTTGGAAAATACACTCCATTAATAGTTGAGTGCTGTTATTGTGCCTTTAACCACTTAACAACCACCTGCCGACAAATAACGTCGACAAGGTGGTTGCTTAACTCTGGGAGGACGTTATATAACGTCCTCCCAGAATCGCGCTCCCGCGCGCCCCCTGGGGCGCGCACACGGGAAACTCCGTGACCGCCGGGTCCAGAGGACCCGGCGGATCACGAATTGCGGTAAATCGCCGCTGATAGCGGCCGTTTACCACGTGATCGCTCCGTCAAATGACGGAGCAATCACTTGTAAACAGACCGGCGTCATTTGATGACGCCGGTTCCTCCCTCCCCTCTCTGTACCGATCGGTACAGTGTGAGAGGGGAGGGGGAGGGAGCGGATGGCAGCAGCAGCACTGTGGGCTGGATCTGTGACAATTGCAGTCACAGATCCAGCCATCCATCCATCCCTGCTCAGCCATCCCTGTGCTATACCCTGCCAATACTCTGCAATACACCCTGCCAATACTCTGCAAAATACCCTGCCAATACTCTGCAAAATACCCTGCCAATACCCTGGTGCAATACTCTGCAATACCCTGGTGCAATACTCTGCAATACCCTGGTGCAATACTCTGCAATACCCTGCGCAATACTCTGCAATACCCTGCAAAATACTCTGCAATACCCTGCAAAATACTCTGCAATACCCTGCGCAATACTCTGCAATACCCTGCGCAATACTCTGCAATACCCTGCGCAATACCCTGCAAAATACTCTGCAATACCCTGCGCAATACCCTGCAAAATACTCTGCAATACCCTGGTGCAATACTCTGCAATACTCTGGTGCAATACTCTGCAATACTCTGGTGCAATACTCTGCAATACCCTGCGCAATACTCTGCAATACCCTGCACAATATTCTGCAAAATACTCTGCAATACCCTGCACAATACTCTGCAATACCCTGCACAATACTCTGCAATACCCTGCGCAATACTCTGCAATACCCTCCACAATACTCTGCAATACCCTCCACAATACTCTGCAATACCCTCCACAATACTCTGCAATACCCTCCACAATACCCTGTGCAATACCCTCCACAATACCCTGTGCAATACCCGTGCAATACCCTGCCATACACCGCAATACCCTGCCATAGTCCGCAATACTCCGCAATGCCCTGCAATACTCCGCAATGCCCAGCAATACTCCGCAATGCCCGGCAATACTCTGCAATAACCACTTCCCGCCCTCCGGCCGTCATATGACGTCCGTGACTTTGTGCGGGGATATCTGAATGATGGGAGCAGCTACAGGCATCATTCAGATATTAGCTTTTTCAGCCGGCGATTCCCTACACCATAAGAACAATCATAGCGGCTGTTCTGCCGCTTGATCATTCTTACGGGAGGCGAGAGGGGATGTCCCCCCCCCCGCCGCCCTCCGGTGCTTCTACCGACTCACCGCTACGATCAAAGCCAGGATTGTTGTTTTTTTTTTTGTATTTTTTTCAGGCTTCCCAGCCTAGAGGTGAGATGTAGGGTCTTATTGACCTCATATCTCACTGTAAAGAGGACCTGTCATGCCATATTCCTATTACAAGGGATGTTTACGTTCCTTGTAATAGGTATAAAAGTGATCAAAAAAATGTTTGGGGCGGAAAAACATGTCAAACTAAAATAAATAAAGTAAAATGAAGAATACATTTTTTTTTTTTTTTAAAGCGCCCCTGTCCCCGTGAGCTCGCATACAGAAGCGAACGCATACGTAAGTCCCGCCCACATATGAAAACGGTTTTCAAACCACACATGTGAGGTATCTCTGCGAACGTTAGAGCGAGAGCAATCATTTTGGCCCTAGACCTCCTCTGTAACTCAAAACATGTAACCAGTAAAAATATTTAAAGCGTCGCTTTAAGTAGCGAAGTTTGGCGCCATTCCACGAGTGTGTGCAATTTTTAAGGGCGACATGTTAGGTATCTATTTACTCGGCGTAACTTCATCTTTCACATTATGCAAAAACATTGGGCTAACTTTGCTGTTTTTTTTTTTTTTTAAGCACGAAACATTTTTTTTCCGTAAAAAACGCGTTAAAAAAATTGCTGCGCAAATATCGTGCGAGATAAAAAGTTGCAACAACCACCATTATATTCTCTAAGGTCTTTGCTAAAAAAACATATATAATGTTTTGGGGTTCTATGTAATTTTCTAGCAAACAAATGATGATTTTTACATGTAGGAGAGAAATGTCAGAATTGGTCTGGGTGCTCCAGAACGCCTGAAGGTGCTCCCTGCATGTCGGGCCTCTGTATGTGGCCACGCTGTGTAAAAGTCTCACACATGTGGTATCGCCATACTTGGGAGTAATAGCAGAATGTGTTTTGGGGTGTAATTTGTGGAATGCATATGCTGTGTGTGAGAAATAACCTGCTAATATGACAATTTTGTGAAGAAAAAAAAAAGAGAAAAAAAAATCTTGATTTTGCAAAGAATTGTGGGAAAAAATGACAACTTCAAAAAACTCACAATGCCTCTTTCTGAATACCTTGGAATGTCTTCTTTCCAAAAAGGGGTCATTTGAGGGGTATTTGTACTTTTCTGGCATGTTAGGGTCTCAAGAATTGAGATAGGCCGTCAGTACTTCAGGTGTGATCAATTTTCAGATATTGGCACCATAGCTTGTGGACTCTATAACTTTCACAAAGACCAAATAATATACACCAATTTGTACTTATTTTTACCAAAGATATGTAGCAGTATAAATTTTGGCCAAAATTTATGAAGAAAAAATAGTAATTTGCAAAATATTATAACAGAAACGAAAAAAAAATCATTTTTTTACAAAATTTTCAGTCTTTTTTCTCTTATAGCGCAAAAAATAAAAAACCCAACAGTGATTAAATACCACCAAAAGAAAGCTCTATTTGTGTGAAAAAAAGGACAAAAAATTCATATGGGTACAGTGTTGTATGACTGAGTAATTGTCATTCAAAATGTGAGAGCACCGAAAGCTGAAAATTGGTCTGGTTATTAAGGGGGTTTAAGTGCCCAGTGGTCAAGTGGTTAATGTCAGTAAATGCTGTGCGTGGCACAATCCTGGCTAAATGTGCATTTAAAGACTAGGGTAAAACAGATGTCACCGTTAAATCAAACCGTTGTGCCCTTGCTCCCCACTTATCAGTTATACAGTACCTAAATGACTGATTTGGATGAAAAATTGGCAATAGCAGTCATTTATTAACAAATAACCAATATAAGCATTCCTTTAACCAGTTCCCACCTGGCCTATAGCAAAATGATGGCCGCACGGGACTTTCGTCGATCCGGGTGGACATCATTTGACGTCCTCCCAGATCGTATGGCAGTGGGGCGGCGATGGGGCGTGCTCTGTCACTAACTGTGTCCATTGGACACAGCCGATAACTGATCAGTGTACCTGCTACCGCTGTAGCCTGCTACCGCTACCATGTGATCGCTGTGACCAATCACAGCAGCCCTCACATGACAAATGTAAACAACAGATGTCTTTCTTTCATTCGATCAATTTTATACAATTGTGTTGCTAGCTGTGATTGGTCACAGTGATCACATAGTACAGACAGGTGTAAATAATATAATATGTATTAGAGCGCTACTCGGCACAATGTAGACAAATCAAGGGTGATCAATTGGTATCAGCTGCAACCATTCTAAGTGAAAAAATCTGTGTTTCTCAAAAATCAAGTGTTTGAAATATAATAGTGCGCTGGAAACCTAAGGTTTCCAGCGCACTATTATATTTCAAACAATAGTACATTTCAAACAATAGTACAGACAGGGACAATCACAGCCCATTTGTACCAATCACAGCTAATCACAACCAAACACTGAATGAATCAGTTTCATTCAGTAAAAATGGTTGCTTATACTAGTAAAATTCACTGATATAAACATCATAATGTGTAATAAAAAAATCCTGGTCACTTCCCCAGAGTAGTACAGTATTACTATGGTAATACAGTATTGTGTAAAAAAATAAAACATGTCACCAGTCAGTGTCCCTTATCACCGCCACACCCTTTATATGAAAACGCTGTACTGCACTGCTGACCGTATATAAAAAAAACTAATTGTGAATTTTTTTTTTTTTCATATACCCAAAAAATTGTGACAAAAAATTACAACTACTAAAAAACTCGCCATGCCTCTTACTAAATACCTTGGGCTTTCTACTTTCCAAAAAGGGGTGATTTGGTAGATATTTGTACTGTCCTGGTCTTTTCATGCTTTAAGAAATGAGATAGGTTGTCAGTAAATCAGGATTGATTGATTTTAAGATATACAGTGGGTATAGAAAATAATCACCCCCTTTAAAATAATCACATTTTGTTGCTTTTTAGCCTGAAATGAAGACAGACACAGTTGTTGTTTTATCCAGCTGTGTTTACTTTATAACAGAAACAAAAAAAAAACATGATTTTTTTTTTTTTAATTGTCAGTTTTTAAAAAAATATTTAGCAAAAAATCAAAAAACACAGTGGTGATAAAATACCACCAAAAAAGAGCTCTATTTGTGTAGAAAAAATTATACAAATTTCATATGGGTACAGTGCTGCATGACAGCGCAATTGTCGTTCAAAGCGCAACAACTGAAAATTGGCCTGGGCTGGAAGGGTGTAAAAGTGCCTGACACTGAAATGGTTAAACAAAAACATAACGATAAAACTATAATAATCGTGGTTGCTGATCTTTGACGGCACAAAAGGACCAACCATTGCTTTTGTATTTGAGGAACACTTTTAGGTCCCCAGCCACAAGACACCGGCTCGGGGACAAACCCACTCTCCTCAGATACCTCCATGTCACAACTTCCCAGTTAACCCACTGTTAACTGGACATGCTCCATAGGATGCCATACCACAGATAGGTCACTCGTAGGTGATATCACTGTTAATCATAACCACCTTCAAAGATCCCGACCGCCTGGCCACTGTGACCACTTAGGATTCCAAATCAAAAATGCAGGCGGGAGGATGGGAAGTTTCTCCTGCCCTCGCTGAATTCTCAACTGCTGTAAGTTTTCACATTCCCGCCTATACCTCCCTGGAAGCCCCTCCTGGAATTCAATTCCACCAATCCTGGTAAGTGCCTAGTCTTCCGCTTCCATATGTTAACCTTATCTTTCCCTTGCTTCCCCCGTTTAACCCATCATATCCCCCATTTAACCCATGAGCTAGGAGAGCCAGAACGATTTGACACTCCCAGACGGGTCGATTTCAGCAACAGTAAAATGGTGGCTACAGCTGAGATAGTAGATGGTAGGATGGGAAGGTAAAAGGATGGTTGGTGTGGCAGGCGCAGCACTATGAAGTGCCTTTATGCGCTGTGGCATTAGAAGAATTTGATTTCTCTGATCTTTTAGTCCACACAAGACTATTTATTACTCTATAATTCCTCTAGCGCCGTTCTATGGAAGCAGTAGGTTTAAAGAGCACACCAAACCTTTAAGATAACTTCTTTATTCACTTCAGCTTTTCTTCTTATATAACACTGACAATTTCGCAGCAGGAAGACCATGTACAAACACGTGTTGAATAAAGTATAACAAATGTCGGTTCAACTGTTCAATCTTGTAATTCTACATAAAATGGTAGATATATTTCTCTCTTCAGTATCTGTACTTTCACTTTAAAATACTTTAGACACTTTATGATCTATCTGGGACTTGCTCTATAATGCTTTTTGCTCTGATGTTTGCTCTGAAACTTGGTTTGAAACCTGGTTTGATTCCTGGTTTGATTGCTTGAACCTTTGATTGTTTGCAAACCTGGTTTGGCCACTTGCTTCCATAAAACTGGACTCTGGATGGATCTGAACTGTTCATCTCCACACTCTGATGTAAAATGAAATTCTAGAAATGTGCTATAAGATTTCCTAGACAGAACATGGGTGTAATGCTGGCTGTGATTGGCCAAAGACTCTTGCTCAGTGAGATTGGTTGTGATTGGCTAAAACTCCTGATGAGTCACAAAAGCTTAACTCTATGCTTTCTGGTTGCAATTCTGCTGTGTCATTAAGCTTACCTTTCTGTATATAGAAATGACTCTTAAAGGTATATTTTTTCTTTTTCTTCTGTGAACACAATATACAATTGTTATATGACATCCATATATAAAGTCACAGTAAATAACTCTGCTGTTATTTCTCACAAATGAGCATATGCACTGTATTAACATTATTAGCAGGTCTAGCTATATATGCATATAAGCCACATTAGCAACCTAGGACAGGTCTTAGCTGGCCAGCTACAGTTGGTGAATTAGCTTTTTGCATTTATTTCCACGGCAGCCAGCTAAAAAAAAAGACAGAAGTGTTGATTTGGTCTCGGCAGGGCTTTTTTTCAGGTGGAACTTGGTGGAACTCAGTTCCACCACCTCTGGCTCAGACCCTTTGGTGCCTGCTCACCACAATCACTTGTAAACACAGAAGTCTGGTTTTTGTGTTTACAAGTGACAGCTCTGCACTTTGTGTGTAACCCCCCTGAACTCTGCACTCTGTATGTAATGCAATCCTGGTATTTAATGCCCCTTTAAGACCCTCCTACTGTTCGTGAAATTTGTGGGGTCGTGGTTAAGTTCCAGCACCTATTGTTTGAGAAAAAAAGCCCTGGGTCTCGGTAAACCCAGACGTCAAGAGATGAAATCCCTACACCTGTAAAAAATAAGTAACTATTGTATGTGACATTTTTACATAGGCCATTTAGAGGCATAAGGACTCAGACCCAGTGTTATGTTTGCAGATAGTGTTTTTCTGATACAACTTTGCAGTTACATAATCTGGACAGTTTAGATGTTATGCAAAAAGTTATTTAACATAATCCCTCTATCCTTAGTTTTGTTGCTTTACAGCCAATGTCGTAAGCCTCACAATCAGTCATAGGATGTTACAGGAACTTTTCAGCACTTCGCCAGTTTGTAATGAGCTCTGATCTGTCTGGTAACGTTCCTGAAGAGCTGTGACCGGTGTGCAAAATGAGAATTCATCTGTGTTTTCGAAGCCTCTTTATGTGCCTGCTGCCTGATTGCCTCTTTCACTATAAATAAGCTTGTTACTCCATCTTTTACATGTTGTCTGAAGATATGTGGGCTGATTAGACTTCACTTACTCCTGACAGCTGGAATGTTTGATAGCAGCAAATATGTTTTCCAGACTGTATTTAAAGATTGGTGTTTGGCTCTAGTTTTTGTCAGTTCTAGCTGCAGCTCTTATAGCACTTTGTTCTTCCAAAAACACAGACTGCCAAGGGGTCATTGGCTACCCAGAAATAAATTAGGAGCATAAAGCAAATATCTTCATGTCAAAAACTTCATCATGCAGATTCTGCAAAAAAAAAAAAGAAATTCCAAATATTGTGCCCACAAATTTCATTGTGTTTGTTCAGACATTCACATTGCATCTGCAAATAAATTCAGAAACAATTTAAATATTATTTTAATAGTGCTGAAAAATATGGTCTAGTGCTCTTGCATAAAGTAAAATTAAAACAAATGTGATTCATATTAAATCAAACAAAAAAAGTTTAAAAAGTGTAAAGTAAATACTCCCACATACAAATAAAAATTCCAATCTGCTGTTTTTTCCACTACTATTCCTTTATATTGGCTTTTGCAATTTATAAATGCAGCAATTTAGAAATCAGATGAAAGGTTTAGCACTGGGAAACACTTTTTGATAGATAAAAAGTGCATTTTATATACATCAATAAAGATCAGACCAAAATGAGGGACAAATGAGGAGGAATGAGGGACAGAGGGACATTGCTTCAAATCAGGGACAGTCCCTCGAAATCAGGGACAGTTGGGAGTTATGCAGGGGGAAGCAATCAAGCCTGCAGCCTGTGAGAGATCTAGCATAGCTTTGAGACAATCAAGATCAATAGCTTTCCAATGATTACAGAGGAGCCAAAAATAACTATCTTCGGCTGGTTTCACACTGGGGCGGTGGGTGCGGTGGCGGTATAGCGCCGCTATTTTTAGCGGGGCTATACCGCCGGAATTGCTGAGGTATTCGGCCGCTAGCGGTGTGGTTTTAACCCCCGCTACGGCCGAAAAAGGGTTAATACCACCCGCAAACCGCGGCTACTACCGCGGTTTGCGGGCGGTATTACCGCGGTGTCCCATTTATTTCAATGGGAAAGAGCGGTGGAGGAGCGGTAAACACACCGCTTCTCTCACCGCTCCAAAGATGCGGCTAGCAGGACTTTTTTTCACGTCCTGTTAGCGCACCGCTCCAGTGTGAAAGCCCTCAGGCTTTCACGTTGGAGAGACAGCAGACGCTCTTTAGGCACGGTTTGAAGTTGCTTTTTTTAGCACAATAGCGCCTGCAAACCGCCCCCGTGTGAAAGGGGCCTTCCAGTTCCTAGCAATCTACCTAGGAGGGTGCTACATATAGAAAAAAAACAAGGGCAGTCACAGCATCTGGACCTTGGACACCTGGCAGCAGGCATGGACTGGCCATCGGGAGAACTGGGAGTTTCCCGGTGGGCCGGCCGGTTTGCTCTCTGGGCCGGTTTGCTCTGTGTCTCTCCCTCTGCAGTTCGGGTCTCCTTCGTGTCATAATGACAAGCAGGCGGAGCCATCTCTAGCAGCAGCAGCGCTTCCACCCCTATGTAGGGCTGGATGACGTTATTTCAGTGTCCCGTTCCGGCCCATCAAAGGGAGGAGGAGGGGAGATATTTGCATCTCATCTCAGTGTTAGCCAATAATACTTTGTCAATGCTGCAGCCCCTCCCTCTTCCCCTCCCACCTGCCACATTTTGACCTCAGTGTTCCAGAAAAAGAAGCTAAAACCAGTCCTCAGCGTGCAACTCCCATGTGAGTTTTTTTTCTTTGTTTACTTCAGGGAGGGGGAGAAGGAGGTTCTGCAGCAGCAGCAGGGACAGTCATAGATTCATGTTTTTAGTACAGGTGATGGAGGAAGAGGGGAACAGGGCCAGTATTCTCTTATCTATTCACATTGTCATGTATATTTACTCTGGCACTGTATACCACCTAACCTGGATCTGTATACCACCTAACCTGGCTCTGTATACCCCCTAACCTGGCTCTGTATACCCCCTAACCTGGCTCTGTATACTCCCTAACCTGGCTCTGTGTACCACCTAACCTGGCACTGTATACCACCTAACCTGGCTCTGTATATCACTGTAGCGGGGGTCTAAATTTAGGGGGTACACCTGGGTGGTAGTATGACCCAGGTGTGTATAAATCATAAGAGGATTTAGACCATTTTCAGTCGTGGAGGACTTTGGTGGTGTACTATTCTCCTTGGCCTGGGGGTGGCGGTGTTCCCACAGGTCGAGGTAGAATCACTGCCGCAGTGCTGTCCTTTTTGTCCCGTTCCGGCGGTGGTACAGCGGGGGCAGAGAACCTGCTGTGGCATCACGGGAGGAGATAAAGAGGAGAGGCGCCCTCGCCACGAGGTCTTCTGCATCCGGCGCCCAGGCACCTTAGGCCTGGGTGCGGCCGGTCCGGAGTTCCAGCCCAGGTGCCCATGACCTGGTCGGAGCAGTGTTGGCGTCCATCTCAGGCACCTTAAGCCTGGGGTGAGGTACTACACCGGAGGCCTGGGGCCCAGTGACTTCGACTGGGCTCCGCAAGGGCGGATGAGTCCGAGGGACCCTGAGGTGGATGGGACCCATGTCTGAGGTGAGGAGGCCAGAGAGGTTACCCGTCTGAAGAGCCCGGAGCAGCATCAACCCGGTGACGGAGGGGCCTCTGGTAACTCCCTTGGAGGGACATCTTCCGCCTGACAGGGGCCACAACGCAGCGAAGGTACTCCAGTTCATGTTCTCCAGAGTCGCTGGTAGAGACTCAAAGGTTTCAAGTTTCTCTCTTTAGCCGATGGCTATAGCAACTGCTGGTGAAACCACAGTGGTTTAGTTTATTATCAGGACAGTGCCTAGACCTGCTCACCCCACCGTGTTGAACTGTTTATGGGTCCCAATCAGTCGGCTGACAAAGAACTGTTTAATTGTGTGCTACAATAAAACAAGTGTTGGATCCTTATCGGTGTGTGGTACTCTGGTTAATGGGAGCGAAGGGAAGTGTCAGCACAGAAGGACTTGGTATTCCTGCAGAAGCACACAGGCCCGAGGAAAACAATAGGTACTGGCCTTCACCTCACCCGCTGCAATGGGGAGGACATGGGCCGTAGCGCATCTCACTCTCACATACAAGATACCCCTAGAAAAGAGCTATCGGAAACCCGATTCACATGAGGAGAGAGTGAGGCCGCTACACGTGGGGGCTCGTAAGTCCGGGATGATGTGTGTTTTAACCATGGAACTGAGAACGGCTGTGTTTGAACTTTGCTGCCCAGAGGAGTTCCGAGTGGGTCGGCCATGTGATCGGCCAAAGTGCATCCCTGCTCAAAGTCGTGGACATGACCCTAAGACGGGAAAGGCCCATGCAGAAGAGCGAGAAGAGGGAGAAGTCCAGCCGTGTGACGTACTACATGTGGGGGCTTTTACTGCACTGCGCCATGAGGCACCCCATGACTGCACAGTTCGTGGGCGGAGACTGATGGAAGCCCGCGAAAACGTGCAAGTTGTGGGAGGAGTCTGGCCATGTGGAAGGACACACGTGGAGACTCCGGCGCGAGGTCAGTGCCTGATGGAGCAGCAGACAGTCGGGATGACCTCAAGTTCCCCGTGGATTCCGGTTCCCTACCCCACGAAGATGACTACTTTTGCTGCTCCCCTTACAGACAGGGGGATAAGACTTAGACCCCGAGGGCAGTTGGCTCTGTATTCCTGCAGAGACGCGGAGGCCCTCGGCGTGATCTGTCCCGGATGCTCGGGACTGGTGGTCCACCTGAAGCCATTCAGGCGTTGTGAGGCATGTAAAGAGTTCCTATTCGAGGTGGAGCCATCCACAGCAAGGCCCCGGGCCCTTCGCCTCAACTACCTCACAGGTACCGCTACTCCGGAAGGGGAGATCCAGGCCTTTGCGGAGGTCCCCGTACGCACTGACCAGGGCGACGTGACTGCCCAACCAGAGACTGAGAAAGGAAAATCCGAGGATGCTGCTTCGGTCGCCACAGATTCCCTGCTCCCACCTCCGAAGAGGAAAGTCGGCCTGGTACAGGCGTCCTGTGGTCGTGGTCAAGCTTCACCCCGTCGCTTGCCGGGCCTGGATGGATCCGGTTGGAAGAGTCCTGGACATCCCTGTTCTTCAAAAGGCCAAGGTGAGCCAGGGGCTGGGACTGTGGTGGTGGTTGGAGGTGTCGGGAGTCCACAGTCGGTGGAGCCCGCTAGGAAGGGTAGCTCCACATCTACTAGGGACTACCTACCCGCAGAGATGTATGACACCTCCGACCTAGAATCACTGTCGGACTGTGGAGATGATGGTGAAATAGACAAACTTTTTCACCGCAAGGGCTGGGACAGAAGGTCGTTGCCTGTGTTACGTGCACCACAGGATATATCGATGTCCACAGGAGACAGTACGCCCTGGGCGGGAGCCCCGGAGCTTACGAGGAAGCCTAGTCCTCTGCCACCACCCGCAACATCACCCGTTCAGGTAGCGGGGACACAGCGCGCATCACTGCGGGCACCAAGATTTAAACCACCGGAGGTAGTTAAAGTACCTCGGCACCCAGAGGCCATTGTTCCACCGGGAGAAGGTGAGTGGGCCACAATGCCTCCTTTGGCCCGACTGCAGCGGCTCTTCTGTCAGAGGGTCGCCCGTGAGAATGGATGGGAATATCCTTACTTGCCTCGGGACTAGTGATGAGCCGAACACCCCCGGGTTCGGTTCGCACCAGAACCCGCGAACGGACCGAAAGTTCGAACGAACATTAGAACCCTATTAAATACAATGGATGCGAACGTTCGAATTCTAAAGTGCTAATTATAACAACTATTATGCATGTTATTGTCCTAAAAAGGGTTTGGGAACCCGGGTTCTGCACCAGGGGACATGTATCAATGCAAAAAGAAGTTTTAAAAACGGTCGTTTTTCGGGAGCAGTCATTTTAATGATGCATAAAGTGAAAAAAAAAAAGTCAAATATTCCTTTAAATATCGTACCTGGGGGGTGTCTAAAGTATGCCTGTGAAGTGCCACGTGTTTCCCGTGTTTAGAACTGTCCCTGCACAAAATGACACTTCTAAAGGAAAAAAAAGCCATTTAAAACTGCTTGCGGCTTTAATGTAATGTCTGGTCCCGGTAATATGGATGAAATTCTTTAAGAAAAATGGCATAGCTACCCCATGACCCCCCCCCCTACCCCAGCCCATTACCAGCCCCTTTGGGTCTTGTATGGATATTAAGGGGAACCCCGCACATAAAATAAAAAAGGCCCTATATACTCTGAACAGCCCTATACAGGCGGTGCATACAAGACAGGGACTGTAGGTTTGTTCTTATGTAGAATCTGTTTGTAATTTTGAACAGGTACATTGTTGAAGTGTAGCTCCAGACCAAAAATCTATTTTTAAACTTTTTGGAAAACATAGGTAAGGGTTATCACCCCTGTAACATTTGTTTTGCTGTCTGTGCCCCTGTTCAGAACATTTCACCTCACTTTCCGTCCCAATGACAACTGTTTTTGAAATGTGGTGTTTTTCTTGAAACAAGGATTGCTGATAAAGCATCAGTACAGAGGAGACACCTTTCTCCCATATTTATTCTTACAGGAGAGAATTTTCCTTCCTAGTGGTAGATTTCCTCTCACTTCCTGTTGTCTTCTTGCGTTTGCAAGTAGGAGTCGTTTGTAAGTTGGATGTTTGAAAGTAGGGACCTGCCGTATATACTCTGCAGAAATAGGCCCCTTAGTTGTTGGTGTTGGCACAACACTGTAAGCACTCACAGTTACTCTTGGTTGGTGCTGGAACGCCCTGCTGTCAACTATTATATCAGGAATTTTAATTACATATAATTGTTGAACAGTGGTAGTAAAAATTGGGCCTTTGATGGTGGTGCTGGTGCCACAACACTGTAAGCCCTGACAGTTACTCTTGGTGGGTGCAGCAATGGGCCCTGCTGTGAATTATTAGATCAAGAATTGTAATTACATGCCCCTGTTGAACAGGGGCTGAAAAATTGGGCCTTAGGCACTGGTGGCACAACACTGCAACCCCTCACAGATACTGTACTTGGAGCACAGCAATGAGCCCTGTTGCAAAGTATTGCTTCAAAAATTGTAATGACACGCCCCTGTTAAACAGGGGCTGAAAAATTGGGCCTTAGGCACTGGTGGCACAACACTGCAACTCCTCACAGATACTGTACTTGGAGCACAGCAATGAGCCCTGTTGCAAAGTATTGCTTCAAAAATTGTAATGACACGCCCCTGTTAAACAGGGGCTGAAAAATTGGGCCTTAGGCACTGGTGGCACAACACTGCAACTCCTCACAGATACTGTACTTGGAGCACAGCAATGAGCCCTGTTGCAAAGTATTGCTTCAAAAATTGTAATTACACGCCCCTGTTAAACAGGGGCTGAAAAATTGGGCGTTAGGCACTGGTGGCGGCACCCATAAACAAAAATGATCTTACAAGCTATCATCATCAATCGTATTATTGAGGACTCGGAGGAGGAGGATAGCCAGTCAACATAACAGCACAGGCACTCAGCATCAGCATCAGTCTTGAAGGGATGTGACATGTTAAAATCAATTAGTCTGTTATATCAGCATCAGGTGTGTGGTAGCTGGTGGTGATCCAAGACTGGTTCATCTTGATGAAAGTCAGTCGATCAACCGAGTCGGTGGACAGGCGCACCCTGTGATCCGTGACAAATCCTCCAGCAGCACTGAATGTGCGTTCCGAAAGAACGCTGGATGCAGGACAGGCCAGTAGCTCAATTGCATACTGTGCAAGCTCTGGCCAGTGATCCATCCTCAAGACCCAGTAAGCCAGAGGATTTTCGGTGGGGAAGGTGTCCAAGTCTGACCTTGCCCCTAGATATTCCTGCACCATGTTTATCAGACGCTGGCGATGGTTGCTGGAACCGATCATACTTTGGGGCTGCGGACTAAAGAATTGTCTGAACGCATCGGTCAGACGGCCACCTTCCCCACCGCTCCTTCTTTGACTGGCCGAAGCCTCAGCAACTCGTTGTCCAGGACCAGGAGTTTGCAACCTCCCAGTCTCTGGGAACGCGTTGCACAGACCTTTCTGCAAGGCCTCCCGGAGTTGTCTCATCCTCTGCTCCCTCTGCGACGGTAACATAAGGTCCGCAACCTTACCCTTGTACCGTGGATCAAGGAGAGTGGCCAGCCAGTAATGGTCCCTCTCCTTGATCCGAAGAATACGAGGATCCTTCCGCAGACTTTGCAGGATCAGGGAGGCCATGCAGCGTAGGTTTGCTGAGGCATTCGCTCCGGAGTCCTCTGGGTCACTAAGGACGACATGATCCGCAGCCACCTCCTCCCAGCCACGTA
Organism: Rana muscosa; assembly: GCA_029206835.1. NCBI lineage: Eukaryota > Metazoa > Chordata > Amphibia > Anura > Ranidae > Rana > Rana muscosa. The sequence goes on from CM055125.1 coordinate 78,845,151, forward strand.
CAAGTCCACTGGTTTCTTGGGACTGTAAATCATCCCTAAAAGACTGCTGCTGATGATGCTGAGTGCCAGCCTCCACCTCCATGCTGACACAATCCTCCTCCTCCTCCTCCTCCTCCTCCTCCTCTTCCTGTGCGATGGGTGGGACAGAAGGAACACTGTCTGGGTAAAGGGGGCCTTGAGAGGCAAGGAAGTCCTCCTCTTCCTGCCTCTGTTCTTCCTCAAGTGCCCTGTCCATTATTCCACGCAGCGTGTGCTCCAACAGGTGGACAAGAGGTACAGTGTCACTGATGCATGCACTGTCACTGCTCACCATCCTCGTGGCCTCCTCAAATGGTGCCAGGACAGTGCATGCATCCCTGATCATGCCCCACTGGCGTGGAGAAAAAAAACCAAGCTCCCCTGACCCTGTCCTGGTGCCGTAGTCGCACAGGTACTCATTGATGGCCCTCTGCTGCGTGTGCAGCCGCTGCAGCATGGCCAACGTTGAGTTCCACCTGGTGGGCATGTCACATATAAGGCGGTTCTTGGGCAGGTTCAACTCCTTTTGCAGCTCAGCCAGGCGAGCACTGGCATTATAAGATCTGCGGAAATGCACACAGACTTTCCTGGCCTGCCTCAGGACATCCTGTAAGCCCGGGTACCTGCCCAAGAAGCGCTGCACCACCAGGTTAAGGACGTGAGCCACACAGGGCACATGGGTCAGTTGTCCCTGTCGGAGGGCGGAGAGGAGGTTGGTGCCATTGTCGCAAACCACCATTCCTGGCTTAAGCTGGCGTGGCGTCAACCACCTCTCGGCCTGGCCCTGCAGAGCAGACAGGACCTCTGCCCCAGTGTGGCTTCTGTCCCCCAAACACACCAGCGCAAGCACGGCATGGCATCTTTTTGCCTGCGTACTTGCGTAGCCCCGTGAACGGCTACGGAGCACCGCTGGTTCATAGGACAAACCACAGGAAGAGGCCATGGAGGAAGAAGAAGAGGAGGGGGTGGAGGAGAGAGGTGTGTCACAACCAGTAGTAGCATTTTGGAGGCGTGGCGGTGGGACAACCTCCAACACTACTGCACCTTGTCCTGAATCCTTCCCAGCTGCCAAAAGAGTGACCCAATGGGCCGTGAAAGAAAGGTAACGTCCCTGTCCATGCCTGCTGGACCATGAGTCAGCGGTAATATGCACCTTACCGCTGACCGCCCTGTCCAGCGAGGCCAAGACATTGCCTTCCACATGCCGGTAGAGAGCCGGAATAGCCTTCCGTGAGAAAAAGTGGCGTTTGGGAACCTGCCACTGAGGAACCGCACATTGCACAAACTCACGGAAGGGGGCCGAGTCTACCAACTGAAAAGGCAGCAGTTGAAGCGCTAGCAATTTAGCCAAGCTAGCATTCAACCGCTGGGCATGTGGATGGCTGGGAGTGAACTTCTTTCGACGGTCCAGCAGCTGGGGCAGGGAAATTTGCCTGCTAGAATCGGACGTCGGTGTACTGCTAGCAGAGTGGGCGCAAGTACTTGGCTGTGACACACCTAATTCTACACCTTCATTCCTCTCAGTGCATGTTTCAGAGAGGACTGAAGTTATAGTGGGGTTGGAGATCCCAGCTGATGCGGTGCAAGGAGAGGTCCGCTTTGTTCTTTGGTGTGGGTCTTTGAGGTAGGCTTGCCAACGAGCTGCATGGCAGGTCAACATATGTCTGGTCAGGCATGTGGTACCCAAGCGGCTGATGTTTTGGCCACGCGATATACGCTTGAGACATATGTTGCAAACAGCAGCTGTGCGATCTGATGCACTAGCCTCAAAAAAGGCCCACACCAAAGAACTTTTTGAATGACGGGCAGAGGCAGCGCCCTGCACAGGCGGAGCTCTGCGGTGTGATTCCGTCGGTGTACTGCCCTTACGCTGGCCACCAAAGGGCATCCTGCCTCGTTGGAGATGTGCCTCCTCCTCATCCTCCTCCTCCTCCTCTCTCCTATTAGGCACCCACGTGGAGTCAGTGACCTCATCATCCCCTCCCTCCTCATCACTGGAGCCAATCTGGCAGTATGCTGCAGCTGCTGGAACATGACTGCCAGATTGGTGTCCTTCTTGAGCATCCCCTCTGTCTGCTCTCACGCTACTGCCTTCCTCTAGCTGGGTTTCATCATCAGACCCTTCGAAACGCTGGGCATCCTCCTGGAGCATGTACCCAACACTGTGCTGAAACAGTTCGGGGGACTCCTCAGGAGGAGGACATGGTGGGTCTAGGGAAGGAGTGACTGATGATTTGTCTGACATTGATACCAGGGAAGACGACGCTTTGGCAGCTGCTTTTCCAGTACCCTGAGCCTGGGTGAGAGAGGATGAGGAGGAGGAGGAGGGCTTGGTCATCCACTCTACCAAGTCTTCGGCATGATGTGGCTCAACATGTCCAGCTGCCGAAAAGAAGGACAAGCGTGTCCCATGGCCATGTGCTGATGACAATGCACCGCGTCCACGACCAGCACTGTTGCCCCCAGACACAGAGCCTGCTTGCCCTCTTTTATTGCCTCCTGACTGTCTGCCTCTCCTTGTTTGCCTTCCAGACATTCTAATAGATGGCCTGCAGGGAGATGGGAAAAAAGCAATAAGGGCTACCTTCAGGTGTCCTTCTCTGTCCCTTGAAACAAGGACTTTCACAGTGAAAGAAACTGACACTCTCCCTACCTACAGTTTTCTGTCCCTAGAAAAAATATTTTTTTTAAGCACAATATAGCACAAGGACAATTCACTCACTGTCCTTACAGGTCCCTGGAAACAAGGACTTGCAGAGTGAAAGAAAAAAAACACTCTCCCTACCTACAGTTTTCTGTCCCTAGAATAAATGTTTTTTTTAAGCACAATATAGCACAAGGACAATTCACTCACTGTCCTTACAGGTCCCTGGAAACAAGGACTTGCAGAGTGAAAGAAAAAAAACACTCTCCCTACCTACAGTTTTCTGTCCCTAGAAAAAATGTTTTTTTTAATCACAATATAGCACAAGAACAATTCACTCACTGTCCTTACAGGTCCCTGGAAACAAGGACTTGCAGAGTGAAAGAAAAAAAACACTCTCCCTACCTACAGTTTTCTGTCCCTAGAAAAAATGTTTTTTTTAATCACAATATAGCACAAGGACAATTCACTCACTGTCCTTACAGGTCCCTGGAAACAAGGACTTGCAGAGTGAAATAAACTGACACTCTCCCTACCTACAGTTTTCTGTCCCTAGAATAAATGTTTTTTTAAGCACAATATAGCACAAGGACAATTCACTCACTGTCCTTACAGGTCCCTGGAAACAAGGACTTGCAGAGTGAAAGAAAAAAAACACTCTCCCTACCTACAGTTTTCTGTCCCTAGAAAAAATGTTTTTTTTAATCACAATATAGCACAAGGACAATTCACTCACTGTCCTTACAGGTCCCTGGAAACAAGGACTTGCAGAGTGAAATAAACTGACACTCTCCCTACCTACAGTTTTCTGTCCCTAGAATAAATGTTTTTTTTAAGCACAATATAGCACAAGGACAATTCACTCACTGTCCTTACAGGTCCCTGGAAACAAGGACTTGCAGAGTGAAAGAAAAAAAACACTCTCCCTACCTACAGTTTTCTGTCCCTAGAAAAAATGTTTTTTTTAATCACAATATAGCACAAGGACAATTCACTCACTGTCCTTACAGGTCCCTGGAAACAAGGACTTGCAGAGTGAAAGAAAAAAAACACTCTCCCTACCTACAGTTTTCTGTCCCTAGAAAAAATGTTTTTTTTAATCACAATATAGCACAAGGACAATTCACTCACTGTCCTTCCAGGTCCCTGGAAACAAGGACTTGCAGAGTGAAATAAACTGACACTCTCCCTACCTACAGTTTTCTGTCCCTAGAATAAATGTTTTTTTTAAGCACAATATAGCACAAGGACAATTCACTCACTGTCCTTAGAGGTCCCTGGAAACAAGGACTTGCAGAGTGAAAGAAAAAAAACACTCTCCCTACCTACAGTTTTCTGTCCCTAGAAAAAATGTTTTTTTTTAAGCACAATATAGCACAAGGACAATTCACTCACTGTCCTTACAGGTCCCTGGAAACAAGGACTTGCAGAGTGAAAGAAAAAAAACACTCTCCCTACCTACAGTTTTCTGTCCCTAGAAAAAATGTTTTTTTTAAGCACAATATAGCACAAGGACAATTCACTCACTGTCCTTCCAGGTCCCTGGAAACAAGGACTTGCAGAGTGAAAGAAAAAAAACACTCTCCCTACCTACAGTTTTCTGTCCCTAGAAAAAATGTTTTTTTAATCACAATATAGCACAAGGACAATTCACTCACTGTCCTTACAGGTCCCTGGAAACAAGGACTTGCAGAGTGAAAGAAACTGACACTCTCCCTACCTACAGTTTTCTGTCCCTAGAATAAATGTTTTTTTAAGCACAATATAGCACAAGGACAATTCACTCACTGTCCTTCCAGGTCCCTGGAAACAAGGACTTGTAGAGTGAAAGAAACTGACACTGTCCCTACCTACAGTTTTCTGTCCCTAGAATAAATGTTTTTTTTAAGCACACTATAGCACAAGCACAAAACACACTGACACTCTCCCTACCTATCCTTCTCTTTCCCTAAACTAAAGGAATCCAGGTTAAGCAAGAAAGAAATAACAGTCACTGTCCCTGCCTATGCTGCTCTATCCCTGCTCCGGAACACACTACACTAGGCCGCCGTGCTGGCGGCCTTTTATAGTGTGGGGCGTGTACTAAACACCCTCAGCAATAATTGGCCACAGGCATCCTGCCTGTGGCCAATCATTGCTCTCCTCGCTGCCGGCGCTGTGATTGGCCAAGCATGCGGGGTCACAGTGCATGCTTGGCCAATCACAGCGCCTGGATGACACTGCGATGGCGTAGTGCATTGTGGGCCGTTCGCGTCACTCGAATTTGGCGCGAACGGCCCAAATCGTTCGATCTTCGTCGAACGATCGAACAGCCGATGTTCGAGTCGAACGTATGTTCGACTCGAACACGAAGCTCATCCCTACTCGGGACTTACTTTTTGAGGTCGAAGTCCTGCGGCAGCGATGGTATGACGAGTTTGTTTGGGAGAAACTTAGAGTGCCTCATGCCCGGCGGTACTTGTCCTGTTCGCCACCCGTTTCGAAAAAATTCAGGGACTGCAGAGCAGAGTGGATGCTGGGGCGTCATATTCATGCAGACAAGGTGCTTATCTGCCGAAAGGATGGAGAGGACATTGACTATGCTGTGGAAACTTTTGATGAGCATTTGAGGCCCCTGTTCTTGCCGCATCCGAAGTTTTATCTGTGAGAGAAAAAAAAACTCTCCTGTATGTTCTTTCTGCTGTTGAACTTTCTGGAAGTGCCTTTGCCAGAATATCAGAACTGTGCCCTAGTTTTTTATTTGGGCTTTGCTACTTTTTTTTTAAGAAATGGGAGCTGTTTTGTTTTGTTCTCTCTTTCTTCATACATCAGAGGCAAAGACTTTGGGGTAGAATCAGAATAGGGACACAGGTAGAAGAAGGAAGGTTGCCTGGAAGATTCCTCCAAGTGTCATTACCACGGCACTGTCACCAGGTGGCAGTGTTGCGCAACGGCAGTTTGTTTGTTTTTTTACACTTGCACCACCTTACTCATTGGAGCGAATGGGTCTCTCGGCTGATAGACCCATTCATTCCAAATTAACACAAATGTGTTAGGATGTTGTGTTTTTGTTTCCCTTCTGCAGGAGATCCATCTGTCAAGGCTGCTGAGTATGGGGTGGTTCTTAGACAGTGATGGGAGGGATTGTATATGTGTACATGGTCAGTGGGTTTTATTGCAAAGTTACTATTTCATGTTCCCCTTTCCTTGAGCAGGTCTTGGCACAATTAGGATTCAAATTTTGAGGGATGGCCTCTGGGGTCAAGCTTATGTTACCACTCCTTGGGAGACATGGGTTTGCACCAGACGCTGGGGACCAGCGTCAAATCACTAGGGGGAAAGTGTAGCGGGGGGTCTAAATTTAGGGGGTACACCTGGGTGGTAGTATGACCCAGGTGTGTATAAATCATAAGAGGATTTAGACCATTTTCAGTCGTGGAGGACTTTGGTGGTGTACTATTCTCCTTGGCCTGGGGGTGGCGGTGTTCCCACAGGTCGAGGTAGAATCACTGCCGCAGTGCTGTCCTTTTTGTCCCGTTCCGGCGGTGGTACAGCGGGGGCGGAGAACCTGCTGTGGCGTCACGGGAGGAGATAAAGGGGAGAGACGCCCTCGCCACGACGTCTTCTGCATCCGGCGCCCAGGCACCTTAGGCCTGGGTGCGGCCGGTCCGGAGTTCCAGCCCAGGCGCCCATGGCCTGGTCGGAGCAGTGTTGGCGTCCATCTCAGGCACCTTAAGCCTGGGGTGAGGTACTACACCAGAGGCCTGGGGCCCAGTGACTTCGACTGGGCTCCGCAAGGGTGGATGAGTCAGAGGGACCCTGAGGTGGATGGGGCCCATGTCTGAGGTGAGGAGGCCGGAGAGGTTACCCGTCTGGAGAGCCCGGAGCAGCATCAACCCGGTGACGGAGGGGCCTCTGGTAACTCCCTTGGAGGGACATCTTCCCCCTGACAGGGGCCACAACGCAGCGAAGGTACTCCAGTTCATGTTCTCCAGAGTCGCTGGTAGAGACTCAAAGGTTTCAAGTTTCTCTCTTTAGCCGATGGCTATAGCAACCGCTGGTGAAACCACAGTGGTTTAGTTTATTATCAGGACAGTGCCTCGACCTGCTTACCCCACCGTGTTGAACTGTTTATGGGTCCCAATCAGTCGGCTGACAAAGAACTGTTTAATTGTGTGCTACAATAAAACAAGTGTTGGATCCTTATCGGTGTGTGGTACTCTGGTTAATGGGAGCGAAGGGAAGTGTCAGCACAGAAGGACTTGGTATTCCTGCAGAAACACATAGGCCCCAGGAAAACAATAGGTACTGGCCTTCACCTCACCCGCTGCAATGGGGAGGACATGGGCCGTAGCGCATCTCACTCTCACATACAAGATACCCCTAGAAAAGAGCTATCGGAAACCCGATTCACATGAGGAGAGAGTGAGGCCGCTACATCACCTAACCTGCCACTGTATACCACCTAACCTGCCTCTGTATATCACCTAACCTGGCTCTGAATATCACCTAACCTGGCTCTGTATATCACCTAACCTGGCACTGTATACCACCTAACCTGGCTCTGTATATCACCTAACCTGGCACTGTATACCACCTAACCTGGCTCTGTATACCACCTAACCTGGCTCTGTATACCACCTAACCTGGCTCTGTATACCCCCTAACCTGGCTCTGTATACTCCCTAACCTGGCTCTGTGTACCACCTAACCTGGCACTGTATACCACCTAACCTGGCTCTGTATATCACCTAACCTGGCACTGTATACCACCTAACCTGGCTCTGTATATCACCCAACCTGGCACTGTATACCACCTAACCTGGCTCTGTATATCACCTAACCTGGCTCTGTATACCACCTAACCTGGCTCTGTATACCACTTAACCTGGCTCTGTATACCACTTAACCTGGCTCTGTATACCTCCTAACCAGGCACTGTATACCACCTAACCTGGCTCTGTACACCACCTAACCTGGCACTGTATACCACCTAACCTGGCTCTGTATACCCCATAACCTGGCTCTGTATACTCCCTAACCTGGCTCTGTGTACCACCTAACCTGGCACTGTATACCACCTAACCTGGCTCTGTATATCACCTAACCTGGCACTGTATACCACCTAACCTGGCTCTGTATATCACCCAACCTGGCACTGTATACCACCTAACCTGGCTCTGTATATCACCTAACCTGGCTCTGTATACCACCTAACCTGGCTCTGTATACCACTTAACCTGGCTCTGTATACCACTTAACCTGGCTCTGTATACCTCCTAACCTGGCTCTGTATACCCCTTAACCTGGCTCTGTATACCACCTAACCTGGCTTTGTATACCACCTAACCTGGTTCTGTATATAACCTAACCTGGCTCTGAAAACCACCTAACCTAACTATCTGCCCCATCTGTAGTTTTCTGCAGGCAGCCTGTAGTCCGTAGAGCTTGCTGGGTCCCTTCCACAGATCTGCTGTCTGTACAGGCATCACAATGATTATGTCACTTCTACCAATGCAAAGCAATATCTGGGTTTTTAATTTTTCATTTGGTGAACACAAACCAATGAAAAAGAAGTACATGTCTGTTAAGATATTTAACATACTAACTTGAAATGGAAATTATTTATCATGCTAAGCTGAAAATCTTTAAATGGACTTTAAAAGTACAACTAAAGGTTCCTATATGACAGGCTAAACAAGTCCCAGAACCTGTTACTATATAATGCAAAAGCCTCAAAAAGTACAGCAAACCTTTACCTCTCCTGACTAAGCCAAGTTTTCCTTTATTTGTGTTTCATATGCCTCCCTCCCAATCACTACAGCTCACAGTGGGCGAGTTTCAGCAACAGAAGCAGTGGACAGAATTAGGTGTAGCCAGGTGCTGACTGGGCAGGGCTATCCAGGGGCTATCTTTTCTATACTGTAACTGCCCCAAAGCCCACACAAACCTAAAGCACTGAACCCCTCCATTTATTTGGGATTTACATACACTGCAAGACCTTGCATTCCTCTTGTGGTTACAGGTTAGGGCTCTGAAAGTCTAGCCAAGCCCCTTGGGCCCATGAGACATGGGGGCTCAGGATCAGGTCACCTGATGTAGGTTGCATTGAGGGGGGTCCTCGCTTCACTGTCCGGAGAGGGAACTCTTTTTTATAACCACCACCAACTCCCGAACCAACTAGGTTTACACTTGTTACTTGATTCAGGATCTGTTCACCTCAACCAGTGTAGCATATTATAATATAGCACCTGTCCAGCCACCTGTGGCCCAACTGTGTACAGGCCCATTTTACACTCTATTACTCAGGTATTCATGTATTAGGTAATAATAAACACACCTTCAACCAGAAGCCAAGTCCATATCCTTTACTTAAATTTAAGCCAATAATTCATTAAAATCATGGAATTGAAGTAAGGCACATAGCAACACTGGAGGTACTTAACACAGTTCAGAAACTCATATCCACTGGAACCATAGAGAAAAACTGTTCCCGCAAGGCCAGGGGTCAAGTGCAGAAAGGCCCACACTCAGTCTGACAGGCTTACGGATTCATGTTGCTTGTCCATTCTCTCCTCCTCCCTTAACTCAGCGCACTTTATTTATGGGGAATGTGCCAGAAGGGCACTAGGAGGGACCAAAATGAGAGTGGCAACTCTACTCTGAATTTAGGAACAGTGCAGCATTGCTACCACACCATCACAGGAAGCTTCATTAAGTAGACTTCAATGGCAGGATCAATCTGTATTTGTAGGACTTTGCTGGGAGGTTAAGAGAAAAATGTAAGTGCAGATGTAGTTAAAAGTGCCTTAACCCATATATTTTTCTAGTTTTAATTGAAGGCTATATAGCTCTACTTTAAGTTGTTAAATTTCTTCATATGTGCCTGACTGTCTGAGGCATGTAGAATGCATTGCATTTGCTTTTTTCCAAAGAAAAACACTTTATTGTGGTTATGTTAATAGGCACATTGGATATAGTAAGTGCACAGTGGTTATGTTAAATAGCCACACTGAATAAGGCAAGTGCATAGTGGTGCTAAGGTGTCTTGAAGCTCCATTTAGCCAAACAGAAATGATGTACAGACTTTATATATTGCCAGTAACTGTATGATAATGCTGCTTTACACAAGGTTTCCTAATGATAGTTTTCTTTTTGGTATGCCTCTAATCATTTCCTTCCTACAAGGATGGGGTCATTTTTGTATAAACCATGTCATTGTCACTAGATCACTGTTGTTCCAGCTCCAAAGTGACCCTTTTACCCATGAAAACATTGCACTCCTACAGTGCGTCTTTGATTATTCAGCCCCAAACAGTGAATTACAGGAAGAAAGAACGCCTTCAGTACAATAGAATGTTTTGTTCAGTGAACCAGAGTTCCCCCCTCTATAATAGGTATGAATGGGTATGAATATTTTATTCTAGCTCTGGGTGGATGATATGTGTGCGGTTTGTCTGAGTAGGTCTCTGTTAATGTTTGCCCTTGTAATGATGATATTATCTCCAGTCTAGAGTCCGTAGACTTGAACGCACACGGTTTATTAATACAGGACATCGTGCGCCTTAAAAATCTTTTTTATCGTTGTGTGCAAATACACAGAGGATCCTAATTAAATTGACATAGAGCCATTGTGTGTCTTTAACAAAACACAAGGTGCATTCTGGGAAATGCTGAGGAAGAAGGATGAGTAGGTTTTATGCTGTAATAATGGTCTGTGCATGCTTAAGCTATCAACAGCCTCTTGTCTTTTTAGTATAAAATCACAACTGAAGGAATAAAGCTTGCTGCTTTAAAATCATGTTGTCTACAGCTTTGAGGTCATAAGCCTCGTACACACGAACGAGTTTCTCGGCAAAAACCAGCAAGAAACTTGCTGGCAGAGATTTTTTGCTGAGAAACTCGTTCGTGTGTATGGTTTCTCGTCAAGAAAAGCGACAAGTATCTCGACGAGAAAATAGAGATCCTGCTCTCTATTTTCTCGTCGAGATTCTCGTCGGCATGTTTCTCGACGAGAAAAGTGAGTGTGTGTACACTTACCTGTCCTCCCGGAAGCCCGCGCATGTTCGAAATGAATTTGACGCATGCGCGGTAGCTTCCTAGGCATACGTAGGGTATACCAAGATGGCGGCGACGGCATCGAATGTGACAAGCGCATGCTCGTCGTAGTCGATGATGTCACCGCGTACGCTCCATTCAAAGAACCGCGGGTTCTTTGAATCGAGGGTGTGTACACTCGGCCGGGACAATTTTCTTGTCCAAGAATCTCGTCGAAAAAAACGACATGTTTTTTTCGACGAGAATCTCGGCCGTGTGTACGAGGCCATAGTCAGCAAGCTTTAAAGCAGGGGTCCTCAAACTTTTTAAACAGGGGGACAGTTCACTGTCCCTCAGACTGCTGGGGGGCTGGACTATAGTTTAAAAAAAATATGAAAAAAAATCCTATGCACACTGCATATATCTTATTATGCAGAGATCAGGAGTGCATTGCGCTCAGAATGCAGGGATCAGGGGTGTGTTGCGCTCAGAATTTAGGGATCAGGAATACGTTGTGCTAAGAAGAAAGGGATCAGGAGTGCGATGGGCTGTCAGAAGTAGCCTATAGTAGGAAAGAGCACTGGGGGTTAGGCTATAGCAGATGATATGATATAGGTATATGCTCATTTACTGAAGATCCAATGCGGGAGGGGAGATGGGGTGAGGGGGGGGGAGAATAAAAGGGGGGTGGGAGGGAGGGATAAGATGTTTATATATGGATGTGAAGTTCTGATACATTATGTTTTGTTACTGGCTTGTTCCTGAGGAGTGCTTTTTTTTTTCTCTTCTACATATATGTGTGAGAGAAGGTTTGAAAATACTTTAACATGGCAATGCTGTGGAACTAGATAGCTAGGTGAAAGATAAGGGAACTAAAATAGAGGTGGAAGATTGACTAGCAGTATTTAAGGAGCAATCATATAGAGAAGCCAAGAGACGCATCTCGCGTTAAAATTTGTTCAAATAAGAGGGTGCACCGGGATACTGGCCGCCACTCTCCATCTTGCTCAACCACTTTCCCCACTAGATACACCTCTCCTACAAGGGGAGGAAAGTCAGAGGTGTTTTTTATTTTCTAAACAAGCGTAGAGCGAAAGGGTCTGCAGGACCCCGCATAGGTTAAGTTTTCTATTTTTCCAGGGGTCACAGGGGGTAGACCGGACCCCAGGAGACTTCTACTTTCTCCCCTTGTTTTCTTCTTTTTTTTTTTTGTGTTCGCTATACGTCCGGTGTCCATCCTCTACCCGACCTCTTCTCTGGGTGCCTTACCGGTCCTCCATTCCCCTCGATCGGATATACTATTAAGATGAATAGGATAACTTTAACATCTTATAATGTGAAGGGGTTAAATTCCCCGGAGAATCTAAATATGTTGTTAGCCGAGCTAGGGAGACTTAAGTCACACATAATATTCCTTCAAGAGACACACTTTAAGAAAAACAAAATTCCAAGATTAAGTAACCCCAGATTCCCGAGTGTGTATCATAGTGCATCATTGACATCAAAAGCGAAGGGGGTTTCAATTATCCTTTCAAAACAAATAAGGTGGAAGGAATATCAGACAATAACAGATGAGGAAGGACGTCTCCTTATAGTAAAGGGATTCCTGTATGATCAAAAGGTTACCCTGGTTAACGTATACCTGCCCAATGAGGGACAAGTCCCAGCCCTAGAGAGATATTTTAATTTGATACAACAGAATAAGGAGGGGATCCTGATAATGGGAGGGGACCTAAATATGGCATTAGAACCGACCTTAGATGTATCAAAAGGCACCTCACATATATCATATGCCAAATTGAGCAAAGCAAAAAGACTTCTTCAGGAAGGGCAATTAATGGACAGTTGGAGAACTTTCCATATACACGACAGGGACTATACTTTTTTTTCTGCAAAACATAAAACGTACTCTAGGATAGACTACGTTTTTATAGCTCAAAATGCCCTGCAGTGTATCGTGGAGACCTCCATCGGCTCATTTACAATATCAGACCACGCACCAACTAACTGCATAGTGGAATGGGGAAAGCCAGCTCCCCGAGAATGGTATTGGAAGATCAATGAGACTCTTCTGAAAGAACCAGAATGCGAAACACAGATAGCTCAGGAACTAGAGTCTTTTTTTTCAATAAATGAGACAGGAGAGGTAACCCCAATGTGTGTATGGGAAACACACAAATGCTATATCAGGGGAATCCTTATTGCTCTGGGAACTCATAGAAAACGCTGTTTGGGGGCCAAGTTAGAAGCGCTTGCCGGAGAGATCCGTAGACAGGAAAGGGTGCATAAGAAATCACAAGCAGTACATACAGAGGAAGAGTTAGCTGGTCTACGTGAGGAATTAAAAGTGCTATTAACGGAAAAAGCCAAAGCTACAATAACTCGATGCAAACAAGCCTTTTACGAATACGGAAATAAACAGAGTAAGATGCTAGCTAATGCGCTTAAAGAGACTAGGGCACGAAACCACATTGAACGGATTAAAACTCAGGGAGATGCATTGGTCAACTCCACACAGGAAATCGCTAAGACATTCAGAGACTATTATAAAAGTTTATATCAGATAGGGGATCAACAACGGGCCACAAGGAAGCCTAACGGAGGGGGGGGGCAAAGGAGTATATAGAGGCATACCGGAAAAGGGAGCAGAAGAGATAGATGGCCCAATTACGGCAGAAGAATTTTTAGGAGCCCTAAAAATATTAAAACCAGGTAAGGCTCCCGGCCCGGACGGATATACACTGTTGTATTATAAGACCTTTGCAGAAAAATTGACACAAAGATTCTTGGAGGCTTTTAACTCGGTACGAGAGGGGCAAAAGATACCGGATGAGACATTGATGGCTCACATAACAGTAATCCCCAAAGAGGGGAAAGATCCTTCTCAATGTGCGAGTTATCGTCCAATTTCCTTGTTAAACGTGGACTTAAAGATTTTGACGAAAATACTTGCAAATAGATTATTACCGTACATCCCTGCCCTAATACATCCTGACCAAGTGGGGTTTACGCCTAAGAGAGAAGGTAAGGAAAATACACAACGGGTTTTAAGTGCTATACACTATGCGCAAAATCAGCAAAAACCCTTAGTGTTGTTATCTATCGATGCAGAAAAAGCATTTGACAGGGTAGACTGGACTTTTTTAAAAACCACTTTACAACATATAGGACTGAGGAAGGGGATACAAAATTGGATTATGAGCTTATACTCCACACCTAAAGCTAGGGTCAAGGTAAACGATATACTCTCGGAACCCTTTGATATTTGTAATGGAACACGGCAGGGATGTCCGCTATCGCCTATTATTTTTATTTTGACGCTGGAACCACTCTTAAGAACAATAAGGGCTAACTCAGATATCAGGGGTATATCAGTAAAGGGAAAGGATCAGGAACTAGCTGCATTTGCGGACGACCTCTTGTTTTTTGTAACCACGCCGGCACTGTCCCTTCCACCTTTACTGTCAGAAATACGCGAATATGGGAGGTTGTCCAACTTTAAGGTAAACTACAATAAATCAGAAGCAATGGGTGTGGAGGTGGACATAGCTTTGCACCAACAGCTATCCACCTTTTTCTCTTTTAGATGGACAGAATCTCATATAGGATATCTGGGAACAAAAATACAGAGCCGACTAAATAGAACATTTGAACGTAATTTTTCCCCCTTAGCAAGACAAATCAAACTAGATCTACAGAAGTGGGATAAGGAGGTCTTTACATGGTTCGGCAGAATTAATATCATAAAAATAAACGTAATGCCAAGATTGTTATATTTGCTACAGACCCTACCCATTAAGATACCCCCAGGATTTCTGAGGGATCTGAGAACTAGGTTTGCGACGTTTATATGGGCAGGAAAACCAGCAAGAGTCCGAAGAGACATCTTGACTCTACCTAAAGTGAAAGGAGGGGTGGGATTCCCAGATCCGGTTGGGTACCAAGAAGCCCTACACCTAACAAGGGTTATGGACTGGTGTGTATTTCAAAAAGACAAGCCATGGATACATTTGGAACAGGCAACGTCCGAGTTACCCTTGGAGCGTTTAGTATGGCTCCAAGACCCGTTGATACCGCAGACAGTAAAACGCCATCCGACGGTGGGCGCCACACTTTTGTATGTGAAAAAGGTATTAAAAAAAAAAAAAAATGACGATGTATCCGAGCCTAATGACCCCAACTGTGGGTAATCCGGCCTTTGAACCAGGCTTAAAAGATCAAGGTTTTAGGAATTTAAATCGACTGGGTAAAGGTAGACTCGTACACTTCATGAAGGACAACCGAGTGATGTCCAGGGAGGAGATTGAGCATGAGTTTTCTGGGGAATTGGACTCATTTAGGAGAATGCAGCTGAATGCTCTTCTCCGATCAATATCAAAGCGAATGACAGAAGGAACAACACTCTCTAAGTTTGAGGAGCTATGCCTAAAAGGGGAATCAGTGGGACACTCAGTGTCCCTGTTGTATGCCTTGTTGACCGAGTTAAAAGCCCCGCAAGGACTGGGTTTTATACAGGCTTGGGAAAGAGACCTAGGTATTACACTATCCAAGACGCAGAAAAATAAGATGTTTAGGCTCACACATAAGGCCTCACTAGCAACTAGATACCAAGAAGGGGGGTACAAGATGCTAACCAGGTGGTACAGAACCCCAGCAGTATTAAATCGAATATACCCACAAGTGTCAAACCTTTGCTGGCGATGTCAAGGAGCAGTGGGCACATTGTTACACATTTTTTGGGAATGCTCAGGAGTTAGGGATTTTTGGAAAATGGTCTCCGAAGCAATTACAGAAATTACAGATGTGTCTCTTGAAGAAAATCCGGTTACTTTTTTGCTATTCGATATTCCCCTCTCGACCGAAAACTTTAAAAAATCATTGATGAGACATCTGCTTACTACAGCAAAAGCATGTATTCCAGCCTTATGGAAAAGTACCATTCCCCCAACTAGAGCACAATGGTTTAATAAGATAACAGAAATCCAACAAATGGAAAAATTCACCATGATTATAAGGGAGCAGGAGGACAAATACCGACAAACTTGGGCCCCCTATGATATATATAAGGAGCGGCTGAGATAGAGGGGGGGGACCGGCGGATGTGAATAATCTTCAATAAATCTTTTTTTTTTTTCTCTCTCTCTCTCTCTGACTTTTTCTATTTATCTTACTATTTCCAACTTTTCTATAAACCTGTTCTAGGCCCGAACACTTAGGGCAAACTGTTCAAGGGAAGGGGGACAATCAGGGGGGATCCCAGGGGAATAAAAACGAAACAAAGATAAAGATAATAAAGTAGAATAGGAAAAAGGTATCGGGTACAGAGACTAAAGAGGAGAGAGAGGAGGGAGGAACTAGCGGAATGGAATGTACCGTATTTTTCGCTCCATAAGACGCACCTGACCATAAGACGCACCTCGATTTTAGAGGAGGAAAATATAAAAAAAAAAAACTTGAACCAAATGGTGTACTAAAATATTTAATAAAGTATAACAGAATAATATTTCTACACTAACAACTAATGTAAGGGGGCACCCTACACTGATCCCCAATTTAACTGGGACATTTACATGACCTCAATACAACAGGAGTATTTGCATATTTAGACATTTACACTGACCAGTAATGTAAATGGTGTATTTACAGTAACCCCTCCCCCATTTCTCTACTAATCTCTGCATTCTTATCTCCCTCTCAGTACAACTCTGCCCCTCTAACTCATCTGCTAACCTCTGTCCCACAAACCCCTAATCTTCTAACATCTGCACTCCAATCCTTCCTTCCCATTCAACTCTGCAGCCTCTGCACCTCAAACCCCCCTCTTTGATCCCCTCTACATGCCCCCTATATTCACCTGTATGCTGTTCACACCTTCTAGGTGGGCGGCATGCAGAGGTGCGGGCGTAATTAGCATATGAATCGCGGCGGCCGACCTCATTAACATAACAATGCCCGCGCGATTTACATATCAATGCCGATCCTGTGGGGGTTAAATACAGAACAATACCCTTTTGTTTCTCTCCCAGTAGCAGCTGAAAGCATTAGAGAAACAGGATCTAGCTGGGGCAGAGTGATGCATAGGGCATCGTTCTGCCTCCAAACGATCCCCCTATCAGTGGCTCTCCTGATTAGTATTCGCTCCATAAGACGCACACACATTTCCCCCCGTTTTTTGGGGGATAAAAAGTGCGTCTTATGGAGCGAAAAATACGGTATTTCATTAATTGTTATATAGATAGATCTTCCCCTACTAACATCCCATTAATAGCTGAGATTTGTAAGGATGTGTAAAAAGTAGGAAACGTAAAATAGGTGGAAGATGCTATGAGTGAACTAACAGAATCATGTGTATAGATGCATTATATGTTGTATAACTATCTTTGTGAATGTAAAAGAAAACGTAAAAATAAAGAATTGATAAAAAAAGGAGTGCGATGGGCTCAGAAGGCAAGGATCAGGAGTGTGTTGCGCTCAGAAGGCAGGGATCAGGTGTGCCTTTTGATCAGAAGCCAGGAATCAGGAGTGCTTCATGCTCAGAAGGCAGGGATCAGCAGTGCGTTGCGCTCAGAACAAAGGGATCAGGAGTGCGTTGCGCTCAGAACAAAGGGATCAGGAGTGCGTTGCGCTCAGAACACAGAATCAGGAGTGTGTTGCGCTCAGAACACAGGGATCAGGAGTGTGTTGAACTCAAAATGCAGGAATCAGAGTGTGTTGCGCTCAGAATGCAGGGATCAGGCATGAGTTAGGCCCAGAAGACAGGGATCAGGAGTAAATTGCGCTCAGAACACAGGGATCAGGAGTGCGTTGCGCTCAGAGCACAGGGATTGGTAGTGCGTTGCGCTCAGAGCACAGGGATCAGAAGTGCGTTGTGCTCAGAGCGCAGGGATCAGGAGTACGTTGCGCTCAGAAAGCAGGGATCAGGAGTGTGTTGTGCTCTGAAGACCGGGATCAGGAGTGCGTTGCGCTCAGAACACAAGGATCAGGAGTGCGTAGCGCTCAGAACGCAGGGATCAGGAGTGTGTTGCGCTCAGAATGCAAGGATCAGGAGTGCATTGCGTTTAGAATGCAGGGAGTGACTTAGGCTCAAAACACAGGGATCAAGCTCAAAACACAGGGATCAGGGGATGGAAGGTGATGTGAGGGGGGTGGCAGAGGACACAGCTATGAGGGTGGCCCTTCCCATGACAGTGTCCTCTGCCCCCTTCACATAACCTCCCCCTCCCCCCTACACACACAGTGGTGTCCTCTGCCCCCCTTTCCCTTATATGAGTGACCTCTGCCCCCTTTCCCTCCCAAAGCAGTGTCCTACCCAGGGCCATTGATAGGGGGGGACCACCAGTCCTCCTTTAGGGGGCCCCGGCACACAGGGGGCCCAGACAGCAGGAGGATCAGTGGAGAACAATGCCCTCTGTGTCTCTCACCCAGGTTTCTCCAGCTCTCCCTCCCACTGGCTTTTAACTGCTGGGTGAGAGACACAGAGGGATGATGAGCCTGGCACTCACAGCTGGGACAAGGAGACGGGAGGCTGGAGCAGAGAGAGAAGACATCCAGGAGGAAGTGCGCTGTGTTGTGCTCTCCCTACTGTCAGAAGAGCATTCCACTATACAGCACATGAGACTGCGGATTGTTCTTATGCCGCGTACACACGATCATTTTTCCCGTCGGGAAAAATGACATTTTTTTTTTCGCCGAGAAAAACGATCGTCTGTGGGCTTTATGCCGTTTTTCTCGTTGAGAAAAACGGCAGGAAAAGTGACGAGAAAAATTAGAACATGTTCTAAATTTTCTCATAGTTTTTTCCATCATTTTTTTCCGCGGCAGTTTTCCCATAGGGAGACACTGCCGCGGAGCCCACAGACGGTCGTTTTTCTCGTCAAAGAAAAAAATGACGGGAAAAACGGTCGTGTGTGGGGGAACATGCCGTTCCCTCGTTTCTCATTTTTTTTTCATGCCGTGATTCACGGCGGTGTTTTCACCGCCGTGAATCACGATCGTGTGTACGCGGCATTACTGTAGATTAGTGATGGGAAGTGTGACAGCAGGAAGGTAAAGTCACCTGGTTGCATCCAGGGGGGTAGATATATTTCGCCCAGATTCAGGCTTTACGCCGACTTATACAACTAGGTGGAGAGTTGTATAAGGCTAGTGGGCTCATGGATGACTCATACCTCTAGGGAGAGTGTGGGGCGTCGTGCAGACAGAGATGAGGAGACCAGCTGAACCTTGTCAGCTCATTTAGGCCTCTATAAGAACTCCCAGCTTCATCAGATGTTAGCTCATGCCTGGAACCAGACCTGTGTGGACTGTCTAGGGAGAGTGAACCCCTGTGCGGTGAGGCAAAGCCTGTGTGGCTATTTGTTTGGACTTTTACTAAACCAGGGACTTAGGGACTAGGACAGCACTAGGCTGATCCCAGTTGTTAGTTAGGAAACCTGTATGTTTAGTCAGAGGTCAAGTTGACCAGGATTTATTTTATTTATGTTTCTTTTGCTTTGCTGTGTTTTGTCACTGTAAATAGAAAATAAACCGCACCTTTTTGATTTTGAAAACCACAACCTCCGTTTGCTGGGCCTGTTTTTGTCTGGGGAGCCCATCCCGGGGGTCACACACACCCGCTGCCGAGCTAACCCCCTCACAGTTGGTGGAGAATGCGGGCAGTTTTTTTTTAAGCCAGCATGGAGGAGATACTGAAACAGCTGGCTCTAGCAAATGCCAATCAACAGCAGACAAATGCAGGTTTGCAAAGGAGCCTTGCAGCCCAGCAGCAAGCTCATCAACAGAGCCTTGCAGCCCAGCAGCAAGCTCACCAACAGAGTCTGGAAGCTCAGCAACAAGCCCAGCAGCAATCTGAGGCCCGCTTCATAGACCTGTTACAGAAGCAAGAGCAGAGACTACAACAAATGGAAGCAGTAATGCAGCAACGTCCGCAGACCAGTGAGGAAAGCCGTCCCACTAATACCGCGTCCTTTGGGGTGAGTCGTTTATTGACAAAAATGACTGGAGAGGATGATCCAGAGGTATTTTTGACCACATTTGAAAGGACCGCTGAAAGAGAAAAGTGGCCTGAGGAGCAGTGGGCTGGACTGGTGGCTCCTCTGTTAACTGGTGAATCGCAGAAAGCTTACTATGACCTAGAGCCTAACCAAGCAAAAGACTATGTGATGCTAAAAGCTGAAATTTTGGCAAGGCTGGGTGTCACCCAGGCTGTCCGGGCTCAGCGTGTGCATAACTGGACTTTCCAGCTTGGAAAACCCCCCAGGTCTCAAATGTATGATCTCATTCACCTGAGCAGAAAGTGGCTACAGCCAGAGACTTTGTCCGCACCAAAGATTGTGGAACGTGTTGTAATGGATCGGTTTTTGAGAGCTCTTCCTACTGCCATCCAAAAGTGGGTAAGCCATGGAGACCCAGAAACGGCCGGTAAACTTGTGGATCGGGTAGAGAGATACTTGGCTGCAGAGAACCTGACGGCCTCTTCCAGAGACACTCAGACTTTCCACCCTAAGACCAGACCATCCCCAGGGGCGGATAAGAGGATTCCAAGGGGTGAGGGTGGGAGCTCTACCCCAAGTTTGGCGAGAACAGCCTGGGAAATCAGCGGCTCAAGAGGCGGCAAGAAGGATCGTTTGCTACCGCTGCCGGCAAGCGGGACATATTGCAGCCAATTGCCCGGTTGTGGAGGAACCCATGCAGTGTGACTTTCTGACGGGCAGACGTCAGTCGCTGTGTGCGACAGTCGCATGCACTGCCATTCGAGGACTGAGAAACATTTATGCAAAATGTGTGTTAATGGTAGAAATGTTGTGGTATTGCTGGATTCAGGTAGCCTTGTGACCCTGATAAAGGCTGAGTTAGTTAAAACAGAGGTCTTTGGGAATAGCAAGGTAGCTGTTATTTGTGTGCATGGGGACACCCGAGAGTATCCAGTGACTACAGTGTGTTTCGAGACCCCCAAAGGTACCCTCTCTCATCCAGTGGGCTTAGTATCTCAGTTACCGCATGACGCCATTGTGGGAAGGGATTTTCCGAAGTTCTGGGAACTGTGGGATGATCCTGAGCCCCCCACTGGTGCCCCTATGTACCAGGAATGTGATAGCCAGAACTCCCCTGAGAGTGGTGAGGACTCTCCGGAATTTCCCTTATCAGTATTGGCAGGGGAGACTCAAGAAACTGGAGAGGAGCCCACCTCCTCAGACGAAAACCTACCGTCTGTGGAGTTTTCTGATCTTGAGGTTCACAGGGAAAACTTTGCCACAGAACAGTTGAAAGACCCCGCCCTAATAAAGGCACGGGAAAACGTAGTGAAAATAGATGGCGAGTTAGTGAACCCAGATAATACCTGCACTTACCCATACTTCAGCGTAGAGAAGGACCTACTGTATCGGGTGGCAAAAAGGGCAGAAGAAACCGTTGAGCAGCTTGTGGTGCCCAAACCTTACAGGAAGTTGGTGTTGGAGTTGGCCCATGGGCACATTCTTGGAGGTCATCTGGGGACAGAGAAAACCCGAGAGAGGGTATTACAGAGATTCTATTGGCCGGGGGTGATGAAGGACATAGAAAATTATTGTTCCTCCTGCCCTGTGTGTCAGAGGTCGGCCCCGATGCCACATTTCCGTAGCCCGCTGGTCCCTCTACCCATCATTGAGGTCCCGTTTGAGAGGATCGCCATGGATTTGGTAGGGCCTATAATCAAGTCCGCTAGGGGGCACCAGTACATATTAGTTATAATGGACTATGCCACCCGTTATCCAGAAGCGATCCCTCTCCGAAATACCTCGGCCAAGACCATAGCCAAAGAGCTATCTCTTGTGTTTAGCCGGGTGGGTATTTGTAAAGAACTGCTTACGGACCAAGGTACACCCTTTATGTCCCGGGTTATGAAGGAGCTGTGTAAATTGTTCAAAGTGACGCAATTACGTACATCTGTGTATCACCCCCAAACCGATGGGCTGGTTGAAAGATTCAACAAAACCCTAAAACAAATGTTGAAGAAAGTGGTGGATAGAGATGGAAAGGATTGGGACTGTCTACTTCCTTATCTGATGTTTGCTATTAGGGAGGTGCCCCAATCCTCTACGGGATTCTCCCCCTTTGAGTTACTGTATGGGAGACACCCAAGAGGGCTGTTGGATATTGCCAAGGAAACTTGGGAAAGTGAGAGTTCTCCCCACAGGAGTGTGATTGAGCATGTCGCCCTGATGCAAGACCGAATTGCACAGGTAATGCCCATCGTGAAGGAACATTTGGCCCAAGCGCAGTTAGCACAGCAGAGAGTGTACAACCGTGGAGCCAAGACCCGTACCTTTTCCCCGGGGGATAGGATACTGGTACTTGTCCCTACGGTTGAAAGTAAATTCCTTGCCAAATGGCAAGGCCCCTATGAGATAATGGAAAAAGTGAGCGAAGTGAATTACAAGGTCAGACAACCAGGAAGGCGAAAGCCCGAACAGATCTATCACGTTAATCTGTTGAAAGCCTGGAGGGATAGAGAGTCCCTAGTCGCAGACACTTGGTCACCAGCTCAAACTGGTTGCGTGATTCCTGAGGTTGGAATAGCAGCCACCTTGTCACAACCCCAACAACAGGAGGTTAAGGAGTTTGTGCTTCGCAACAAGGAGGTATTCTCTGAGCTGCCGGGACAAACATCTGGGGTAGAGCATGACATCATTACCCCGCCCGGTGAAAGGGTGAAGTTAAAACCCTATCGGATCCCAGAGGCCCGACGGGAGGCAATACGGGAGGAAGTACAGAAAATGCTGAACTTAGGGGTGATAGAGGAGTCCCAAAGTGATTGGTCTAGTCCCATTGTGTTGGTGCCTAAACCGGATGGGAGCTGGCGATTTTGTAACGATTTTCGTCAGTTGAACAAAGTTACAAAATTTGACACCTACCCCATGCCACGTATAGATGAGTTGATCGACCGGCTGGGAACAGCCCGATACATGACGACTCTTGACCTCACAAAAGGGTATTGGCAAATCCCCCTGGCCAAGTCGGCCAAAGAGAAAACCGCATTTGTAACCCCAGACGGGGCGTTCCAATATAAAAGAATGCCGTTCGGGTTACAGAATGCGCCGGCCACATTCCAGCGGAAAATGGACCAGATGCTGAGGCCCCATCAGGAGTATGCTGCGGCTTACCTGGATGACGTAATTGTCCATAGCACAGATTGGGCCTCACATCTGCCAAAAGTGCAAGCAGTCCTGGACTCTGTTCGGGAAGCGGGGTTTACGGCTAACCCCAAGAAGTGTACCATTGGGCAGGAGGAGGCCAAATATCTTGGGTACGCCATTGGGAGGGGAGTAATAAAACCCCAACTCAACAAAGTCGAGGCCATCCAGAGTTGGCCACGTCCCAACAGCAAGAAGCAGGTACGAGCCTTTCTGGGAATCGCTGGGTATTATCGGCGATTCATTCCCCACTTTGCTTCTAAGGCTGTGCCCCTAACCAACCTGACGAAGGGGAAAGGGTCGGTCATGATTAAATGGACCCCCGAGGCTGAGGCAGCATTCCAATTCTTGAAACAAGCCTTATGTAGCCAGCCAGTGTTGTACTCACCCGACTTCTCTAAAGACTTTGTCGTACAAAGTGATGCGTCAGATGTGGGGTTAGGAGCAGTATTGTCCCAGGTCTGGAACGGGGAAGAGCACCCAGTCATTTACCTCAGCAGGAAGTTGAAGTCCCATGAGGTAAATTACGCCACCGTTGAAAAGGAGTGTTTAGCGGTGAAGTGGGCTCTAGATTCCCTTCGGTACTACCTGCTAGGTAGGCACTTTGACATGGTTACGGATCACGCTCCGTTAAAGTGGATGGCTCAAAACAAGGAAACAAATAGAAGAGTGAATAGGTGGTTCCTGGCCCTCCAGGAATTCAACTTCACAGTAAAGCATCGCCCTGGCGTTCAAATGGGGAATGTGGATGCTTTGTCTCGAGTACATGAATGCCTGATTGCTGGTGTTCCAACCCCGAGGTTAAAACAAGAGGGGGGGTATGTGACAGCAGGAAGGTAAAGTCACCTGGTTGCATCCAGGGGGGTAGATATATTTCGCCCAGATTCAGGCTTTACGCCGACTTATACAACTAGGTGGAGAGTTGTATAAGGCTAGTGGGCTCATGGATGACTCATACCTCTAGGGAGAGTGTGGGGCGTCGTGCAGACAGAGATGAGGAGACCAGCTGAACCTTGTCAGCTCATTTAGGCCTCTATAAGAACTCCCAGCTTCATCAGATGTTAGCTCATGCCTGGAACCAGACCTGTGTGGACTGTCTAGGGAGAGTGAACCCCTGTGCGGTGAGGCAAAGCCTGTGTGGCTATTTGTTTGGACTTTTACTAAACCAGGGACTTAGGGACTAGGACAGCACTAGGCTGATCCCAGTTGTTAGTTAGGAAACCTGTATGTTTAGTCAGAGGTCAAGTTGACCAGGATTTATTTTATTTATGTTTCTTTTGCTTTGCTGTGTTTTGTCACTGTAAATAGAAAATAAACCGCACCTTTTTGATTTTGAAAACCACAACCTCCGTTTGCTGGGCCTGTTTTTGTCTGGGGAGCCCATCCCGGGGGTCACACACACCCGCTGCCGAGCTAACCCCCTCACAGAAGTTTCATCCGTTCGTTTGCTGAGTCTGCTGACAAGCAAGTGAACTGAAGCTCCGGATCTGATTCAACATTGTTAAAGGATCTGAATCAGGATACTCTGATTTAGAAAAGGTTGGCAGATCCTTGTTAAGTAAAAAAGAAAATTCTAAAGCGATAAAGAAAAAATAATAAAATAAAAACGAAAACCATCCCCACCGACTCTGATATCTGCATATGAATAAGCGTGCGTAGAGCATGCTCGTGTACATAAACGATGATTGCTTCACACGAAAGGTGTCGCCACAAATGTCAGAGTGAGAGCAATAATTCTATAAATATAATTCATGGTTGATTCTAAACTGATGTCCTGTACAGGCTTTTAAATCTTTATCTATGGAGTATTTAACCCGTTCCTTCCATTTTGAACAGCTTTAAACAGTATGATCAGAGTTATAATCAATCGGATCATAGGGTTCTGTGTTATAACAATTACAAAGTGTCCCATAATGGTTTCTTTACTGTTTCAGAAAACAAACAAAACGCTCACAGCGTCTCCCCGCAGGGTTGTAGTCCCAAGGGAGGGGGCAAACACGCTGACCAACCCCCAACCAGAACGGCTCGGATGATGGGGGCAAGCTTACTGAGGAGAAACAGGAAGTGAGAAATTCAGACAAAGAACTAAAACATTTAGAAGGTAAATTGAAGGAAAAGGTAAGTGAAACAACAATGCACTAGCTTTAAGGAACCTATTTAGAAAAAAAAAAAAATACCTTTACAACCCCTTTAAGTTACTGTATTTATTGGCGTATAAAACCCACTTTTTTACCCTGAAAATAGAGGGTAAACTGTGCCTGCGTGTTATACGCAGGGGGCTGTGGAACGTTTTTTCCCTGAATCTTCCCTCTTAAAGTTAGGGTGCGTGTTATACGCATGTGCGTGTTATACGCCGATAAAGACAGTAGTTATTTCTAAGAATTACAGGCCTACAATATAAAACGCCAAATTTCCATGCAAAACAGTTGTACCGCTTTCAGCATCAAAAATCTGACATAATCATACCGCCAGGGAGGTTAAGATTACAAAGATTACACAGACATTGCCTCAAGTCGTGTGACTTTCAGGTTGTACAGGTGTGAAAAGGGCCTTAAAGAGTTAATCTTTGACTAAGGATCTCCTCTCATCCAGACTGAGAGTCCTCGCTGTCTTGCCAGTTCACACCATAGAAACTCAGCCCAGATGCGTTCCGGATGCTATTCTGGCTGCACGTTTTTGATGTGTTTTTTACGTTTTTTTGCGTTTTTGATGCAATTCAGTGCTTTTATTTTTTCTCCCTCTTTTTTCTTTACCTTAAATAAGGACATGTGTGTTCCAGTGCATTTTTAATGAGTTTTACCACGTTCCAGTACAATTCAGTGCAGAAAAATTGCAGCAAGTTCTACTTTTTTTACTGGAAGGCACTGAAACTTACCACACTTGTGTGAACTATGCAATTGAAAGCCATATAACCTACTATCCATGTTTTTGATGCAGAAAAAAAACGCACTGGTCTGCATCTGGTGGGAACTGGTGCTAAGGCTGTCTGTGCCTTATGCTGCTGCCTGATCATTGATTTAGTCCCAGGGCCATAGTTTGGAGACCCAGTGTATTGTTCTACTGGTGGTGTACTGTGTTATAACTGAGACTCGTGATTCTTTGACTCAGTAACTGTTCTGGAGACTCATATGATTCTTTGACTCAGTGTACTGTGTACTCTTGACTTAGAACTGTTGTAAGTTTGGATCCAGTTCTGAAATCAAACCTCATCCCCTTGGATTTTTTAAACATATCTTTACTATTAGACCCCTTTCACACTTTTTCAGGTGTTTTAGCTCTAAAAATAGCACCTATAAAGCGTCTAAAAACGCCTCCCATGCCACCCCAATGTGAAAGCCAGAGTGCTTTCACACTGGGGTGGCGCGCTTGCAGGACGTTAGTCCTGCAAGCAGCGTCTTTGGGGAGGTGCGGGAGCGGTGTATACACCGCTCCCAAAACGCCCCTGCCCATTGAAATGAATAGGCAGTGCTGCCGAAGCGCCTGCAAAGTGCTTTGGCAGTGCCGCAACACGAGCGCTTTTAACCCTCTCTTCGGCTGCTAGTGAGGGTTAAAAGCGCCCCTCTAGCGGCCAAAAAGGCGCTGCTAAAATGACGGTAAAGCACCACTAAAACTAGTGGCGCTTTACCGCTGACGCAGCCGCGCTACAGTGTGAAAGGGGCCCTACTTATTACATTTTGACTCGCAAGAAAAATTGCCTTACATGTTAAAAAGGGAATCTGAATGTAATGTATCCTTCTCTACTGAAGAATGGAATAGCTGTATTATAAACCTTCATAAATGTACTAAATCACTTATAGTAAGAGAAACCACCACCAAACTCTTTACAAGATGGTACTTTACACCCACTAACTTACTCGCCATTTTCCCATCTGTTCCACCAACATTTTTCAGAAGTTATCTATCTCCTGAATCCTTTTCCCATATTTTTGAGGAATGTGACAAAATTTCACATATCTGGAAACAATTAGAAAATTTTGCCTCAACTATTTCAGTTATTAATTAATCTTACCCTAAACAATTTCCTATTATTCACTACTATCCCAAATATCTCTATACCACAGATGAGACTTATTCACACGATAAGTGTAGCCATTCACTGGTTAATCGCTTTTCATTGGAAATTCGCTCTATTTCTTATTAACCAGTTAAAGACAAGATTAAATACCGTACAATCATTCCGCAATGGAGTTCTACGCCCTTTAAGTGATTTAAGGGACGTGTATGGTCTCCCACAATCAATGTACTTTTATTACTTACAACTGTTACATGCGGTGGCGGCACAGAGTCGCTCCTCGGAGTGGCATTTGTCACTGACCCCTGTGTTTAGCCTTCTGGGGGATGCTGGGTCGTCGAAAGGCTTTATCTCCCAATGTTATGCCATTCTGTTGCAGTCAGTGATGAAGCAGCATCCCCTGAAGATATGGATGGTGAACAGTGGGAGGAAATTTTTCAGGCTGTGGGTAGGTGCTCGCTGAATGTTTCCCAAAGGCTTACTCAGTTTTATATATTGCTACGTAATTATTTCACACCTCACAGATTACATTTGATGAATTCACAGCTTGACCCCACGTGTACGCGTTGCAAAAGGAACCACGGAGATCTAGTCCATATGTTGTGGAGGTGTCCCAAACTCCACATGTACTGGGCGGGTGTGGTAACTACGGTCAATTCGGTGTTTGGAGTGTCTCTTCCACAGGACCCGAGAGCCTGTCTCTTGGGTGCTTTGGAGGAATACGAATGGGACGAAGATTGCAGAGAAGCTGTTCATAGGGTTCTGTTCCAGGCGAGGAAACTTATTATGGTACACTGGAAAGAGGAGGCTCCCCCGACATTGAAGGAATGGATTACTAATATTGGGATGGTGCTGAGACTGGAAAAAATGATTTATCAGCATAGGGGTAGTGCTCATAAGTTCGAGAAGTTGTGGGCGAAATGGTTGAATGTACCGGGCTTGGCCCCCGGTGGACTTGGTGGCTGATAGATTACTGGGCATCAATGTCGGATGAGATGTGTAATGTGCGGTCTATTACCTGGGAGAGTGTGGGAGTCATGTGGATGGACGGTTGGCTCCTAGTTCTGATCCGCTTTGACATGTATGTATGTAATGCCTTTTTACCCCGCAATGTAAAGGGGTGTCTGTGTGCCTTGTACCTCTGTAAAAACGTAATAAAACTTTGTTGGATAAAAAAAATAAAAATACCGTACAATCAGACTTATGGAAAAAAAATTTTTTTTTATAATTCTACACATTTTTATGAGAAAAAATGTGATCATTGGTTTGAACATTCTCAAATATTTTTTCAATCCATAGACAATTACGGTAATTTCATAAGTCAAATACTTAGTTTAAAAATTCAAGATACACGTTAGATATAAATACAATATACCATTTTATGACAAAAAGACCTTTTTTAACTATACCACAGTCTAAACACCCTGATATCAAAAGTTTAATACTTTTACTGAATTTTTATTTCTTAATATTTCTTAATATTCTCTCATTACCATACTGTTTTATAATCTATTA
The DNA here is from genome assembly GCA_029206835.1 of Rana muscosa. Lineage (NCBI taxonomy): Eukaryota > Metazoa > Chordata > Amphibia > Anura > Ranidae > Rana > Rana muscosa. The sequence goes on from CM055125.1 coordinate 78,873,526, forward strand.
ACTACAATTTTACAATGTAACACTTACTGTATACTTGATATGCAATATTCTCTTGTACCACCATATTTCCCTAAATAAAAAAGTTTGTATACAAAAAAAAACATTTGTATCCAGTTCTTGATTGTCAGTGTGCTGTGAGCCGCTGATTGGTTGCAGGGAGGGGCTAAGCTGTCTCACTCTAGGATCATACTACCAGACCTGTCTCCTATTGAGTCCATAGAGAACTGTTTCATATGAATCAGTTCAGTCAGATGAATCGATTCATCCAGTTCACTGAAAAGAATCGATTCAAAAGAATGATTCGTTCATCACTACTGTAGATCGCATTGCACTGTACACACACAGTGCCCCCTATCCACATTTCCTGCTGCCAGGAGGTGAGCAGCCCTTGGAGGAGATAGGGGCGGTGTGTGTGAACAGTGCAATGCAACGTACAGTAAGATCCAGTCTCATGTGCTGTATACTTTAGATAAATGCTCTTCTGATAGGAGGGGAGAGCACAACACATGCTTTGCAGTGGCTTCCCCCTGTAAGTTGGGGGAGGGGGATGGGTGGCTATTTGTGTTGGGAAAAGTCATGGGGATTTAGGGATGGGGGAGGGTTGAACCAGGAGAGGGGATGCTTGTGCTAGGGGGGGCTCATGCTGGGGGGGATTTCGGTAGAATTTTTGCTGGTGTAGCGGCCTCACCCCCCGGTCCCCTTGTGAATAAAACGGCTGACATGGAAGGGAAGGGGAACAAACACATAACAAATTAACAACACATCAACCTTATTGACATATATATATTTTTTTTTTCTCACATCACTAACTAAGACCCGCCCCATTCTCAGCGGTCTTGATGGACGTTCTCCTGCAGAGGGGAAACAAAAAAAAGATTAAGCACACAAATCCCTGACACATATGTTCGTGTGGGAATGGAAAAAACTCCTCTTAAGAGAAATTCTTTCCTTCCCTGAAGTGTGTGTCTGAAAAGTGAATGTCGTTGCGCAAAACACTGCCACCTGGTGACAGTGCCGCGGTAAGAGCACTTGTCGAATCCTGAGACGAAACTTCTCTGTGTCTTGGCCCTAACTACCCCAAAGTCCATGATTACTTTGCGGGATGGAAGAAAGGAGAACAAACAACTGAAACAGTCTCCATTCCTCCGAAGAGCACAAACACCCCTTTAACTAGGGCACAGTCACTGATTTTCCGGGCAGAAAAAAAACACAAACCCCGGAAAGTTTCATCAACTTGGAAAAAAGGACAAAGGAAAAGAGTCTTTTCTCCTACAGATAGAACCTGGGATGCGGCAGGACAAGGGGTCTCAAGTGGTGATCCATGGTCTTGATCTGATACTCAGCGTCCTCTTTATCTTTCCGGTGGATCAGCACCTTATCTGCGTGGATGTGCCGACCCAGCATCCATTCTGCCTTGCAGTCCTTGAACCGTTGTGATGCCTTGGGAGAGCCGGCGAGGTACCTGCGTGCGTGTGGCACTTTGATATGTGTCCACACAAAGTCATTGTACCAACGCTCCCGGTAGACTTCGACCTCATACAGCAGTTCTTTTGGCAAGTATGGGTCTTCCCACCCATACTCATTGGCAACCTTCTGGCAGAATAAGCGCTGAAGCCTGGCCAAGGGAGGCATAGTAGCTTTGTTCCCCATGCCCGGCAAGACAATACAATTTGGATGGCGAGGTGCCTTGACCACCTCCATATTGGGCATAGGCGCCCGTGGCGACAGTCTCTGGCCCCCGGTGTCTGATGCAGGTGGCACCGGGGATCGAAGGGCAGACTGGGGACGGGACCCCTCCTCAGGCGCTGGTGCCTCCACCCGGGGTGTACTATCCCCTGCAGACATAGGTGAGTCCCTTTTGGCACGGGACGAGGACAGAGGTATCTTGTCCCAGCCCTTCTGGCAGAAAAACTTGTCGATCTCTGCATCGTCTCCAATGTCGGAGAGCGACTCCAGGTCGGAGTTGTCATACATTTCAGCAGGCAGGTAACCCCTTGTAGACTCAGAGTCACCCCCCTCAGCGGGCTCCACCAACTGTGGACTCCCGACACCTCCAACCACACCAACAGTCCCAACCCCTTGCTCACCTGGGCCTGTAGTAGTGTCACGATGTCCAGGGCTTATCCCTCCGGATCCATCCAGGCCAGGCCAGCAGCGGGGCGAAGCTCCTCCACAGCCACAAGAAGCCTTGACCAGGCCGACCTTCCGTTTCGACGGTGGGAGCAAGGGCCCTGCGGTGACCGAAGCAGCATTCTCGGATTTCTCTTCTTTGATGGAGACCTCCTCCAGGGTCCCGGCAGTGCGCGCAGGGATGGCTGTCCAAGCAGTGATTCCTCCCTCTTGAGTAGTGGCGCCTGTGCGGTCGAGGTAGATAGCTCTTGGCTTTTCAAAGGACGGTTCCAACTTCGAATGTGAACTCTCCGCAGGCCTCGCAGCGCCCGAATGGCTTCAGCTGCACCACCAGTCCCGAACAGCCGGGACAAATCATACCCAGGGCCTCAACGTCTCTGCAGGAATACAGGGCGAATCTTCCCTGGGGCTTGAGCCGGATGCCCGTATCTGTAACCGGAGCATTAGTCAAAGCCATCCTCGTGGTGGTTGAAACTGGAACCCACGAGGCATTTCCGAACATGGTCACGGCTTGTTGCTCCATCGCGCACTGCGTAGTTCGCGCCACAGTCCCCATGTAATCCTCCTCACATGGCCGGACTCCTCCCCTCTGGCACTTCAGCTCGCGGGCATTCTCCAAGTCATGCCCACGAACTGTGCAGGGAGGGTGTGCCTCGTGGCGTTTTGGCCAATATGGCTGACCTACTCGGAACTCCATTGGGCAGACAGGCTCAAACTCCGTCAGCTCCGGCTCCATAACATGGTCCCGGACTCGAGACCCCATGTGTAGCGGCCTCACCCCGTCCCCTTGTGAATAAAACGGCTGGCTTGTCTAGGGGTATGCGGGAGGAGGATGAGGTTCACTACGGCCTATGTCCTCTAATGTGCAGAGGTGAAAGCCAACACTTATTTTACCTTCGGGCCTGTGTTCTGGATGGAGCCTCTGCTTCTCCTGTGGAAGTTTGACTGTCAGTAATAGAGCCCCACACCATAAAATGTCCAACACTCCTTTATTCTTCTTGACAAGTGAACAGCATCAGTTGAACTTTTGAATAAACAGACAGGGTGTGGATACGAGTAGGTCCAGGCACAGTGAACTCTCCTATTCCTTCTAGTGCAAATAGGCTTGGCGCACGGTCTCTGCCACCAACCATGAGATTGGTCGCTGCCACCGACCGGGTGAACTGTTGAGGCCCCTGCCACAGGCCTGAGAGCAGGTCTCTGCCACCGACCTGAGTTGATTTGATGGACCGCTGCCCCCGGTTATAGAACATGAACCACCTTCCCTGATGAATTGGCCCCTGTTCAGGAAAGACATCCATCCGGACGGTCTCCAGAGGTCCACCCGGCACTTGCAATATGCTGTACCAGCTCTTCGGGAGGATCACCTCTCTGGTCCCTTACACCCTGGATTCAGGCGCCCAACACCCGGGGCACCTTAGGATGATCCCTCCCTCGCGGGACACAGTGGAAGGCACTGGGCCCCAGGCCTCCGGTTGAGTACCTCTCCCCAGACCGAAGGTGTCTGGGATGGAACACGAACTCCACGTGTACAGGCCAAGGGCGCCTGCACACCGATCACAGACAGCAGCCCTCAGGCTAAAGGTGCCTGGGACTCGGACCTCGTGGTGAAGATGTCCGCCCCTTTATACCCTCTCCCAGCAAGCCCAGCGGGTTCCCCGCCCCGCCGTACACCTGCTGCGAGAGGTCACAAAGGGTACGGCACTGCAGTGGTGGTTCAACCCCGGCCCAAAGCGACAGCGCCACCTACCGAGCCGCAGGGAACTGAACACCAATGATGTCCTCACACGAATAGAACACAGCCCTACTCTACCAATTAGTGCATCTGGGTCATACTACCACCCAGATGCTGCCCCTAAATAGTACATACCCACTACACTGGGAAGAGTAACTTAGAGGGGGTTGTGCTAGGAGGAGGGATTTGTGGGGATTTTTCCTAGAAAGGGGATTGAAGTAAGAATATTTGTGCTGGGAGGGGAGATGGGGGGGATTTTGTGCCGGGTGGATGAAATCGGGACTAATAGAAGGAATTAGGGGAGAATTTGCGCTGGCAGGGGAGATTTGGTGAGAAGATGTGTGCTAGCATAGAAAGTTTGAGAAGAAAGAGGATATGTGCAAGGCAGGTGATTTTTTTGGGGGGTGAGGGAGGTTTGTGCTAGGAGGGGGGATTTGGGGGAAAAGATTTGTGCTAGGATAGAAAGTTTTATGTGTGCTAGGCTGGTGAATTTTTGGTGTGAGGGAGATTTGTACTAGGAGGGGGAATTGGGGTGGGATTTGAGCTGGGGGGGGGGCAAAGAATTGTGCTGGGAGGGGTGATTGGAACTGGGAGTTGGTGGAATATGAGCATTATTGTTTGGGGAGAATTTTGGCTTGAAGATGGAATTTATGTTTTTTTGTATGATGGAATGTTTGTTACCACTAATAATTATTTACATGTGTAGCGGGGGTACCAAATTTAGGGACTGCTATGCCAAATTTAAGGGTGATTCGAGTGGTAGTTGGCTCGAATCTTTCTATTTGCTGGACTCTTCCTTGCTGTTGTTTTGCCTGGTGTGCAGTTCCCCTTAGAAGTGTGGGTGGCGCTGTCACCTGTACTCGGGGTTGAACCACAGGTAATAGGGCAGCGATTTGGTGTCCTCTCTCGGCAGCCGTACGGTGGGTGTGGTTGACCTGCTGGGCATGCCGGAAGAGGATACATAAGGGGCAGACGCCGCCTAGGAGGGGTCAGTTCTTTTTGGTTCCAGAGTCGGAGTCCTGGTGCGTGGTTCGTGGTCCTCCAGGCCATAGGGCCGCGTGCACTTCAGTCCCAGGCACCTTTAGTCCTGGGACTGCAACTTCAGCCCTGGGCCCAGCACCTTTAGCTAGAGCTCACTTCGGGAGGAGGAATCCCAGGGTGCTGCCTTGCGAGGGGACCCGTTTCTAGAAGAGGAGGCTGGGGGAGGACCGTTCCGAAGGACTGGTGAGAGATCACAGTGAAGGAAGGGGCCCAGTAACTCTCTGGAGGGATGTCATCCATCCGGAAAAAGGGAATTTAAGCAACAGGACCAGTAGGAGGTTTGGGACACTATAGATTCTGGGGCAGAGGATCTCCTGAACGCATCCATTAGGGAATCTAATAGACTGTTTGAGTTACACGCCGGCTGTTAGTGCCTTCGGGTGACTATCCGGGTGAGCTATACCCACTCGGGATCGAGTGGCGAAGAAACAAGAGTGCCTGAACTGATCTGTCTTCCTAACACCTTTCTCTTCTCCTCATTTGTGGATGTTCGTGCATAAAGAAATAAACTCTATGTTGGAGTTGATGCTGGTGTGGACCTTGGAGTTACTTGGGGCATAGAGACTTTTGTCCTTACATTCTAGGGACATAAGCCAACTCTGAGGGGAGTCTCACTGCAAAGACCTGTAAGTTAAAAACAATTGTGCTTAACCTCTGCAAACCAGGGGGTACGGGCATGGTGGAGACTATGCACCTTCCTCTCCAGTGAACGAGCCAAAGAGTGGAGAAGGAGGGTGGCGTGGTTGCTTCACATGTATTTTTTGTGAACATATTGTTTTTATATTTTCACAAGGGGGGCCAAGAGAGGGGGGTGGGTTGGTGGGCCGTCAGGTAGGCTGTACGGGGCCCAGTGATTCCTAACAGCGGCCCTCGTCCTACTAGCTCAGAGCAGATGGTGGCGCGGTTCTGGACGGAGGCTGGGGAGCGGAAGCCAGCAGAGTGACTTTCCATGTTGGCAAGCTGGTGATTGGTTGCCCTGTGTCCTAGCGACCAATCACCTTTGGTTTAGCTTCAGAGGTTACTTTGGGCGGCTCCTCCTCCTGCCCTCCATCCTTGGCCTGCCTACTGCTCTCTGCTGTTTACTGATGACAGCGGCAGAGGAGGCTTACGGAGGCGGAGGCAAGCGGGACCCATGGTAGGACCGGCCCTAATGAGTGGGCCAGGTAAATGACCTTGGCGGCCCATAGTTTGAGGACCCCTGCTTTAAAGGATAAGTGCCTCCTTTCTCTGACTTAACCTAACTCACTCACCCTTCCACAGATGCATATCTACCTCAATCTAATGGTCAGAATAGCACCAGTTGCACAGCTCTCAATGTACACTGGACGATGTCTTTTGGCACACTGACTTATGAAGGTCAGTGCCCTGTGACTGTGCATGCAGTCTTGTGCTGTCATCTGTTGGCGTGTTACAAAACTAGTCCCAAAACGTTTTGATACCACCCTCGTATGGAGAGCAGAAATTTCTACTTCACTTGCTGCATGCTTATCCTGAACAGTCAATCTAAATGTTCTAAAGGTAGACGCATAAAGGCAACTAGCCCTTTCAGTTGAGGTCAGCAGTATCAGCCTATAAATGTTTCCCAGTACAGGTTTTCTTTAAAAAGTAAACGAAAACATTTTCAGTTTGAGTTGTAAATCATGTTATTTATTACCAAGTTCGCCCATTGGAAGACACTCACATGAATTACGTGAAGGAACTGCTAAAATACAACTCTATATATAAAAATACCCATAATTAAAATATTTGACAGTAATGAAATTCTGATTGCTCCACATAAGCTGCCACTGGTGGCAATAGGAGGCTACAAAATAAGAGTCGGCGGAATTTTATTGCTTTAATAGCTCTCAATGCTAAACACTCTTTGTTTTAACTATCTTTTGGTCTGATCATCTTCTGAAGCTTTTACTTACAGTATTTATCCACTGATGCTTTTTAAACTCTTTGCATAAACCTGTTTATTAAATAATGCAATTTGTGGATAGTCGTCTTTATGAAAACACAATGCATACTTAAAGTGGTTGTAAATCCCAGTCATGGAATTTAAGCAAAGCACATATACCTGCAGCATTTTACTTGTGTCTCTCCAAAGCTCTAAGGGCATGGGCGTCCGCTCCATAGGGCAGGGGGGGGCGTTTGACCTCCCCTGGAATCGTAACAGAGTGTTTACAATGACACGCCGCCTCCTGCACATTGGTGGGCCAGGGCCGCCTGCGCCGCCGATTGTCACTGCCATCATTCATGTCTGTCAGTGTGTTGCAATGCATACATTTACTCCGCTCCCACGGCCCGCCCCTGTTTGCCGGCGCCAGCAAATATCATCACGCTTCCGCTGCTCCCCATAGTTTACAGCCCCGCCCAACGCCCGTCCTGGCGGCGTGACGTCACTCACGGCGGAAGGGGGGCTGATGGGAAGAGCGTAGAGAGCTGCCTGCTAGAGGAGCCAGCGCTGCCGTGGAGGAACCAACCAGGCCAGCAACAAGTTGAAGTTCATCTTCATTACAATTTCAATCAGACATCAGTCAGTAAGTGTCACTGCAAGTAAGCACTAAACTAAAATTAAATGTGATTATGTGAATGTGATGACTGTGATTTTTTTAATATGCAGCATGGCGGCGGGGGGGAGGGGGGTAAATGTCCTGCACTGGTCATAGTAACTCATGTATTAATGTCCTGCACAGTGCAGGGTGCTGTGTAATGTAAAGGGGTCCAGTGATGCAGGGTGCTGTGTAATGTAAAGGGGTGCAGGGTGCTGTGTAATGTAAAGGGTTCTAGTGATGCAGGGTGCTGTGTAATATAAAGGGGTCCAGTGATGCAGGGTGCTGTGTAATGTAAAGGGGTCCAGTGATGCAGGGTGCTATGTAATGTAAAGGGGTGCAGGTGCTGTGTAATGTAAAGGGTTACAGTGATGCAGGGTGCTGTGTAATGTAAAGGAGTCCAGTGATGCAGGGTGCTGTGTAATGTAAAGGGGTCCAGTGATGCAGGGTGCTGTGTAATGTAAAAGGGTACAGGGTGCTGTGTAATGTAAAGGGTTCCAGTGACGCAGGGTGCTGTGTAATGTAAAGGGGTCCAGTGATGAAGGGTGCTGTGTAATGTAAAGGGGTCCAGTGATGCAGGGTGCTGTGTAATGTAAAGGGGTACAGGGTGCTGTGTAATGTAAAGGGTTCCAGTGATGCAGGGTGCTGTGTAATGTAAAGGGGGCCAGTGATGCAGGGTGCTGTGTAATGAAAAGGGGTCCAGTGATGCAGGGTGCTGTGTAATGTAAAGGTGTCCAGTGGTGCATGGTGCTGTGTAATGTAAAGGGGTTCAGTGATTCAGGGTGCTGTGTAATGTAAAGGGGTCCAGTGATGCAGGGCGCTAAGTAATGTAAAGGGGTCCAGTGTTGCCGGGTGCTGTGTAATGCAAAGGTGTCCAGGGTCCAGTGATGCAGGGTGCTGTGTAACGTAAAGGGGTCCAGTGATGCAGGGTGCTGTGTAATGTAAAGGTGTCCAGTGGTGCATGGTGCTGTGTAATGTAAAAGGGTCCAGTGATTCAGGGTGCTGTGTAATGTAAAGGGGTCCAGTGATGCAGGGTGCTGTGTAATGTAAAGGGGTGCAGGTGCTGCGTAATGTAAAGGGTTTCAGTGATGCAGGGTGCTAAGTAATGTAAAGGGGTCCAGTGGTGCAGGATGCTGTGTAACGTAAAGGGGCCCAGTGATGCAGGGTGCTGTGTAATGTAAAGGTGTCCAGTGGTGCATAGTGCTGTGTAATGTAAAGGGGTCCAGTGATTCAGGGTGCTGTGTAATGTAAAGGGGTCCAGTGATGCAGGGCACTGTGTAATGTAAAGGGTTTAAGTGATGCAGGGTGCTGAGTAATGTAAAGGGGTCAAGTGGTGCAGGGTGCTGTGTAGCGTAAAGGGGTCCAGTGATGCAGGGTGCTGTGTAATGTAAAGGGGTGCAGGTGCTGTGTAATGTAAAGGGTTCCAGTGATGCAGGGTGCTAAGTAATGTAAAGGGGTCCAGTGGTGCAGGGTGCTGTGTAACGTAAAGGGGTCCAGTGATGCAGGGTGCTGTGTAATGTAAAGGTGTCCAGTGGTGCATGGTGCTGTGTAATGTAAAGGGGTCCAGTGATTCAGGGCACTGTGTAATGTAAAGGGGTCCAGTGATGCAGGGTGCTGTGTAATGTAAAGGTGTCCAGTGGTGCATGGTGCTGTGTAATGAAAAGGGGTCCAGTGATTCAGGGTGCTATGTAATGTAAAGGGGTCCAGTGATGCAGGGTGTTGTGTAATGTAAAGGGGGCCAGAGGTGCAGGGTGCTGTGTAATGTAAAGGGGTCCAGTGATGCAGGGTGCTGTGTAATGTAAAGGGGTCCAGAGCTGTGGGGTGCTGTGTAATGTAAAGGGGTCCAGAGCTGGGGGGTGCTGTGTAATGTAAAGGGGTCCAGAGGTGCAGTTGTGGAGAGGGGGTACACAGTAGTGACAAAAAGATATTGAAAGATGCAGGGGGCACAGTGGGGTGTTTTTACATTTTAAAGTGGGGGGCGCTTTTAACCCCCGCTAGCGGTCAAAGAAAGGGTTAAATGCGACTGTGTATTGCCACTGCCGAAGCGCCCCCATCCCCCCAGAAAAAATTTCAGCGGACGCCCATGTCTAAGGGTTGTTTCTTTCTGGTGCTTCGTTCCTCTGTTATCAGCATGAGTCAATTTTGACAAGTTCTCCGACACATGAGATAACATGAGCTAAAAATTAGTGTCGGGGAGGGAGATAAGCACTGAGCTTGTCTATTAAGAATACAGTGCCAAATGTTCCTATGTTCCTCTGCCTAGGTGGAGGGGGGGGGGGGTGTCTGTTTCCTCCAATAAGCTCAAACACAATGTAACTGCAGTCTCCCTGCCCTTCCCTATGTACTGCTGACAGACGAAGAAAGATTTATAACACCATCTGCACGTTGGAAAGGGTGTAGAAAGGGGAAGACTGCAGATATACAAGTAAAATGTATGTTGGAGGATTTGTTTTATCTCTGTGTATCATCTGAGGCTATTCACTTCACCGTGTATATGTAATGCCACGTACACACGGCCATTTTTAATATCATTGAAAAAAACGACGTTTTTCTCGACGTAATTCTTCTCAAGCCTGCCTTGCATACAATCTATCGTTAAAAAAAATGCTCAAGCAAACCTCGGTGACTAGTGATGAGCCGAACACCCCCGGGTTCGGTTCGCACCAGAACCCGCGAACGGACCGAAAGTTCGTACGAACATTAGAACCCTATTAAATACAATGGATGCGAACGTTCGGATTCTAAAGTGCTAATTATAACAACTATTATGCATGTTATTGTCCTAAAAAGGGTTTGGGAACCCGGGTTCTGCACCAGGGGACATGTATCAATGCAAAAAGAAGTTTTAAAAACGGTCGTTTTTCGGGAGCAGTCATTTTAATGATGCATAAAGTGAAAAAAAAAAAGTCAAATATTCCTTTAAATATCGTACCTGGGGGGTGTCTAAAGTATGCCTGTGAAGTGCCACGTGTTTCCCGTGTTTAGAACTGTCCCTGCACAAAATGACACTTCTAAAGGAAAAAAAAGCCATTTAAAACTGCTTGCGGCTTTAATGTAATGTCTGGTCCCGGTAATATGGATGAAAATCTTTAAGAAAAATGGCATAGCTACCCCATGACCCCCCCCCCCTACCCCAGCCCATTACCAGCCCCTTTGGGTCTTGTATGGATATTAAGGGGAACCCCGCACATAAAATAAAAAAGGCCCTATATACTCTGAACAGCCGTATACAGGCGGTGCATACAAGACAGGGACTGTAGGTTTGTTCTTATGTAGAATCTGTTTGTAATTTTGAACAGGTACATTGTTGAAGTGTAGCTCCAGCCCAAAAATCTATTTTTAAACTTTTTGGAAAACATAGGTAAGGGTTATCACCCCTGTAACATTTGTTTTGCTGTCTGTGCCCCTGTTCAGAACATTTCACCTCACTTTCCGTCCCAATGTCAACTGTTTTTGAAATGTGGTGTTTTTCTTGAAACAAGGATTGCTGATAAAGCATCAGTACAGAGGAGACACCTTTCTCCCATATTTATTCTTACAGGAGAGAATTTTCCTTCCTAGGGGTAGATTTCCTCTCACTTCCTGTTGTCTTCTTGCGTTTGCAAGTAGGAGTCGTTTGTAAGTTGGATGTTTGAAAGTAGGGACCTGCCGTATATACTCTGCAGAAATAGGCCCCTTAGTTGTTGGTGTTGGCACAACACTGTAAGCACTCACAGTTACTCTTGGTTGGTGCTGGAACGCCCTGCTGTCAACTATTATATCAGGAATTTTAATTACATATAATTGTTGAACAGTGGTAGTAAAAATTGGGCCTTTGATGGTGGTGCTGGTGCCACAACACTGTAAGCCCTGACAGTTACTCTTGGTGGGTGCAGCAATGGGCCCTGCTGTGAATTATTAGATCAAGAATTGTAATTGCATGCCCCTGTTGAACAGGGGCTGAAAAATTGGGCCTTTCGTGGTGGTGGTGGTGGTGGTGGTGTTGCCACAACACTGTAAGCCCTCAGAGTTACTCTTGGTGGGTGCAGGAATGGGCCCTGCTGTGAATTATTAGATCAAGAATTGTAATTACATGCCCCTTTTGAACAGGGGCTGAAAAATTGGGCCTTTCGTGGTGGTGGTGGTGTTGCCACAACACTGTAAGCCCTCAGAGTTACTCTTGGTGGGTGCAGGAATGGGCCCTGCTGTGAATTATTAGATCAAGAATTGTAATTACATGCCCCTTTTGAACAGGGGCTGAAAAATTGGGCCTTTCGTGGTGGTGGTGGTGGCGTTGCCACAACACTGTAAGCCCTCAGAGTTACTCTTGGTGGGTGCAGCAATGGGCCCTGCTGTGAATTATTAGATCAAGAATTGTAATTGCATGCCCCTGTTGAACAGGGGCTGAAAAATTGGGCCTTAGGCACTGGTGGCACAACACTACAACCCCTCACAGATACGTTACTTGGAGCACAGCAATGAGCCCTGTTGCAAAGTATTGCTTCAAAAATTGTAATGACACGCCCCTGTTAAACAGGGGCTGAAAAATTGGGCCTTAGGCACTGGTGCCACAACACTCCAACCCCTCACAGATACTGTACTTGGAGCACAGCAATGAGCCCTATGGCAAATTATTGCTAAAAAAATTGTAATTACACGCCCCTGTAAAACAGGGGCTGAAAAATTGGGCCTTAGCCACTGGTGGCGGCACCCATAAACAAAAATGATCTTCCAAGCTATCATCATCAATCGTATCATTGAGGACTCGGAGGAGGAGGATAGCCAGTCAACATAACAGCACAGGCACTCAGCATCAGCATCAGTCTTGAAGGGATGTGACATGTTAAAATCAATTAGTCTGTTATATCAGCATCAGGTGTGTGGTAGCTGGTGGTGATCCAAGACTGGTTCATCTTGATGAAAGTCAGTCGATCAACCGAGTCGGTGGACAGGCGCACCCTGTGATCCGTGACAAATCCTCCAGCAGCACTGAATGTGCGTTCCGAAAGAACGCTGGATGCAGGACAGGCCGGTAGCTCAATTGCATACTGTGCAAGCTCTGGCCAGTGATCCATCCTCAAGACCCAGTAAGCCAGAGGATTTTCGGTGGGGAAGGTGTCCAAGTCTGACCTTGCCCCTAGATATTCCTGCACCATGTTTATCAGACGCTGGCGATGGTTGCTGGAACCGATCATACTTTGGGGCTGCGGACTAAAGAATTGTCTGAACGCATCGGTCAGACGGCCACCTTCCCCACCGCTCCTTCTTTGACTGGCCGAAGCCTCAGCAACTCGTTGTCCAGGACCAGGAGTTTGTAACCTCCCAGTCTCTGGGAACGCGTTGCACAGACCTTTCTGCAAGGCCTCCCGGAGTTGTCTCATCCTCTGCTCCCTCTGCGAAGGTAACATAAGGTCCGCAACCTTACCCTTGTACCGTGGATCAAGGAGAGTGGCCAGCCAGTAATGGTCCCTCTCCTTGATCCGAAGAATACGAGGATCCTTCCGCAGACTTTGCAGGATCAGGGAGGCCATGCAGCGTAGGTTTGCTGAGGCATTCGCTCCGGAGTCCTCTGGGTCACTAAGGACGACATGATCCGCAGCCACCTCCTCCCAGCCACGTACAAGTCCACTGGTTTCTTGGGACTGTAAATCATCCCTAAAAGACTGCTGCTGATGATGCTGAGTGCCAGCCTCCACCTCCATGCTGACACAATCCTCCTCCTCCTCCTCCTCCTCCTCCTCTTCCTCTTCCTGTGCGATGGGTGGGACAGAAGGAACACTGTCTGGGTAAAGGGGGCCTTGAGAGGCAAGGAAGTCCTCCTCTTCCTGCCTCTGTTCTGCCTCAAGTGCCCTGTCCATTATTCCACGCAGCGTGTGCTCCAACAGGTGGACAAGAGGTACAGTGTCACTGATGCATGCACTGTCACTGCTCACCATCCTCGTGGCCTCCTCAAATGGTGCCAGGACAGTGCATGCATCCCTGATCATGCCCCACTGGCGTGGAGAAAAAAAAACAAGCTCCCCTGACCCTGTCCTGGTGCCGTAGTCGCACAGGTACTCATTGATGGCCCTCTGCTGCGTGTGCAGCCGCTGCAGCATGGCCAAAGTTGAGTTCCACCTGGTGGGCATGTCACATATAAGGCGGTTCTTGGGCAGGTTCAACTCCTTTTGCAGCTCAGCCAGGCGAGCACTGGCATTATAAGATCTGCGGAAATGCACACAGACTTTCCTGGCCTGCCTCAGGACATCCTGTAAGCCCGGGTACCTGCCCAAGAACCGCTGCACCACCAGGTTAAGGACGTGAGCCACACAGGGCACATGGGTCAGTTGTCCCTGTCGGAGGGCGGAGAGGAGGTTGGTGCCATTGTCGCAAACCACCATTCCTGGCTTAAGCTGGCGTGGCGTCAACCACCTCTCGGCCTGCCCCTGCAGAGCAGACAGGACCTCTGCCCCAGTGTGGCTTCTGTCCCCCAAACACACCAGCGCAAGCACGGCATGGCATCTTTTTGCCTGCGTACTTGCGTAGCCCCGTGAACGGCTACGGAGCACCGCTGGTTCATAGGACAAACCACAGGAAGAGGCCATGGAGGAAGAAGAAGAGGAGGGGGTGGAGGAGAGAGGTGTGTCACAACCAGTAGTAGCATTTTGGAGGCGTGGCGGTGGAACAACCTCCAACACTACTGCACCTTGTCCTGCATCCTTCCCAGCTGCCAAAAGAGTGACCCAATGGGCCGTGAAAGAAAGGTAACGTCCCTGTCCATGCCTGCTGGACCATGAGTCAGCGGTAATATGCACCTTACCGCTGACCGCCCTGTCCAGCGAGGCCAAGACATTGCCTTCCACATGCCGGTAGAGAGCCGGAATAGCCTTCCGTGAGAAAAAGTGGCGTTTGGGAACCTGCCACTGAGGAACCGCACATTGCACAAACTCACGGAAGGGGGCCGAGTCTACCAACTGAAAAGGCAGCAGTTGAAGCGCTAGCAATTTAGCCAAGCTAGCATTCAACCGCTGGGCATGTGGATGGCTGGGAGTGAACTTCTTTAGACGGTCCAGCAGCTGGGGCAGGGAAATTTGCCTGCTAGAATCGGACGTCGGTGTACTGCTAGCAGAGTGGCCGCAAGTACTTGGCTGTGACACACCTAATTCTACACCTTCATTCCTCTCAGTGCATGTTTCAGAGAGGACTGAAGTTATAGTGGGGTTGGAGATCCCAGCTGATGCGGTGCAAGGAGAGGTCCGCTTTGTTCTTTGGTGTGGGTCTTTGAGGTAGGCTTGCCAACGAGCTGCATGGCAGGTCAACATATGTCTGGTCAGGCATGTGGTACCCAAGCGGCTGATGTTTTGGCCACGCGATATACGCTTGAGACATATGTTGCAAACAGCAGCTGTGCGATCTGATGCACTAGCCTCAAAAAAGGCCCACACCAAAGAACTTTTTGAATGACGGGCAGAGGCAGCGCCCTGCACAGGCGGAGCTCTGCGGTGTGATTCCGTCTGTGTACTGCCCTTACGCTGGCCACCAAAGGGCATCCTGCCTCGTTGGAGATGTGCCTCCTCCTCATCCTCCTCCTCCTCCTCTCTCCTATTAGGCACCCACGTGGAGTCAGTGACCTCATCATCCCCTCCCTCCTCATCACTGGAGCCAATCTGGCAGTATGCTGCAGCTGCTGGAACATGACTGCCAGATTGGTGTCCTTCTTGAGCATCCCCTCTGTCTGCTCTCACGCTACTGCCTTCCTGTAGCTGGGTTTCATCATCAGACCCTTCGAAACGCTGGGCATCCTCCTGGAGCATGTACCCAACACTGTGCTCAAACAGTTTGGGGGACTCCTCAGGAGGAGGACATGGTGGGTCTAGGGAAGAAGTGACTGATGATGAGTCTGACATTGATACCAGGGAAGAGGATGCTTTGGCAGCTGCTTTGCCAGTACCCTGAGCCTGGGTGAGAGAGGATGAGGAGGAGGAGGAGGGCTTGGTCATCCACTCTACCAAGTCTTCGGTATGATGTGGCTCAACATGTCCAGCTGCCGAAAAGAAGGACAAGCGTGTCCCATGGCCATGTGCTGATGACAATGCACCGCGTCCACGACCAGCACTGTTGCCCCCAGACACAGAGCCTGCTTGCCCTCTTTTATTGCCTCCTGACTGTCTGCCTCTCCTTGTTTGCCTTCCAGACATTCTAATAGATGGCCTGCAGGGAGATGGGAAAAAAGCAATAAGGGCTACCTTCAGGTGTCCTTCTCTGTCCCTTTACTTAAGGATTTCTAAATATGGTTGAGGATTATTGCTTTTGCACAGAATAGCACAACGACAATTTCCCTGACTGTCCAAAAAACAAGGATTTCAAAGATGGTTGATGAGGAATGCTTTGGCACACTATAGCACAAGGAGAATTCCCCTCACTTTCCTTCTTTGTCCCTAGAAACAAGGACTGGCACAGTGAAAGAAACTGACACTCTCCCTACCTACAGTTTTCTGTCCCTAGAAAAAATGTTTTTTTAAAGCACACTATAGCACAAGGAGAATTCCCCTCACTTTCCTTCTTTGTCCCTAGAAACAAGGACTGGCACAGTGAAAGAAACTGACACTCTCCCTACCTACAGTTTTCTGTCCCTAGAAAAAATGTTTTTTTAAAGCACACTATAGCACAAGGAGCATTCCCCTCACTTTCCTTCTTTGTCCCTAGAAACAAGGACTGGCACAGTGAAAGAAACTGACACTCTCCCTACCTACAGTTTTCTGTCCCTAGAAAAAATGTTTTTTTAAAGCACACTATAGCACAAGGAGAAATCCCCTCACTTTCCTTCTTTGTCCCTAGAAACAAGGACTGGCACAATGAAAGAAACTGACACTCTCCCTACCTACAGTTTTCTGTCCCTAGAAAAAATGTTTTTTTAAAGCACACTATAGCACAAGGAGAAATCCCCTCACTTTCCTTCTTTGTCCCTAGAAACAAGGACTGGCACAGTGAAAGAAACTGACACTCTCCCTACCTACAGTTTTCTGTCCCTAGAAAAAATGTTTTTTTAAAGCACACTATAGCACAAGGAGAATTCCCCTCACTTTCCTTCTTTGTCCCTAGAAACAAGGACTGGCACAGTGAAAGAAACTGACACTCTCCCTACCTACAGTTTTCTGTCCCTAGAAAAAATGTTTTTTTAAAGCACACTATAGCACAAGGAGAAATCCCCTCACTTTCCTTCTTTGTCCCTAGAAACAAGGACTGGCACAGTGAAAGAAACTGACACTCTCCCTACCTACAGTTTTCTGTCCCTAGAAAAAATGTTTTTTTAAAGCACACTATAGCACAAGGAGAAATCCCCTCACTTTCCTTCTTTGTCCCTAGAAACAAGGACTGGCACAGTGAAAGAAACTGACACTCTCCCTACCTACAGTTTTCTGTCCCTAGAAAAAATGTTTTTTTAAAGCACACTATAGCACAAGGAGAAATCCCCTCACTTTCCTTCTTTGTCCCTAGAAACAAGGACTGGCACAGTGAAAGAAACTGACACTCTCCCTACCTACAGTTTTCTGTCCCTAGAAAAAATGTTTTTTTAAAGCACACTATAGCACAAGGAGAAATCCCCTCACTTTCCTTCTTTGTCCCTAGAAACAAGGACTGGCACAGTGAAAGAAACTGACACTCTCCCTACCTACAGTTTTCTGTCCCTAGAAAAAATGTTTTTTTAAAGCACACTATAGCACAAGGAGAAATCCCCTCACTTTCCTTCTTTGTCCCTAGAAACAAGGACTGGCACAGTGAAAGAAACTGACACTCTCCCTACCTACAGTTTTCTGTCCCTAGAAATTTTTTTTTTTAAAGCACACTATAGCACAAGGAGAAATCCCCTCACTTTCCTTCTTTGTCCCTAGAAACAAGGACTGGCACAGTGAAAGAAACTGACACTCTCCCTACCTACAGTTTTCTGTCCCTAGAAAAAATGTTTTTTTAAAGCACACTATAGCACAAGGAGAAATCCCCTCACTTTCCTTCTTTGTCCCTAGAAACAAGGACTGGCACAGTGAAAGAAACTGACACTCTCCCTACCTACAGTTTTCTGTCCCTAGAAAAAATGTTTTTTTTAAAGCACACTATAGCACAAGGAGAATTCCCCTCACTTTCCTTCTTTGTCCCTAGAAACAAGGACTGACACAGTGAAAGAAACTGACACTCTCCCTACCTACAGTTTTCTGTCCCTAGAAAAAATGTTTTTTTAAAGCACACTATAGCACAAGGAGAAATCCCCTCACTTTCCTTCTTTGTCCCTAGAAACAAGGACTGGCACAGTGAAAGAAACTGACACTCTCCCTACCTACAGTTTTCTGTCCCTAGAAAAAATGTTTTTTTAAAGCACACTATAGCACAAGGAGAATTCCCCTCACTTTCCTTCTTTGTCCCTAGAAACAAGGACTGGCACAGTGAAAGAAACTGACACTCTCCCTACCTACAGTTTTCTGTCCCTAGAAAAAATGTTTTTTTTAAAGCACACTATAGCACAAGGAGAAATTCCCTCACTTTCCTTCTTTGTCCCTAGAAACAAGGACTGGCACAGTGAAAGAAACTGACACTCTCCCTACCTACAGTTTTCTGTCCCTAGAAAAAATGTTTTTTTAAAGCACACTATAGCACAAGGAGAAATCCCCTCACTTTCCTTCTTTGTCCCTAGAAACAAGGACTCGCACAGTAAAACACACTGACACTCTCCCTACCTATCCTTCTCTTTCCCTAAACTAAAGGAATCCAGGTTAAGCAAGAAAGAAATAAATGTCACTGTCCCTGCCTATGCTTGTCTTTCCCTGCTCCGGAACACACTACACTAGGCCGCCGTGCTGGCGGCCTTTTATAGTGTGGGGCGTGTACTAAACACCCTCAGCAATAATTGGCCACAGGCATCCTGCCTGTGGCCAATCATTGCTCTCCTCGCTGCCGGCGCTGTGATTGGCCAAGCATGCGGGGTCACAGTGCATGCTTGGCCAATCACAGCGCCTGGATGACACTGCGATGGCGTAGTGCATTGTGGGCCATTCGCGTCACTCGAATTTGGCGCGAACGGCCCAAATCGTTCGATCTTCGTCGAACGATCGAACAGCCGATGTTCGAGACGAACGTATGTTCGACTCGAACACGAAGCTCATCCCTATCGGTGACGTACAACACATACGACAACACGTACGACAGCACTATAAAGGGGAAGTTCCATTCGGATGGCGCCACCCTTTGGGCTGCTTTTGCTGATTTCGTGTTACCGCGTGTTAGTAAAAGTTTGGTGTTAGCCAATTCGCGCTTTTCAGTCCTTTATAGCATGACGAATGTGCTATCTCCATTATGAACGCTAGTTTTACCAGAACGAGCGCTCCCGTCTCATAACTTGCTTCTGAGCATGTGCACTTTTTTCGCGCCGTTAAAGCGTACACAAGGCCGTTTTTCACGACGAGAAAAACGACAACGTGAAAAACAATGAGAGAAAAAAGAGCAGGTTCTAAATTTTTAATACCCATTTTCCTCTTCGAGAAAAATGCTCTGGAGCCTACACACGACCGTTTTTCACGACCAATTTAAAAAATTGCATTTTTCTCATCATGAAAAACGGTCGTGTGTATGCGGCATAAGGGTTTAAATCCACTTTAAGTGTTAGGGCTTGACCAAAAAAATTAAGTAACTAATACTGGCAATACATAGATCTCCAATTTATACATAACATTACTTTTTTTTTTATGTTTTAAATAGGTTTCCTTGGAACCCTGGTTGAAGTCATTGCTATATCTTTGGAGAGGTCTGTTTTTTCCTTGTTAGAGAATAGCCATTGTCATTCTGTGATGTTCTTGAAAATGTCACTCTGGTATCCATCTGTCAAACCTTCAAACTGATGACACCCCTCTCCTAACAGCTCAAGTTCCACACCTTTGTAAGAATACTATTTATAATTCCATTCTGTATTGTGAATAATTGAGCCAAAGATATTTCTAAGAATAATTGTGAATAAGTACACTACATGTGGCATACACTATATTACCAAAAGTATTGGGACGCCTGCCTTTACACGCACATAAACTTAAATGGCATCCCAGTCTTAGTCCGTAGGGTTCAATATTGATTTGGCCTACCCTTTGCAGCTATAACAGCTTCAACTCTTCTGGGAAAGGTTGTCCACAAGGTTTAGGAATGTGTCTATGAAAATGTTTGACCACTCTTCTAGAAGCGCATTTGTGATGTGGACGAGAAGGCCTGGCTCGCAGTCTCTGCTCTACTTCATCCCAAAGGTGTTCTATCGGGTTGAGGTCAGGACTCTGTTCAGACCAGTCAAGTTCCTCCACCCCAAACTCACTCATCCATGTCTTTATAGACTTTGCTTTGTGTATTGGTGCACAGCCATGTTGGAACAGGAAGGGGCAATCCCCAAACCAAATTGTTCCCACAATGTTGGGAGCATGAATTTGTCCAAAATGTCTTGGTATACTGACGCTTATTAGAGTTCCCTTCACTGGAACTAAAGGGCCTAGCCCAACCCCTGAAAAACAACCCCACATTATAATCCCCCCTTCACCAAATGATTTGTACCAGTGCACAAAGCAAGGTCCATAAAGACATGGATGAGCGAGTTTGGGGTAGAGGAACTTGACTGGCCTGCACAGAGTCCTGTCAAGTGCAGTTAGTACAGAGCTTAGTAAATGAGGGGGATCTCTGCTGACTTCCATCATTCAACCTTGTGCAAGCAAAAAAGCATTTTATTTTAATTTTCCTTACATGTGATTGGGTATTTTTTGTAAAATGAAGCTTTACCTCATTTACTAAGCTCTGGAGCAACTTGCAAATTGCACAGTCTATTTGCAGAACTATAGGCACAACTTTGTTTTTCCATTTTGGATAGAATAAGGGAGGGTTATAACCCCCTGTCAGTTTTTTTTTCCCATCTGTGTCCCTTTGGAAGATTTCCTCTCTATTACTTTTCTGAGGACAATCCAAAATTTGGGATTTTCTTTTACTTTCCATAATAATGGTAAACAGGACAAACATAGAGAGATTCGCCATCTCCCTAATGGGGGCACAGACAACAATAAAAACCTGGCAGGTGATCTAATCCACCTCCACTCTATCCAAAACAAAAAATATATAATTTTACTTTAGTTATACCTATATATAACCCAATAATTTCCATATAAGAGTTTCTATTCTTTACTGATGAGAGAACTGATCCAAAAGGCAGAGACTACTCAAAATTGGCAAAATTGGCGGTATTTACTGACAGTTTTAAAACATTTTGCGGTAAATTCCCAAAATACGGTATAGTGACTTGACAGTTGCAGGATCTCATGGGATATTTAGAGAAAATGTGTCCAGAGACCTATATATCACATGTGATCTGGTTCTGTGAATGGAGCCCACTGTCTTAAAAACATTATTTTATCCTTTATGTAATCTATAGACCAAAGATACAATAAAATGAAAAAATGGCTTTCTGTACTTTGACCAGTTAGTTATAAAACAAGTGCTCTCGTCAATAAAAAGGACTGTTTAGGGTTACCTAAGCATTGCTAAGGAGTTTTCTACATTTTGTTATTTTTTTCCTTGCAATGTTTCTTTATCTGACATCATATGCACATCAAAGGTCACTCTGCTATGAATGAATGGAGGAGTTACAATGAGGCAACAATAGCATTGTTTTATTGTATCTCTTCTTGACACTGAGGCTTCATTCACACTTTACGGGAAAGAGTGTTCCCGTACATTCTTAATGTGTTACTGCTAGGGTTGAGCGGACCCGAACTGTAAAGTTCGGGTCCGTACCAAACTTTGGGGTTTTTGGGTCCTGGACCCGAACCCGAACAATTGACTGTATGTTCGGGTTCGGGTCCGGTGTTCGGCAATATGCATGTAAAGTCGCGCTTGTTTCCCGTGCTTAGAACTGTCCCTGCACAAAATGTAATTTCTGAAGGAAAAAAAGGCATTTAAAACTCACTCGCGGCTATAATGAATTGTCGGCTCCCGGCAATACATAGAAAAGTCATTGATAAAAAAAAAAGCGTGGGGGTCCCCCCAAATTCAATTACCAGGCCCTTCAGGTCTGGTATGGATATTAAGGGGAACCCTGCCGCAAATTAAAAAAAAATATGTGGAGTTCCCCCAAATATCCATACCAGGCCCTTCAGGTCTGGTATGGATTTTAAGGGGAACTCCACCCCAAATTTTTTAAAAAATGGCGTGGAATCCCCCTAAAAATCCACACCAGACCCTTTATCCGAGCACGCAACCTGGCAGGCCGCAGGAAAAGAGGGGGGACGAGAGAGCGCCCCCCTCCTGAACCGTACCAGGCCACATGCCCTCAACATGGGGAGGATGTCCCCATGTTGATGGGGACAAGGGCCTCATCCCCACAACCCTTGTCCGGTGGTTGTGGGGGTCTGCGGGCAAGGGTTGTGGGGATGAGGCCCTTGTCCCCATCAACATGGGGTTCAGGAGGGGGGGGCCTGGTATGGATATTTGGGGGAACCGCACGCATTTTTTTTTAATTTGCGGCAGGGTTCCCCTTAATATCCATACCAGACCTGAAGGGCCTGGTAATTGAATTTGGGGGAACCCCCACGCTTTTTTATTTTTTTTTATCAATGACTTTTCTATGTTTTGCCGGGAGCCGACAATTCATTATAGCCGCGAGTGAGTTTTAAATGACTTTTTTTCCTTCAGAAATGACACTTTGTGCAGGGACAATTCTAAGTACGGGAAACAAGCACGAATAGTCCTCAGAAGTTCGGGTCCCCATTGACTTCAATGGGGTTCGGGTTCGGGATCAAGTTCGGGTCAAGTTCGGTCCCAAACTCAAACTTTTTTCCGAAGTTTGACCGAACCCGAACATCCAGGTGTCCGCTCAACTCTAGTTACTGAGGGTCGCGCATAGGTCAACCTATTCACTTGAATGGGCTGCCCTATGCCTGACTGTTGCCTTATGGGTTTATGTGAAATCTCCATTAACAGCTGTAAATAAAATTGCAATTAGATATATATATTTCAGGTAGAAGGAAATATATTTAAAGTATTGAGTGCTGTGTATTTCTTACGTTAATTAGCTACAACTTCAAAGGGTGGCCTTTTGTTTTCCTGTTTTGTTTTCACATGGGCCGTAAACAAAAGCCTGCTGTGACTCATGCAATCAGGCTGTGCCCAATATACATTTACTAGGTACAGTGACCAATTAGGGAGAATTATATTAGCCACTAGGGATGAGCCGAACACCCCCCCAGTTCGGTTTGCACCAGAACCTGTGAACGGACCGAAAGTTTGTGCAAACTTTAGAACCCTATTAAAGTCTATGGGACTCGAACGTTCAAAATCAAAAGTGCTAATTTTAAAGGCTAATATGCAAGCTATTGTCCTAAAAAGGGTTTGGGGACCCGGGTCCTGCCCCAGGGGACATGTATCAATGCAAAAATAAGTTTTAAAAACGTCCGTTTTCTCGGGAGCAGTGATTTTAATGATGTATAAAGTGAAAAAAAAAGGTGAAATATTCCTTTAAATATCGTACCTGGGGGGTGTCTATATTATGCCTGTGAAGTGCCACATGTTTCCCGTGTTTAGAACTGTCCCTGCACAAAATGACATTTCTAAAGGAAAAAAAGTCATTTAAAACTGCTTGCGGCTTTAATGTAATGTCTGGTCCCGGCAATATGGATGAAAATCATTGAGAAAAATGGCATGGGTACCCCACCCCCCCAAAGCCCATTACCAGCCCCTTTGGGTCTTGTATAGATTTAGGTGCACACTGTGCAAAGGACACTAAAGCAAAATACTGCAGCTCCCTGCCTGTATTTGTATCAGAACACCAGCAATTGTATTGAGGTAAGCTTTAGGTGCACACTGTGCAAAGGACACTAAAGCAAAATACTGCAGCTCCCTGCCTGTATTTGTATCAGAACACCAGCAATTGTATTCAGGTAAGCTTTTGGTGCACACTGTGCAAAGGACACTAAAGCAAAACACTGCAGTTCCCTGCCTGTATTTGTATCAGAACACCAGCAATTTTATTGAGGTAAGCTTTAGGTGCACACTGTGCAAGGGACACTAATGCAAAATACTGCAGCTCCCTGCCTGTATTTGTATCAGAACACCAGCAATTGTATTCAGGTAAGCTTTTGCTGCACACTGTGCAAAGGACACTAAATCAAAATACTGCAGCTCCCTGCCTGTATTTGTATCAGAACACCAGCAATTGTATTGAGGTAAGCTTTAGGTTCACACTGTGCAAAGGACACTAATGCAAAATACTGCAGCTCCCTGCCTGTATTTGTATCAGAACACCAGCAAATGTATTCAGGTAAGCTTTTGGTGCACACTGTGCAAAGGACACTAAAGCAAAATACTGCAGCTCCCTGCCTGTATTTTTATCAGAACACCAGCAATTGTATTGAGGTAAGCTTTAGGTGCACACTGTGCAAAGGACACTAAAGAAAAATACTGCAGCTCCCTGCCTGTATTTGTATCAGAACACCAGCAATTGTATTCAGGTAAGCTTTTGGTGCACACTGTGCAAAGGACACAATACACTAAGTGAAACACTGCAGCTAGCACAATCACCTGCCTGCCTGTCAGTATAGAGAATAACAGGAACGGATCTAGCTAAAATGAATATAGTGTGTAAATATATATACAACACCTAGGATGCATATATATCCTCTACACACTGTAACTGCAGCTAACTGACTCGCCTGACTGCTCTATCTAACACAAATCAAATTACACTGTCTCTCTCTCTGTCTCTTTCCTTTAACCAACGCCGCAACACACTACACAAGGCCGCCAAGCCGGCGGCCTTATATATTGTGGGGCTTGTACCTACTCCTCTGAGCCATGATTGGCCAAAGCCACCCTGGCTTTGGCCAGTTACGGCTCTCTGTACTTACGGCGCTGTGATTGGCTAAGCATGCAGGTCATAGTGCATGCTTGGCCAATCATCAGCCAGCAATACACTGCGATGCCACAGTGAATTAAGGGCCATGACGCGCCACTCGAATTTGGCGCGAACGGCATATAATGTTCGAAATTCGGCGAACAGCCGAACAGGCGATGTTCGAGTCGAACATGGGTTTGACTCGAACTCAAAGCTCATTCCTATTAGCCACCTTACAGAAAGGAGGGGGGATATATAATGCTTTTGTGAGCAAGCTAAGCTCTCTTGCTTTGGTGTGGGAACAGACAGCAGCCACGATGGGCTGACCTGAAGTTAACAGGTAATCTAACTCTATACTTGTATCTTATATAGTATTGTAAATATGGGCGTTGTGGGTAATTTGTAAATACCATGTAAGCCAGGGGACCTACACTGTACATTGTGCTGTAAATACTGTTTGGTGTGTAATTTGTATATATTATGTAACCCTATCAATAAATGTGTATTGCGGATAGAACTACCTCTTTTTGTACAAGATCTCTCAGATCAACAAATGGCGACCACGAAGGGACAGACAAATTTGGTGGTCTCTTTCAGCAATATCTCAAGGGGTTGCAATATCTAAAAAAAAAGGCACACTATGAAAGGGTTTTTCATTTGAATGCTAAAAATGAACACTGGGTGCTCTATGGGCTCAATAAAGGAAAGGGGCTATAAGAAATAGCTGTGTTGTACAGTGTGGAATCAATAGGGAGACTACTGTTAGTATACTGAGGAGCACATAACTTATGTCAAAAGCTAAATATAATATAGAATTTGTACATGAAGAGTCCAGATGCATTAGAAGGCAAGGAAAAGAGCTGTTGCCCAGGGTTTCTATGCATGAAAATTCAGTCTATTTAAAAAAGATGGCTAGGGAGGACAGACAGTCTTTAGAAAATGTGCTACTTGTAGCTAACAATATTGGCAAACTATTGCCAGGAGTGCACATACAGTAACATTGCATGCAGACAATGTCTTGCAACAATGTAAATTGCTGGGAGTTGCCAACTCCAGAGATCAGGTTAAAGTTTTACTATTAACAGTTAACTTAAACACATGGTCTTCCCTACCAGACCATGTTAAAGAAGGAAGAGCAGATTACAATGAAACGGTAGATGAATTGTTAAAAATATTATATCCCTTTGACCTAGGCTTAATAGCAAGGTATAGAACAAAACAGGAAAATAATGAGAATCCACTTCTTTATGCAAACAGGCTATGGTTAGCTTATTATGTAGGCAAACAGAGAAACGGACACAGACAGGACCCAGAGTACAAAACTCTCCTAATATCTAATGCCCATACAAAATTTAAAATTAAATGTGGATTTTTTTATAAATCCTCTTACAGATTCATATCAATATATCATGGACTGCACACACAAGCATTTTCATGTAGTCAGAAGGTCTAATTCAAGTCATACTAAAGGAGAATTTGTCACCTTTTCAAACAGAAAAAGGCACCATTACAATTACAATGCCTCCAAAGATAAGATCTATAGGCATGGCTCTGCAGTTAGGAGCCAGAGGCAAATAGCCTCATGCTCCTCTTTGAATGTAAATTCCATGGAAAGCGATCTCAGATTACAGCACAGGAGATCTGTTCTGAAAGAACCTAAATTAATTACCATATTTACCTATCTTGAAAAGGAGATTGAACTACTGAAGTCGCATATTCATGTCCTCGCAGGCAGTGAGAGGCACACCACACCACAAGCCCGTACCCTCCTGAGTAAAGAGGTTGAGCGGTGTTAGTTTTGGGCCTTGTCTGCGGCCAGAGTCAAAGTCCTCCCAAGAATGATCTCACCTCTACTTTAAATAGATGTGAGTCCTCGTTTTCCCCAGGAATGTGAATGTCCACACTAGCTGAAAGTCCAACTCAACATTTATTTCACACAGGATAATAAACAGCCTCTTTGAGAGCAGACAGGTTGGAGCAAAGACACAGGACAGCTTAGATGTGGAGGAGGTCCAGGCACAAACGTAGTTTAACTTTTTAGACTGTTTAGGTTTCTTAAACAGCTTTGGCGCACGATCTCTGCCACAGACCGTGAGGTTGGTCTCTGCCACAGACCGGGTGAATAAAGTCACTGCCACTGACTTGAAGCGTAGGGTCACTGCCACTGACCTGGTGAATAGGGCCTTGCCCTATGAAGTCACTGCCACTGACTTGAAGCGAGTAGGGTCACTGCCACTGACCTGAACGAGTAGGGTCACTGCCACTGACCTGATGAACTTCCTTCTTAAAGTATTTGGCCCATGTCAAGGAGAAGAACATCCCTCCGGAGAGTTACCAGAGGCCCTCACCGTTACCACGACTCTGCGCTGGGTCTTCGGAAAGGGTTACCTCCCTGGCCTCCTCATCTCAGATACAGGTCCCCTCACAAGGCGGCACCCTGGGAGTCCTCGATCCCCAGTGGACCCCAGCCGAAGGTCGCTGGGCCCCGGGCTTTCAAAATAGTACCTCACCCCAGACTGAAGGTGTCTGGGATGGAACAGGAACTCCACCTCCGGGCCTAAGGCACCCGGAGACGACCCTCCTCACGCCCAGGCCGAAGGTGCCTGGGCGCGGATGAACCACACACACCCAGGCTGAAGGTGCCTGGGCGTGGACAAACCCCAATGGAAGATGTCCGCCCCCTTTTATACCCTCTCCCGACAGGCACAGCAGGTTTCCCACCCCGCCGTGCTACTGCCAAGAGGGGACACAAAAAGGCGCAGCCCTGGATTGGTGGTTCAACCCTGGCCCATGGTGACAGCGCCACCCGTAGGCCACAGGGAACTGTGCACCAACACTATCTCCCATTAACAAAAATGGTCCATTAACCCTAACAATCAATGTGTCTGAGCCTAATTACCACTCAGACACTACACTTAAATTGAACACCCCGCTACATTCATAATTGGGAAAATACCAATAAAATTATGGAAACATCACAACAAGTTTCTATGGTAAAATATGAAGCATGCCATGCAGATGTGGTTCAGTGTAGGAAAGAACTGAAAGAAATAAAACAATCTTTGGATCGAATTGTTAAGGTCCCACAGAAAACCGTCTGTTCCATTCAAACAGAAAATGGTGGGTTATGTGTATTCTATGAGGTCTAATGGCTGTGATGTTTTTTTTTTTTTTTTTCTGGTGGGCTGCCCTACATACTACGGACCTCTGGAAGTTGCCCTACATATTCTGACCTATGGACACTGTTCTACATACCACTGACCTTTGTACACTCCAATACATTCTAATGACCTCTTTACACTACCCCACATACTACTGACTTCTGTACACTACCCTACCTACATTACCTATTTAACATTACTGCATTCTCCCCTATTTAAGTCATCACAGACTCTATTTAACCACACCCACTTTAAGCCATACCCAATATTTATCGTAATATCGAACGCCACATTTTTTCTAGATTCCCGTTGAATCACACCCACAAATGAATGCCCCACCCCTAATTATAGCAATGCCCTGCCTACACTGGCTTTCTGGACATACATAAAAAAAAAATCCCTAAATTTTATTTTTTTATGTTGGCAACTATGTAAGGTCCCATACAGACTTGCATTTCGCTGCTCTGCCTCAACTGCTCTCCTGTGATTGGAGTGCAATACCCAACAGCCACGTTTAGTAAAGTAAGACTTTAGGATCCTTTTATAATTTCTGTGCAGATCCTAAAAATACCAACAGCAGCAATTTTCTTGTTTGGTCCTTACAGCTAATTGTGAATCACCCTTTTGCTGTGACATAAAGAGTCTATGTCAGCTCCCATACTGGGTAATTTCTCCCATTTACATCACTCAAACATATCAGATGTCACTCATCTCATATGGTCACTGTAATTATAATTTCACCATCCATTAGCAGAAAAAATATTACCTGTGCTACAGACAATGCCACATTCATTCAATGTAAAAGCTGCTGAGTAAATAAAATTCTCAATATAATTACTGTACTCTGTGATAATTAGCGATCTTTAGACTATGTATAGTCTCACAACAAAAACAAAAATGGTTAAGTATAATAACAGGTACAGTATTTATTATCCAGAGTGATTTCAGTTTAGGATTTTACAGGTAATATGAGTTTTTGTCTTCAGTTTGGAGCATCACATCTAGGGAAATGCTGTATTTATTGGCGTATAACACTCACTTTTTTACCCTGAAAATAGAGGGTAAACTGTGCCTGCGTGTTATACGCAGGGGGCTGTGGAAAGTTTTTTTCCTGAAACTTCCCTCTTAAAGTTAGGGTGTGTGTTATACGCATGTGCGTGTTATACGCCGATAAATACGGTAAGTCAAATAAAGGTAAACACATTTCTTCTATCTTTAAAGCAATGGTAATGTTCAAGTAACGTTGCTCATAACAGGCAATTCTAGTTTAGTAGACTGTAGCTAGATTAGGTAGAGGGTATGTGAACACTATCTGTGAACCTCATTTATTTGCCCCCTTTTGGTCTGCAAAATATAACATTAAAAAGTGTTTTGTCATATTTTTCTAATACGTGCAGAGAAATACCTGCTGATCATGCCAGAAATTCCATGCTTCCCCATGTCCTAAGGCAGCTAAAGCAATGTAATCAGCCTTGCCTATTTCACCTCTGTAAATTACAGAACTCACCCCTCTAAGTTATGGAGATGAGGCAGAGGTGGTGTGTAGTGATGACACATTTCCTGTTCTAGATGACAACGCTACTCCTGCATAGATACAGCACAGTGAGTGAGCGTTGTCGTCCTAAGACAGGAAAAGTGTTACTGGCACCATCATATGTTAAAATTTGCAAGGTGCATTGAGGATCCATTCACAATGAATAGCACCATGGTGCACCATAGTTCATGTATTACCATACTTTGGGGTAAAATGCACCTTTACTGTGCGTTACTACAACCCAAATATGTAAAGCTACCCTAAAGCAAACCTGTGCTTTGCCCATTTAGGGAGCAGCAACAGATTTGCTTTAATCCCTCACCCCCCTTCTGTTTCCCTTCTCTCCATTTAGCACTTATGGGTATGGAAGAGCACTCACTCCATGTGGTAGCTTTGGGCCAATTAGTCGCACTTAGTCACACAATGAGTCCATATACCTGACTAAGGTCCATTTCACACTTGTGATCATAAATTATAAAATAGAAATGGAGAAATGGCTCTGACTAATTAAATCGGTAAGTATGTAAGCAAGTTGAAAAATGTGTGGGCAGCTAGTTATCCAGTAGCCGGCCCAGGCTGGGAAAAGGGTTAAACATTTTTGACTCAGTTCCCAAGCTTTTGGTTCTGGCCGTCCCACCTGTGCTATTAAAAAGGGGACATCTAAGATCTAAGGGATCCATAGAAGGGGAATGTAAGTACAGGTGTTTTGCAGACTCACCTACGGGAGCAAGTGTGGCACTGAAGAAACTGGGGATCACAGACAGCAACGCAGCCATGGACAATGCCATTTTGGATTCTTACCTCATGGAGGTATGCTTGGGCCGCTTCGCTATCTTAGTTAGGATCACGGACAGGACAATTTTCTTTTATACTGTCATGTTCTTTACTGTAAGAGCAGCAAGGATGTGGAATTCCCTTCCACATGCGGTGGTCTCAACGGGGAGCATCGATAGTTTAAAAAACTATTAGATAAGCATCTGAACGACCACAACATACAGGAATATACAATGTAATACTGACATATAATAACACAAATAGGTTAGACTTCATGGACTTGTGTCTTTTTTTAACCTCACCTACTATGTAACTATGTTGGATTTTTACAGTAAAGTTTATATTATCCATCATGAGTCTGGTCTGAAGTTATTCAAAGGGGTGCATGTTGGTTCTGGTGTATTCCAAAGAACCTGGGTCTGTAAAGCACTATGGAGTATGAAGTAACACTACTACAAAAGATTAACTCAGCAAGGCAAGAAGAGGAGATTAGTTGCTGTGGGTAACCAAGTAAAGGAACAAACTACAAGCAACCAGTCGTTAAGCACGGTACCTGGTAAGGTGACAGGTCCTCCAATAGCGAGGGGGTCGATGTTCTGCCTCCCTCCCTAGTGGTCAGTATCCAGTGACCCAAACTTGAATTATGGAGATCTATGGCCTGGTCACGAGGTACGAGAAGGAAATATTTAAGCACACATGGGAATGAGGTGACTGGTACGCTGGACTGGTGACGTGGGTGCATGCTCAGCATATCCCTCCTAATGCAAACATACAAGTTATAGTGTGTAGGGACATGGGACAAGTCGCTTTTCAGAAGAACTCTGTACTTTTATTGCTGCACACAGTAAAGACACCACTCTAAGTTGGGGAACTGCCTTAATGTTAGATTTTTCACATGACCGCAGTCTCCACCTGACCCCAGGCATTGATGAGCGCGCTCAGTGCGAACAGGTACCACTGTGTGTAGGGCAAGTAGGGCCCACACACATGAATATTTC
The DNA here is from genome assembly GCA_029206835.1 of Rana muscosa. Lineage (NCBI taxonomy): Eukaryota > Metazoa > Chordata > Amphibia > Anura > Ranidae > Rana > Rana muscosa. The sequence goes on from CM055125.1 coordinate 78,904,294, forward strand.
AACAAACTCCCAGCAGATACCAAAAAGTGTGTACCCTTACAAAACACCTCAAGATCAAATTAAAAGTGTAAGTTGGCAGCACTTAAATATACCAAAAATATATATCATAAGAAACATTAAATGAAAGTGTAATATAAAAAACAATTAAATCTCTGTGTCAATCAATGTGCTAAAAAGAACTGTGCAAATAATTCCAATCAATTCTCTGTAGCAATCAATGTTCTTGCAAACGGTAATATGTGCCAAGAATAAAAGTGCTCTTGAAAAAATATGTGAGTCATTTTCTTTTATCTTCTGTGAATTCCTATTCCACAAAGTGCCACAGTGCTTCAGCCAGTAACAAATAAAGTGCTCCAGTGCTCACACCCCAGTGGTTTGGATAACTCGCCAGAGTTAAAAAAGGTCTATCAGCGCTTTAAGGTGCGTATTTTCAAGCTAGCAGAAAAACCTTCACATAAACATCACTTCAGTTAACTCCTCCCATAAATGTCAGGACCATGTAATGATATATAAATCAAAAAGAAGAGGCCTCATTGCGTAAAACCATAAAGTATATTAATTAAAATAAATATATAAAAAAATTGCACTTGCATAATTCAATGCCAAACATTCCAGGCACTAAGAGATAAAATCCTATACCTGTAGCGGAAGCGCCGCCGCTTCACACTGTAATCCTTGAAGCCAGCGTGTGTTTCACAAACCGGAAGCTGAAATCAGAAGGGACATCACATGCAGTAACCAAATGTTTCTTCCAAAACAGACGTCCTCAGGTGGCAGGGTGCTACTGCCATGCTCACTTTAAAATCAAGTAGGTGTGTGGTAGTGCTGCATCAATATAAGTTAGGGTTTGAATTTTGTACATCTAAAACATTACTTATTCTTTGAGGAGTTTATTCTCCAACAAAGTCAATGGTAAAAAGTGATGTAGATGGGGTCTTTAGGCTGCTGCCTCTCCAATAGCAGTGAACAGATCGCTCAACAGAAAATTTATTTTTTTAAGAAAGATAGAAGCACCTGATACAAATAATCAAGTAGCTTGAAGCTGATTTTAATTTTTTTTTGAATAAAATATATCCAACGCGTTTCGGCATAAGGACTTTCCCCTTCTATAGCGGTTAACTGTGTAATAGATAATTAAATCTGGACAAGATTCATTAAATTGCCTTCTTTGAGGCTGAGAATAGTTGAAATATGGATAGAAGGAGATTTTAGAGTGGGTGGGGCGCTGCTATGCAATAAATATGCAAATACTGTGCAAAAATCAAAAAAAGTGTTAAACAAGGGTAAGCATTACCATATTGCATGCAGATTAAATCGTGAGGAGCCAAAAAATTTGCAAATATGCAAATAATGTGCAAATTCAAAGGTGTTAACCGAACATAAACATTGAATACATATAGTAAACAAAAAAATTCCAGACCAAATTCATATATATATATATATACTGTATATATATATATATATATATATATATATATATATATATAAACAGTATATATATATATATATATATATATATATATAAAACAGTTCCACATGCATTAAGAAAGTTCTCAAGCAGTAAATTAATATAGTAAAAATTCCATCAGTGAAATTGTGATAGAAACCACAAAGTTCTTTAAAAACTAATAGGTGAATAAAGCTGCGGCAATTCGAAACAAGCGAGCGGTGTCTGTGTGTCACTTCTGCTCCCCCCGTATAGTTTGACACACCAGATAAATCTCTCCACTCAGGGGGTAACACACGATTACAGTTGCAATAACTGTCTTTAGGTCTTTCCACGAGTGTCTCTGTCTCCTTAACATGCTTTGCCTCAGTGGTACCATGTAGGGATAATAAAAGCCTCCATAGTGTAATTCCGTAAACCGTTTATTATTAAAAAAGCAAATATTGCCGTTTCTGATGATGTCCTGATGACGAAACACGTAAGATGAAGTTAGAGTGTCACTATTGACATCTGCTTTGGCAGCTGTTTTTAGTGGGGGCAGCAGCTTGCTATACAACATCTTCTTATATAATTGAACAGTCCATAGCGTGGTACCCTTTCTCCTTTTTCAATAGTTGAAATATGAGTGTCTCCACATGGAGATGAAAGTAGTCAGCTACTTTAAAGCCTGGAGCTTACTTTAAAGGGTTAGTTCACCTTTACAAAAAAAAACTGCCTATGTAGATAAGGAGCATCTGTACAAAAAACTAACTGTGCCACTTTGACTAAAGTTGAATAATGCCCTTGCTATAGGTGTAAGCCATTTATAGTATGTACCTCATGAAGCCTGACTGGAAGACTCCCAGAACATTGCTAAGAGATTTCCAACTGTTACTGTTCACCTTCCTTCACCATCACACAAGTGAGCTCTCAAATGCTGACCTCTGAGCTATTGCATCAGGGGAGAGAAAACATATGTGAGGTGGTTTGACATAGAAAAAAAGCTCTCTCCTGAGATTGTGGAGGTGAACAGTAACAGCTGGGCCTCTCATAGCAACGTCCTGGGAGTTTTTCAATCAGACTATATGAGGTACATTAATGGCCCACACCTATAGCAGGGGCAATATTAAATTTTAGTCAAAGCTGCACCGTTTGTTTTAATCTACAGACATCCCTTATCTGCATAGGCAGTTTTTTGTTAATGGTGAACTATGCCTTTAAAGGCATTGCGTACATCATATATCTCTTCCTTGACAGCCCGCAGGGACATTTTAAACTGTATCAATTTCCTTGCAAGTGGCAAAGACTGAAAGATGAATCTATGAAAACACAACAAATAATCCTTTTATTTTTCATACAATCAAAGCACATAAAGACCTTGATCAAGACAAGGGCCAAAAAAACAAAAAAAAAAGAAGATTGGATTTGGAGATGTGGATTGAAGGGTTGCCTTTATTTGAGGATTATAAAATATGTGAATACGATTCAGTGACACGATCCTTGAACAAAAGCAGCGACATTTAAACAAACACCAAGCAAAGTAACGGTTTATCAGTAACAAAAAAAAAAACGTAAAAAAATTGTAAATGTTTCCTGCATGTAAGATTTTACAAACAATAGATGAAATATAGACCCAATAGTGTCTATCTTTTTAAAGTACAATTCTCAGCTTCTCTCTGCTGCCTATTATGTGTTTATTGAATAGTGCCCAAACAGCATTGCTGCTTTAACCACTTGCCGATCAGCCGCTGCCATTAGACGGCGGCACGATCCCGCGAACCGCCATAGCTGTACGTCGGTCCCTTTAAGCGGGATAGCAGGCGCACGTGCCCGCTGCATCGTGGGGGGTGCCAATGCTCGTGACTGGCGGTCGCAATAACCCCCGGTCGCGAGCGATTTGGGGGCATGAGAGGCAGAATAGGGACGTATGTGTGTAAACACACACGTCCCTGTTCTGTTCTGTGAGAAAAAACTAATCGTGATTTCCTAATAGCTAGGAACCACGATCTATCATTTCCTCTAGGTCAGTCTCCTCCCCCTACAGTTAGAACACACACATAGGGAACACAATTAACCCCTTGATCGCCCCCTAGTGTTAACCCCTTCCCTTCCAGTAACCAGTGCATTTTTATAGCACCGATCGTTGTATAAATGCCAATGGTCCCAAAAATGTGTCAAAAGTGTCCGATGTTTCTGCCATAATGTCGCAGTCCTGATAAAAATCGCAGATCGCTGCCATTACTAGTAAAAAAAAAGAAGAAGAATAAAAATGCTATAAATCTATCCCCTATTTTGTAGACGCTATAACTTTTGCGCAAACCAATCAATATACGCTTATTGCGATTTTTATTACCAAAAATGTGTACAAGAATACATATCGGCCTAAACTGAGAAAAAAAATCGCTTTTTAAAAAAAAAATGGGGATATTTATTATAGCAAAAAGTACAAAATAGTAGGATTTTTAAAACAGCTTACCTGTAAAATCCTTTTCTTGGAGTACATCACGGGACACAGAGCAGCATAGTCATTACTATGTGGGTTATATAGAATTACCTTCAGGTGCTGGCACTGGCAACTTCCAAAACAGGAAGTACCCTCCCCTATATAAGCCCCTCCCATCCGGGAGTACCTCAGTTTTGTAGCAAAGCAATACGTGTCCCCAAAAGAGGGGTGGGAGCTCTGTGTCCCGTGATGTACTCCAAGAAAAGGATTTTACAGGTAAGCTGTTTTAAAAATCCTACTTTCTTGTTCATACATCACGGGACACAGAGCAGCATAGTCATTACTATGTGGGACGTCCCAAAGCAATGCCACATGAGGGGGGGATACACCATACATAAGCTGGGCGCCATCAGGCATGAGGATCTTTTGCGGCCTGCAACACACTGCGCCCAAAGGCGACATCCTCCTGACTTCTAACGTCCACCTGGTAGAACCTAGTAAACGTGTGTACTGAAGACCATGTTGCGGCCTTACAAATTTGCGCCAGGGAGGCCTGGTGATGCACTGCCCATGAAGTTCCAACTGCTCTCGTGGAGTGCGCCCTAACTTTGAACGGAGGCGGTCTACTTCTCAAGCCATAGGCTTGTATTATGACCTGTCGAATCCACTTGGCTAAAGTAGATTTTGATGCTGCCTGACCCTTTCTGGGGCCTTCCGGCAGAACAAACAAAGAATCCGTTCTACGAATCTGAGCAGTGGCTTTTAGATAAGCTTTAACTGCTCTTACTACATCCAAAGAATGCAATAACTTTTCCTCTACCGAGCTTGGTTTGGGGAAAAAAGAAGGAAGAACCACATCCTGGTTCAAGTGAAACCTCGATACCACCTTAGGAAGAAAGGCTGGGTGAGGACGTAATACTACTCTGTCCTTATGGATAACCAGATATGGCTCTTTACAGGACATGGCGGCTAATTCCGACACTCTTCTAGCCGAGCATATGGCTACTAAAAATATCAATTTCCTGGTGAGTAGAACCAAGGAAATGTGCCGCAAAGGTTCAAATGGCTGCTTCTGCAGAACCGACAGAACCAAATTTAGATCCCATGGGCATATGGGAGCCTTAATCGGTGGAATAATACGAGTCACACCTTGCATAAAGGATTTGACAAGTGAATGCATAGCCAGGGGCCTTTGAAATAGTATTGACAAGGCCGAAACCTGGCCCTTGATAGTACTTAAGGCAAACTTCCTGTCTACAGCCCACTGCAGGAAGTCCAGAATTCTGCCTATAACGTACTTACGTGGATGCCATTTTCTGGCCTCGCACCAAGTGATGTACGCCTTCCAAACTCTATAGTAGATCTGCCTGGATACAGGCTTCCTGGCATTGATTATAGTTGATACCACAGAGTTAGAGAGACCTCTCTTCTTTAGGATGTGGGATTCAATAGCCAGGCCGTTAAACTTAGAGTTAGTAAGGAAGGGTGGTATATCGGTCCTTGCGAAAGCAGGTCCGGACGACGTGGAAGGGTCCAAGGACTCCCCACAGACATTTTGATGATCTCCGCGTACCAGGCCCTTCGGGGCCACGCTGGAGCCACCAGGATCACCGGCTTCTTCTCCAACCTGACTCTGCGAAGGAGTCGAGGCAACAATTGTAGCGGAGGGAATGCATATATCAGACTGAACTGATCCCAAGGGAACACCAGAGCATCCGAGCCGCAAGCGAGGGGATCCCTTGTCCCGGAGACAAATCTGTCCACCTTTGCGTTGAATCTGGATGCTAGCAGATCTACATCCGGTGTTCCCCACCGCTGACATATTGCTCGGAAGACCTCGGGATGAAGGGACCATTCCCCTGGGCATAACTGTTGGTGACTCAGAAAGTCCGCCTTCCAATTCTCCACCCCTGGAATGAAGACAGCTGATATACATGGGACATGCTTTTCTGCCCATTCCAGGATGTGACTTACTTCCCTCTGGGCTGCACGACTCCTGGTGCCTCCCTGATGATTGATATATGCCACTGCTGTGGCATTGTCTGATTGAATTCTGACAGGGGACCCTTGGAGTCTGGATGTCCAGGCTACTAGAGCGTACCGGGCTGCTCGTATCTCTAAGAGATTGATGGGCAGGGTTTTTACTACATTTGACCATCTGCCCTGGAGAGACCATTGCTCCAGTACTGCCCCCCAGCCTATAAGGCTGGCATCCGTAGTGACCACCTTCCAAGATATCGGGCTGAAGGGTTTTCCCTTCTGGAGATTCTGGGGGATCAACCACCAGCAGAGACTCTTCCGAACGGAAGGGGACAAAGCCATCGGGAAGTCTAGAGCCTGAACTTTTCCGTTCCAGGCTGACAATATGGCCCTTTGTAAATTCCTTGAGTGGAATTGGGCGTATGGCACAGCTTCGAATGATGCTACCATCTTTCCTAGCAGCCTCATGCACAGGCGTATGGACGGCTGTCTTTTTGCACAAAGCAGACGGACCAAGGCCCTCAAAGAGGATACCTTGTCTAGAGGTAAGAAAATCTTCCTCTGGTCTGAATCCAGCCGTAGCCCTAGATATACCAGGTTTTTCACTGGCTGTAGGGCTGACTTGTCCAGGTTGATGACCCAACCGTGAGATTCTAGATACTTGATTGTATCGACAATTACCACTTCTAGCTTGGCAACTGAGTGGTCCATCAACAACAGGTCGTCTAGGTATGCCATTATCGTTACACCCCGTGTTCTTAGATCGGCCAACAGTGGGGCCAGAATTTTTGTGAACACTCGTGGTGCTGTGGCCAGACCGAATGGTAAGGCTCTGAACTGAAAATGGCGCCCTTCTACTGCAAAGCGTAGGAATTTTTGATGACCTGGAAAGATGGGAACATGCAAGTAAGCATCTTTGATGTCGATCGAGGCTAACCATTCCTCCCCTTGTAGGGCAGCGGTGACCGATCGGATCGACTCCATCCGGAAAGACCGGACGTTTAGAAATTTGTTTAGACTCTTTAGGTCCAATATGGGTCTTATGTCCCCGTTTGGCTTCGGGACTGTGAAAAGGTTTGAGTAGAAACCAACCCCCACTCTTCCATAGGAACCTCCATAATTACTCCTTGGAGCAATAGTTGTTCTAACGCCAATAGGAGAGACCCTCTTTTCAGAGGGTCTCTTGGCATGCCTGACCACATAAAATGGGACGGAGGAGACTCTTTTAACTCCAACTTGTATCCCAGAGTTACTGCGGAGAGCACCCATCTGTCTTTGATCGTCTCCCGCCAGGTCTCTGCGAACAACTGAAGTCTTCCCCCCACCCGTTTGAGTGGAGGCAGCCCTTCATAGGCTTGACTTGGAGGCTGGTTTAGTACCTCTTCGGATCCAGGGCTTTTTATTACCCTGTGGCTGTCCCTGATTTTTACCTCCTGAGTTTGACCGAGGAGGCCGTCGGAACTGCTTAGTAGCAGACGTCGCAGGGATAGGAGAGGTAGTCCTCTTAAAAGATGGACCCCTAGACCTCTTTTTACTCGGTAAGAGAGTACTTTTACCACTGGAAATCTTCTGGATATACTTATCCAGGTCTTCGCCAAAAAGGCGTTCCCCATGAAATGGGAAGCTAACTAAGAGCTTCTTACAGGGAGCTTCAGCAGACCAGTTTTTGAGCCACAGAAGCCTACGCATATGTACCAAAGACAGCGTGAGGCGGGAGGCCTGATGGATAGAATCCTTGATGGCGTCAACCGCAAAGCATAATGCTCTAGGCAGATCAGCCAGAGCCTTGGCCTGCTGGTCTGGCAAATCCCTCAGGACCATTTTCATTTGATCCTTTAAAGCTTGGCAGACCCCAATAGCTGCCACTGCTGGCTGTGTAACAGCCCCTGCTGTGGAAAAAGCAGATTTTAATAAAGATTCCAATTTTTTATCCACTGGATCTTTGAACATTTGAACATTATCTACTGGACATGTCAGTGATTTGTTCACAGAAGAGATGGCTGCATCCACCGTAGGAACATTCCATCTCTGGGTGAACTTTCCCTCCATGGGATAGATCACCGGAAACCTTTTAGGCGGAACAAATAGTTTATCAGGATGTTCCCAGTCCTGGTATATAAGTCCTTCCAATAATGGATGTATTGGAAAGGAGCAATTAACCTGGGGAGCTTTTAGCGACCCCAATGAGGAGACAGCAGTAGTTGATGGTTCAACAAGAGGCATTTTAAATGCAGATCGAACCATGTCAGTTAGGGTCTGGACCCACAATCTTTCAGTCTGTGATGCTGAAAATGGTTCATCTACTGTCGATTCCTCAAAAACAGAGCTAACCTCCTCCTGATCCCCTTCAGGTAGGTCGGTCCCTTCCTGGGACTGTTGCTCTGCCAACAGGCACTCTAATGGAGGTGATGGAGATCTGGCGCGCTTTCTTTCCTGTAGAGAAGAAGCGATCAATGCAGCCAATCTCTGCTCCAATCCCTCCAGAGTTGAGGAAAAAACCTCCTCTGTTATATATGCAGGAGCAGGTGGACTGAGGACAGCCGCAGTACCTGGCACTCCCGGGGGTTCCTTATGGGTATTAACCTCTGATTTCTCAGGGGAGGAGGGTGCAGATGACTGCTCCAGATCCTCAGAGCCCGATGGAGACCCCCTACACTTCCTGAGAGGTATATCTCGGAGTTTTTTAGGCAGCATATTCCTTAGTTCAAAGCTGAGGTATTCCAGCCGCAATACACCCCTTACTGAAATAGTCTAATGCAATTTGCTGCTATGTACATCAGTGGGTGTCTACTAATGCGTCTTTCTGGGGATGCCTGTATCAACCGCCCGCTGTAAGCCCCTATACCATGCTACCAGCTCCTTTTCATGCTCTGTGTCCATAGCAAGCAGCGTGGACTGAGTCCTTTTATCTTGCTGGGACGCCTGCACATGCGCAGAAGCGCTGGGCGCACAGAGCGCGTCATCCGCCAGGCTCCGCCCCCTTTTTTGAAGCTAAACCTTATAAAAGGAAAGCATGTGTGCGCGCGCACGCGCGTGCACGTGTGCGCTCTTGGCGCCATGTAGGGAGAGGAGCCAGGGTCCCTGTTTCACCAGGACTCGGGGATGGAAGGAAACTACTTGGCAGCATGACAGAGGAATGCAGCTTCCCTGATAGAGAGCTCACTCATCTGCCTGGACTTTCACCATGGAAGGAATAGTCCCAAGAAAAAAGACGTTCCACAGCGGCCTCTAGTGGACAAACACAGGTACCGCACCTTTGTCTTTTTTTTTTTTTTTTTTAAAACCTCCTTTATGAAAAAACATTTCCAGGTTTACAGTTTTTTTTAAATTTCCCTTATGAAAAAACATTTCTAGGATTTCTTAGGCATATACAGCTATTAGCGGGAATACCCTTTAGGTAACAGGCAGAAAGACATATTAGGCTTGGGGGTCCCCTCAATAGAACCAAGTTCCTGAGGGGCCCCCACTTACCTTTTCCCCGCCGCAGGACTTTGTTTGGTCCACAGAAGCCCAAACTTCACCTCTCATGGCAGGCATTGTACTAGACCTTCAGGGACCGGGTTCCCAAGGATTCCACTCCCCTGGACCTGTATAGCACCCTGCACAGATAGCCTCTTGGTTTTGGGTATGACCAGAGCTCTGGATCCCAGGGTCCAGCCCTCCTAAGAGAGGCATTACAGGCAAAACCCTGCTCTTCTCTGCAAGGCCCGGGTACCGACCGTTTAGCTATGAAGCTTTTTTTTGGTCGGATCCGGAATAGCTTGCTAAGGCCCAGAGAACCTGTACACAAGCCCAGATGAATACATGTTAACCTTGGCCAACACCTTAGACACTGGCAAAAAACTGAGGTACTCCCGGATGGGAGGGGCTTATATAGGGGAGGGTACTTCCTGTTTTGGAAGTTGCCAGTGCCAGCACCTGAAGGTAATTCTATATAACCCACATAGTAATGACTATGCTGCTCTGTGTCCCGTGATGTATGAACAAGAAATTGAGTTTTTTTCAAAATTGGCGCTCTTTTTTTGTTTATAGCGCAAAAAATTAAAATCGCAGAGATGATCAAATACCCCCCAAAAAAAGCTCTATTTGTGGGAAAAAAAGGATGTCAATTTTGTTTAGGTACAGTGTCGCACGACCGCGCAATTGTCAGTTAAATTGGCACAGTGCCGAATGGCAAAAAATGGCCCGGTCATTGGGCAGCCAATTCTTCCGGGGCTGAAGTGGTTAATACATCCCCTACCTAATAACTTCCTTTGGTTTCATAAAATCATCCCACTCTCATACTATCTGTTCCTGAAATTTTTGTCCTCAGGCATCTCTTGTTTTCAGTAATGACCAGCTGTATATAAAAAAGTGCTCTCTTTCTGCATTGTAATCTTCTTATAGTCTTGTAATAATTGTAAATCTCTGATGTTTAATGTTATCTTGGGAAGTATAAAAAAAGAGATAAAAAGAAGGGAAGCCTGTATATCACTACCCCGTATAATACTTTGTACACAAGGACATTGTTTAAAAAGATTGTATAGCATTTTTGTATAGCTTTTCTTTATCTATTATGTTCAGGACTAAAAATTAAAAAAAAAATGTATTCCAATTGTTTTTATTTCTGTATAGCCTGGGTATTATGGAATATTCCATATAAATATTTGATAATTACCCTCTTCCGTCAACAGTAGGTGCATTAGAATCAATTTTCCACCAGCTTTGTTATCATTTTACCATTTGGTGTAAATAGCCTATAATTTGATATGCTGTTCAGATCAGTTTTTAAAAGCATAAAAAATTAAAATGTAAATAAAAATGACCTATAATCTCATGAATAAGTATGTAATTTACCTTAAATCTTGATATCAATTCAACCTGTTTTTGTTCCTATATACCTTTGAAAAATAAAGAATTAAATATAAAAATTACCTATAAATACATACAGTATAATTTCCCTCAAAACTTCTTGCATTGTGAATATTATTTTAAAGAGTCAGCACACATTTACTATATAAAATATATATTTTTAGGGTCTGCTTAGACCCTTGAAATATTCTGATTACCGGTGTCACCCCTGATAAAAATGACTATATCTACAACTCATGATACATTAGTGTGATGGTCAATGGGAAGAATGCTTCTTACACTTGAGTCATTGGGAAGAATTACCCCATTACAGATAGTAAAAAAGATTGATGGCATCCGTGGGAACTTATCTGAGAGGCAGAAATAGCTCATTGCTCAAGGAACCCCTAACAACCTGGAAGAACCCTGGTTGAGAAACCCTGCTTTACTGTATTGTCCACTCATTTGAATTAAAGAGCCAAAAAGCCAAAACCTTGAATACTTCTTTGTTAGCAGCAGGTTATTCTTAGCAAGTGATATTGCATCATCAGTACCAACACAGTCTAGATAAGACATACTGTCGCCTCACATTATGTTGAATATACTATTTAAAAAAAAAAAATTACATTAGAAAGCTGCCATGGGTGACATGTTTTTGAGGGAAAAACTACGATGGTTATCATCTTTATCTTTCCTCCATTGTTTGGCAAATCATGGACCTGGAAGAATCCTGTGTATATTAGGTTTATAAACACCAAATATGCACATTCTTGTTCCAGGTCTGTGACTAAGTAGTGAGGCCAGAATCAGATTGATTGCCTTAGACGATGCACCTTCAAAAACAACTCACAAATGCCTCCTCCTACATTTTTACACTGATGGATTTCCTTTAACAAACTTTGCGCAGATTTCTTGAAGCTCATTAAGAAGAAATTTAGCAACAGTTGGGGAGCATTGAATACGGGTCTCAACTGAAGTGCTAGCTGTAGCTTTAAACACTTTTTGGTAGATATTTAGTAAGGTTCTGGTAGTGTTGAAACTTGCTGTAGCTTACTAAAACTTGTTTAAAGCTACAGAAGCTTTACCTTTAAGTTCTTTACTCAGTGTTCCCACCCTGGAGCTATGCAAGAAAACTGGTCAGTCTTTTTGGGCTGAACTCACACAATTTATTCTTATGTTGACCACATCCCTGTTCCAATGAGCATAGATATTTGTATCTTGGGTTTGGTTCAACCCGCTGGCTCCTACGAGGGCCTTGAGAGTCCTGTTGGGACTTCTCATTTTTTTATGCCTGGAAAGCCATTGTCCTGAAATATTCAGTGGCTTCTACACTTGACTATTGGAAGCACTTGGTCAACCTGGCCATTCCCCTCTATAAATTTGCATATACTTCTAGGGGTTGCCAGGGAATTTTTCCAAGGTATTGGATGTATGGGTGGACTGCCCTTCCATAAATGCTGCCTCAGAAGATACCTCCCAGACTCAGCCATTAATGGCTTGAGCAGTGGGTGGTGCGCTCTACAGAAGAGTTCTAGTGTGGTTTCCGTTATTATTACTCCTTATTTAAGCTATTGTATGATGAAGGTTTGGTATAAGATTTGTTATGGTGTTTGTTTTTTATGCTTTTTTGTAACTAAATGAGCAAGGTTATGCCCAATTGGCTCTGTTTTGTATTTTTCTGCATTATAACATTCAATAAATACGAATTCGGAAAAAAGAAAAGAAAACTGCTCAAAGCTTGTTAAATGCTTCACAAATGCCTGCTGGATCTGTTTTTCAGACTACTGTTTACAAGCTAGATTTCAAAGATCTAATCTTATGAGGCCTAAGCCAATATTAATGTTTTATCTTGAAAATAACATAGGGATTTGCGAACTACACTATGAAAAGAGCACAGAAGATTTGGACAGGGTAAAACGTCAGGCAGCTAATAAAATGAAGGGAGGTCTCTTTTGTAATAAAATAGGTGAAAAGCTGAGCTTGTTTAGGAAAAAAGACAACTTAAAGGTGAAGTAATATATATCTGTAATTGTTTCTAAGTTTAAAGTGTAGCTAAACCCACAACCAAAAATGTTATATTTTGCAGCTTACTGGTCCTTGGGGTGGTGGTTGCATTCGTTTTCTTTTTTCACTCTTATTTTGCTTGATTTTTGGTAATCCTACATCCTACATCCTGTCCCTTGGTGGATATGTCACTCCTCCACTGAATCTATGGAGGGAGCCATGGTTGTCACCCTAGACTGCTCTTCTGGTATTAACTACAAACATGTCCATATCTCTTCCTCTCCATTACATGGAGGGCAGGGCAATTGGTAGTTTACAGAAGATAGCTAGGAAGGAAGGTATTCTTCAGTGCAGCTCACAGGAAGTGACAAGGACACTGCATTTCTGGCAAGATTAAAAGGTATTTTCTGTAATTGCTGAAAATGTTCCTAAAAGGGAAACTAAGGTAGCCCGCCAAGGATTATAAACTGCAATATGAGGCATTTTTGTTCTTGGGTTTAGTTAACTTTTAATCAAAATTTTGCAAATGATCTCTATCTCTGAAGACTGTATGAAGGACAAGCGGACATCAGTAAAAATAAATGCATGTTTTTCTTAAAGGCAATGGTATCTACCGTTGTAATTAATAAACAAAATAGGGTAATATTTAATCCCCAAATAAGGCATTCTGCTTTGTGGAGTCAGGAAATATTGTTTTAATCTCCCTTAAAATAAAAATGGCAGCAATTGTTCAAACTCCTGTTAAAAGCTGGATTTGACACGTGTCTTTTTTTCAACCCTATATACTGTTTAGCTACATATAAATATTTAAAACAAAGGGTATTGTATTCCAAAGTAATATACATGTAAATTGGCATATACTGTACTTGTCCATGACCATAGGTGTGCGCAGCCTAATGCATTAGGGTGTGCACCCTTAAGCTCAAACACACATGTATGTGTATCTACATATACATGACCCCAGGACATTGATCTCCCTGCTGGCACAGTGAAAGAGAAGAGCATAAATGCTTCTCTTATGGCAGAACCGGTAAGAGGGAGATCTTTCCCAAGTTCCTGTTGCTACACAGAGCGATAACACTAATGCCCATGGGGTGATTAGGGGGTGCCTGGGCACAGCCGGCACACCCTGTGCGCACGCCTATGTCCATGACCCTCCAAAAATGTACTGATGAAAATGGTTTATTTATATGTCATATAGCAAGGCAGCCCAAGACAGAAAGAGTGAGATTATGAGACAGTTTTATTATAAGATCACAGTTTGATTAATACATTTCACAATTTGATGCTTTTGTGTCACCTGCTTACAGTTAGCACTTATATCGTGAAGGTCCTCGATTCGAGTCTTGGTCAGTACACTATCTGCATGGAGTTTTCATGTTCTCCTGTGCCTGTGTGGGTTTTCTCTGGGTACTCTAATTTCCTCCCACACTCCAAATATATGCTGATAGGTAAATTTGCCTTAGTATGATATTCTACTTTGAGTGCCCAAAATGGCTGCCTTACCATCTGCCCTAGCAATAGATAAAGCGCTTTGAGTCCGGAAAAAGAAAACCACTCTAGAAATGTTAAAACTGAAATTTAAAAAAATCTCTCATAGGCGCTACTTCATAAATACGGAAGAAAACAGGTATAAACAGGTAATTGTTGCCTGTACTGACCAATCAGGTTCATTCATATAACCAAAGGATTTCTCCCCCAAGTGGTTTTTAGTGTTCCCTTCACCACCAACTCAATGCTCTCACCTTCCTTTTAAACCAGTGTTAATTTTGACAGCAAATTTCGATTTAGTTTTAGTCTTAGTCTTAGGACTAAAATGGCATTTTAGTTTTAGTCCCATTTTAGTCTTCTGCAATTGTTTTAGTTTTAGTCATATTTAGTCGACTAAATCTCCAGTAGATTTTAGTCGACAAAAATGTCCTACGTTTTAGTCGACTAAAATCTCCAGTACATTTTAGTCGACTAAAACTAATTTTAGTCATCTAAAATCTAATGGGTGTAATTAAATTGTAATGCATTAGTTAACTTTTCTCTACAATTTCCAAACTCATTATATACTGCTGGAGTGAAAATCGAATATGTTATTATTTATGGCATTGAGGTATGAACATTTTGAAGTCAAATTTCAATTTAGTTATAGTCTTAGTCTTTTGACTAAAATGGCAATTTAGTTTTAGTCCCATTTTAGTCTTTAGACTAAAATGCCATTTTAGTTTTAGTCGTATTTTAGTCATCTTAATCGTTTTAGTTTTAGTCGTATTTTAGTCGACTAAAATAATATTCATTTAGTCGACTAAAATGTTTTAGTCGTTTTAGTCGACTAAATTAACAGTTTAAAACCTACAAAAAGGGGAAGGTGCATTTGACTTATAATTTGTAGGTATTAAAGGAAGGTGAGAGAATTGAATTGGTGGTGAAAGGAACACTGAAATCATTTGGTGGAGAAATCCTTTGGTTATATGAATGAACCTGATTGGTCAGTACAGGCAACAATTCCCTGTTTGTACCTATTTTCTTCCGTATTTTACGCCTATGAGAGATTTTTTTTAATTTCAGTTTTAATATTTCTAGAGTGGTTTTCTCTTTGATGACTCAAAGCGTGTTATCTATTGCTGCGGCGGATTGTGAGGCAGCCAATCCATCTTGGGCACTCAAAGTAGAATATTATACTAGGGCAAATTTACCTATTAGCATGTCTTTGGAGTGTGGGAGGAAATTGGAGTACCCAGAGAAAACCCACACAGGCACGGAGTCTCGGAGTCATCTTTGACTCGGAGATGTCAATGGACGCTCAAATAGGATCAGTAATCAGCGGATCTCATCATCTCCTCCGCCTGCTGCGTAGACTCATTCCCTTCATCCCAGAAGAGGACACAGCAGTAGTAGTTGGATCAATTATCAACTCCCGACTCGACTACGCAAACTCCCTCTACCTCGGACTACCCAAATACCAGATGTCACGCCTACAAGTCGTCCAGAACACGGCAGCCAGACTGATAACAGGAAAAAAAACCCTGGGAATCCATCACCCCTGCACTGAGGACCCTTCATTGGTTAACCGTAAAGGATCGGGTCACATTCAAGACCCTCTGTCTCACCCACAAGTGCACACAAGGAATCGCTCCGCAATATTTATGCGAGAAGATAAAGCATTACACCCCCAAACGCAGTCTCCGATCAACAAACCAAAATCTCCTTCACATCCCCAAATTTCGCTACAAATCAAAGGGAGAACGAAGATTTGCAGTCCAAGGACCACGGCTATGGAACGCGCTACCCACGGATATCCGTATGGAAGAAAACCATCGGGCCTTTAGGAAAAAACTTAAGACCCACCTCTTCTGATGGATCATGAAGCTACTGGATGCAAAGTGCCTTGAGGCGATTTAGTTCGCATTTGTTAGCGCTATACAAGTTTTTCACTCACTCACTCACTCAGGCACAGGGAGAACATGAAAACTCCATGCAGATAGTGTACTGACCAAAACTCGAATCGAGGACCCTCACGGTATATATGCTAACTGTAAGCAGGTGACACAGTGAGACATATAACTAGTAGAAATCTGTGGTGAACATTGTTCATATGAATGGTTGAATCTAGAACAGCAAGCTTTATGATACAGACTTGACTATTAGTGAAGAGCATTATTGCCCATTGACACATAGTGAAAAGTGGACATCAATTTATATAATTTTCTACATTTTTATCATTGTAGCGGGGTGATGCTTTAAGAACCCAGAGACTACCATACCCAGGGTGCATTGCCCCACGCAAGGACTGCTGGGGTGGGCTATTTAACCGAGGGGCGGACCGGAGTACGGTCTCTTTGGACATCGCCCGCCCAGCAAGTGGAACTCTGTGCGGAGTCTGTTGTTCCTGACAGGGCCTGAAGTTTAGGCCTTGTGCTTCCAAAGAGCCTTCCGTTTCCACCGAGGAGCCTGAGGGACGTCTCATCCTGCTACCCATCTACTACTTCCAGGAGGACCGAAGACCCGGGTGTCGTGGAACCTGTGTACCGAGACACAGCTACGGAAGATACAGACGTGGATTGGTCCGGTTGGGTGAGAGAGCACCTGCTCAAAGATTAATACAGGATCTCTGGGCCCAGTGTTTGTTGTTCGGGACCCACCATTTAGAGTTTGCATTTGCACGCCGGAGGGACAGTGCATGGAGTAGCATTAGTGACTTTATTCCTTAAGTTTACAAGTACTTATTCCTGTAAATTACAATTTGTCTCCAAAAGTGCACCACCATTTGTTAGCGAAGATCCATCTCCACGGAACTTACACATAGAACAGTCAGGCCTGACTTCTAAGTTTAGACATTGCTGGGCGCCATCTTGCCCACGAGGGAGGGGAGCTGCAAACGGGGTCTGTTAGTCGTGTGTGTACAGAATTGTATATCTGTTTATTTGCTGAATACCTTTTATTGCAGGGCTCTACATATGCTAATGTATACAGTTTATCTGCTTAACCATTTCGTTCAGTAAAAGTACAAGGATTAAGCAGACAAGTTGTTGGTGTGATTACTTTGCTGAAGGAACAGTCAGTGCCAGTTATACCATATCACTGTGTGCATTTATTGCCGGATTGCGTGACCTAAAGTTACAGGTCCCGCAATCCCATCATCCCCTACTAGCTGTGCCAGGGGAGGGTAGAGCCAATTGCTGGGGGGTTGACAGCGGTGTGTTACAGGCCCGAAACATCATACCAGCGGCCCTCTTAGCTGGGGGTATCGATACATCATTTTTAGGTCTTTTTATTTTTTTGAAAAATTGATGATGTGGAAATGTATTTAGAACTTGTGTGGAATGGTATTATGTAAATTTCATAAGACACACTGATTCACTGATTTTTATTTAACGCAAAATTTGTGTTTATTATTGTTCTATAGTTTTTATGAATATGTTCTTTCAGCAGTGGATTACTTTTACCATGGGCCCCACAGCTGTTTTAATTTATGGACTCCCCACCAGTTACATTGGGTGATATATAAGGATCAATGTAAATAGACATTTGTATTTTGCTTCTGGCGTGAGTGTGTTAAACATTTCTGCAGGAATTGGTCCGTGGTGTTTGAACTATGCATTGTATTATATGTAACTGTGCATTATATGTAGCGATATAATCTTAGAAAATCACTCATAAGATGGTGTCAGATAATATGGAAACAACACTTCAAGGTAAAGAGAATGTGCATGTGTATTGTGTATGATTGTTTTAAAAGGAAACCTTTATTGAAAGCAATACAAAGAATGCCATTGTTGACCTCCCGCTGAAGAAAAATCTAAAGGCTTCCAAAGCAAAAACTGACTTAATAGGAAGAAAACTGAAATGTAGAAAGCCTTGACATCCTCATGCACCCTCAGGAGTTTGGGGCCCCAGACAGCCACCCATTCTGCTTTTATAAATATCTACTGTTGTTCCTTTGTTTGTGAAATGTTTGGTTACAACAAAGTACCCCAGTCCCGGATATTAATTTACATTGTTGGCAAATATCATGTTGCTAAATAAAACACTTTTCTGTTTGCTGGTGGGAGTGGATGAATATAATTTGAACATCAATCCAAGCTTTACAAGCCATCCTCTGCTATCTCTGCTGGTGTCACTTCATTTGTATTGTTCTCATTTAATTACAGTAATTTTGCAATGAAGGCGATGATAACAACGCAGCCAGCATAAAATAAAAATCGAAATATTTCTATGGAACTAATTAACAAGTCATGAATGTACACAGGAGAACATTGATGTATCTCAGGGGATCATCTTGTATTAATATCTGAGACATGTCACAGGCTTTCACACTGATTAGACTTATTAGAATATTGAGGAGAAAGTGTTTTTTTTCAGTAAATATAATTTTAGAGTTCAAAGGAAAACATTTTCAGTATAATTTTTGTACACATTTGTATGTGAACCCTCTTGATTGATTCTTAACCACTTCTCTACTGTGCACGAAAACCCCCTTCCTGCCCAAGCCATTTTTCAGCTTTCAGCGCTGTCACACTTTGAATGACAATTGCGCGGTCGTGCGATGTGGCTCCCAAACTAAATTTGCGTCCTTTTTTTCCCACAAATAGAGCTTTCTTTTGGTGGTATCTGATCACCTCTGCGTTTTTTATTTTTTGCGCTATAAACAAAAGAAGAGTGTCCAGTTTGGAAAAAAAACACTATTTTTTACTTTTTGCTATAATAAATACCCATTTTTTTTTTTTTATAAAATTTTCCTCAGTTTAGGCCGATACGTATTCTTCTACATATTTTTGGTAAAAAAAAAAAAAATCGCAATAAGCGCGTATTGATTGGTTTGCGCAAAAGTTATAGTGTCTTCCATATAGGGGATAGATTTATAGCATTTTTTTTTTTTATTAGTAATGGCAGCGATCTGTGATTTTTTATTGTGACTGCGATATTGCGGTGGACACATCGGACACTTTTGACACATTTTTGGGACCATTCACATTTATACAGCGATCCCTGCTATAAAAATGCATTGATTACTGTATAAATGTGATTGGCAGGGAAGGGGTTAACCACTAGGGGGCGGGAAGGGGTTAAATATGTTCCCTCAAAGTGTTCTTACTGTGGGGGGAGGGGACTGATTGGGGGAGGTGACCGATGGTTGTCCCTATGTACAAGGGACACACCATCGGTCCCCTCTCCCTCACAGGACGTGGATCTCTGTGTTTACACACAGAGATCCACTTTCCTGCTCGTTTCCCGGGCAATCGCGGGTGCCCGGCGGCAATCGCGGCCGCCGGGCACGCGCACCGGGGCCTTGTGAACGCGGCGGGTGCGCGCCTCCTAGCTCGTTTTAAAGGGAGGACGTCATATGACGTCCTCCCAGAACGAGAGTATCCTCCGCCCGCCGTCTATTGACAGTGGGCGGGGGACAAGTGGTTAAGCCCTGTACACACGATCAGATTTCCGATGGATTTTAGTCCGATGGATTTGTCCATCAGAAATCCGATGAAACTGTTTTTCATCAGTCTTGGCCACACACCATCAGTCCAAAAACCGACCGTCCCAAACGCGGTGGCGTAAAACACTCCGATGAGCCGAGAAAAATGAAGTTCAATGCTTCTGAGCATGCGTCGACTTGATTCTGAGCATGCGTGGGTTTTTTATCCTATGGATTTGCCCATAGACGATCGGTATTTTCTATCGGTTTTTGATCCATCGGAAAAATTTAAAACATGTTCTATTTTTTAAAACCGATGGAAAAAAGACCGATGGGTCCCATACACGATCGGTTTGTCTGATGAAAACAATCCATCGGACAGTTTTCATTGGTTAAACCAATCGTGTGTACGGGGCTTTACTCTTTCTCTGAGAGCCAGGGGATGGAACAGTAGGGGTCCTTTCACATGGGCTTCCCGATCAGGTCTGCATGTCAGTTTTTTAGGCGGACCTAATCGGACCTTACAGTCTCCTCTATGAAGCAGCGAATGTCAGCAGACACATGACCGCTGAAACCCACTGACATCCGAGCTGATCCTGCCCTCAAAATCCAGACGGATGGTGGTCCTATTTTCCATCCATCAGATCAAAAAGGATCGGATGAAAACGGACAGGTGGTCCATCTCCACCCGATTTCCCCATAGAGGAGAGCGGGACTGTGTTTGTGTCCGCTTTGCACAGCGGAGTGGACAGCACTTGTCATCCGCCTGCCCAGCAGGGATCAGTGGAGCAACCCCCCGCTGAGCAAGCGGAATGCGCAAGACGGAGGCGACTGTGTGAAAGGGGCCTAAAGGTTAGAAGCACTGGATCTCTTAAAGTAGAACCAAAGGCAAAACTTTGTTTACAATTTGGTTTTGGATTTGGAGTAAGGAAGGCTTATAACCCCTGTCAGGATTTTTTTCCCCATGTCCCATTAGGGAGATTTCCCTTCACTTCTTGTCCCAAAACAAGAAGTGAGAAGAATACACTCCAAAGTGATGGAATCCCTGGTTGTTAGCACTTACCAGAATTATTGTCACCACTGGAAGATTCCCAACCTATTCCTGTTCTGGTGAAAGCCCAAAATTGGGGATTTTTTTTCACTTTCCTTTTCAGTGAAAATTATAAACTAGACAAATAGAGAGGATGAATCTCGAAACAAAAAAAAAAAACTGCAAATATTCTAATCCCACTCCACTCTATGTCCTTGGTTGTATTTTAAGCTAGCCATGCAAGAGTAAAATTTCACTTGAAAATTTTCATGGGGTCAAATCGACATTTATTTTGACAAGAAAAATTTGAAAGAGCAGGATGGAATTTTTTTCTTGAGTGAACGAATTATTAATTGTGAAAGCAGCTTTTGTTTGTGAAATTTGATTCACTACAAAATGATTGTTAAATGCTACAACATTTTGAACTACTTTCTTGTCAAATTTGTTTATTGGTTTTAAAGCGGAGTTCCACCCACATTTTACACTCCTCGCCATCCAGCAATAATGTGTACCCTTAAAACGAATTGGCGTTTGTTTTTGGTTTTTTTGGGATCACTTACTTTATTTCAGCATTTATCTGTTTTCACTTCCTCCTTTGTGGCTGCGGTGCCGCGCGTCATTTCCGACTTTGCATTGGCTCCTGGGAGATGTGTGTCATCCCAGGAGGCAATGGGCATCACCGGGTCGTAGCATTGCATTATTTACAAGCCGGAAATTACGTGATGCAAGGTGGCGCTCAGCACCATTTTTAAAAAGGGTAACCAAGTATTTGTTGTCATTGTTACCCAAGCTTCCTATGCACAGTGATCGGCTTGCTAACAGTCTAACAGTCTTGCAGCCCAGACATGAATCAGTGAAGCTGATGCAGGTTATTGCATATGGAGAAAACAGAAAACCAAGAATGGCAGGAAAAAAAAGGAAAAGGGAAGAAGAAAGAGAAGAGAAGGAGAAAGGATAAGGGGAAGGGGTCATAGAATGGAGTGGATGCATACAAGTAAACCTGGAGATAGCACAGGAAGAAAAGAGGAGAGAAAAAAAGGGCAAGGAGTAAAGTAAGAGTAGAGGATTACTTCCGAAGAGGTAGTGTGATTCTAAATTCCGAGGTACTGAGAGTAAAGAAATAATAGAAGGGGTTACCAAGGCATTAGAGGAAAGCAATGCTTTACCCAAGGTAGCCATAGTCTCTCAAATTTACGAAGCTGATCATTTTCAATGGCTTCCATCTTAATGTGTATTAACCACTTCAGCCCCAAGCCTATTTTTTACACTTGTTGTTTACAAGTTAAAATCTTTTTTTTTTGCTAGAAAATTACTTAGAACCCCAACAATTATATATATCTTTTTTTGAACACCCTAGAGAATAAAATGGCGGTCGTTGCAATACTTTCTGTAACACCGTTATTGTGTAGTGGTCTAACAAGCGCCCTTTTCTCTTTCAATGGTTTTTATTCAAGTTTTTCACAATACAAAGTAAGGACCATGGCATTGACTTTAACAGTGTATAGTTTTCATAGACAAAGAAGCATACATTGTAATCATGGATAATCCACCTGCCCCTCAGAAGAGGGAGGATGACACTTTCTGTATTGTCTTCCTTTCCTCAGTTTACATCTTATTTGTAAAATCTCTCGACCTGTTATGGAATGGGCCATCCGTGTTGGGCTTCACACCATATACTGAATCCTTATAACAATTATATGGTAAGGGCTCTAGGGCATGCCCCCCACACAAGGAGGAGTAGGTTGACCCAGCAGAAATTCGAGGATAAACCGCCCCCCCAAACTGCGGAGTGGCGAACCCACAAGCGCACTTTTTGGGGAAAAAATATATTTTTTTTAATTAAAAAAATAAGACAACAGTGAAGTTAGCCCAATTTTTTTTATATTGTGAAAGATAATGTTTCACCGAGTAAATTGATACCCAACATGCCACGCTTCAAAATTGTGCCCGCTCGTGGAATGGCGACAAACTTTTACCCTTAAAAATTTCCATAGGCGATGTTTCCAAATTTCAACAGGTTACCAGTTTTGAGCTACAGAGGAGGTCTAGGGCTTTTATTGCTCTTATTCTAACTCACATGTGTGGTTTGAACACCGTTTTCATATGTGACCGCTACTAACGTATGTGTTCGCTTCTGCCCGCGAGCTCGTTGGGATGGGGTGCTTTAAAAAAAAATATATTATTGATTTTACCTTTTATTTTTTATTTTGACACAGTTTTTTAACAACAACAAAAATGAATTGGCTCACTTTTATTCCTATTACAAGGAATGTAAACATCCCGTGTAATAGAAAAAAAGCATGACAGGACCTCTTAAATATGAGATCTGGGGTCAAAAAGACCTCGTATCTCATATTTACATTAAGATGCAATAAAAAAACAAGAGAAAAAGAATAATTGAAAAAAAGAAAATTGTCCTTTAAGAGTTATGGGTGGAAGTGGCATTTGACGTTGCTTCCACCCTCCCATGCCATGGAGCTGAGCAGGGGCCATCTTCCCCTCAGTCGGGAGCCAGGCATCCATGAGAGAGGACGCGATCGTCTCCGCCGCTACCGGCAGGTCTGGTAAGCGACAGGGATGACCGGAGCGCGGCGGGAGGGAGGTGGGCACCTTTCCCACCACCGATAAAAGTGATGTCGTGGCGAATGCCACTTTTATCTTAAAGAGAAACGCCCGCCGTTCACGAAAATAACAGGGTATTTAACGTCAAAGTAACGTCGGGGTATGGTGATTTGCGTGAAGTGGTTTAGGCCTTATTCATCCTTTATTTAGTTTCAGCTACAACCAAGGATGCAGATTTCCAGGCTTTAGCAATGGTTTGTTTAGCGGCTATTAAGAACTGTAAGAGGAGACGGAACTGACTTTGCGTCACCACCTCCGGTCTTAGGTTTAAGAGGGCCGTTGCTGGATCTGGATCAAGTGAATTTGAAAATGGCCTTCCAGAAGCTTTCGGTTACTGGCAGTGGCGTAGCGTGGGTTGTCAGCACCCAGGACAGGTCAAGTAATTTGCGCCCCCTAACCGGTACACTTTTAGTACTCCCTTCCACTAGGCCCACGATTGCCTAGTACAGAGGCAGAATGGGGATCTGACTTTGTAAACAAGGCGGATCCCCATTCTGACAGGTAACATGACAGAGATCTACTGTTCCCAGTGATCGGGAACAGTGATCTCTGTCATGTACCTGGTACCCCATCACCCCCTACAGTTAGAACACACCCAGGGAACACAGTTAACCCCTTGATCGCCCCCTAGTGTTAACCCCTTCCCTGTCAGTGTCTTTTTTACATTGATCAGTGCATTTTTATAGCACTGATCAATGTAATATTGTCACTGGTCCCCAAAAATTGTCATTTGGGGTCTGATTTGTCTGCCGCAATCTCGCAGTCCTGCTAAAAATTGCAGATCGCTGTTATTACTAGTAAAAGCAATAAAAAATAAAATAAAAGTCCTTAAATCTATCCCATAGTTTGTAGATGTTATAACTTTTGTGCAAAGCAATCAATCAATCAAAGCTTATTGCGATTTTTTATTTATTTTTTACCAAAAAATTTTGAATATATATATATATATATATATATATATATATATATTTTTTTTTATATATTTTTTGGATATGTATTATAGCAAATAATTTTTTTGCTTATAACGCAAAAAATAAAAACCGCGGAAGTGATCAAATACCACCAAAAGAAAGCTCTATTTGTGGGGAAAAAAGGACGTCAATTTTGTTTGGGTACAACGTCACAGGCTCGCACAATTTCCAGTTAAAGCGACGCAGTGCAGTATTGAAAAAAATGGCCTGGTCATTAAGGGGGCAAATACTTCTGGTCCCTAAGTGGTTAAACCCCTTACCCCCAAGCACATGTATTGCATTTTAAGAAAATACTGATGTAATTAACTTACACTGACCCCATATATTATATAGTGAAAGAAAAACTACTGCGCATGTCGCAAAAATTAAATTAAATAACTGCTGCTGCAACTGAAATGTGGATACACACAATAACGAATAATATAAAGAAAAACAGTTGCGCTGCAAAAATAACCACACATGTGATATGTGAGAAATTATCTTAATATGAATAAAAATAAACCAATAAGAATTATGTGAAAAGATTGACCAAAGGTCTCCAATAACAATCTGAGGTGTTCCTTAAATGTCCTTGTTGAAATACTGAAGGGCAGGAGTGATCAAAAAAGTTCCGCAATGGTAATAGATGAATAATCTCTTGAGCAGGTAAATATTCGTGACTCCACACTCTTAGACACCACAGAAGAAAGTGCAATGATGGTAAAAGCAAAAGATCCTCCACCTCAGATAACAGATCTGCTTACCAGCTCCTATGGATCTCAGTGAAAGAGATCACAAACGCTTGTGGCTCTATTCCCCCGCCAAGGGTCTTTCCACTATGGGTCAGTATACAAGATAACTTCCTCCTCCTCAATTTGACTCCTCAGTGTACTCCCGGGAGTATGATCCCCAAAAAAGATATATGAGGGCCACAATAGTGAAGTACGCAATAAAATTTATTTCAAAGAATAAAAAGTTTAAACTTACAATTCCGCTGTAAGATATAAGCAGTAAAATATAACAAGCCGGCCGGCTCTTACTATCCGCTCGTTCCTTCCGGGATAGCGTTGTATAGTCGGTGACGTCAGCACGCCGCTCCTCCCTATGCCGTTTCGTCAGAGATGACGTCTTCCAGGGGCACGAGCGGCGTGCTGACTCACCGCTATATATCTAATCTAAAATCACAAAGGCACGCCCAGCTCTGAGCTCCGGGAAACACTGTCTTAATCCGCCATCTTTAGAGTGGGAAAATAGCCCTTACTTCACCGCTCTTGATCCACCATCTTTGAAGAGGGAACCATAGCCTATACTACACCTTTTTAACCATACTGATGGTAGGACTAGCATAGATGTTACGGCATATAACGAGATCATAAAAAATGCTATTAAATATGATGTAATCAGTACCTATAGACAAGCCCGTAGATGTACCTAAGATTAATAATGTCATAATAAAGACTAAATACACAAATGCCATCTAAAAAGATGGCAATGTGTATCATATGACATAAAAATGTCACTGTAACGAGAACAATATAGGCAATGTCAACTGATGGAACGGCAGATATTCCACCCATAGACATCCTGATATAGGCCAAACATTGTTCTAAATTACAGAAGAACATAATAAATGATAAATCTATATATATAAGAAAAACTAAAACTAATTGGCATTGTGTTGACCACAATGTCCCAATATTGGACAAAAGAGGATATCTATGTAAAAAATACTAGACCACATAGTAGATAAATGATGGAACTGCATCAGCTCAGGATTGCTAACATAACCCTAAACCAGAGGTGTACAATATTGAATCGTGCCACCTACTGGTATCAAAATAGCATTACATCTGATACTGATATCAACATCAGACGTAATGAGGGCATATCTGATACTGGTGTCATTAGGCCTCAGGGGTAAAAAGCCACACAGAGCAAGAAACACAGAAATAAACCCCAAATTATATGGAACAGACTATCTAGTAACCCATGCTCTGCCAGGTTAAGGTGATATATATTGAAAGTATAACACAATGCTTTCAAATCCTGTATGAAGACCAATGGAAATATAAAGTCATAACAAATGTACGACCAGGTGATACGATAAGACCACCCGTGTTTCACCCAGAGTTCAGAGCTGTTTCACATAATGCCCCAAAAAATGGACCAACTAAGTGCACAGTGGTAGAGATTATTTCAATTAACCATTATCTATGAACGCATTGACGTCAGTGTCGATGTTAAGGCCATGAGGGCTATAGCATCGCACACGATAAATCCAAGCCATCTCGAGCCTGGACAGCTCTCTAACTAATGAACTGCCCCTCCAATGAGGCTCGAATTTGTCAATCCCTAAAAATAGGGTATTGGCTGGGTTACGATCATGATGTGTGTCATAATGTTTCGACACAGAATGGTATTGAAAACCTGTTTTGATATTAGTAATATGCTCACCCAACCTGACCTGCATCGTCCTTTTGGTCCTGCCAATATACTGAAGCCCACACGGGCATTGTAACAAATAGACAATGCCCGTTGAACTACACGTAATAAACGGCTCAATAGTATGTTCTTTGGACGTACTAGTAGAATAAAAAGATTCAGTCTTTATATTTTTGTTCTTATTAAGGGTGCAGACCTGACATCTACGACACTGGTGGTATCCTGACAGGCCCTTCTGAAAAAAGGAAACCTTCTTCGTGGGAGGATCAACCACATTGGAAGCCACCCTATCACAAAGTGAAGGTACTCCCCTAAAGATCACTTGAGGTCTAGGAGGTAAGAATTGGCTGATGACTCTGTCATTTTTCAATAGATGCCAATGCCTATTGATGATTTTTTTAATTGCGAAGTGCTGTGTGGAAAAAGTAGTGATAAACGGTATCTGCGGTCTCTCTTTCTCCTTCCTATGATGTTCTATCAATAACTGAGATCTATCGATATTAGCAACTTCTTCAATCAGAGTCTCAAGGGATTCTGCACCATAGCCCTTTTCACAGAGCCTGGATTTCAGTATGGCTGTCTGTGATCTGTAATCCTCCACAGAGGTACAATTTCGTCTCATTCTGACAAATTGTCCCCTGGGTACTGATCTCAGCCAGGGTTCGTTGTGGCAACTACCAATCGGAATGTAAGAGTTATGATCTGTCTGCTTGAAAAAGGATTTAGTAGTCAAAGCAGCACCCTCTCTCATGATTGTAAGATCAAGGAAATTGATGGCCTCTCGACTTGCATCATGGACAAGTTGAATTCCTCGTTCATTGTCATTGAGAGAAGAAACAAAGTCATCAAGTTGGTTTTTGGTGCCGTCCCATAGGAGGAGGACGTCGTCGATATACCTTGCCCACAACACCAGGTGTGGGCTACGGTTAGTAAAGACGGCGTCCTCCTCCCATTTGGCCATAAACAGGTTGGCCAAACTGGGGGCGTATTTGGCCCCCATCGCAACACCTCGTATTTGACGATAGTATTGACTATCGAACCAAAAATAATTATGCCCTGCAGCATATTCTAATAACTCCATAATGAAATCTTTTTTTAATTGAGGCAAACCTGACCAAATATCCAAATAGTGTTTTACGGCTGAAATGCCCATCTCATGTGGTATAATAGAATATAGTGAGGTGACGTCGGCCGTCACCATCCACAATTCCTCTCTAGGTTCTATTTGGGTCACCAGATTGATGGCATGTCTGGTGTCCTTGAGGTAAGATGGCATTTGCTGCACTAAAGGTTGTAGAAAATGGTCAATATACTTGCCCACCCTAGACGTAATTGAGTCTATACCACTCACTATTGGTCTATTGGGGGGGCAAGTCTGACTCTTATGAATTTTCGGTAAACCATATAAAACAGGTACCCTGGGAGCCCTAGGTATCAGGAACAATAGTTCCTTATCATTTAAGATACCTAAATCAGAACCCTTGTGCACCAATTTGTCAAGGGTATCACATCAGTCCCCTCCGAGGGCGTCAGGACCCATGAAGGGGGGCCAGTACCCAAAAAATTCTGGCTGGGCACAGCACACCCAATTGAAACAAAGCTATGGGTATGATAGAAGCTTTGGGCAACAACATTCTCAGGGTCAACATCACTCATATAGAGACTCACCGAGACCTGTAAGAGTTCCTGAGAGAAATTTTTCTGAAAATCATGGCTATGATATTTATCCCAATCAGAGATTGCAATATGAAAATAATTATTTCTCTGATCGTGATAGAGACGAGTATGGAGAGGACTTGGGGACTCGCAATGGATTTTTTCCATTGAGAGATAGAGAGGGGCCTGGGTATTTTGGTCATCAGGATTATGAACAGAACAATAGGGTACGTGAGGCATACAGGTCGGTACCATCAAGAGATTTCCCTACGGGCCAATATGAAAAAGATATTGATCAGCATTGGGGTTTTCCCAGGTCAAACCAGGGAATAAAAAGACCTGTGGAAAACAAAGAGGAACAAGAGGGGGGAGGAGAGCACAACTTAAAAAAGATAAAGATGTAAGCCAGGATGGCATCTTTAATCTCAGCTCTCAAATCTTGACCAAGTCAGAAATGACTATCTTGAATAAAGGTTTAAAGTTTGCACCTCCAAAGGGGTTGAACAAATTTTCAACCTTTATGGATGTGCATAAGTATGTCCGTAAAGTGAATATCAAAAGACATTTTGCAAATGCCCCAATTAGGAAAGATGAAATAGTCCCATTGTCTTTCCAACATTCAGGACTAAGAAATGCTTCCACTTTCAATCCTCCCGGAATTTTGGCTCCGTCACTCAGGGTCTTCAGAGATGTAGTCTTACGAGACCTAGAGAAAATGAAAATCACTAACAATAAGATGGACCAACATTTAGAAAAAGGACTAGACTCTCTATGTCAAAATAGAGAGCTAGTAATTCGCCCTGCTGACAAAGGGGGTGGGATAGTAGTCCTTGATAGGACTGATTATCTCAAAGAAATGCATAAAATTGTTGATGATCGTGACACTTACGTACTACTACCTGGAAACCCAGTTATCAAATATAAAGATACCCTTGATAAATTGGTGCACAAGGGTTCTGATTTAGGTATCTTAAATGATAAGGAACTATTGTTCCTGATACCTAGGGCTCCCAGGGTACCTGTTTTATATGGTTTACCGAAAATTCATAAGAGTCAGACTTGCCCCCCCAATAGACCAATAGTGAGTGGTATAGACTCAATTACGTCTAGGGTGGGCAAGTATATTGACCATTTTCTACAACCTTTAGTACAGCAAATGCCATCTTACCTCAAGGACACCAGACATGCCATCAATCTGGTGACCCAAATAGAACCTAGAGAGGAATTGTGGATGGTGACGGCCGACGTCACCTCACTATATTCTATTATACCACATGAGATGGGCATTTCAGCCGTAAAACACTATTTGGATATTTGGTCAGGTTTGCCCCAATTACAAAAAGATTTCATTATGGAGTTATTAGAATATGCTGCAGGGCATAATTATTTTTGGTTCGATAGTCAATACTATCGTCAAATACGAGGTGTTGCGATGGGGGCCAAATACGCCCCCAGTTTGGCCAACCTGTTTATGGCCAAATGGGAGGAGGACGCCGTCTTTACTAACCGTAGCCCACACCTGGTGTTGTGGGCAAGGTATATCGACGACGTCCTCCTCCTATGGGACGGCACCAAAAACCAACTTGATGACTTTGTTTCTTCTCTCAATGACAATGAACGAGGAATTCAACTTGTCCATGATGCAAGTCAAGAGGCCATCAATTTCCTTGATCTTACAATCATGAGAGAGGGTGCTGCTTTGACTACTAAATCCTTTTTCAAGCAGACAGATCGTAACTCTTACATTCCGATTGGTAGTTGCCACAACGAACCCTGGCTGAGATCGGTACCCAGGGGACAATTTGCCAGAATGAGACGAAATTGTACCTCTGTGGAGGATTACAGATCACAGACAGCCATACTGAAATCCAGGCTCTGTGAAAAGGGCTATGGTGCAGAATCCCTTGAGACTCTGATTGAAGAAGTTGCTAATATCGATAGATCTCAGTTATTGATAGAACATCATAGGAAGGAGAAAGAGAGACCGCAGATACCGTTTATCACTACTTTTTCCACACAGCACTTCGCAATTAAAAAAATCATCAATAGGCATTGGCATCTATTGAAAAATGACAGAGTCATCAGCCAATTCTTACCTCCTAGACCTCAAGTGATCTTTAGGGGAGTACCTTCACTTCGTGATAGGGTGGCTCCCAATGTGGTTGATCCTCCCACGAAGAAGGTTTCCTTTTTTCAGAAGGGCCTGTCAGGATACCACCAGTGTCGTAGATGTCAGGTCTGCACCCTTAATATTCTACTAGTACGTCCAAAGAACATACTATTGAGCCGTTTATTACGTGTAGTTCAACGGGCATTGTCTATTTGTTACAATGCCCGTGTGGGCTTCAGTATATTGGCAGGACCAAAAGGACGATGCAGGTCAGGTTGGGTGAGCATATTACTAATATCAAAACAGGTTTTCAATACCATTCTGTGTCGAAACATTATGACACACATCATGATCGTAACCCAGCCAATACCCTATTTTTAGGGATTGACAAATTCGAGCCTCATTGGAGGGGCAGTTCATTAGTTAGAGAGCTGTCCAGGCTCGAGATGGCTTGGATTTATCGTGTGCGATGCTATAGCCCTCATGGCCTTAACATCGACACTGACGTCAATGCGTTCATAGATAATGGTTAATTGAAATAATCTCTACCACTGTGCACTTAGTTGGTCCATTTTTTGGGGCATTATGTGAAACAGCTCTGAACTCTGGGTGAAACACGGGTGGTCTTATCGTATCACCTGGTCGTACATTTGTTATGACTTTATATTTCCATTGGTCTTCATACAGGATTTGAAAGCATTGTGTTATACTTTCAATATATATCACCTTAACCTGGCAGAGCATGGGTTACTAGATAGTCTGTTCCATATAATTTGGGGTTTATTTCTGTGTTTCTTGCTCTGTGTGGCTTTTTACCCCTGAGGCCTAATGACACCAGTATCAGATATGCCCTCATTACGTCTGATGTTGATATCAGTATCAGATGTAATGCTATTTTGATACCAGTAGGTGGCACGATTCAATATTGTACACCTCTGGTTTAGGGTTATGTTAGCAATCCTGAGCTGATGCAGTTCCATCATTTATCTACTATGTGGTCTAGTATTTTTTACATAGATATCCTCTTTTGTCCAATATTGGGACATTGTGGTCAACACAATGCCAATTAGTTTTAGTTTTTCTTATATATATAGATTTATCATTTATTATGTTCTTCTGTAATTTAGAACAATGTTTGGCCTATATCAGGATGTCTATGGGTGGAATATCTGCCGTTCCATCAGTTGACATTGCCTATATTGTTCTCGTTACAGTGACATTTTTATGTCATATGATACACATTGCCATCTTTTTAGATGGCATTTGTGTATTTAGTCTTTATTATGACATTATTAATCTTAGGTACATCTACGGGCTTGTCTCTAGGTACTGATTACATCATATTTAATAGCATTTTTTATGATCTCGTTATATGCCGTAACATCTATGCTAGTCCTACCATCAGTATGGTTAAAAAGGTGTAGTATAGGCTATGGTTCCCTCTTCAAAGATGGTGGATCAAGAGCGGTGAAGTAAGGGCTATTTTCCCACTCTAAAGATGGCGGATTAAGACAGTGTTTCCCGGAGCTCAGAGCTGGGCGTGCCTTTGTGATTTTAGATTAGATATATAGCGGTGAGTCAGCACGCCGCTCGTGCCCCTGGAAGACGTCATCTCTGACGAAACGGCGTAGGGAGGAGCGGCGTGCTGACGTCACCGACTATACAACACTATCCCGGAAGGAACGAGCGGATAGTCAGAGCCGGCCGGTTTGTTATATTTTACTGCTTATATCTTACAGCGGAATTGTAAGTTTAAACTTTTTATTCTTTGAAATAAATTTTATTGCGTACTTCACTATTGTGGCCCTCATATATCTTTTTTGGGGATCATACTCCCGGGAGTACACTGAGGAGTCAAATTGAGGAGGAGGAAGTTATCTTGTATACTGACCCATAGTGGAAAGACCCTTGGCGGGGGAATAGAGCCACAAGCGTTTGTGATCTCTTTCACTGAGATCCATAGGAGCTGGTAAGCAGATCTGTTATCTGAGGTGGAGGATCTTTTGCTTTTACCATCATTGCACTTTCTTCTGTGGTGTCTAAGAGTGTGGAGTCACGAATATTTACCTGCTCAAGAGATTATTCATCTATTACCATTGCGGAACTTTTTTGATCACTCCTGCCCTTCAGTATTTCAACAATGACATTTAAGGAACACCTCAGATTGTTATTGGAGACCTTTGGTCAATCTTTTCACATAATTCTTATTGGTTTATTTTTATTCATATTAAGATAATTTCTCACATATCACATGTGTGGTTATTTTTGCAGCGCAACTGTTTTTCCATATATTATATATCCACTGACCCCCATATATTATATATACACTGACCCCCATATATTATATATACACTGACCCTCATATATTATATATACACAGACCCCATATATTATATATACACAAACCCCCATATATTATATATACACTAACCCTCATATATTATATATACACCGACCCCCCTATATTATATATACACTAACCCCCATATATTATATATACACTGACCCCCATATATTATATATACACTGACCCCCATATATTATATATACACTGACCCCCATATATTACCGGTATATATACACTAACCCTCATATATTATATATACACTGACCCCCATATATTATATATACACAAACCCCCATATATTATATATACACAGATCCCCTCTCCCCCCCCCCCATCATCCCATGTACTATATAAATACTGACCCCCCATGTATGAAGCACAGAGCAGACAGAAAGCTCTGGGTGCACATTGGCAATTATGATTTCCCTGTCTGTGGGAATGTGTCCCCCTCCCTGGATGTGAGGTGTCTCAAAAGTCATAGTAGAGCGGCATTTCAGATAAACTTCCTCCCTCATCTCATTACAGCCTGGCATAAAATGTGTCACCCTGGAAGAAAAACCCACTGTAAATCCCCGCCATCCCCATCCTACCTGATCCGATCATCCCACACAAGGAACCGGTGCTGTCCGGGCGGCATGCACACACATAAAATGTCCGCAGCTCAGAGAGGAGGAAGACGGGGAGACTCTACACGGCATGGCTCTGCTTGCATGCTGCCCTCCGATGATTTTTAGATCACGCTAGAAACGCTTCACTGCTACATACTTTATCTACATATTTTGATCCCCCTGATGAGCCGTACCTGAGAAGTGCCCTCTTGTAACATGATCAAGACAGGGCACCCCTCACCGACACTGACCCAGGCTGAGTGGAGAGCAGCAATCAGTCGGAGGCAGAGCACACACAACATGAGGTGACAGGCTGAGGCTCAGTAAGCGCACATTAGGGATACATTTCTGCGCCCCTCTTGATTTTGCGCCCGGTGCCACGGCCCCCCCTGCACCCCCCACGCTACACCACAGACTACTGGGCAGTCCCATCACATTTTGAACTACTTTCAAACAGCATCGAATGTGCTGAGAATTTTGGTACAAATAATTATACGAACATTAATTTGGAAATCTACATGTGTGTTCCTCGGAGTGAAGTTTGGGCTGTTAAAAGTATCTGAGCTGTGTTAATCGAAGTGTAAGTTCTGTACATAGCGGTTCTTTCCAAAATGCTTTATCGAGAATCAGGTAATATATTAAAATATAGAAAAACCTGCTAACACGTTTCAGCTGGCTTGTGTCCTTAAAGTGGTTCTAAAGGCTGAAAGTTTTTTTTACCCTTATGCATTCTATCACAGCCAGTGTGGAGGGAGCTGGGGCTGGGTTGAGGCGACTCGGGAGTGAGCATGCAAGAGTGCCCCCAGAGCAAGCAGCTTTCTCTGGGGGGGGGACTCAGAAGGAGGAGTGCCGGTGTGGGACCCAAGAAGAGAAGATCAGGGCTGCTCTGTGCAAAACCACTTTACAGAGCAGGTACAGTAAGTATGACATGTTTGTTATTTAAAAAAAATAATCAAAACCTCTACAAGCGATTTAACCATAGCTGACTGTAATTTAATTCTCACACACAGAAATACCTGTTCGGATTTGAAGGGGAGGATGCAAATAAGATTAAAGTGATTGTAAAGGTTCGTAATTTTAAAAAATAAAATAACAAACATGTCATACTTACCTCCGCTGTGCAGCTCGTTTTGCACAGAGTGGCCCCGATCCATGTCTTCTGGGGTCCCTCAGCGGCTGTCTCGGCTCCTCCTCGCATCAGAGAACCCCCTTTGGGAAGCGCTTTCCCAAGGGGGTTACCTTGCGGGCGCGCTCCCGAGTCCAGCATTTGCGTCCATAGACACGAATGCCGGACTCGACCCCGCCCCCCGGGGGCCTGCGTCATTTGGATTTGATTGACAGCAGCGCGAGCCAATGGCTGCGCCGCTATCAATCTATCCAATGAAGAGCCGAGAAAACTGGGCCCAGAAGAGCCGAGAAGCCACCGCGTTCTCTACGCAGGACTTTTGAGGGCTCAGGTAAGTAAACCGGGGGGCTGGGGGGCCAGTAACTGTCAGATGTTTTTTTCACCTTAATGCATAGGATGCATTAAGGTGAAAAAAAAAAACAGAAGGTTTACAACCCCTTTAACTCCTTCAGATAATATTATCTCTTTCTGTGTGTAAGCAAACATCTAAAAACAGATACTATAAAAAAAGCAATATGTATCAAAGAAACACATTTGTAACAATGGATCACGACATTAAAGATACAAAGTTGAATCAAAACAACACAGCATTACAGATAAATCTAAAGAAACGCAGACACAATGGAGGAGATTTACTAAAACTGGAGCACCCAGCATCTGGTGCAGCTGTGTATTGTAGCCAACTTCAGCTTGTTCAGTTAAGCTTTGACAATAAAACCTGGTTGGTTTCTTTTCAGAGCTACACCAGATTTTGCTCCAGTTTTAATAAATCCACCCCAATGTTATTACAAGGTAACATAAACATTTTTTCTTTGTGTATTACAATAACTTATGTGTCTACATCAACTTTTATAAGAGTACAGCATTATAACCATTTATGCAAAGAAGCTTCCACAGAGCATATACATAATAATTTATTCAGGAATTTATTTGAAAAAATAGATCAAGATCCCATCAATGGGAGTCCAGAGGGTGTACAGATAATCAATTTATCTATCCAATAAACCTCTTTTTCCAGTAATTTCTTATGTAAGTCACTATCTCTGTCTGAAAGATTCACCCTCTCCACACCATGGAAATCAAAAGAAGATACAGTATGTCACCCCCTTGCACATTCAAAAAATGTTTGGAGGCTGTAGAGGCTCAAAGAACTTCCAGATTACATACAATAAATTACAAAATGCATATTACAATTTCTAAAGCCTTTAATGGGAAACACCTTCCCTGGGGCTGCTGATTTAATGCATTTAATGTTACAATGTACTGTGAGTTTTAAACCCACACTAAAAAATGAGTCTATAACCGTCAATAAAGCTTTTCTCCTCTTACCAATATAACACAGAGAAAGAATATAACCCAATTTGGGCACTTTGTGGCTGGAAAAAATCTACAACCATCATTGAAACCCAGATGCAATTGTTTGTTCACATACAAAATTGGTACATTTATTCTATTAATTATCTGAGAGTATTTTACTGAACATGTGGTGGAAAAAATTATATGTGTGCCTTTGGTCCTACATTTTTTATGGCAATTGTCCAAAAGTTCCTGTCTCGATCTTCCAGCCACAATTTTCTTGGCCCTCCAAATGGCATACGAGGGATAGCCTCTCTCCAATAATCTGTCCTGTATAGAGGATGCTTTTGTATCATAGAGGTCATCACTAGAACTGTTTCCCTTGGTTCTAATTAATTCACCAATTAATTCTCTCACACTGCTGCGACCTAAAAAGTCGCACACTGCTCCTTCTGGCAAAGCTGGAGTGGCTATTTTAATTAAAAAATCATGTCCGGTAAAGGTCAGAGAAAAATACATCGACCCCCAGGGGAGGTTTGTCATCCTGATTTGTGATTACATGTCATCTACATTTACGTTGGTCAATGTCTATGCACCCAATTCAGGCCAATTGGTATTTCTGGACGATTTTTTTGACAGGCTTCAACGGTACTCAAAGCCATTCATGATACTAGGGGGAGATTTTAATCTGATTATGTCTCACAGGCGTGATCGTCACACACTCTTTGGGGACACCCCTTCCCAACGGGTGTCGTCTCAGTCCGCCTCCTTTAGGAAACTGGTCAGAGCACATAGACTGCTTGATTCATGGAGAATCAGACATCCGACCCAAAGACAGTACACCTTTTATTCCATGGCACATAAGATGTACTCAAGATTACATCATTTCTTTATTACATCCCCATTACTCCCCCTCCTAGTAGACTCCAACATTTCTCCTATTACGTGGTTGGACCATGCTCCTATTTCACTAGAACTACTATTGCATAATTCGCCCTCTAGGACTTGCCATTGGAGACTTAATGAACACCTACTTAGTTCACCCCCTATTAGGGATAGACTGATCAAAAGCCTTAATGAATATTTTGAACTAAATGTGGGTTCCGTGCATAAGGTCTCTACCCTTTGGGAGGCTCACAAGGCCTGTTTCCGTGATACATGTATTGCTGAGGGCTCTCGTCTGAAGAGGGATGGCGAGAGTCATCGGATTTCCCTATTAGCTGACTTAAAGCGGGCGGAGCGGGGTCTTCTGGGCTCCCCAATGGTTGAGGCTCTCCGTAGAGTTGTAGCTCTACGCAATCAACTGAAAACGTTAGCATATAGCAAGGCAACAAAATCTCTTATGTGGGTGAAACAAAAATTCTACGAGTTTTCCAACAAGCCACATAGGATGCTAGTGAACAAACTTAGACCGCGTCCGTTCCACTCTTTCCCTGAATTGTTGATCCAAAAAGATGACACCCCCACTCATTGTCCCCAAACTATGACCAAAGTTTTTGGTAACTTTTATAAAGAACTATATAATTGTCTTACCCCCGAAAATAATTTCCATTTTACTCAGGATAGGTTTGACCAATTCGTCCAGAATCTCCCCCTGCCAAGGTTGAACTCCTCAGATCTGGAAAAGTTTAATGCCCCCATCACCCCTGAGGAGCTTACGAAAATTATCAAAGACCTACCCACGCATAAATCTCCGGGACCCGACGGCCTCACCTACTTATATTACAAGACCTTTCTGCCCACCCTACTGCCACATATGACAAACTTGTATACATCACTTTTACGGGGGGAGATCCCACATAGCCAGTTTACACATTCATATATTTCAGTGATTCCAAAGCCAGGGAAAGACCATTCCTTACCGGATAACTATAGGCCTATAGCCCTATTAAACTCAGACTATAAAATTTTCACGAAACGTCTCTCATCTAGACTGTCCCAGCTCATTCCCAAATTAATTAACAAAGATCAAGTAGGATTTGTTCCTTCCCGACACGCTGGAGACAACACAAGACGTACTGTGAACTTGATTGATCTGATAAACAAATTCCCGCGCCCAACACTTATTTTGAGCTTGGATGCACAAAAGGCGTTTGACCGCTTAAGCTGGCCTTATATGTTTTCTGTACTGCAGAGATTTGGGTTTGACGGTCCTTTTTTTAAAGCTATAGAGGCCTTGTACACAGACACATCTGCTCAGGTACAAATGGCATCTTTTTTGTCCCCATATATACCTATGTCCAATGGTACTAAACAGGGGTGCCCGTTGTCCCCCCTCCTTTTTATTCTTTGTTTGGAGCCACTTGCAGAGGCTATTAGATGTCACCCAGATATTAAGGGGGTTCTGATGAGACATAGAGAATATAAATTATCCCTTTTTGCGGACGACATCCTCCTGACATTAACGAGTCCCTTTACGTCACTCCCCTCCCTACATGCACTCCTTCAGTCTTTCGGCTCTATATCAGGCTATAAAATAAATACGACTAAAACAGAAGTACTCCCCATACATGTCCCACCAGATCTGCTGTTGCAATTACAAAACGCATACCCTTATAGGTGGTGTTCACATGCTCTGACATATTTGGGCGTGAAGATTACTTCCTCATACAATACTATGTACGCTGCAAATTTTCCCCCTCTATTCCAGGACATTTATAAAAACCTGCGCCAGTGGGCTACCTATCCTATTACTATGTTGGGCAGAATTAATGACTAAACATGTCTGTGTTGCCTAGACTTCTTTATCTTTTTGACACGCTCCCTGTAGCCATTCCTACCAGTCAGCTTAAAGCTCTTCAGAGAGGGTTTTTGAAGTTCATATGGAATAATAGCACACATCGGATAGCCAGCTCGGTGGTATTTTCCTTGAGGTCACAGGGGGGTATGGGAGCACCTGATATCATTAGATATTACTTCGCCGCTCATTTAAGGGCGGTTGTTTCCTGGTCATGTCAGAGCAGCCCTAATAGGTGGTCGGAGAT
Source organism: Rana muscosa (assembly GCA_029206835.1). Classification (NCBI taxonomy): domain Eukaryota; kingdom Metazoa; phylum Chordata; class Amphibia; order Anura; family Ranidae; genus Rana; species Rana muscosa. The sequence continues at coordinate 78,943,049 of CM055125.1, forward strand.
AGAGAAGGGGGCCATTTATCCGTTACATCCATGCTCTTTAGTGTGGTCTAGACCCTTACACGGCGACCCCATACTGAAGAGAATGTGTCTTGCACCAATGCTATTCACCAAGTCCATTTGGAATAAATGCAGATCGAGATTTACTCTTGCATCATTATGTCCTCCACTTACTAACGTACTACTGAATCCAGTATTGCCGGATAGTCTGGTCTATGGCCGGCTGTTACAATGGATGCAGTCTCCACTGTTTCAATTGCGAAACATGGTCAACCCGGTCACTCGCAAATTTCTTGATTTTGCTACCCTCCAAAACAAGTATTCTATCCCCCACAAGTTATTTTATTTTTACCTTCAGGTCAGGCACTTTTTTCAATCCTTGTCCCCTACTCTTACCCTAGAAAGGCCGACTCCTTTTGAACGTGTATGTGCGGAAGGCCCCCATGAATTACATCTTATATCATCCATATATCACATTTTACATGAATCTAAAGATTTAACGGCTGACACACACCTATACATGCGCAAGTGGAGTCTGCTACTGGGGCGCCCTATTCCTTTGCAAATGTGGACTGCAATATGGTCCTCAATTTTTAAGTCCTCTAAATGTGTAGCTCAGAGGGAAACGGCAGTGAAGATTCTGATGTTCTGGTATAAAACCCCTGATAGACTTCATTGAATAAACCCTGCCCTCCCTCCTACATGCTGGAGATGCAAAACTGAGATAGGCTCACACTTTCATATATTTTGGACCTGTTCACTTATACGGCCATTTTGGGGGGAGGTTATGCAAACCCTTCAGGCTATAACAAGTCTACCTCTCCCTCTAGACCCTATTCACTATTTGCTTGGACTTCCATTTCCAGGGGTCCCAAAATCTGTTAAACGTTTAATCTCATATATACTTTTGGCTGCTAAAAGGGCCATACCGATGTGTTGGTTGTCCACCACCCCCCCCCCCCTCTCCCCTCTCCCCTCTCCCCTCTCATCTGCAGTTCCTGCAACTAATTGCGGAGGTTCGGAGAATGGAATCTCTTACGGCCAAAGTTCACGACACAGTGATTCAATTTGACAGGGTTTGGGAACTTTGGGACTCCTCGAGTTATGGAGAGCAGGAGATTAAAGATTAGTCTTTCTTTCTATACGGATCCCTTCGTTGTGAGCTGACTTACATTTTTTCTGTAACCTCTATTGGTCCATATTGCCCTCTGTAAATTTTATTTGTTGATGACTTGTATACAATTCGTACTGTTATGGTTTTGATAATATCTTGAGTGTATTCTTTTATATGTACCAACTGCCTTTCAAATGTGCTAATTTATCTCAGATAATTGCCTTGAGATGTTTATGTAGAATACGTACTGTAACATTCTTTTCTTTTGAACTAATAAAAATTACAATTATAAAAAAAAAAAAGTCGCACAACTTACGATGAGACTTTGCCAGGAGACTTCCTGGCAACTTGAGTACTACTTTGAGTCAATAGCCTGATAGAAGTCACCTTAAAGTAGTACAGGAACCTTTTCTAAAGTTGGAGTGAATTTAGTAGTGCTAATTAAGACAGCTCTCATTGACTAACATGACTAACATGTCACGTGACTTGGGGTCTCACAAGTTGGATCCCAAGTCGTGGCATCGTGAACCGAGCCTTATGGTGTGAAGAGGATGACAACTGTTACAAAGTATCTACGTCAAGACTTGGGTGACTGCCAGTGGACTTGACGCATATACTGTGTAAAGTATATACTGCAGCTGCAGGCATCATCCTGGTACAACCACTTGAAGTTAAATGACGTACCAGGTACGTGATTTGGCAGCAAGTGGTTAGGGAAGGTGGCCTATGACTGCAGGCATGTGTGCATACATGACCTCAGAATGATGTTGTGTCATGCATTTTAAAAATGTATGACTGTCATTAAGAATGTAACCAACTCTGTGTATATGGGGCCCCCTCGAACCTGAAATGCCCCGGGCCCCCCAAGGTCTAAATCTGGTCCTACACCCAATAACATCCACTCAATACCTTTCTCTAGTAATCCCCAGCCCACATAACAGCATCATAAATGTAGTCCCTAGCAACTCAACAGCTTCATATCAGAAACACCACTTATTCCTTCTAGAGGTTCATTCTTGAGCAGCACCTTGCATAAAAGTGGTTTAAAAGCAGAAGTTTTTTATGTTAATGCATTCTATGCATTAAGATAAAAAAAACTTATGTGTATAGCAGCCCCCCGAAGCCCCTCTAATACTTACCTGAGCCCCATCTCTGTCCAGCGATGTGCATGAGTACCCCGGCTGCCTGGGACTCTCCCTTCTGATTGGCGCCCTCTGCTATCAATCAAAGTCAGTTAGCCAATCATGAGAGAGAGGGGGCGGGGCCGAACCACAGCTCCATGTCTAAATGGACACACAGAGCTGTGGCTCGGCGGGGGTGCCCAGATACCAAGCTCCTTGCTGTGGGGGCACTCAGCAGGAGGGAGGGGCCAGGAGCGCTGGCAATGGACCCGAGAAGAGGAGGAGAAAGCATTACACAGAGCAGGTAATAACATGTCTATTATTTTTAAAGAAACGAAAAACAAGACTTTACAATCACTTTAACTTTCTCCAGCCTTAAACTCAGCACTATTAATTTATTCCCTAGAAAATTGTAATTAACCACAGAACTCCCGCCTCCCTTCTTTCTGTGCTTTTTTTATAACTTAATAGGTGCTGCTCCAGTTCTGCTTCTGTGCAGGCTTCTGTTGTGAGAAGAGGAGTGACCCATATGGCATTGCATCTTCTCCCAAGCAGCACTCTGCATCCTGCTCTGTAGCTTGTAAGTTAGGTGCTACCTTGTGGACGGGGCTTAGGCACCCTTGTGGGATCAAGTGGAACTGCACTCACTAATGCCTGAACTTCAGGCTGGGAGCTGGGCTCATGTGACACTCAACATTAAAGCAGGTCTCCTGGACTTAGAAGTGAGCTGCAATGACACTGTAAACTCCTTGCTCTCTGTGCTGACTCTATTACACTGAAGACATTTATACATTTCAGACACTCTTATGCATAGAGGACACCATTTCCCAGGTGTGTAGCATTTGGAGGCCGGTACTGCTGAGCATGTAATGGGCTCCACCAATCCAGCATTACATGTCAACTCTCTCCCAGTGACATGGTTGCTATGGGATACAGGAAACGCTCTCTCTCCTTCTCCAACGTGCTTGCTCTTGCTCTCCTAAGGTTCTTCATACATCTCTCTCCATTCTGTGTCACTGCAGGTTTGGTCCCTAGGCACTCTGTGCCGCAGATCCGTTCCCAAAGAGTGGAAATCAGCCGCAAGTGGAAGTGCCAAGCACTAATCCCCTTCCACTACCAGAGGAACCATCACCCCTGCCATGTCACCTGTCTCCTGGCTGATTGGCTGCGTTGCATATGACACAAACACTGGAGTTCTTATCAACAACACATTAACTTCCACTTGACAGTACGCTGTGTGTTAGACCCATGTATTGCATCTTCCTCTAACTCGGTCCCCTTGTTGTGTTGCAAGTCCTTTTTTTGGATACGCTGTGCATGCACCACTTTAAGAGGCTTCAGACCAGGCAAAGCAAGTAAACAACAAAATCTTTTGCTGAGGTACTTACTGCATACAGTACAATTCCCAAAATGCCGTTTCAACACAATTCCTGTACAGCACTCTTCTAACAATCCATAGGGGGAAAGAGGGGGAGGTCGCCCTTTAAAAAAATAACTATCAAGTGCCCAATAAAAGCACAGCATAGTGTCCTGTGCCCCCTCACTAGTGTCTGCCACACCCCTTTACATCATTCCCCTCACAATAGTGTCCTCTGCCCCCCACAGTGGTTCCCCACCTCCCACAGAAGGGACCTCTGCCCCCCATACAGTAGTGTCCTCAGCCTCCCCATAGCAGTGTCCTGCCCCCCTTCACATCACACCCCTCCCCACTATAGTGTCCTCTGTCCCCCCCATATAAGTGTCCCTCCACCCCACAGTAGGGTCCTCTGCCCCTCCTACTATTGCAGTGTCTTGTACCCCCCAAAGCAGTGTCTTCTGCCCCCTTCACATCACGCCCCCAACTGTAGTGTCCTCTGTCCCCTTCACATCACAACTCCCCACTGTAGTGTCATCTGAACCACCATAGTGTGTCCTCTGTCCCTTTCACACACCCCCCACTGTAGTGTCCTCTGCCCCCCAAAGCACTGTCTTTTGTCCCCTTCACACTTTCCCCGCACTGTAGTATCCTCTGCACCCCCACCATTGCAGTGTCCTCTGTCTCCTTCACCCCCCCCCCGTTTAGTGTCCTCTGCGCCCCCTCAAGCAATGTCCTCGGTGCCCTACACACCCTCCCCCCACTGTAGTGTCCTCTGCACCCTCCAATTCAGTGCCCTCTGTCTTCTCTTTCACACCCCCACACTGTAGTGCCCTCTGTGCCCCCCCAATGCAGTGTCCTCTGTCCCCTTTGTCACCCCCCACTGTAGTGTCCTCTGCCCCCATGCAATATCCTCTGCCCCCCACTGTCCCCTTCACACCTCCTGGTCACTGTAGTGTCCTCTGTCCCCTTTTCCCTCCCCACTGTAGTGTCCTCTGTCCTCATGCAATGTCCCCTACACACTCACATCGGGCGGTTCTAGCACCTGCTGGATAATGTAAAAAGGTAATTCCAGCAGCTCCTGCCCCTGCCCTCTATCCAGTAGGGGCAGCACAGTGGTGTAGTGGTTATCACTTTCACCTAGCAGCAAAAGGGTTGCTGGTTCGAATCCCGACCACGACACCATCTGCCTGGAGTTTGCATGTTCTCCCTGTGTCTGTGTAGGTTTCCTCCGGGTACTCCGGTTTCCTCCCACACTCAAAAGACATGCTGTTAGGTTAATTGGATCTTGTCCAAATTGGCACAGTATATATGTATATATGTATATATGTGTGTACGACTGTGTGTCCCAAGCATGTCAAGATCCTACTGGGTAAAATGACCGCACCAGCCTAGAGGCGATTCAGTTCGCATGTGTAGCGCTATACAAGACATTCATTTGTTGAATTCTCCCCTTCTCTGCGTTGGGGAACGCGTTTCACACTCTCAATAGTGCTTAGTCATAGCTACACAACTACACAAATCATGTGATCAATTGAAATTGACTGATTAGGTGAAGTTAATTAGTTAAATGGCAAACAAGTGTGATTTAAAAAAAAGAGGCACACATATATCCAGGAGAAAAACATGTAAAAATACCACGTATATATATAACAAAATTTTAACAAATCAAAAAGTTTAAGAAAATGAAAATAAATAATTATATAACCGAAACTCCTGGATAAATGAGCATGTATAGTACTCTTAAAATATTTATATATATTATGTAAGCAATATCTTAACCTTTCTCAATAAACTAGTGATCACAGGAAAAAAAGGAAAAAATATAGTGGCACTGTGTTTCTGATAAACACAAAATCTACCAAATATTGCATAAATTACCGTAAATGTTCATTTAATTTATGCAATATTTGGTAGAATTTGTGTTCATCAGATACACAGAGCCACTATATTTTTTCCTTTTTTTCCTGTGATCACTAGTTTATTGAGAAAGGTTAAGATATTGCTTACACTCTGTTTTATTCGATTTCTGATGTTTGATGTTCTATATATCAATATATATATGAGCATATATAGTTATCTCATAAATTTTCATATACATATGTTTATAGGGCTGTTTTTGTTCTGTGGTATTATTGAGGTTTCTACCTTCTTTCCTTTGCCCATTCATGCTGCCTAGTTTTAAATGAAAAATTATATTACATCAGTCCCCATTTATTGGACATATCAAGCTATCCATCTATTTTATATTAGACTTTATAAAACATTTTGGCGACTATCGAATGGGCATCAGTGCACACAATTTTTGTGCATGTTTTTTATGTATATTTAAGTCATTGAAATTTATGTTTTTATATATATATATATATATATATATATGTATGTATTATTCACATCTATACTAATTTTCATATATGTTGCATTTTTGGTGTTTCTTACTACACACTTATATATCTATTTCTCATACAAAAATGCACTTTATGTTGCTTATCAATATATATAAATATTTTCAAAGCACTATACATGCTTATTTATCCAGGAGTTGCAGTTATATAATTAATTATTTTCTTTTTCTTTTTAAACTTTTTGATTTGTTTAAATTTTGCTATATATACACATGTTTTTCTCCTGGATATATGTGTGCCTCTTTTTTCTAAATCACACTTTTTTGCCATTTAACTAATTACCGTATTTATCGGCGTATAACACGCACAGGCGTATAACACGCACCCTTACTTTAAGAGGGAAGTTCGGGAAAAAAACTTTCCACAGCCCCCTGCGTATAACACGCAGGTACAGTTTACCCTCTATTTTCAGGGTAAAAAAAGTGAGTGTTATACGCCAATAAATACAGTAACTTCACCTAATCAATAAATTTCAATTGTGTGTGTTGGTGATCTCGCGCCTTAAAAAAATATATATATAAATGATATGTATATAGAAAATATACTATGAATAATATATTGGAAGTAAGCTGCTATCCCCAAGATTCCAAAAGAAATGGTAGTTCTTTTGAAATAATGTAGTGGATGGTTATATGTGCAAATAAACAAATATATTGGGGGCGCTGAGAAACGAATGAATAACTAACAATAAAATATATTAGAAAACATAATAATAAATTGATAATGGTTTAAACCAAACTAACTCTATAGCATAGATAAAAAGTTGTGCGCAATGATAGCGCCCTCTAGTGTGTAAGTGGATAAACCACTCTCAATCTGTATACTATGCAGAAAAGAGTATATACAATGGTGTCATTGATTATAAATTATAAAAAAATTCCCTAAAAAATAATTGATTTATTATATAAATTCATAAAACAATAAAAGACAATAAAAAACAATAAAAAAGGAATAGAGATATATAAATATATATTTTTCTAATTGAACCCATATATCTGCAATCCAAATTGGTAATTGGATAACTATTTATTCGTTAGTGAGGAAGCAATTCAAATCTAGGTCAATATTGAGGCCCAGCGGCTGCATGGTGGACAGTCTAAACAGCCACTGGGTCTCATTCTGGGATATGGCCTTGGTGAGGTCCGTCCCCCTCCAGTTAGATGTAGCCCTATCAATACCATAAAACACCAATTGGCGAGGATCTCTATTATGATATTGAAGAAAATGACGCGATACGCTATGGTTAGGAAAGCCTTTGGCTATATTTGCCACATGTTCATTTATCCTAATTCTGAGCTCTCTTGTAGTCCTCCCCACATATTGCAGGGAACAAGGGCATTCCAAAACGTAGGTCACATATCTGGAATAACAAGTGATTAAGGGTTTAATCTTAAATTCTTCCTGTGTTACCAAGGATTTGAATTTACTTATTTTCTTGGTACGTCGAGATGTGGTACGGCATGCCTTGCATCTGGTACAGTAATGAAACCCAGACCCATCCAAAAAAGTCAGAGGTTTTTCAGGGGGGTCAGGAACATTAGGTGCAATGATGTTTCTCAAACCTGGCGCCTTTCTATAAATAAATCTAGGCCTTTGGGGTATAATAGATGCCAAGTCTCTATCCTTTTGTAGTATAGGCCAGAACTTTTTAAAGATTTTTTCAATACTTTTGTATTGCCTATTAAAACCTGTGATAAATGGCAGTGTTCCCATGGTTGAAAGATCTTTTTTCTTTTTGGATTCCAGAAGGGAATATCTGTTCATACTCCCCACCTGTTTTTTAGCTAAGACCAATTCATTTCTAGCATATCCCTTCTCACAAAACCGATCTGTAAGGATTGCTGCCTGAGTGTTGTAATCGCTATCCTCAGCACAATTGCGCCGGATGCGCATGAACTGGCCCTTGGGTATGGCCCCAAGCCATTGGGGATGATGGCAGCTGTTAGTTGGCACAAAGGCATTCCTATCGGTGGCCTTAAAGAATGTCCTCGTGCCAATCTTGCCATTTTGTTTGACCAAAGTAAGGTCCAAATAATTAATGGTTGTCAGACTAAACTCAGCTGTAAATTTTAGCCCATATTGGTTGGAATTTAAATTCTGCAGGAAGCTATGTAATGTGGTCTGGGATCCCTCCCACAACAACACTACATCATCGATGTACCTTTTATAATATAATAGAGATGAAAGTTGATCTCTATAAATGGTTTCCCCCTCCCATTTGTTCAGTACCAGATTAGCCACACTTGGGGCATAACAAGCCCCCATTGCGACCCCTTTTATTTGTTTATAGAACTCCCCCTGTGCCCAAAAATAGTTGTTTCCCATAGCAATTTTGAGTCCCTCAACTAAAAAATTAATTTGGGATTTTTTGAGCTGTAAATCTGCAGTAAGTGCCACTTGGACTGCAGTAAGCGCATCCTCCTGTCTTATATTGGTATAGAGGGACTCTATGTCCACTGTAACCATAATGGTTGCATCTGTCACCTGGATGTCAGTAAGGGATTTGATCAATTCACGACTATCCTTGAGATAAGACCTGCCTTGAATGACCAAAGGCTGTAGGAATATATCTAAATATTCTCCTACTCTGGAGTAGAGAGAACCAATCCCGCTTATAATTGGGCGACCTGGTGGTTTTTCTTTATTTTTATGTATTTTTGGTAACACATATAGCACCGGAGTACGTGGTACTTTGGGTGAAAGGTACTGTGCTTCTTTTATATCTAGGATCTGTTGACTGACCCCTTTATCAATCCAAATATCAAGTTCCATCTTTAATTTATTCAATGGGTTAAATGGCAGTGGTTTGTATGTATTAGTGTCTTTTAACAACCTTTGGATCTCTCCATAGTAGTAATCTTTAGTAAGTATGACTACACCCCCCCCTTTGTCCGCTGGACGAACTACTATATTTTTATTTTTTTCCAATTGTTTAATCCCCTCTGACAGGGATTGATTAGTTCTGGCCTTTTTAATTTCTAAGGATTTAATCTCATCTTGCACCATATGTTTAAACACCTCGATGTGATGGTGTGTTCCCTTTTGGGGATTAAATATGGAATTATTTTTCAGCCCACTATGTTTGAATTTAGTCATTTCTATCATAGGGGGACTAGGATCCTTCTGAGAGAAGAATTTTTTAATATTGAGCTTCCTCACATATTTTTCCACATCAATAAAAAGTTCGAATTTATTAAGATTCTTGTTGGGTGCAAATTTTAATCCTTGTGTTAAAACATTTAATTTGTTTTCTGAAAACGAAACACCTGCTAAGTTAAAGATACCTTCATCTAGCTGTCTCTTTGTCTTTTTCTTTCTGGCTCCCCCTCTTCTACCTCTTTTTCTATATATTCTTTCGGGTATTGGGGTGTAATAGGTTGAATTTTGTAAGGTTCTTTCCATCCCCTCCATTCCCCCCCTTGTTGGTGGTTGTTTTGATAGGGCGTTGGTCGTCCTCTAAAGTTACCCCTATAGTTACCCCTAGGAGGCCTAGGCGGAAAATGGCTAGGTCCTTGATGGTAATAAGGATAGCCATACTCATTGGATCTGTTATCTAGGGGTCCATACCTGTTGTAAGTAGGTACTGGATAAGAGGTGGAGTAGTAATCATTTGACGGAGGATAATTGCCCCCATTTGGGGGTGGTGGGGGATAACCCCTATTACCTTGAGTGGCTGGGCCCTTAGGATTGGATGGAGCTTTAGATTTCTTTGGGGTATGGATTTTATTTTTATTTTTAATTTTTATTGACTGTGTATCCGTATTATGTACTTCCATATCCCTATCGACCGGGGATTCTTTAGGATTCTCCAAATCTAAATTATCCTGCCATTTGTATACCTTGTTTTCCTCATAATCTTTAATATCTCTCTGGTATTTTTTCAGTTTTTTCTGCTTAATCTCTCCATCATATTTGGATAGGTGGGTCTGAAGACTTTGCGCCCTCTCCAAATATTCTTTGGTTGCCATAAAGGGCTCCATATTGTTTTTGAGATCAGCTATATTGGCTTCTATCAATTGATTTTTGGCTTTACGCCTCCTAATCATTAGCTGCATTAATTTTTGTTCGCAGCTATTAAAAAACTGAAACCATTCATCTAACAAAGTGAGATTGTCTACACTATCAGCTGGGTTAACATCCCATCTTAACCTACGGGGGGTTAAGTTTTTTCCTATATACATCTCAAATGAGGCTATGTCCCACCATAGCCTTATTTGTTTCTCCATGTCATATTGAAGTTGTTTAAAGCCCCTTTCAATATCCAGATTTGGGCTGGGTGTTTGCTGGAATATTTCTTCAATATTTGTCTGTCGACCCTTCATGAAATTAAATACATCCATGGCTGCGTAGATTGAAAAGGATTATGGTGAAACCTCTGAAGATGTGTGTGTTGGTGATCTCGCGCCTTAAAAAAATATATATATAAATAATATGTATATAGAAAATATACTATGAATAATATATTGGAAGTAAGCTGCTATCCCCAAGATTCCAAAAGAAATGGTAGTTCTTTTGAAATAATGTAGTGGATGGTTATATGTGCAAATTAACAAATATATTGGGGGCGCTGAGAAACTAATGAATAACTAACAATAAAATATATTAGAAAACATAATAATAAATTGATAATGGTTTAAATATACACACCAGCAAAAGTGAGTAAAATTGGGTCACAATGATATAGTATATAATACACTGTGCAATGTCAATAATGACAACTAAATGTCCCAAAGTTGTGCAAATGTTAGAATAAATAAGAGTCCATAAGTAAAACAATATATGAATCCTAGTGCAAAAAGCTTATTCCATCAAAGATATTGCTTGAAGTGATAACCTTCACCAATTCAGTGTGAAACACCCGATAGTGCTCGTGGTAAATAAAGCAGCTTACCAGATGTTGTTGACTCTTTTAATTAAAAAGGAGTCATATACGCTTTTAGCAAGTTCCACTTGCTAACATGGATATTGATGTCAGATATAGGCATGGAAAATCTCTGCCTCCCGGAGGCTCGGATGGAGATGTATAAACCACAAGAAAAAGAAATGGAGCGGAAATAGTGTAATTCCGTTTAATAAAAAAAATTATAGTAACAACATGGCAGCCAAATGCCCCCTTACTTGGATAGTGCCTTGAGCCCGGCACTGAGGCTGATGAGCGTGGACTAGTAGGGCTAGTGACCCGAATAGAGATGAGCCGGCGTGCGTTCCACCTTGTTTGGAGGAAGAACCAGCAGGACCGGAAGTGTCGTCAGAACGTAGTCTAGCGTCGCCTCGACAGCCGTTTCGTATTGCACGTCGTCAGGAAGCGTGCTAGACTACGTGGAACTGATTATTAAATACGGATGTCAATCAAGGAGAGGGGAGGAGTCACCGAAATCAAATCCAGCCTCAATGCCGTCTCTCCGCAATTACAGCAATAATCTTAATACAACGGAAGTCCATACAATTAAATAACAAATTAATATAAGTAATATATATCCCGCTAACAGCACATCTATTATACTACATAAAACATAGTATGCATACATAATCTATGCTAACTCTATAGCATAGATAAAAAGTTGTGCGCAATGATAGCGCCCTCTAGTGTGTAAGTGGATAAACCACTCTCAATCTGTATACTATGCAGAAAAGAGTATATACAATGGTGTCATTGATTATAAATTATAAAAAAATTCCCTAAAAAATAATTGATTTATTATATAAATTCATAAAACAATAAAAGACAATAAAAAACAATAAAAAAGGAATAGAGATATATAAATATATATTTTTCTAATTGAACCCATATATCTGCAATCCAAATTGGTAATTGGATAACTATGTATTCGTTAGTGAGGAAGCAATTCAAATCTAGGTCAATATTGAGGCCCAGCGGCTGCATGGTGGACAGTCTAAACAGCCACTGGGTCTCATTCTGGGATATGGCCTTGGTGAGGTCCGTCCCCCTCCAGTTAGATGTAGCCCTATCAATACCATAAAACACCAATTGGCGAGGATCTCTATTATGATATTGAAGAAAATGACGCGATACGCTATGGTTAGGAAAGCCTTTGGCTATATTTGCCACATGTTCATTTATCCTAATTCTGAGCTCTCTTGTAGTCCTCCCCACATATTGCAGGGAACAAGGGCATTCCAAAATGTAGGTCACATATCTGGAATAACAAGTGATTAAGGGTTTAATCTTAAATTCTTCCTGTGTTACCAAGGATTTGAATTTACTTGTTTTCTTGGTACGTCGAGATGTGGTACGGCATGCCTTGCATCTGGTACAGTAATGAAACCCAGACCCATCCAAAAAAGTCTGAGGTTTTTCAGGGGGGTCAGGAACATTAGGTGCAATGATGTTTCTCAAACCTGGCGCCTTTCTATAAATAAATCTAGGCCTTTGGGGTATAATAGATGCCAAGTCTCTATCCTTTTGTAGTATAGGCCAGAACTTTTTAAAGATTTTTTCAATACTTTTGTATTGCCTATTAAAACCTGTGATAAATGGCAGTGTTCCCATGGTTGAAAGATCTTTTTTCTTTTTGGATTCCAGAAGGGAATATCTGTTCATACTCCCCACCAATACCCGAAAGAATATATAGAAAAAGAGGTAGAAGAGGGGGAGCCAGAAAGAAAAAGACAAAGAGACAGCTAGATGAAGGTATCTTTAACTTAGCAGGTGTTTCGTTTTCAGAAAACGAATTAAATGTTTTAACACAAGGATTAAAATTTGCACCCAACAAGAATCTTAATAAATTCGAACTTTTTATTGATGTGGAAAAATATGTGAGGAAGCTCAATAATAAAAAATTCTTCTCTCAGAAGGATCCTAGTCCCCCTATGATAGAAATGACTAAATTCAAACATAGTGGGCTGAAAAATAATTCCATATTTAATCCCCAAAAGGGAACACACCATCACATCGAGGTGTTTAAACATATGGTGCAAGATGAGATTAAATCCTTAGAAATTAAAAAGGCCAGAACTAATCAATCCCTGTCAGAGGGGATTAAACAATTGGAAAAAAATAAAAATATAGTAGTTCGTCCAGCGGACAAAGGGGGGGGGGGTGTAGTCATACTTACTAAAGATTACTACTATGGAGAGATCCAAAGGTTGTTAAAAGACACCAATACATACAAACCACTGCCATTTAACCCATTGAATAAATTAAAGATGGAACTTGATATTTGGATTGATAAAGGGGTCAGTCAACAGATCCTAGATATAAAAGAAGCACAGTACCTTTCACCCAAAGTACCACGTACTCCGGTGCTATATGTGTTACCAAAAATACATAAAAATAAAGAAAAACCACCAGGTCGCCCAATTATAAGCGGGATTGGTTCTCTCTACTCCAGAGTAGGAGAATATTTAGATATATTCCTACAGCCTTTGGTCATTCAAGGCAGGTCTTATCTCAAGGATAGTCGTGAATTGATCAAATCCCTTTCCGACATCCAGGTGACAGATGCAACCATTATGGTTACAGTGGACATAGAGTCCCTCTATACCAATATAAGACAGGAGGATGCGCTTACTGCAGTCCAAGTGGCACTTACTGCAGATTTACAGCTCAAAAAATCCCAAATTAATTTTTTAGTTGAGGGACTCAAAATTGCTATGGGAAACAACTATTTTTGGGCACAGGGGGAGTTCTATAAACAAATAAAAGGGGTCGCAATGGGGGCTCGTTATGCCCCAAGTGTGGCTAATCTGGTACTGAACAAATGGGAGGGGGAAACCATTTATAGAGATCAACTTTCATCTCTATTATATTATAAAAGGTACATCGATGATGTAGTGTTGTTGTGGGAGGGATCCCAGACCACATTACATAGCTTCCTGCAGAATTTAAATTCCAACCAATATGGGCTAAAATTTACAGCTGAGTTTAGTCTGACAACCATTAATTATTTGGACCTTACTTTGGTCAAGCAAAATGGCAAGATTGGCACGAGGACATTCTTTAAGGCCACCGATAGGAATGCCTTTGTGCCAACTAACAGCTGCCATCATCCCCAATGGCTTGGGGCCATACCCAAGGGCCAGTTCATGCGCATCCGGCGCAATTGTGCTGAGGATAGCGATTACAACACTCAGGCAGCAATCCTTACAGATCGGTTTTGTGAGAAGGGATATGCTAGAAATGAATTGGTCTTAGCTAAAAAACAGGTGGGGAGTATGAACAGATATTCCCTTCTGGAATCCAAAAAGAAAAAAGATCTTTCAACCATGGGAACACTGCCATTTATCACAGGTTTTAATAGGCAATACAAAAGTATTGAAAAAATCTTTAAAAAGTTCTGGCCTATACTACAAAAGGATAGAGACTTGGCATCTATTATACCCCAAAGGCCTAGATTTATTTATAGAAAGGTGCCAGGTTTGAGAAACATCATTGCACCTAATGTTCCTGACCCCCCTGAAAAACCTCTGACTTTTTTGGATGGGTCTGGGTTTCATTACTGTACCAGATGCAAGGCATGCCGTACCACATCTCGACGTACCAAGAAAATAAGTAAATTCAAATCCTTGGTAACACAGGAAGAATTTAAGATTAAACCCTTAATCACTTGTTATTCCAGATATGTGACCTACGTTTTGGAATGCCCTTGTTCCCTGCAATATGTGGGGAGGACTACAAGAGAGCTCAGAATTAGGATAAATGAACATGTGGCAAATATAGCCAAAGGCTTTCCTAACCATAGCGTATCGCGTCATTTTCTTCAATATCATAATAGAGATCCTCGCCAATTGGTGTTTTATGGTATTGATAGGGCTACATCTAACTGGAGGGGGACGGACCTCACCAAGGCCATATCCCAGAATGAGACCCAGTGGCTGTTTAGACTGTCCACCATGCAGCCGCTGGGCCTCAATATTGACCTAGATTTGAATTGCTTCCTCACTAACGAATAAATAGTTATCCAATTACCAATTTGGATTGCAGATATATGGGTTCAATTAGAAAAATATATATTTATATATCTCTATTCCTTTTTTATTGTTTTTTATTGTCTTTTATTGTTTTATGAATTTATATAATAAATCAATTATTTTTTAGGGAATTTTTTTATAATTTATAATCAATGACACCATTGTATATACTCTTTTCTGCATAGTATACAGATTGAGAGTGGTTTATCCACTTACACACTAGAGGGCGCTATCATTGCGCACAACTTTTTATCTATGCTATAGAGTTAGCATAGATTATGTATGCATACTATGTTTTATGTAGTATAATAGATGTGCTGTTAGCGGGATATATATTACTTATATTAATTTGTTATTTAATTATATGGACTTCCGTTGTATTAAGATTATTGCTGTAATTGCGGAGAGACGGCATTGAGGCTGGATTTGATTTCGGTGACTCCTCCCCTCTCCTTGATTGACATCCGTATTTAATAATCAGTTCCACGTAGTCTAGCACGCTTCCTGACGACGTGCAATACGAAACGGCTGTCGAGGCGACGCTAGACTACGTTCTGACGACACTTCCGGTCCTGCTGGTTCTTCCTCCAAACAAGGTGGAACGCACGCCGGCTCATCTCTATTCGGGTCACTAGCCCTACTAGTCCACGCTCATCAGCCTCAGTGCCGGGCTCAAGGCACTATCCAAGTAAGGGGGCATTTGGCTGCCATGTTGTTACTATAATTTTTTTTTATTAAACGGAATTACACTATTTCCGCTCCATTTCGTGGTTTATACATCTCCATCCGAGCCTCCGGGAGGCAGAGATTTTCCGTGCCTATATCTGACATCAATATCCATGTTAGCAAGTGGAACTTGCTAAAAGCGTATATGACTCCTTTTTAATTAAAAGAGTCAACAACATCTGGTAAGCTGCTTTATTTACCACGAGCACTATCGGGTGTTTCACACTGAATTGGTGAAGGTTATCACTTCAAGCAATATCTTTGATGGAATAAGCTTTTTGCACTAGGATTCATATATTGTTTTACTTATGGACTCTTATTTATTCTAACATTTGCACAACTTTGGGACATTTAGTTGTCATTATTGATATTGCACAGTGTATTATATACTATATTGCTGATATTTGTTTCAATCAATGTGGGACATCTAATTATCAATATTGGCATCACAATTTTCAAAGGTTTTTTTTGCACCCAGTGTCACATTAATTCATTGATTTGATTTTCATTTGATGGGTCATTATTGCTAATCCATTAAGGAGATTGCACATGGTATTGTGTTTATTGGTTGGATAGCCATAGAATGATCATTGTGACCCAATTTTACTCACTTTTGCTGGTGTGTATATTTAAACCATTATCAATTTATTATTATGTTTTCTAATATATTTTATTGTTAGTTATTCATTAGTTTCTCAGCGCCCCCAATATATTTGTTAATTTGCACATATAACCATCCACTACATTATTTCAAAAGAACTACCATTTCTTTTGGAATCTTGGGGATAGCAGCTTACTTCCAATATATTATTCATAGTATATTTTCTATATACATATTATTTATATATATTTTTTTTTAAGGCGCGAGATCACCAACACACACATCTTCAGAGGTTTCACCATAATCCTTTTCAATCTACGCAGCCATGGATGTATTTAATTTCATGAAGGGTCGACAGACAAATATTGAAGAAATATTCCAGCAAACACCCAGCCCAAATCTGGATATTGAAAGGGGCTTTAAACAACTTCAATATGACATGGAGAAACAAATAAGGCTATGGTGGGACATAGCCTCATTTGAGATGTATATAGGAAAAAACTTAACCCCCCGTAGGTTAAGATGGGATGTTAACCCAGCTGATAGTGTAGACAATCTCACTTTGTTAGATGAATGGTTTCAGTTTTTTAATAGCTGCGAACAAAAATGAATGCAGCTAATGATTAGGAGACGTAAAGCCAAAAATCAATTGATAGAAGCCAATATAGCTGATCTCAAAAACAATATGGAGCCCTTTATGGCAACCAAAGAATATTTGGAGAGGGCGCAAAGTCTTCAGACCCACCTATCCAAATATGATGGAGAGATTAAGCAGAAAAAACTGAAAAAATACCAGAGAGATATTAAAGATTATGAGGAAAACAAGGTATACAAATGGCAGGATAATTTAGATTTGGAGAATCCTAAAGAATCCCCGGTCGATAGGGATATGGAAGTACATAATACGGATACACAGTCAATAAAAATTAAAAATAAAAATAAAATCCATACCCCAAAGAAATCTAAAGCTCCATCCAATCCTAAGGGCCCAGCCACTCAAGGTAATAGGGGTTATCCCCCACCACCCCCAAATGGGGGCAATTATCCTCCGTCAAATGATTACTACTCCACCTCTTATCCAGTACCTACTTACAACAGGTATGGACCCCTAGATAACAGATCTAATGAGTATGGCTATCCTTATTACCATCAAGGACCTAGCCATTTTCCGCCTAGGCCTCCTAGGGGTAACTATAGGGGTAACTTTAGAGGACGACCAACGCCCTATCAAAACAACCACCAACAAGGGGGGGAATGGAGGGGATGGAAAGAACCTTACAAAATTCAACCTATTACACCCCAATACCCGAAAGAATATATAGAAAAAGAGGTAGAAGAGGGGGAGCCAGAAAGAAAAAGACAAAGAGACAGCTAGATGAAGGTATCTTTAACTTAGCAGGTGTTTCGTTTTCAGAAAACGAATTAAATGTTTTAACACAAGGATTAAAATTTGCACCCAACAAGAATCTTAATAAATTCGAACTTTTTATTGATGTGGAAAAATATGTGAGGAAGCTCAATATTAAAAAATTCTTCTCTCAGAAGGATCCTAGTCCCCCTATGATAGAAATGACTAAATTCAAACATAGTGGGCTGAAAAATAATTCCATATTTAATCCCCAAAAGGGAACACACCATCACATCGAGGTGTTTAAACATATGGTGCAAGATGAGATTAAATCCTTAGAAATTAAAAAGGCCAGAACTAATCAATCCCTGTCAGAGGGGATTAAACAATTGGAAAAAAATAAAAATATAGTAGTTCGTCCAGCGGACAAAGGGGGGGGGGGGTGTAGTCATACTTACTAAAGATTACTACTATGGAGAGATCCAAAGGTTGTTAAAAGACACTAATACATACAAACCACTGCCATTTAACCCATTGAATAAATTAAAGATGGAACTTGATATTTGGATTGATAAAGGGGTCAGTCAACAGATCCTAGATATAAAAGAAGCACAGTACCTTTCACCCAAAGTACCACGTACTCCGGTGCTATATGTGTTACCAAAAATACATAAAAATAAAGAAAAACCACCAGGTCGCCCAATTATAAGCGGGATTGGTTCTCTCTACTCCAGAGTAGGAGAATATTTAGATATATTCCTACAGCCTTTGGTCATTCAAGGCAGGTCTAATCTCAAGGATAGTCGTGAATTGATCAAATCCCTTACCGACATCCAGGTGACAGATGCAACCATTATGGTTACAGTGGACATAGAGTCCCTCTATACCAATATAAGACAGGAGGATGCGCTTACTGCAGTCCAAGTGGCACTTACTGCAGATTTACAGCTCAAAAAATCCCAAATTAATTTTTTAGTTGAGGGACTCAAAATTGCTATGGGAAACAACTATTTTTGGGCACAGGGGGAGTTCTATAAACAAATAAAAGGGGTCGCAATGGGGGCTCGTTATGCCCCAAGTGTGGCTAATCTGGTACTGAACAAATGGGAGGGGGAAACCATTTATAGAGATCAACTTTCATCTCTATTATATTATAAAAGGTACATCGATGATGTAGTGTTGTTGTGGGAGGGATCCCAGACCACATTACATAGCTTCCTGCAGAATTTAAATTCCAACCAATATGGGCTAAAATTTACAGCTGAGTTTAGTCTGACAACCATTAATTATTTGGACCTTACTTTGGTCAAACAAAATGGCAAGATTGGCACGAGGACATTCTTTAAGGCCACCGATAGGAATGCCTTTGTGCCAACTAACAGTTGCCATCACCCCCAATGGCTTGGGGCCATACCCAAGGGCCAGTTCATGCGCATCCGGCGCAATTGTGCTGAGGATAGCGATTACAACACTCAGGCAGCAATCCTTACAGATCGGTTTTGTGAGAAGGGATATGCTAGAAATGAATTGGTCTTAGCTAAAAAACAGGTGGGGAGTATGAACAGATATTCCCTTCTGGAATCCAAAAAGAAAAAAGATCTTTCAACCATGGGAACACTGCCATTTATCACAGGTTTTAATAGGCAATACAAAAGTATTGAAAAAATCTTTAAAAAGTTCTGGCCTATACTACAAAAGGATAGAGACTTGGCATCTATTATACCCCAAAGGCCTAGATTTATTTATAGAAAGGCGCCAGGTTTGAGAAACATCATTGCACCTAGTGTTCCTGACCCCACCGAAAAACCTCTGACTTTTTTGGATGGGTCTGGGTTTCATTACTGTACCAGATGCAAGGCATGCCGTACCACATCTCGACGTACCAAGAAAACAAGTAAATTCAAATCCTTGGTAACACAGGAAGAATTTAAGATTAAACCCTTAATCACTTGTTATTCCAGATATGTGACCTACGTTTTGGAATGCCCTTGTTCCCTGCAATATGTGGGGAGGACTACAAGAGAGCTCAGAATTAGGATAAATGAACATGTGGCAAATATAGCCAAAGGCTTTCCTAACCATAGCGTATCGCGTCATTTTCTTCAATATCATAATAGAGATCCTCGCCAATTGGTGTTTTATGGTATTGATAGGGCTACATCTAACTGGAGGGGGACGGACCTCACCAAGGCCATATCCCAGAATGAGACCCAGTGGCTGTTTAGACTGTCCACCATGCAGCCGCTGGGCCTCAATATTGACCTAGATTTGAATTGCTTCCTCACTAACGAATAAATAGTTATCCAGTTACCAATTTGGATTGCAGATATATGGGTTCAATTAGAAAAATATATATTTATATATCTCTATTCCTTTTTTATTGTTTTTTATTGTCTTTTATTGTTTTATGAATTTATATAATAAATCAATTATTTTTTAGGGAATTTTTTTATAATTTATAATCAATGACACCATTGTATATACTCTTTTCTGCATAGTATACAGATTGAGAGTGGTTTATCCACTTACACACTAGAGGGCGCTATCATTGCGCACAACTTTTTATCTATGCTATAGAGTTAGCATAGATTATGTATGCATACTATGTTTTATGTAGTATAATAGATGTGCTGTTAGCGGGATATATATTACTTATATTAATTTGTTATTTAATTGTATGGACTTCCGTTGTATTAAGATTATTGCTGTAATTGCGGAGAGACGGCATTGAGGCTGGATTTGATTTCGGTGACTCCTCCCCTCTCCTTGATTGACATCCGTATTTAATAATCAGTTCCACGTAGTCTAGCACGCTTCCTGACGACGTGCAATACGAAACGGCTGTCGAGGCGACGCTAGACTACGTTCTGACGACACTTCCGGTCCTGCTGGTTCTTCCTCCAAACAAGGTGGAACGCACGCCGGCTCATCTCTGTTCGGGTCACTAGCCCTACTAGTCCACGCTCATCAGCCTCAGTGCCGGGCTCAAGGCACTATCCAAGTAAGGGGGCATTTGGCTGCCATGTTGTTACTATAAATTTTTTTTATTAAACGGAATTACACTATTTCCGCTCCATTTCTTTTTCTTGTGGTTTATACATCTCCATCCGAGCCTCCGGGAGGCAGAGATTTTCCGTGCCTATATCTGACATCAATATCCATGTTAGCAAGTGGAACTTGCTAAAAGCGTATATGACTCCTTTTTAATTAAAAGAGTCAACAACATCTGGTAAGCTGCTTTATTTACCACGAGCACTATCGGGTGTTTCACACTGAATTGGTGAAGGTTATCACTTCAAGCAATATCTTTGATGGAATAAGCTTTTTGCACTAGGATTCATATATTGTTTTACTTATGGACTCTTATTTATTCTAACATTTGCACAACTTTGGGACATTTAGTTGTCATTATTGATATTGCACAGTGTATTATATACTATATTGCTGATATTTGTTTCAATCAATGTGGGACATCTAATTATCAATATTGGCATCACAATTTTCAAAGGTTTTTTTTGCACCCAGTGTCACATTAATTCATTGATTTGATTTTCATTTGATGGGTCATTATTGCTAATCCATTAAGGAGATTGCACATGGTATTGTGTTTATTGGTTGGATAGCCATAGAATGATCATTGTGACCCAATTTTACTCACTTTTGCTGGTGTGTATATTTAAACCATTATCAATTTATTATTATGTTTTCTAATATATTTTATTGTTAGTTATTCATTAGTTTCTCAGCGCCCCCAATATATTTGTTAATTTGCACATATAACCATCCACTACATTATTTCAAAAGAACTACCATTTCTTTTGGAATCTTGGGGATAGCAGCTTACTTCCAATATATTATTCATAGTATATTTTCTATATACATATTATTTATATATATATTTTTTTAAGGCGCGAGATCACCAACACACACATCTTCAGAGGTTTCACCATAATCCTTTTCAATCTACGCAGCCATGGATGTATTTAATTTCATGAAGGGTCGACAGACAAATATTGAAGAAATATTCCAGCAAACACCCAGCCCAAATCTGGATATTGAAAGGGGCTTTAAACAACTTCAATATGACATGGAGAAACAAATAAGGCTATGGTGGGACATAGCCTCATTTGAGATGTATATAGGAAAAAACTTAACCCCCCGTAGGTTAAGATGGGATGTTAACCCAGCTGATAGTGTAGACAATCTCACTTTGTTAGATGAATGGTTTCAGTTTTTTAATAGCTGCGAACAAAAATTAATGCAGCTAATGATTAGGAGACGTAAAGCCAAAAATCAATTGATAGAAGCCAATATAGCTGATCTCAAAAACAATATGGAGCCCTTTATGGCAACCAAAGAATATTTGGAGAGGGCGCAAAGTCTTCAGACCCACCTATCCAAATATGATGGAGAGATTAAGCAGAAAAAACTGAAAAAATACCAGAGAGATATTAAAGATTATGAGGAAAACAAGGTATACAAATGGCAGGATAATTTAGATTTGGAGAATCCTAAAGAATCCCCGGTCGATAGGGATATGGAAGTACATAATACGGATACACAGTCAATAAAAATTAAAAATAAAAATAAAATCCATACCCCAAAGAAATCTAAAGCTCCATCCAATCCTAAGGGCCCAGCCACTCAAGGTAATAGGGGTTATCCCCCACCACCCCCAAATGGGGGCAATTATCCTCCGTCAAATGATTACTACTCCACCTCTTATCCAGTACCTACTTACAACAGGTATGGACCCCTAGATAACAGATCTAATGAGTATGGCTATCCTTATTACCATCAAGGACCTAGCCATTTTCCGCCTAGGCCTCCTAGGGGTAACTATAGGGGTAACTTTAGAGGACGACCAACGCCCTATCAAAACAACCACCAACAAGGGGGGGAATGGAGGGGATGGAAAGAACCTTACAAAATTCAACCTATTACACCCCAATACCCGAAAGAATATATAGAAAAAGAGGTAGAAGAGGGGGAGCCAGAAAGAAAAAGACAAAGAGACAGCTAGATGAAGGTATCTTTAACTTAGCAGGTGTTTCGTTTTCAGAAAACGAATTAAATGTTTTAACACAAGGATTAAAATTTGCACCCAACAAGAATCTTAATAAATTCGAACTTTTTATTGATGTGGAAAAATATGTGAGGAAGCTCAATATTAAAAAATTCTTCTCTCAGAAGGATCCTAGTCCCCCTATGATAGAAATGACTAAATTCAAACATAGTGGGCTGAAAAATAATTCCATATTTAATCCCCAAAAGGGAACACACCATCACATCGAGGTGTTTAAACATATGGTGCAAGATGAGATTAAATCCTTAGAAATTAAAAAGGCCAGAACTAATCAATCCCTGTCAGAGGGGATTAAACAATTGGAAAAAAATAAAAATATAGTAGTTCGTCCAGCGGACAAAGGGGGGGGGGGTGTAGTCATACTTACTAAAGATTACTACTATGGAGAGATCCAAAGGTTGTTAAAAGACACTAATACATACAAACCACTGCCATTTAACCCATTGAATAAATTAAAGATGGAACTTGATATTTGGATTGATAAAGGGGTCAGTCAACAGATCCTAGATATAAAAGAAGCACAGTACCTTTCACCCAAAGTACCACGTACTCCGGTGCTATATGTGTTACCAAAAATACATAAAAATAAAGAAAAACCACCAGGTCGCCCAATTATAAGCGGGATTGGTTCTCTCTACTCCAGAGTAGGAGAATATTTAGATATATTCCTACAGCCTTTGGTCATTCAAGGCAGGTCTAATCTCAAGGATAGTCGTGAATTGATCAAATCCCTTACCGACATCCAGGTGACAGATGCAACCATTATGGTTACAGTGGACATAGAGTCCCTCTATACCAATATAAGACAGGAGGATGCGCTTACTGCAGTCCAAGTGGCACTTACTGCAGATTTACAGCTCAAAAAATCCCAAATTAATTTTTTAGTTGAGGGACTCAAAATTGCTATGGGAAACAACTATTTTTGGGCACAGGGGGAGTTCTATAAACAAATAAAAGGGGTCGCAATGGGGGCTCGTTATGCCCCAAGTGTGGCTAATCTGGTACTGAACAAATGGGAGGGGGAAACCATTTATAGAGATCAACTTTCATCTCTATTATATTATAAAAGGTACATCGATGATGTAGTGTTGTTGTGGGAGGGATCCCAGACCACATTACATAGCTTCCTGCAGAATTTAAATTCCAACCAATATGGGCTAAAATTTACAGCTGAGTTTAGTCTGACAACCATTAATTATTTGGACCTTACTTTGGTCAAACAAAATGGCAAGATTGGCACGAGGACATTCTTTAAGGCCACCGATAGGAATGCCTTTGTGCCAACTAACAGTTGCCATCATCCCCAATGGCTTGGGGCCATACCCAAGGGCCAGTTCATGCGCATCCGGCGCAATTGTGCTGAGGATAGCGATTACAACACTCAGGCAGCAATCCTTACAGATCGGTTTTGTGAGAAGGGATATGCTAGAAATGAATTGGTCTTAGCTAAAAAACAGGTGGGGAGTATGAACAGATATTCCCTTCTGGAATCCAAAAAGAAAAAAGATCTTTCAACCATGGGAACACTGCCATTTATCACAGGTTTTAATAGGCAATACAAAAGTATTGAAAAAATCTTTAAAAAGTTCTGGCCTATACTACAAAAGGATAGAGACTTGGCATCTATTATACCCCAAAGGCCTAGATTTATTTATAGAAAGGCGCCAGGTTTGAGAAACATCATTGCACCTAGTGTTCCTGACCCCACCGAAAAACCTCTGACTTTTTTGGATGGGTCTGGGTTTCATTACTGTACCAGATGCAAGGCATGCCGTACCACATCTCGACGTACCAAGAAAACAAGTAAATTCAAATCCTTGGTAACACAGGAAGAATTTAAGATTAAACCCTTAATCACTTGTTATTCCAGATATGTGACCTACGTTTTGGAATGCCCTTGTTCCCTGCAATATGTGGGGAGGACTACAAGAGAGCTCAGAATTAGGATAAATGAACATGTGGCAAATATAGCCAAAGGCTTTCCTAACCATAGCGTATCGCGTCATTTTCTTCAATATCATAATAGAGATCCTCGCCAATTGGTGTTTTATGGTATTGATAGGGCTACATCTAACTGGAGGGGGACGGACCTCACCAAGGCCATATCCCAGAATGAGACCCAGTGGCTGTTTAGACTGTCCACCATGCAGCCGCTGGGCCTCAATATTGACCTAGATTTGAATTGCTTCCTCACTAACGAATAAATAGTTATCCAGTTACCAATTTGGATTGCAGATATATGGGTTCAATTAGAAAAATATATATTTATATATCTCTATTCCTTTTTTATTGTTTTTTATTGTCTTTTATTGTTTTATGAATTTATATAATAAATCAATTATTTTTTAGGGAATTTTTTTATAATTTATAATCAATGACACCATTGTATATACTCTTTTCTGCATAGTATACAGATTGAGAGTGGTTTATCCACTTACACACTAGAGGGCGCTATCATTGCGCACAACTTTTTATCTATGCTATAGAGTTAGCATAGATTATGTATGCATACTATGTTTTATGTAGTATAATAGATGTGCTGTTAGCGGGATATATATTACTTATATTAATTTGTTATTTAATTGTATGGACTTCCGTTGTATTAAGATTATTGCTGTAATTGCGGAGAGACGGCATTGAGGCTGGATTTGATTTCGGTGACTCCTCCCCTCTCCTTGATTGACATCCGTATTTAATAATCAGTTCCACGTAGTCTAGCACGCTTCCTGACGACGTGCAATACGAAACGGCTGTCGAGGCGACGCTAGACTACGTTCTGACGACACTTCCGGTCCTGCTGGTTCTTCCTCCAAACAAGGTGGAACGCACGCCGGCTCATCTCTATTCGGGTCACTAGCCCTACTAGTCCACGCTCATCAGCCTCAGTGCCGGGCTCAAGGCACTATCCAAGTAAGGGGGCATTTGGCTGCCATGTTGTTACTATAAATTTTTTTTATTAAACGGAATTACACTATTTCCGCTCCATTTCTTTTTCTTGTGGTTTATACATCTCCATCCGAGCCTCCGGGAGGCAGAGATTTTCCATGCCTATATCTGACATCAATATCCATGTTAGCAAGTGGAACTTGCTAAAAGCGTATATGACTCCTTTTTAATTAAAAGAGTCAACAACATCTGGTAAGCTGCTTTATTTACCACGAGCACTATCGGGTGTTTCACACTGAATTGGTGAAGGTTATCACTTCAAGCAATATCTTTGATGGAATAAGCTTTTTGCACTAGGATTCATATATTGTTTTACTTATGGACTCTTATTTATTCTAACATTTGCACAACTTTGGGACATTTAGTTGTCATTATTGATATTGCACAGTGTATTATATACTATATTGCTGATATTTGTTTCAATCAATGTGGGACATCTAATTATCAATATTGGCATCACAATTTTCAAAGGTTTTTTTTGCACCCAGTGTCACATTAATTCATTGATTTGATTTTCATTTGATGGGTCATTATTGCTAATCCATTAAGGAGATTGCACATGGTATTGTGTTTATTGGTTGGATAGCCATAGAATGATCATTGTGACCCAATTTTACTCACTTTTGCTGGTGTGTATATTTAAACCATTATCAATTTATTATTATGTTTTCTAATATATTTTATTGTTAGTTATTCATTAGTTTCTCAGCGCCCCCAATATATTTGTTAATTTGCACATATAACCATCCAATAAATTTCAATTGATCACATGATTCGTGTTATATTGGTATATATTTGTGGCAAAATCTTGTGGTTGTGTAGCTATGACTAAGCACTACTGAGAGTGTGAAACGCGTCAGCTAATCTATCTTGTACCCTGCTGTTTTTTGGAACTTTTGTTATTTTACACAATAAAGGTGTTATATTGAAGTTCAGATTCATGAGCAAAGATGCAGCATATGGAATCTTTTCAGACAGATTCCCGCATTAATATCCTATGCTGAAAATCGATGAAATTTTGCAAGATGTCTGCTGGATTCCACTTGTAAGTAATCTCCAATGACTTGAAATATGATGTTTCATAAAGTAAAGTTGGCCTCTTACCAGATATGGTGGATCCCTATTTCAGAGACCAGACTTGCTGTGGGATATGACCGCCTGTGTGCATTTAACTCTCCTAGGTTTTTCACAACCAAACACCGCCAAAGATTGAACTCTCCGAGCTGACGTGTTTCCACAAAACTGTCGTCTACTGGGAATGGAGGATGTAGAGTAGTAGTGTAGTGTAGTAGTAGTAGTGTAAAGTAGATGACAGTTTTGTGGAAACGCGTCAGTTCGGAGAGTCCTTGTAGTGCCACTCAACTGGATGGATGAATGACATTGTCACCAGACAATTTTTTCATGCCTGAATTTTCTGCCTTGCTGTAAGTGTAACCTCTATAAGCATTTAAAAAAATGTATGTGGTTTTACACTATGAGGCTTTTTCTTTCCTTATATATGATTTCCTGAATCTTGGAGTTCCATCTTCATTTAAACGGATGCAAACGTTTACATATCATTGCACCTGAGAAGTTTAAACCAGCTAACTGCTGTGCTGTGGATGAGCTGAACGCCTATGGAAGTGAGTCAGTTCCTTGTTTTCTGAATCACCTGAGTTCAATTTTTGGCGATGTTTGGTTGTGAAAAAACCTAGGAGAGTGATATGCACTAGACATGTGCACACTGAAATATTTCGTTTCGGAATTTCGTTTTCGTCCGAAAAATAAATTTATTAAGTTACTCCCGAAATTCGTTTTTATTTATTTCGTTTTTCGTTAAAAATTGCATTCGTCCGAAAATCTGAATTAATTAAGGTCGAATCTGTCATTGAAGGCTTATGGTGTCTGTCGAATGTTCAAAGAAGATTCGACGGAGCAGTGAAACTGTACGACTCTGCAATCATACATTTCCGGTCGAATGTTCCGCCCACAAGCAGTGATCTTTTCTCTCTATGTCGAATCTTTTCTCTCTATAATAACGAATCTTTTCTCTCTATAATGTCGAATCTTTTCTCTCTATAATGTCGAATCTTTTCTCTCCTATGTCGAATCTTTTCTCTCTATAATGTCAAATCTTTTCTCTCCTATGTCGAATCTTTTCTCTCCTATGTCGAATCTTTTCTCTCCTATGTCGAATCTTTTCTCTCTATAATGTCAAATCTTTTCTCTCCTATGTCGAATCTTTTCTCTCCTATGTCGAATCTTTTCTCTCTATAATGTCGAATCTTTTCTCTCTTATGTCAAATCTTTTCTCTCTATAATGTCGAATCTTTTCTCTCCTATGTCGAATATTTTCTCTCCTATGTCGAATCTTTTCTCTCTATAATGTCGAATCTTTTCTCTCCTATGTCGAATCTTTTCTCTCCTATGTCGAATCTTTTCTCTCTATGTAGAATAATCTTGGACTAATAGAGTTAAGGTTAGGCACATTCGACCACAGGTTCGATAGACACAGATTGTTATTGTCAGCGTCACGTCGAATCTCCTATCTATATCGAACTGTTGTAGCAACGAAAACGAAAATAAAGCATTTGTTTATGTCGGATCTTTTGGTTTTCGGATTCTGTGCTTTCGTTTTCGTTTGTTAAAACGATAACGAAAATAGCTGAAATTCGGACGAAAATGCATTCGGACGAAAACGAATGCACATGTCTAATATGCACACAGGCGGTCATATCCCACAGCGAGCCTGGTCTCTGTAATAGGGATCCACCATATCTGGTAAGAGGCCAACTTTACTTTATGAAACATCATATTTCAAGTCATTGGAGATTACTTACAAGTGGAATCCAGCAGACATATTGCAAAATTTCATCGCTTTTCAGCATAGGAGATTAATGCAGGAATCTTTCTGAAAAGATTCCACATGCTGCATCTTTGCTCATGAATCTGAACTTTGTGCGATATAATTGTTTATCACATAAGGCACAATTTTTCTATACATAGATTGTTTATTTAAATGTACTATTTTGAGCACCTCAGAGAGTCACTTATGTACCAATCTATTTAGTATCAGTCTCAATTTATTAAGGCAATTATTTCACATATTAACTGTGTACACATCAGTCACTCTTTGTTCATCCAATATATTGTGTTACATACTTTAAGACAGGGAATAGCGCACCATTTATATTATTAGAATTTATTTGATTCCTTCCTGGTCTTGAGTAGCAGTTGTTCCACCAATTCAGACCAACACAAAGATTTACATTTATACACATGTAAAATTCAGTGTTTTTGCAAAATGTTCTTCTCCCACGATGGTCCATTGTGAAAAGTACTAAAATGTCATGAATACATTTGCATTTTTTATTTTTTTTGCTAAATGTTTGCAAATAGGAATGTGATTAACATCGAGAAACTCTGAGACACAGAAAATATCACAGAAATATCAAGTTAGAAAAGACATTATTTGCACTTACTTAGGATACTAACTTTGATACCTCCAATTCAGGTAGTAATGAATGGCGCTAGCTGGCAAGAGTCACTCTGCCCACTTAAAATATGCTTTCTGTTGCCTTGTTAAATTAGTGTTACCTTCTGGCTTTGGATAAGCCTTCAGCCATTCTATAATAGCTTTCTGTGACTTTGTGTCATATCTATCATACTGCACAGGCTACAGTATGATGTGTGTGTCAGGTTTAGGCAGCAGTTATTAGCTGCTTTAGCTCCCTTAAAGGCAAAGTTCATTAAAACTGATATACCAGTATTGAATCTAAGTATATGAAAATTCAATCACTATAATCTCATATGAGCTTTAACATGTTAAAGTAATTTCAAAAGTAACGTCCAATGTTTTTAAATTAAATAATGTTTTGTGATCCTGTACTGAAGGTCCTGTTATAGGGTGAAAAGTCTCTGCCTTTCAGTTTGGATATACATCATGTACTCTAAGGTGAATTATGTACATGTGGGTTCTTTGCAGTGAGATTGCTATGCCTCCTCATCATGACTATATATATATATATATATATATATATATATATATATTGTTCCTGCTAGGGATTAACCATTAAACCACTATTGCGCAAAACAATGTACCTGTACATCGTTTCATGCAATAGATACTATGGGCGTGCACTGCACAGAGGTGGAGCCGGTGCGTGTGCCGGGCAGGCCCGATGTCCATTGGCCACCCGCGATCGCTTCACAGAGAGGCAGAATGGGGATCTGCCTATGTAAACAAGGCTGATCCCTGTTCTGACAGTAGACAACATGGAGATCTGCTGTTCCTAGTGATTAGGAACAGCGATCTCTGTGTTGTTTCTGTCAGCACTTCCCCCACACAGTAAGAAAGCACCAACAGGGAACACATTTAACCCTTTGATCGCCCCTGATGTTAACCTCTTCCCTGCCAGCGTCATTTATACAGTAATCAGTGCATTTTTTTTAGCAGTGATCACTGTATTGGTGTCACTGGTCTGCAAAAAGTGTCACTGAAGCCCCGTACACACGATCGGTTTGACTGATGAAAACCGTCCGATGGATGGTTTTCATCAGACCAACCGATCGTGTATGGTACCCATCGGTCTTTTTTCCATCGGTTGGAAAAAATAGAACTTGTTTTAAAATTTTCCGATGGATAAAAAACCGATGGGAATTTCCGATCGTCTATGGGCAAGTCCATCGGTTAAAAAACCCACGCATGCTTAGAATCAAGTCGACGCATGCTCAGAAGCATTAAACTTCATTTTTCTCGGCTCATGAGAGTGTTTTACGTCACCGCGTTTGGAGCGGTCGGTTTTTTAACTGATGGTGTGTGGCCAAGACTGATGGAAAACAGTTTCATCGGATTTCCGATGGTCAAATCCATCGGACGAAAATCCATAGGTTATCCGATCGTGTGTACAGGGCTTTAGGGTCAGATTTGTCCACTGCAATGTCACAGTCCCGCTAAAAATCACTGATCGCCACCATTACTAATAAAAAACAAAAAATAAAAGTCCATAAATCTACCCCGTATTTTGTAGACACTATAACTTCTGCGCAAACCAATCAATATACGCTTATTGGGATTTTTTTTACCAAAAATATGTAGAAGAATACATATTGGCCTGAATTGATGAAGAAATTTGTTTTTTTACTTATTTTTTTGGATATGTATTATAGCAGAAAGTAAAAAATATTGTATTTTTTTTTAAATTGTCTGACTTTTTTTGTTTATAGTGCAAAAAAAAAACGCAGAGATGATCAAATACCACCAAAAGAAAGCTCTATTTGTGGGGGAAAAAAGGACATCAATTTTATTTGGGTACAGCGTCACACACCCATGCAATTTTCAGTTAAAGTAACGCAGTAAAAAAATGGCCTGGTCATTAAGGGGGTAAATCCTTCCGGGGCTAAAGTGGTTAAAGTGGACCTGTATTCTATTACCCCTCTATTACCCCTCCACCCCAATTCTGCCCATGCTGTTTCCATATGCTGAGAAATGGTAAAATAATCTGTCACTTGGCCTGTTCAGAGCAAAGTGATGACCTCTTGCTATTCCACTCCATAGCCACTTATCCTGCTCTACTCCACGACATCATTTCACATGGACAACTGAAGGAGGACCCTTCTCCTCTGCAATGAATAAGATAGAAGACTTAGAACCTAGAGCGCCATATGACCACAAATTCAGGTAAGTGATTTATTTTCAAATTAACTTAGCGATTAGTAGACTGAGGGGGAAGTTGTTATGCCTGGAGATCAGCTTTAAGGGAACAACTGGAGAAAGATTTCTACGTAGCAACATATGCATCAGCCACTGTTGACTTTCTTTCTATTCAAATGTCTAAACTAAAGAGCACTATTTTGTTTTTTTTATTTTGAGATTTCAGCAAAGGTTCTTCAGCATGAAGTGAAGTGTACCTCTCTTGTATCCGGGAGTGCTATCAAAGAATAAGTGTTGTGGGAAATACAGTGAGTCCTGGATTTGGGCCAGAACCAGGGTGTCCAGCAGCCATACAATAGTGACCACAAAGAGAGCGTTCTTTCCATTGAGATCCTCAGTATAACTATACCATTGCTGCTGGGGTTGAAACTCTAATATAATAAGCGCCTCTACCCCAATTCTGCCAATGCTGGTTCCTATGTTCATATAATAAAAAAAATGTGTAAACTCACTTCTCCGGAAGAAACAATTACTTTGGGCACCTTGACCTCTTTCTAGCATGCAGTGTTTAGGCCTGTGCATCCAATTGTCAGGCCCAAACACTGTTGTGTGGGGGACAGATTGATATCCACCTTCTTGCATGTGCTCAGTCACTATTTGACAGTATCCTAATACTGGTAAAAAGAACCAATCACCATTGATCTATGCAAGTATCTGACTATTTATTGTACAGTGATTATCCTTATGTGGATCTACTTACAAAGTAGCTATGGAAAGAGTATTGTAAAACTGTGCTAAAAGGAATAAAAAACTAAATCAATGAACACAAGCAGCAACTTTCCTGTATGACATAAATCACAGTATAGCATAAATAAAAGAAAAATAGAATTGCGCTAAATCTGTATTTCACAAATCGATCTTTCAGATTTATAGATAGAAAGTTCATATACAAGTCCACCAGTGGTGATACAACTAAAGAGCTATAGCTCTACTAACACATCTTCTAAATGTGTTAGTATAGCTATAGCTCTTTAGTTGTATCACCACTCCTTGCTGCTTATTAAAAGCCAGTACTTTTTATATGAGGAACCTCTATCCAAAGAGCATTGCAAACAAAGACATACTTCAGTGGGAATCACAAAGTTTGTGAACTTCGAGCAAGATTCCCAAAACTGTTCACAAACCAAACCCAGAAAGATTTTCTCAACTCTGCCCTGACAATTCCTTCATATGCTTTTGCCTCCAGAAGGATGGCATCATCCAGGGTCATCATCTACTCATAGTGACTAGGGATGGGATATCTGTTCGAGTCGAACATGAGTTCAACTCGAACATTGCCCGTTCACCCGTTCGCCGAACAGCGACAATTTGGGGTGTTCGTGGGAAATTCGAAAAACCGCGGAAAAAAACCCTTTAAAAGTCTATGGGAGAAATCTAAAGTGCTAATTTTAAAGGATAATATGCAAGTTATTGTCATAAAATATGTTTGTGGACCTGGGTCCTGCCCCAGGGGACATGAATCAATGCAAAAAAAAGTTTTGAAAACTGCAGTTTTTTCGGGAGCAGTGATTTTAATAATGCTTAAAGTGAAACAATAAAAGTGAAATATTCCTTTCAATTTCGTACCTGGGGGGTGTCTATACTATGCCTGTAAAGTAGTGCATGTTTCCCGTGTTTATAACAGTCTCTGCAAAAAATGAAATTTCGAAAGAAAAAAAAGTAATTTAAAACTACTCACGGCTATAATGAATTGTCGGGTCCCGGCAATACAGATCAAAGTCATTGAAAGTCATTAAAAAATAATTTTAAAAAAAGCGTGTGGGTCCTCCTAAATTCCATTACCAGGCCCTTCAGGTCTGGTATAAATTTAAAGGGGAACTCCACGCCATTATTAAAAAAAATGCTGTGGGGTTCCCCCCAAAAATCCATACTACACCCTTATCCGAGCACGCAACCTGGCAGGCCGCAGGAAAAGAGGGGGGATGAGAGAACACCCCCCCTCCTGAACCGTACAAGGCCACATGCCCTCAACATGGGGAGGATGTCCCCATGTTGATGGGGACAAGGGCCTCATCCCCACAACCCTTGCCCGGTGGAATTGGTAAGGGGTACATTGTACCCTTACCATTTCACAAAGAAAAAGTGTGAAAATGTTAAAAATGACAGGAGACGGCTTTGGACAAGTCCTTTATTTAAAAGAAAAAAATTAAAAAACCATTCCAGCGATGTAATCCAGTCTGTCCAGCATTGTAATCCATTCTCGATGTCCAGCGATGATCCATTCTCCAGCGATGCTCTCCAGTGAGGAACGACACACGATCCTGCCTCGACCGGAGTATTTCCCGTGACGCGTCAGAGGGGGCGGGGTCACCCATCCATGTCACGGGTAGCCCCGCCCTCGGTTATAAAAGAACTGTCAAACAGCTTGCGCGTCATTAGGTTGGGTGCCTCCGGTGCAGGAAGGATCGCGCGTCGTTCCTCGCTGGAGAATGGATCATTGCTGGACATCGAGAATGGATTACAACGCTGGACATCGAGAGACTGGATTACATCGCTGGAATGTTTTTTTTGGTTTTTTTTAATAAAGGACTTGTCCAAAGCCATCTCCTGACATTTTTAAAATGTTCACACTTTTTCTTTGTGAAATGGTAGGGGTACAATGTACCCCTTACCAATTACCATAGGTGGGGGGGCGGGATCTGGAGTTCCAGATTCCGATAAGCCCCCCGCCCGCAGACCCCCACAACCACCAGGCAAGGGTTGTGGGGATGAGGCCCTTGTCCCCATCAACATGGGGACATCCTCCCCATGTCGAGGGCATGTGGCCTGGTATGGTTCAGGAGCGGGGGCGCTCTCTCGTCCCCCCCTCTTTTCCTGCGGCCTGCTAGGTTGCGTGCTCGGATAAGAGTCTGGTATGGATTTTTGGGGGGAACCCCATGCCATTTTTTGGGGGGGAACCCCCACGCCATTTTTTTTTTATCCTGGCGTAGGGTTCCCCTTAATATCCATACCAGACCTGAAGGGCCTTGTAATAGAATTTAGGGGGACCCCCATGCTTTTTTTTATTATTTTTCAATGACTTTCAATGACACCCCCAGGTACGAAATTTAAAGAAATATTTCACTTTTA
Organism: Rana muscosa; assembly: GCA_029206835.1. NCBI lineage: Eukaryota > Metazoa > Chordata > Amphibia > Anura > Ranidae > Rana > Rana muscosa. Next base: position 78,977,439 of record CM055125.1, read on the forward strand.
TTGTTTTACTTTAAGCATTATTAAAGTAACTGCTCCCGAAAAAACGTTAGTTTTTTAAAAAAAAATTACATGTCCCCTGAGGCAGGACCTGGGTCCCCAAACACTTTTTCTGAGAATAAGCCCACGTTCACACTGGGGCTGCGGGAGTGAAGCCTGCGAGTTCAGCTGAACTCGCACGATTTCACTCCCGCTGGTAGTAGTACAGAAACGACTTTTTGTAATCGGTGCAGCGCCGCAGATGCGGCGTCGCACCGATTAGGACGGTGCCATTGCCCGCAATTTGCGGCAAATTTCGCAGATTTGACATGTCAAATCGCATGTCAAATCGCACCAGTGTGAACCAGGGCTAACTAGCATATTAACCTTTAAAATTAGCACTTTTGATTTTTCACGTTCGTGTCCCATAAACTTTAACGGTGTTCACGTGTTCGAACAAATTTTTTGCCTTATCGCATGTTCTGCTGTGAACCGAACTGGGTGGTGTACGGCTCATCCCTAATAGTGACTGAACAAATCCATCTATCCATCTTTATGAGTGAACGAGAGGTGCCCTGTGGACAGGTGTATGTTTAAAGACCCAGGCTGTGTTTAAACCAAACGCGCTGTTTGATTCCCTGTAACGGAGGATTATTTGGAGCTGCTAAGAAGCAAACCATATTATTTGGTGGAGGATTCTACACACAGGGTGATAGTTGGTGGCTCATTCCATCAGAAACTTAGAAAAGCTCCTAGTTACAAGCACTGGTGGACTCTTATATGAACTTTCTATCTATAAATCTGAAAGATCGATTTGTGGAATACAGATTTAGTGCGATTCTATTTTTCTTTTACAAAATAGCTATATCTGTTTTCTTATTTACTTTTATTTATTTACTCAGCCTACTTCTGCTTGGGCAATAAAGGATTTAAATATTGGGATTCTTGAATATTCTGATTTCTTATTTAGATTCCTGCAAAAGTCAATTCATGACCGGTTCTCTTTTAAGCAAGGTGGTTGAAGACAACAATTATTCTGTGTGTCTGAGTTTGAACAGAAGTTGATTTGCATATTAGTAGCTATCCCATCTTCACACACCAAGACATGATGATTAATTGGTTTTATTAAAACTTCTAAAAAGCCCTTCCCATTAGAAACTATAGACACGCTTTTGTTTAGACCAGAGCTGTTCTTGAACATTTCCCCATAGAATTCTCTAGGATGTATAAGAAGTCAGTAAATAATTTTGTCTGCTGGCATCCACCCAAAACCAATATATCAGATTCCAGTGGACTTATGACAATACTAGCATATTGTACCGTGGTTGTAGTTTGTGAGAATGCACTGTACTCTATAAAGTGTGAGTTATTAGAGCTGGAAGTTATTATACTATACAGCTAACAGTGAAGAGTACTTTATCTCTTTTCAAACACAAATTCTGCAGGCTTACCCCGGTATGCGGGGCTATTGCCCATAACAGCAACCATACAGATCTGAGATCAGTTAAAATATTTCTTCATTTGTGTAGCACTACCTCCAGAGAAGTGGCTGATTTGCCTTGTGATTTCTCTGCAAACCTGCAGCACCATCAATTTACGCAGTACTTTACATATATATATATATATATATATATATATATATGTAGCAATACCCCCAGTTAAGAGGGCTGCTGGTATTATTTTCGGGCCTGCAACACTCTGCCCTCAACCCCCAGTAACTGTCTCTACCCTCCCTTGGCACAGCTAGTGAGACTAAAGGATTGTGAGACCCGTAGGCTATGGGTATCACAATCCTGCAGATAACATACACAGTAATCACACCACACAAAGTGTCTGCTTAATCACTAATGCGTTTACTGAGTAAAATAAAAGATCGGATTAAACAGTAGTACATCTATTAATGCAGAGCCCTGCAAAAAGATCTAGTCAGCATATAAAACAGGTATACAATCCCCTCAATCCTATGCACATCAATTAATAAACCCTGCTTGCAAGCGTCCCCCTCGTGGGCAAGATGGCGCCCAGCAATGTCTCTACTCTATTCAGTCAGGCCTGACTACTTAGTTCACAATGTTTCTGTAGAGAAGGATCTTCGCTAGCAATGGTGGTGCACTTTGTAGGTTATTTGTAATCCACAGGGTGTAAAACAATTAGCTGCTGATTGTGCGACAAAGGATTCAACTAAAGCTGCACGGCACACTGTGCCTCTGGTGAGCAGCTCAACTTGATAATGATGAGCCCTAAGCAAAAGACACTGGGCCTAAAGAGTAACTCAAGAAATCTTCGAGCAAGTGCTCTCTCACCCAACTGAACCAGTCCGTGCGGCCGACTTCCACCACTGTGTGTCCCACACACAGTCTCACGATACCCGGGGTTTCCGATCCTTCCGACAAGCCTTGGAAGGTAGATACTCGAGACGTCTCAGGGATTCTTCCGTGAAGGGTAGAAGGCTCTTTGGATCCACAGGGCCCAACCCTCTGGCTTAGTCCGGAACAGCAGACACAGCACAGAGTTCCACTTGCTAGGCGGGCGATGTCCAAAGAGACCCCCGTCCTGCTCCGCCCCTCCTTATATAGTCCAACCCCAGCAGGTCTTGCGCCGGGCCCAAGGGAACTGTGGGTATCCCATTGCATACTGGGTAAGGTAGTCTTTAGGGCTACTTAAAGCAACACCCGCTACACATATATATATATATACACAATGTATATATATATATATATATATATATACAGTGGGGAAAAAAAGGATTTAGTCAGCCACCAATTGTGCAAGTTCTCCTACTTAAAAAGATGAGAGAGGCCTGTAATTGTCATCATAGGTATACCTCAACTATGAGAGACAAAATGTGGAAACAAATCCAGACAATCACATTGTCTGATTTTGAAAGAATGTTTTTGTCTAGTTATGTTCAAAATTTGTTCATAGTTTGTATGTTCATGCCTGGGGATGCCCAATATGCTCTAGTTTGTACCTCATACTTGAAATATTGCAATAAAAACAATAAATAAATAAATAAATAAAAATCATGTCATACTTATCTACTCTGTGTAATGGTTTTGCACAGAGCAGCCCAGATCCTCCTCTTCTCGGGTCACCCGCCGGTGCTCTGGGCCCCTTCCCCTTGCCGAGTGCCCCCATAGCAAGCCACTTGGTGTGGGGCCACTCATGCATGCTCACTCCCGAGCCACCTGTCTGCGTCCATAAGACACAAAGAGCATGGCTAGGCCCGTCCCTCCTCTCCCACCTCACTGGCTGTGATTGACAGCAGCGGGAGCCAATGGCTCCTGCCGCTGCATCTTAGCCAATCAGGAAGGAGAGACCCAGGAAATCCTCGGGTCTCATGCACATCGCTGGATCAAGGTCAGGCTTAGGTAAGCATTAGGGGGCTGAGGGGGAACTGTAATCCAAAGATACATTGGTTTGTTCCCAAATAAAGGGGAGTTAAAGTGATTGTAAAGGTTAATTTTTTTTCTTTTAACCACTTCCCACTTGGCCTATAGCAGAATGACTACCGGGAAGTGGTTCAGTTATCCTGACTGGGTGTCATATGATGTCCAGCAGGATAACAAGCCAGCGCACGCCAGCAGGGGCGCGCAGCACACCGCATCTGGCACACCGCATCTCCGAACTTGGTAAAGAGCCTCTGACATAGGCTCTTTACCACGTGATCAGCTGTGTCCAATCACAGCTGATCACAGTGTAAATAGGAAGAGCCGTTTAGCGGCCTTTTCTCCACTCGCACTATCTGTGCCCATCAGTGCTGCTTATCAGTGCCCATGAGTGTTGCATATAAGTGCCTCATCAGTGCCCATCAGTATTGCCTCATCAGTGCCTATCAGTGCAGCCTCGTCAGTGCCCATCAGTGAAGGAGAAAAAATACTTATTTACAAAGTTTTGTAACAGAAAAAAAGAAACACATTTTTTTTTTCCAAATTTTATATTTGTAGCGCAAAAAATAAAAACCCCAGAGGTGATCAAATACCACCAAAGGAAAACTCTATTTGTGGGAAAAAAATGATAAAAATTTGGGGTACAGTGTATCATGACCGCGCAATTGTCATTCAAAATGCAACAGCACTGAAAGCTGAAAATTGGTCTGGGCAGGAAGGGGGGAAAGTGCCCAGTATTGAAGTGGTTAAATAAAATAAAAAACGTGTTATACTTACCTGCTCTGTGCAATGGTTTTTCACAGAGTGGCCCCGATCCTCCTCTTCTCGGGTCTCCTGCTGGCGCTCCTGGCTCCTCCCCCCACTGACTGCCCACACAGCAAGCTGCTTGCTGTGGGGGCACTTGTGCATGCTTGTTCCTCAGCCCTGCGCCACTACTCCCTCGTCACTGGCTCTTGCTTCTGTATCTGAGCCTATGAGGAGCGAGATAGCCTCAGCACTCGTGTACATTGCTGGATCGAGATTGGGCTATGTATTTGGGGGGAGGGGGTGCTGCAGGGTGAGAATGCAGTAAGGAAAGAAAAAATATTCTGCCTTTACAACCACTTTAAGGCGATGCATAACTGGGGCAGAACTATTTCACGAAACCAGGAAACAACAAAAGTCAGTGGCCAAGAGGTCTCTCACTACGGTAGGCACTCTCCAAACTGCATGCTTTTCTATGTAGGTTTCTGAAATGGCCCTCCCTCGCAAGCTAGCACCCACCAGTAGTAGCCAGTGGCCCTCTCCTGGTGGTTAGGGGTCTGCTGATGGTCACAGTCACTCACCGCATCCAGCAAGTGAAGCACTGATTCACAGTGCAGGTTCTCAGGATCTAGGTTGTCTCTCACTGTACAGAGTATTATCGCATCAGCAGTCTCTAATCAGCACTCTTCTCCTGGGCTGCACAGCATCAGATAGCCCCAGAAAACTCTAGCCACACACCACTGTTCCCCCTACCCAAGTCCTTTCCAATTGAGCACACCAGCCCCCTCAGCACTCTCTTTCTCCCAGACCAGGGTTGTGCTGCTCTAGGGACTACATTCCCCAACACCTTGTAGTCCACTTCTTCTTGCTCTCTTGCCAACCACTGTCCTTCAGGCTGCTCCAGATGGCTGCCCCACTACATTGGAAACACTCCATAGACAAGCATTTCAAAGTGGTCTCCTTGATGGCTGCTGGACTTCTACATTAATGAAAATTCTGGTGTAGCGGGGTCTCCTTTAAGGCCCCGGGACTACGTTACCCAGAACCCCGTTTGGCACTCAGGGTGCAATTAGCCACCGCAGAGACTCATGGGAGGGGCTATATAAGAAGAGGGGAGGCGGAGCTCGGCCTCTTTGGGACACCGCGCTGCAATCAACAGGTCTTCCTGTGCGGATCTGCTGCAGTACAGGGCCTGAAGCCAGGGGCCTTGCATAAACTTCCAGAGAGCCTTCCACCCCACTGCGGAGCCTGGGTGGCACCTGACTTGTCGAGTTTGGACATCAGTTGGACCGGGGACCCGGCCTTTGCGGACACTGTGTGCGTAGACCCAGTAGGTGGAGGTCCCGGACTGGGATCGCGTCTGGAGTGGTGAGCGAGCACCTGCTCATTCATATAAACTGTACTTTAACTAGGCCTAGGGACTGCATTGGCCCTCCTGGTTCTATTTACTGTCCCACAGGAGACTATTGGAGGAACTGAGTTGGGTAGTCTCCTGTGAGTGGTTCATTCTCCTTTTTAATTTTCCTACCCGTTGGATTACAAATTACTGTTCCTGTTGTGCACCACCAGTCAAGTTGCATGCGAAGAAATCGATCTTCCAGAGACTGAGTCTAAAGCTGGGTCAGGCCTGATCTGTAGGTAGAACTTTTGTTGCTGCACCATAAGGGCGCATAGATAGAGATAGCTGCAGTTGGCGGGTAATCGCCTGTATTATACTTTCTGTCTGCAGGGCTCTGCCGACATATATGTGTTATGTGTTAACCTTGTGCCTTTTATCCAAAGTAAAGAAACGTTATACTTTATCACTTGCTATCAGTGTGTTATCTTCATGCAAAGAGGTTACCTTGCAATACAGATAGATTGTGTGCATACACTGTTAGATTGTGATACGAGAACAATCCCTAGACTAGCTGTGCCAGAGTGGGTCGAGTAGATTGCCAGGGGTTGGCGGTGCTGTACACAGGGCCCGAAACAAATCCAGCGGCTCTCTTAACTAGGGGTAGCGCTACACGTGGGGGCTCTCGAGTCCGGGATCCTGTTGCAGCAAGTAACGCACCAAAAGTACCAGCATGGACCCACTGGAAGTAGAACAGTGGTGCAAGGCGGCCTACACAGATTCAGCCGCGGCAGTAGTCATAGAACTCCCAGGGACCTGGCAAGAAGAAGCGGTGAAGCGGTTAGTGACCTCACTGTCCCCGCAACAGAAGGTATGGGTGATGGATATCAGGATGAATGCCTCACTGACCCACGCACTAATAGCTTGGATTAAGGAAATCCCAGAACATTTTAAGGGTCCAAGTATAAAAGCAATGGATGATCAGACCTATAGCTTAATACATGCGCTGCCACTCATACCAGGAGGATGGGTTCAGACACCTAAACCATCATCTCCACAGATATCTCCACCACAGTCCCCGAAAGCAGAAAATCGGAAGGCTAAAGAGAGTCCCGGGCCACCACCGGCCACCCTCAGCGCAGAGCTGTGCGCGGTCCTGGGGGAGATTGTAGCCCAGTGTAAGAAAGATCCTACAGACTACCAAATGTCAGGATACAGAAAACTCAGAATATTCTCTGGAAGGAAACCTGTACCTTCGGGTGAAGAGGGGTTTGAGGAGTGGTTAGACGATGCCACTCAGGCCTTAGAGGAATGGGAAGTCCCAGACCACAGAAAGAAGCAGAGAATCGCTGAGAGCTTGAAGGGGCCTGCTCTAGAGGCCATACGCAACCTCAAGATGAGCAAGACAGACTGTGATGCGCAGGATTATCTGGACATTCTACAGAATGTGTTCGGAGGAACAGAGAAAATTACTGAGCTCACTTACCAGCTGGAGCACTGCTACCAAAAGACAGGAGAGAAACTGTCAGAGTTCATGAGGCGCTTGGATAAGATCCTGCATAAGATAATCCTAAAGAAGGGGATCGACCCGCAAAAGGTGGATGAGGCCCGTGTTCAGCAGGTGATGAGAGGATCTCAGCCCCTGGACCCCATCGCATTGGCGCTATGCACAAGACAGGACGGGAAGAGCCTGGAGTACCCTGACTTGATCCGAGTGGTCAGAGAGGAAGAAGCTATGCTGGAGGAGAAGAAGAGGAACCAACCAGTTGAGTCAGTTAATCCTCCTCCGGTGATGGTCAAGACGGCCATGACCCTGGAAAGAGACTCAGAGGTGGATACCTTGAAGTCACAGATGTCCCAGGTATTGGAGATGCTGACCTCTCTGATGGAAAAGGATCCAGGGATACCAGAGAGGGAAGGACCAAGGAAGGAGCTGTTCCCAAACACCTCAGCACCCGCATCCCTACAAGATTGGGGGGACATGACTTGTTTCAACTGCGGAGGGGTTGGCCATGCGGCCAAAGTGTGTTCCAGTCCCAAGAAAAAAAAAACGGAATAACCGCAAGCCGGCGGAAAACTTCAGAGGGCCCTGGTGAAGGAGTCAACCGGGTGCCCATCATCTTCAGTGAGCTCCAAACTGAATGAGAAGCACATAAAAAGAGTGGACAAGACCCCTCAGAAGAAACACAAGGTTCCTCAGTGGGAACGTACACTAAAGAAAGAGCGTAATGTCCCTCAGCGGGTAGTTACACCCATTAAAAGGAGGGAGATCAATGCATACCAGGCCCAAGAGAGACTTAAGTCCAAAGAGAAATGGAAGAAAGAAAGTCCAAAAGAAAAACGCAAAGATCCAAGGAAAGAGACCCCTTCGAAGCGATATCCAGAGAAGCTGGTAGGTCCCTCCCCGATAGTACCTGTCCAAGTGGAGGGAGTCTACACAAGAGCCATATTGGATACTGGGGCACAAGTGACCCTGTTGTACCTGGACTTTTATGACAAGCATCTAAGTCACCTACCCATCCAGAAGATTGAAGAGCTGGAGATATGGGGAATTGGGACAGAGAGTTTCCCTTATGATGGCTATCTGCCTATAAAACTGACTTTTGATCCATCCATAGCCGGGAAGGCCGAAGTGTTCAATGCCTTGGCTGTGGTATGCCCCCGACCGCCCGGAGCTAACAAGAGTTTCCTAATAATAGGGACCAACACGGATCTGGTCCGGAGACTCTTGGCCCCTCTAACAAAAGGGAAAGACCCCAGCACTGAGATCCACTCAATGTTGAAGACAGCCTACCAACGACTGATCTTAGAACAGAAGGCCCCAGAAGAAGGGGTAGGGAAGGTCTGGAGGCTGGGAAGAAGAGGAATAGTGCTGCAGCCTGGGGAAGTAGCCTGTTTGAAAGCCACTGTGAAACTCACTTGGGAGCAGCCTGGGCCCTTTGTTATGTTGGAACCCGACCGAAAGGGAGAACATTCGGGCCTAGAAGTAATCCCAGAGGTGGTTCCGTTGAGGGCCCTGAAGAAGGCCCACTGTAAGGTACCTGTGAGTGTCAGGAATACTACGGATGGCCCCATGGATATCCCAGCCCTGCTACCCCAGTTGCTCTGTCGGATGTGGAGAAGACAGATGGAGAAAGCACTGTGTGGGAGAAACTTTCCATGGAGAACCCAAACCTGCCCAGGACTTGGAAAGAGAGAGCCAAGGCCCAGTTGACTAGGTGGAAAAAGATCTTCTCCCAAGATGAGTTCGATGTGGGGTGTGCAAGGAGTGCCACCCATCGAATCCGCCTCCAGGAAGACAAGCCCTTCAGGGAAAGAGTCAGGCGAGTTCCGTTAGCAGACCTCGAGGACTTGAGGGAACAGCTCGCCAAGCTCAAGCGAACCGGTGTGATTGGAGAATCTAGAAGCCCCTATGCCTCCCCGATAGTGGTGGTCAGAAAGAAGAATGGGACGTTGAGGCTGTGCATAGACTACAGGACCCTCAACAGAAGAACCATACCCGACCAGTACACCACTCCGAGGATAGAGGATGCCCTACAGAGCTTGTCTGGAGCCAAGTGGTTCAGTGTTATGGACCTCAAAAGCGGGTACTACCAAATCCCTATGCATCCAGAAGACAAAGAGAAGACGGCTTTCATAACCCCAGTGGGGTTCTTTGAATTTGACCGGATGCCCCAAGGTCTGTCTGGAGCCCCAGCCACCTTCCAACGTCTCATGGAGAAGACTGTGGGAGACATGAACCTCATCGAAGTCCTTGTATACTTGGATGACATCATTGTCTTCGGGAGAACCTTGGAAGAACATGAAGAGAGGCTGGAGAAAGTTTTGAGAAGACTAAGTGAGGAAGGACTCAAGCTCTCACCTGAAAAATGCCAGTTCTATCAGTCATCAGTCAACTATCTGGGACACAAAGTGTCCGAGGATGGGTTAGCCACAGACCCCGAAAAGTTGGAGTCAGTCACCTCCTGGCCAAGGCCCACCACTGTGACAGAACTCAGATCTTTCTTAGGGTTCTGTTCTTATTATAGGAGGTTCGTGGAGGGGTTTGCTCGGATAGCCAGGCCTCTGAATGAGCTGCTCAAGACGGAGGGGGAAGAGGATGACTATGGCCCCAGGAAGCCAGGGGAGTCAGTCAAGGGCCAGTGGAACGAGAAATGTGAAGATGCCTTTCAGATGTTGAAGAAAAACCTAACCACTGCCCCTGTCCTGGCCTACGCAGACCCAAAGAAGCCTTATGAACTTCACGTAGATGCCAGTCATGATGGTCTGGGAGGAGTGCTCTACCAGGAGCATGAAGGGCAACTGAGACCCGTTGCATATGTGAGCAGAAGTCCCTCTGAAAACAACTACCCCACCCATAAATTGGAGTTCCTGGCCCTTAAGTGGGCGGTAGTTGACAAACTCAGAGACTTTCTGTATGGGGCAGAATTCACTGTGAAAACCGACAACAACCCCCTCACCTATCTTTTCACCACAGCAAAGCTGGATGCCACAGGACATAGATGGCTGGCGGCACTGTCTGCCTTCAATTTCAGCCTAAAGTACAGGCCTGGGGCTGGAAATCGAGATGCAGATGCCTTGTCTAGAAGATCTCATGCCCCCACCTGCAGTACAGAAGATTGGACCCAGGTGGCACCCGACGGGGTGCAGGCCCTCTGTCAAGGGGCTGAACTCCAAGCCAGTGGTGGCTCAAGAGCAGAAGAAATAGGGGTTACCATAGTAGGAGTTCCCAAGCAGTACTGTGGGGTAACCCAACTGAAGGAAGATAACTTGCCGAAACTGTCCAAAAAGGAGCTGAGATCTGACAAATTGGAAGACCCCATGGGGAGATTGGTCCTAGAGGCCCTGGAGAATCAGGATCCGAATAGACTCCTACGTCACCCTTCAAAGGAAGCTCGCCTGTTGAGGAAGGAGTGGGACAGGTTGCAGGTGCATCAGGGAGTGGTCTACCGAGGGGCCCCTCTGATGACCTGGAAGACAAATGACAATTGTTCCTGCCTGAGAAACATAGAGAGACTGTCATGGTTGCTCTGCACGACAACCATGGCCACCTAGGGGCGGAAAGGACCTTCCAACTCGTTAGGAACCATTTCTATTGGCCCTGCATGAGGTCTGAGGTTGAGGAATACTGCCACTCATGTGCACGATGCATCCAGAGAAAGACTCTACCCCATCAAGCTGCCCCAATGGGCCATCTGCAAAGTCAAAGCCCACTTGATCTGGTATGCATTGATTTTCTCTGCCTCGAACCTGACCTGAGTGGACTAGGAAATGTTCTGGTAGTAACCAACCATTTCCCCCGGTATGCCCAGGCCTTCCCAACCAAAGACCACAAGGCTTCCACTGTAGCCAAAGTGCTTATGGAGAAATACTTCGTACACTATGGGCTACCACAACGGCTTCATTCAGATCAGGGAAGGGATTTTGAAAGTCGGTTGATCCGGAAGCTCCTGGATTCCCGGGGGATCAAGAAGACAAGAACTACCCCGTATCATCCACAAGGTGATGCTCAGCCGGAGAGGTTCAACCGAACCCTGCTCAACATGCTGGGGACCTTAAGCAGTGAAAAGAAGCAGCATTGGAGCAGCCACATAGCGGCGGTTGTGAATGCATACAACAGCACCACCAGTGACGCTACAGGGTACTCACCCTATCGACTTATGTTCGGAAGAGAAGCAAGACTACCAGTAGATCTGGCCTTTGGCACTTCCATAGACCATTGTTCTGCCACTTCCCACAAAGGATATGTTGATAGACTCAGACATAATTTGAAATTAGCCTATGAACAGGCCCAGGTGGCCTCGGAACAAAGGGGGGCCCGCAACAAGAGAAACTTTGATCTGAAAGTTCGGATTCAAGATTTACAACCTGGAGACAGAGTGTTGCTATGGAATTTGGGGGTCCCTGGAAAACACAAGCTTGCAGACAGATGGAGACTGGAACCTTATGTTATCTGCAAGAGACTACCGGGCCTACCCGTTTACAGACTTAAGCCAGAAGGGAAGGTGGGGCCCTTAAAGACCTGGCATCGGAACCACCTACTCCCACTAGTTGAAGCAGTTTGGATACCCCCTGCGATGGATTCCCCTGACCCAACTTCCATCTTGGATACTCCCAGACCAAACACTCGGTCCCAGACCCCTCAGATTGGGGATACTGAGACCTCGGAGCTAAGTGAAGATGAGGGGGAAGGACTTGATTGGCTTTGGCCTTATCAGGCCCCAGAAACTTCTGCTATTGATCTTCCACCTGAAGAAGACACCATAGATAGAACACTGAATGCAGAAGCTACTGAGTTCATCCCGTCCAGTCCTTTGTCGGATTCTTGGGAAAGTGCCTGTGACTTACTCCCAGGAGAGGATCCAAGAGATTCCATGTACCTCCCTGCTCCGGAGTCAAGTGTTCTAGAACCAGTGGAAACTCCCAAGTCGGTTCCAGAAGGGGAACCTGTGTTAGCTGAAACAGAAAGCCCAAGAGGACAAAGGATGCGAAGGATCATAAAGCCTCCCAGAAGATTAACTTACCCACAGATGGGGAGGAGCTCGGAAGACACTGTGGTCACTGTCAGGAGGAGTATGGAAGACCCTAATCCCTCCACTGTTCATTTGGTGGGGGGCAACCCCAACTCACTCTCTGGCACAGTTAGGCAGGACACTAATGATAGTGTGACCTGTGGGCAAAGAAGTTCACCGCCTCGTTTTTGGTGGGAATTTCCTCTGCCAACATCATACGCAACTTTGGTTGATGTTGTGCGTACTGTAACTTAATGTTATCTTTGGGGACCAAAGAGTTTAACCACTTGCCGCCCGCCCTATAGCGGATTGACGGCGGCTAAGTGGTTTCAAAATCCTGACTGGACGTCATATGACGTCTTCAGGATTTTGAGCCGCAGCGCGCCCACGGGGGCGCGCATCGCGGCGATCGTTGCTGCAGGGTGTCAGTCTGACACCCCGCAACACCAATCTAGGTAAAGAGTCTCCGACGGAGACTCTTTACCACGTGATCAGCCGTGTCCAATCACGTCTGATCACAGTGTAAACAGGAAAAGCCGGTCATCGGCTTTTCCTCACTCGCGTCTGTCAGACGCGAGTAGAGGAGAGCCGATCGGCTGCTCCTCTGACAGGGAGGGTTTGTGCTGATCGATTATCAGCACAGCCCCCCCCGAGGATGCCCACACTGGACCACCAGGGATGCCACTGGACCACCAGGGATGCCACCAGGGATGCCAGCACCAGGTATGCCACCCTAGACCACCAGGGATGCCAGTTAGTGCCCCCTAATGGATGCCAATCAGTGCCCACAATGGATGCCAATCAGTGCCCACAATGGGCATCACTGATTGGCAGGCATTGTTGTTTGGCACTGATTGGCATCCATTACAGTACATCAGTGCTGCCTAACAGTGCCCACCCGTGCCACCTATCAGTGCCCATCCATGCCCATCTGTGCCACCTATCAGTGCCCATCCATGCCCATTCGTGCCGCCTATCAGGGCCCATTCGTGCCGCCTATCAGTGCCCATCGGTGCCGCCTATCAGTGCCCATCCATGCTGCCTATCAGTGCCCATTCGTACCGCCTATCCGTGCCCATCCGCGCCGCCTATCCGTGCCACCTATCAGTGCGGCATATTAGTGCCCATCATCAGTGCCCATCAATGCCACCTCATCAGTGCCACCTCATTGGTGCCACCACATCGGTGCCCGTCAGTGCAGCCCCATCAGTGAAGGAGAAAACTTACTTATTTAAAAAGTTTTGTAACTAAAACAAAAAAAATACATTTTTTTTCAACATTTTCGGTCTTTTTTATTTTTTTTAGCAGAAAAAAAAAATCCCAGAGGTGATCAAATACCACCAAAAGAAAGCTCTATTTGTGGGGAAAAAATGATAAAAATTTTGTTTGGGTACAGTGTAGCATGACCGCGCAATTGTCATTCAAAGTGCAACAGCGCAGAAAGCTGAAAATTGGTCTGGGCAGGAAGGTGTATAAGTGCCCAGTATGGAAGTGGTTAAGTGGGGGGAGTGTGTAGCGGGGTCTCCTTTAAGGCCCCGGGACTACGTTACCCAGAACCCCGTTCGGCACCCAGGGTGCATTTAGCCACCGCAGAGACTCATGGGAGAGGCTATATAAGAAGAGGGGAGGCGGAGCTCGGCCTCTATGGGACACCGCGCTGCAATCAACAGGTCTTCCTGTGCGGATCTGCTGCAGTACAGGGCCTGAAGCCAGGGGCCTTGCATAAACTTCCAGAGAGCCTTCCACCCCACTGCGGAGCCTGGGTGGCACCTGACTTGTTGAGTTTGGACATCAGTTGGACCGGGGACCCGGCCGTTGCAGACACTGTGTGCGTAGACACAGTAGGTGGAGGTCCCGGACTGGGATCGTGTCCGGAGTGGTGAACGAGCACCTGCTCATTCATATAAACTGTACTTTAACTAGGCCTAGGGACTGCATTGGCCCTCCTGGTTCTATTTACTGTCCCACAGGAGACTATTGGAGGAACTGAGTTGGGTAGTCTCCTGTGAGTGGTTCATTCTCCTTTTTAATTTTCCTACCCGTTGGATTACAAATTACTGTTCCTGTTGTGCACCACCAGTCAAGTTGCATGCAAAGAAATCGATCTTCCAGAGACTGAGTCTAAAGCTGGGTCAGGCCTGATCTGTAGGTAGAACTTTTGCTGCTGCGCCATAAGGGCGCATAGATAGAGATAGCTGCACTTGGCGGGTAATCGCCTGTATTATACTTTCTGTCTGCAGGGCTCTGCCGACATATATGTGTTATGTGTTAACCTTGTGCCTTTTATCCAAAGTAAAGAAACGTTATATTTTATAACTTGCTATCAGTGTGTTATCTTCATGCAAAGAGGTTACCCTTGCAATACAGATAGATTGTGTGCATACACTGTTAGATTGTGATACAAGAACAATCCCTAGACTAGCTGTGCCAGAGTGGGTCGAGTAGATTGCCGGGGGTTGGAGATGCTGTACACAGGGCCCAAAACAAATCCAGCGGCTCTCTTAACTGGGGGTAGCGCTACACTGGTAAACCCTATCCATGCCACAGAAGGATAATACAGCAGCAATAAAGGAAGAAGTTCCACAGCAGTTATCAGCTACAGTTTACGTCACATTTACTAATCTGTCAGCATAATGTAAACCTAAAAGGTAACTTGACTGAAACCCATTAAAACCATTAGTTACTACTAAGAGGCACTGGCTGGCAGGATTGTTGACATTGCATGTGTCATCTAGTTTTCTCATGTACATGTGGTGAAAACTGCAGGGTTGGTGTCTGATAACCAGAAAACAAATGTGCTGTTTCCTCAGAATCTTAATCAATTCTGTTTTGAGGCCTGGAGTGTAGAGCTTTGGGTGAGAATAATGCCCCATACACACGATCGTTTTTCTTGCCATTTTTTTTCTTGCCGTTTTTCACGTCGTTTTTTTTCATGTTTCCTCTCAAGCCTGTCTTGCGTACACACGATCATTTAAAAAAACGATCAAGCAAAGCGCAGTGACGTACAACACGTACGACGGCACTATAAAGGGGAAGTTCCGTTCTAATGACGCCACCCTTCATGTTAGTAAAGTTTGTTGAGCGACGATTCGCTCTTTTCAGTCTCGTGCTTTTCAGTCCGTGACTGCGTGACAAATGTGCTATCTCCATTACGAACGCTAGTTTTACCAGAACGAGCGCTCCTGTCTCATACTTGATTCTGAGCATGCGCGTTTTTTTTCACGTCGTTAAAGCATACACACTATCGTTTTTCACGTTGTTAAAAAAAAACGACATGAAAAACGACGTGAAAAAAGAGAGCATGTTCGAAATTTTTAATGGCCGTTTTTCACGTCGTTAAAAATGCTCTGGAGCCTACACACGATCATTTTTAATGGCCATTTTTTTTAATGGCATTTTTAACGGCATGAAAAACGATCGTGTGTATGGGGCATAAGTCTCCATTCCTAGGTCCACATTTTCCACATAGTTATAAGAATCAGTTGTCCACAGGCTTTTATAAATGTGAGCTGACTGATACTCTGTTGTTGGAGCCTACTGCTGGGTGAAAAGGCTGACTGCTGATATAATACTAAAAAGATCCTAGAGCCTCCTGTTTGTTTTGGGGGACTCATTAGCATACTTCCCAACTTTTTGATATGGGAACAAGGCACACCTATTAGCAAACCTATGTATGAATAGGACACACCCCCTGCCATGTCCCCTTCAATGAGAATTATACAAAAAAAAATAGTTAAACACACAAGTGCTTTTTTACCACTATGAAGGGTTTAGCACTTAGAAAAAACTTTTTTAAAGAGAGTCCTGGAGCAGAGACAGAAAGAATGAGCGGAGGGACGGCATGACAGGTGGGACAGGCAGCAGCCTAACAGGGTTGTGGCACCTTTAAGAAAAGGGGAGTGGTCCTGGGGGTGAGAGAGGAGTGGCAGCACAGTTCAGGCAAGGAGGACGTGACGTTTTTGTCATTCCTCCATTACTCACGAGGTGAAAGCTTCCCACCCACCCTCCCTGTGTGAGTGGTAGGGGTGGTGAGTGATGGGGGGTAAATGTTGAGTTGTGGGTGGCGGTGTTTGGTTGCTGGAAGAGGAGGTAAAAGTGGAAGTTCTGGAGAAAAAGGTGGTACCCATAGGTGGTATGGGGTTATTGAGTAAAGGTGGTACCCATAGGTGGTATGGGGTTATTGAGTGCCTTCCGGTCAACAAAGGTTAACCAGGAAGGGGGAAAAATGTTAGGGCACTGCGGGCAGGTGTACCGCCTCCGAGTCGGTGTCTTGCGACTGGAGGCCTAAGGGATATAGTTTAGTCCCAGTGCCCAAGTTGGGAGTTGTGGTCTACAAGACTACCAGGGTATTGTAAGTGTTAAAATGTTACTTAAATGGTTATTTATTTTATATGTAGCTGTACCCCCAGTTAAGAGAGCCGCTGATATTGATTTGGGCCCTGCAGTGCACCGCCGTCAACCCCCGGCAATCGGCTCTAACCTCCCGTGGCACAGCTGGTGATAGAGAGATAGGACCGCTGACCGCAACTGTTGGTGACGCAGTCCTATAACAAACATACACAGAATATACTTTAAAACTCCTATTAAAGTAAGCGGAACTGACACCAAATGTACTTTACCCAGATATTTTACTGAGGCTAATGGGCAAGTAATAAACAACAGTATAACAAGTTGCAGATCCCTGCAATAAACAGTAATAAAGATAAACAGAGTAATCAGAATAATAAAGTATTGCTATGCAACTCTAGTGCTGCCCTTTTACAGCTACTTCCCCTCATGGGTAGACTAACACCCAGCAATGTCTACCTATGCAGTCAGGCCTGACTGATCTAAATGGAAGTTCAGTGAAACAATATTCGCTAGCAATCTCTCGGTGGTGCACTTGAAGAACAACTTTGTAATCCCAACGAATAGTAAAGATAAAGTATCTGTCTTTAAACAGCTCTCACCACCTGGACAAGTCCAAGTCCGTTTCCTCCATCGATTCGTCTAGGAACAGGAATCCACCGACATCCAAGTCTTCAATCCTTCTGGTGTACTGCAGCAAGGAGGATTAGATGTCTCTAAGGCTCTGCTAGGCTGGCAGAGGGCTCTTTGGAAAGGAGCACACGGCCCGGGCTTCAGGCCTTGTGCACACAGCAGTTCAGCACAGACATCCTCTTGCTAGGAGAGGGGTGTCCAAAGAGGCCGACCAAAACTCCGCCTCCCCTTTATAAAGTCTGCCCCAGCAGTCTCTGTTCTGGAGCAATGCACCCTGGGTGCTGCAAGATGTACTGGGAGATGTAGTCTCTCTCTCCTCTGCTTTCACTTCCATAATGTCTCTTTACTTCCTCCCGACTCACCTCTCACCTGGAACTTCTTGTCTCTCTGCATTAAAGGGGAACACCCCGCTACATATATATAAGAAGTTGTTAAATAAATAGGCCGTAAGGCCAATTCTACTCCACAACCTTGTATGGTATATGGTATATGGGGTGGGGAAGGTATATAGAGGATAAGTCTGAGCGGAAGATCGGTCCTTAACATGTCAAGATATACAACTATATAGATCAGACCAAAATGAGGGATTTTGTTCCAAATCATGGACAGTCCCTCGAAGTCAGGGACAGTCTCGGGAGCTATGCATAAGGAGCACCCTGTTAGTCAGAAACTGACATGAGTTTAGTGTGTGGTTCAGACAATCAGATATTTTGTTTGCTTTATATTACATTATGCTACATACATAACCGTCCTGCATTGAAACAGTTTTTTATTGTCTGGCTAATTTTTATTGTCTGGCAAAAAACAAAACGTGCAGGATAAACGTGCTTGGACTGTTCCTGGTGTGCCTGCCTCATACATAGTTTCCTACTGCCAATACCAGTTGAGCTTTACAACTATATTTACAACCCATACTTATTCAGAAAATAAAATCATGACATCTATGTAATTTCACTCTGCAGCCATTTTCTCTGTGTTAGCTGACAACACCATAATCTAAAGATTTAAATGATGGGATTACTGGAAAAAAAAAGATCGGATTAAGTGCAGGGAAAGCAGAAAAGGAGAATCTGTCACTTTGCTTATAGGCTTATACAATACAAAGACAATTTCTTAATAGACCACCTCAGACCTACCTATACTCACTTATCCTGCTTTACTGCACTGCTCCATTAGATGTTGACACTTTGACTGTTTGGACATTTGGATGAACACCCAAATAAATTGTTCCTTTGGCGCCATGTTCGTTAGGAGCCTAAAATCATAGAAAGAAGCAGTACAGCTATCATTTCTATAATTGACAGCTTCACACTGTCGCTGGTTCCTAAGCAAGTAACAGAAGCTAGCACTCCTTGAGTCCCTAGGATCCACTAAAATCCCAGGAATTGCCTGCCACTTAAAGCGGAATTCCACCCGCGATTTTTTTTTTTAAAAGTCAGCAGCTACAAACACTGTAGCTGCTGACTTTTAATAAGGACACTTACCTATCCTAGGCACCCGCGATGATGCCCCCCCCCCCCCCCCCCCGATGCCAATCCGGATCATTGCAGGTCCCGGCGCCGCCATCCTCAGTAAAGGAAACAGGCAGTGAAGCTTGCGGCTTCACTGCCTGTTTCCTACTGCGCATGCGCGAGGCTCGCGCCGTTTTGTGAATGGGCGGCTGCTCTCTGAGATACACACAGTTCCCAGAAGGCAGCGCGCCCCATTCACCAGAAGGAGGATGCGGAAGAAGACCAGCCGCAGGCTAGGAAGAGGCCGTTTAGGAACATCCGCATAGCAACAGGTATTTCCTGTCATTTTTTTTTTCAGGGTGGAACTCCACTTTAAGCAAAGGGGCAGGGATAGCATGAATATCACTGCCCAAAAAAACAGTGACTGGCTATTTTTGAGCAATGACATTGACCAAATATAGCCATGGCCATATCTGGTCAATGATGTACCCATTATCTCTGCCCCTTCCCTTATATAGCTGATGACAGCTTGAGGAACTGTCACTTAGCTAAATACCATCGGGTTGGTCATGTGAGTCATTGTTTGTTTGTTTTTTTTTCGGCGAGTTGGCGGGGCTCCGGGCTTCATGATTGATGATGGATTTACGAGGGGCATATTTTTAGGATTTTTTTATTTATTTTTTTCAAATAAAGGACTAGTCAAACGTTTGAGTGCCTTATTTCTAGGTTACAATTCTTTTTTTTTTTTTTGTGAATGAGTAGGGGTACTATGTACCCCTACTCATTCACATTAAGGGGTCAGTATCTGGGTATACATTTATTATTTAAAAGGGCTTCTAGATTTCAATAAATTCCCCATCCATAGAACCCCACAACCATCGGCCAGGGTTGCGGGGAAGAGGCCCCTGTCCTCTTCAACATCGGACAAGGTGCTTTGTCAGGAGGGTACTCCCCCATGTTGAAGGAATATGGCCTGGTATGGTTGGCTGCATTCTCAGATTAAGGGTCTGGTGGAGTTTTAGGGGGACCTCATGCCCTGTACACATGAACGGAATTTCCGTCGGAAAAGAGTTGGATGGTTTTTCCGACTGAATTCTGCTCAAGCTTGGCTTGCATACGTCACACAAAAGTTCTCTGAACTTTCGAGCATTAAGAACGCAGTGACGTACAACACTACGATGAGGCGAGAAAAAGAAGTTCAATGCTTCCGAGCATGCGTCAATTTTTTTCCGAGCATGCGTCAATTTTTTCCTGTCGGAATTTCATACAGACGAACGGAAAAATAGAGAACCTGCTCTCTATCTAAGTCCATCGGAAATTCCGACAGAAAAAGTCTGATGGAGCATACACACGGTCGGAATTTCCATGTGTATGCTCAATGGAGTTTGGGTGTAGCATCCAAACTTTGCTCGAATGGAACTCAGGGCAGTTTGGTTCATCCCTAAAGTTGGGCCAGGAGCAAGGTGTGCAGCAGCCATACAATAGTGCCCATTTAGAGATCAGAAAGTATTTGTTTCAGGGCTGGCACCATGTTAGAAGTCAGAATGGAGTAGACCCTTAAAGGTTCATGTACTAGGCCACATGGGATAAGCAATGGGGTTAATGTGTGAAAGTAGGTTCTTGTCTGCAGAGGATATGGCCAGGTCTCAGATGCCACCAGAGGGGCAAAGCTCATTGAGTGCTTCAGGAATTAGCGTGGAGGCATTAACAAGTTGCTGTCTCAAAAGAAGTAACCTTAATGTAAGAGAATGTATAATGATTTTCCCCTTCATTTCACGTATGGCCCTCCATGCTTGAGGTAAATGTCTACCACTCTCCAAGAATGAAAAAAGGGGGCACAATATGGGGCCACTTTCTTGAGATTGTGGCCTCCCCATCCTAGGATTTGATATAAATTATTAAACAGCATAGGTTTATTTAGTCAGGTTACTGCCTCTTTAAGAGTCTAGAGGGAAGCTTTCAGGTGCAGCCAATAAGGTTTCAGGGAATTCTCTGGAAGCAAGGGGTTAGGCTATATAATGGTCAGCAGGTGTGGGGCTCATTCTCTTGCCTGCGGACAGCTGAAGAAGTTTGGAGCTCCCTCCCTCCCGCCCCAGTCGCGTACACCTCTTATGTGGTTGGGTCACCCCGGATTCTGGGGGGGACTGTTATTGATATTTGAAGTTTGAGCTACTGCTCGAGTTCTAATAACTGAGCAGGTAGAAATCTGTTATGTGATTATATATCTAAGTTATGAGTGATAATAAATATGAGTAATAATAAAGAGTTATTGGAAATTAATTATTTAAACCAATAAAGGTGTCGCGGCCAATATATTTTGCCAAATAAGAAGGTTTTTGAGTGTTCATTTTAATTTGTATCTGGGGAAGTTGGGTCTAGGTGGGTGTGGCCTACAATCTCATGGGGCCTTACATGCTAGACCACCCAATATTTCAGTTAAATAATCTGTATGCAACATGCAAGTCCAGAAGATATATGGGTAAATTAAGGTATAGTGTGTGCAAGCACCCGTAAATACTTTCTTTGAGAAAATATTAGGTTAGTTTCTATGACAGGTTTAGTATAAGGATCATCAGCAACTTTCCATGGTGCTGTGTAAGAAGAAAGATGAACTGCCTACACACTCCTATGCAAATGTATTTCAGGAATAGCATGCATTAGTCTGTCCACATAGAGATTTTGGGATTAAAAGGATTTTACAATGCCAGAAGAAGCTCAATGTATGACAATGACACACAAAGGTGGCATTTAAATGGATTTTCTTCCCTATGTGCTTATAAATGCTCCCTAAAGGTACGTGAGAAAATCCTTCAGATACATCTCAGTCAGCCCTATCTGCTGGTTAATTAAAGGTTTTTGGAGGTTTGAATTACCTACTGTGCTGATTTACTGTAGATTACATCCTTGGTAAAAGGGATCATATATCAGCAAGACGTGTCACTTTACTCTCTGCTGATTCACTAATTTTATTCTCATTTCTCAGTAGGGCTCAGGGGCTGGGATGTGAATCCACTGGAAATGTGACAACAAGTTTCAGGCTGTGTGCCCTTGACCAATGAATAGTCACATTTTCTTCAAAGAAAAGCAAAAAAATTGGCTACTCAGAGGTACGGTGATGGAAAAAATATTTGACCCCCTGCTGATTTTGTACGTTTTCCCACTGACAAAGAAATGATCAGTCTATAATTTTAATGGTAGGTTCATTTTAACAGTGAGAGACAGAATAAACATATCCAGAAAAACACATTTCAAAAAAGCTATAAATTGATTTGCATTTTAATGAGTGAAATGAGTGTTTGATCCCCTATCAATCAGCAAGATTTCTGGCTCCCGGGTGTCTTCTATACAGGTAACGAGCTGAGATTAGGAGCACTCTCTTAGAGGGAGTGCTCCTAATTTAAGCTTGTTACCTTATAAAAGACACCTGTCCACAGAATTAATCAATCAATCAATCAGATTCCAATCCCTCCACCATGACCAAGGCCAAAGAGCTGTCCAAGGATGTCAGGGAGAAGATTGTAGACCTACACAGGGCTGGAATGGGCTACAAGACCATTGCCAAGCAGCTTGGTGAGAGGGTGACAACAGTTGGTGCAATTTTTTGCAAATGGAAGAAACACAAAATAACTGTCAATCTCCTTCAGTCTGGGGCTCCATGCAAGATCTCCTCTCGTGGAGTTTCAATGATCATAAAAGTGGTGCGGAAACAGCCCAAAACTACATGGGAGAATCTTGTCAATGATCTCAAGGCAGCTGGGACGATCACCAAGAAAACAATTGGTAACACACTACACTGTGAAGAACTGAAATCCTGCAGTGCCCTCAAGGTCCCCCTGCTCAAGAAAGCACATGTACAGCCCGTCTAAAGTTTGCTAATGAACATCTGAAAGATTCAGAGGAGAACTGGGTGAAAGTGTTTTGGTCAGATGAGACAAAAATCTAGCTCTTTGGCATCAACTCAACTCGCCGTGTTTGGAGGAGGAGGAATGCTGCCTATGACCCCAAGAACACCATCCCCGCCATCAAACATGGAGGTGGATACATTATGCATTGGGATGTTTTTCTACTAAGGGGACAGGACAACTTCACTGCATCAAAGGGATGATTGAATGAGACCCTCCTTTCCCCAGCCAGGGCATTGAAAATGGGTCGTGGATGGGTATTTCAGCATGACAATGACCCAAAACACACGGCTAAGGCAACAAAGGAGTGACTCCAGAAGAAGCACATTAAGGTCCCGGAGAGGCCTAGCCAGTCTCCAGACCTGAATCCCATAGAAAAAATGTGGAAGGAGCTAAAGGTTCGAGTTAACAAACAGCCTTAAAACCTTAATGACTTGGAGAGAATCTGCAAAGAGGAGTGGGACAAAATCCCTCCTGAGATGTGTGCAAACCTGGTGGCCAACTACAAGAAACGTCTGACCTCTGTGATTGCAAACAAGGGTTTTGCTACCAAGTACCAAGTCATGTTTTGCGAAGGGGTCAAATACTTATTTCACTCATTAAAACGCAAATCAATTTATAACTTTTTTGAAATGCGTTTTTCTGGATATTTGTATTGTTATTCTGTCTCTCACTGTTAAAATAAACCTACCATTAAAATTATAGATTGGTCATTTCTTTGTCAGTGGGAAAACATACACAATCAGCAGTGGATGAAATACTTTTTTCCCTCACTGTATGCAAGATATATCAGGTCTCCTTTTGCATCAAAATGATCCTACTACTCAGCTGATAAAGAAAACCTTTCACAAGAGAAATAAAGGGTCTGGTATTGCTCACTTTCTTCTGCATAAAGTCGGCCCACTGATCTGCATATACCATCCAGGTTAGTGACATGGAAGCCAGAGGACAGCTGACAAGTTTGTGTGTTCACTAGGAATGAGTTAGGGTTTGGTCCAAACCCAGAAATTAGCTGTCATAGATTCCCTACCCCGCATCTGCACATATGCAAATTGGCAAAAATGCTTATGACATCATTGACTTAATATGACAACATGGCTATACTAGGTCAATAGCATTGACCTAATAAGGCCATGTGCCCATGTTGGGCCAGTGATGTCACAAGCATCTCCGCCCCTTTGTGTACATCAGCTGTGGAGTGCGTAATCTGCCTCCTGCAGCTCTTTGGCCAGCTATGACAGCTAATTTTCAGATTCTGATAAATTTGGGCTTGGACTGATAAACGGTGCTTTAGCAAACTAAATGTCATTCCATTAGGGTTTACATCTACTTTAAAGTTCTTTTGGCACAGGGAACCATGCTAAGGAATGTTATTCCTCTGATTTCATGTCTACGTGGTTCCCTTAAAAGTTTCAATTGATGATCACATATTTTATTACTATTTAGTGTGCAGCCCCCATAAAGCCCAACCTGCTAGCACTTATTGTGCTTCCTGTAAGGCCCTGGTATATAGTAGTCTACATTTTGGTGCTAACCTAAATTCAAGATATGGCAATTTTTTATAGTTACATTGGTGCAGCTCTGCAAGCTGGAAATCACAGTGGTACTGAACATGCATGTTTGCATATGGGAAAACAAAGAAAAATCCACCAGCCAGTCACTTTCTTTTCCATGGTGAGTCCCACTTGCATGCCAAAACCAGTGAGGCCAGTCAGAGCTGTTACCACCTATTCTCAGTGATCTACCCATCTATGACAGCCCATTTATTTTCCAGCTATTACATACTGGGGGCTAGGCGTCAGATATAGAACTTAACTTTTAAAATGCTTCCACGTGTGTTTGGCTGCTAGGAGTTATAGGGACTTCATAAACAGTAGTACCGGTATTTTCCACAGAAGATTATGCAGTTTTATGTTACCAATTTAGATGCAAATAGAGTTTAGCAGATTTCTTTGTTAAGAGGCAATTTGGCCTAACCAAAAAGCAGAATATATCTTCAAAAAGACAGATGTTAACAATTAACACTTTACTTTTCAAACAATAGGGGGGCTTCTAATTTGCAGCATTTTACCTTATGCATGGCAAAGCAGAAATGTCTGCAAGCTACAATGAGAATTTAACTTTTTTGGGGGTTTTCTACTACTTGACTGTAACACTTGTTCACATGTTTCCTGGCAGTAAGAGACACGTGTAAAAGATTATTTTTTTCTAAAATGATGATTGATTTATGTTATGTGACCATCTGAAACATAAATATTGCTCAGCTCTACTCATTGTAAAGCTGAACTCCGGCCTTACCTTTAACCTTGCACAGCTGTGCAGGATCCTCTCACATATTTGTAGCACCCTCCTAGATAGGTGCTAGGATTAGTTAGATTTAGTGCTGGCTCACTGTGTTCAGTGGAGCTGGGTATGTTTTTGTTAGGTAAATTTAGCTTGCCTCACTGTATCCAGTGTGGCTGTACTTAGTGTGTTAGGCAAATTTAGCTAGGCTCACTTTAACCCATGCAGCTGATTATTAGGTCAGTTCACTGTGTTCTCAGCTGCTGCTAGTCTGTTTACTCCCTCTGTATTCCAGAGAGTGATATAATTCTCTGGAACATAGGTGTGGAGTTATGCAGATGGCAGTATGAATATTTATGCAGCCCTGGCCAATCCCAGGGAAACTGCATAAAAACTCTGAAAGACGGAGCTTCTGGATATTTTCCTGCAGAGGATCAGTCCAGCCTGGAGGGCTGCTGCCTTCCAGGACAACACTGCCAGTATACCACTCAATTCCCTTAATCTTATCCAAGTTCTCCAAAAATAAAAACAATACCGCTAGAGTGGTTATTGAGGGAAAGTGTGGCTGAGATTGTGTGCCTGGCTGCTGGGCAATCCACTGGAGAAGAACCTGGGAAAGTTTCCAGCTGCTTCTACTGGAGTAAGAGCTACATGTTGACATTTCTTTAGAAGCAGTGGGAAATCAGATAGCACCAGCCTCATTTCCTACACCATTTACATAATTTAGCCCTTTCCTCCCCAACCTTACTGTCCTTGACCCTTCCCTATTATTCATTTGATTTCAGTTCTTTCAATCACTGAGGCACAGCATCACATGTAGACATGCATTTTGATATTTGTACAACCCTTCCATTCGCCAGCCGATCACATGCATCAGGGCTTTTAAGTGGAGTGCATAGGCAGGGTGCTTGGATGTTTTTAGCTGACCCACAGGGGTCATCACTGGGTCTAAAAAAAAAAGAAGATTTTAATAAAAACTCAAAGGTTTTGTTAAAAAATGTCATTAGCATTTTGATGTGAACGTAAAAGAGGAACCAGGGAAGGCAAAATATAAGATTAAACTTTAACTTTAAATGTCAATCAAGCAGCTAAGTATGCAGGTAAAAGAATATAGACCTTTATAAAATGCTGCATTTTTGTGATCTTGAACCTTGTTGTGTTCTATGGCTGTATAACATAAGATGCCTGCTTTTACATAATTGCAATTCTGCAGACAAGGAGTCCGCAGAACTGAAGTTATGTAAAAGCAGGCATCTTATGTTATACAGCCATAGAGGTTCAAGATCACAAAAATGCAGCATTTTATAAAGGTTTTATAAAGGAGCCTCTTCCAGCATGACCCTATAAACTTAGTGAAGGAAATAAAAGGAGGTCTACCCAACACATTTGTGTTGTCTTTTGGATAGAGTGGGAAATGAATACAAACTTTTTCAGATTTTAATTGTTGTTTGTGCTTCTAATGTGAAAATGTTGACTCTCTGCTTGTCCCAGGTGGCTTAATTAACTGGGATAGGAAGTGGAGGAAACTCCCTGTCAGGTCACTTGAAGCCAGGTGAAAGATACACCCCGTTGTGGTCAGGAGTGCACCGCTAAGGTAGTGAACCCTATAGCTGACTGCTGCGGATGGAACACTGGGTGATTAAGGAAGGTAGGTCGACTGGAGCACTAACAAGGATCACACAAGCAGCTAGAGCCTAAGATTCCCCAGGGCGCGGAGTCTAGGATCCAGCAGGTGTTCACCAGAGCGTCTAGTAGTGAGGATGGGCTGGGCTGCAACTGGATCCAGGTCGCGGCCTCCAGAGGCCCCCAGCTCACGCTCACAGTAGGCTATAAAGGATAGAGGGGAAGCAGCAGCTCAGGATACAAGAGATAGTGAGGGGATAAGCCAAACGTAGTGGCGACTAGCAGACAAGGATAAACAAAGGACAAGCCAAAGGTCAAGGTCACAAACAGACAGGGATAGTCAAGAACAAGCCAAGATCGGTAAAACAGAGACAGACGTAGCACACGGCAAGCAGGAACCCAAACACACAATAGCTTAACAAACAATGTTGATCAGCACGGCTGGCTTGCAGTGCACAGGTTAATATAGTGTTCCCTGATAGGGCCTGGGGTGGAGCCATGCTTGGAGGAGAGATTATTTAACCACTTGTCCACCGCCCACTGTCAATTGACGGCGGGCGGAGGATACTCTCGTTCTGGGAGGACGTCATATGACGTCCTCCCTTTAAAACGAGCTAGAAGGCGCGCGCGCGCCGCGTTCACAAGGCCCCAGTGTGCGTGCCCGCGATTGCCCGGGAAACGAGCAGGAAAGTGGGTCTCTGTGTGTAAACACAGAGATCCACGTCCTGTGAGGGAGAGGAGGCTGATGGTGTGTCCCTTGTACATAGGGACAACCATCAGTCACCTCCCCCAGTCAGTCCCCTCCCCCCACAGTAAGAACACATTGAGGGAACATATTTAACCCCTTCCCGCCCCCTAGTGGTTAACCCCTTCCCTGCCAATCACATTTATACAGTAATCAATGCATTTTTATAGCAGGGATCGCTGTATAAACGTGAATGGTCCCAAAAATGTGTCAAAAGTGTCCGATGTGTCCGCCGCAATATCGCAGTCACAATAAAAAATCGCAGATCGCCGCCATTACTAATAAAAAAATAAAAAAATTAAAATGCTATAAATCTATCGCCTATTTTGTACACGCTATAACTTTTGCGCAAACCAATCAATGCGCGCTTATTGCGATTTTTTTTTTACCAAAAATATGTAGAAGAATACGTATCGGCCTAAACTGAGGAAAATTTTATTAAAAAAAAAAAATGGGTATTTATTATAGCAAAAAGTAAAAAATAGTGTTTTTTTTCCAAACTGGACGCTCTTCTTTTGTTTATAGCGCAAAAAATAAAAACCGCAGAGGCGATCAAATACCACCAAAAGAAAGCTCTATTTGTGGGAAAAAAAATGCACAAATTTTGTTTGGGAGCCACGTCGCACGACCGCGCAATTGTCATTCAAAGTGTGACAGCGCTGAAAGCTGAAAAATGGCTTGGGCAGGAAGGGGGTTTTCGTGCACAGTAGGGAGGTGGTTAAGCAGCCAGGTGAGAGTGGCTGGCCTCTAAGGTGAACACATGGAGAAGGGGTGAGCTGCGAGACAAACATTACTGCATAACCATGACACTCCCCCTTGGAGTTACAGACAGCAAACTGTTTGCCACATTAACTCTTATTGTTGGAGGCATTCATTTCCCTTTACTTTTAGTTCCAGGTGACTCTGCAGCCACCAAAACAGGAGGTCAGGGGAACCCTTCCTATGAGATTACAGCCAGCAATCGATATAAACCCAACAACATTTTTAACTACTCTCCACAATACTAAAAATAGTGTGTTTATTGTTTATATGGTTTCTTTATTTCCACTGGTTTCTTATACCATGTGTCACCAGTCATCAGATGAAAAAGTAAGATGACATAGGTCCATACTGTCCCTCATTTGAAAACAAATCCCATTGCTCCTCTTTCATACTTACAGTAGGTATCCCTCTTTTTGGTCTGATGTATAAATATGTATTAAAATTTATATTTAACCATCAAAAATGTTATGCTACAACTAATCTTTCATCCAACCTTTAAATTATTTCTTTTGTTGTTTCGAAAAGCCAGTGTAAATGAAAATTGGGTGTGAAAAAAAAAAAAAAGATTTTAACTAAGGTTTACCTAATCTTTTTTATATCAAAGTGATTTTAATGGTATTTTTTTTCCTCAAATGCAAAAGGAGGCTATACTTGCTTGCTCTGAGCAGTCCTTGCCCTTCTCTTTAGCTGACTCCTGCCAAAATTGTCCACTTCTTCTTCCTCCAGGTGTCTCCTTAGCAAGCCAGGTGCTGTGGGAGCACCTGTGCACCAGTGCTCCTGAGCCAGGCTGTGTGCATCAATAGACACCTAACGCCAGTAAACCACGCCCCGTTCCCTCCTGACAGGAGTTTGAATGACAACAGCAGGAGCCTATGGGTCCCACTGCCCTCATTGTCTCCTGTGAAAGCAGGAAGTGAGTGGAAACGGTGCTGTAACTGAAACTGCCATGGAGTATGATTCTTTTCTTTTTTTGCATATTTGTCACACTTAAATGATTCAGATCATCAAACAAATTTGAATATTACACACAGATAACCCAAGTAATTGCAAAATGCAGTTTTTAAATGATGATTTAATTTATTAAGTGGAAAAGCTGCCTTGCCCTATGTGAAAAAGTATTCCCCCCCTTGCTAAATCATGAAGGAACTGTAATTAACCACATTTTTAATTACGTTAATTTTCACTTGCTCCACCCAGGCCTGATTACTGCCAGACCCGTTGAATTGAAATCACTTTAATATGTACTGTCTGCATTTTTAATGGTCTGCTTAATTTTGACACATTGGAGTTGTGTCCTTCGCCCATATACTTTGTGCTAAAGGTGCCTCTCTTTTTTGATCTTAGAAAGTTAGGGAATATGAAACAAAAATGTCCCTAATTGGAGCACAGCAATAAAACCTGGCTGGAGTTCAGTCCCTACCCCATTTTAACCAAAACTTAAAGAAGAGTTTTAGGTATATTTCTATTTTATGGATTTAAGAAAAACACATCCCTGCCTTTTTTTATTTTTTTTATTTGACTATACCAAAGAGAAGAAGCAGTGAAGAAAACATACCACCTATGGCATATCCCCTTAGAGCCCATTCACACAGGGGCAACTTTGGATCCGACTTCATGTCGCCCCAGGTCGCCTCAAGTCGGGCTGCATGAGAAAATCAATGTAAATGAATGGAGCCGTCTTAATGCACACTACTGCAGTCGCTCCGACTTCAAAAAAGGTTCCTGTACTACTTCAATCCGACTTCTAGGCAACTGCTAGGCGACCTGTACCCATTGATTTCAATGGAAGTCGCTCAGAAGTCGGATCCCCTGTCTTAACAGAAGCAACTTTCCAGGAAGAAAACATACATTTCTCAGGCAAACCCCTCCCTCCCCCCTCCCTCCCACAGAGCTGATTCTTGTTTGATTGGCCACTGGAATGTCTCCTGTCCTGGAGGCAACTTGAAGTTGCCTTGTAAGTTGCTCCAGGTCGTGCTGTGATTCATACTCAAGTTGTGTCCAAGTTGCCTCCCAAAGTCACGCTGGAAGTCATGTTGCCCCTGTGTGAATGGAGTCTAAAAAGATTATAATACTATATTGATACATAGAAATTATTATCACACTCTTTTTAAAGTGGAAGAAAACTTTAACTTTAACTATTCTTAAAAATTTTCTATCCTTCCCCCTGCTACCTATCCTACCTAACCTGTATTAAAAAAATGAGTGTACATATCCATTTTTTATCAGCTCTGGCCTGGTCATGTGATCTTGCAGCTCTGTGTCATCAAATTTTCAACAACAGCTCTGAATTCCAGGAGCTGTGATGTCATCATTAGACTCCAATGCCACAATCATTGTCTGTGGTCTTTCCTCTCCCCTGCAGCAGCTGCTCACTGACACAGGGGAGCCGGAGCTGTGGGATCACATGACCAGACCGGAGAGGATTAAAAATAGGTAAATGTACAGATCTTTTTTATACAAGTTAGATAGGATAGATAGGAATATGGGGGGAAGGGAATATTTTTAGGAATAGTCATAGTTAGGCTTTTCTTCCACGTAAAGGGAGATATGCAATAGGTGGTGTCTTTTCCTCACCACTTTTTGGTATAGTCTGATTGATTAGTGTGATACCTGACCTAGTTTATGGAAAGCAATCCCCAATCATTGTTTAATGTTTTACGGTACTCTCCAGTTCTAGTTTTTTATTGGCTTATTTGTTTATGTTTTTTTATCTGCCTGTAGTTCAGCTTTAAAGGGTAAAAAGATATGCAGGCATGTTCCAACCCCTCCTAGGCCAACTGTTTCTTGCTATTTGGATTTTGTCCTTAGAGATAACATTCTGCAGACAACTTCATTCTGGCTAATGTAATGCCTTTTTTGCAAAGTACACTCTTTGTGAGTGTCATCACGGTTTTCAACTTTTACAATAAATATTCCTAGTGTCTTCAGTGTTCCATGGTCTGACATGTGTTTAGTTAATGCCACCACTGAGAGTTTCTTTAGTTACCTCTGCTACTTTGCACTGCTTTCATGTTTTTTTTCTCTTGTGTATATTGGCCTGAGGATTGCATTCACTTTAATTTATTCAGGTACAGCCATTTGATGTTGTGTTTATTTAGTTGACTACATTTGTGTTTATGAATATTTTTTGTTCATCAAAATTGCTTTGAGACACAAATTGACTGCAAGATTTGTTGCAATAATTTAGTAGATGAAATGCGGGCAATTTTATTAATATTACTATTAGTGCAGGCTGACTCACATGCTGCTGGAATGATAGAGAATGTGAGTTGGAGGAGCACATGAACAGGCATTTATAGAGGAAGTAAATCCTTGTGGGTTTTACTTCCACTTTTGCTCCCTGCAAAGCCTGACAATTAAAAGCATAATGGGCTAGTATGCATTGAATACTAGCCCATTATGTGACACTTACCTGAAAACGAATCCAGCGCTGTCCCCTGTGCAGGCTGCGTCCATCTTCTCGCTCCTCTTCCTTCCGGGGCCGCAGACTCCGGCTCTGTGATTCGCCGGAGCTGCGTTATGTCACTCCCACGCGGGAGCCGCCGGAAACGGCACAGTCCAACTGAAGCAACGGCACGACGTGCCGTTGCTTTAGTGCGCATGTGCCGATGTCTTCGGCACATTCAGATACAGGGGGATATCTCCTAAATCAGTGATGGCGAACGCGTGGCACACGTGCCGCTCCCGGCACTCCGAGCCGTTTCTGAGGGCACACCATGACACTCAAGAATTGCACACATTAAATTTTATTAAAACATTAAAATCTTCACACCGCGCCCAGGAACTACATTTCCCACAGTTCTCTGGGCTAGCGGTGACGTGTCCAAGTGGGCGTGACATCGAATGAGCGCCCGGAGGTGACGTGCTTGCAGCTTGTCCAATAAAAGAAGCTGTCTCATCCACACCGCCGAAACAAATCAGCGCTGACGTCCTCGGCGTGACTGGGAGAACACGCGGAGAGAGCATGAGGAGAAGACGTGCAGGAATGAGCTGCAGGACTCGAAAGGTGAGAGAAAAAAAATGCACTGCAAAAAAAAGCCCTCATTATTGGGGCACATTACCCCCCCCCCCCCCCCCATTGGTGTCATTGGCACATTTCCTCACCCCCCATTATTGCTGTTATTCGGCCTAATCATGTTGGTGGTGTCATTGGAAAACATTTTACCCCCCTCATTGGTGTTCCGCCTAATTATCGGTGTCATTGGGAAGCATATTACCCCCCTCATTGGTGTTCATGTGCCTCATTATAGGTGTCATTGGGAAAAATGTTACCCCCCATCATTGCTGTTATTTGGCCTACCATATATACTCGAGTATAAGCCGAGATTTTCAGCCTTTTTTTTGGGGCTGAAAGTCCCCCCCTCGGCTTATACCCGAGTCATAGAAATTTTTACATTGTAAATATTACCTGTAAAGAAGTTGCGGCTGCGGCGTCCATCGTTCAAATTCCGCGGCGTCCATCGTTCAAATTCCGCGGTCTCTTCCTGTTTCTTCCTTGATAGGCGAGTCTCAGCAGACACTCTCCGCCTATCACGAACGTTCTCTCATCCTCAGTTTTCCAGCAGACGTCTGTGATTGGCGGAACACCCAACACAGTGTCTGCTGGGGAAACTAAGGATGAGAGAATGATCGTGATAGGCGGAGAGTGTCTGCTGAGCCTCGCCTATCAAGTAAGGAACAGGAAGAGACCGCAGAATTTTGAACGATGGACGCCGCGGAATTCGAACGATGGACGGCCGCAACTTCTTTACAGGTAATATTTACAATGTAAAAATTTCTATTTACAGGGAACAGCGAGCTAGGGAACAGTGGGGCATCGGCTTATACTCGAGTCCGTAAGGTTTCCCAGTTTTTTTGGGCAACATTAGGTACCTCGGCTTATACTCGAGTCGGCTTATACTCGAGTATATACAGTAATTATAGGTGTCATTGGGAAACATATTACCCCCCTCATTGGTTTTCATGTGCCTCATTATAGGTGTCATTGGGAAAAAAATTACCTCCCATCATTGCTGTTATTTGGCCTAATTATAGGTGTCATTGGGAAACATATTACCCCCCTCATTGGTGTTCATGTGCCTCATTATAGGTGTCATTGGGAAACATTTTACTCCCCTCATTGGTGTCATTGTGCCTCATTATAGGTGTCATTTGGAAACCTTGTGCCCCATCATTGCTGTTATTTGGCCTCATTATTAGCGTCATTGGGAAACATTTTGCCCCCCTCATTGGTGTCATTGTGCCTCATTATAGCTGTCATTTGGAAACCTTGTGCCCCATAATTGCTGTTATTTGGCCTCGATATTAGCGTTATTGGGAAACATTTTGCCCCCCTCATTGGTGTCTGTAACGGGAGGGACCGGGGAACCCAGAATCTCCTAGAAAGTATGAGATACCCTTGCTTCAGCTTCCCCAATGCCTCTTATGTGTAAACCACCCTGTGTCTCTATTAGGGGCACAGGGTGAATGAGAACCCCAGTATCATCTGTGCTAATCAGATTCAATGCTGTATATAGATTGTATAGATTGCGTGTATACTGTGTGTGGGCTGTTATGTAATAATTGCTGTGATGGGGTGTGATTGCATTCTATTGTCTATTGTGAATAGTGATAATTAAGTCTGTAATTATAGGTATTGGACTCTAGCAGACTGTCTGGCTGGGGAACACAAAAGGTTATGCATAATCATTTAAACTGAAATGTGGATTGGGAGACAAAAGCTAGCCTACTGTCATATGTCTGAGTCATCAGCTGTAGTTAAGTAGCTCATGTAAATTAGCTCTGGTCAAAGATGCATTGTGCCTCTGTGTGTATAAAAAGATCTGTGTTTTCTCAATAAAGTGTCAGTCTATTTTGGAAAGATACAGAGCGTTTGTCTCGTTCTTCTGGAAGGATAATTCCTCTGGGAAGTGGTCGCCTGACTGTGGAGGATCGGTAGCAAACGTGTGTCAAGGAGAGGGAAGGTCTTAAACAGCGTTAACCCTTTTCATATTAGGGGTACTGTTACAGTGTCATTGTGCCTCATTATAGGTGTCATTTGGAAACCTTGTGCCCCATCATTGCTGTTATTTGGCCTCATTATTAGTGTCATTGGGAAACATTTTACCCCCCACATTGGTGTCATTGTGCCTCATTATTGGTGTCATTGGGAAACATTGTGCCTCATTATTGGTGTGAGTGCATGTGTCAATTAGGTGAGTGCATGTGTCAGGTAGGTGAGTGTAATGGTCAGGTAGGTGAGTGCATGTGTCAGGTAAGTGAGTACATGTGTCAGGTAGGTCAGTGTAATGGTCAGGTAGGTGAGTGCATGTGTCAGGTAGGTCAGTGTATGTTGCACAGTGCATTCTGAGCACAATGCATTCATGAACCCTTCATTCTGAGCGAATCTGGCAGAATCGTACGTTTTTGGCCTCTTAGGGCTCATTCAGAGAGGGGTGATCAGTCCCATCCTCTGTACAGAGCCGCTGGTAGGTTTAATTCTGTGTTGGCACTTTGAAAGAAGTTGGTTTTGCATCGCGATTTGGGCACTTGGGCTCAAAAAGGTTCGCCATCACTGTCCTAAATCATGCAGGTTTAGGAGATATCCAGGTTTGCTACAGGTAAGCCTTATTATAGGCTTACCTGTAGCAAAAAGTGGTATGTAAGGGTTTACAACCACTTTAAAAATGTATCTATTGCCTAAGTTTAGCAATTAAAAAAAAAAAAAAAAGCACAAGGGACATTACTTACTATCAATGTGATGATTCCGTTGTGCTGCTGGCTTCCTCCACTGATCCCTCCCCATACACCTATTGGTGTAGTCTGTTGGTGTATTTGGGGTTAATTGAGACAAGGAACCTGTTATATGTGCTCATCAACAAACTGTTCTCCCTTTCCGCTCTCTCATGCATTCATAAATGCTGTACTATAGTTTCTATGAATGAAAAACAATCGATGAATTGGGGAGGTGGACCTTTCCTTTCATTCCTCATTAGTAGTAGTGAAGTGTTAAAACCTTTGTCAGGATTAATTGTTTTTTGTGTCTTCACTGGAAACATTCACCCACTCTATTTGTCTTGGTCACCATTTACATCGGTACTGAAAGTAAAGGAGAATCAACCATTTTGAATTGTCACTCAAACAGTAATAGAGGGAAGTCTTTCAACTGGGGTACTGTATTTAGTGATAACTGTCTAGAACAGGGGTCTCAAACTCAAAATTACCTGAGGACCACAAGACAACTTTTCATATCCCATGGGGGGCCGCATGCAAACTTTCAAACTTCAAAAACAACAGCACTGGTGTCAGCGGACGCATTATTAATCCCCAGCACTGGTGTCAGCAAACGCATTATTAACCCCCAGCATTGGTGTCAGCAAACGCATTATTAACCCCCAGCACTGGTGTCAGCAAACCCATTATTAACCCAGAATTAGTGTCAGCAAACGCATTATTAACCCCCAGCATTGGTGTCAGCAATCGCATTATTAACCCCCAGCATTGGTGTCAGCAAACGCATTATTAACCCTCAGCACTGGTGTCAGCAAACGCAATATTAACCCCCAGCACTTGTGTCAGCAAACGCATTATTAACCCCCAGCACTTGTGTCAGCAAACGCATTATTAACCCCCAGCATTGGTGTCAGCAATCGCATTATTAACCCCCAGCACTGGTGTCAGCAAACACATTTTTAACCCAGAATTAGTGTCAGCAAACGCATTATTAACCCCCAGCACTGGTGTCAGCAAACGCAGCATTACCCCCCACACTGCACAAATAGCCCCACACTCCATAAAATCCCCCCCGCACTACACAATTATCCCCCACACTACACAATTACCCCCCACACTACACAATTATCCCCCAGACTACACAGTTACCCCCCACACTACACAATTACCCCCCACACTACACAATTATCCCCCAGACTACACAGTTACCCCCCACACTACACAATTATCCCCCACACTACACAATTACCCCCCACACTACACAATTACCCCCCACACTCCATAAAATACCCCCAACAATGCACACATTTCTACCCCAGTCACCACACTAAGGACTTTGCCTCAGTGTGATGGCTCACTCACCTCTCCTGGCAGTCAGGATCGTCTGCCTCCCGAGTCCTTTCCTCCTGGCTTCCACAGAGGCCTAGTGACACAGGGCACCCAGAGAACACAATCTGCCCTGAGGTGGCAGCAGGACCCTGGATCGGAGCTCCGATCGATCGTCAGTGCATGGTGGGCGGGGGAATGGGCAGATCGATGGCCACATCCTTCCTCCGCTCTGTTCTCTCTCTGGGCTGCAGCAGCGTGCAGGGGAGAGGACAGAGGAGATGGAGAGGTAAAGCTCTTCGGCGCCTCTCACTTTGCGGTGCCTGTGCAGTGAAAAAACTTGTCCAGGATTGGCCCTGCCTGCGGGCCATTTTTAACTGGTCTGCGGGCCGCAAATGGCCCACGGGCCGGTACTTTGAGACCCCTGGTCTAGAACATTACTCCAGAAAGATTTTTCTTTCTTCCCCTTGTCCTTGTGTCTACAGGGCAAAAAGTAAAGGGACATCTCCCCAACAGGACAAAAAAAACTGAAAGTGATTTTAAACAATCTCTACTGTGCACCTGCAGGACACTAATGAGGAAAGCTGCAGGGCCTGCTTCCCTTTAGACGTGTATTGGGAGTATCTAATTAAAAATTACATTTTTGTTCCAGAGGATGCCTGAAATGTGACTTGCATCTTAGTGCAGACTTCTGGGAAAATCGGTGAGCCAATCACACAAGCAGGAAATGATGTTTCTGGGGGGCATTCAGTATACACCTCCAGGTAGCCATATTGCATTTTCACAAAATTACAGCGGCTGCAGATTGAAAAGGAAAAGTAATTTTTAATAATATTCAATTGCAATATAACTTGTGTTGCAATTGTATACGCTATTTTTTTTCTTTGTTTGCTATTTTTTTCCCCATGAAAGTGGAGTTACCCTTTAAGGCTTTATGTACAATGGAGGTTTGAAAACCTCTACGGTTGAACTTGACAGCTAGTAACCGACGTTTAAAACTGCGGCAACTCGCACTTCTGTAATACAAAGACCTGTAAAACAAAGGCATAATGAGCTAGTATGCATCACATACTAGCTCATTATGAAATGCTTACCTTAGAACAAAGCCTTACAGCGGCGCCGACACACCGCTGAGACAGCTGACATCTTTCCCGGAGTTACTTCTTTGTTCGCGGGCTTTGGCACTGTGAGTGACCCCAAGCCGTCGTTTACGGCACAGGGCTCGGAAAGAACGACACCCGTGGCCGTTTCTTCAGAGCACATGCGCCAGTGATGTCACTGGCTGCATGTAATGTAGATATCTCCTAAACGGTACACGTTTAGGAGATATTTATACTGCCTATAGGTAAGCCTTATTATAGGCTTACCTATAGGTAAATGTCAGCAGAGGAAGTTTATTCCTTTTTAATTAGCTTACTATCTAATTAGTGTTTATTTTGTCTGTTCCTTAGATGTGCTAATGATATTACTGTTTACAGTTTGTTTAGAATAATTTACTCAGGCTTTTATCTGATTTTGTGTGGTATATATTGTGTGTGAATTTACAATAAAGTCAGTTCCAGTTTGCACCTAAGCTAGTCTTCGTCGAGTTCTTGGGTGCAATGCTTAGTTATAATACTAGGTTCCAAGGATGGACTGGCCATCAAGACTACCGGGAGTTTCCGGGTGGGCCAGTCCATCCTTGGGCCCATGGCTCAGTAGGAGGCTTTCAGTGACAGCCTGTCAGGGGCGCAGCCACGGCCGCTAAGGCTGTAGATGAGATCCTGGGATCACACTTGGTGCTCACAGCAGATGTCCCCCAGCATTTCTGTGCGCCCATTCCCAAACATCACAAGCGTACCAAGACCCCCGCCCCGGGTGCAGCACATAAGGGGGGTGTCAGTCCAGGGGGGTGCCGTGTGAGAGGAGTTTGCAGCAGGGCCGTCATAATGAGCGGGCGCCCCTGCACTTTCCCTGCTTTGTAAGCATCGGATCGGCAGGGGGCCCAGCGGTGCGGGGGAGGGGGCTGCCTGTCTCCCCAGTCATCCAATCAGGCAGGGTTGTCCCTCGACGATCTTCACTGCCTCCCGAGTCCCGAGGAAGCTGGAGTTGGTGGGGGGAGCCAGTGGTGTGGTTGCCTCCTCCACTCCTCCGAAAGGCTCGTTCACTGGCTGATCCTGGAGGAGAATGAGGAGAGCACACAGGAGCCACAAGTGTCTGTATCTGCAGCTACACCGTAAGTGAGCAAATTGTCACTCACTGTATACAGCCCTAACCTGCCCCAATAATACCCTATATAGCCATAACCTGCACCTGTAGTACCCTATACAGCCCTAACCTGCCCCTATAGTACCCTATACAGCCCTAACCTGCCCCTATAGTACCCTATACAGCCCTAACCTGCCCCTATAGTACCCTATACAGCCATAACCTGCCCCTATAGTACATTATACAGCCCTAACCTGCCCCTATAGTACCCTATACTGTCCTAACCTGCCTCTAAAATCCCCAATACTGTCCTAACCTGCCCCTATAATAGCCTATACAGCCCTAACCTGCCACCATAATACCCTATACGACCCTGACCTGCCCCTATAATACCCTATACAGCCCTAGCCTGCCACCATAATACCCTATACTGCCCTGACCTTCCCCTATAATACCCTATACACCCCTAGCTTGCCACCATAATACCCTATACTGCCCTGACCTGCCCCTATAATACCCTATACTGCCCTGACCTGCCCCTATAATACTCTAACCATCTTAAATTGAGCTGTAGTGGTGGCAAATCACACACTGTCGCTCAAAAGAAGCTCCTTCTCCTTTTTAAGCGACACACTTCGCGTGCTGCGATTTTGGCGGGGGGGGTGCCAGAAATAGGATCCGCCCCGGGTGCCAAATGCCCTAGGTACGCCCCTGCCGAACATATATGGTTAAGTGGAGTTAATAATCCCCCAGTGACTTGCATGGGCTGTCATCTGCCTTCTCCTCAGTTATCTGATCCTCGGAGGGATTCCCAGCAGCCTGAGCCCCTCCCCCTTCTCCCATCATCCTCCTCCTCATCCCTCCCTGCAGATGGCTGTGAGGAGCTCCAGCACCCTGACCTCCCTCTCCATCCAGACCATCATGAACAAGAAGAAGGACCACAGGACGCCCTACCCCAGGTTGGGCCGTCTGCTCCCCGCCAGCGGCAGCCCCACCACCACTCCCACCTGCTGCTGGAGGCTGTTCGGGGAGGTGGAAGCCGGAGGACTGGCCGGGAAGGAGCAGACTGGATGGGACTCAAACTCTGCTCTCAGTGAGGAGTGGGACCCGGGGAGGCCGCTGTAGGGAAGCCTGAGAATAAAGGGATCGGGGTTGAGGTCCCTGGCGGCTGGAGGCCAGACCTAGGAGGAAGAGGAGGAGACCCCGCGCTGCAGTGACTGTGAGATGGCAGCGAGTGACATAGGTAAGGCTGGGGGGCTGATAGGGGCTGCTGGGGTCATACTGGGACAGTCTGAAGAATACATGGGGGGAGGGGGTCATCTGACATGTCAGTCCCCTCTACATTAATGCATATACATTGTGTTATATAATTTTATCTGTGGTGTATATTGGTCTCAGCATTGCAACAATCTTAGTTCTGTCTAGTGCAAAAAATGAGGGAGTGAGGTAACAGCAGGGGATGTCATAGTAATAATCTGCAGAAGGATTCAGGCCTTTACAGGCCTTGCTTTTTTTGGTCAGCACTGGAATCAGATCGCATGGGTGTTCACACCTATGCATTCCGATTCCTTTTTTATACACTAATTTTATACTTATGTGTCACTACAGTGATAGCTTCTTTGTATACATTTCACATAACCTCCTATACATGAGTCATGCAATCTGTACACCCACCCCATGTTATGCGAGTATAGGGGTGCATAGAAAATGCATGGAGTGCGCTTCGAGTATAGGGGGTGTATGTGGAATGAATGGAGTGTGCTGCGAGCGGGTTGTTCACGTGTTTTTGTGTATTTTGCTAAATTAAATTGGGCCGGTCTGGATAAAGTCCAGGGCCAAATTTTTGTCCCAGTCCTGCCCTGCTAGGTTCCTGGTTCCACAGTGGAGAAAGCTGTATCTTGGCGGAAGCACCCAAGTGGGTGGGATGCCCTTTTTGTCCTGGTGATTATTGTCACCAGAAGACAAAATAATGGGAAATCCAGATATTTACATTTGTCACCGTAACAGGAGGTGAGGGAAAATCTTTCAACATCAACATCTGTTTTGGTGCTTAGTTTCCCCTTATGCCGCATACACACGACCACTTTTAATGTCATGGAAAAAAAATTAATTTTTTCTCAACGTGATTCTTATCAAGCCTCCCTTGCATACACACTATCGTGAAAAAAAATGCTCGAGCAAAGCGCGGTGACGT
Organism: Rana muscosa; assembly: GCA_029206835.1. NCBI lineage: Eukaryota > Metazoa > Chordata > Amphibia > Anura > Ranidae > Rana > Rana muscosa. The sequence goes on from CM055125.1 coordinate 79,017,560, forward strand.
ACAACATGTACGACAACACGTACGACGGCACTATAAAGGGGAAGTTCCATTCGGATGGCGCCACCCTTTGGGCTGCTTTTGCTGATTTCGTGTTACCGCGTGTTAGTAAAAGTTTGGTGAGAGACGATTCGCGCTTTTCAGTCCGTTACAGCATGACGAATGTGCTATCTGCATTACGAACACTAGTTTTACCAGAACGAGCGCTCCCGTCTCATAACTTGCTTCTGAGCATGCACGTTTTTTTCCCATCGTTAAAGCGTACACACGACTGTTTTTCACGACGAGAAAAACAACGACATGAAGAACGACGAGAAAAAATAGAGCAGGTTCTAAATTTTTAATGGACATTTTTCTCGTCGAGAAAAATGCTCTGGAGCCTACACACGACCGTTTTACACGACCAATTTAAAAAATGGCACGTTTCTTGTCATGAAAAATGGTTGTGTGTAGGTGGCATTACTTTGGAGAAATGTAGTCTTACTTCCTGATGTTTCTCTAGAATAGGAAGCAAAAGGAAATATTTCCACTGGAACGCATACAGAAAAATATTAATAAACCTGAAAGGTCCATTAATCCTACCCTACCCTATCCAAAATTAAAAAAGAAAAAAAAAGTTTAAGCAAAAGATACATTTAAAAATTTTTTATGTAGAGTTGTATCACTTTAGCTCCTGCTCTGTGTTATATTTTTTGACATATACATTTTAAATGCTGTTTTATGCAGTAAAGCATCTATATCTGAAAGTCAGTCACAAGCATTAATGGAGGATTACTACGGTAGTTAAAGGTTTATTAATTCAATGTGTTCACTGACAAGCCTGTGCAGCATTAAGTATATTAAACATCAGGGAAAGCCATTGATCAACGTATGTAAAGAACTGTGAAGAGGCAGGAGCTCATTTTCAGGTTTAAGCTGTAATTTTCTGCTGTAATATTACAGCCACTTAATTAATTTCAGTCCAAATGTCTGGTCTACTTGGTCTGTAACAGGTGAAATCCTCTAAAGTGCAGCTATCAAAGCCTGGGAAGGGATCAAACCATTTCTTCGCTGGAAAGTGTCTTTGATAAAAGACAGCGTAAGGTACTTTGGAACACGGCGCTGTTTGTTCTAACAGCGGGAGATAGAAAGAGCTAAATGCCAATTCTATGTCACCTGTCTTTACTGATCTGTGGGTGCTGAACCCCCTGCGCCCACTTTCATCCTCAAACCAAGATGTCTTTTTATGAAGCCGCCAGATTCACAGATTCAAGGAAGTGCTGCAAGGAGAGTGAAAAATGTGTCTTGTGTGATATATAATAGGGCAGATTTAAAATATCATCACATAGACAGCTAGGAGACAGTGCTGACAGCATCTAGAAAGAGAGCAAAAGATAAGGTGAAACCATAGAGAGAGAGATATAGAGTATAATCAACTACATTGGGACAAGAAGGATATTTCTCCCAGCTGTAAAAACAACATAAGTAGGCTTAAATAAAGTAAAACTGTAATTTTTCGGATGTTTTTTATCTACTCAAAAATTTTATGAGTGTAGCTCCCTCCTAGGTAGGTGCTAGAGTGAGTGTATTATAGTTTTTGTTTTTTCTGCTTAACAGGGAGACAGCTAGGCAAATGTATGTGCTGTCTGCTTACCGGGAACAGTGATTGTTTATTGTAGTCTGCTCAGTGTGTTCTGATGTTAGTCATGCTTTCTTGAAGTTCCACACTGGTCTAGCCGCTATGGAAAGTGCTGGACAGTGGGTGGAAACCATGCAGCTGAAAACATGAATATTCATACAGCCCTGGCCAGTTACTGGGTGCCTGTATTTATATTTGATGAGCACATGGGTTCAGGTTCTTCCTCTAGAGCAGGGATATGCAATTAGCGGACCTCCAGCTGTTGCAGAACTACAATTCCCATGAGGCATAGCAAGACTCTGACAGCCACAAGCATGACACCCAGAGGCAGAGGCATGATGGGACTTGTAGTTTTGCAACAGCTGGAGGTCCGCTAATTGCATATCACTGCTCTAGAGAGAGCGGTCCAGGCGGTCTACTGCCCCTCCTCAGTACAGGCTGCCATGTGGCCTCAGATGGGCGACCTGAGGGCCTGAACATTTGAAGCTGAAACCCAGGGTTCTTTTGAAAGCTGATTGAGGGAGGATGGCCATGGATCCTGTCTGGTATCATGGAGAAAGGTGCCTTGCGATCAGGGCCTTGTGAGTACAGACCCCCTAAAGGGATCCCAGAGACTGGTGCTGCTAAATCCCCCTCTGGGTGCTAGAAGTCAGCTGCTGGTTGTAAGCTAAAGGGCACATCGGCTGGTGTTTTTAAAAAGCAGGGTCCACTAATTTTTTTCTACCACAAAATAGACTTTGCTCTATTCTGTATAGTCTGCTACACAGTCCCACCAAGAAAGCTGTCCTTGCATGTGAATAGTTAATTTGGAGTATCCTACTAAATCCCTTCTCCTATACAAGTTCTCCAAATAAAACAACAGAAAAATAAAAAACACATCCCTTAGACTGATTATTGGGGACAATGAGCAAAAAAGAGTGTGTGCACCTGGCTGTGTTGGAAAATACCCTGTAACTGGCTTTGGATTAAACAGTAAGAGCCCATCACCAGAAACACTAATCCCCGAAAACAGTAAATGTGAATATGCCAAGCAAACCAGAAGTAAAGGTCAACCAAAGCGAACCTTTTCATCAGAACAAGAGGTGGAATTCACATTGCCTAAATCAAATTCACAAACCAGATCCTGCTGAACTGCCTGAAGTCAGAAGATCCACTTGGACTACAAAGGGGATACCACCCCGCAAGCTGTCAAACACTGTCAAAACACTTGGCACCCTTGAACCAACAGATTCCTCCTCCCCAAACTCACAGGGTTGGGAATTGGTTGCTCATGCATGTCTTTATGGACATTGTTTGTGCATTGATGTGCAGTCTAGAGATGTACAGAACTATTCGCCGGCGAACAGTTCCCGGCGAACATAGCTTGTTCGCGTTCGCCGCGGCCGGCGAACATATGCGATGTTCGGTCCGCCCCCTATTCATTATCATTGAGCAAACTTTGACCCTGTACCTCACAGTCAGCAGACACATTCCAGCCAATCAGCAGCATACCCTCCCTCCCAGACCCTCCCACCTCCTGGACAGCATCCATTTTAGATTCATTCTCAAGCTGCAGTCTTAGCGAGAGGAGGGACAGTTTAGCTGCTGCTGATTTTATAGGGAAAGCTAGGCTAGGCAAGTGTATTCAGTGTTCACTCCACTCCTGAAAGACTCATCTGATCTCTGCTGTAAGCACAGCGTCCTGACAGCACCCCAAAAAGCCCTTTTTAGGGCTGGTAAAACACCAGTCTGCTTTTTTTTTTTCCTGGACAGCATCTATTTTAGATTCAGTCTGTACTTAAGCTGCAGTGTTAGCCAGAGGAGGGACAGTTTAGCTGCTGCTGATTTTATAGGGAAAGCTATAGGCAAGTGTATTCAGTGTTCACTCCACTCCTGAAAGACTCATCTGATCTCTGCTGTAAGCACAGCGTCCTGACAGCACCCCAAAAAGCCCTTTTTAGGGCTGGTAAAACACCAGTCTGCTTTTTTGTTTTTTCCTGGACAGCATCTATTTTAGATTCAGTCTGTACTTAAGCTGCAGTGTTAGCCAGAGGAGGGACAGTTTAGCTGCTGCTGATTTTATAGGGAAAGCTATAGGCAAGTGTATTCAGTGTTCACTCCACTCCTGAAAGACTCATCTGATCTCTGCTGTAAGCACAGCGTCCTGACAGCACCCCAAAAAGCCCTTTTTAGGGCTGGTAAAACACCAGTCTGCTTTTTTGTTTTTTCCTGGACAGCATCTATTTTAGATTCAGTCTGAACTTAAGCTACAGTGTTAGCCAGAGGAGGGACAGTTTAGCTGCTGCTGATTTTATAGGGAAAGCTAGGCTAGGCCAGTGTATTCAGTGTTCACTCCACTCCTGAAAGACTCATCTGATCTCTGCTGTAAGCACAGCGTCCTGACAGCACCCCAAAAAGCCCTTTTTAGGGCTGGTAAAACACCAGTCTGCTTGTTTTTTTTTTCTGGACAGCATCTATTTTAGATTCAGTCTGAACTTAAGCTACAGTGTTAGCCAGAGGAGGGACAGTTTAGCTGCTGCTGATTTTATAGGGAAAGCTATAGGCAAGTGTATTCAGTGTTCACTCCACTCCTGAAAGACTCATCTGATCTCTGCTGTAAGCACAGCGTCCTGACAGCACCCCAAAAAGCCCTTTTTAGGGCTGGTAAAACACCAGTCTGCTTTTTTTTTTTCCTGGACAGCATCTATTTTAGATTCAGTCTGTACTTAAGCTGCAGTGTTAGCCAGAGGAGGGACAGTTTAGCTGCTGCTGATTTTATAGGGAAAGCTATAGGCAAGTGTATTCAGTGTTCACTCCACTCCTGAAAGACTCATCTGATCTCTGCTGTAAGCACAGCGTCCTGACAGCACCCCAAAAAGCCCTTTTTAGGGCTGGTAAAACACCAGTCTGCTTTTTTGTTTTTTCCTGGACAGCATCTATTTTAGATTCAGTCTGAACTTAAGCTACAGTGTTAGCCAGAGGAGGGACAGTTTAGCTGCTGCTGATTTTATAGGGAAAGCTAGGCTAGGCCAGTGTATTCAGTGTTCACTCCACTCCTGAAAGACTCATCTGATCTCTGCTGTAAGCACAGCGTCCTGACAGCACCCCAAAAAGCCCTTTTTAGGGCTGGTAAAACACCAGTCTGCTCTTTTGTTTTTTCCTGGACAGCATCTATTTTAGATTCAGTCTGTACTTAAGCTGCAGTGTTAGCCAGAGGAGGGACAGTTTAGCTGCTGCTGATTTTATAGGGAAAGCTATAGGCAAGTGTATTCAGTGTTCACTCCACTCCTGAAAGACTCATCTGATCTCTGCTGTAAGCACAGCGTCCTGACAGCACCCCAAAAAGCCCTTTTTAGGGCTGGTAAAACACCAGTCTGCTTTTTTGTTTTTTCCTGGACAGCATCTATTTTAGATTCAGTCTGTACTTAAGCTGCAGTGTTAGCCAGAGGAGGGACAGTTTAGCTGCTGCTGATTTTATAGGGAAAGCTATAGGCAAGTGTATTCAGTGTTCACTCCACTCCTGAAAGACTCATCTGATCTCTGCTGTAAGCACAGCGTCCTGACAGCACCCCAAAAAGCCCTTTTTAGGGCTGGTAAAACACCAGTCTGCTTTTTTGTTTTTTCCTGGACAGCATCTATTTTAGATTCAGTCTGAACTTAAGCTACAGTGTTAGCCAGAGGAGGGACAGTTTAGCTGCTGCTGATTTTATAGGGAAAGCTAGGCTAGGCCAGTGTATTCAGTGTTCACTCCACTCCTGAAAGACTCATCTGATCTCTGCTGTAAGCACAGCGTCCTGACAGCACCCCAAAAAGCCCTTTTTAGGGCTGGTAAAACACCAGTCTGCTTGTTTTTTTTTTCTGGACAGCATCTATTTTAGATTCAGTCTGAACTTAAGCTACAGTGTTAGCCAGAGGAGGGACAGTTTAGCTGCTGCTGATTTTATAGGGAAAGCTATAGGCAAGTGTATTCAGTGTTCACTCCACTCCTGAAAGACTCATCTGATCTCTGCTGTAAGCACAGCGTCCTGACAGCACCCCAAAAAGCCCTTTTTAGGGCTGGCAAAACACCAGTCTGCTTTTTTGTTTTTTCCTGGACAGCATCTATTTTAGATTCAGTCTGTACTTAAGCTGCAGTGTTAGCCAGAGGAGGGACAGTTTAGCTGCTGCTGATTTTATAGGGAAAGCTAGGCTAGGCCAGTGTATTCAGTGTTCACTCCACTCCTGAAAGACTCATCTGATCTCTGCTGTAAGCACAGCGTCCTGACAGCACCCCAAAAAGCCCTTTTTAGGGCTGGTAAAACACCAGTCTGCTTGTTTTTTTTTTCTGGACAGCATCTATTTTAGATTCAGTCTGAACTTAAGCTACAGTGTTAGCCAGAGGAGGGACAGTTTAGCTGCTGCTGATTTTATAGGGAAAGCTAGGCTAGGCCAGTGTATTCAGTGTTCACTCCACTCCTGAAAGACTCATCTGATCTCTGCTGTAAGCACAGCTTCCTGACAGCACCCCAAAAAGCCCTTTTTAGGGCTGGTAAAACACCAGTCTGCTTTTTTGTTTTTTCCTGGACAGCATCTATTTTAGATTCAGTCTGAACTTAAGCTACAGTGTTAGCCAGAGGAGGGACAGTTTAGCTGCTGCTGATTTTATAGGGAAAGCTAGGCTAGGCCAGTGTATTCAGTGTTCACTCCACTCCTGAAAGACTCATCTGATCTCTGCTGTAAGCACAGCGTCCTGACAGCACCCCAAAAAGCCCTTTTTAGGGCTGGTAAAACACCAGTCTGCTTTTTTGCTTTTTCCTGGACAGCATCTATTTTAGATTCAGTCTGAACTTAAGCTGCAGTGTTAGCCAGAGGAGGGACAGTTTAGCTGCTGCTGATTTTATAGGGAAAGCTATAGGCAAGTGTATTCAGTGTTCACTCCACTCCTGAAAGACTCATCTGATCTCTGCTGTAAGCACAGCGTCCTGACAGCACCCCAAAAAGCCCTTTTTAGGGCTGGTAAAACACCAGTCTGCTTGTTTTTTTTCCCCGGCACAGTAGCTTACATAAAAAAAACCACAACAGTTTTGACTGCAGTAGATGAGCAGTCAGTTGCCTGCCAGCGTGTGTGTCAGACCTACAGTGTCTACTGTGCCAACTTCTGCCAGTGCACAGTGCCACTCATATCTGGTGTCACAGTAGCTTGCACGCATAGTACAACTAAACTAATCTAAAAAAAATGACAGGCAGAGGCAGGCCACCCCGCAGGGGCTGTCGTGGTCGTGGTGCTGTGATTCCCTTTGGCCCAAGAATAATGCCCAGTGTTCAGGGGCCACGTACCCTGAACTCGAAAAGTTCTGAGGACATAGTTGACTGGCTAACACAGGACAGCCAATCTTCTACAGCTTCCGCTCGGAACCTTGACGCACCATCCTTCTCCAGCTCAGCTTTGGGCACCTCTCAAGTTCCCACTCGCCCGCCTGCCGCCACCACCAACACTAGCACCACAGTTGCTTCACTTGATCTGTCAGAGGAGTTATTTACACATGAGTTGGAAGAAATGAGTGATGCGCAAACATTATTGCCAGAGGATGTAGATAAAAGGGATATGTCTCAGTCAGGCAGCATTACACACATGGATGTACGGTGTGATGATGATGATGTTGTACCCGCTGCTGCTTCCTTTGCTGAGTTGTCAGATACAAGTGAAGCGGTTGATGATGACGATGTGGATGTCACGTGGGTGCCCGCTCGAAGAGAAGAAGAACAGGGGGAAAGTTCAGATGGGGAGACAGAGAGGAGGAGGAGACGAGTTGGAAGGAGGGGTAGGTCGTCGCAAGGAGCTAGTGGCACAGTCAGACAGCATGTATCGGCACCCGGGGTCAGCCAGACAGCACGCCAATCAACGCATGCTGTTGCCACCACCAGAATGCCGCCATTGCAAAGCTCAGCAGTGTGGCATTTTTTTTGTGTGTCTGCCTCTGATAACAGCGATGCCATTTGCAACCTGTGCCAAAAGAAACTGAGTCGTGGGAAATCCAACACCCACCTAGGTACAACTGCTTTGCGAAGGCACATGATCTCACATCACAAACGCCTATGGGATCAACACATGATGACGAGTACAAGCAGCACACAAGCTCAAAGCCACCATCCTCCTCCTGGTCCAGAATCTTCAGCCACGTCAACCACTGCTGTCCTCCTTGCCCCCTCTCAACCATCTGACACTATGTCTCTCGCCTTGAGCAGTTCCTGCTCATCTGCCCACAGTCAGGTGTCTGTCAAGGACATGTTTGAGCGTAAGAAGCCAATGTCACAGAGTCACCCCCTTGCCCGGCGTCTGACAGCTGGCTTGTCGGAACTCTTAGCCCGCCAGCTTTTACCATACAAGCTGGTGGAGTCTGAGGCCTTCAAAAAATTTGTAGCTATTGGGACACCGCAGTGGAAGGTACCCGGCCGAAATTTCTTTTCACAAAAGGCAATCCCCAACCTGTACTCTATTGTGCAAAAGGAAGTCATGGCATGTCTGGCACACAGTGTTGGGGCAAGGGTCCATCTGACCACTGATACCTGGTCTGCAAAGCACGGTCAGGGCAGGTATATCACCTACACTGCTCATTTGGTAAACCTGCTGACGGCTGCCAAGCATGTAATGCGTGGCTCTGCAGAGGAGTTGGTGGTGACACCACCACGACTTGCAGGCAGGCCTGCTGTCACCTCCTCTACTCCTCCTACTCCATCCTCTTCGATAACCTCCTCGGCTGAGTCCTCTTCTGCTGCTGTGTCTTGCTCCACATCAACAGCACCCCCCCAGCTCCCCAGGGGCTATTCCACATCCCGGATACGACAGTGTCACGCTGTCTTGGGGTTGACTTGCCTGAAAGCAGAGAGTCACACCGGACCAGCACTCCTGTCCGCCCTGAACGCACAGGTGGATCAGTGGCTGACTCCGCACCAACTGGAGATCGGCAAAGTGGTGTGTGACAACGGAAGCAATTTGTTGGCGGCATTGAATTTGGGCAAGTTGACACATGTGCCGTGCATGGCACATGTGTTAAATCTGATTGTACAACGCTTTGTGCATAAGTACCCAGACTTACAGGATGTCCTCAAGCAGGCCAGGAAGGTGTGTGGCCATTTCAGGCGTTCCTACACAGCCATGGCGCACTTTTCAGATATCCAGCGGCGAAACAACATGCCAGTGAGGCGCTTGATTTGCGACAGCCCGACACGTTGGAATTCAACACTCCTAATGTTCGACCGCCTGCTCCAACAAGAAAAAGCCGTCAACGAGTATTTGTATGACCGGGGTACTAGGACAGCCTCTGCGCAGCTGGGAATTTTTTTGCCACGTTACTGGACGCTCATGCGCAATGCCTGTAGGCTCATGCGTCCTTTTGAAGAGGTGACAAACCTAGTCAGTCGCACTGAAGGCACCATCAGCGACATCATCCCATTTGTTTTCTTCCTGGAGCGTGCCCTGCGAAGAGTGCTGGATCAGGCCATAGATGAGCGTGAAGAGGAAGAGGAAGAGTTGTGGACACCATCACCACCACCAGAAACAGCCTTATCAGCATCGCTTGCTGGACCTGCGGCAACGCTGGAAGAGGAGTCTGAGGAAGAGGAGTCAGAGGAGGAATGTGGCTTTGAGGAGGAGGAGGAAGACCAACCACAGCAGGCATCCCAGGGTGCTCGTTGTCACCTATCTGGTACCCGTGGTGTTGTACGTGGCTGGGGGGAAGAACAGACCTTCAGTGAGATCAGTGAGGACGAGGAACAGGACATGAGTAGCTCGGCATCCAACCTTGTGCAAATGGGGTCTTTCATGCTGTCGTGCCTGTTGAGGGACCCTCGTATAAAAAGGCTGAAGGAGAACGACCTGTATTGGGTGGCCACGCTACTAGACCCCCGGTATAAGCAGAAAGTGCCAGAAATGTTACCGAATTACAGGAAGACGGAAAGGATGCAGCAGTTCCAAAATAAATTAAAAAGTATGCTTTACACAGCGTATAAGGGTGATGTCACAGCACAACGGGAATCTAACAGGGGAAGAGGTGAAAGTAATCCTCCTCCTACCACGACCATGCCGGCAAGGACAGGACGCTTTACAGACGTATTGTTGATGGAGGACATGCGGAGCTTTTTAAGTCCTACGCATCGCCACAGCCCTTCGGGGTCCACCCTCAGAGAACGACTCGACCGACAGGTAGCAGACTACCTCGCCTTAACTGCAGATATCGTCACTCTGAGGAGCGATGAACCCCTTGACTACTGGGTGTGCAGGCTTGACCTGTGGCCTGAGCTATCCCAATTTGCGATAGAACATCTGGCCTGCCCCGCTTCAAGTGTCCTTTCAGAAAGGACCTTCAGTGCAGCAGGAGGTATTGTCACTGAGAAGAGAAGTCGCCTAGGTCAAAAAAGTCTAGATTACCTCACCTTTATTAAGATGAATGAGGCATGGATCCCGAAGGGACTGACAGTGGGCGATACATTTGACTAAAAAAGGCCTGATGAGATGAGCTGCCTTGGGCTAAAAATGGTCCACAAGCCGCAATGTTTTAGGGCACTTTCTGCCTGAAAAACATAATTTTTTCTGCCCGCTGCTACAGCAGCGGCTGCAACAATACCTAATTTTACAGGCATGTGTACATGCCTAATTTTTCTGGCCTCTGGTGCTGCACTGTGGCTGCAAAAAAAACAAACAAAAAAACACATACCTGTGTCAATTCCCCTTCGTGATCGTTACCTTGTTGTGGTGAAGGGGCTTGCGTATCACAATGAAGCGACCACCTCTATGAGTGTGTTGGCAATGGCGTTGTTGGCACACCCCAGATGGTAAGGTCGTTGCTTCATTGTGAACAGACCAAAAGCGATCGGCTTGATAATTTTGCATAGAAAAAACATAAATTTTCTTTGTGATCATCTAAGGTGATCATTAAAGCCTTGCGGTTGTGCAAATGGACTGTTTGCAGTTGTTTGCGGTGCGTTAAACGGGGAGTTTGGTCTGTCCGAGTTTGGTCTGTCACTGTGAAGCGGGCGTAACCCTTACACTACCTGATCGATACAACATCATACCTGATGTTTTAAAGCACGTTATTCCAAACACATTAGGAATGTTAGGTGATTTATGCCCTTTATGGATTAAAACCCGACTCTGCGTCAACTACGTAATTTTCCATGGGAGTTTTGCCATGGATCCCCCTCCGGCATGCCACAGTCCAGGTGTTAGTCCCCTTGAAACAACTTTTCCATCACTATTGTGGCCAGAAAGAGTCCCTGTGGGTTTTAAAATTCGCCTTCCTATTGAAGTCTATGGCGGTTCGCCGGGTTCGCCCGTTCGCGAACATTTGCGGCAGTTCGCGTTCGCCGTTCGCGAACGGAAAATTTTATGTTCGCGACATCACTAGTGCAGTCATGTTGGAACAGGGAAGGGCAATCCCCAAACTCTTCCCACAAAGTTGAGAGCATGAAATTATCCAAAATGTCTTGTATGCTCAGAGTTAAGTTCGTTAAAAATTGGGAGGGTTGTCAATTTTCTGTATATAATAAGTAGGTTTGTACTGTTACTTTTTACTCGGGAGCCTACATCAGAAAAATTTACTAAACTGACTTTGAAGCTGGGCTAATTAGGGAACAAGATTTCAATAGAAGAAAAGCACATTTCATTAGTGGTCCCCTTTAATTTTATTTTATTCATGCTTGTGACATAATAACCACAGCACAGTGCTCAGTCACAGCGGGATATCTAGTATTATGAATAAATCTGCTGTAAATCTGGGTCACTAGCAAGTATAAAAATGGATATGGATATTAAGAAAATGTAACTATTGAAGTGAATTTGTAGGCAAATGTGAAAATTTCTCTTTAATCTGATCAATGTATCTGTCTCTCATCTGTTTATGTTTTGACAAGTGCTATTACAGTACATGCCCATTTGATCAGTTGGTCTGGAATGGCTTTCCTATACATGAGAAATCTGGCTGTGTGGTGACTGGTCATGGGAGGATCTTAGATTGGGGTGGAGCCTGGAGCTAATGCAAGTTAGTGGTGATTAAATGCTACCATAAGAAAGCTCTATTTGTGTGAAAAACATGATAAAAGTATGGTGCAGCATGACCACGCAATTGTCATTCAAAGTATGACAGCGTTGAAAGCTGGAAATTGACCTAGTCAGGAAGGGGGTAAAAGTGGCCAGTAGACAAGTAGTTAAAACATTTAAAAAAAGTGTGTGGGTGTTAGGATACGGAACAGTTAAGCCTGACTTCAGAGGCAAAGAAATGGATGAGGGTTTCTGGCAGATGTTTTACATTGCAACTTTTCATATTATTTTACTATTCGAGATGTTTGTCTTAACATGATGACCGCAGAATACATTGCCTTGTTTACAATGGACAAGTGGATGGGACAAGGCAAAAGTTAAAAAAAATTTTTAAAGTGCCAGGCAACAGTCCCAAACCCCATTGTGTGGGAGTAAACTTCATAACCAGCTGTTAGGATCGAGTTCACCTGCTGGTGGCACTGTGGTGCTCTGGGCCAAATGCTGTAGTTTCAGTGTCCACCAGCAGGTGTCTCCCAGCAGTCAGCAGGTTCCAGCAATAAGCTCCACCTGGCCACACCTACTGGGAAGGTTCTTAAATTCCACTTTTGCTATGCCTCTATGCCTCAGTGTTTTGGCTATCCTGCCTTGTTCCCTGTTTGCTGTGTTGCTGTCAGTCTCTGTTGCCATTTACCCTTAATCTTGCCCTGTATCCAGTATCCTGTTGCCTTGTTCCATTCTCAGTGTTGTTTCCCTTCTTTCCATCCACTCCCCCAGTTTTCTCCCTGCCCTGTATATTTCCTGTGTATATAATGTATTTGTATATTTAGTTTGTTGTTAGGTTTCTGCATTTTGGTTGTTGAGTTTTGATTTTCTTGCGTTCTAATATTTATTGCTGTTGGTGTGTGGTTACATAGTTACATAGTTAGTCAGGTTGAAAAAAGACAAAGTCCATCCAGTTCAACCATAAAAAAAAAAAAAAAAATATCGTACAATCCCATATACCCAATTCTATACCCACAGTTGATCCAGAGGAAGGCAAAAAACCCCAGCAGAGCATGATCCAATTTGCTACAGCAGAGGAAAAAATTCCTTCCTGATCCCCCAAGAGGCAATCGGATTTACCCTGGATCAACTTTACCTATAAATATTAGTACTCAGTTATATTATGTACATTTAGGAAAGTATCCAGGCCTTTCTTAAAGCAATCTACTGAGCTGGGCAAAACCACCTCTGGAGGGAGTCTGTTCCACATTTTCACAGCTCTTACTGTGAAGAAACCTTTCCGTATTTGGAGATGAAATCTCTTTTCCTCTAGACGCAAAGAGTGCCCCCTTGTCTTTTGTGGTTATTGTGCACTGTAAATAATATCTCACTTCAAAGATTTACATACATGGTCTGGTCCCAGTATCTGTGTGTAGCTACATATATCTGGTCTCCCAGCTGTTGTATCTTGACGACACCAGCATCGATTTCTCACAGAGAAACTTGAGACAGAAGCTCACTGTCCCACTTAACATTTATTGGGTCAAGGGGTGAATCCAACACTCCGCAATTTCGAATAGGGTAAAACTTTGTTAGCAAATTTTACCCAAAATTATGAGACTGGCCAAGTTCTGGACAGGCATGGCCCTGAATCTGAGTTCAGACAAAATGACATAGTAGAGTGTCGGATGAAATGAGCTAGAATGCTTAAAAAGTAAATTTCCCTATTTGCCCACACACACCAGACACCCAGATCCCTGTCTGGCAATGAGATCTGTCCCTGCCTATAATAGATATGATAACTTCCACCAACTGGTACTAAGCCGCATTATCTGTTAAGTAACCCCTGGAATACAGGGAACAAAAGGGCTGATCTCACACAGATTTGCAGTGACTTACAACCAGTTATAAGCACTGATGATACAATACAACAACACACAACAGTCTCTTCAGATTTGTACGTTCTTTAGAGAAATCAAAAACCAGCTTGTTTGTTTTATATTTATTAACCCTAGGTGGGCAGTACATAAAAAAAGTACAGAAAGTTACAAAGTGGGGCATAAATAGGCAAACTATTAAAAATAAAAGGGATAAAACTTACAGAATAAAGATTTCTCCTACTGAAACGAGGACCATACCACCACATAGATGAGACCCCCCAGATAGGATCCAGATTAATTGTAGATCTCCCTTTTAAAACTGTAGAGATCAAAGTGATTTGCCACCTACTCGGGCTATTTAATTGGATGGAAGAGGCCGGTCTTTGTTTAATACCCAATTAGTACAGGTAGAAATTTGGTAACCACAATCTTCAAAAATGCATAACTGTGTTCAGTTATGGATTATGGATCCTAAAGTAAGACGAGTGATTTCAGCTGTTGTTCTGCTATACGTAGACACTAAACTCTGATGCTTTTTGTCATACAGAATCAGTACCAGCATAAAAAGATCCAAAAATTAATACCTCCTCCATATTTTACAATGAAGCTTAGGAGTTATCCCAGTTAGGAGTTATCCCAGATAGCAAGCAATTGAGCTGAAAGTTTGAAAATGACGTGCTAAGCGATTGCTTCACTTGCCGGGCTTCACAAGTTTGTTGCACAATTGCAGCAAGTCCATGTTGCATGACTCCAGATCAACTTTCTTTGCAAACATTCTGCAAGTCTGCTGAAACCTTTGGTTCAGTTATGTTGTGCAATAGTCATCCCACCACAGGGGTCACCGTGACTTGCAGAGCTCTTGCTGTAGACTCACCACTACAACTTTGCTCCTGCTAGAGACTTGGCATGCAAAATTGCTACAAATTGGATACGTTTCCACTAGAACTTGTGCTTCAAGTGCTCTGCAAGTGTACAACTTGCCAGTGAAAATGTGCAGTAAGTTAACAAAATGTACAATTCAACACTGCCACAAATGTGTGGCAAGTTATCCTTGCTAACTGGGATAATGTGTTCTCACAATTTTGACAATTAATGTAGTAACTGTACATTTGTCTCAGGCAATGTGAGACTATTCACCTCCAATTTGTGATAATTGGCATGCAGACCCATAAACTAAAGTGCTCAGTGAGAACACACAGGATCTAAATGCCCCCCCACACACACACATACACTGTACAAGTACCCAAATCAAACATTTGGCCTTTCTTCAACACTGTAATGTTAAGATGCCCTGTACAGTAGTTCATAGGAACTCTTCCCTGATTGTGAAAAATGTCAGGCTAGCACTGTGATTTTAAATACGTTTATGAAGATATACGAAAATTTGCCTGCAGCAGATATGTGATGACATAATCTCAGCCAATGCACAGTCACTGAACTGGAGTCTTAAGAACAACTTTTAAAGCTAAAAGTCGGAGTGTTTTTTGTAAGTCTTGTTAACTTGCTGCACATCTTCCCTGGCAAGTTGTACACTTGCAGAGCACCTGGAAGTCTACAGCAAGAGCCCCGCAAGTCTACAACAAGAGCCCCGTAAGTCTACAGCAAGAGCCCCACAAGTCTATAACAAGAGCCCCGCAAGTCTACAGCAAGAGCCCCACAAGTCTATAACCAGAACCCCGCAAGTCTACAGCAACAGCCCCACAAGTCTATAATAAGAGCGCCACAAGTCTACAGCAAGAGTCCCACAAGTCTATAACAAGAGCCCCGCAAGTCTACAGCAGGAGCCCCACAAATATGTAAGAAGAGCCCCGCAAGTCTACAGCAAGAGCCCCTCAAGTCTATAGCCAGAGTTACGCAAGTCTCAGTTTTTGGCAAGAAAAAAAAAGCAAGCAGCGCAAATCTATAATCCCACAATCTTGTGATAGTGAACCACTATTATTAACATAATCCCTTGCTGTACATGTGTGAAATACATTCAATCCAACAATCATATATAATGATAAAAACTGTGTCATTGCATAAAATAATTAATATATCAAAAATTATTTGTTTCTATGAAACAACCCAGATAGCAAGTTATTGTGCTGTAAGTTTGAAAATGGCTTGCTAATCTATTGCTAGACTTGCCCGGCTTCACAAGTTTGTTGCACAATTGCAGCAAGTCCACATTGCATGACTCCAGATCAACTTTCTTTGTAAACATTCTGTGTGTCTGCTGCAAGTTCTGGTTCAGTTATGTTGTGCAATAGTTATCCCACCGCAGGGGTCACTGTGGCTGAATTTTCTTCATTGCTCCCTTCTGTGTGGGATTTTGCATTGTTGTATTGCTGGGATTTGTAGTCCTCTATACAGTGGTGGAACTACCAGGTTTCTTGCACCGGGTCTTTGAGGTTTCTATTTCCACCTCTCGTTAAATATACACATTTTCTGCTAAATCTCAGCACATAAACAAGAAAAAAATAAAACATTACAAATTGTGCTACACGAATGAGACATTAGGTTTAGTCACTCATTGATTTCCACCTCCTTGAACTCCATATCAGATCTCATGGTTACCACTCAACTCTCTGCACACCACACCTAAAGATGGTCTATGGCTGCCAGTACCAATTAAAGAAAAACCTTACACACAAAAAGGAGCGATGAAGAAAATTCAGCCACAGTGACCCCTCCGCTGGGATAACTATTGCACAACATAACTGAAACAGAACTTGCAGCAGACTTGCAGAGTGTTTGCAAAGAAAGTTGATCTGGAGTCTTGCAATGCGGACTTGCTGCAATTGTGCAACATAATTGTGAAAGCTGGCAAGTCTAGCAATAGCTTAGTAAGTCATTTTCAAACTTGCAGCACAATTACTTGCTTTCTGGGTTATACTGGGTCCCAGATTATTACATGCTTACTTGCAAAGGTACTGAAAGGTCTACTTTGAAAAGTTTAAAAAATAAAAACATTTGACAATTGAGTTGCAAAATCAGAAATATTTCCTGCTATCCATCAAGTACAAATCACGGCTCCCTAATTTGGCTTTTGAAATATATAGATTTGTTCACATCTACTCTAGACCAATAACTGATCAAATCTAGTTGATGTTGTTTCATGTTACTGACAGATGTTGGCAAATTAGGATAAACATTTCGTTCAGCTGGCCATAATCAAACACTGCCTCATTTTGTGTTCTGTGGACATATCAAGTTCTGCAACTTGTAAAGTGTTGGCGTTTGTTTACATGTTCCCTCTAATTCCTTTGAAAGCCTTTGGACCTACTTTTTTCCAGAATCCCTATAGATTTAATTTCTATATATTTCTTGTGTGTTTTCAAAAGGTTTTTTCATGTATTTATTGTGTCTTAGTTGTGTTGTTATGCATTTTTGCTGTTTCCAAGGATACCTCAGGTCAACTGTTTCCAACCAGACAATTTTCTTTGCTCCTCTTTTGAAAAGTGAACAAAATCTGTATTAAAGCTGAACTCCAGGCAAACAGCTAAATAAATAGTTGAAAATGCATTTATGAGTGCAGGTTATCCGCAAAAGGATTTTAATTGTGTTTAGCCAATATTGAAACTTCATAACCCTCCTAGACAGCACAGCCAGGTTAATAACCTCAATTTACTTTACACTGTTTAAACAAACTGTCTTGTCACATACTTGCCTTCGACATATGTATGAATAATGAAGGAGCAACAACACATTGGTGAGGGCATCTTCTGTCAGCACCTGTGGATGACTGCCCCAATGAACTGGTCCTTCCTCCCCCAGTCTAAGTGTGTGGAATCAGGTAATTACTAAACACTGGTTTAATTTAAAATAGATTTAAAGTTCATCTGCAGTTACATTTCCCATTACCAATACCACTAGGGCTTCAGTCGTCCATACAATACATTGCTTTTAAAATCAAAGCTTACATTAATTTCTGGTGCCTTTAGTCACTTGAAAAGGACTTTTCTTCCACAGAGTCAGTGGGCATTCTTTGATGTTGCAAAGAACACTGGTGATGTGACATGGGAGCAGTGTTCTTTGCAGAATTGTACTATAATCCCAGGTTGTATGATGCAAACTGAAGGGCAGTTCTGCAAAGGGTGAACAGTGCATGGCAAACTTTTTTTTTTTAACAATGGAGCAATTAAAGAAATAGAAAAATGTAGGTCTGGCTTAAAGTAGTTCTAAAGCCCAAACATTTTTTGCCTTAATGCATTCCTTGTATTAGGGTAAAAAAAAGTTTAGGTAGCAGCATACTTACCTAAGCCTTTACTCAAACCAGCGCTGTGCCTCTCTGTAGCTGCTCTCTTCCTCTCGTTCACCTTTCCCTGCTCTTACAGGCTAGCTAATGGTTCCCGCTGCTGTCATTTAAAACCTGTGACTGGGAGCGGGGTTCTGGCTCAAGCCATGCTGTATGTGCCTATAAATGCAGGCAGCATAATTCGGGAGTAAGCCCACAGGTGTGCTACAATAGGAAGTGGCTTGGCATGAGGGCACATCAAGAAGTAGAAGGAGCCAGGAGTGCCACCGGGGAACCTGAGAGGAGGATCTGGGTCATTCTGTGCAATTCCTTTGCACGGAGTGGGTAAGTATAAATAGCATTTACAATCATTCAAATGTTCTTTTTTTACAAAGACGTAACTTACAGTATATTAACTTAAATTAAGTGACTTTTTTGTAGTATATACTGTATATACTGTATTAGGGTGTATATACTGTATACAAAATATTGACCACCCCTGCAAACACTGCAGTGTAATGAGCAAGGCACATTGCAAGTGCCTCAGCCTCATATGTACTGTTTTCCTCCTTCAATGAGCCTAAAAGTGAACCTAAACCCACAATCTTCGACACCTGTGTCTCCCTTTTCTTTACAGCCCTGAACTGAAAATGGCCAGTACAGCCCTTCAAATACCTACAGAAGAGGATGGACTGTTACCAGACTAGTTGCCAGATGACACTTCTCAAGGCCTTCACTCTACTCCCCTTAAACTATGAATACAGTGATGAAGGGACATAGGCTTCTACCCTTTTCTTTTGTTTCTACATTTCCATTGCATGGTGGTTGTTCTTAGGTGTGACGAGTGACATGGCAGGCATGAAGTGTGACTATGATGTTTTAATATGTGATCATGTTTATGGTATCCTAAAAATCCCACTGTTCGTATTCTTTCCTTTAACAAGCCAAGTTGTGATAGTAAAAATCTTCCTCTCTGGTTAAACTTATCAGGAAGGACTTTTCTTGTTTCTGCCAACAATTAAATAGCTATATCACTGGCCTATGACAATATTTTATTGCATTTAAAAGTCCACTGTCATCTGAAAGAAACACTTGAGTTTCAGTTTCCTCCTCACTGAATTAAGTATTTTGAACCAGACTTCTTTTAAAGCCCGAAGTTCGACCCACTGAAAAGCCACTTTATTTTTCAGCTCATCATTCCCTGATAACAGCTTTTGTGGTTCTTTGTCATCTCATCCGGGGTCACTTCAGCTTAAGACCTAGATCTTTGATGCAGCTTCAGATTCTTTTAAAGCTTCATGGCAATTTGAAAGTAAATTCCTCTCAGACTGTTAACATCGTGTAAAAGTCAATTTTTTCTTTTTAGATTGCTTGGACAAGTCAGCTAGCTCATATAACTCATTTATGTTATGGTAGTTTTATCTCATATCTGTTTAGTTCTTCTTCCAAAGTAGTCTTCTCCATCATATCTGCATATGTGTGTAGCGCCCTCCCCAAAGGGTTGGGACGCTATCTCAAATTTAGAGGGATGTCTGGGCCAGTAGTTAGGCTCAGATGGTTGAATTATATTGAAATTTGCCTCTGATCTGGCTGTGGTTTGCCTGTTAGTAATTTCCCTTATTGCCTGTAGGTGGCGTTACCACCTCAGGCACCTGTTGGAACATGGGCAAATCATGATGCAATGAGTGACCCTTCTCGGCAGCGGTGTAGTGGGAGTGGTCGGCCCGCTGTGCTTGCTGGGAGGGGATACTTAAGGGGCAGACGCCATTGTTGGGGGTCTTCGCCTCGTGGCCCTCCGGGCGCAAGGTATGCTGTGTGTGGTTCTGGTTTCAGGGCCACGTTGGCCCGGGGCTGCATCGCTATCTAGTAGGCCCAGCTAGTCTGGCTGGGGCCTACATTCAGAAAGGGGATCCCAAGCTGTCCGTCCAGGTGGGAAGGAAGCTGTCTTAACGAAGGAAACCAGGGGAGAACCTGCCCTGGAGGAGACTGGCAAAGTGCTGACGTCTTGGGTGAGGCCTGGTAACTTTGTTGAGGAGGGATCCACTATACCACAAGCCCTGCAGTCTGCCGGATTGGCTTAAAGGCTCTTTACTGCACGGTTGGAAGTTTGGGACTTTGAAATCCTGTGGCAGAGGATTCCTGGACTATCCATTTGCTCAACTTTGAAATCCTGTGGCAGAGGATTCCTGGACTATCCATTTGCTCAACTTTAAAAGGTCTGTGGCAGAGACCCACTTCATCTTGGGCAGTCTGTGGCAGAGACTGCCCTGTTGCTGGTTCGTGTGTCATCCCGGCTGCTAGGCCATGTGAGAGGGGACTATACAGGTGACCAATACCCACTCTAACATTGAGAGTGGTGAATGACTTTGAACTGATGTTTGGTATTTTTGTGGCGAGTGCCTGAACCTTCCCCTGCTTTCTCCTACCTTCTACTTTCTCTCAAAGTTATATATGCAGAAGAAAATAAAGCCTGACTGTTGAAGGTTTTACATCTGTGTGGACATTGCATTTACTACAGACTTTCCTACCCGGACAACGAAGCTGAACAGGTAACGTGCAAAACCCAAAACTAATCAGCCGCTCCTACGGGGGTAGTGCTACACGTGAATACAACAAATTCTGAACCCAAAATGTCTCTTAAACTGGGCTTTCTTTTCCTAAAAACAGTAATATGCTTTTTGATGTGGAAGTAATGCTCAGTGGCGGAGGTCTTTGGATCCCTACTGTTCTAGCTACTTATAATTAGTGGGTACGATGCCTAGCGGGTATGGAGATGCGACTTGGTGCACATCTTGTAGCATGTATGCGTTCCTCGATCATTCGATCGAGGGAGAATACTGCTGCACAAAATGTAAGCATGTTGTTTCCCTGGAAGCCCAGGTCCTGAATCTAGGGATGCAACTGACAACATTGAGAAGAATCTCCATACTGAAGGAGAGTTGGGAACGTACCCGGCAGGTGCCGGCAGGGGCCAGCACAGAGGCGTGTAGGGACAAAGAGGTGCAGGCACCAGAGCAGAGTAGATGGGTGACAGTCAGGAAGGGTAGAGGAGAAAGTGTCAGGGAGGCCGGTCCTGGGCTGGAACATCCCAATAAATACGCCCTGTTGCGTGATGTTGGAGAAACTAGTCAGGGACCAGCATTGCTGGAGCAGAGTGGTGCCCCTAGCTGCCAAGGGATAAACTCCTTCAGAGAGGGTGGGGGTAAAGCCACGGGTAAGGAAAGACAGATTCTAGTGGTAGGGGACAGAGAGGACAAAAAGACCTGAAGCACTGTACTGTATGTTGTTTACCAGGTGCTCGGGTTCCACACATCACAGATCTGGTGGACAGATTATTGGGAGGGGCTGGGTAAGATCCAGCTGTCATGGTACATGTGGGTACCAATGACAAAGTCAGAGGACGATGGAGTGTCTTAAATAACGATTTTAGGGACTAAGGAGCTAAATTGAGAAATAGGACCTTCCAGCCAGGTAGTATTCTCACAAATACTACCGGTACCTCGAGCCACACCAGAGATGCTGCGGGAGATTAGGGAAATTAACAAGTGGCCGAGGAGCTGGTGTAGAAAGGAGGGGTTTGGGTTCCTGGAGAACTGGGCTGACTTCTCAGTCAGTTACCGGCTCTTTAGCAGGGACGGACTGCACCTAAATGGGGAGGGTGCAGCTCAGCTGGGAGAGAAGATGGCCGAAAACTTAGAGGGGCTTTTAAACTAAGTGATCGGGGGGGTCCAGATGTAGAGCTAGCCAGTGTGGAACAAGGTACAGAGGGTAGAATTGGGGGCATTAGCAGTAGGGTGACTAGAGTATCTAAACCCAAAGTAAGTAAGTGGACAAATGCAAATTGCAGCATCATAACAAGCAACAAGGAGATAGTATGCGACCAGACAAAACTACGAGGCTTGTACACTAATGCTAGAAGTCTGGCTGAGAAGATGGGAGAACAGGAGTTGCTGATGTACGAGGATGATTTAGATTTTGTGGGAATTTCAGAGACTTGGTTTAACAGCTCTCATGATTGGCTGGCAACCATTCAGGGGTATTCCCTATATCGCAGAGATAGGGATGGTAAAAAGGGGGTGGGGTATGCCTTTATATTAAGATTGATGTGCAAGTGAATGTGAAGGACAACATCATGGAGCAAGGCCATAGAGCAAAATGATGGCGGGAAAGTAGTTTCATTATCCTGACTGGGCGTCATATGACGTCCAGCAGGATAAGCCGCCATTGCGCGCCTGGGGGGGGGGGTGCGCAGCGCAGTGATCGGTGGTGTGTTGTGTCAGTCTGACACATCGCATCTCCAATCGAGGTAAAGAGCCTCTGACGGAGGCCCTTTACCACATGTCCAATCGCAGTTGATCACAGTGTAAACATGAAAAGCCGTGTATCGGCTTTTCCTCTACTCGCACTGACAGGCACGAGTAAAGGAGAGCCGATCGGCTGCTCTCCTGACAGGGATCTCCTGATTATCAGTGCAGCCCCCCCCCAAGGATGCCCACCCAGGCCCACCAGGGATGCCCACCCATGACCACCAGTTAAGCCCACTAGAGCCCACCAGGGATGGAAATCATTGCTCATTAGGGATGGCACTCTGTGCCCATCAGTGATGCCTGCCAGTGCCTCTGACCAATGCTGCTTATCAGTGCCATCTATACGTGCCCTTTAGTGCCACCTATCAGTGCCCATTAGTACCGCCTATGAGTGCCCATCAGTGCCGCCTATGAGTGCCCATGAGTGCCACCTATCAGTGCCCCTCAGTGCTGTATATCAGTGACCATCAGTGCTGTTTATCAGTGCCGCCTATTAGTGCCTATTAGTGCTGCATATAAGTGCCATCTCATCAGTGCCATCTCATCAGTGCCAATCAGTACTGCCTCATCAGTGCCCATCAGTGCAGCCTCATCAGTGCCTGTCAGTGCAGCCTCATCAGTGAACATCAGTGAAGGAGAAAAGGTATTTATTTACAAAGTTTTGTAACAGAAATAAAGAAAAACATATTTTTTCTTAAAAATGTCAGCCTTTTTTTATTTGTAGCGCAAAAAAAAAAAAAACCCAGAGGTGATCAAATACCACCAAAAGAAAGCTCTATTTGTGGGGAAAAAAATAAAAATAAATTGTTTGGGTACAGCGTCGCATGACTGCGCAATTGTCATTCAAAATGTGATAGCGCTGAAAGCTGAAAATTGGTCTGGGCAGGAAGGAGTATAAGTACCCTGTATTAAAGGGGTTAAGTATATAAAAGTAAGAAAGGGAGGCCAAATGAAGCAGGGAAAAGCGCCAGGCCCAGATGGCTACTCTCTCCTATATTATAGGACCTTTGGGGACCTGTTGACCCCACACTTCCTTTCCGCATACAATGCTGCGGGCGAGGGGACTATCCCACTGAGGGACACCCTCTGGGCTCATATAGCCGTGATCCCAAAGGAGGGCAAGGATCCTCTACAGTGCCAAAACTATAGACCAATATCTTTATTAAATGTGGATCTTAAGATATTCACCAAAATACTTTCCAAAAGCCTGATTTGGCGTATTCCCCAATTGATCCACTCAGACAACACGACCAAAGCGCTCGACCTGATATACGCCGCGCAGATGCACAAAATCCCCCTGCTACTTCTCTCAACCGATGCCGAAAAGGCATTTAACAGGGTGGATTGGACCTTTTTGATTGAGACCCTACGCTTCCTCGGCCTGGGGCAGAGGATGATGCACTGGATTTAGGCCATTTACTCATGCCCCTCGGCCCGAGTGAAGGTTAATGGGCACCTCTACCAATCATTTGAGATAACTAATGGCACACGCCAGGGATGCCCCCTGTCCCCCTAGATATTCATCTTGACCCTTGAGCCGTTCCTGCAAACCTTTCAAAACAATCCAGACATCTCTGGTCTCCATCTGGATAACACTCTTTCTCTAAAGATTGCAGCATTTGCAGATGACCTTCTCTTCTTTCTGTCCAACCCTCTGATCTCTATTCCAAACTTGCTTTCAGAGCTGAAGACTTACAGTACCTGACAGCGATATTGTATCTAAACGCGGCACTGCATCGGCGATATTCGCCCTCCGCGTCCCCCGTCGTGGGAGCCAACGCCAAGCTCTGTCGCTCCTCCCGCTCGCCGCATCTCGTGGGGGCGGCAAGCATGAGAAGCACATCCTCGCAGTGCCGATTTCCAGCGCGTTCCCATCGCGCTGGAAATACAATATCGCTGGCACCTACTGTATGAAGCGTTGTCTTTTTTCCAAGTCAACTATCAGAGGTCAGAGGCGCTGAATGTGTCTATGCCAACCTCCACATCGACACTGTTGTGAATGGACTTTCCCTTCAAGTGGGCCTCGGAGCATATTAACTATCTGGGTATCCGCCTGTCAGGTCACCTGTGGCCAGATGACAGATGCACACCGTTGGGGGTCTGGAGTGCACCACAAGGTAGTGAACCCTATGGCTGACTGCTGTGGATGGGATACTGGGTGGTTGTGGAAAGCGGGACCAGTGGAGCAAAACAGGGATCCACAGGAAGCTAGAGCCAAGATTCCCCAGGGTGCGGAGTCTAAGACCCAGCAGGTTTTCACCAGAGCCTCTAGTGGTGAGGATGTTACGCTGCAGCTGGGTCCAGGTCGCGGCCCCTAGAGTCCCCTAGCTCACACTCCGTAGGGTAAGGAGGATAGAGGGGAAGCAGCACAGGATACAATAATAGTGAGGGGAAAGGCCAAAGTCAGGGCAACAAGCAGACAAGGATAAACGAAGGACAAGCCGAAGGTCAAGGTCACAAGCAGACAGGGATAGTCGGGAACAAGCCAACATCGGTAACAGAGAGACAGACGTAGCACACGGCAGGCAGGAACCCAAACACACAATGCTTAAACAAACACGTTGATCAGCAAGGCAGGCTTGCAGTGCACAGGTTAATATAGTGTTCTGTGATAGGGCCTGGGGTAGAGTCAGGCTGGGAGGAGATTATAAAGGCAGCCAGGTGAGAGAGAGTCTGGCCTCTAAGATGAACACATGGGGAGGAAGGTAAGCTGACAGACAAACATTACTGCATATCCATGACACCGCCTCCCCAGACGGATAGAAGAAGTGTTCTCGCTGAACGTCCCCCCTCTTCTGACGGCACTTTAAAAAGATCTACATTCCTAGCAGAGCGGTATGTTCTGGTTCGGACGCTGCAACATTGTGAAAATGAACGTGATGCCCCGTCTGCTGTACCACTTTCAAGCACTCCCCATCCGGGTCCCGAGCTCTTTCCTTAGTATGGTGAACTGAAACTTGGTCACCTTTCTATGGTCACTAAAACCTCCCACTGGCACAATCTACCCTGAGACTACCGAAGCTCAGGGGTGGCATGGCCTTGCCAGATGCCAACCTCTACTATGCGGCATGTCACCTGACACGGGTTTTAGACTGGTGTCGCCACGATGAACTTAAACAGTGGGTTAAGGTGGAGCAGATTTTGTCCAAATTCCAAGACCTTAAAATAGTGGATCGTTCACAGGCCAGACATTTTGTTGTCAACGGTCAATGGATGACTAGACAACAAATTATGGATAACCCAGATCTGGCAGGATTGTCTTTTTGGCAAAAAATACAGCTGGCTCACTTCGTTGGATCCCTTCCCCCTCCGGAGTAGTTCCATAGGCGACTCACTACTTTCAAACTGCTTTGCCTAGACCAGTCTCCACTTCCCCATGCGGTCTCTCTAACCTACCAACTGCTGATAACACCGCCAGCGGACCACAAGCTTTCATATATCGCCAGTTGGGAAGAGAACTGGGGCTGAAGTTAACTAAGAAACAGGTAGATAGAC
This sequence comes from Rana muscosa, assembly GCA_029206835.1. Classification (NCBI taxonomy): domain Eukaryota; kingdom Metazoa; phylum Chordata; class Amphibia; order Anura; family Ranidae; genus Rana; species Rana muscosa. Next base: position 79,043,049 of record CM055125.1, read on the forward strand.
TCTTTCTGTTCTCTTACAAGACTTTGATCTGTGCCGAACACCAGGAAGCGGGTTTCAAGGTACTGACCCGGTGGTATCATACCCCGGCAAAGATCCATAGAATGTTTCCCCAATGCTCGCACTTATGCTGGAGATGTGGGGAGGAGGTTGGCTCTCTGCACCACATCTTCTGGTCCTGTCGGCTTCTGCAGCCCTACTGGACTGAAGTACATCGTATTGTCCCAAAATTTACTGATAAAACCATACCAAAAGATCCCGTTTTTTTCCTCTTGCACCACCACCACCACGATATACCAAGTAAAGCATATAGGAAGTCCATTTTGCCCCTCCTGATCACAGCCGCAAAGGGATGAATTCCGCTGTACTGGAAGCAGACGAGCCTCCGTCGATTTCCATCTGGCTGAAAAAGGTTGTTGACATTCATGCGATGGAAGATTTGGTAGCCCCAGAAAAGGGCCTCCACGAGAAATTTTCTAAAAGATGGTTTTATTGGCACGAGTTTGTCTATTCTGAGGAATATGCGGGACTAGTCTTATGAACCCTCGCTAAATACCAGCGTACTCGGCGAACCCTCTGGCCTGGATGAGGTTCGGGTGGATGGAACTTTACCCTAGTCTCTACTAGTGCTGCAACGGATCGGCGGTGATCCGTGATCCGAATGGGTCACCCTGTTTGGATCGGATCACCACGCGATCCGCAGAGCGACCTTAGGAAAGGCCGCGGCTTCGGCCTAGCTCCGGAGCCGTGGCCATCTTGGTACACCCCGCGGCGGCAGCTGCCTTGTGCGCGCTGACGTCATCACCCCTCACCCTCGCTGCTCGTGGATCTGAACTGGCCGGTGGGAGAGACTAAAGTAAGTGGGGGAGATGCCCATTACAGTGGGGAGATTGTGGATATTACAGGGGGAGATTGTGGATATTACAGGGGGAGATTGTGGATATTACAGTGGGGAGATTGTAAATATTACAGTGGGGAGATTGTGGATATTACAGTGGGGGAGATGACGTGGATATTACAGTGGGGGGTCTACCCGAATTCTCAGAAGTTCTTATTACACGGTCTCTACCGGGGAAAATTCGTCATACTGGATACGGAGTCTCCTTAGATCTGGCCGTTCGCAGTCTGCATCTTAGTCAATTGATGAGATTACAAGTGTACCGATTTCTGTGAACTGGACCTTTCCTTGTCGTTCTTTACGTTTTTGGAATCCTACACTTGAGTATGGTCTCTGTATTTACCGTATGTTTTTCTTGCAAAAAAAAAAAAAGAAAGGGAGGCCAGAACATATTGGAGTCAGAAAGTAATATTTTTGTTGTAGGTGTTGTCTGGGTGGTGGAGTAAGTCCCTAGCTTCTTATATGACTTAGGCACCTTTCACACTGACACATTTTTCAGGCGGTTTAGCGCTAAAAATAGCACTGCTATACCGCCTGAAAAAATCCTACCCTGCAGTCTTCAGTGTGAAAGCCCGAAGGCTTTCACACTGAAGCGGTGCGCTAGCAGGACCGCTCCAAAAGTCCTGCTAGCCGCATCTTTGCAGCGGTGAAGGAGCAGTGTGTTTACCGCCCCTTTACCGCTGCTGCCCATTGAAAGCAATAGGAAACTGCGGTAATACCGGCGGCAATGCACCTCTGCAGAGGCGCATTGCCGGTGGTATTAACCCTTTTTTGCCGCTAGTGGGGGTTAAAATTACCCCACTAGCAGCCGAATATCGCGGTAAAAACGACGGTATAGCGGCGCTAAAAATAGCGCCGCTATACCGCCAGCGCACCTCCCCGCCCCAGTGTGAAAGGGGCCTTAGATGTTCCAGCACTGAGACCTCCCCACGTCAATGACATATTCTTGTCTATCTAGATGTGTTTCTCCCCACATTTGCATGTTACGGTGAGTGCATCTCTGTTTGCACTCTCTGTAACATAAAAAAAAAAACATATTCAAAGGGAAAGTAGTCATATTTATAACAGCAGCACCTAAGACCCGGTTCACACAGGGGCGACTCCGGACGCGACTTCAGGTCGCCCCGAGTTGCCCCAAGTCGCGCTATTTTTAAAACTAATTGAAGTGAATGGAGATGTTTTAATGTACACGACTGCAGTCGCTCCGACTTCAAAAAAGGTTCCTGTACTACTTCAATCCGACTTCTAGGCAACCTGTAGGCAACTTGTACCCATTGATTTCATTGATAGAAGTCTGATCACTGTTCATTTTGAAGGCAACTTTACAGGAAGCAGAAAGGAATTTACCCAGAAGCCACAAGGAATTTACTTCAAGTCGTGTTGTTAATGACCACAAGTCGCGCTGAAGTCTCCTCCAAGTCTCGCTGTGATTCATGCTCAAGTCATGTCTGAGTTGCTTCTGGAAGTCGCGCTGGAAGTCGTGTTGCCCCAGTGTGAACCGGCTCTAACACAGATCTTTACCTATAACAACTTCATAAAAAAGAATTGTTCTTTAGCAAGAAACACACATTCCACATTAATAATTATGCTACCAACATTACAGTGTGCTGTAAATTGCCTCCAGCATTGCTCCTGTTTCTTCTTGCTGGAGGCTGCCATTTTGCTGAAGCCCAGAGCCCCTGAGCAGTAGTAAATCTTTAGGCTGGCAGCAGATTGGCCTCTAGTGGCTCTGATTTTAGGCATAGTGCCGAAAAAAATAAAAGAACTGGGTATGGATTTTAAACAGTATAGGCACTTATTTGTAATGTTTTACATTGCTTTGACTGCAAAAGGGTCTAGCCTGAAGTGATATAGAAGGATTTAATTTTCTGACTAAAGTTTAATTTTAAGCACAGAGCTCTTCCTGAAACACGTAAGAAGCTGTCTGTTGAATTTATTCTCCACCATCTACCAAAAACAATGATATCAATTTTAGATGTAGTAACCCTTTAAGCAGTCGGTATCCATCCCTGTTGCCTCCTGGGTTTACTCTACAATTGTTTTTCATTAGGAGTATGCTGCAACAATACTTACCCAATTATTATTTCGGTTTAGACAGTGTTGTTGAAAGCAGACTTACCAGCACCTGAGTATAAGAATGACTTTGCAAGTTGCACAAGTTCCACTACTTGCTTGCTACAGCAAAGCCGCCACTTGAAGATCAGAAATTGTATGGCTTCTTGTCATTGATTTCCCAATTTATATTGCTTTTCTTTCCCCTATACAAAGCCAAGTCTGTTTCAATGGCTGTTTTTCACACTCCAGCCAAGAGATTCTTTCAGACAATTCTTGTTTGAAATTCACAGGCTCCTGGTGTCTTTGTAGATGGCACTTGTGGGTAATGAACAGTCCAGTTCAACTGCAACCTGCTTAGCTATCACAAGCTTCAATACACTATGCAATGCCCTTTTGGGATTTATATAAAATTTTTGTACATCAGTTCAATTCAGAGCTTTTCAATGTACCTGAAGTTCCCTGGTAATTTTCCTCTGTAGCATTCACTGAGGGAGGTTATCACGTATCATAACGTCTTCAGCTAATCAGAACTTGGGCAGTAAAAGCATCACCTAAAAAAGGGGTCTTTCAATTGTCTGGGGTATCTGTACTCCCTGCCCTGCTGACAGGCAACTTTCCATGGACAAAACCCCCAAAAATTGGTATGTGCAGGATGTGTGGGGAGCACAGAATTAATTTTAAGGGGGAACTGAAGGCCGATGCCCACCCATGATGCTTGTTCTTATATTTATTAATTCCTTAGTGTACAGCCTGTGGTTCTAAAGAAAATCTGGCATCTCATAATACAGTTTTTAAGTTCAATACTGTTACAAGATATATTCATTTAACAATGTTTTACTGAAAATAAGAAAAAAAAATTTTGGGTTCTAAAATTATGAAAATACAAATAGGATCTCAGAAGACAATATGTTGGCAAAAGTGACCCAAACAGAGGAAAGTGTGAATGAGTTAGAAGACTTGTAAAGAAAATACAGAACTACGACAATGACGTGAAAAAATAAAAATCATGAAAATTGTTAAATGCACAGCTGCCGTCCAATTGATATGAATCAACTGTGATATATAAGTGTACTAAAGAACAGAGCTAGTGCTAATTCAAAACACAGTAGGGTCGGTTCACTACAACTGGAGAGTGCAAAAATCTGGTGCAGCTCTGCATAGAAACCAATCAGCTTCCAGATTTTTTGTCAAAGCTTAATTGAACAAGCTGATGTTAGAAGCTGATTGGCTACCATGCACAGCTACACCAGATTTTTACACTCTCCAGCCTTAGTAAATGTGTTCTACCAACAAAATGATAAATTGTTCTGTCAATTAATCATGCTAAACATATACTGTATGTCATGTGTAGGGATGAGCTGAACACCCCCGGGTTCGGTTCGCACCAGAACCCGCGAACGGACCGAAAGTTTGCACGAACGTTAGAACCCTATTAAATACAATGGATGCGAAAGTTCGAAATCTAAAGTGCTAATTATAACGACTAATATGCATGTTATTGTCCTAAAAAGGGTTTGGGAACCCGGGTTCTGCACCAGGGGACATGTATCAATGCAAAAATAAGTTTTAAAAACGGCCGTTTTTTTGGGAGCAGTCATTTTAATGATGCATAAAGTGAAAAAAAAAAAGTCAAATATTCCTTTAAATATCGTACCTGGGGGGTGTCTAAAGTATGCCTGTGAAGTGCCATGTGTTTCCCGTATTTAGAACTGTCCCTGCACAAAATGACATTTCTAAAGGAAAAAAAAGCCATTTAAAACTGCTTGCGGCTTTAATGTAATCTCTGGTCCCGGTAATATGGATGAAAATCTTTGAGAAAAATGGCATTAAAAAATTGGGCCTTAGCCACTGGTGGCGGCACCCAGAAACAAAAATGCTCTTCCAAGCTATCATCATCAATCGGATCATTGAGGAGGAGGAGGATAGTCAGTCAACATAACAGGACAGTCACTCAGCATCAGCATCAGTCTTGAAGGGATGTGACATTTGAAAATAAATTAGTCTGTTATATCAGCTTCAGGTGTTTGGTAGCTGATGGTGATCCAAGACTGGTTCATCTTTATGAAGGTCAGTCGATCAACCGAGTCAGTGGACAGGCACACCCTGTGATCCGTGGCAAATCCTCCAGCAGCACTGAATGTGCGTTCTGAAAGAATGCTGGATGCAGGACAGGCCAGTAGCTCAATTGCATACTGTGCAAGCTCTGGCCAGTGATCCATCCTCAAGACCCAGTAAGCCAGAGGATTTTCGGTGGGGAAGGTGTCCAAGTCTGACCTTGCCCCTAGGTATTCCTGCACCATGTATATCAGACGCTGGCGATGGTTGCTGGAACCGATCATACCTTGGGGCTGCGGACTAAAGAATTGTCTGAACGCATCGGTCAGACGGCCACCTTCCCCACCGCTCCTTCTTTGACTGACCGAAGCCTCAGCAACTCATTGTCCAGGACCAGGAGTTTGGACCTCCCAGTCTCTGGGAACGCGTTGCACAGACCTTTCTGCAAGGCCTCCCAGAGTTGTCTCATCCTCTGCTCCCTCTGCGACGGTAAGATAAGGTCCGCAACCTTACCCTTGTACCGTTGATCAAGGAGAGTGGCCAGCCAGTAATGGTCCCTCTCCTTGATCCGAAGAATACAAGGATCCTTCTGCAGACTTTGCAGGATCAGGGAGACCATGCAGCATAGGTTAGCTGAGGCATTAGGTCCGGAGTCCTCTGGGTCACTAAGGACGATATGATCCGCAGCCACCTCCTCCCAGCCACGTACAAGTCAACGGGTTTCTTGGGACTGTAAATCATCCCTAAAAGACTGCTGCTGATGATGCTGAGTGCCAGCCTCCACCTCCATGCTGACACAATCCTCCTCCTCCTCTTCCTGTGCGATGGGTGGGACAGAAGGAACACTGTCTGGGTAAAGGGGGCCTTGAGAGGCAAGGAAGTCCTCCTCTTCCTGCCTCTGTTCTGCCTCAAGTGCCCTGTCCATTATTCCACGCAGCGTATGTTCCAACAGGTGGACAAGAGGTACAGTGTCACTGATGCATGCACTGTCACTGCTCACCATCCTCGTGGCCTCCTCAAATGGTACCAGGACAGTGCATGCATCCCTGATCATGCCCCACTGGCGTGGTGAAAAAAACCCGAGCTCCCCTGACCCTGTCCTGGTGCCGTAGTCGCACAGGTACTCATTGATGGCTCTCTGCTGCGTGTGCAGCCGCTGCAGCATGGCCAACGTTGAGTTCTACCTGGTGGGTGTGTGACATATAAGGCAGTTCTTGGGCAGGTTCAACTCCTTTTGCAGCTCAGCCAGGCGAGCACTGGCATTATAAGATCTGCGGAAATGCACACAGACTTTCCTGGCCTGCCTCAGGACATCCTGTAAGCCCGGGTACCTGCCCAAGAACCGCTGCACCACCAGGTTAAGGATGTGAGCCACACAGGGCACATGGGTCAGTTGTCCCTGTCGGAGGGCGGAGAGGAGGTTGGTGCCATTGTCGCAAACCACCATTCCTGGCTTAAGCTGGCGTGGCGTCAACCACCTCTCGGCCTGCCCCTGCAGAGCAGACAGAACCTCTGCCCCAGTGTGGCTCCTGTCCCCCAAACACACCAGCGCAACCACGGTATGGCATCTTTTAGCCTGCGTACTTGCGTAGCCCCTTGAACGCCTACGGAGCACCGCTGGTTCCGAGGACAAAGCACAGGAAGAGGCCATGGAGGAAGAAGAAGAGGAGGGGGTGGAGGAGAGAGGTGTGTCACAACCAGTAGTAGCATTTTGGAGGCGTGGCAGCCGAACAACCTCCAACACTACTGCACCTTGTCCTGCATCCTTCCCAGCTGCCAAAAGAGTGACCAATGGGCAGTGAAAGAAAGGTAACGTCCCTGTCGATGCCTGCTGGACCATGAGTCAGCGGTAATATGCACCTTACCTCTGACCGCCCTGTCCAGCGAGGCCAAAACATTGCCTTCCACATGCCGGTAGAGAGCCGGAATCGCCTTCCATGAGAAAAAGTGGCGTTTGGGAACCTGCCACTGAGGAACCGCACATTGCACACACTCTCGGAAGGGGGCCGAGTCTACCAACTGAAAAGGCAGCAGTTTAGCCAAGCTAGCATTCAACCGCTGGGCATGTGGATGGCTGGGAGTGAACTTCTTTCGACGGTCCAGCAGCTGGGGCAGGGAAATTTGCCTGCTAGAATCGGACGTCGGTGTACTGCTAGCAGAGTGCCCGCAAGTACTTGGCTGTGACACACCTAATTCTACACCTTCATTCCTCTCAGTGCAGGTTTCAGAGAGGACTGAAAGTATAGTGGGGTTGGAGATCCCAGCTGATGCGGTGCAAGGAGAGGTCCGCTTTGTTCTTTGGTGTGGGTCTTTAAGGTAGGCTTGCCAACGAGCTGCAAGGCAGGTCAACATATGTCTGGTCAAGCATGTGGTGCCCAAGCGGCTGATGTTTTGGCCACGCGATATACGCTTGAGACATATGTTGCAAACAGCAGCTGTGCGATCTGATGCACTCGACTTAAAAAAGGCCCACACCAAAGAACTTTTTGAATAACGGGCAGAGGCAGCGCCCTGCACAGGCGCAGCTCTGCGGTGTGATTCAGTCGGTGTGCTGCCCTTACGCTGGCCCCCCGAGGGAATCCTGCCTCATTGGAGATGTGCCTCCTCCTCCTCTCTCCTATTAGGCACCCACGTGGAGTCAGTGACCTCATCATCCCCTCCCTCCTCATCACTGGAGCCAATCTGGCAGTATGCTGCAGCTGCTGGAACATGACTGCCAGATTGGTGTCCTTCTTGAGCATCCCCTCTCTCTGCTCTCACGCTACTGCCTTCCTCTAGCTGGGTATCATCATCAGACCCTTCGAAACGCTGGGCATCCTCCGGGAGCATGTACCCAACACTGTGCTCAAACAGTTCGGGGGACTCCTCAGGAGGACATGGTGGGTCTAGGGAAGGAGTGACTGATGATGACATTGATACCATGGAAGAGGACGCTTTGGCAGCTGCTTTGCCAGTACCCTGAGCCTGGGTGAGAGAGGATAAGGAGGATGAGGAGGGCTTGGTCATCCACTCTACCAAGTCTTCGGCATGATGCGGCTCAACACGTCCAGCTGCCGAAAAGAAGGACAAGTGTGTCCCATAGCCATGTGCTGATGACAATGCACCGCGTCCACGACCAGCACTGTTGCCCCCAGACACAGAGCCTGCTTGCCCACTTTTATTGGCTCGTGACTGTCTGCCTCTCTTTGTTGGCCTTCCATACATAGCAATGGCCTGCAGGGAGATGGGAAAACCAGCAATAAGGGGTAGCTTCAGGTGTATATTTTGCAGGAAGCACACAACGCCCGCTGTAAGTGCTGCAGATGACTGCCTGTGTTACACAACAGGAAAAAACAGCAATAAGGGCTAGTTTCAGGTGTTTATTTTGCAGGAAGCACACTCCGCCCGCTGTAAGTGCTGCAAATGCCTGTTAGTGTAATACAAAAGAAAAAAAGCTCCAGCAATAAGGGCTAGCTTCAGGTGTATAATGTGCAGGAGGCACACTCTGCCCGCTGTAAGTGCTGCAAATGCCTGTTAGTGTAACACACCAGGAAAACACAGCAATACGGGCTAGCTTCAGGTGTATAATGTGCAGGAGGCACACTCCGCCCGCTATAAGTTCTGCAAATGCCAGTTAGTGTAACACACCAGGAAAACACAGCAATACGGGCTAGCTTCAGGTGTATATTTAGCAGGAAGCACACTCCGCCCGCTGTAAGTGCTGCAAATGCCTGTTAGTGTAACACACCAGGAAAACACAGCAATACGGGCTAGCTTCAGGTGTATAATGTACAGGAGGCACACTCCGCCCGCTGTAAGTGCTGCAAATGCCTGTTAGTGTAACACACCAGGAAAACACAGCAATACGGGCTAGCTTCAGGTGTATATTTAGCAGGAAGCACACTCCGCCCGCTGTAAGTGCTGCAAATGTCTGTTAGTGTAACACACCAGGAAAACACAGCAATACGGGCTAGCTTCAGGTGTATAATGTGCAGGAGGCACACTCCGCCCGCTGTAAGTGCTGCAAATGCCTCTTAGTGTAACACACCAGGAAAACACAGCAATACGGGCTAGCTTCAGGTGTATAATGTGCAGGAGGCACACTCTGCCCGCTGTAAGTTCTGCAAATGCCTGTTAGTGTAACACACCAGGAAAACACAGCAATACGGGCTAGCTTCAGGTGTAAATTTAGCAGGAAGCACACTCCGCCCGCTGTAAGTGCTGCAAATGCCTGTTAGTGTAACACACCAGGAAAACACAGCAATACGGGCTAGCTTCAGGTGTATAATGTGCAGGAGGCACACTCCGCCCGCTGTAAGTGCTGCAAATGCCTGTTAGTGTAACACACCAGGAAAACACAGCAATACGGGCTAGCTTCAGGTGTATATTTAGCAGGAAGCACACTCCGCCCGCTGTAAGTGCTGCAAATGCCTGTTAGTGTAACACACCAGGAAAACACAGCAATACGGGCTAGCTTCAGGTGTATACTGTGCAGGAAGCTTAGCAACAATGACAATGACACTGACACTGTCCCCTGCCTATCCTTCTCTTCCCCTGCACACCAGGTTTAGCAAAGAATATGACACTGACACTGTCCCCTGCCTATCCTTCTCTCTCCCTGCACACAAGGTTTAGCAAAGAATATGACACTGACACTCTCCCTGCACACAAGGTTTAGCAAAGAATATGACACTGACACTGTCCCCTGCCTATCCCTCTCTCTTTTAAAACATGTTTATTTAACCACTTAAAGGGGTTGTAAAGGTTGTTTTTTTTATTTTCTAAATAGGTTCCTTTAAGCTAGTGCATTGTTGGTTTACTTACCTTTTCCTTTGATTTACATTCTAAATGTTTTTTTTCTTTGTCTGAATTTCTCACTTCCTGTTTCTCCTCACTAAACTTCACACCATCATCTGAGCGGTAAGAATATGAATGGACTAAAGAATGGACTTTAGGCGGCACATGGATAGATATTGTAAAAAACTAGAGGTTTTTATTTTAGGCAAAGTAATAGGAAATTACATATAAACATTCAAAAAATGACAGTCTATTTGTTCTTAGATACAAGGCTCAGGCTAATGCTCTACAATGCTTCAAAATTATACAACATAGGTGCACTCCATCCTTAATGAAATACATAACCAGCAACCAAAGGCTAGTGAGACAGTAAACGTGTGAAGCAGGTGGCGTTAGCCATGGGTCCAGTGTATAAGACGTAGTCTTGAATTGCTCTACCAGTTTTGCGAATTAACGCTTCTTCAGGAGCATAATAGTAGGCCGAATGTGCTGCCAGATGCAACACACACCTTGGTAAAATTAAATTGGCTATTTGTCTGTATCAAATAGCCAATAATGGTAAAAATCACAATGATCGACAGCTGGGTAAACTGCTAGGTAGAGGCTGCTGGTAAGCAGCAACAGGTAATGTCCTCCAGGACTTTTGAGGCTATAAATACCAAAAAATTAAGGAGAGAGGCTGGATATACACCAGTATGACTCCTGGTGTATATTGGGGCAGAGGGTGACTAACCCCAGAGAGCCTATGGTACAGTGGCCAGGCTGTAAGCCTGCGCCTTGAAAAAGAGGGGAGGTTTCCACCGGTCCAGAGCAATCCTAGCAGTCAGGTTGGTTGGTGGTTATGTATTTCATTAAGGATGGAGTGCACCTATGTTGTATAATTTTGAAGCATTGTAGAGCATTAGCCTGAGCCTTGTATCTAAGAACAAATAGACTGTCATTTTTTGAATGTTTATATGTAATTTCTTATTAATTTGCCTAAAATAAAAACCTCTAGTTTTTTACAATATCTATCCATGTGCCGCCTAAAGTCCATTCTTTAGTCCATTCATATTCTTCCTGCTATATCGGGACGTTGGCACATTTATACCTGTGCATCCACAGTGTCACCCTGTGAGGATTCACGTTTAAGCAATTCCTTCAAAATCATCATCTGAGCGGTGTTGAGTCAGCCAGAACAGCTTACTGAACAGCTTACTGAGGAGGAACAGGAAGTGAGAAATTCAGACAAAGAAAACAAAGAAAAAAAATATTTAGAAGGGAAATCTAAGGAAAAGGTAAGTGAACCAACAATGCACTAGCTTAAAGGAACCTATTTAGAAAATAAAAAACAAACCTTTACAACCCCTTTAAGCCTGTTTTTCAGACTCTGTGTTTACACGTTAAAAACAAGTTTTTTTGCTAGAAAATTACTTAGAACCCCCAAACATTATACATTTTTTTTCTAACACCCTAGAGAATAAAATGGCGCTCATTGCAATACTTTTTGTCACACCGTATTTGCGCAGCGGTCTTACAAGCGCACTTTTTTTTAGAAAAAAAACACTTTTTTTAATAAAAAATTAACAGTAAAGTTAGCCCAATTTTTTTTATATTGTGAAATATAATGTTACGCCAAGTAAATTGATACCCAACATGTCACGCTTCAAAATTGCGCCCGCTCATGGAATGGCGTCAAACTTTTACCCTTAAAAATCTCCATTGGCGACGTTTAAAAAATTCTACAGGTTGCATGTTTTGAGTTACAGAGGAGGTCTAGGGCTAGAATTATTGCACTCACTCTAACGATCGCGGAGATATCTCACATGTTTGGTTTGAACACCGTTTTCATATGCGGGCGCTACTTACGTATGTGTTCGCTTCTGCGCGCGAGATTGTCGGGACCGGGCGCTTTATAAAAATTTTGACTATATTTAGACTAAAATGCAATAAAAAAAAAAATGTTTTTGTGCGGAAGTGACGCTTTGACGTCGCTTCCGCCCTGCTATGGTATGGAGATGGGTGGGGGCCATCTTGCCCTCATTCGTATCCATACCCAGCCACGAGAAGGACCCGATCACCTCTGCCGCTCCCGACGGCTGCGGTAAGCGGCGGAGGGCACGGGAGAGCGGCAGGAGGTGGGCCTCTCCCACCGCCGATAACGGTGATCTCGCTGCAAATCCGCCGCAGAGACCACCATTATCATTTACAGGACCGCTGCCTGAAGAGATCATACCTCGGGTGTGGCAGCAGCTGCTGCCGTTACCGAGATATGCCTCTTCAAAAAGAGGACGTATATAGTCGTGTGGCGGGGCTTAAGTGGTTAAACCAGTGGTGCCCAACCTTTTGAAGGGTGAGGGCCACTTAAGCGACTTGGTAACCGGTCGCAGGCCACAATGAGCGGAGCAGGTGGATCGCATGTCCGTGTCTGCTCTGCAAATGCAGAGCGAAAACTGACACAATCCAATATACTTTTTAGCGGATCGTATTGAAGGTAGGACACAAGTCGGTTTATGTCTGCCACTACTTAGAGGTGAATGGAGGGTCCAATTGGTCAGACTGTCAGACTGACCGTGTGAAAGGGGCCCAAGGCTGCTTTTACACTGCTGTGCTGCGGTTTACCCACACCGCGGGTGCAACGCAGTGTACCTTTGGCTTTCCTGCACTTTGCAATAGATTTCTGTTATATTCCGCAGGTTTGGTGCACTTTCAGAAAGCTCACCAAATTCGCAGGTAATAACAGAAGTCTATGGCTTAGTGCAGGTAACCCGCAGGTTAACTGCTCTGCACCTGCAGATCAGTTTTAAAGCAGCCCAGTAACCACTGCACAAAAGATATGCCATTGCCTATTTATACACTGATTTTAGTAATAAACGGACCTTTAACCACTTAAGCCCCGGACCAATATGCAGCTTTAGCCCACGTTCACACTGGGGCTGCGGGAGTGAAGCCTGCGAGTTCAGCTGAACTCGCACGATTTCACTCTCGCTGGCAGTCCCGATTTCAGCCACGATTTCAAAGACATCTGAAACAGATGTCAATGTAAATCGCGGCTTTTTGTAATCGGTGCAGCGCCGCAGATGTGGCGTCGCACCGATTAGGACGGTGCCATTGCCTGCAATTTGCGGCATATTTCGCCGATTTGACATGTCAAATCGCACCAGTGTGAACCAGGGCTAAAGACCAGAGGTGTTTTCACAATTTGGCACTGCGCTGCTTTAACTGGTAATTGCGCGGACATGCAATGTTGTACCCAAACGATATTTTCCTCCTTTTCTTCCCACAAATAGAGCTTTCTTTTAATGGTATTTGATTGCCTCTGCGATTTTAATTTTTTGCGATATAAATGGAAAAAAACGAAAATTTTGAAAAAAAAAATATTTTCTACTTTTTGTTATAAGAAAAATCTAATAAACTCAATTTTAGTCATACATTTAGGCCAAAATGTATTCAGCCACATGTCTTTAGTAAAAAAAATGTCAATAAGCGTATATTTATTGGTTTGCACAAAAGTTATAGCGTTTACAAACTAGGGTACATTTTCTGGAATTTACACAGCTTTTACTAATAATTTGTTCTTTATTAGAGTTTCAAAGATACATACATACATGATATAGCCATAACATCAATACGAACAGTAACAGATGTTCCAACTAGAGACAAGCTCTTTTGATAAGCATTATCTTATTACAGTAAACAATGAAATGCTAATGAGGGTGAGTAAACTTGGATAGCCGATTGAAAAGAGGTCCTAGATGGAGAAAGGGCGGGAAGGAGGGGGTAAGGGGTAGGGGTAGAAGGAAGGATGACAAAGAGGGCACCAGCGAGCCTGAGATAGGGAGCAAGGTGAGCAATTAACATTTCAGTATAGTTATACTTGAACAGTGCATTTTGGGTGGTGTAACCATGTCGACCACATAACCATAAATTTCTCTAAGTGCAGGTTTTTCTTAGCTACAATTCGTTCCATTTCACACTGGATATTGAGATCAGCGACAGTGCTTGAAATGGAGGGGATTGTAGTAGTTTTCCATAATCTAGTAATGTTCAATTTGGCAGCATAGAGTAAGTGAAGGACTGCATATCTAGATTGGGGTGGAATTTTTTCTATGCCAATATGTAGCAGGGCCAATGCAGGATTCGGGGACCATGGCGCCCCAGCAATAGATGAGATCAGAGCGAATACTTGTTTCCAGAAGGAAGTCAAGGATTTGCAGTACCAAAGGGTATGTGCGATGGAGCCAATACTGCCGCAGCTTCTCCAGCAGGATGGTGAGTGACCCGGGTACATTTTAGATAAGCGATAGGGTGTTAAGTACCATCTATGGATAGTCTTTTGGTAGGATTCCCAGTGGTTGGAGCAGTGAGAAGCTTTAAAGGTTTCCGTAAATGCCCGTTGCCATTGGGTTTGGGTGAAGGGAACATTCAATTCTTCAGCCCACTTAGCTAAGGAGTGTACTTGGGAGCAGGGTCGAGTGTCGCTAAGGCATGCGTACATCAGAGAGATACCCCTATTAGGGTAGGGGGTAGAGGAGTAGTATTGGTATATCGGTACAGGGATTTTTACTCTGGAGGGCAGTGTAGATGCTCTGAAGAAGTGGGAGATTCTCGTGTAAGTGAAGATCTCTGAACATGGAAGTTTAAGCTTATTTTGGAGATATTTAAATGTGTGCATCTGGTCTTGGTTCTTCATGTCATCAAAGGTTAAGATACCTGCGGAGTGCCATTGAGAGAGGTTCAAATCAGGAATGCAGGATGATAGAGCTCTCAGAGGTATCGGTATCGACCTACTAGGTGAGTTTTGGGGATATAAACTTAGAATTTTTTTCCATGCCAATTTTGAGGCTGAGATCATGGGGTTATGCTTTGGCAGGGATGGAGAGCCTCCTGCAGTTGTTAGTAAGAGGTGGTCCAGTAGGGTGGCAGGCTGTGGGTATGAGGCTTCTATGGTGGACCATATTTTTTCCTGTGTAGGGTGCCACCAAAAGTAAAGTTGGTCCAAAATTGAGGCGTAGTAGTAGTTGCCTATATGGGGTAATCCTACTCCGCCGTGTCTGTGGGGCCTAGTGAGTATGTAGCTAGCACATCTAGGTGGTTTAGAGTTCCAAATATAGTTAGTTATTTGTCTCTGAATAGAGGTAAGGAGGGACCGAGGGAGGGGCAGGATAAGTGTCCGAAACAGGTATAGGAGCTTAGGTAGTACTATCATTTTGACGGTAGCAATACGGCCAAGGGTAGAGAGGCTTGTGCTGCGTAGAGATTTCAGTAGGGTGGGTAAATTTTGAGAGGAGGTTAGGTAATTCAAGTCAATCAGTCGTTTTGTGTTGGGGGTAATCTGAACTCCCAAGTAAGGGATAGATGTATTCGCCCACATGTAGGGTATTTCGAATTTCAGCTGAGCTGCCATTTTTGGGGGGAGATGTATGGGAAGGATTGTGGATTTTGTGGTATTCAGTTTATAGTAAGATACAGAGCTAAATTGGTGTAGGGTATCCTGAATGGCTTGCAGGGATTGGGCGGGGTTGGTGACCATCAGAACCACGTCGTCAGCAAATAGGCTAATTTTGTGGTCTACACCATTGCAGGGAATGCCTGAAATGCATGGGTCTGATCTGATTTTAGAGGCCAAAGGTTCCATCAAGAGGGCAAAGATGAGCGGGGATAGGGGGCATCCCTGTCGAGTACCGTTAGAGATCTCGAAAGGGGTGGAAAGGGTCCCTCCCGAGAGTACCTTAGCTGATGGGTTGGAGTATAAGGAGAGAATTACATCTTGGAACCACCCCGTAATACCAAATTTAGTCAGCACTTCTTGAAGAAATGACCAGTGGACTCTATCAAACGCCTTCTCTGCGTCAAGGGATAGTAGCAGAGAAGGCGTTTGAGAGCGCGCAGCATGGTGGATGAGGTTGAGTACTCTTCTGGTTGCGTCTGGGGCTTGTCTACCTGGGACAAATCCAACCTGGTCCGGGTGTATTAACTCAGGTAAAAACATCATCAATCTGTTAGCAATAACTTTGGCAAGTAGCTTGATGTCAGTGTTCAAGAGAGAGATTGGCCTGTAGTTAGAGGCAACAGAGGCATCCTTTCCAGGTTTTGGGATGGTAGTTATGATAGAGTGTAACATATCTGTAGGCAAGGAGCCCGAGGAGCCAGCAGCATTGAAGAGGTCCATTAGTCTAGGGGCTAAAATATCAGCAAATTTTTTGTAAAACCCATTAGAGAAGCCATCTTCTCCTGGGGACTTATGCAGTGGGAGAGCTTTAATTGCTCTGAGGATTTCTTCCTTTGTGAATGGTTTAGATATACAGTCAAATTGGATCTCTGAGATTTTGGGCAGGTTAATTGGGGTAAGAAAGCTATGTATCTGCTCTGCTGTAGGCTGGGGAGTGAGAGGGTCGCGTTTGAGGTTATAAAGGGATGCATAGTAATCACTAAATGCATTAGCAATTTCTTGAGGGTTGGTTAAGAGTTGTTGTGAAATCGGGTGGTGGAGAGATAGAATTTTCGTTTTTGTACGTTGGGCTTTGACTTGTTTTGCTAAAAGTGACCCGGCTCTGTTGCCCAACGCATAAAAAGAGGCCTTGGAGAATTTAAAAGTTACGTTCGAATTTGTGGAGCAGGAGGGTACGTAATTTCTGTCTCAGCTCTAGTGATGAGCCGAACACCCCCGGGTTCAGTTCGCACCAGAACCCGCGAACGGACCGAAAGTTCGCACGAACATTAGAACCCTATTAAATACAATGGATGCGAACATTCGGATTCTAAAGTGCTAATTATAACGACTATTATCCATGTTATTGTCCGAAACAGAGTTTGGGAACCCGGGTTCTGCACCAGGGGACATGTATCAATGCAAAAAGAAGTTTTAAAAACGGACGTTTTCCGGGAGCAGTCATTTTAATGATGCATAAAGTGAAAAAAAAAAGTCAAATATTCCTTTAAATATTGTACCTGGGGGGTGTCTAAAGTATGCCTGTGAAGTGCCACGTGTTTCCCGTGTTTAGAACTGTCCCTGCACAAAAAAACATTTCTAAAGGAAAAAAAGCCATTTAAAACTGCTTGCGGCTTTAATGCAATGTCTGGTCCCGGTAATATGGATGAAAATCTTTAGGAAAAATGGCATAGCTACCCCATCAACCCCCCCCCCTCCACCCCAGCCCATTACCAGCCCCTTTGGGTCTTGTATGGATATTAAGGGGAACCCCGCACACAAAATAAAAAAGGACCTATATACTCTGAACAGCCGTATACAGGCGGTGCATACAAGACAGGGACTGTAGGTTTGTTCTTATGTAGAATCTGTTTGTAATTTTGAACAGCTGCATTGTTTAAGTGTAGCTCCATGCCAAATTCCTTTTTTTTAGCTTTTTGTAAAACATAGGGAACGGTGTGACAGCAGGAAGGTAAAGTCACCTGGTTGCATCCAGGGGGGTAGGTATATTTCTCCCAGATTCAGGCTTTATGCCGACTTATACAACTAGGGAGAGAGTTGATGAAGCCCAGCTGAGGCTAGTGGGCTCATGGATGATTCATACCTCTAGGGAGAGTGCTGGGCGTCGTGCAGGCAGGGAGTTGATGAGACCAGCTGAAGCTTGTCAGCTCATTTAAGGCCTCTATAAAAACTCCCAGCTTCATTAGGTGCCTGGAACCAGACCTGTGTGGACTGTCTAGGGAGAGTGAACCCCTGTGCGGTGAGACAAAGCCTGTGTGGCTATTTGTTTGGACATTTACTAAACCAGGGACTTAGGGACTAGGACAGCACCAGGCTGATCCCAGTTGTTAGTTAGGAAACCTGCATGTTTAGTCAGAGGTCAAGCTGACCAGGGTTTATTTTGTTTATGTTTCTTTTTGCTTTGCTGTGTTTTTTGTCACTGTAAATAGAGAAATAAACCGCACCTTTTTGATCTTGAAAACCACAACCTCCGTCTGCTGGGCCTGTTTTTGTGTGGGGAGCCCATCCAGGGGATCACACACACCCGCTGCCGAGCTACCCCCCTCACAGTTGGTGGAGAACCAGTGGCAGTTTTTTTTTTAAGCCAGCATGGAGGAGATACTGAAACAGCTGGCTCTAGCAAATGCCAATCAACAGCAGACAAATGCAGGTTTGCAAAAGAGCCTTGCAGCTCAACAACAGAGCTTCGCAGCCCAGCAGCAAGCTCATCAACAGAGCCTTGCAGCCCAGCAGCAATCTGAGGCCCGCTTCATAGACCTGTTACAGAAGCAAGAGCAGAGACTACAACAAATGGAAGCAGTAATGCAGCAACGTCCGCAGACCAGTGAGGAAAGCCGTCCCACTAATACCGCGTCCTTTGGGGTGAGTCGTTTATTGACAAAAATGACTGGAGAGGATGATCCAGAGGTATTTTTGACCACATTTGAAAGGACTGCTGAAAGAGAAAAGTGGCCTGAGGAGCAGTGGGCTGGACTGGTGGCTCCTCTGTTAACTGGTGAATCGCAGAAGGCTTACTATGACCTAGAGCCTGACCAAGCAAAAGACTATGTGATGCTAAAAGCTGAAATATTGGCAAGGCTGGGTGTCACCCTGGCTGTCCAGGCTCAGCGTGTGCATAACTGGACTTTCCAGCTTGGAAAACCCCCCAGGTCTCAAATGTATGATCTCATTCACCTGAGCAGGAAGTGGCTACAGCCAGAGACTTTGTCCGCACCAGAGATTGTGGAACGTGTTGTAATGGATCGGTTTTTGAGAGCTCTTCCTACTGCCATCCAAAAGTGGGTAAGCCATGGAGACCCAGAGACGGCCGGTGGTCTTGTGGATCGTGTAGAGAAATACTTGGCTACAGAGAACCTGACGGCCTCTTCCAGAGACTCTCGGACTTTCCACCCTAAGACCAGACCATCCCCAGGGGCGGATAAGAGGATTCCAAGGGGTGAGGGTGGAGAGAGTGAGAGGGTGGGAGCTCTACCCAAAGTTTGGCGAGAACAGCCTGGGAAGTCAGGGGCTCAAGAGGCAGCCAAATGGATTGTTTTCTACCGCTGCCGGCAAGCGGGACATATTGCAGCAAATTGCCCGGTTGTGGAGGAACCCATGCAATGTGACTTTCTGACAGACAGACGTCAGTCGCTGTGTGCGACAGTCGCATGCACTGCCATTCGGGGAACTGAGAAACATTTATGCAAAATGTGTATTAATGGTAGAAATGTTGTGGTATTACTGGATTCAGGTAGCCTTGTGACCCTGATAAAGGCTGAATTAGTTAAAACAGAGGTCTCTGGGAATAGCAAGGTAGCTGTTATTTGTGTGCATGGGGACACCCGAGAGTATCCAGTGACTACAGTGTGTTTCAAGACCCCCAAAGGTACCCTCTCTCATCCAGTGGGGTTAGTATCTCAATTACCACATGATGCCATTGTGGGAAGGGATTTTCCGAAGTTCTGGGAACTGTGGGATGATCCTGAGCCCCCCACTGGTGCCCCTATGTACCAGGAAGGTGATAGCCAGAACTCCTCTGAGAGTGGTGAGGACTCTCCAGAATTTCCCTTGTCAGTATTGGCAGGCGAGACTCAAGAAACTGGAGAGGAGCCCACCTCCTCAGACGAAAACCTACTGTCTGTGGAGTTTTCTGATCTTGAGGTTCACAGGGAAAATTTTGCCACAGAACAGTTAAAAGACCCCGCCCTAATAAAGGCACGGGAAAACGTAGTGGAAATAGATGGCGAGTTAGTGAACCCAGATAATACCTGCACTTACCCATACTTCAGCGTAGAGAAGGACCTACTGTATCGGGTGGCAAAAAGGGCAGAAGAAACCGTTGAGCAGCTTGTGGTGCCCAAACCTTACAGGAAGTTGGTGTTGGAGTTGGCCCATGGGCACATTCTTGGAGGTCATCTGGGGACAGAGAAAACCCGAGAGAGGGTATTACAGAGATTCTATTGGCCTGGGGTGATGAAGGACATAGAAAATTATTGTTCCTCCTGCCCTGTGTGTCAGAGGTCGGCCCCGATGCCACATTTCCGTAGCCCGCTGGTCCCTCTACCCATCATTGAGGTCCCGTTTGAGAGGATCGCAATGGATTTGGTAGGTCCTATAATCAAGTCCGCTAGGGGGCACCAGTACATATTAGTTATAATGGACTATGCCACCCGTTATCCAGAAGCGATCCCTCTCCGAAATACCTCGGCCAAAACCATAGCCAAAGAGCTATCTCTTGTTTTTAGCCGGGTGGGTATTTGTAAAGAACTGCTTACGGACCAAGGTACACCCTTTATGTCCCGGGTTATGAAAGAGCTGTGTAAATTGTTCAAAGTGACGCAATTGCGTACGTCTGTGTATCACCCCCAAACCGATGGGCTGGTTGAAAGATTCAACAAAACCCTAAAACAAATGTTGAAGAAAGTGGTGGATAGAGATGGAAAGGATTGGGACTGTCTACTTCCTTATTTGATGTTTGCTATTAGGGAGGTGCCCCAATCCTCTACGGGATTCTCCCCCTTTGAGTTACTGTATGGGAGACACCCAAGAGGGCTGTTGGATATTGCCAAGGAAACTTGGGAAAGTGAGAGTTCTCCCCACAGGAGTGTGATTGAGCATGTCGCCCTGATGCAAGATCGAATTGCACAGGTAATGCCCATCGTGAAGGAACATTTGGCCCAAGCGCAGTTGGCACAGCAGAGAGTGTACAACTGTGGAGCCAAGACCCGTACCTTTTCCCCGGGGGATAGGATATTGGTACTTGTCCCTACGGTTGAAAGTAAATTCCTTGCCAAATGGCAAGGCCCCTACGAGATAATGGAAAAAGTGAGCGAAGTGAATTACAAGGTCAGACAACCAGGAAGGCGAAAGCCCGAACAGATCTATCACGTTAATCTGTTGAAAGCCTGGAGGGATAGAGAGTCCCTAGTCGCAGAAACTTGGTCACCAGCTCAAACTGGTTGCGTGATTCCGGAGGTTGGAATAGCAGCCACCTTGTCACAACCCCAACAACAGGAGGTTAAGGAGTTTGTGCTTCGCAACAAGGAGGTGTTCTCTGAGCTGCCGGGACAAACATCTGGGGTAGAGCATGATATTATTACCCCGCCCGGTGAAAGGGTGAAGTTAAAACCCTATCGGATCCCAGAGGCCCGATGGGAGGCAATACGGGAGGAAGTACAGAAAATGCTGAACTTAGGGGTGATAGAGGAGTCCCAAAGTGATTGGTCTAGTCCCATTGTGTTGGTGCCTAAACCGGATGGGAGCTGGCGATTTTGTAACGATTTTCGTCAGTTGAACAAAGTTACAAAATTTGACACCTACCCCATGCCACGTATAGATGAGTTGATCGACCGGCTGGGAACAGCCCGATACATGACGACTCTTGACCTCACAAAAGGGTATTGGCAAATTCCCCTGGCCAAGTCGGCCAAAGAGAAAACCGCATTTGTAACCCCAGACGGGGCGTTCCAATATAAGAGAATGCCGTTCGGGTTACTGAATGCGCCGGCCACATTCCAGCGGAAAATGGACCAGATACTGAGGCCCCATCGGAAGTATGCTGCGGCTTACCTGGATGACGTAATTGTCCATAGCACAGATTGGGCCTCACATCTGCCAAAAGTGAAAGCAGTCCTAGACTCTATCCGGGAAGCGGGGTTTACGGCTAACCCCAAGAAGTGTACCATTGGGCAGGAGGAGGCCAAATATCTTGGGTACACCATTGGCAGGGGAGTAATAAAACCCCAACTCAACAAAGTCGAGGCCATCCAGAGTTGGCCACGTCCCAACAGCAAGAAGCAGGTACGAGCCTTTCTGGGAATCGCGGGTTATTATCGGCACTTCATTCCCCACTTTGCTTCTAAGGCTGTGCCCCTAACCAACCTGACGAAAGGGAAAGGGTCGGTCATGATTAAATGGACCCCCGAGGCTGAGGCAGCGTTCCAATTCTTGAAACAAGCCTTATGTAGCCAGCCAGTGTTGTACTCACCCAACTTCTCTAAAGACTTTGTCGTACAAAGTGATGCGTCAGATGTGGGGTTAGGAGCAGTATTGTCCCAGGTCTGGAACGGGGAAGAGCACCCAGTCATTTACCTCAGCAGGAAGTTGAAGTCCCATGAGGTAAATTACGCCACGGTTGAAAAGGAGTGTTTAGCGGTGAAGTGGGCTCTAGATTCCCTTCGGTACTATCTGCTAGGTAGGCACTTTGACATGGTTACGGATCACGCTCCGTTAAAGTGGATGGCTCAAAACAAGGAGACAAATAGAAGAGTAAATAGGTGGTTCCTGGCCCTACAGGAATTCAACTTCACAGTAAAGCATCGCCCTGGCGTTCAAATGGGGAATGTGGATGCTTTGTCTCGAGTACATGAATGCCTGATTGCTGGTGTTCCAACCCCAAGGTTAAAACAAGAGGGGGGGGGGTATGTGACAGCAGGAAGGTAAAGTCACCTGGTTGCATCCAGGGGGGTAGGTATTAGACTTGTGCACAACGGAAAAATTCGTTCCGTTTCGGTTCGTTTCTTTCCGGTCCTGTTGATTCGTAATCATTCGTAATTTTGCTAGACGGGATTTTTCGTGTTCGGACTCATTCGTATTTTTGCAAGCGACATTTTTCGTTGAATTTTTTGTTGCTTTATAATTCGTACTTTCGGTAGAGTACGTTGTTTTTCGTTGATTCTGGACACAACTCCTACTTTCGTAACTTTTTTTGGGTTCGTTGATTCGTAATTTTCCTTGTCTCTCTCACAACGACGCTGCCTATTATGCCTAATGTGCTTCGAATGGATTTGTACTTTTCTAAATACATAGCGGTTATTTGTAACGATTCGAAATCTCGTATTTTACTTTCGTTTTTTACATGCGGCTATAGGCTCCGCCCCGTACACCATTTTGAGAGGGTTCAGCACGGTGAGGGAGAAGCAGAGAGCAGAGCAGAGTGTTATTGTGCTTCGAATGGATTCGAAATCTCGTATTTTACTTTCGTTTTTTACATGCGGCTATAACCTCCGCCCCTGTACACCATTTTGAGAGGGAGTTCAGCACGGTGTGGGAGAAGCAGAGAGCAGAGCAGAGTGAGTGTTATTGTGCTTCGTATGGATTCGTACATTCGTAACTTTTTCATAACGAATTATGCCGAAGACATTCGGGCATTCGCTATTTGCGGTATAATTTATTTCGGATTCGGTCTTATTCGTAATTGCTTTGTTCGGAAATTCGAATGCTTCCGAATGTCCGAAAGTTGCTAAATTCGGACGAATTTCAATTCGTTACGAAACGAATTGCACAAGCCTAGTAGGTATATTTCTCCCAGATTCAGGCTTTATGCCGACTTATACAACTAGGGAGAGAGTTGATGAAGCCCAGCTGAGGCTAGTGGGCTCATGGATGATTCATACCTCTAGGGAGAGTGCTGGGCGTCGTGCAGGCAGGGAGTTGATGAGACCAGCTGAAGCTTGTCAGCTTGTTTAAGGCCTCTATAAAAACTCCCAGCTTCATTAGGTGTTTGCTCATGCCTGGAACCAGACCTGTGTGGACTGTCTAGGGAGAGTGAACCCCTGTGCGGTGAGACAAAGCCTGTGTGGCTATTTGTTTGGACATTTACTAAACCAGGGACTTAGGGACTAGGACAGCACCAGGCTGATCCCAGTTGTTAGTTAGGAAACCTGCATGTTTAGTCAGAGGTCAAGCTGACCAGGGTTTATTTTGTTTATGTTTCTTTTTGCTTTGCTGTGTTTTTTGTCACTGTAAATAGAGAAATAAACCGCACCTTTTTGATCTTGAAAACCACAACCTCCGTCTGCTGGGCCTGTTTTTGTGTGGGGAGCCCATCCAGGGGATCACACACACCCGCTGCCGAGCTACCCCCCTCACAACGGTTATCACCCCTGTCACATTTTTTTTGCTGTCTGTGCCCCTGTTCAGAACATTTCACCTCACTTTGCGTCCCAATGACAACTGTTTTTGAAATGTGGTGTTTTTATTGAAACAAGGATTGGTGATAAAGCATCAGTAGAGAGGAGACACCTTTCTCCCATATTAATTCTTACAGGAGAGAATTTTCCTTCCAAGGGGTAGATTTCCTCTCACTTCCTGTTGTCTTCTTCCGTTTGCAAGTAGTAGTAGTTTGTAAGTTGGATGTTTGAAAGTAGGGACCTGCCGTATATACTCTGCAGAAATTGGCCCCTTAGGTGTTGGTGTTGGCACAACACTGAAAGCACTCACAGTTATTCTTGGTGGGTGCTGGAATGCCCTGCTGTCAACTATTATATCAGGAATTGTAATAACATATAATTGTTGATCAGTGGTAGTAAAAATTGGGCCTTTGATGGTGGTGCTGGTGCCACAACACTGTAAGGCCTGACAGTTACTCTTGGTGGGCGCAGCAATGGGCCCTGCTGTGAATTATTAGATCAATAATTATAATTGCATGCCCCTGTTGAATAGGGGCTGAAAAATTGGGCCTTTGGTGGTGGTGGTGGTGGTGGTGGTGATGGTGGTGCTGGTGCCACAACACTGTAAGGCCTGACAGTTACTCTTGGTGGGCGCAGCAATGGGCCCTGCTGTGAATTATTCGAACAATAATTATAATTACATGCCCCTGTTGAACATGGGCTGAAAAATTGGGCCTTTGGTGGTGGTGGTGGTGGTGATGGTGGTGCTGGTGCCACAACACTGTAAGGCCTGACAGTTACTCTTGGTGGGCGCAGCAATGGGTCCTGCTGTGAATTATTCGATCAATAATTATAATTGCATGCCCCTGTTGAAGAGGGGCTGAAAAATTGGGCCTTTGGTGGTGGTGGTGGTGCTGATGGTGGTGCTGGTGCCACAACACTGTAAGGCCTGACAGTTACTCTTGGTGGGTGCAGCAATGGGCCCTGCTGTGAATTATTCGAACAATAATTATAATTGCATGCCCCTGTTGAACAGGGGCTGAAAAATTGGGCCTTTGGTGGTGGTGGTGGTGGTGATGGTGGTGCTGGTGCCACAACACTGTAAGGCCTGACAGTTACTCTTGGTGGGCGCAGCAATGGGCCCTGCTGTGAATTATTAGATCAATAATTATAATTGCATGCCCCTGTTGAACAGGGGCTGAAAAATTGGGCCTTTGGTGGTGGTGGTGGTGGTGATGGTGGTGCTGGTGCCACAACACTGTAAGGCCTGACAGTTACTCTTGGTGGGCACAGCAATGGGCCCTGCTGTGAATTATTAGATCAATAATTATAATTGCATGCCCCTGTTGAACAGGGGCTGAAAAATTGGGCCTTAGGCACTGGTGGCACAACACTGCAACCCCTCACAGATACTGTACTTGGAGCACAGCAATGAGGCCTGTTGCAAAGTATTGCATCAAAAATTTTAATTACACGCCCCTGTTAAACAGGGGCTGAAAAATTGGGCCTTAGCCACTGGTGGCGTCACCCATAAACTAAAATGATCTTCCAAGCTATCATCATTAATCGTATCATTGAGGAGGAGGAGGAGGATAGCCAGTCAACATAACAGCACAGGCACTCAGCATCAGCATCAGTCTTGAAGGGATGTGACATTTTAAAATCAATTAGTCTGTTATATCAGCATCTGGTGTGTGGTAGCTGGTGGTGATCCAAGACTGGTTCATCTTGATGAAAGTCAGTCGATCAACCGAGTCGGTGGACAGGCGCACCCTGTGATCCGTGACAAATCCTCCAGCAGCACTGAATGTGCGTTCTGAAAGAACGCTGGATGCAGGACAGGCCAGTAGCTCAATTGCATACTGTGCAAGCTCTGGCCAGTGATCCATCCTCAAGACCCAGTAAGCCAGAGGATTTTCGGTGGGGAAGGTGTCCAAGTCTGACCTTGCCCCTAGGTATTCCTGGACCATGTATATCAGACGCTGGCGATGGTTGCTGGAACCGATCATACTTTGGGGCTGCGGACTAAAGAATTGTCTGAACGCATCGGTCAGACGGCCACCTTCCCCACCGCTCCTTCTTTGACTGCCCGAAGCCTCAGCAACTCGTTGTCCAGGACCAGGAGTTTGTAACCTCCCAGTCTCTGGGAACGCGTTGCACAGACCTTTCTGCAAGGCCTTCCGGAGTTGTCTCATCCTCTGCTCCCTCTGCGACGGTAACATAAGGTCCGCAACCTTACCCTTGTACCGTGGATCAAGGAGAGTGGCCAGCCAGTAATGGTCCCTCTCCTTGATCCGTAAATCATGTAAATCATCCCTAAAAGACTGCTGCTGATGATGCTGAGTGCCAGCCTCCACCTCCATGCTGACACAATCCTCCTCCTCCTCCTCCTCTTCCTGTGCGATGGGTGGGACAGAAGGAACACTGTCTGGGTAAAGGGGGCCTTGAGAGGCAAGGAAGTCCTCCTCTTCCTGCCTCTGTTCTGCCTCAAGTGCCCTGTCCATTATTCCACGCAGCGTGTGCTCCAACAGGTGGACAACAGGTACAGTGTCACTGATGCATGCACTGTCACTGCTCACCATCCTCGTGGCCTCCTCAAATGGTGCCAGGACAGTGCATGCATCCCTGATCATGCCCCACTGGCGTGGTGAAAAAAAACCGAGCTCCCCTGACCCTGTCCTGGTGCCGTAGTCGCACAGGTACTCATTGATGGCCCTCTGCTGCGTGTGCAGCTGCTGCAGCATGGCCAACGTTGAGTTCCACCTGGTGGGCATGTCACATATAAGGTGGTTCTTGGGCAGGTTCAACTCCTTTTGCAGCTCAGCCAGGCGAGCACTGGCATTATAAGATCTGCGGAAATGCACACAGACTTTCCTGGCCTGCCTCAGGACATCCTGTAAGCCCGGGTACCTGCCCAAGAACCGCTGCACCACCAGGTTAAGGACGTGAGCCATACAGGGCACATGGGTCAGTTGTCCCTGTCGGAGGGCGGAGAGGAGGTTGGTGCCATTGTCGCAAACCACCATTCCTGGCTTAAGCTGGCATGGCGTCAACCACCTCTCGGCCTGCCCCTGCAGAGCAGACAGGACCTCTGCCCCAGTGTGGCTCCTGTCCCCCAAACACACCAGCGCAAGCACGGCATGGCATCTTTTTGCCTGCGTACTTGCGTAGCCCCTTGAACGCCTACGGAGCACTGCTGGTTCCGAGGACAAACCACAGGAAGAGGCCATGGAGGAAGAAGAAGAGGAGGGGGTGGAGGAGAGAGGTGTGTCACAACCAGTAGTAGCATTTTGGAGGCGTGGCGGTGGAACAACCTCCAACACTACTGCACCTTGTCCTGCATCCTTCCCAGCTGCCAAAAGAGTGACCCAATGGGCCGTGAAAGAAAGGTAACGTCCCTGTCCATGCCTGCTGGACCATGAGTCAGCGGTAATATGCACCTTACCGCTGACCGCCCTGTCCAGCGAGGCCAAGACATTGCCTTCCACATGCCTGTAGAGAGCCGGAATCGCCTTCCGTGCGAAAAAGTGGCGTTTGGGAACCTGCCACTGAGGAACCGCACATTGCACAAACTCACGGAAGGGGGCCGAGTCCACCAACTGAAAAGGCAGCAGTTGAAGCGCTAGCAATTTAGCCAAGCTAGCATTCAACCGCTGGGCATGTGGATGGCTGGGAGTGAACTTCTTTCGACGGTCCAGCAGCTGGGGCAGGGAAATTTGCCTGCTAGAATCGGACGTTGGTGTACTGCTAGCAGAGTGCCCGCAAGTACTTGCCTGTGACACACCTAATTCTACACCTTCATTCCTCTCAGAGCAGGTTTCAGAGAGGAGTGAAGGTATAGTGGGGTTGGAGATCCCAGCTGATGCGGTGCAAGAAGAGGTCAGCTTTGTTCTTTGGTGTGGGTCTTTAAGGTAGGCTTGCCAACGAGCTGCATGGCAGGTCAACATATGTCTGATCAAGCATGTGGTGCCCAAGCGGCTGATGTTTTGGCCACGCGATATACGCTTGAGACATATGTTGCAAACAGCAGCTGTGCGATCTGATGCACTCGCCTCAAAAAAGGCCCACACCAAAGAACTTTTTGAATGACGGGCAGAGGCAGCGCCCTGCACAGGCGGAGCTCTGCGGTGTGATTCCGTCGGTGTGCTGCCCATACGCTGGCCACTCAAGGGCATCCTGCCTCGTTGGAGATGTGCCTCCTCCTCATCCTCCTCCTCCTCCTCCTCTCTCCTATTAGGCACCCACGTGGAGTCAGTGACCTCATCATCCCCTCCCTCCTCATCACTGGAGCCAATCTGGCAGTATGCTGCAGCTGCTGGAACATGACTGCCAGATTGGTGTCCTTCTTGAGCATCCCCTCTCTCTGCTCTCACGCTACTGCCTTCCTCTAGCTGGGTATCATCATCAGACCCTTCGAAACGCTGGGCATCCTCCTGGAGCATGTACCCAACACTGTGCTCAAACAGTTCGGGGGACTCCTCAGGAGGAGGACATGGTGGGTCTAGGGAAGGATTGACTAATGAAGATAATGATACCAGAGAAGAGGACGCTTTGGCAGCTGCTTTGCCAGTACCCTGAGCCTGGGTGAGAGAGGATGAGGAGGATGAGGTGGGCTTGGTCATCCACTCTACCAAGTCTTCGGCATGATGTGGCTCAACATGTCCAGCTGCCGAAAAGAAGGACAAGCGTGTCCCATGGCCATGTGCTGATGACAATGCACCGCGTCCACGACCAGCACTGTTGCCCCCAGACACAGAGCCTGCTTGCCCTCTTTTTTTGCCTCCTGACTGTCTGCCTCTCCTTGTTTGCCTTCCAGACATTTTAATGGATGGCCTGCAGGGAGATGGGAAAAAGAGCAATAAGGGCTACCTTCAGGTGTATACTGTGCAGGAGGCTTAGCAACAATGACACTGACACTGTCCCCTGCCTATCCTTCTCTGTCCCTAAACACAAGGATTGAAAATATGGTTCAGCAAAATTGGTTTAGAACAGAATAGCACACTGACACTTTCCCTCACTGTCCTACTCTGTCCCTCCCTACAAACAAGATTTAGCACAGAATAGCACACTGATAGTTTCCACGAGTGTCCTTCTCTGTCCCTAAACACAAGGATTGAAAATATGGTTCAGCAAAATTGGTTTAGAACAGAATAGCACACTGACACTTTCCCTCACTGTCCTACTCTGTCCCTCCCTACAAACAAGATTTAGCACAGAATAGCACACTGATAGTTTCCACGAGTGTCCTTCTCTGTCCCTAAACTCAAGGATTGAAAATATGGAACAGCAAAATTGGTTTAGAACAGAATAGCACACTGACACTTTCCCTCACTGTCCTACTCTGTCCCTCCCTACAAACAAGATTTAGCACAGAATAGCACACTGATAATTTCCACGAGTGTCCTTCTCTGTCCCTAAACTCAAGGATTTGAAATATGGAACAGCAAAATTGGTTTAGAACAGAATAGCACACTGTCAGTTTCACTCACTGTACCTCTCTGTCCCTAAACTCAAGGATTGAAAATATGGTTCAGCAAAATTGGTTTAGAACAGAATAGCACACTGACACTTTCCCTCACTGTCCTACTCTGTCCCTCCCTACAAACAAGATTTAGCACAGAATAGCACACTGATAATTTCCACGAGTGTCCTTCTCTGTCCCTAAACTCAAGGATTTGAAATATGGAACAGCAAAATTGGTTTAGAACAGAATAGCACACTGTCAGTTTCACTCACTGTACCTCTCTGTCCCTAAACTCAAGGATTGAAAATATGGTTCAGCAAAATTGGTTTAGAACAGAATAGCACACTGACACTTTCCCTCACTGTCCTACTCTGTCCCTCCCTACAAACAAGATTTAGCACAGAATAGCACACTGATAATTTCCACGAGTGTCCTTCTCTGTCCCTAAACTCAAGGATTTGAAATATGGAACAGCAAAATTGGTTTAGAACAGAATAGCACACTGACACTTTCCCTCACTGTCCTACTCTGTCCCTCCCTACAAACAAGATTTAGCACAGAATAGCACACTGATAATTTCCACGAGTGTCCTTCTCTGTCCCTAAACTCAAGGATTGAAAATATGGAACAGCAAAATTGGTTTAGAACAGAATAGCACACTGACACTTTCCCTCACTGTCCTACTCTGTCCCTCCCTACAAACAAGATTTAGCACAGAATAGCACACTGATAATTTCCACGAGTGTCCTTCTCTGTCCCTAAACTCAAGGATTTGAAATATGGAACAGCAAAATTGGTTTAGAACAGAATAGCACACTGTCAGTTTCACTCACTGTACCTCTCTGTCCCTAAACTCAAGGATTGAAAATATGGTTCAGCAAAATTGGTTTAGAACAGAATAGCACACTGACACTTTCCCTCACTGTCCTACTCTGTCCCTCCCTACAAACAAGATTTAGCACAGAATAGCACACTGATAATTTCCACGAGTGTCCTTCTCTGTCCCTAAACTCAAGGATTGAAAATATGGAACAGCAAAATTGGTTTAGAACAGAATAGCACACTGACACTTTCCCTCACTGTCCTACTCTGTCCCTCCCTACAAACAAGATTTAGCACAGAATAGCACACTGATAATTTCCACGAGTGTCCTTCTCTGTCCCTAAACTCAAGGATTTGAAATATGGAACAGCAAAATTGGTTTAGAACAGAATAGCACACTGTCAGTTTCACTCACTGTACCTCTCTGTCCCTAAACTCAAGGATTGAAAATATGGTTCAGCAAAATTGGTTTAGAACAGAATAGCACACTGACACTTTCCCTCACTGTCCTACTCTGTCCCTCCCTACAAACAAGATTTAGCACAGAATAGCACACTGATAATTTCCACGAGTGTCCTTCTCTGTCCCTAAACTCAAGGATTGAAAATATGGAACAGCAAAATTGGTTTAGAACAGAATAGCACACTGACACTTTCCCTCACTGTCCTACTCTGTCCCTCCCTACAAACAAGATTTAGCACAGAATAGCACACTGATAATTTCCACGAGTGTCCTTCTCTGTCCCTAAACTCAAGGATTTGAAATATGGAACAGCAAAATTGGTTTAGAACAGAATAGCACACTGTCAGTTTCACTCACTGTACCTCTCTGTCCCTAAACTCAAGGATTGAAAATATGGTTCAGCAAAATTGGTTTAGAACAGAATAGCACACTGACACTTTCCCTCACTGTCCTACTCTGTCCCTCCCTACAAACAAGATTTAGCACAGAATAGCACACTGATAATTTCCACGAGTGTCCTTCTCTGTCCCTAAACTCAAGGATTGAAAATATGGAACAGCAAAATTGGTTTAGAACAGAATAGCACACTGACACTTTCCCTCACTGTCCTACTCTGTCCCTCCCTACAAACAAGATTTAGCACAGAATAGCACACTGATAATTTCCACGAGTGTCCTTCTCTGTCCCTAAACTCAAGGATTTGAAATATGGAACAGCAAAATTGGTTTAGAACAGAATAGCACACTGTCAGTTTCACTCACTGTACCTCTCTGTCCCTAAACTCAAGGATTGAAAATATGGTTCAGCAAAATTGGTTTAGAACAGAATAGCACACTGACACTTTCCCTCACTGTCCTACTCTGCCCCTCCCTACAAACAAGATTTAGCACAGAATAGCACACTGATAATTTCCACGAGTGTCCTTCTCTGTCCCTAAACTCAAGGATTGAAAATATGGAACAGCAAAATTGGTTTAGAACAGAATAGCACACTGACACTTTCCCTCACTGTCCTACTCTGTCCCTCCCTACAAACAAGATTTAGCACAGAATAGCACACTGACACTTTCCCTCACTGTACCTCTCTGTCCCTAAACTCAAGGATTGAAAATATGGTTCAGCAAGATTGGTTTAGAACAGAATAGCACACTGACACTTTCCCTCACTGTACCTCTCTGTCCCTACAAACAAGGATTAGCACAGAATAGCACACTGACACTTTCCCTCACTGTACCTCTCTGTCCCTACAAACAAGGTTTAGCACAGAATAACACACTGTCACTGACACTCTCCCTACCTATCCTTATTTGTCCCTAAACACAAGGAATCCAGGATTAGTAAAGGAAAAAAAATGACACTGTCCCTGCCTATGCTTCTCTTTCCCTGCTCCGGAACACACTACACAAGGCCGCCGCGCTGGCGGCCTTTTATAGTGTGGGGCGTGTACTAAACACCCTCAGCAATAATTGGCCACAGGCATCCTGCCTGTGGCCAATCATTGCTCTCCTCGCTGCCGGCGCTGTGATTGGCCAAGCATGCGGGGTCACAGTGCATGCTTGGCCAATCACAGCGCCTGGATGACACTGCGATGGCGTAGTGCATTGTGGGCCGTTCGTGTCACTCGAATTTGGCGCGAACAGCCCAAATCGTTCGATCTTCGTCGAACGATCGAACAGCCGATGTTCGAGTCGAACGTATGTTCGACTCGAACACGAAGCTCATCCCTACTCAGCTCTAGGAGTTGGATGGTTTGTGCAGGAGAGGGAGAGGATTTGTTTAGTTGTTCTAAGGAGGATATTTGGGACATAACCTCATCAATCTGCTGGGTCCTCTGGCGCCTCGCTCTTTTACTCAGCTTTATGAAAATTCCTCTTAGGTAAGCTTTGTAAGTAGACCAGAGTGTAAATTTATTAGTATCAGGCAGTTCATTATTATCAAAGAAGGATTGGTGCTCGGTTTCAATTTCCCTTTGGACTTTGGGGTCATCCAACAAGGAGGAGTCTAGTCTCCATAGTCTCGGAGGGCCAGGTCGTAGGTCTCCCAGGGTTATGGAGATTGGGGCGTGGTCTGACCACGAGATGAGACCAATGTCAGATTGCACGACGTTTTGAAGGGTCCATTTATCCACCAGGAAGGAATCAATGCGTGAATAGGATAGCTGTGAGTGTGAGAAGTATGTGTAGTCTCGTTCTGAGCCATGTTGTGCTCTCCATACGTCAAAGAGATCTATGTCATGGAGTAGTGGGTTCAGAGCCTGTCGGTGTTGACTTTTATTAGTGGAGGTGTCCATGTGTGGATCGCCAACAATATTAAGGTCGCCACCCAGGACCACATTTCCTTGACGCAGGCTTTCAACCTTCTTGTAGAGGCGTCGAAAAAAGCGGAGTTGCCTTGAGTTTGGGCCATAGGTATTCACCAGGGTGTATGTGGTGCACGCGATGGTGCAAATGGTTATAAGGTATCTGCCCTGTGGGTCAGCATAGGTGTGGAGATGTTGGAACTGAAGGGTATCACGAATGGCCGTCAATATTCCATTCTTCTTCTGTGGGCCGGATGCGAGATATACGGTGCTATATCCTTTGATTTTGAACTTAGGGGTTTTTGATTCTGCAAAGTGTGTCTCCTGTATGAATACAATGTCCGCTTTCTGTTTGGATATTTCCCTTTGTAAGTTAGCACGTTTGTGCGGGCTGTTCAGGCCCTTCACGTTTAAGGAGGTAAGCTTTATAGGCATGTCAAGGCAGTTGGAGTGACTTTGAATGACAAGTCAGTGGTGGTGAGCGTGGGAAGATTCCTGCTGGGAGTGGCAAAGAACAGAAGATTTTGGACGTAGGTGATCAGATCAGACTGTTCAGTAGAGAAGTGAGCTGAGGATACGGGATCTGTTTCAGTTGGAGGCTGGTGGAGGGCAGGGAGGGGGAAGTAAAAAGAGTGATCCCATGAACAATACGGGTTCAATGTGCAGAGTTACTGCTGACAATTTCCAAACAGGGGGGATTTCCTCCAGTGGTGTCCAGGAACTTGGAACCAGTGGATCGAAAGGAAGGCTTGGAATAGGCAGTGATCCGCTATAGTCCGGCTATGAGTAGATTGGGGTCATGTGCGAGGACAGGGTATATCAGGCGTCTTGAAGTGACCAGTCTGCTTCCATTTGGGAAGGAGGAGATGGAGGTGGTCGTGGACTTTCCTCAGGAATTATGCGCCATAGCCTCAGTAGTTGGAGGCCAGCCTGGAGAGTGCGCACAGTATGGGTTTTACTCTGGAACGTAATCATCAACTTTGTGGGAAACCCCCACTTGTAGGGTATGTGGTGGTTCTGGAGTGCTTTTGTGATCGTGGATAGTTGCCGACGATTCTCCATCGTGGTTTTGGAGAGGTCGGTGTATAGCGCAATAGCAGTGAAAGGGTCAGGGAGGTTTGAGGCTCGCTTTGCGGCGAACATCACTCTTTCTTTAGCATTGTAGAAATGAATGCGCGCTAACACATCTCTAGGTTTTTCTGCTGGGAGATGAGACGGTTTTGGCAGCCTATGGGCCCTATCTATTTCTAGATCTCTGTCGGTCAGCTCAGGTACCAGCGCTCACATTAGGGATTGCAGGAATCGCACCAGTTCAGGTTGTTGAACCGATTCAGGTATGTTGCGGAATTTAATATTGTTCCTGCGAGAACGATCTTCGAGATCTGCGAGTTTAAGGTTGATCATCTGCATCTCATCTTCATGTACAGTGCATACTTCCACTATATCATTATGGGCAGTGAGGAGATCAGACATTTTGTTTTCAACGTGGTGGAGACGCTGATCCTGATGGTGCACTACAGTAGCCAGCGAGGACACTGCAGCTGATAGGTCAGAATACAGTGTCTGTTTAAGGGAGATTAGCATGTTCTTCATTGATTGCTCAGAAATGGGCTGGTCTGAGGCAGGGAAATTATCTATGGCTGATGGGTGCTGTGTATTAGGAGGAGGCAAGGTGAAGGGTATACTGGGGCTTTGTCCTGGGATGTCATATTCTCGTCTGGGCTTAGACTTGACTGGAGAGGCTGAGGAAGGTGAGCGGGGTGGGGAGTACTCACAGTTTGTCAGTGTGGGTAGTCCTGGGCGTTGTGGTCCGCCGCCGCCAGCGTGAGGAGAGAGCTGATCTGCAGGGCTGTGTGTGTAGCCAGCGCCATCTTGCTCGCGGCCCGCTCCGGCCAGCTGAAAAAAGTCCGTCAGCTTTTGTGGCATGTTCAGCTGCTTTCTCCTCTTCAGCATCGTTCCTGGGCGTAACGAGACTCACTGTGGGGATGATCGGGTGTGTTTTAACCCGTTCCTCGCGCTGTGGAGTTGCTAATAGCCGGGTTTAGTGCGGAGCATACAGATCAGGCAGCCATCCGTGCTGCTGGCAAGCCACGCCCCCATCTTTACACAGCTTTTAATTTATGACTGCCTATCTAATTTCTTGAGGTGCTAAAATGGCAGGGCAGTAAAAAACCCCCCCAAATGACCCCATTTTGGAAAGTAGACACCCCAATGAAATTTGCTGAGAGGCATGTTGAGCCGATTGTATATAAATATATTTTTTTTGTGATTGAATTTTTATCCCAAGTGATTGAATAATGACAAAAAAATAAAAAAATTACACAAAGTTGTCACTAAATGATATATTGCTCACACATGCCATGGTTATATGTGGAATTGCACCCCAAAATACATTTTGCTGCTTCCCCCGAGTACGGAGATACCACATGTGTGGGACTTTTTGAGAGCCCAGCCGCATACGGGGCCCCAAAAACCAAGCGCCGCCTTCAAGATTTCTAAGGGCGCAAATTTTTGATTTCACTCCTCACTACCTATCACAGTTTCGAAGGCCATAAAATGCCAAAATAGCACAAACCCCCCCCAAATGACCCCATTTTGGAAAGTAGACACCCCAAGCTATTTACTGAGAGGCATGTTGAGTCCATGGAATATTTTGTATTTTGCCACAAGTTGCGGAAATATGACAAACTTTTTTTTTTTTGCACAAAGTTGTCACTAAATGATAAATTGCTCACACATGCCATGGGCATATGTGAAATTACACCCCTAAATACATTCCGCTGCTTCTCCTGAGTACGGGGATACCACATGTGTGGGACTTTTTGGGAGCCTAGCCGCGTACGGGACCCCAAAAACCAAGCACCGCCTTCAAGATTTCAAAGGGCATACATTTTTGATTTTACTCCTCACTACCTATCACAGTTTTGAAGGCCATAAAATGCCCAGATGGCACAAACCCCCCCCTCCAAATTACCCCATTTTGGAAAGTAGACACCCCAAGCTATTTGCTGAGAGGCATGTTGAGCCGATTGAATATATATATATTTTTTTTGTGATTGAATAATGACAAAAAGAAAAAAAAAATTTAACAAAAAGTTGTCACTAAATGATATATTGCTCAAACATGTCATGGTTATATGTGGAATTTCACCCCAAAATACATTTTGCTGCTTCTCCTGAGTACGGGGAAACCACATGTGTGGGACTTTTTGAGAGCCTAGCCGCGTACGGGGACCCAAAAACCAAGCACCGCCTTCAGGATTTCTAAGGGCGTAAATTTTTGATTTCACTCCTCACTACCCATCACAGTTTTGAAGGCCATAAAATGCCAAGATAGCACAACCCCCCCCCCCCAAATGACCCCATTTTGTAAAGTAGACACCCCAAGCTATTTGCTGAGAGGCACGGTGAGTATTTTACAGCTCTCATTTGTTTTTGAAAATGAAGAAAGAAAATAATTTTTTTTTTTTTTTTACATTTTCAAAACTTTGTGACAAAAAGCGAGATCTGCAAAATACTCACCATACCTCTCAGCAAATAGCTTGGTGTGTGTACTTTCCAAAATGGGGTCATTTGGGGGGGTTTTGAACTGTCCTGGCATTTTATGCACAACATTAGGAAGCTTATGTCACACATCATCCACTCTTCTAACCACTTGAAGACAAAGCCCTTTCTGACACTTTTTGTTTACATGAAAACAGTTGTTTTTTTTTTGCAAGAAAATTATGTTGAACCCCCAAACATTATATATTTTTTTAAAGCAAAGGCCCTACATATTAAAATAGTGGGTGTTGCATTTTTTTTTCCACACAGTATTTGCGCAGCGATTTTTCAAACGCATTTTTTGGGGAAAAAACACTCTTTTTTTATTTTTAATGCACTAAAACACACTATATTGCCCAAATGTTTGATGAAATAAAAAAGATGATCTTAGGCCGAGTACATGGATACCAAACACGACATGCATTTTTAAAAGCCTTTACAGGTTACCACATTAGATTTACGGAGGAGGTCTACTGCTAAAATGACTGCCCTCCATCTGACCTTCGCGGTGATACCTCACATGCATGGTGCAATTGCTGCTTACATATGACGCTAGACCGACGCTTGCGTTCGCCTTTGCGCAAGAGCAGGGGGGGACAGGGGTGCTTTTTTTTTTTATTATTATTTATTTTGCTTTTTTTTTTTTTTTTAACTGTTCCTTCCATTTATTTATTTTTTACCATTTTTATTGTTATCTCAGGGAATGTAAATATCCCCTATGATAGCAGTAGGTAGTGACAGGTACTCTTTTTTTGAAAAAAATTGGTGGGTTAGACCCTAGATCTTTCCTCTGCCCTCAAAGCATCTGACCAAACCAAGATCAGTATGATAAAATGCTTTCCCAATTTCCCAATGGTGCTGTTTATATCCGGGGGGGACATTCCCTCCCACTGCTTGTAAAAGCAGTCTAGAGGCTAATTATCTGCTAGGATTGCTTTTACATGAAACCTGACCGCTGGCTGAAAAGAATGATACCAAGATGATACCTAAACCCGCAGGCATCATTCTGGTATAACCATTCAAAATCCAGCAACATACCAGTACGTTGCTGGTCCTTGTTGGACATGTATTGTAATCTTTTTTTTCATGCAGCCTGTTGGCTGCATGAAAAAAAAGAGATTGATTGGTGGGTATGCCCACCATTAGAATACCTCCCTTTATCCACCCACTTCTAATGATGGTCATACATGCACCATTTATATATGCCGAAGCATGGGGGCATCCTCCCGCAAAAAAGTTATGCCGCATACACACGGTCGGACTTTTCCACGGGCAAGCCTCCGTCGGAATTTCGACCGTATGTACGCGGCATTAGGAGCAAAATCGTACCTCCGCCCCTGCTGCCCCCATGCTTCGGCATATATGCTCTTTTTTTTAACTGTGGTGGTGAAATCAATGGTTAAGTGTTTTTTGTGTTTTCTTCCTGTTTGTTTCCCTTTTTTCCCCTTTTTTTTTTTTTTTTTTGCTTCACAATGCCACTTCAATTAAAGGATTTTTTTTTTTCTTTTTGTTGATACATAATTGTATTTTGACTGATTCAAAGTATCTCATATGCTGCATGATATCTCCTGTCTTTATGTCATTGTTTTGTATGACCTGTATGTGGCACTGTGGAATACCAAATTAAACTTTTTTCATATATAAAAAAAAATTGGATCAGCTCCAGCCAGACTCAGCTCCAGCCAGCCAGACATGGTGACGTCACATCCAAAGCCCCACCCTGCACATTTCGTCATTTGACATTCTCCAGGGGCAGTTTTACACTATGGGAACTCTTCTCTCTTCTCCCCCAACACTCGGATAGATGGACTGATGTTTTTTTTTTTTTTTTAAACATTAAAAGTTTATTAAGAGCATGTAGAACTTTCATAAATCAAAGCATACAAATAGTTCAATAGGAAAATGCAACTACATGGTGAATTATCAAAAGGATCAGAAGTTTTCCAAACACAGGATATCCGTATGCAAAGAACACATAGTACCAATCGGGATGACATATAATAACTATAATAATCAGCACTAACACCTTGTAAAATTGAATCTATAATGAACAATAAACATCTTGGTGCCTAAATCAAATGTCACATTTATTGATTTTAAGACGCTGGTGTGATTCAGCTTTGATATCAAAAAAGTGATGCAGACCGGAATGAGGTAGGAAAGTAGGAAGTAAGAAAAGGTGGAAGTAAAAGTCAGTCAAGAGGATCACGGGACCAGAGATCCTATGCATTTGTGTATCAACCCTTGGCTGGTAAAATGGGTTTTCCTGAGTACTTATCAAGTCAGTTATTGAGACAATAGTGTGTACAGTGGCAGCGAAACCGTTAGAACCAAAAGGTGAGATATCTGACTTCACCCTTCATTGGGTAGTCAGGACATTAGGGTTTCATAATCTTTTGATTATCTAAAGGTGAACCACGGGGACCAAGTCTTGTGAAATCTTTCGACCCTGTCAGAGGACTGGGCTAAAGTCTCTTCCATCATACATATTTAGGAGACTCCTCTCAACCAATCTGGTATGGACAGGGCCGGGGTAGTTTTCCAAAGGGTCAGGATTAAAGCTTTAGCAGCATTTAGTATGTGTCTGGTCGGTGATTTCTTGTATCGTTTAAGTGGGAAGTTGGATATGTGCAGCATTAAGTGTAAGGCTGGTTTCTGTAATTTGTTGGATTATTTCCCTGACCTTCCAGAAAACAGTCAGTACCGGGTAGTGCCACCATATATGTAAGAAGGCTCCCAAATCCCCCCACACCTCCAACAATTATCCGAGGCCTGTGGGCACCATCCTTTTAGCTTTTCTGGGGTAATGTACAAGTTTGTTAAGAGTTTTTATGATGTTTCCTGCGTTTTGGTGCTGATAGAGCACTTCTGGGCAAGGATACATGCGTTTCTCCATTGGTTATCCGTAATGTCTATTTGCAGAGCCCCTGACCAGTTCCTCCTGAATCTATCCTCAGACACAGCGTTGGAGTTTTGCAACCAGTAGTAGGTGACTGACGTCGCCCGTCAAATTGTTCACCACTCGCACATGCCTGCTTTATTTCGGTCAAAGATCTGGAGAATTCTCCTTTACACGCTTTGCCATTGACAAAACTGCGAATTTGGAAGTACTGTAGGACCACAGAGGTAGATGTGGAAGTCCGTTGTCACTTTTTAAGACAGAAATGTCTTTGATCTGGCCTTTGTGAAAACAAACAGTCTCCTGCTGTAAGTGACTTGCCGGGGTCCAAGGGTTGAAACGATGGGTCAGGGTTGTCCTTCAAGGGTGTAAGGGGACTAAGTGAAGAGGTTAAATTAAACTTACTTGCTACAGCATGAAAGGCGTTTAGGTTTGTCCCTGTCAGTGGGTGTTGTTTTGTGCAAATC
Source organism: Rana muscosa (assembly GCA_029206835.1). Lineage (NCBI taxonomy): Eukaryota > Metazoa > Chordata > Amphibia > Anura > Ranidae > Rana > Rana muscosa. Next base: position 79,082,585 of record CM055125.1, read on the forward strand.
AATGCGCTTTTTGATTTTGAGATATCGGTGGCGTGATATGCGTCTGTAAAAAAGGAATTTGTAATCTTGGGTATCTGGTTCGTTTTAAAGTGGGTTTCTTGAATCAATACAAAGTGCAGCCTACCTTTTTTGAGTTCTCTTAGGAGGGTGGTGCATTTCCCAGGGATGTTCAGTTCTTTTGTGTTGTGGGAGATCACTATGGGACATCTCCCCAGCGAAGAGTATGCCATAGGGAAGGCTCAGGAGGAATTAGTTAATGTGGACTGCGCAAAATAAGCCTCAGATACCAGTTATCGTCTTACTTCCTATACAAAAAATAAAAGAGGAATGAGTAGGAGCACAGAAATAGAGAAATAGGGTGGAAAAGATAATAGAAGAGAATATCAGATCCAATGAAAGTGAGAGTTATGTTAGTACACTCTAGTTAGTATATAATGTTACTAAAGAATCAAGGTAGTGTGCTTGAGATGAGAAAGCCTAAGCTCAAGCCCACTTTGTGGTGGCGTAGGGGAACTACGACCAAGAAGATAATAATTACCCTTATAAGTCAGCACTATACAGATTTAACCAATATCTTGAATCAAAATGGTAAAACATAGACAAACACAGCCTGCGGTAAGCTAGTGAAAATGTGGTCTAAAATTAAGTGGCCCTGCTACAGGCTATATGACATAGCCTCTCATATCTATCATAACTATGATAACTATAACTAGGAGCCATTAACCTTGTACATATATCTAGTCAAATTTGTTAGGGACCGAGCATCCGTCATTATTTCCAGAGGGAATCCTGAACCCAGGAATCATCAAAAGAGCAAAGCCCTGTTTAGGAACAGGACCCCCGTCTCCATTCGATTTGTCTGTAATCCCAAAATGGTAGCGGTGCAACTGATGGTTAAGCATTCCTGCCTCAAGTTAGTAGTAGCTGCACATATTGAAGCTTTAGGTAGAAGCAATCCACGGAGAAGTCCTTGAACCATGCATAGACCAGTCCCTCCCATGATAAGGCCCGAGCGCCAGTAGAAAGGGCCGGTCAATGCTTAACTCTGAACTGAGTGATTGTATTTCAACTGATATAACCAAGTAGCCTGCATAGGCCAAGTGTAGGCAGATTCTCAACCAAAGTGTCACGGTGTAGGGAACAAAGTCTATTTACTCATGTTCTATGGTTCAGATCACAATCATAAGAGAGCTCCTAGTAGTAGATCTGAGAGTATAAGATAGCATAGTTAGGCATCATTATGGAATCTGGAGGGGTAGGGTCCCTAAGTGCAAGCCTCCTCCACGATTATGTTTCATTTTCTTTGACTGCCACTTGGCAGGTGAGAAAAAGGGAGATCTTGGGGGACTCCTTTCCAGAGGACGTAAAGCAAATTCCTGGTACCATTCTGGGAGCTCCAGTAATGCAATTCCAGGCTCAGGGCTTCGCAGAATTCTAGAAGTTCTGCAGGGGTACGTAAGATGTGTTGTTTCCTTGCATGTGTGACAATCAGTGTGAAGGGAAAGCGCCAATTGTACCTCAGTTCTTTTTCTCTGGGTTTGTCCAGGAGGGGGCGCAGCACCCTGTGATTTTTTAGTGTACTTTGAGAAAGGTCCTGAAAGAGCATGATATATTCACCATTAAAGATAATGTGGTCATTCCTTCCTGCCTTACGCATAATGTCCTCTTTCAGTGCAAAATTCTGCAGGCAGCAAATAATATCCCTTGGTTGGGGGCAGAGTCGGGGCCTCTAGCTCTGAGAGCCTTATGTGCTCTGAAAAATTCTATCTCTGCGTCCTCCTGTCTTTCCAATAAGCTATTGAAAACTCTCTGCAAGGCAGGGATGATCTGCTCAGTGTCCACAGTCTCAGGGATGCCCCTTACTCTAATGTTTTTTCTGTGGCCCCTATTGTCTAAGTCCTCCATGTGTCTATTCATTTCAATGAAGTGTGAAACATACAAGTCTGTAACCCTCTCCAGTCTATGGAGTGCTTTGTCCCTGGTTTTCCCTGTGGCCTCCACCGCAGGCAGCTTTTCAGTGAGAACTAGCAGGTTTAATTTCAAGTCTGTTATGGCCGCTGAGAAGGTGGGTTTTATGACAGTGGTGAAGCCCGATATGTCTGCATAGGTAAGGGGTTGGTTGATGCATGTGTGGCCCCTACCTGTGTTCTCTGTGGCAGACTGAGAGTCCTCGATGAAGTCCTCCTCTTCCTGCTGTGCCTGCACCATCTTGTTCCCCGCCACACTGCCACGTAATGAATATCATGAAAAAACATTTTTTGTTACTATTCATTTGCTAAACAGTGTTTTTAATCCCTTGTATGATAATGAATTAACATTAATATTTATTTTTGTTTTATTTTTAAATGTTTTTCCATGATATTCATTACGATATCCAGGTATTGGATGATTGGTGGTGGATCGATTGGTTATCCCGCCTTGTTACTATAAAATCTCTGTTCTATGCTGGATCTTGAGCGTGTTATCTGAGGAAGGGGTTAAACCCCGAAACATGTAATCGTATACTGCTCAAACTCCAGAACCTGCTGTGATACTCATCACATCCCCTTCTCTGATCCATTTGATCCATCAGGCTTTGCCAATGTCTGCCTGCGGTCGGAGCGTGTGACATGGCCGGGCACCTTGCAGCTCAGTCTCGTACCCGCTGCCCCTCCACTATCCATCTCTAGTCTCACCTGCAGCTGCAGTGGCTCTGCCATTTTCCACTCTAGTTATACAGTGATCATGCTTCCTGGATCTGGATCCAGCCTTTCCCCTCCCTAATGTAGCCTGGTTTTGTTATGGTCACTGCTCCCAGCTGTTGGAAAGTGTTTTCAGGCTTCCCATTTGTTGTGTGCAGCCCCCTCTGTCCACAGCCCTCACGGAAGCAGGACAGCCATTTCTCCACCACCTTTGATTTCATTACTGGCACTATCACAGTGAGTTTGGCCATTCTAACGATTATTCCCATTTGTACTGTGCATTGGTTACATGTTTTATCAGCAATAAACTGTTTTAAATTTCACATGGATTCCATCTCCAATTGATTCCTTGCCACCTTCTCGATCTGCGCTTCCCAATTCTGTTGTTTTAGGAGTCCTTATCTGCATATTTATTCCAGATTCTGGCTGAAAATATGGAAGCAAATGGGATAGCATGACAGCTGGGCAGCTAGCTTTTTCAGGAGAGGTCAGCATTGGCAGCGTCTCTGTTGGTCAAATGTCGGAATTCCTTTAAATCATGTTTCCTAGGGGTATATGAATTCATTCTGTTTTGTGATGAATTGTGAGATTATGTCTTATACATAGGATTGCATGTAAATTATTGATGGTAGCTAGAGCAGCTTGTCAGTGGCAGACTCATTACTGTTAGTTACTTTCCAATACTGTTTAAATACATTTTCTACCTATATCTAACAGCATTAATAATATGCTTATAATCCCTTTTTAAGCATTTGAAGTTATATACAAGAATGTAGGTATTTCTGTCAGCAACATCATAACCAGACTGCTAGTTGAATAATAATAATATAAAAAAAAAACATCTATGGCCAGCATAGAATTGACACTTCCTGTGAAAAAAATTACATATCACACAATCCCTGGGTCTCTCAGCCTAGCACTGTGTTAGGATATGGAGTGCCGGCATACAGAAACAGCAGGGGTTACCATATAGAGGTAGCTGCACTCTTGGAAACTGGTACCAGACTGTGTATGATTAAAGTAAAATGTATTAATAATGAAGCAAAATCCCATCCAACACCACCAAACAGAATACAATAAAAAAAATACAAATAAAAATAACTAGCAACCTAACTATAATACAATATATACCATGAAGGGGAAAACACAGATAAGCAGGATAGGGCAGGTGATGCAAGGAACAACCAGGGAGATTGATCAGGAAGAGGGCCAGAACTGGGATCAGGATCAAGGTCAGGGGAAAAGCATCAATAACCAGATACATGACACACAGGCAAAACATCAAGGCACTAAAGGAAGCTAGAGGAGGAAATATATACCTTTCTTACAGCCAGTATAAATGAGAGACTGATTATTAGGATCTTGTGGCTACTGGGAGGCACCCACGGGTGGACACCGGAACTACACCCTTCAGTTCTGGCAGTCACAGTGTCACCAGCAGGTGATCCAGGTCTGACACATCAATGCAGGTGAGAGCTAAATCGTAATTAGATCTGACACAGACATAAACAGAACAATTTACATGAAGATCACATGTATTTTCATATCACAATAGCACTCCCACAGTGAAGATACAATACAGTCAATTGTGAGGCATAGAATGAATGCTATGCAAGTGGTGAGGCGCTAATAAAAATTGACAGGTGAAAAAAGACTTATGCCCCATACACACGATCATTTTTCATGCCATTAAAAATGCCATTAAAAAAAATGGCCATTAAAAATGATCGTGTGTATGCTCCAGAGCATTTTTAACGACGTGAAAAACGGGCATTAAAAATTTCGAACATGCTCTCTTTTTTCACGTCGTTTTTCATGTCGTTTTTTTTAACAACGTGAAAAACGATAGTGTGTATGCTTTAACGACGTGAAAAAAAATGCGCATGCTCAGAATCAAGTATGAGACGGGAGCGCTCGTTCTGGTAAAACTAGCGTTCGTAATGGAGATAGCACATTCGTCATGCTGTAACGGACTGAAAAGCACTAGACTGAAAAGAGCGAATCGTCTCTCAACAAACTTTACTAACATGAAGGGTGGCGCCATTCGAACGGAACTTCCCCTTTATAGTGCCGTCGTACGTGGTGTACGTCACTGCGCTTTTCTTGAACATTTTTTAAAATGATGGTGTGTACGCAAGACAGGCTTGAGAGGAAACAAGAAAAAAAATGACAAGAAAAACGTCAGTTTTAAAAATGACATTAAAAATGATCGTGTGTATGGGGCATTAGGAATACAATTAATGAAGAGTCCCAAATCAACAGTCCATATGTAGAAAAATAAAGATCAATATCCATGCTCCGTGTGGATAAAAGAAACTGTATGTTAGGAGAGAATGATAGTCCTTTACACTAGATAGAGTCCTGCTCTACACTCGGTGAGAGTAAGTAAATCCTGCTTACCAGCTGACCGTGACCACTAAAACAGTGATCTCACAAGCGCAGGTAATTGGGTCTCCCCGGGAACCTTAATGCTTGCTGGAACCACCGTTAATCATATGAAACTCGGAGATGGAAACAAAAGCAAAAAATGCTCCCATAGTGCAGTACCAGCCCTCTGAAGGAAGAGTGGGGGCGCTCTCAGCAACGGTTTACCGGTCACAGCGGTCCTCTCTCCCCTAAATGTCTCCATTCTGCTAACTGTATGTCCCAGATGTTCTGTAAGTCCTAGAACAAAATGTTGCCTGTCCCTTTAGTGAATAGGGACAAGCACGGTGAATAAATACATGGACATAGGGGAATCGATCAGCCAGGACATTACAAACTGCAGCCACATTATGTGAGCCCATCATTACATGGTAAAGCAAACAAACAACACAGGGAATATAATTACATGAATACTGTACCTAGTTAAAACAATGAAAACATTTGAAAGTGTGCAATGTTTTTAAAGACACGAGTAATGGAAATCAAACCCTGACTACTGGTGTGTGTAAAGAATATTATAATACCTTAGGTGACTATTATTAGGGATGAGCCGAACACCCTCCAGTTCGGTTCGCACCAGAACCTGTGAACGGACCTAAAGTTTGCGCAAACTTTAGAACCCTATTAAAATCAATAGACTCGAACGTTCGAAATCAAAAGTGCTAATTATAACAGCTAATATGCAAGTTATTGTCCTAAAAAGGGTTTGGGGACCCGGGTTCTGCCCCAGGGGACATGTATCAATGCAAAATGAAGTTTTAAAAACGGCCGTTTTTCAGGAGCAGTCATTTTAATGATGCATAAAGTGAAAAAAAAAGTAAAATATTTCTTTAAATATCGTACCTGGGGGGTGTCTAAAGTATTCCTATGAAGTGGCACGTGTTTTCCCGTGTTTAGGACTGTCCCTGCACAAAATGACATTTCTAAAGGAAAAAAAGTCATTTAAAACTGCTTGCGGCTTTAATATAATGTCTGGTCCGGGAAATATGGATGAAAATCATTGAGAAAAATGGCATGGGTACCCCCCCCCCCCCCAGCCCACTACCAGCCCCTTTGGGTCTTGTATGGATATTAAGGGGAACCCCACACCCAAATTTAAAAAAGATCCTATATAGTTTGAACAGCAGTATACAAGCAAACAAGACAGGGACTGTAGGTTTGTTCTTAAGTAGAATCTGTTTGTATTTTGGAACAGGTACATTTTTTAAGTGTAGCTCCAGCCAAAAAAAACAATTTTTAAGCTTTTTGGAAAACATAGGGAAGGGTTATCACCCCTGTAACCTTTGTTTTGCTGTCTGTGCACCTGTTCAGAACACTTCACCCACTTTCCGTCCCAATGACAAATGTTTTTTGAATTTTTTTTTTTTATTATTGAAACAAGGATTGGTGATAAAGCATCAGTGGAGAGGAGACACCCTTTTCCCATATTAATTCTTACAGGAGAGAATTTCCCTTCCTAGGGGTAGATTTCCTCTCACTTCCTGTTGTCTCCTTCCGATTTGCAAGTAGGAGTCCTTTGTAAGTTGGATGTTTGAAAGTAGGGGCCTGCCGTATATACTCTGCAGAAATTTGGCCCTTGGGTGTTGGTGTTACCACAACACTGTAAGCCCTCACAGTTACTCTTGGTGGGCGCTGGAACGCCCTGCTGTGAACTATTATATCAAGAATTGTAATTACATGCCATTGTTGAACAGTGGTAGAAAAATTGGGCCTTTGGTGGTGGTGGTGGTGCTGGTGCCACAACACTGTTAGTCCTCACAGTTACTCTTGGTGGGCGCAGGAATGGGCCCAGCTGTGAAATATTAGATAAAGAATTGTAATTACATGCCCCTGTTGAACAGGGGCAGAAAAATTGGGCCTTTGGTGGTAGTGGTGGTGGTGTTGCCACAACACTGTAAGCCCTCACAGTTATTCTTGGTGCGCGCAGGAATGGGCCCTGCTGTGAATTATTAGATCAAGAATTGTAATTACATGCCCCTGTTGAACAGGGGCATCAAAATTGGGCTTTAGGCACTGCTGCCACAACACTGCAACCTCTCACAGATACTGTACTTGGAGCGCAGCAATGAGCCCTGCTGCAAAGTATTGCATCAAAAATTGTAATTACACGCCCCTGTTAAACAGGGGCAGAAAAATTGGGCCTTGGGCACTGGTGCCACAACACTGCAACCCCTCACAGATACTGTATTTGGAGTGCAGCAATGAGCCCTGCTGCAAAGTATTGCATCAAGAATTGCAATTGCATGCCCCTGTTAAACAGGGGCAGAAAAATTGGGCCTTATGCCGCGTACACACGACCATTTTTCTCGTTTGGAAAAATTTCATTTTTTCTCTTTGACAAGAAAAACGACCGTGTGTGGGCTTTCCAGCATTTTTCCCGACAAGAAAAACGGCAAGAATCACGACGAGAAAAATTAGAACATGCTCTAATTTTTCTCGTCGTGATTAACGGCATTTTTTTCCGCGGCAGTTTTCCCATAGGGAAACACTGCCAGGGAGCCTACACACGGTCGGTTTTTTCGACCAAGAAAAAAAATGACATGAAAACCGGCCGTGTGTAGGGGACCAAGCCGTTCCTCGTTTTTCCCGTCGATTTTCTCGAAGGTGTTTTCACCGTACAGAAAATCGATCGTGTGTACACGGCATTAGGCACTGGTGCTGGTGCCACAACACTGCAACCCCTCACAGATACTCTATTAGGAGCACAGGAATGAGCCCTGCTGCAAAGTATTGCATCAAAAATTGTATTTACATGCCCCTGTTAAACTGGGGCTGAAAAATTGGGCCTTAGGCACTGGTGCTGGTGCCACAACACTGCAACCCCTCACAGATACTGTAGTTGGAGCGCAGCAATGAGCCCTGATGCAAAGTGTTGCATCAAAATTTTAAATACACGCCCCTGTTAAACAGGGGCTGAAAAATTGGGCCTTAGCCACTGGTGGCAGTGACCAGAACCAAAAATGTTCTTACAAGCTATCAGCATGATCATTGAGGAGGAAGAGAATAGTCACTCAGCTTAACAGGATAGTCACTCAGCATCTGCATAGGCAGTCTTGAAGGGATCTGACATTTAAAAAAAAATTATTTGGTTACATCAGCATCAAGTGCTTGGTAGCTGGTGGTGATCCAAGACTGATTCATTTTTATGAAGGTCAGTCGATCAACCGAGTCCGTGGACAGGCGCACCCTGTGATCGGTTACAAAGCCTCCAGCAGCACTGAATGTGCATTCTGAAAGAACGCTGGATGCAGGACAGGCCAGTAGCTCAATTGCATACTGTGCAAGCTCTGGCCAGTGATCCATCCTCAAGACCCAGTAACCCAGAGGATTTTCGGTGGGAAAGGTGTCCAAGTCTGATCTTGCCCCTAGGTATTCCAGCACCATGTAAACCAGACAATGGCGATGGTTGCTGGAACTGATCATACCTTGGGGCTGTGTACTAAAAAATTGTCTGAACGCATCGGTTAGACGACCACCTTCTCCACCGCTCCTTCTTTGACTGACCGCAGCCTCAGCAACACGTTGTCCAGGACCAGGAATTTGTAACCTCCCTGTCTCTGGGAACGCGTTGCACAGACCTTTCTGCAAGGCCTCCCGAAGATGCTTCATCCTCTGCTCCCTCTGCGACGGCAAGATAAGGTCCGCAACCTTACCCTTGTAACGTGGATCAAGGAGGGTTGCCAGCCAGTAATGATCCCTCTCCTTGATCGCACGAATACGAGGATCCTTCCGCAGGCTTTGCAGGATCAGGGAGGCCATGCAGCGTAGGTTTGCTGAGGCATTTGGTCCGGAGTCCTCTAGGTCACTCAGGATGACATGATCCGCAGCCACCTCCTCCCAGCCACGTACAAGTCTATGGGTGTCTTGGGACTGTTATTGATCCCTTGAAGACTGCTGCTGATGCTGAGTGCTAGGCTCCACCTCCCTGCTGACACAATCCTCCTCCTGTGTGATAGCCGAGCCAGCAGGAACACTGTCTGGATAAAGGGGGCCTTGAGAGGTAAAGAAGTCCTCCTCTTCCTGCCTCTGTTCTGCCTCTGTCCATTATTTCATGCAGCGTGTGCTCCAACAAGTGGACAAGAGGGACAGTGTCACTGATGCATGCACTGTCACTGCTTATAATCCTCGTGGCCTCCTAAAATTGTGCCAGGACAGTGCATGCATTCCTGATCATGGCCCACTAGCGTGGGGAAAAAAATCCAAGCTCCCCTGACCCTGTCCTGGTGCCATATTGCAACAGATACTCATTGATGGCCCTCTGCTGCATGTGCAGCCGCTGCAGCATGGCCAACGTAGAGTTCCACCTGGTGGGCATGTCACAGATTAGGCGGTTCTTGGCAGGTTGTATTCCTTTTGCAGCTCAGCCAGCCAAGCACTGGCATTATATGACCGGCAGATATGCCCACAGAGTTTCCTGGCCTGCTTTAGGACCTCCTGTAAGCCCGGTACCTGCCCAAGAACCGCTGCACCACCAAGTTAAGGACGTGAGCCAAACAGGGCACATGGGTCAGTTGTCCCTGTCGGAGGGTGGAGAGGAGGTTAGTGCCATTGTCGGAAACCACCATTCCTGGCTTATGCTGGCATGGCATCAACCATCTCTGAGCCTGCCCCTGCAGAGCTGACAGAATCTCTGCCCCAGTGTGACTCCTGTCCCCCAAGCACACCAGGTCAAGCGCCACATGACATATTTTTGCCTGCGTACTTGCGTAGCCCCTTGAACACCTACGGAGCACCGCTGGCTCCGAGGACAAAGCACAGGAAGAGGCCATGAAGGAAGAAGAAGAGGAGGGGGTGAAGGAGAGAGGTGTGTCAGAATCACCAGTAGTAGCATTTTGGAGGCGTGGTGGCGGAACAACCTCCAACACTACTGCACCTTATCCTGCATCCTTCCCAGCTGCCAGCAGAGTCACCCAATGCGCCGTGAAAGATAGGTAACGTCCCTGTCCATGCCTGCTGGATCATGAGTCAGCGGTAATATGCACCTTACCGCTGACCGCCCTGTCCAGCGAGGCCAAGACATTGCCTTCCACATGCTGGTAGAGAGCCGGAATCGCCTTCCATGAGAAAAAGTGGCGTTTGGGAACCTGCCACTGAGGAACTGCACATTCCACAAACTCACGGAAGGGGGCAGAGTCTACCAACTGAAAAGGCAGCAGTTGAAGTGCTAGCAATTTAGCCAAGCTAGCATTCAACCGCTGGGCATGTGGATGGCTGGGAGTGAACTTCTTTTAGCAGTGCAGCAGCTGGGGCAGGGAAATTTGCCTGGTACAATCTGACGTCTGTGTACCAATAGTAGACATGGGAGCCGTCAAAAAATGTGTTTTGTTTCGTTCCGTTCCGTTTCGTATAAAAAATTTTAATTCGGATTCGTACGAAATACGAATTTCGTACGAATCGTTAATATTGAACTCTACGGACTCATGCCACGTACAGACGATCGGAAATTCCGACAACAAAACCGTTTATTTTTTTTCCAAAGGATGTTGGCTCAAACTTGTCTTGCATACACACGGTCGCACAAATGTTGTCGGAAATTCCGAACGCCAAGAACACGGTGACGTATAAGACGTACAACGGCACTATTAAAGGGAAGCTCAATACCATAATTCGTACTTTCAGACGGGGTAGAGTACATTGTTTTCGTTGATTCTGGACACAACTCCTACTTTCGTAACTTTTTTTGTTGTTTGTTTCTTTCGTATTAGTTGAAAATCGTTATTTGGTAGTTTGGATTCGGATAATTTGGATCCGAAATTCGTAAATGAAATTTCGTATGTCGTACAGAATTTGTATTCATAAAAATTCGTAGTTCGGATTCGTACAAATGTACAAATTTTGAAAAATTCGTACGAATTTTCGATTCGTACGAAACTAATCGCACATGTCTAACCAATAGCAGATTACCCGCAAGTACTTGGCTGTGACACACCTAATTCTACACCTTCATTCCTCTCAGTGCAGGTTTCAGAGAGGACTGAAGGTATAGTGGGTTTGGAGATCCCAGCTGATGAGGAGCAAGGAGAGGTCTGCTTTGTACTTTGGTGTGGGTCTTTTATGTATGCTTGCCAACGAACTGCATGGCAGGTCGACATATGTCTGGTCAAGCACGTGGTGCCCAAGCGGCTGATGTTTTGGCCACGCGAGATACGCTTCAGAAATATGTTGCAGATGGCAACGGTGCGATCTGCTGCACACGTCTGAAAAAAGGCCCACACCAAAGAACTTTTGGAATAACGCACAGAGACAGCAGCGCCCTGCACATGCGGAGCTCTGCGGTGTGATGTAGTCGGTGTGCTGCCCTTAAGCTGGCCCCTGAAGGGCATCCTGCCTCGTTGGAGATGTGCCTCCTCCTCCTCCTCTCTCCTGTCAGGCACCCACGTGGAGTCAGTTACCTCATCATCCCCTCCCTCCTCATCACTGGAGCAAATTTGGCAGTATGCTGCAGCTGGGGGAACATGAATGCCAGATAGCTGTCCTTGTTGGTCACCCCCTCTCTCTGGGCTCACGTTACTACCCCCTCTCTCTGGGCTCACGTTACTGCCTTCCTCTAGCTGGGTTCCATCATCGGAGCCTTCAAAACACTGGGCATCCTCCTGGAGCATATACCCAACACTGTGGTCAAACAGTTTGTGGGACTCCTCAGGAGGACATGGTGGGGCTAGGAAAGGAGTGACTGATGCCATTGAGCCGAGGGAAGAGGCTGCTTTGGCAGCTGCTTTGCCAGACAAAGTACCCTGAGCTTGGGTGAGAGAGGATGAGGAGGATGAGGACGGCTTGGTCATCCACTCTACCAAGTCTTGGGCATGTTGTGGCTCAACATGGCCAGCTGCCGAAAAGAAGGACAAGCGTGTCCCACGGCCACGTGCTGATTAGGATGTACTGTGTCCATGACCAGCACTGTTGCCTCTAGACACAGAGCCTGCTTGCCCTCTTTTATTGCCTCGTGACTGTCTGCCTTCCAGACATACTAATGGCCTGCAGTGAGATGTAGCTGCACAAACGTGGGATGTATATATATATATATATATATATATATATATATATATATATATATACTGATTATAATGCAGCTATCAGAATCAACTGCCTGCTGTGGTATTAGTATGAGAAAAGCAGCAATTGTCTTCAGTTAGTTTTAGGTGCACACTGTGCAGAGGACACAGTACACTAACTGAAAATACTTGCAGCTCTCTGCCTGTGGTTTTATTATGAGAACACCACCAATTGTATTCAGGTAAGCTTTAGGTAAATGCTATGCAAAGGACACAGTAGACTAAGTGAAACACTGCAGCTAGCACAATCACCTGCCTGCCTGTCACAGTATAGAGAATAACAGGAACGGATCTAGCTAAACTGAATACAGTGTATAAATACTGTATATATACAACACCTAGGATGCGTATATATCCTCTACACACTATAACTGCAGCTAACGGACTCTCCTGCCTGCTCTATCTAACTCAAATCAAAATACACGGTCTCTCTCCGTCTGTATTTTAACCAACACCGCAACACACTACACAAGGCCGACTTCCAGGCCGCCTTATATAGTGTGGGGCGTGTACTAAATCCCCTGAGGCATAATTGGCCAAAGCCACCCTGGCTTTGGCCAATTATGGCTCTCTGTTTTTTGCGTGCTGTGATTGGCCAAAACATTCGGGTCATAGTGCATGCTTGGCCAATCATCAGCCAGAAATGCACTGCGATGCAGCAGTGAATTATGGGCCGTGACGCGCCACTCGAATTTGGCGCGAACGGCCCATAATGTTTGAAATTCAGCGAACAGCCGATGTTCGAGTCGAACATGGGTTCGACTCGAACTCGAAGCTCATCCCTAACTATTATATAACATGCCATTAGTCAAAAGCGAAAAGAGAGCACACAGGCTCCTAGTGCATATTGTGCATATCCTCTGCTCCATGTAAGTATCGCCGCGGTGGTGGGGGCAATACTTACATGGAGCGGATGATATGCCGGATACAAGTTTATTTTTGTGAGTGCAATTTTAATTGTTTGTAATCATTCAATAAAGTTTACTGCACTAGGAGCCTGTGTGCTCTCTTTTCCTTTTTGTCGAATTACAGCTTCCGGTGTCCTGCTGGTACAGAGAGCAGCAAGGCTTCCCAGGATACAGCAACATTGATACAAACATTGCTATTATCGATCTGCTACTATCGATTTGCTTTTTGTGAACTCACTGGGCAAGTTACCTCTGGCATTAGCGCATAATACTAGACAAATTTACAATTCTCAGAACAAATGAGTGCACCCCTTTTGAAAAGTAAGATTTTAATCAATATCTCAATGAACACAAGAACAATTTCCAAAATGTGGACAAAACTAAGTCTTATAGAACATTTGTTTAGCTCATTGCATGAACGTAAGGTGAATGATATAACTTAGATTACAAAATCTTCTGTTTTACTCAAATTAGTTGATGCAAAAATGAATACACCCCACAACAAAAACTACTACATCTAGTATTTTGTATGACCTCCATGATTTGTAAGGACAGCACCAAGTCTTCTAGGGGTGGAAGAACAAGTTGGCAACATTTTGCAACATCTATCTTTTTCCATTCTTCAAGAACAACCTCTTTTAGAGCCTGGATGCTGGATGGAGAGTGATGCTCAACTTGTCTCTCCAGAATTCCCCATAGGTGTTTGATTGGGTTCAGATGAGGAAACATACTTAGCCACTGAATCACTTTCACCCTGTTCTTCTTCAGAAATGCAACAGTGGCCTTAGATGTGTGTTTTTGATCATTGTCATGTTGGAAAAGTGCACAACGACCAAGGGCACGGAGTGATGGTAGCACTTTACAGAGTAGTACATCTGTAAATTCATGATACCATCAATGAAATGCAGCTCTCAGACACCAGCAGCACTCATGTAGCCCCACAGAAGGACACTGCCACCACCATGTTTCACTGTAGGCACCATGCATTTTTCTTTTTACTCCTCACCTTTGCAACACCATACAGTTTTGAAGCCATCAGTTCCAAAAACAGTTATCTTTGTCTTATCACTCCAGAGTACAGAACCCCAGTAGTCTTCTTCTTTTTTAGCATGGGCTCTGGCAAATTCTAGGCTGGCTTTTTTGTGCATAGGCTTTAGGAGAGGCTATCTTCATGGATGACACCCATGCATGCCATTCCCCTGCAGTGTACGCCGTATTGTGTCACAGGAAACAATCACCCCAGTTTGGCTTTCTACTTCTTTAGCTAACTGCAGTGAACTTGCATGGAGATTTTCTTTAACCATTCTTATCAGACGCTCCTGTCGAGGTGTTAACTTCCATGGACAGCTACAGTATTCTGACTGTTAGGTAAAGCTTTGCTGATCTTCTTGTAGCCTTCACCTTTTTTGCGTAAAGAAATTATTGTCTTTCTCGGGCCCTGTGACATTTCTCTTCCGTGTGGTGCCATTGCTGACAGCATGAAATGGGAAGAGGTTTTCTTTGTTAAGTAACGCCCTTTTATAATCAACTGTCTGCTGGACACCTGTTTAATGGATAATTAGATTCTCCTGTAGTTGAATTTTTGTTATTGGGATTTTGTTGTCCAAAATTTAGCTTTGCTCCTAAGAATTTCATAGGAGTGTATTCATTTTTGCAACATGGTCTTAAATGAATTTGTTAGGAAAAATACTGCTGGAATAATGCTGGAACATGACTGCCAGATTGCTGTCCTTCTTGAGCATCCCCTCTCTCTGCGCTCACGCTACTGCCTTCCTCTAGCTGGGTATCATCATCAGACCCTTCGAAACGCTGGGCATCCTCCTGGAGCATGTACCCAACACTGTGCTCAAACAGTTCGGGGGACTCCTCAGGAGGACATGGTGGGTCTAGGGAAGGAGTGACTGATGATGACATTGATACGAGGGAAGAGGACGCTTTGGCAGCTGCTTTGCCAGTACCCTGAGCCTGGGTGAGAGAGGATGAGGAGGATGAGGAGGGCTTGGTCATCCACTCTACCAAGTCTTCGGCATGATGCGGATCAACACGTCCAGCTGCTGAAAATAAGGACAAGCATGTCCCATGGCCACGTGCTGATGACAATGCACCGCGTCCATGACCAGCACTGTTGCCCCCAGACACAGTGCCTGCTTGCCCTCTTTTATTGGCTCGTGACTGTCTGCCTCTCTTTGTTGGCCTTCTAGACATAGTAATGGCCTGCAGGGAGATGGGAAAAACCAGCAATTGGGTAGTGTATATTGTGCTGGAGGCACACAACACCCACTAACTCCTGCAGATGCCTGTATTAGAGATCAGTAATGACGGGTATATACAGGTGTACACTGTGCCACTAACTCCTGCAGATGCCTGTATTAGAGAACAGTAATGACGGGTATATACAGGTGTACACTGTGCCACTAACTCCTGCAGATGCCTGTATTAGAGAACAGTAATGATGGGTATATACAGGTGTACACTGTGCCAGTAACTCCTGCAGATGCCTGTATTAGAGAACAGTAATGACGGGTATATACAGGTGTACACTGTGCCACTAACTCCTGCAGATGCCTGTATTAGAGAACAGTAATGATGGGTATATACAGGTGTACACTGTGCCACTAACTCCTGCAGATGCCTGTATTAGAGAACAGTAATGACGGGTATATACAGGTGTACACTGTGCCACTAACTCCTGCAGATGCCTGTATTAGAGAACAGTAATGATGGGTATATACAGGTGTACACTGTGCCACTAACTCCTGCAGATGCCTGTATTAGAGAACAGTAATGATGGGTATATACAGATGTACACTGTGCCACTAACTCCTGCAGATGCCTGTATTAGAGAACACTAATGACGGGTATATACAGGTGTACACTGTGCCAGTAACTCCTGCAGATGCCTGTATTAGAGAACAGTAATGACGGGTATATACAGGTGTACACTGTGCCACTAACTCCTGCAGATGCCTGTATTAGAGAACAGTAATGACGGGTATATACAGGTGTACACTGTGCTAGTAACTCCTGCAGATGCCTGTATTAGAGAACAGTAATGACGGGTATATACAGGTGTACACTGTGCCACTAACTCCTGCAGATGCCTGTATTAGAGAACAGTAATGACGGGTATATACAAGTGTACACTGTGCCAGTAACTCCTGCAGATGCCTGTATTAGAGAACAGTAATGAAGGGTATATACAGGTGTACACTGTGCCACTAACTCCTGCAGATGCCTGTATTAGAGAGCAGTAATGACGGGTATATACAGGTGTACACTGTGCCACTAACTCCTGCAGATGCCTGTATTAGAGAACAGTAATGATGGGTATATACAGGTGTACACTGTGCCAGTAACTCCTGCAGATGCCTGTATTAGAGAACAGTAATGACGGGTATATACAGGTGTACACTGTGCCACTAAATCCTGCAGATGCCTGTATTAGAGAGCAGTAATGACGGGTATATACAGGTGTACACTGTGCCACTAACTCCTGCAGATGCCTGTATTAGAGAACAGTAATGATGGGTATATACAGGTGTACACTGTGCCACTAACTCCTGCAGATGCCTGTATTAGAGAACAGTAATGACGGGTATATACAGGTGTACACTGTGCCACTAACTCCTGCAGATGCCTGTATTAGAGAACAGTAATGATGGGTATATACAGGTGTACACTGTGCCACTAACTCCTGCAGATGCCTGTATTAGAGAACAGTAATGACGGGTATATACAGATGTACACTGTGCCACTAACTCCTGCAGATGCCTGTATTAGAGAACAGTAATGATGGGTATATACAGGTGTACACTGTGCCAGTAACTCCTGCAGATGCCTGTATTAGAGAACAGTAATGACGGGTATATACAGGTGTACACTGTGCCACTAACTCCTGCAGATGCCTGTATTAGAGAACAGTAATGACGGGTATATACAGGTGTACACTGTGCCAGTAACTCCTGCAGATGCCTGTATTAGAGAACAGTAATGAAGGGTATATACAGGTGTACACTGTGCCACTAACTCCTTTTGAAAAGTAAGATTTTAATCAATATCTCAATGAACACAAGAACAATTTCCAAAATGTGGACAAAACTAAGTCTTATAGAACATTTGTTTAGCTCATTGCATGAACGTAAGGTTAATAATGTAACTTAGATTACAAAATCTTCAGTTTTACTCAAATTAGTTGATGCAAAAATGAATACACCCCACAACAAAAACTACTACATCAGCAGCTGAAACCCAAAGGACCTTCAACTCTATCTGGGCAGAAGTCTCTAAGAATCTTCATCTGGCTGCTTCCAGGCATAAAACGGCAGCAGATCGTCATCGCCGTCCGGCTCTTAAGTTCCTACCTGGCGATAGAGTCTGGCTCTCTACCAAGCACATCCGACTCGATGAAATTTGCCCCTCGCTTCATTGGTCCCTTTCCCATTCTCCGTCAGATCAATCCAGTTGCATTCAAGCTCTGTCTGCCATCTCATCTCAGGATCCCCAATGCCTTTCATGTTTCTCTGCTCAGGCCACTGGTCCTCAATCGCTTCTCTCGCCCTTCTTCTCGCCCCGCTCCTGTGGCCGATACCATGGATCAGTATGAGATTAAAGATATATTGGACTCCAAATACTCCAGAGGGAAGCTACACTATCTGATTGATTGGAAAGGCTACGGCCCAGAGGAGAGGTCTTGGGTTCCTGCTGCAGATGTCTCAGCCCCACGCTTGGTGACCAGATTCCATCGGAAATTTCCCTCCAAGCCAGCCCCCAGACGTGTAGGGGGACCTGGTAAGAGGGGGGGTACTGTCACAGATCAGCTGCGGAGCTGATCTGTGTCTTACCTATACTGCTGTAGGTTGGCTGGCACCTGTTGTTCCACTAGCTTGTGTTCAGCTCTGGCTGCACTCTGCAGCTATGGTGGTCACCGGCTTCACCTGTGGCTTAATATATTCTTCCTTCCGGCTACTTCCTGTCCAGCCTCCCATGTGCCTCACTATTTAAATTGCACTCAGACCAGTTTCTGGTTGCTTGAGCAACACTTGTTTCAGAGCTCCCTGCCTGTAACCTACTTAACCAGACTTCTTGTGTACCGAATCGGCTAGTTCTCCTGCTTAAGCTGTCTGCTGCCCGCCCTGACCTTGGCTCGATATCCAGCTCTCCTTTTGCTTTATCCATCCATCCATCCCTCTGTGTCTTCTGGTACGCTCCTCGCGAGCTGGGTGAACCTGGGGGTCGTGACCTGGGGTCAGCTCGCAGCTAAGCCCAAACCCTCGTGAGGGAGTCCCTTGCGGAATACCGGCTGGCCCTTAGATTCCACGCCCTGGGGGATCCCGTCTCACCTGCTCGCCTGTGGGCTCACTTCAGTACCACTGTGACATTATGGCTATTGAATGTATATCACACAATGTCAAGGGCTTTAATTCCCCTATAAAACGGAATAAAGCCTTCACTCACTATAAACAACTTGGTGCAAAAATTTTGCTACTCCAGGAGACCCACTTCTCACAGGTTTCCCACCTAAAAAATTTCCATAGAGCTTACCCTCAAGCTTTTTATACTCTCCATTCCTCTAAAAGCAGAGGCGCTGCCATATTTTTGCACTCTTCTCTCCCTATGGAGATTCACCAAACTTATAGAGATAAGGAAAGTCGCTTTGTCATTATCAAAGGAATGCTCCATAATAGGGAATGTACTATCGCAAGTGTCTATGCCCCTAATGACTCCACGGCCTCTTTTTTTCATGTCTTTTCTAACTATATTAGAAAAATTTCAATCCCCCCATATGATTTTTTTTTTATAATTGTAGTTTTTATTAGATCAAAGAGAAAATAATATTACAGTACATATTCAACATATACATCTCAAGGGATACATCAGATAAACAGTGGCATATTTGTAAAAGCAGTTGATATATATTAAAAAAACATATATATGGTAATAACAAAACCTTTCCAATATAATTTGCATATATATCATTAGCAGATTCTCAAAGGCAATAGGAACGAATACAGGTTAGGTTATATAACTGTGTATATCAGCTCACAACGAAGGGATCTTCATAAGGATAGTAAAGAAAAGAAAAGTCAGACCAATCTCAGTTCACTTGTTCCCAATAGCTCGAGCAATCCCAAAGTTCCCACACCTTGTCAAACTGAGATACTGTGTCATGAACCTTAGCCGTAAGATATTCCATTTTCCTTATGTAGCGGGTGTCAAATTTAGAGGGGCGTATCTGGGCAATAGATGGCCCAGATACATTGATTTTGGGGATTTATGGACACTTTGGAGTGTGGGAGGTATGAGTGGTGTCATGTTCCCTGCGGTCCCTAGGTGGCGCTGTCACTCGGGACCGGGGTTGAACTGCCACTCTAGCGCCGTGCCCTTTGTGTCCTCTCGCGGCAGTAGTACGGCAGGATGGGGTCCCGCTGTGCCTGCTGGGAGAGGATATAAAGGGGCGGACATTTTGCGCACGAGGTCCATTCCCCAGGCACCTTCAGCCTGGGGGCTTCTGCGGTTCGTCTGTGCCCAGGCGCCCTTGGCCTGGGTGCGTGGAGTCGAGTTCCATCCCAGGCACCTTCAGCCTGGGGTGAGGTACTTTGCAAGGAGGCCTGGGGCCCAGTACCATCGACTGGGTCCCGCGAGGAAGAAGCATTCCTAAGGTGCCCCTGGTATTGAGTGCCTGAATCCAGAGCGTAAGGGACCGGAGACGTGACCCTCCCGTAGAGCCGGTGCAGCATTTGGCCGGTGCCGGTGTGGGCCTCTGGTGACCATCCGGATGCATGTCTTCCCCTGACAGGGGTCGTTTGTCCTAACGTAGGTATTTCATGTTCTTATGGTCTGTGGCAGAGACCCATCTTCATCAGGTCAGTGGCAGGCCTCCTCTAAGGCCTGTGGCAGAGGCCTCAACGTTCACCCAGGTCAGTGTCAGGGACCAAATTCACAGTCGGTGGCAGTGACTGTGCGCCAAGCCTGTTTGCACTAAATGGAACAGGAGAGACTTTATTCATTGAGTGTGCCTTGACCTACTCTTTCCCACACCCTGGCTGTTCTTTTAAAGTTCAACCAGCCTACCTATTGATCAAAGCAAATAAAACAGTGTTGGACTTTTTATGGTGTGGAACTCGTGTTACTGGAAGCTAAGTGTCCCTGTCTGTGACAGTGACAATCATCCTCCACAGGAGAAGCTGAGGCTCCGGCCTAAAACGCAGACCCGAAGGTAAACGGTTTAGCTCATATCTCTGCATACTACATCAGAGAGCCGAGCTGGTGGTGTACATCTTCCCCCTTCTCCCAGATACACCTAGACGAGTCATACAGCCATAAAGAGAGGGGAGAAGGCGGGTGAGGGTGCTACACTTACCTCTGCAATTAATTGTAGAAATTGCAGGTGGGAGGGAGGGGTGGTGGACAGCCAACATAATGGTATAGCCCTCTTAGCGGCCAGAAGTATATATGAGGTCAATCGTTTAACAGACTTTGGGATACCTGGAAATGGGAGTCCAAGTAAATAATTGATAGGATCTAGGGGGAGAGGTAGGCCTGTTATAGTCTGAAGAACTTGCATAACCTCCGTCCAGAATGTCTGTATAAGTGAACAGGACCAAAAGATATGCAAGTGAGAACCTATCTCTGTATTGCATCTCCAACATTTAGGAGAGAGGGCGGGATTTACTCTGTGAAGTCTATCAGGAGTCTTATACCAAAACATTAAAATCTTCACTGCCGTTTCCCTCTGAGCTACACATTTAGAAGATTTGAACGTTGATGACCATATAATAGCCCATAAACGCAAAGGAATAGAGCGTTCCAATAGCAAACTCCATTTGCGCATGTATAGGTGCGTTTCAGCCGATAAGTCTGCAGATTCATGCAAAATGTGGTATATAGATGATATGAGATGCAATTGATGGGGACCTTCAGCACACACGTTCAAAGGGAGTAGGCCTTTCTAGGGTGAGAGTCGGAGACAGGGAATGAAAAAAGTGTCTAACCTGGAGATAAAAGTAAAATAAACTATGAGGAATCAAATTTTTTTTTTTAGAGGGGTGCGAATGCATGAAATTTGCGAGTGACTGGATTAACCAAATTACGCAATTGGAAGCGTGGAGTCTGCATCCATGGTAACAGTATGTTAGTCAGAGGAGGACATGATGATGCGAACGGATATTTCAACCTGCATTTATGCCATATGGACTTAGTGAATAGCATAGGTGCAAGGCACATGTTTTTCAATATGGGATCACTGTGTAGGGATCTAGACCTCACTAGAGAACACGGATGTACCGGATATATGGCACCTTTCTCTATCTCCGACCACCGATTTGGGGCAATCTGACATGACCAGGATACCACCGCCCTTAAATGAGAGGCAAAGTAGTACCTAACAACATCGGGTGCCCCCAAGCCCCCCTGTGTCCTTAAGGAAAAAAACACTGAGCTATCTATCCGATGTGTCTTATTATTCCAGATAAGTTTCAAAAACCTTCTGTGAAGAGCCTTGAGCTGACTAGCAGGAATGGCTACAGGGAGTGTATCAAAGAGATAAAGAAGCCTAGGTAACACAGACATTTTTAACACATTAATTCTACCCAGCATAGTAATAGGATAAGCAGCCCACTGGTGGAGACATCTATAAATGTCCTGAAATGGGGGGGGGGGGAATTTGCAGAGTACAGAGTAGAATATGAGGAGGTAATCTTGACGCCCAGATATGTCAGAGCATGTGAACACCACTTATAAGGGTATGTGCTTTGCAATTGTGTCAACAAGTCTGGTGGGATATGTAAGGGAAGTACTTCAGTTTTAGTTATATTAATTTTATATAGGATCTCCATCTAGGTGGACATGGCGAGGTCTCTCTTTAGCAAAGAGTAGGTGCTGCTGATTTGCCGGTTGTTATGGACAGGAGAGTAGGTATTTTTCACTTGCCTAACTGCAAGGAGAAGCGTCTGGTGTTCCGGGGTGACAGAGAGGTGGAGGACGATCAGATGATCCATTGATTTACAGTGTCTGCTTTATTCAGCCATCTGGTGAGTAGGAACCCCTAAGGGGCAACTGTTATAAAGAAGGGGGATTGTGGGGCTGTTAACACAGTTGAAGCTGTAGCCAGAAAAGAAGCTCAGGCTCTACAGACTACCCTTTTATCAGTTGGGACATTATTATCCTTGCTACCTGCACGGAATTGAGTGGTCTTTATATACATATTTTTTATTTTATTTCATTTATTTATTCACTCTTATGGACTTCCATATGATAGAGTTGTCATATATTCATTATGACCACTAAGCGCCGCTTCAGTAATTGACAAGTTTACTTGTTATAGTTTACTTTTTTGTTTGTTTATGTGTGTGCATTGTGTACTTTATAAAGCGGCAGCTGACTTTTTGAATATAAATGTCATATGGTAACTGTAGCGGGTATTTAAATTTGGGGGGGGGACATCTGGGTTATTTAACCCAGATGTACTAATTGTTAGGGAAACTGCAGGTGGCGTTGTCGCCCTGGGTCGGAGTTGAACCTGCACAGCAAGACTGTACCTTTTTGTCCTTTCCTGGCGCCGGTACAGCGGGGCGGGGAACCCGCTGTGACGCAAAGGGAGAGGAGATAAAAGGGGCGGACGCCCTGACCTCGGGGTTCAGAGTTGGAGGACGCGGCCGCGCCCAGGCACCTTCAGCCTGGGTGCTGGCTTTCCGGAGTTCCGGACCCAGGTGCCCTTGACCTGGCCGGAGCGAGGGATGGAGTCCATCCCAGGCACCTTAAGCCTGGGGTGAGGTACTACGGCTGAGGCCTGGAGCCCAGTAACTTCAACTGGGTTCCGCAAGGGTGGAGGAGTCCGAGGGGCTCTAAGGTGTTGGGACCCGTATCTGAGGCGAGGAGGCCGGGGAGTGTAACCCTTCCGGATAGTCCGGTACAGCATTAATCCGGTGACGGCGGGGCCTCTGGTAACTCTCCCCCTGACAGGGGCTGCAACGTAGCGAAGGTAACTCCAGTTCCTGTTCACTAGAGTCGCTGGAAGAGACTTTGTACCAGAAGTCCATTTAACAGCCACTGTGCTTAGCAACCGTTGGTGAAACCTCAACGGTTTAGTTTCTTTGAGGATTGTGCCTTGACCTACTCCCCACCTATACTGAACTGTTCTATGGGTCTCAAACTGTCTGCTCGCAAAGGACTATTTGTTTGCCGTTATGGAATAAATACATGTTGGACCTTTTTCAGTGTGTGGTACTCCAATTACTGGGAGCAAAGGGGGGTTATCAGCAGAACAGACCTGGCTCTGAGCGTATACACAGCCCGAGTGTAATCTGAATCTGGCCTTCACCTCTACACGCAGTAATCTAGAGGACATGGGCCATGGCGCACCTCGCTCTCCCCTTCAAGGTACCCCTAGACCGAAGCCAAAGAAACCGTTAAAGAAGAGAGAGAGGGTGGGGCCGCTACATAACATTTGAACATTTGGTGATATCTGCTGAAGATAATCCATTGAAACCATAGCGCCGAGATATTGAAAGAAGGCCTTGAACTTCACTGTTTTTTGTATTAATTTTATAGCCTGATATAGATCCAAATGTCTGAAGAAGTGCGTGCAGGGAAGGGAGTGACGTGATGGGATTCGTTACTGTAAGGAGGATGTCATCCGCAAAGAGTGATAGCTTGTATTCTCGTTGTCTCATCAATACCCCCTTAATGTCAGGATGACACCTGATAGCCTCCGCCAGCGGCTCCAAACAGAGAATAAAGAGAAGGGGGGACAGCGGGCAACCCTGTTTGGTTCCATTGGACATGGGAGGAGAGGGGGATAAAAAAGAGGCCATCTGTACCTGAGCAGATGTGCCTGTGTATAAGGCTTGTATAGCTTTGAAAAAAGGGCCGTCAAACCCGAACCTCCGCAGTGTGGAAAACATGTAAGGCCAGCTTAGGCGGTCAACCGCCTTTTGGGCATCTAAGCTTAAAATAAGTGTTGGACGAGGGAATTTGTTCATTAGGTCAATCAAGTCTATGGTACGCCTTGTGTTGTCTCCAGCATGTCGGGAGGGAACAAAACCCACCTGATCTCTGTTTATTAATTTGGGTATGAACTGGGACAATCTAGATGAGAGGATTTTTGTGAAAATCTTATAGTCCGAGTTTAATAGAGCTATAGGCCTATAATTATCAGGTAAAGAGCGATCCTTTCCTGGCTTTGGAATTACTGAAATATATGAATGCGTAAACTGGGTATGTGGGGTCTCCCCCTGTAACAGTGATGAAAATAAATTTATCATGTGTGGCATTAGAGTGGGCAGGAATGTTTTAACAATTTAACAATTTTTGTAAGCTCCTCAGGGGAGATGGGAGCATTAAGCTTTTCTAGATCAGAGGAAGACAGTTTTGGTAAGGAAAGAGTCTGGATAAATTGGTCAAACTTATCCTGTGTGAAATGAAAGTTATTTTCGGGGGTGAGACAGTTGTATAACTCCCTATAGAAGTTACCAAAAACTTTAGTCATGGTTTGAGGACAATGAGTGGGGGTGCCATCTTTTTGGATCAATAGTTCAGGGAAAGAATGAAATGGACGTGGGCTTAATTTGTTCACTAACATTCCATGTGGCTTGTTGGAGAATTCATAAAATTTTTGTTTTACCCACATGAGAGATTTTGTTGCCTTACATATAGCTAGCGATTTCAGTTGATTGTGCAGAGCTATGACCCCACGGAGGGCTTCAACCGTTGGGGAACCCACAAGGCCCCGCTCCGCTCGCTTTAAGTCAGCTAATAAAGAAATCCGACGACTCCCGCTATCTCTCTTCAGGCGAGAGCCCTTGGCAATACATGTACCACGGAAGCAGGCCTTGTGAGCCTCCCAAAGGGTAGAAACTTTTTGCACTGAACCTACATTTAACTCGAAAAAATCACTCAGGTTTCTGGTCAGTCTATCCCTGATAGGGGGTGAACTAAGAAGCTGATCATTAAGTCTCCCTTGGCAAGTCCTAGGGGATAAAGGGATTTTTATAACAGCTTACCTGTAAAATCCTTTTCTTGGAGTACATCACGGGACACAGAGCGACTTAGTCATTACTAATGGGTTATATAGATTACCTTCAGGTGTTGGCACTGGCCAATTCCAAACCGGAAGTACCCTCCCCTATATAAGCCCCTCCCACCCGGGAGCACCTCAGTTTTGTAGCCAAGCAATAAGTGTCCCAAAAAGAGGGGTGGGAGCTCTGTGTCCCGTGATGTACTCCAAGAAAAGGATTTTACAGGTAAGCTGTTATAAAAATCCCTTTTTCTTTTTCGTACATCACGGGACACAGAGCGACTTAGTCATTACTAATGGGACGTCCCAAAGCAATGCCAAATGAGGGGAGGGATACATAAACTGGGCGCCATCAGGCATGAGGATCTTTTGCGGCCTGCAACACACTGCGCCCAAAGGCGACATCCTCCTGACTTCTAACGTCTACCTGGTAGAACCTAGTAAACGTGTGTACCGAAGACCATGTTGCGGCCTTACATACTTGAGCCAGGGAGGCCTGGTGATGCACTGCCCATGAAGTTCCAACTGCTCTTGTGGAGTGCGCCCTAACTTTGAACGGAGGCGGTCTCTTTCTCAAGCCATAGGCTTGTATTATGACCTGTCGAATCCACTTGGCTAAAGTAGATTTTGATGCTGCCTGACCCTTTCTGGGGCCTTCCGGCAGAACAAATAAAGAATCCGTTCTGCGAATCTGAGCAGTGGCTTTTAGATAAGCTTTAACTGCTCTTACTACATCCAAAGAATGTAATAACTTTTCCTCTACCGAGCTAGGTTTGGGGAAAAAAGAAGGAAGAACCACATCTTGGTTCAAATGAAACCTCGACACCACCTTAGGAAGAAAGGCTGGATGAGGACGTAATACTACTCTGTCCTTATGGACAACCAGATATGGCTCCTTACAGGACAAGGCGGCTAATTCCGATACTCTTTTAGCCGAACAAACGGCTACTAAGAAAATCAATTTCCTGGTGAGAAGAACCAAGGAAATGTGTTGTAATGGTTCAAACGGTTGTTTCTGTAGAACCGACAGAACCAGGTTTAAGTCCCAAGGACATATGGGAATACTAACCGGAGGGCTAATACGCATCACTGCTTGTATAAAGGCTTTGACTAGTGAATGCGAAGCCAAGGGCCTTTGAAAAAATATTGACAAGGCCGAAATCTGACCCTTGATAGTACTCAAGGCAAGCTTCCTATCTACAGCCCACTGTAGGAAGTCCAAAATCCTCCCTATCACGTACTTACGTGGATGCCATTTCCTGGCCTCACACCACGTAATGTATGCTTTCCAGATCCTATAATAGATCTGCCTGGATACCGGTTTCCTGGCATTGATCATGGTAGATACCACAGAATTAGAGAGCCCTCTCTTTTTCAGAATGTGGGCTTCAATAGCCAGGCCGTCAAACCTAGGGCTGGTAAGGAAGGGTGGTATATCGGTCCCTGCGACAGCAGGTCCGGACGATGTGGGAGGGTCCAAGGACTCCTCACTGACATTTTTACAATCTCCGCGTACCATGCCCTTCGGGGCCACGCTGGAGCCACCAGAATCACTGGTTTCTTTTCTACCCTGATTCTGCGGAGTAATCGCGGTAACAATTGTGGCGGTGGGAATGCATATATCAGCTCGAACTGATCCCAAGGGAACACTAGGGCATCCGAGCCGCAAGCTAGGGGATCCCTTGTGCGAGACACAAATCTGTCCACTTTTGCGTTGAATCTGGATGCTAGCAGATCTACATCCGGTGTTCCCCACCGCTGGCATATTGCCTGGAAAACCTCAGGGTGAAGAGACCATTCCCCCGGGCATAATTGTTGGCGACTTAGAAAGTCCGCTCTCCAATTTTCCACTCCTGGGATGAAAACCGCGGATATGGCTGGGACATATTTTTCTGCCCACTCCAGGATGCAATTTGCTTCCCTCTGGGCTGCACGACTCTTGGTGCCACCCTGGTGATTGATATATGCCACTGCCGTGGCATTGTCTGATTGAATTCTGACAGGGGACCCTTGGAGTTTGGATGTCCATGCTACTAGGGCATACCGGGCTGCTCGTATCTCTAAGAGATTGATGGGCAGGGCCTTTTCTGCTTCTGACCACTTGCCCTGGAGAGACCATTGCTCCAGTACTGCCCCCCAGCCTATGAGGCTGGCATCTGTAGTGACCACCTTCCAAGAAACCGGACTGAAGGGTTTCCCTCTTTCCAGATTCTGGGGCACCAACCACCAATGGAGGCTCTTGCGAACGGAAGGGGACAGGGACATTGGTAAGTCTAAAGCCTGAACTTTTTTGTTCCAGGCTGACAGTATGGCCCTTTGCAAATTCCTTGAATGGAATTGACCGTAGGGTACCGCTTCGAATGAAGCCACCATCTTTCCCAGCAGCCTCATGCAGAGGCGTATGGATGGTTTTCTTTTTGTACCCACTAAGTGGGTCAAATCTTTTAAAGACGACACCTTCTCTGGAGGTAAGAAAATCTTTCTCTGATTTGAATCCAGCCTTAGCCCTAAGTATTCCAGACTTTTGACTGGTCTTAGAGCTGACTTGTCCCGGTTGATAATCCAACCGTGATATTCCAGATACTCGATTGTCTTGTGAATAGCTACTTCCAGCTTTTCCACTGAGTGGTCTATTAGTAGCAGGTCGTCTAGATATGCCATTATCGTTACACCCTGTGTTCTTAGATTGGCCAATAATGGGGCCAGAATTTTTGTGAACACACGTGGTGCTGTGGCCAGACCGAAAGGTAAGGCTCTGAACTGAAAATGGCGCCCTTCTACTGCAAAGCGTAGAAATTTCTGGTGGGCCGGAAAGATGGGAATATGCAGATAAGCATCCTTTATGTCGATCGAGGCTAGCCATTCCTGCCCTTGTAGGGCGGTGGCCACCGATCGGATCGACTCCATCCGAAAAGTCCTGATATTTAGGAACTTGTTTAGCCCTTTTAGATTTAATATGGGCCTCACGTCCCCATTTGGTTTGGGGACTGTGAAAAGGTTCAAGTAAAACCCGAATCCGCTTTCTTCCAGGGGAACCTTCATGATTACACCTTGGAGCAATAGTTGTTCTAGTGCCAGAAGGAGGGATCCTCTCTTTTGGGGATCTCTTGGCACGTTTGACCTCATAAATTGGGCAGGAGGAGTGCCTTTTAACTCCAGCTTGTATCCCAGACTTACTGCGGAGAGCACCCATCTGTCTCTGATGGTGTCCCGCCAGGTCTCTGTGAACAACTGAAGTCTTCCCCCCACCCGATTGAGTGGGGGCAACGCTTCATGCCTTGGGGGGAGGTTTTGTACCTCTCTTGATCCAGGGCTTCTTGTTACCCTGTGATTGTCCCTGATTTCTGCCCCCTGAATTTGACCGCGAAGGCCGTCGGAACTGCTTCACAGCCGATGTGCCCGGGACTGGAGAAGTAGGCCTCTTAAAAGAAGGACTTCTACCCTTGATCTTAACCGGTAAGAGTGAACTTTTACCGGCAGAAATTTTCTGGATATATTTGTCCAGATCTTCTCCAAATAAGCGTTCTCCATGAAATGGGAAGCTAACCAGCAGTTTTTTACAGGGAGCTTCAGCAGACCAGTTTTTGAGCCACAGAAGCCTACGCATATGTACTATAGACAGCGTAAAGCGGGAGGCCTGTTGGATTGTATCCTTTATGGCGTCCACCGCAAAACACAAGGCTCTAGGCAGGTCAGCTAGGGCAAGAGCCTGCTGATCTGGTAAGTCCCTTAAGACTTGTTTCAACTGATCTTTCACTGCTTGGCAGACTCCAATCGCTGCTACCGCAGGTTGTGTCACCATACTTGCTGTAGAGAAAGCAGATTTTAGTAAAGACTCCAATTTTTTATCTATTGGGTCTTTGAACATTGGAACATTATCTACTGGACATGTCAGTGATTTGTTAACAGAAGAGATGGCTGCGTCCACTGTAGGGACCCTCCATTTTCTTATGAACTTATCCTCCATGGGATAGATCACCGGAAATCTCTTGGGGGGAGCAAATATTTTATCAGGATGCTCCCAATCCTGGTAAATAAGCCCTTCTAATAAAGGGTGGATTGGGAAGGAACAGACAGCCTGGGGAGCTTTTAGCGACCCCAGCGAGGAAACCGTAGTGGATGGTGGTTCCGCCAGAGGCATTTTAAATGCTGATCGGACCATATTAGTCAGAGACTGAACCCATAATCTTTCAGCCTGAGAAGCTGAGAAAGGTTCTTCCACTGTTGATTCCTCCATAACTGAATCAACCTCATCCTGATCCCCTTCAGGTAGGTCGATCTCTGTGTGGGGCTGTTCCTCCACTAACAGGCACTCTGAAGGAGGAGACGGAGATCGGACGCGCTTTTCCTGAGACAGGGAAGCAGCGATCAATGCTGTTAATCTCTCTTCCAATCCTCCCAGAGTTGAGGATAAAACCTCCTCTGTTATATATACAGGAGCAGGTGGACTGGGGACAGCCGCAGCACCAGGCATTCCTGCGGGGTTTCTACGGCTACTGACCTCTGAATTCTCAGGGGAGATTGGTGCAGTACAAGCATGCCCAATATCCTCAGAGCCCGATGGAGACCCCTTTGGCTTCCTGGAAGATCTATTTCCGGAGCGTCTGGACGACATATCCTTTAAGCAAAAAGCTGAGGTATTCCCGTCGTCATACACCAATTTTGTTGGTAATAGTCTAACACAGGTGCTGCTATATACCAGCTGGTGTCCACTAAAGTGCCTTTCTATGGGGATGCCTGCATCAACCGCCTCTGTGTGCCACTGTTTGTTGCTAGCTCTGTTTGCATGCAGCTGACACTTGTACTGTGTCTTTTAACCATGCTGGGACGCCCGCACATGCGCAGAAGCGCCGCGGCGCGCATCGATCGTCATCCACCCGCCCCGCCCCTTTTTTTCATAGGAGGCGCGTGCACGCGCCCGCGCGCGCGCCCGTGCGCCATTGGCGCCCTTTTCGAAATCAAACAGGGGACTAGGAGCCAGGGCCCTTTTTGCCGGAGGGCCTGTGCGGTGGATGAGCGCAGCAACAGGGCAGAGGAAGTGGATTCCCACAGAGAAACTTACCAGCTGCCTGGATCTTTTGACTTGAGAAAACCAAAGATCCACATGACAAGAAAAATGGACTACAGCGGCCTCTAGTGGTTTAACACAGGTACCGCGGTCCCTGTTTTTTTTTTTCTTGACTACTATTAAAATTTTACATTTTCAGTAGTTATAGGCAAACACAGATATTTAGCGGGAATACCGTTAGGTAACAGACAGAAAGACAAATTAGGCTTGGGGGTCCCCCAATAGAACCAAGTTCCTGGGGGCCCCCACTTACCTGATCCCCGCCGCAGGACTTTGTTTGGTCCACAGAAGTCCAAACTTCACCTATCACGGCAGGCATTGTAATTAAACCTTCAGGGACCGGGTTCCCAAGGATTCCACTCCCCTGGACCTGTATAGCACCCTGCACAGACAACATCTTGGTCGTGGGTATGACCAGAGCTCTGGATCCCAGGGTCCAGCCCTCCTAAGAGAAGCATTACAGGCAAAACCTTGCTCTTCTGCTGCAAGGCCCGGGTACCGACCGTTTAGATATGAAGCTTTTTTGGTGGGATCCGGAACAGCTTACTAAGGCCCAAAAGAACCTGTACGCAAGCCCAGTGAAAACACATGTTACTCTTTGGCCAACACCTTAGACACTGGCAAAAAACTGAGGTGCTCCCGGGTGGGAGGGGCTTATATAGGGGAGGGTACTTCCGGTTTGGAATTGGCCAGTGCCAACACCTGAAGGTAATCTATATAACCCATTAGTAATGACTAAGTCGCTCTGTGTCCCGTGATGTACGAAAAAGAAAAACTATGTAACAAAAGCTCCAATGAAATGGGGGCATGGTCTGACCACGTTATAGGAGATATGTTAGAATCTACTATTAGGGGGAGTAATGGTGATGTAATAAAAAAATTATCTAATCTTGAGTACATCTTATGGGCCATGGAGTATAAGGTATATTGCCTTTGGGTTGGGTGTTTGATCAGATCACATCTTCTGCTTGATGCATGGAGAATCAGTTTCCTGAAAGAGGTGGCTTGAGACATCACTCGTTGGGAGGGAGTGTCTCCAAAGAGTGTGTGTCTATCACGTCTATGTGACATAATTAAATTAAAATCTCCCCCTAATATCGTGAATGGTTGAGAGTAACGCTGTAACTTGCAAAAAAAATCACCTAAAAAAAACATTTGACCCGAATTGGGTGCATAAACATTAACCAATGTAAATGTAGGCGACATGTATTCACAAACCAGGATGACAAACCTCCCGTGGGGGTCGATGTATTTATCTTTGACCTTTATAGGGCAGGATTTTTTTTATCAGGATAGCCACTCCAGCTTTGCCAGAAGGGGCAGAGGCTACATAGAAAATGGGAAAATATTTAGATACAAATTTCATCGAACCCCCAGCACGGAAGTGAGTCTCCTGTACTAGTACTACATCTGCACCAGACCGTCTAAAGTCTTTAAGAGCAATCCAACATTTTGTAATTGAATTTAGGCCCTTAATGTTGTGAGACACTATTCTCAAAGCCATACTAAATCAGTAAAACAACTGCTTTGGAGAACTTGAAAACATGTCACCTGTATATCTCTTAACAACGAAGTTGCCCTATACCAGAACAAACATACATCACTGTTGTATAGTAATTGGGATGTAGTGAAAAAATGTGAAAGGAAAACATCTATGATAGGACCCAAGGGGGATCCAAAACAAAAAAACATAAGAAACAAAGTCATTACACCTGAGTAATAAAGACCACTCAGGAGTCCCAGACCGAAGTCTGGGACCAGTTGTGGCCACTTGGCAACTCCCATCAGATGGAGATGTGAAGAGGGGGATCCCACTGCTCTCCAGCAAAAGGAAGCTTTTATGAAAGTAAAACAGAAGCCTAATAGTTCTGATAGTAATAGTGTCGTCCACTATCCCTAAGTTTGCTGTAAACATATAGACTACATATAGTGCAGGAAAGAGTAGTCAGATTGTAAAAAGCAAATTTTAGTACTTGAAAGTGCAATCCTTTAGTCCAAAAAAGAAGAGAAAACTTTCAAAACTTTACCCCATGGGTGTGCAGGGTTGGTTCTCCAGATGTCGGGGAACATATCCACTGGTTGTCCAGATCAATAACCGCTAAACAAAAAGCAAACAAAAAAAAACAAAAAACAAGAAAAAAATTCAAATATCTGACACCAGGGTACAGGCATTCCAGCCAAAAAGGATAAGGCCAGCTGCGACTTGTAGACCATTCAAGGAGGGTGTCTGGAAGTACATTGAGGGATGGAGAAGGATTTTCTCTGCTTGCTTCGAACTGGGGTCCAGACCCTGGAAGGTGTAGATGGAGTAATGCGATTTTGCTGGGTTGCAGGTAGTGGCATGAAATCATCAGGCATGGGAGGAAGGCCCAGGTTTTTAATAAATGCTTCACCTTCACGTATATCACGGACACAGTGTTGGGTTCCATCTCGAGGCACAATCAGATGAAAAGGAAAACCCCAAAAGTATGGGATGTGTAGATTTTGCTGGTGGGAGATGATCGGGCGTAGGTTTCTGCATTTTGCCAGGGTTGTCAGAGATAGGTCATTGTAGATCTGTATTTTTGCCCCTTTATACTCTAGCAGATTTGTCACGTGTAGCAAGGGTTAAAGCCTCTTTGCTATCATAATAATGAAAGCGTACTATGACATCCCCGTGGCCTGGTACCAGAAGGTGGTTTAGGGCCCAGGGATCGATGAGCACGATCCAGGCGCCAGTCAATATCTGCAATTCTGGGGCTAAGATGTTAAACAAACTCAGCAGATATTGGCGCAGAGTGTTGTCCCCCACCGATTCCGGTATACCTCGGGACCTTAAGTTCTGATGTCTCTCCCTATTCTCCTGGTCCTCCTGTGGTAAATTGGAGTTGTGAGAGAGAGTTTTTCAGTGAGGACGTTTCCTCCTCTAATTCTTGTACATAGTTGACCAGATCGTCAAATTTAGTCTCTAAAGCATCTGTTCTGTCCCCAATTTGAGCTATTTCACTCCTCAACTCCAGGGATAGCTTGCCCATCTCAGCAGCTATGTTGCGGGTCATTTGCATGAGGAGAGCCTGAAGCTTTTCATCCATTAGCTCGGGGGTAAAACATTCTATGCGGCAAGGGGGGACATTGCAGGGGAGACCTGAGTGTCCTGAGTCTGTGTAGTCTGTGTAGCACTGACTCCCAAATCATCCATCCCCAGCGAGGGATCCATGGCCGCGAGCGGTTCCACAATCGTAGGCAAGGCCGGGGATTGCGGCCTAGTAACAAATTTGTCCATCGCGGTCAGGGTGTGCGGGTCTGATTGCGGCTTATAACAGTGTCTTTGCTTGCCGATTTTACCCATGGGGTGCTGTAATCATACAGGGTGTGATTGTGCTTACCCCCGTGGCGATTGTTGTGGATTAGAAGCGTTACGGGGGTCCGAAGAGCGGGCGGTTCCGGAGCTCAGCCTCTACACGTTCGCCATGTCCGAGAGCCGCGCACGCGCCCCCCATATGATTGTTGGAGGAGACTTCAACATGGTCTCTAACCCCACCCTTGACAGGAGCCCTGCTTCCTCAACTTCTAAAGCCTTACCTAAATCGCTTATAGACCTCCAATTAATAGACACTTGGTGTGCCCATAACATAGGAGCAAAATAATTTACTTTTTATTCGTATCCCCACAATAGTTACGCCAGATTAGACTATATCCTTTCCACCCCTGTAATTTTGGCGAATTCTAGTTCAGCATCTATTCATAATTGTGTCTGGTCAGACCACCACATTACCGCATTCACCACAGAATTTATTAAGTTAGCCCCCACACCCTTCACTTGGAGATTCAATGAGGCACTTCTCTCTGACCCTGTTATATAGACAGAGATGGCTCATTCTATAGATACGTATTTTGCCACCAACGATCTCCCAGAGACTCCAATCTCCACTGTTTGGGTAGCCCATAAGGCGGTATTGCGGGGTGGGCTTATTAGTATGGCTTCAGCCCATAACAAATCCAACAGACAGAAAATTGTGCAGCTTTCTGCTGAGTTGGATAGTTTGTACAAAAATCCCTACAATTGTAATCCACTAGACTGGCTATTGACCAAAAGCGGTTAGAATTGGACTCTCTGCTCTCAGCTAAAACTGAAAAAGCCCTACGGTGGTCCAAAGCCAAATTTTTACTCCATAGCAACACAGCCTCCACCATGTTCGCTAGGAAGTTGAATCAGTCTGTCCGGCCCCCACATATATATAAATTGGCCTCCCCTTCTGGTGGATTTGCATCTCACCCCCAGGAAGTCCTAAATATTTTCAAAGATTATTATTCTTCACTATTAGGGCCCCAACACTCTACTCCCTCAGAGGGAGCCAAATTATGGTTTGACAACCTCCCACTGCCTACCCTCACCTCCTCACAATTAGATATCCTCAACCAACCTATCTCCCCATCAGAAGCCCTGAATGTTATTAAATCCCTTAAGAATGGTTCCTCTCCCGGGCCAGATGGCCTCTACACAACTCTCTCCTAGACTGGTCCGACTTTTTAATTCAGTCTTGCATAGTGAAGGTTATCCCGAAGAAATGCTCTTAGCGAATATGTCCCTCATCCCCAAGCCAAATAGGGATCACACATTACCTCAAAACTTTAGACCTATTTTGGTTATCAACAACGACTTGAAAATTTTTAGTAGAATCCTAGCTGATAGACTAGGGAGTGTGATCTCCTTGCTGATCTCACCTTACCAATCGGGGTTTATACCCCACCGCCTCATCACAGATAACATATGCCTGGTGACTAATATTATTCAGGATGCTACTCTTTTCTCCAAGAAACTGTTCATATTAAAGTGGAAGTAAACCCTCCTATCATTTTCAGGCAAGGAAGCTGCCATCTTGGCCTCTGTTTAATCTTCAACTGCCATGATGCTGCACATGTGGTCAGTTATGACACCAGCCATTGGATGGTTTGACAGTTTGGTTGAGAGCACAACCAATGTGACAGTTGGCATTCCTGGCATGCCGGGAATGTAACTGCTTTTTGAAACTGTTAAATCGATGGGTTTACTTCCGCTTTAAGCTTAGATATACACAAAGCGTTTGACAGTGTGTCTTGGAGTTATGTGTCTCTCCTTTTACAACGGTTTGGTTTTCAGGGTGACTTCCTTAGAGCCTTCCGGGCCCTCTATCAGAACCCTAGTACACGGATTAAAATCCCTGGGTGTAATTCTGAGTTCTTCCAGCTCGGCAGGGGCACCAGGCAGGGGTGTCCACTTTCTCTCTTAATTTTTGCCCTGGCCGTTGAACCCCTTGCCATTGCAATCTTACAACACCCTGACATCACTGGCTACAGTAAAGCCGCGTTCCGAATACAAATTTTGCATGTATGCGGATGATGTCCTCCTTTTTCTCACCAATCCCATAATCACATTACCGAATCTTTTACTTTCAAAGTATTTTATTTTCAAGAAATAAAAAAAAAACATCATACATACATTAGGTAACCTACAAGAAATTAAAATACAAATCAGTATTGACCAATGTCTTCCCTGCACATTTGCAAATATTTCAGGCCTATTGGTCAATGTGTCCAAATCTCTGGCAGTCCCCATTGGGTTCCCCCCTGTTGAGCTGGAAGTCTTTAAAACAATCATTCTCTTTCTCCTGGGCCCAATCCTCCCTTTCCTACCTACGGGTTAAGCTTCCTGGGAATTACAACAATTTATTACACCTGAATTTCACTCCCCAATCCAATCTAAAACAATTATTGAAGACTTGGGCCTCATATAATATTTCCTTCCTTGGTAGGATAACAGCAGTGAAAATGACTATCCTTCCAAAACTGCTATACCTATTTCCTGCCCTGCCCCTCCTGATCCCCAACGCGTATCTCCTTAAGTTTCAATCCCATTTAAATAGATTCATATGTCGAGACAAGCCCTCTAGGTTTTCTAGAGAAGTACTATATAGACCTTATAGATTGGGTGGTCTTGACGTTCCTCAAATTTGGCTGTATTATGTAGCGAGTAGACTCTCCCAACAAGTACAATGGAACATTAAGAACCCTAAAGTCCCTTGGGTTGGATTTGAGCAAGACTCCATTGCTCCTTTTTACCTACCAGGACTATTGTGGTCTTCCAGACCACAAGCTTCAGTGCTAGCTGATAAGAACCTTTTGGTAACTCATGGGCTGAAACTCTGGAACCGCCATAAATCCTCTCTAGCTTTAGTCTCAAAGA
This sequence comes from Rana muscosa, assembly GCA_029206835.1. Classification (NCBI taxonomy): domain Eukaryota; kingdom Metazoa; phylum Chordata; class Amphibia; order Anura; family Ranidae; genus Rana; species Rana muscosa. The sequence goes on from CM055125.1 coordinate 79,118,933, forward strand.
CCCCCCAGAGCCTCTTTCCTGGGAGATCCTAGATTACCTTCCACTTTCACTGATCCTGATTCGTTCAGGTGGTGGAGTAACCAGGGCTTGCCTGCACTGGAGGATTTTCAACATGGGGAGAGATTTATCTCTTTCTCACAACTGTGAGCCCTAAAAGACGTCCCAGATAGAGAATATTACAGATTCTTACAAATACGCCACTTTTTTCAAACGCATTACCCACTAGACATGTGCATTCGTATTCGTCCGAATGCATTTTCGTCCGAATTTCAGGTATTTTCGTTATCGTTTTAACAAACGAAAACGAAAATGCAGAATCCGAAAAGTGAAAGATCCGACATAAACAAATGCTTAATTTTCATTTTCATTGCAACAACAGTTCGATATAGATAGGAGATTCGACATGACGCTGACAATAACAATCTGTGTCCATCGAACCTGTGGTCGAATGTGCCTAACCTTAACTCTAATAGTCCAAGATTATTCTACATAGAGAGAAAAGATTTGACATTATAGAGAGAAAAGATTTGACATTATAGAGAGAAAAGATTCGACATTATAGAGAGAAAAGATTCGACATTATAGAGAGAAAAGATTCAACATAGTGAGAAAAGATCGCTGCTGAAATTGGGTGGGGGAAGTGAAATAAAAAAATTATGATGATGAATGTTATTGGCTGATTGTAACCAAAGAGGAGGAGCAGTAAAATAGCTAGAACTAACTTGACAATTCAACATGAACGACGAAGATTCGACAAAGCATCGAAAAACATACAAATGTCGAATCTGTAATTGAAGGCTTATGGTGTCTGTTGAAAGTTCTAAGAAAATTCGACGGAGCAGATAAACTGTATGACGCTGCAATTGTACATTTCCGGTCAAATGCTCGGCCCATAGGCTATAGAAGAATTCTAATGTTGGTTGACTAGTAATAATAATTAATAAATATAATTATTACTAGTCATACAACATTAGAATTCTACTATAGCTTGTAGGCGGAACATTCGACCGGAAATGTATGATTGCAGCGTCGTACAGTTTCGCTGCTCCGTTGAATCTTCTTTGAACATTCGACAGACACCATAAGCCTTCAATGACAGATTCGACCTTAATTAATTCAGATTTTCGGACGAATGCAATTTCTAACGAAAAACGATATAAATAAAAACGAATTTCGGGAGTAACTAAATAAATTTATTTTTCTAACGAAAATGAAATTACAAAATATTTCAGTGTGCACATGTCTATTACCCACAGACTCCCTCACACTCAAATACCCCATTTGAATCATTATGCATGACCTCCCCTAGACAAAAAGGTCTAATTTCGGTCCTGTACTAATCTATAGAAGTCAAAGGTGATTGCCCCAAGCTCAAACACATGACCCAGTGGGAATCTGAATTGAGCTTAGACTATGAACAGAAAGATTGGGAGACAAATTGGCAGAATCTACGCAAATGCACCAAATCTCTCACCATCAGGGAAACAGCGGTTAAGCTGGTCACACGCTGGTACCACACACCCCCAGCGCTTGCATCAGGTTTTTCCACAATCCTCCTCACTCTGTTTCTGGGGTTGTGCTAGCCCTGGCTCCTTTCTACACATATTTTGGGAATGTGAGAAGATCCTACCCACCTGGAAGGAAGCTCTTGACCTTATGGACAAACTAGCGGAGAGGCACATAGCTCTGACACACAGACACTGTCTACTTTTTGAAAAGATCCCTGACACCCCTAAACCCTTAAGGCAACTCTTGCATACCATTTGTATTGCCATGCACTGGGCTATTGCCTTGAACTGGAAGTCGCCTACGGTCCCATTTGCTCAGATCCTTACAAGGATTGATCAAATAATGTTGTCCGAACAAATATTCCACAGGCTTCATGACACTATGCCCATCTATGACGCCAAATGGAACCCATGGTGGCTGTTGCGTCGTCAAGAATGACCTGAGATTATTTTTATTTATTTTTTGTTTAGATGTAACTCTATTTTAGTTTACTTTTTATTTTTCCCTTTTCTTTTCTGTTAGGTTTGCAGATAAAGATTGGTTAGCGCACTTGTATTTTTCTTTCTCGTACATCACGGGACACAGAGCGACATAGTCATTACTAATGGGTTATATAGATACCGTCAGGTGCTGGCACTGGCAACTTCCAAAACCGGAAGTACCCTCCCCTATATAAGCCCCTCCCATCCGGGAGCACCTCAGTTTTTTGCCAGTGTCTAAGGTGTTGGCCAAGAAGAAACATGTGTTTTTCACTGAGCTTGCGTACAGGTTCTTTTGGGCCTCAGTAAGCTATTCCGGATCCGACCAAAAAAGCTTCATAGCTAAACGGTCGGTACCCGGGCCTTGCAGAGAAGAGCAAGGTTTTGCCTGTAATGCTTCTCTTAGGAGAGCTGGACCCTGGGATCCAGAGCTCTGGTCATACCCACGACCAAGATGTTTTCTGTGCAGGGTGCTATACAGGTCCAGGGGAGTGGAATCCTTGGGAACCCGGTCCCTGAAGGTTTGATTACAATGCCTGCCGTGATAGGTGAAGTTTGGGCTTTTGTGGACCAAACAAAGTCCTGCGGCGGGGAACAGGTAAGTGGGGGCCCCCAGGAACTTGGTTCTATTGGGGGACCCCCAAGCCTAATTTGTCTTTCTGTCTGTTACCTAATGGTATTCCCGCAAAATTCTGTGCATGCCTGTAACTACTAAAAAAAAAAAAAATGTAATAATTTTTAATGGTGGTCAAGAAAAAAAAAAAAAAAATTTTTTATATATATTTAATATATTAGACTGCGGTACCTGTGTTTGTCCACTAGAGGCCGCTGTGGAATGTTTTCTTGTCATGTGGACTAGCTTCTTCTCAGCAGAGCAAAGTCCAGGCAGATGGTGAGTTCTCTTATAGGAAACTGCTTCCTCTGCCATGTTGCAGTGCTCGTCCATCCCCCGGCCTGCGGCAAAGAGGGGCCCTGGCTCCTGTCCCTTGTTACCATATTTGAAATTAGCGCCGAAGGCGCACGTGCCCGCGCGCGTGCGCGTGCACGCGCCTCTATATATAGAGGTGAGCCGGGAAAGGGGGCGGAGCCTGGGGGATGACGCTCTGTGCGCGCCGCAGCGCTTCTGCGCATGTGCGGGCGTCCCAGCAGTTTAAAAAAACCACAATATTGTAGTGAGCTGGCTATGAAGTACAGAGACAGAGCTGGCAACATTTAAAGGCATACAGCAAGCGGTTGATACAGGCATCCCCTAGAAAGGCACATTAGTAGACACCAACTGTGATATAGCAGCAATTGTGCTAGACTATTCTCAGTAAAAGTGGTGTATTACGGCTGGAATACCTCAGCTTTAGGCTTAGGAATATGCCGTCCAGAAGCTCCGGAACTGAATCTTCCAGGAAGCGAAGGGGGTCTCATCGGGCTCGGAGGATCTTGGGCATACTCCTGCTGCACCAGTCTCCCCTGAAGTTCAGAGGTAAGTGACCGTAGAGACCCCGCAGGGTACTTGGTACTGTGGCTGTCCTCAGTTCACCTGCTCCTGTGTATGTAACAGAGGAGGATTTTCCTCAGCTCTGGGAGGATTAGAGAGAGATTGTCAACATTTATCACTGCCTCCCTGTCAGGGAAAGCACGCCCGATCTCCGTCTCCTCCTTCAGAGTGCCTGTTAGCAGAGCAACAGTCCCATACAGGGATCGACCTGCCTGAAGGGGATCAGGATGAGGTTGATTCTGTTATAGAGGAATCAACAGTGGGGGAACCTTTTCTCAGCATCTTAAGCTGAAAGATTATGGGTTCAGTCTCTGACTAACATGGTCCGATCAGCATTTAAAAATGCACCTTGCGGAACCATCAACCACTACTGTATCCTCGTTGGGGTCGCTAGAAGCCCCCAGACTGTTTGTTCTTTTCCACTTCACCCTTTACTGAAAGGGCTCATTTACCAGGATTGGGAACGTCCTGAGAAAATATTTATTCCCCCAAGAGATTTCCGGTGGTCTATCCCATGGAGGATAAGTTCATCAAAAAAAAGAAAAAAAAAAATAAAAATGGAAGGTCCCTACAGTGGACGCAGCCATCTCTTGTATGTATAAATCACTGACATGTCCAGTGGATAATGTCCAAATGTTCAAGAACCCAATAGATAAAAGATTGGAGTCCTTATGAAAATCTGCTTGGTGATACAACCAGCAGTAGCAGCTATTGGGGTCTGCTAAGCAGTGAAGGATCAGTTGAAACAGGTCTTGAGGGACTTGACAGATCAGCAGGCTTTGCCCTAGCTGATCTACCTAGAGCCTTAGGCTTTGCGGTTGACGCCATAGAGGATTCAGTCCATCAGGCCTCCCGCCTTACGCTGTCTATAGTACATATGCGTAGGCTCCTATGGCTCAAAAACTGGTCTGCTGAAGCTCCCTGTAAAGAATGGCTGGTTAGCGTCCCATTTCATGGTGAACGCTTATTCAGGGAAAACCTGGACAAATATATCCAGAAAATTTCCAGCGGTAAAAATACGCTCTTACCGGTTAAAAGCAGAGTTAGAGGTCCCTCTTTAAGAGGCCTGCTTCTCCAGTCCCTGGGGCATCGGCTGTGTAACAGTTCCGACGGCCTCCTCGGTCAAATCCCGGGGGTAAAAAACAGGGACAGTAGCAGGGTAATGAGAAACCCTGGGTCAGGGGAGGTACAAAACCTCCCCCAAAGTTAAATTCATTGAAGCCCCCACTCAGTCGGGTGGGGGGAGGACTCCAGTTGTTCGCAAGAGACCTGGCGGGACACGATCAAGACAGATAGGTGCTCTCCGCAGTAGGTTTGGGATACAGTTTGGAGTTAAAAGACTCTCCTCCTTCCCATTTTTGAGGTCAAACGTGCCAAGGGATCCCCGGAAGAGAGAGTCCCTCCTGTTGGCACTAGAACAACTATTGCTCCAAGGAGTAATTATGGAGGTTCCCCTGGAAGAATGAGGGTTCGAGTTTTACTCAAACCTCTTTACAGTCCCGAAGCAAACGCGGTCGGGAGGCCCATATTAATTCTAAAAGGGCTATACAAATTCCTGTATATCAGGACTTTCCGATGGAGTCGATCCGATCGGTGGCCACTGCCCTACAAGGGGAGGATTGGTTAGCCACGATCGACATCAAAGATGCTTATTTGCACATTCCCATCTTTCCAGTCCACCAAAAATTTCTACGCTTTGCAGTAGAAGGGCGCCATTTTCAGTTCAGAGCCTTACCCTTCGGTTTGGCCACAGCACCACGAGTGTTTACAAAAATTCTGGCCCTTTATTGGCCAATCTAAGAACACAAGGTGTAATGATAATGGCATATCTGGATGACTTGTTGCTGATAGACCACTCAGTGAAAAAACTAGACGTGGTCGTTCACAAGACGATCAAGTATCTGGAATCTCACGGTTGGATTATCAACCAAGACAAGTCAGCCCTAAAAACCAGTCAAAAGTCTGGAATACTTGGGGCTAAGGTTGGATTCAGGCCAGAGAAAAATATTCTTGCCTCGAGGAAAGGTGTTGTCTTTGAAAGATTTGATCCACTTAGTGGGTACAAAAAAGACAGCCGTCCATACGCCTGTATATGAGGCTGCTGGGAAAAATGGTGGCATCATTCGAAGCAGTACCCTATGGTCAATTCCATTCAAGGAATTTGCAAGGGGCCATACTGTCAGCCTGGAACAAAAAAGTTCAGGCCCTAGACTTACAATGTCCTTGTCCCCTTCCGTTCGGAAGAGCCTCCGTTGGTGGTGGGTTCCCCAGAATCTGGAAAAAAGGAAATCCTTCAGTCCGATTTCTTGGAAGGTGGTCACTACAGATGCCAGCCTTATAGGCTGGGGAGCAGTACTGGAGCAATAGTCTCTCCAGGGCAGATGGTCGGATGCAGAAAAGGCCCTGCCCATCAATCTCTTAGAGATACGAGCAGCCCGGTATGCCCTAGTAGCATGGACATCCAAACTCCAAGGGTCCCCTGTCAGAATTCAATCAGACAATGCCACAGCAGTGGCATATATCAATCATCAGGGGGGCACCAGGAGTCGTGCAGCCCAGAGGGAAGTAAATTACATCCTGAAATGGGCAGGAAAAATATGTCCCAGCCATATCTGCGGTATTCATTCCAGGAGTGGAGAATTGGAAGGCGGACTTTCTAAGTCGCCAGCAATTAGGCCCAGAGGAAGGGTCCCTTCACCCCGAGGTTTTCTGGACAATATGTCAGCGGTGGGGAACATCGGATGTAGATCTTCTAGCATCCAGATTCAACGCAAAGGGGGATAGGTTTGTCTCTCGGACAAGGGATCCCCTAGCTTGCGGCTCGGATGCCCTAGTGTTCCCTGGGGATCAGTTCAAGCTGATATATGCATTCACACCGCCACAATGGTTACCTCGATTACTCCGCAGAATCAGGGTAGAAAAGAAACCAGTGATTCCGGTGGCTCCAGCGTGGCCCCGAAGAGCGTGGTACGCGGAGATTGTAAAATGTCAGTGGGGAGTCCTTGGACTCTCCCACGTCGTCCGGCTTTCGCAAGGACCGATATACCACCCTTCCTTACCAGCCCTAGGTTTGACGGCCTGGCTATTGAAGCCCACATTCTAAAAAAGAGAGGGCTCTCTAATGCTGTGGTATCTACCATGATCAATGCCAGGAAGCCGGTATCCAGGCAGATCTACTATAGAATCTGGAAGGCGTACATCGCGTGGTGTGAGGCCAAGAAATGGCATCCACATAAGTACGTAATAGGTAGGATTCTGGACTTCCTACAGTGGGCTGTAGATAGGAAGCTTGCCTTGAGTACTATCAAGGGTCAGATTTCGGCCTTGTCAATATTTTTTCAAAGGCCCTTGGCTTCGCATTCACTAGTCAAAGCCTTTATACAAGGAGTGATGCGTATTAGGCCTCCGGTTAATATTCCCATATGTCCATGGGATCTAAACTTGGTTCTGTCGGTTCTACAGAAACAACCATTTGAACCATTACAGCATATTTCCTTGGTGCTTCTCACCAGGAAATTGATTTTTCTAGTAGCCATTTGTTCGGCTAAAAAGAGTATCGGAATTAGCAGCTATGTCCTGTAAGGAGCCATATCTGGTTATCCATAAGGACAGAGTAGTGTTACGTCCTCATCCAGCCTTTCTTCCTAAGGTGGTATCGAGGTTTCATTTGAACCAAGATGTGGTTCTTCCTTCTTTTTTCCCCAAACCTACTTCGGTAGAGGAAAAGTTATTGCATTCTTTGGATGTAGTAAGAGCAGTTAAAGCTTATCTAAAAGCCACTGCTCAGATTCGCAGAACGGATACTTTGTTTATTCTGCCGGAAGGCCCCAGAAAGGGTCAGGCAGCGTCAAAGTCTACTTTAGCCAAGTGGATTCGACAGGTCATTATGCAAGCTTATGGCTTGAGAAGGAGACCGCCTCCGTTCAAAGTTAGAGCGCACTCCACGAGAGCAGTTGGAACTTCATGGGCAGTGCATCACCAGGCCTCCCTGGCTCAAATCTGTAAGGCCGCAACATGGTCTTCGGCACACACGTTTACTAGGTCCTACCAGGTGGACGTTAGAAGTCAGGAGGATGTCGCCTTTGGGCGCAGTGTGTTGCAGGCCGCAAAAGATCCTCATGTCTGATAGCGCTCAGCTTATATATGGTGTATCCCCCCCCTCATTTGGCATTGCTTTAGGACATCCCATTAGTAATGACTATGTCGCTCTGTGTCCCGTGATGTACGAGAAAGAAAATAGGATTTTTATAACAGCTTACCTGTAAAATCCTTTTCTTGGAGTACATCACGGGACACAGAGCTCCCGCCCCTCTTTAGGGACACTTATTGCTTTGCTACAAAACTGAGGTGCTCCCGGATGGGAGGGGCTTATATAGGGGAGGGTACTTCCGGTTTTGGAAGTTGCCAGTGCCAGCACCTGACGGTATCTATATAACCCATTAGTAATGACTATGTCGCTCTGTGTCCCGTGATGTACTCCAAGAAAAGGATTTTACAGGTAAGCTGTTATAAAAATCCTATTATAGTCTATGACCTGGAATCTTATAGTGGTGACTTCTGTTAGTCATTTATATACTTGATACTTTTTGTGTCATTTATCATGTTATGAACTATCACCTTCTTTTGGATTATCCATATAATGCACTGTAAGTGTTATAACATGCACTGTTATCTTGTACCGCAAACCTCTGTTCCCTTTACTTCAATAAAAATCTCTTTAGTATAAAAAAAACATACATTTATAAAAACATTAGCAGCATTATCAAGCCTAGCAGATGAAGGTATGACCACATCCATTTGGGGGATCTCAGCATCTTGACGTAGACTGGAGGTGAAGGTGTGCTATCTGTTTGATGGTAATCAGTGTTCACAACCACTGTTTCCTGGCAATGCTCATGCCCTGTTTATGCAGGCTCTAAGCGTGTTCACAACCACTGCTCAAAACACAATACACAGGATCATGATAGCTGTAATAACTCAAACGGTCGTATTTAAAAAACTGTAAATCCTAAAGTGAAGAGCTTTATATTGTGAGAATCACAAGACCCGGACCTGCATTTTGAGTATGTCTCTGAAATATTAAAAATGAAGGTACAGTCACAGTTTAGATATTGCCCTTCAAATTTGAAGTGGCTAGAGTGGAATTTCAATGAATGTCAATGGATGGCGTGAGTTGCAAACAAATAGTCATATTGTAAAAACTATCAGGACTATGGCTTAGCCATGGACATGTTTAGTGGCAGCAGGGATAGCTGAACGTTTTGATATAAGATTTGTGTAGGTGGGCTTGAAAATGAGGGACTGGTGGCAGTTTAGAAATCCTGATTTTTCAGCTTTTGTCAGCTCCCACTCTAGTTTTGAACATTTCGCCATTCATTCCAATGGGACCAATTTCGCCTCAAAAACTACGATATTTCGTGAACCAAGAACACTTAATAATGACAAAATATCCTCTTTTTTTTTCACTTGAATAGACTGAAAGGTTAGAACCACTGTCTTCTTTGTATTGCTGCCCGATAGGGAGATTTACTCTCTTAATTATCTTGATCACCAATGTCACCAGGAATGAAAGTAAAGGTTAATCCAAGTTGCCACAGAACAGGAACTGAGGGGAAATCTTCTATTAGGGACCCTTGTTACCCTGACAAGTGGATATATTTCCATTGTCATTTCCCTCACATTGAAAATATATCTTCTTGCTTCCTGTGAAGTCTACAGGATAGGAAGTGAGGGGACACAGATAGTAAAAAAATTCTGACAGCCACATTTACCCTCTCCTTATTCTATCTGAAATGTGAAAAACAGTTTTGGCTTTAATGAGAGGTGTTCCACTCATAGAGGTAGATGATTAAATAATAAGTTTATTCTAAAAAGACAACCAAGGGGGCGTGGCTTGGACTCCACCGAGATGGCGGTGTGATCCCTGAGCTCCGGCATACAGCGGGATAGAACAGCGGCTAATAGCAACCTGAGGCAGTCACAAAGGCTCCACACTTAGCGGTCTGACACCCCACCACTCGGGCGACATGACCAGAAAACGGCAGGCGGAACACCGCCCGAAAAAACTGACAGACTACTACACGCTGCCACCGCAGCCTCGAGGACAAGATGGCGCCGGCGCTTCTTCCTCTTCCAGAGCGGCCCGCGGACACACACAGAGCGGTAAGGGTGCAACAAATAGGCAGCCATTTAACAGCGGTGAATTCCAGACATCACAGACCCCTTCTCCACTCAGCGTAGCCCAGCTAAGTCTCGATTCAGAGCAGAAGACCCAGATCTGCAACACTGCGAGGTAAGATCTAACACAGACTCGCAGGAGGACACTAGAGAACTCCCTGACTCCATAGTCTCATTCCCCACGCTGCACCAACCAGTGTTAGATACAACACTTAAGGATATGCTTATCTCACTCAGGAGCACCATACACAGTGACATGATGGCATGTATGAGGAAATTCAATACTGAGCTGACAGCGGTGGGTGATAGAGTTGATCACATTGAGACAAAGATGGGGGAATACGCCACGACCATTAATGATTTGGTAGATGCTAATGACGCAGCAGAGGAAGAGCAGACATGGATGAAAGCCAAATTAGCGGATTTAGAGGACAGGTCTAGGAGGAATAATGTCAAAATAAGAGGAATACCAGAAACTGTAAATCCTTCTGACCTGCGCTCTTATGCTACTACAATGCTCTCCACACTTATGCCTGATCTCTCCGCCATAGAACTCTCCATAGACAGAATACATAGGTTGCCAAAACCTTCGTTCATACCAGAAAATGTTCCTAGAGATGTTCTGTTTCGAATCAATTTCTACCATACTAAAGAGAGACTAATGTCCATCACACGTAAAGGGGAACACCGCACTACTGAGTACTCCTCTTTACAATTCTATGCGGACTTGTCCCAGTTTACTCTGCAACTCCGCAAAAACCTGAATAATGTCACTAAAGCCCTAAGAAACCATAATGTTGTTTATAGGTGGGGATACCCCACTAAGCTATTGGTGACTAAGGATGGGACAACACACGTAATCACATCTCCGTCCAAGGGTTTCCGGTTACTCCAAAAATGGAAGATTTTACCGGAAGACTTAGCTGAACCCTCTAGAGCAGGCAATCCTGGCAGGATTTCCCCGGAGTGGAAACAAGTTGCTGAATCCTCTTGAAATGAAAGAACTGTAATTATCTGACCTATTGCCTTCTAACAGCTGCCCTTTCACAGGGCCCCGCATATCGGAGCTTCCCCCACATCACAAGCTCCCACTTTTTTGAGCAGAGTTGATCTGCATCAGGGTTATGACGACCCACCTCTTTCGTTCCAGTTTATGTGCTTATTGTTTTGTTTACCTGTTCTACTTTCAGGAACTGCACCGTTCATCACATCTAGAAACCTATACTTATGATTTTCGATACCAGCAGCATTACTCCTACGCCACCAGCTCAAATTCTCCTGGTCCTGGACAATGGATTCTCCCCCTCAGGGGTTTTGGCTGTAAGTACTCTTTGCCGCACACAGCATCCTTGATTGACCAATATGCCGGTTAAAATTCTCTCGATTAATGCCCACGGCCTAAACCATCCGGCTAAGAGGGCATCCCTTTGGAGGGAGGCTGATTTTTCTCAGTGTGATATACTGTGTGTCCAGGAGACCCACTTTCATCTAAATTCTCCACCTAAATGTACTTACAAATCCTTCCAGCATTACTTCTTCTCTAACATGGCAGCAAAGCGGAGAGGAGTTCTCATTGCGGTCAGAGACACAATTTCTTTTAGCCTAATTTCTGAAGTCAATGATCCGCAAGGTCGTTATCTGATACTCGTTTGTGATATCAATAATGCCCGCTATACTTTAGTTACTCTATATGCGCCCAACAAGCGACAAATTCACTTCCTCAACAAACTCATGCGCAAAGTGCAGAAGATAAGGCAGGGTTCACTCATACTATGTGGGGACTTCAACATAGTACCCAATCCATCTTTGGATTCTACCACAACTCCGTCTAAACGGACACCATCTCTGGGGAACTTTTTACGCTCCCATGACCTTTTCGATGCATGGCGTTGTACACACGCCAGCGAAAAAGACTACTCCTTTTTCTCTCATAGGCATTGCTCATATTCGAGGATTGATTTGTTTCTACTAGACAAGTGGTTGCTTCAGAAAGTCTCTCAAACTAAAAAGACAACCAACGGATCCTCTGTTCCCTGACAAAGAAAACGGAGACTTACATTCTACGATAGATGTGGAGAATAAACAGGAAAATTTGAGGCCCCATTCAAACCTTAGTTCGAAGCTCCAAAACACTGGAGGAGAAAAAATCTATTATTCTCTATGGAGTTGGTTCACATCTCCACTACAAGTCGCCTGAAGCCAAATGACTGGAGCTCCAAAAAGTTCTGGAGCTTTTTTTGTAGCTCAAATTGGGCAGATTTGCACGTTTTTATTTCCATAAAATTTATGGAAATGCATGATTTCTGCTCAAATGCAGAAAAGTAAACAAAAAAAAAGAGTAATAATATATGAATAAATAACTGTTTTATAACTATTTATAAAATCATTGTTATTATTAATTGATTGTATTAATTATTTATTATGTGATAATAAATAAATAAATAATAATTAAATAATTAACCCCTAACCTTGATTTTTTTAAAATAAATTATTATTATTATTATTATTAATAATAATAATATAATTATAATAAATAAACACCAAAACCCAAACAAAATAACGTAATAATAATAATTTATTATTAGTATTATTATTGTTAATAATAATTGATGTAATTATTTTGTGTTCGGGTTAGGGTGTTTATTTATTATTATTATTATTATTTTATTATTAATATTATTATTATATTTTATTTACGGGTTAGGGGTTGAGGTTATGGGTTTCTTATTTATTTATTTATTATTACATAGTATTCATTTATTGAATTAATTATTTATTTATGAATATTTTTATTTATTTGTGCATTTGTTTTACATTTATTTATTTATTTATGTATTATTATTATTATTATTAGTAGTAGTAGTTGTATTAACACTCCTGCCCTAACAAAGAAATAATAATATTAAATAAATAATAATAAGACAATAAATAAAATATTAAAGCGGAAGTAAACCCATCGATTTAACAGTTTCAAAAAGCAGTTACATTCCCGGCATGCCGGGAATGCCAACTGTCACATTGGTTGTGCTCTCAACCAAACTGTCAAACCATCCAATGGCTGGTGTCATAACTGATCACATGTGCAGCTTCATGGCAGTTGAAGATTAAACAGAGGCCAAGATGGCAGCTTCCTTGCCTGAAAATGATAGGAGGGTTTACTTCCACTTTAACCCCTAATCCTAACCCTAACCTAACCTTAACTCTAACTCCTTACCCCAACAAAAAAATATAACAATAAGTAAATAATAATAATAAAAAAAGAAATAAAAGCTGATGAAAATGCTAAAAATGCTAGCAACAAATGATGCAACAGATGATAGTTTTCTCTATTCTCTAATAAAAAAAACGCCAAAGCTCAAAAACGCTGTAAAAAATGCTCAAGGATGCATCAAAATCGTCCATAAAAATGCACGGAAAAAAACGCCAGAAAAACGCTCAAAGACGCTGCGCTCAGGTGTGAATGCAGCTTCAGAATGTCTTCATGTAACTGCAATTTTCTTTTGCATCTTTGGAACCTGTGTCTAGAAACAGAAACAAATTATTGATTGAAAACCACATGTATACTGTAATACACATTTACCCTTATCAGATGTCTTTTTCTTTTTACTCTTTTCTGATTAGCCGATTTAGCTGCCCAGTCTTCAGTATAAATTCCCATTCTAAGTAAAAAGAGCATGGTGGCCTTTAATCTCCACTTCAGACGTTTCTGACTACTGTATGCCTCGGTTCACACCTTTTGGGAAATGATAGGAAGCTCTTTGCACATGACCAGAATTCGACAAAAGACACTGCTTAGAGATCATAGGGGGAATATAGCCAATAAGGTAAAAAGAGAAGTTTGATTTTAATGCACAATCATGACCTTAGCCAATAAGAGGGCAGGGCCCACTACGTTATACCTTAAATAATGCACTCACAACTAGGGAACAGTAATAGCTTTCTCATCATAGAAACTATCCAAGGGCTCAAAATAACCTAAGACTATCATCCGTGGCCAATACACTAATGGAGTCTCCACGCTCCGGAAGTTCAGTATCGTCCAAATATGAAAATCTTGTAGCCACATTCCTGCAAGACAACAGGAAGACTGTGAGTAATATAGTGATTGCTTTAGCCTGAGTTGACAGTAAAAATTGAATGATATTTTCGTGACCTTCATAAAATATTTAAAGGCAAACTGTTCCATAGCTCCTTAAAAAGATAATTACTTTATGGATTATTCATTAATGAATTTTAAAGGCCTAAATTAGATGCAGGCTTAAATACCATACTGTTTGAGAGCAGACAGGGCTAAGAGTATGGGAAAGTTGGTGAGCAGGATGGGAAGAACTGGTAAATGTAGCGTCTCATTCTTTAGTGACTGAAAAGGGAGAGAAGAATACCTCATCTTCAACTTCTCTATAGCTTTGGTAACAACCAAGTCAATGGAAATAAAGGCACAATCCAATCAAAACTAAGCCACATGCATACCTCCTAACTTTTTGAGATGGGAATGAGGGGCACCTATCAGCAAAATTATGTAGGTATAAGATGCACCCCCTGCCACACCCCCTTAAAGGAGAATTATACAAAAAAAGATTAGTTAAACCCACAAGTGCTTTTTTTTACTACTACTACTCCTTTGTACTAGCTTTGTAGATTTACCACTGCAGCCATTTAGAAATTGAATAAAAGGTTTAGCACTGTGAAACACTTTCTAAAAGATAAAAAGTGCATTTTATATACAAATATATAGATCAGACCAAAATGAGGGTAAAATGAGCAGGAATGAGGGACAGAGTGACTTTATTCCAAATAAAGAACGGTCCCTCAAAATCAGGGAAAGTTGGGAGCTATGCACATAATGCATACAGCAAACACAACCTACATTGTATTACCAAAAATATTGGGACGCCTGCCTTTACACACACATGAACTTTAATGGTATCCCAATCTAAAGCCCCATACACACGATCTGACTTTTTGACAACAAAGTTCAAAATGAGCAGATTTTCAAAAAAATCTGACCGTGTGTACGCTCCATCGGACAAACTTTTTCGGTTTTAATCGGACAAAAGTTCGCTCTGCAAACGGACAAACTTTTCGGCAACAAAAGTCCTATGGTGGAAAGTCCTGTCGTGTGTACAGAAATCCATCGGACTTTAGTCCAAAATACAGACACGCATGCTCAGAAACAAGGACCAGCCGGAAGCGTTCTGTCTTGTAAAACTAGCGTTCGTAATGGAGATATCACATTCATGACGCGGCAAGTTATGAAATCTAGAAATGCAGCACACATTCTCTTCTTCTTTATAATGGGATAATAATAAAAGCTGCTTTGCTGGTGATACTGACCGAGTAATAACAAACGTCTTTCCTAAGGATTTGTGTTTTTGTTATATGAATAAAAGATATTTCTTCATTTTTTTGGGGGTCAAGTTAGCACAACCCCATTATCCCCTAGTTTTTTTAGGCTCAAAGCACCAACTACTCTATGTGTGTCCCATAATTTTAGAAATGTACCTGCCTACTCCCAAACTTTCATTATAAATTAAACACATAATCAAATAATTTAGATAATATTAATTTTATTTAAATAATAATAAGCACAAAAATGGCATATCAAAATCAAGAGGAAGGCAACAATACAGTAGATCAACTGGTGGAATTGGCGAAGCCTCTGTACCCCAGGGCAGACATCAATTATGTGAAGATCAAAATTGGGAACCTGAGGAGTACCTACAATATAGGGAGCACAAGAAGCTCGTGGACTCCAAAAGATGGGGAGCAGCAGCAGATGCCATATCTGTCCCCAGGCTGTGGTACTACAACGGGCTGTGATTTTGGTCATACCAGACTGAACCACGCACATCACTCTCCACACTTCTATCCACATCAGCTGAGGCCATTTTGTTTCTTGTGCATTCACAACATAAAGAACACCAAAAAAATATTAGACATATTCTCTCTCATCCAAATGCAATTTTTTAAACCAAAAGTGCAAATGATACTCCGAAAACTATCAAAAGTATAACCAAGAAAATCAAAATTAAATAACGAATCACCCAAAAAAAATTAGTAGGCCCTAAACTTCCCAGACCACTGGCCTTGTTGCGGATCCTGGGTCTGATTTGGCCACTGACCCCCATGCTGCTGAGGTGGGTTGGCTTGCTGAGGTGGGTGGGGTTGCTGAGGTGGGTGGGGTTGCTGAGGTGGGTAGGTTGGCTGGGGTGGATAGGTTTGTTGTGGAGGAGGTGGAGGTATGTGGTCCAAATCACACACATGTGATTTAGAGGTTAGCGCACGATCATTATCCCCTCACATAGCTCCCTTTGATCCACGTCAATCTCGCGGAGCTTATTAGCTGTGAAACTGCCAAACCCTTCAGCACTATCGGGTGCTGTTGTGATAACTGATGTGGCCCTAGTAAGGCAGTCAGCTGTGGCCTCATCCAGGTGGTGGCTCTCCCTGGCCCTTTTGGTAGGAGGGCACAGGGTAGTGACTCTGCACTCAGTTGTCTGGCTGCTGGGCCCGGCCTCTTCTTGGCTAAAAAGTTCCTGTGTCTGAAAAAGGAACATCATTATATTTTTTTGCCATCAATCACAAACACTTTTTAGCTCATTACTTTTACAACTTGAATGTGTCCAAAAAGCAAAGTCTATCATTCTGACTCCAGCATTTCTCATTCTTGTCCAAATGTTTTTGTTCACTACTGTCTACTTGATATATGCAACTCACTTTGTTTACACTTTAAATTTTTAGCCATCATAACAAATTAACATCATTGTATATTTTACTTCCAATCTTTTTGACAATGCTATACCTGGGTCAAGCTGAGCTCCTCCTCCTCCTATTCTTCCTGTGTGGGATCAGCCTCAGTATTGGTAGCCTCAGCTGATGCGGAGGGTAGTGTGAAGAGAGATTTGTGTAGTTCAGTTTGATCCTTCAAAAATTGCAGGCTGGAGAAGTACCACAGCTTGGGGACATAAACGTCTTCTGCTGCTGCTCCTGATTGTTTGGATCCCTCGATCTTCTTTCTCTCCTTGTTATACATGCTCCTGAGGCCCCCAATTTTGGTCTTTATCAAACTGTAGGTTGCCCTGGGGTACACAGTCTTCGCCAATTGCACCAGTTGTTCAATTGCTGCCTGCCTTTTATTTTTATTGGAATAGTCCTTATGCATAGGCGTGCGCACAGGGTGTGCCAGATGTTCCCAGGCACACCCTAATCACACTGTGCAGCACAGATTTGCCCTACTGCCTTGCCCCCCTCCTCCCGCGGCGCTGCTGCCTTCCCTCCTCTCTTCCCCTGCTGGCTGTTGCTGCAGGGATGTTTTAGGATGAATGGGGGAAGGGGCCATTAAATATGTAATTTACCGTTCCCTTCCCTTCCCTTTCTGAATGAACATCATGAGTAAACGGGAGGGTGTGTTTGAGCTTTGGGGTGCACACCCTAATGCAATAGGCTGCACACACCTATGTCCTTATGTTTGACCTGCCACAGACAGGTGTGCGCCTTGTATTGTTCTATACATTCTGTCATGAATTTGTGGGAATTCAAGTATGCCTTCATTTTTGTGTCAAGTATCAGATGGCTGCAAGAAAGAACACAAGATAAACCATAATGGGTTGCTTCTAGCTCATAAACTGCTTACAATATAGGCCTTTATCTAAGCAGTATATGCCACTAACCACCAGTGTCCCAATGTTGTCACGTACCTTTTTTTCGAGTCTCTCTTTGGCTTGCGTTCGTCTCGCAACTATGTTTACGTTCATACGTCCGGTACATCGACCGCTTGTTATGGATTTATATACCCTGCGCATGCGTGAAACTCCGCTCTCCGAGCGTCATGATGCTGGGGCATGACCACATTCTTTATTCTGCATGTGACAAACACGGCGGAACATTCGGGAGGGAGAACATGATGGCGGAATCAACTCAAATGACCAGGCCCCGCGGTGGTGGAAATTATCGCAAACACAAGGCCACCCCCATGAGCAAGGGGGAGATGGTGGAGATGGTGCGCATATTTGACAAATATGATTATGACTGCAAGCTGAAGGACTATGATAGGCCCAACAGCCGTAAAGACTGGGTTCTTGAGAAGGTCCTCGCGGTATTGGAACGAGAATATGGGGTCAACCGAACGAAAGATCAAATTCGCAAACGCTGGTCAGATTTGAAACACCCAGAGAAAGAACAGTTGGACTCCATTCACTGCATCATTATTAAAAGAAGTAAGCCCAATTAATGACTGTAATCATTATGTTGATGTTTTAATTAGCTGTCTGTACATTAGATGGATACAAGTAGGTTTTACAAACTATATTTTTTGGGGGTAAAGAAGAAGTTAATTAAATTTACTGCAGATATGAACTATACTTGTTCTTTATGACTAGCCTTTTTTGGTGTAATCATTTATACTGTATGTAATGATTTCCACAGGAAAAAGGGACAGAGAAAGACATCAGACAAGCCACCAGAGGGAACAAAGGGAGGCTTCCCTTGGCTGGGCCCCAACAGGGGAGACAACAGGGCCAGTATCACCCCCAAATCGTAAGTAGTCAACTTAAAAAAAAAACGAATTTAGCCTTCGACAGGGGTGTTTCTAGGTGGGACAAAGGCCATGGGCTCAGGGTGTAACTTAAGCAGTAAATAATAGACATGTGCATTCGTTTTCGTCCGAATGCATTTTCGTCCGAATTTCGGGTATTTTCGTTATCGTTTAAAAACAAACGAAAACGAACGCGCAGAACCTGAAATCCGAAAGATCCGACATAAAAAAAATGCTTTATTTTCGTTTTCGTTGCTACAACAGTTCGATATAGATAGGAGATTCGACATGATGCTGACAATAGCAATCTGTGTCTATCGAACCTGTGTTCGAATGTGCCTAATCTTATTCCAAGATTATTCTACATAGAGAGAAAAGATTTGACATTATAGAGACAGTGTTGGGGTAGATCATTCGACATGAACGACGAAGATTCGACGAAGCAGCGAAAAACATACAAACGTTGAATCTGTAATTGAAGGCTTATGGTGTCTGTCGAAAGTTCTAAGAAGATTTGACAAGTAGCTAAACTGTACGACGCCGCAATTGTAAATTTCGGATCGAATGCTCAGCCCATAGGCTATAGAAGAATTTGAATGTTGGTTGACTAGTAATAATAATTTATAAATATAATTATTACTAGTGTCATACAACATTCGAATTCTTCTATAGCTTGAAGGCGGAACATTAGACCGGAAATGTACGATTGCGGCGTCGTACAGTTTCGTTGCTCCGTCGAATCTTCTTAGAACATTCGACAGACACCATGAGCCTTCAATGACAAATTCGACCTTAATTAATTCGGATTTTCGGACGAATGCATTTCTTAACGAAACAAAATAAATAAAAACGGATTTCGGGAGTAACTAAATAAATGTATTTTTCGGACGAAAACAAAATTCCGAAACAAAATATTTCAGTGTGCACATGTCTAGTAAATAACACTTTATGTTTGCAGCGTGGCTCATCACTGCCCATTAATGATGCATTTCCAGGGTAGACAAGGGTAGAGGAGAGGCCCTGGGAAACACAGTCACACAGTCACGCCTGCTAGCATGATCATCATATATCCCCTATCCCATAGGAGACAAGAGTGGTGGGTGTCAACTGCATGAGTTGTTCATTGTGGGCATATAGACATTTTTTTTACATTTAAAATTACATCATCTTCCCTTTACAATGCATTTTTAGGATTTGAATAATGCATAGTGCAGCATGTTGTAGTCCACTAGTCAGGAGCAAACATTGTCACTAGTGCAAGGTTTGTCTACTAATTCAGCAAATGGATTCTAGGAACAGGTGTGACTTTGGGGTGGCTTCATGAATGTTGTATTGTTTATTTCTAGAGGAACATGAGTGTGGTCAACTCCAACATTTGGAGGAGTGGGATCAGAGAGCTGGACGCAGCAAAGAGCCTCCACTGGACATAACATCCCCAAACACAAGACAGGCAGAGGGTGGAGGAGTGCATCAATTTGAAGATGATACTTTGGAGCCTGATGTTTGCCCCAGTAAGTATTTTTTACATCTGGCTTCAAATGTCTAGACATGTCTAGTGAATAGATGTCCAAAAAAAACACCCACACAACACAGGAGCAAAGTATGTAGTGCATTGAACATTAGCATGTAGATGGAAGAGGTGGAATGAGCTAGCAGTGTTGCTAGGTAGCTGAGTTTTGTAGACACATGCAACAGGGCCAAGATTACAGAGTAGTTGCGGTGTGTACATTCCTAGTAGTGTAGGTGTCTGAAGGGCAAGCAGGTTGAAAGCAATAATTGACTGTCTAGGTAAGTATTTACACAAATTGCCTTTAATAATAATGTGCCCATAATTCACTTTTTAGGGCCTCAGCCACTTGACCATCATTCCCATTATTATTTTTTTCTCTTCTTCCAAGGCCACGAACTACCAAGATACACTATTAATCGTATCAGTGCTGATATGCTGCAGGCAATGACTGAGCTAGAAAATATAAAGGAGGCTGCCACTGGTGTTTAGAAACGAATACAGGATTATGTTGACCTGTTAGCCAAATTTTAGAATATTCTGACCTTACGTTTTGTTGAAATTGTTGACTCCTGTCTTTGTTTCTTGTTTTGACTTTATTTTGCAATACTTTGAAGCACAGGCTCTGATTGATGTTATTTTGAAATCACACTACTTCCTTTGAACTACTGCGATTTCATAGTAGCAAGGAACACTGCCATATGCTGTGACTTGTCATGCGATTTGACCTCTAAAATCGCATGACAATTCACCAAAAATGTGAACTTGTGCTTTTTATGTGTCTGGGGTCAGTGTTTCTCCACTCCCCTTCTCTAGGTGCACAACCACGTCCTTTTTTCTTTATTGTAGGCAGTTGAAACAAAATAATGTAAATTTTGATACATAAAAAATTAGCACTGCACCTGTGGCAAAAAGTTCCAAATAGAGAAAACAGGACCTGGTAATGCACCTGGAGAAGGAGAGTTGAGAAACACTGCCTTAAATATAATTTTTTTTTGAAAAATTTAGTTATTTTTGTATTTTCCAAGCCAAATTTTGAATAACCACACAAATAAGGACACAAACATAAAATTTGCCTCATGATCACACGTCAAAATTGTGTGACTTTACCTCCATGGAGATTTCAAAAGCCACAAAAAACACAGTGGGTGTTTTTAAAGTACGGAAAAAAACTTTGCCCTACAAGTGCACTCAGGGCCGCTGTTAGAAATCACGCCCTTGACCACACCCCTGGCCCCGCCCCTAACGCCGGCTTGAAGCGATTTACATATGTGTGCGGAGCCAACGCATGCATTTGCAATTAAAGCAGAGTTCCACCCAAAAATGGAACTTCCGCTTTTCGGAACCCTCCCCCCCTCCAGTGTCACATTTGGCACCTTTCAGGGGGAGGGGGGTGCAGATACCTGTCTAAGACAGGTTCTTGCACCCACTTCTGTGAATATACTCATGCGGCAGACACGCCCTACCCGCAGCTCCCCGCTGTCTCCTGGGAAATACACTGTTCCCAGGAGAGAGCGGGGACCAGTGACGGCGCGCGGCGCTACTCGCGCATGCGCAGTAGGGAACTGGGCAGTGAAGCCACAACGCTTCACTTCCCGATTCCCTCACTGAGGATGGTGGCGGGTGTAGCCGAGTAACGAGCGATTGCTCGACCTTGGCTGCCGACATCGCGGGCGCGCTGGACAGGCAAGTGTCCATATTTTAAAAGTCAGCAGCTGCAGTATTTGTAGCTGCTGGCTTTTAAAAAAAAAATTTGGCGGAACCTCCGCTTTAATAAGCATGAAGGAGTGGGGGCAGTTTAAATTTCTTTTAAATTGTATTTTATTTATTTTATTACACATAGAAAAACAAATCTTACACTGTATCTTTACATTTATTTTAAATTTTTGCTTTCACAAGGGATGAACAACATCCCTTGTGATAGCATGGGCCATGACATGTCCTCTTTATGGAGAGACCCCATATCTGTCCTCTGGCCTCCAAAGCATAAGACCAAATTGAGATCAGTTTGATCAGATACTTGTTCAAGCCGGTAATGGCTTCTTTAAATGAGCCGAAACCGAAAGTGATAAAATCCTCATCACTTCCAGTTTCTGACATCACACGGTGGGAGGAACGACATCCATCCCTCTCACTGTATCCCAGTAACCGCAAGCTACTGGTCACATCTTAAAAGCAGTAAAGATGGTGGTGGAACCCCCTTCCACTGCCTGTAAAAGTAATCCAGTGGCTTCTTAGCCACTAGGATTATTTTTACTTTGTGAAAAATTGCTGTTGTTAAAAAATGATATCTTGATAATTGCTGTAGTGATGACCAAGATATCACCCTTCCATTCCAGTGACGTACTGATACGTCGCTGGACGGGAAGCAGTTAAAATGAAGTGTAAATTAGCATCACACTGTTTCTTATTATCATCAGCAATACAATTATCACACAGGCAGCACTGTAAGCAGGTGCTCTATCATGTCTCTATGTCACATTGCTTTTGGATGCTGACTTTGTTAACTTATTGCTGTACTTACTGTATGTAACAGCCATAACAAAGTCAGCACCCAAAAGCAATGTTACATAGAGACATGATGATAGAGCACCTGCTTACAGTGCTACTGCTATCTGTGTGATAATTGTAATGCTGACAACCTGCTGTACTGTGAGATACATAATAGGACACAGTGAGTATTCTATCCTCTAATCCCCACTCACTGTGTCAAGTGTAACCACGCTCTCCTCCTGCTCTTCTCTGTCAGCCATTCAACTTCTTCACATCTCGTGAGGATTGCAGGCGGGAGCCGAACGGAGAATTGCAGTATCCCTCCACCAGCCTGGACTAATAGAATAGTGGGGCGGCATGATGTACATGCGCCTGAAAATAAAAAAATAGTCCCTCCACTGCGCTCCCCTCCTGAGTCTCCGTGTTGACCTGATGGGACCCAGAAAAATTATTTACCCCCCCCCCTGAAAGCAAGTAGAAGTGGGGGAAGAGTTTAGAAAACAATTTTTTTTAAATGCAGTGATGAATTGTAATGATGCCCGGGCCCCACTGTGTAGCTGAGTGGGCCCAGTACAGCAGGGCTGGTTGTACTGGCCTATCAGCGGCCCTGAGTTCACTACAAGTGCAGTGGCAAGTGCACTTGTAGTCCAAAACTAAAAAAAAATTGGAGAATCACCCCCACTGTGACAACATGTGCTAGCTCCCATCATGTGGTATCAATGTATGTGTTTCGGGGGATCAAACCCTTCCTCTCACCAACTTTAGATTTGAGGAAGGGGTTGCACACCCAAAACCATTGATATCCCGTGATGGGAGATAGCACATGTGGACACACTGGGGGTTATTTACAAAAGTCTAATCCACTTTGCACTACAAGTGCACTGCAAGTACACTGATACTGTACTTTGAAGTGCTGTCGCTGTACATCTGAGGGGAAGATCTTAAATGAGGGGAAGCTCTGCTGATTTTAGCATCCAATCATGTGCATGATAAAATTATGTTTTTTTGGTTTCCTATTTGCCCCCCTAAGATATACAGTGACTGCACTTCCAAGTGCACTTTCAGTGCACTTGCAGTGCACTTGTAGTGCAAAGTGGATTTTCCATTCGTAAATAACCCCCACTGTGTTTTGTGGCTTTTGCTAATAACCTGTTTGTTCCTACACACATTTTAGGCAGGGTATCATAAGGGACATTTAACATTTAGGTCTCTTCAAAATGTGTCTTGGAAAGGGATGAGCTCATCCCACCTGAGGAGCGCAAGATATTCTCAACTTGAGAATAATATTAAGAATAATATTATTATTAAAGCGGAGCTCCACCCTAAAGTGGAACTTCCGCTCACGGGAACCCTCCCCCCTCCGGTGTCACAGTTGACACCTTTCAGGGGGGAGGGGGGTGAAGATACCTGTCTAAAACAGGTATTTTCACCCACTTCTGGGAGTCCTCTCTGCGGGATTTCTGCGGGAAGCACATCACTTCCCGCAGAGTACCCGTTGTGTTCTGGGAGACACTCGGCTACCAGAACAGGCAGGGACCAGTCAGAACGGTGCAGCGTGACTCGCGCATGCGCCGTAGGGAACCCGGCAGTGAAGCCGCAAGGCTTCACTGCCTGGTTCCCTCACCGAGGATGGCGATTGCTCGTCCTCTGCTGCGGACGTCGCTGGACTCCAGGACAGGTAAGTGTCCTAATATTAAAAGTCAGCAGCTGCTGTAGCTGTAGCTGCTGGCTTTTAATATTTTATTTTCGGCGGACCTCCGCTTTAATGTCTCATATGGCCTTTTAATGTAAAAAAAAATATTTTTAAAGTTACAGAGTTGGCGATGTGTATTGCTCTGCTTTCAAAAATGCATGTTTAGCCACAAAAAGTTTTAAAAAAAGGCAAATATAAATGTTCATACACAAATAACGATGTTGGTTTGTTCTAAAACCATAAAACGCACATGTGAATGTGCTGGAAGTAAAAATATTTTGGATAAACAATGTGTGGCTTCTTATTTCTTTTTTTTTTTTTTATCAATGTAATTTAAAGTTTTTTTCTCCTTTGCTACTCTTGCTAGGTATTTCCCGGGCTTGTTTACCTATTTATACCTTTCCTTTGCTACACTTTTAAATACTTTTCTGGTTTCTTGTTCCATCAAGTCTCTAAGTTGACCCTGCTTAATTATAATTTTTTTATGTATTTCTCTATCCAGCTGTTTTTTATCTTTTTGTTCCAGATCGTTCAGTTCCTTTAACAAGTTTTTCCTATTTAAGTTTCTTTCCTTTTTTTTCCCCGCCCCTATGGAGATCAGTTTACCCCTTATACAAGCCTTATGGGCTTCCCATATTGTTGCCATGCTCACTTCTGGTGTATTATTGATTCTGAAATATTCTTCTATTTTCCTTGATATTGTCTCCCCTACTTCTTTGTCGTCTAAGAGGTCCTCGTTTAACCTCCATGTACCCTTTCTTTGTTCTATGTTATTAAATCGTATTTTTACTACTACAGGGGCATGATCTGAAATTGATATCACACCTATCGAGGTATCTACTACGTATTCCAGAAGCCCGTGGTCCACTAACATGTAGTCTAATCTGGAATACGTGTCGTGCACCGATGAGTAAAGCCCCGTACACACGATCGGTTTAACTGATGAAAACCGTCCGATGGATGGTTTTCATCAGACCAACCGATCGTGTATGGTACCCATCGGTCTTTTTTCCATCGGATGGAAAAAATAGAACTTGTTTTAAAATTTTCCGATGGATAAAAAACCGATGGGAATTTCCGATCGTCTATGGGCAAGTCCATCGGTTAAAAAACCCACGCATGCTCAGACTGAATTAGGAGACGGGAGCGCTCGTTCTTGTAAAACTAGCGTTCCTAATGGAGAGAGCACATTCGTCATTCTGCAAGTTATTGCTTCGTTTAATGCAGCGCCTGTTTTTTTGCTTTCGAACGGTCTTTAAAATGTCATTTTGGCAGCAGAACTTTCTCCTGAGTTCTGACAAATGTATGTCTTTCTTTTTTCTAGTGATCTTAGGAATAATTAGTAAAATTCTTCAAGGCCGACCTCACAAATTACACCTTTTTTTTACTCTTAAAATTTGTTGTGCATTTTTTGGTGTGTCAATTTCTCAGAACAACATAATATTTAATTTTTGAAAAATCATGGAGGTTGGTGTTCCTTGTTCTTAATTACACATTGTATTTATGCAATCTTATTGCTACTTCTCAAAAAAACACATCAGGCATGTAGGTTGGCTGAAATCAAATTTCCCTTTATTTTGGAAAAAAACAAATTAAAAACGGAAGGGCAACTATTCCCAAATTAGCAGAGAATATAAAGTCATTAGATCCCAAATGCAGACCTGACTATGATCAATAATAAAATCAACAACAGCATGAAATCAGGAGCAGCAGCCAAAGACATACATCATCCCAAGCTGTGGTACTCCATCAACCTTAAAATTCTGGATGAGCAGCTCGAGGCCAGGGAATCACCTCCTGCTCTTCCTTGTAGCCTTCCTTCCACGCCTCTCTGCAGCGTTCTCTCCACGGCCCCGTCCACGCACCCTTGCAGGCTGGGCCACTGTAGGTGGTGATGTGGCAGGAGGAGGAGGAGAAGGAGGAGAGGGATTGGGCTGATGTGAGATATGGGAGGCCTCAGTCAGCTGTCCCCTCGCCCCCATGTGTACGGCCGTGTAGATAAGGTGCTCACAAAGGGCCCGTTGTCCCGCCTCCATTCTCAGCAGCTTATCTGAGAGATAGGTGCTAAACCCCTCCGTAGGGTTGAGGGGGGCCCTCATAATGGCAGCAGCCTCCTGAATCATCTTTAGTGACTCCTCCTCCACTTGTGTCATCCGCCGTTGTTTTGGCGGTCTGACGTGGAGGGGAGCCACTTGGGAGACGGTGCTGCCACTAGGCCTGGGGACCTGCTGAGTCCCACTGGGCCCTGCCTCCTCCTGCCTGTCACACTCCTGACCCTCTTCCTCCTGGCTTGCCTCATCCTGTTTATAAAATAAAATGTAAATTTCTATTATTTGAGGAATCAATCACACACAATTTTGATCTCATTACTGTTTTTTTTTTTGGGGGGGGTGGGATCATTTATGGCTAATCAAAACAGTTCAACTCAATATTACTTAGTGGACAATAATTAGCATCAAAAATACTATACCTGGCTGAAGATGCGAAGATCTGGCTCTTCGAGCTCAGGAGGCTCCTCCTCCACCTCTGCAGGGGTGGAGGGAAGGGTGGAAGGAACGCTGGAGGGAAGGGTGGAAGGAAGGGTTGAGGGAAGGCTGGAAATATATTCCCTGGCCTCGATCTGGTCATCCAGAAATTGGAGATGTCTGTAGTACCACAGCTTGGGCTTTACTACATCGTCGGCTGCTGCTCCTGATCTCTTGGACTGGCGCACTTCCTTGAATTTTTTTTTATAAGAATTGCGCAGGTTGTTGATTTTATTATTGATCATAGTGTAGTCTGCATCTGGGATCCATGGCTTCATATCCTCGGCTAATTTGGTAATAGTTGCCCGTCGTACATCACTTTTGTGATACGCAGGGTGTTTGAGCTCCCAAAGGTTGCGCTGTTCCTTATACTTTTCAATAAAAACAAGCATCACCTCCGGCTCTCTTAGTTTATGCATCTATTAAGGATCAGCAAGTACAAAAAACAAAGGATCAGAATTGTTTCTCCTCAACTTATCACAATATTGCCCTTTACAATCATGACCCATTAATATGCCACTGCAGGCCCGAGTTCCCTTCTTACCTTAGTTCACTTCGTGGGTTCACTTCCGGTCGTCCTTACTCCGCGCATCCCTAATAACTTCTTTCCCCTTTTTATACCCTGCGCATGCGTGTAACTCCGCCCTCGTCGCCCGCCCATGACGGACTTTTTCTGCATTTCCCAGCCCCTTAACGATCGGCGCACAGTGTGAGACGGCGACATGTCGCAGACACAGGTGGCTTCTTTAGTTGAAATTACCGATGAGGAAAGCCCGGAGGCGGAAACGTCCCGATCCTGTAAAAAAAGATACAAGGCGACTAATATGTCTTTTTCTGAGATGGCGGAGATGGTGGACATTCTGCGGAGGAAGGATTATGACGGCAAGCATGGCCCATACGTCACCCCTAATCTCCAGAAGTCACAAATTATGGATAAAGTGGCGAAGACGAAGACTCTTTATAAAAAATATGGGGTCAGGAGATCCAAGGAACAACTCCGTAAAAGGTGGTCAGACCTCAAGATCAGGGAGCCGGAGCAGTATAAGAAGCTTATAAAAAGCATAGAAAAAAGTAAGTATATTTTACTGTGTTCTTTCACATTGTAATATGTATTCTTCCATGTTTTGCAACATGTGCTTGGCTTGACTGGGTTCACATTTTGAAATCTCATCTTTTAGGTTAAGTGGAGAGTCCACTTATTTGCCCAATGTTTTGACCAATAACTTGCTGCTCTTCCCCCAAACATGTTTGGCACATATCCACGTAAACTACACGTGGGCATGCCTCATTTTACTTCAACAATGTTTATCTACACATTGTTGGCTAGATGATGTGTTGTAAGGAAATTTAGAATGTGACTGAAAGAATAAACTGTATTCTGGGTAAAGGAGATGACACTCCAGCAGTTGTGTACTTTTTTTTGTTCTTGATCCAGATACTATACTCTGGGCCACATGACCAAATTTATTAACGGTGTCACACACAGGTGGTCCAGTGGATACCTTGGTGGTTATCCAAGTGTATTTGTGAATGTCCTCAAAAATAACATGTTGCTTTGTGGAGTTTGCAAGATCACATATGTTCATGTTGGAACTCAGGGCCAAATATCAATTGTACACCACTTCAAAACATTGAGGATCCCTTTTCAGGCCTTAAAAAAGTCTGTGTGCTAAAGTATACATTTTGTTGTAAATTCCCATAGGGGAGAGGAGACTGGGAGGACACCATGCTCAGGAGACGAGTAACCCAACACCACAGAAACTCCCCGAAGCTCCCAAAGCAGACCAAGATCAGCAGGTTCAGGAAGCGGAGGTGGAGGAAGTGGAGGTGGAGGAAGGGGAGGTGGAGGAAGGAGAGGTGGAGCTTATCAGCACAACAGGTCAGTGTCTGTCACCACAACTTCAAGGTAAATACAGATGTAGGACTGCCTAGTGTAAAACCTTTTTTTTTGTTTTAGGGACTGAACGTGGGGGTGTGTCAGGAAGTCCAAATCCGCCATTCTCGAGTGCCAACGCCAAAATAATCATTCAGGAAATCATGGAATGCAGTAGCGAAATGGACATTATGAGAAAGAGAATGATTGTGATTGAGCAAAAATATAAAAACATGATAGATATTTTGGGGAGAATAGTGTGAACCCCCCCTTTTTGTGTGTTTTGTTATGCGTCTGAAATTATCTCAGGGATTTCCAACATCCCAAATGTGAAGATGCACACACTGAAGACTCAACATGTGCTATCTGCCGTCACAGGATATCTATGTCCCTGTTTTGGGGGTGCAACCTCTTCCTCCCTCCTCAAGTAGGGTAGAGGAAGGGTTTACATCCCCAAAGCACGGCCATTGATCCCCCATGATGGCAGATAGCACATGTTTACCCTAGCCATGGGATCTTGTTGAAGATACCCATTTGAGCCCCAAAAGAAAGTGTGTTTGTTAACATTTGGGATGGATCAGGGGTACCATCACCCCATCTCCAGTTGGTATTTTTAACAGTGTTATTTTATTACTTTTTCAGACTAAAAAAAATGGCTTACGACACATGCATGTTCCTGCAAAAAAAGACGCACAGAAAAATAAAAGGCTAGTATTTCTAAAAACCAAAAAAAAATGTGTTGCAAACAATAAAAACATTTGGGAAGTCTAAAAAAAAGGTGTGCCTTGTTCTTTCTATGCTCAAGAGCAGTTCTGAAGATGCAAAAAACGTGTTTTTCGCTCTGAGTTTTGAGGCTATTTACTAAGGACAATTACACTTGGCACTACTAGAACCTGGGAGACACATAAACCCAAAATCCAAGAATGACAACACAAGTTTGTAGGAATTCCATGATTTTTTTTTTTTTTAAAAGGTTAAATACTTGGTCAGATGTGGTCTGGCATTGCGATGGCCCCCCTACCCGTGAAGTACTCTAAGTATTTCTGGCGTACTTCACGGGCACTTTGGGGGGCCAAGCCAGTACAGGCAGTGCTGAGGCCGGTCAAATTAATCAGTTCAGATGGACCGGCCTCAGGCCCAAACGATGATACATAATTGTTTGCAAATTTGCGTAAAAAATTGTGCAAGATGCAGCAGCAGTAGACGATGTGGTTCAGTTTATAATCCGCCAAATGTATCGCTGTCTGGAACAGGCGGAACCGGCTGGCCATTATCCCGAAGGCATTCTCCACTACTCTCTGGGCTCTGGCCAGCCGGTAATTAAAAACCCTCCTCTCCGGGGTGAGGGTGCGTTGGGGAAACGGCCGCATCAGGTGTGGTCCTAGTCCAAAAGCCTCATCCGCAATGAAAACGAACGGGAGCCCTTCAACGTTCTCTGCATCTGGAGGCAGTGCAAGACCCCCAGCCTGCAGACGGTGAGCGAACTCCGTCTCCGCGAATGATCCGCTATCGGACATCTGGCCGTTCTTCCCCACGTCCACATACAGGAACTCGTACCGTGCCGACACCACCGCCATTAACACTATGCTATTAAAACCTTTATAGTTGAAATAGTATGACCCCGAATGGGGTGGCGGCACTATGTGGACGTGCTTCCCATCAATTGCCCCTCCGCAGTTGAGGAAATCCCACCGCTGGGCAAATTGGGAGGCCACAGTCAGCCATTCCTGTGGTGTGCTAGGGAACTGTGGAGTCAAACAAAAAGAAGACATTAGTATGGTTTATGGTTACAGTGCAAGCAGATTACACACAAAAACATTGTTGAGTATCATTATTATTTAAGGGAGTTTTTCCTACCAATAAACAAAGGCCCACTTAGCAGATGCCTCACCCCCGCTGAGTGGACATTCTAAAATAATCTAAGGGGGGGGGGCCTAAGGTGATTGTGGCGGATCCCAAAAAAGGCTCTACCACTCGGCTGAGCTTGATTGAGAACTATAAATTTTTTAACATCTTTAGGGGGGGAGGGAGGGTTGTCAAACTACGAGGGCAATGACCCCCCAAAAATGAAAAGGAAAATAGAAGGCTAGCTGGGTTTGCGCCCACGATAGCATGCTGGAGAGGTAAGTGAAGGGAAATAGGCATGTAGGGCCCAAAAAGGGATTTACAGGTAAAAAAAGGCATGGGGAAAATGGGGACATTACCAGGATATTACAAACAGGCATATTTGTGTTAGGAGGAAAAAAAAAAAAAAAAACAACAGAATAAAAACAGATAATGTGAGGTTAAAGGAGCATAATTACCTTCATATAGTCCTTCTGCAGGACCTGAATGATGGCCGAACACGTCTCAGGGATAATGATCCCGAGAGCCTGGGGGGAGATGCCTGTTGAGAACTTGAGGTCCTGCAAGCTTCTCCCAGTCGCCAGGTATCTCAACGTGGCAATAAGCCTCTGCTCGGCAGTGATGGCCTGGCGCATCACAGTGTCCTGCCTCGTTATATAGGGGGACAGTAAATCCAACAGACGGTGAAATACGGGGTCCGTCATCCTGAGATAATTCCTGAAATCATCAGGGTTATTCTCATAGATTTCCCGCAGCAGAGGCATATGAGAGAATTGGTCCCGCTGGAGCAACCAATTCTTAGTCCATGAACTCCTCCTCACCCTGTTCACAGACTGACCTCGTGTTACAGTGTTAACTGCAACACCAAGCCCAAAGCCAGCACGAGCTCGAGAACGCACTTCAAACATGGTTTTAAACCGGTCGGCTGGTCAGAAGGCACTCAAACAGAACGCACCGTGGAACAGCAAGGCCTGAGAAGATCTGAAAAACAGTAAACGAACGGCCAAAAAGGCACTGCAAGGCAGTAACGACCTGACTGCACTCACTGAATCACAAATACAAACCCACAAGCACAAACTGAACAACAGGAAACGATCTGCAAAGCACGGAGACTGAAAAGCGCAAATCAGCTCTCACCAAACTTTTACTAACACGCGGTAATACGAAATCAGCAAAAGCAGCCCAAGGGGTGGCGCCATTAGATTTGTTCGGCCCTTTTATAGCGCGTCGTACGTTTTGAACGTGCCGTCGTTTTCTTGCCGTCGGTTTTTAGACTGATGGTGTGTGGCCAAGACTGATGAAAAACAGTTTCATCGGATTTCCGATGGACAAATACATCGGACGAAAATCCATAGGTTATCCGATCGTGTGTACAGGGCTTAATAAGTGTAATCTTTTTTACTTGGGTGTGCCACTCTCCAAGGAGCCACTAATTGATGATTGTATTTTTTTTTTTTACCAGTTTTAATTGTTTGCTATCTCGTATCGGTGCACCAGACGTATTATCAAGTTTGTGTTCCATTGAGAAATTGAAATACCCAGCTAGAATTACATAACCTTGTTTAAAGTTTAGTGTATTTAAGATTCCATTCAAGTGTTTTTTGGGCTGACTATTTGGACAGTATACATTTGCTAATGTGTATTTTTTTCCATGCAGATTCCCTTTTAGGAACAAGTAGCGGCCCTCTGGGTCAACTCTTCTTTCTTCTACTATAAAGCTTATATTCTTCCCCACGCCTATGGCTACTCCCTTTGCTCTTTTGTTTGGGGCGTCTCCATAGTACCAGGTTGGATTCGCACTCGAATATATTTTTGTATTTGCATCTTGCGCTAAGTGTGTCTCTTGAAGAAACAAGATTTCTGCAGAATACCTTTCCAACTCTCTTAATATCATGTGCCTTTTTTTCTGGGGAGTTAAAACCTCTTACATTAGATGAAATGAAGTTTACATCAGTCATATGTGTTTTTTTCCCTTTCCCTTCTTCCTCCTTCCCTTTTCTTAGAGTATACAAATCCTATTTCCTCCCTTCCCCCTCTCTCCCAACCACCCCCCTCTTTCCCTCCCCTCCTCCAAGTCCCCCCCCTCCCCCTTGGTTATTTGACCTCATGGTCTTAGTGCAGGCTATTCTCCTTGGGGCCACTTTTGGCTCCCTGCACTCCTGGGCCTAAGGTGGAGTTCTGTTTGGCACGATCAGTCCCCTCTCCCCTATTACTAAAAAGATGGTCCCAGAACAGTCGACGAGTCCAGGTCCCCATACCCCACTCAATATCTTTGTTCGTTTACTTTACCAGCCCCCTCCCGTGTCTCCCCCCATATGCCCTCCCTGAGGGGCGAGGGGGGAGGAGGGAATGAGAGGGGAAAAAAAGCGGGACGGAAATCCGTCCCTCTCTCGCCCCATCCTCCCTCCCCACCCCCCGCCCAGTTATACTTTATCCTTTTTTTTTTTTTCCTTCCCTTTCTCTCCCCATATGCTGTGTGACAGCAGGAAGGTAAAGTCACCTGGTTGCATCCAGGGGGGTAGGTATATTTCTCCCAGATTCAGGCTTTATGCCGACTTATACAACTAGGGAGAGAGTTGATGAAGCCCAGCTGAGGCTAGTGGGCTCATGGATGATTCATACCTCTAGGGAGAGTGCTGGGCGTCGTGCAGGCAGGGAGTTGATGAGACCAGCTGAAGCTTGTCAGCTCGTTTAAGGCCTCTATAAAAACTCCCAGCTTCATTAGGTGTTTGCTCATGCCTGGAACCAGACCTGTGTGGACTGTCTAGGGAGAGTGAACCCCTGTGCGGTGAGACAAAGCCTGTGTGGCTATTTGTTTGGACATTTACTAAACCAGGGACTTAGGGACTAGGACAGCACCAGGCTGATCCCAGTTGTTAGTTAGGAAACCTGCATGTTCAGTCAGAGGTCAAGCTGACCAGGGTTTATTTTGTGTATGTTTCTTTTTGCTTTGCTGTGTTTTTTGTCACTGTAAATAGAGAAATAAACTGCACCTTTTTGATCTTGAAAACCACAACCTCCGTCTGCTGGGCCTGTTTTTGTGTGGGGAGCCCATCCAGGGGATCACACACACCCGCTGCCGAGCTAACCCCCCCACAGTTGGTGGAGAACCAGTGGCAGTTTTTTTTTAAGCCAGCATGGAGGAGATACTGAAACAGCTGGCTCTAGCAAATGCCAATCAACAGCAGACAAATGCAGGTTTGCAAAAGAGCCTGACCAAGCAAAAGACTATGTGATGCTAAAAGCTGAAATATTGGCAAGGCTGGGTGTCACCCTGGCTGTCCGGGCTCAGCGTGTGCATAACTGGACTTTCCAGCTTGGAAAACCCCCCAGGTCTCAAATGTATGATCTCATCCACCTGAGCAGGAAGTGGCTACAGCCAGAGACTTTGTCCGCACCAGAGATTGTGGAACGTGTTGTAATGGATCGGTTTTTGAGAGCTCTTCCTACTGCCATCCAAAAGTGGGTAAGCCATGGAGACCCAGAGACGGCCGGTGGTCTTGTGGATCGTGTAGAGAAATACTTGGCTACAGAGAACCTGACGGCCTCTTCCAGAGACTCTCGGACTTTCCACCCTAAGACCAGACCATCCCCAGGGGCGGATAAGAGGATTCCAAGGGGTGAGGGTGGAGAGAGTGAGAGGGTGGGAGCTCTACCCAAAGTTTGGCGAGAACAGCCTGGGAAGTCAGGGGCTCAAGAGGCAGCCAAATGGATTGTTTGCTACCGCTGCCGGCAAGCGGGACATATTGCAGCAAATTGCCCGGTTGTGGAGGAACCCATGCAATGTGAATTTCTGACGGACAGACGTCAGTCGCTGTGTGCGACAGTCGCATGCACTGCCATTCGGGGAACTGAGAAACATTTATGCAAAATGTGTATTAATGGTAGAAATGTTGTGGTATTACTGGATTCAGGTAGCCTTGTGACCCTGATAAAGGCTGAATTAGTTAAAACAGAGGTCTCTGGGAATAGCAAGGTAGCTGTTATTTGTGTGCATGGGGACACCCGAGAGTATCCAGTGACTACAGTGTGTTTCAAGACCCCCAAAGGTACCCTCTCTCATCCAGTGGGGTTAGTATCTCAATTACCGCATGATGCCATTGTGGGAAGGGATTTTCCGAAGTTCTGGGAACTGTGGGATGATCCTGAGCCCCCCACTGGTGCCCCTATGTACCAGGAAGGTGATAGCCAGAACTCCTCTGAGAGTGGTGAGGACTCTCCAGAATTTCCCTTGTCAGTATTGGCAGGCGAGACTCAAGAAACTGGAGAGGAGCCCACCTCCTCAGACGAAAACCTACCGTCTGTGGAGTTTTCTGATCTTGAGGTTCACAGGGAAAATTTTGCCACAGAACAGTTAAAAGACCCCGCCCTAATAAAGGCACGGGAAAACGTAGTGGAAATAGATGGCGAGTTAGTGAACCCAGATAATACCTGCACTTACCCATACTTCAGCGTAGAGAAGGACCTACTGTATCGGGTGGCAAAAAGGGCAGAAGAAACCGTTGAGCAGCTTGTGGTGCCCAAACCTTACAGGAAGTTGGTGTTGGAGTTGGCCCATGGGCACATTCTTGGAGGTCATCTGGGGACAGAGAAAACCTGAGAGAGGGTATTACAGAGATTCTATTGGCCTGGGGTGATGAAGGACATAGAAAATTATTGTTCCTCCTGCCCTGTGTGTCAGAGGTCGGCCCCGATGCCACATTTCCGTAGCCCGCTGGTCCCTCTACCCATCATTGAGGTCCCGTTTGAGAGGATCGCAATGGATTTGGTAGGTCCTATAATCAAGTCCGCTAGGGGGCACCAGTACATATTAGTTATAATGGACTATGCCACCCGTTATCCAGAAGCGATCCCTCTCCGAAATACCTCGGCCAAAACCATAGCCAAAGAGCTATCTCTTGTTTTTAGCCGGGTGGGTATTTGTAAAGAACTGCTTACGGACCAAGGTACACCCTTTATGTCCCGGGTTATGAAAGAGCTGTGTAAATTGTTCAAAGTGACGCAATTGCGTACGTCTGTGTATCACCCCCAAACCGATGGGCTGGTTGAAAGATTCAACAAAACCCTAAAACAAATGTTGAAGAAAGTGGTGGATAGAGATGGAAAGGATTGGGACTGTCTACTTCCTTATTTGATGTTTGCTATTAGGGAGGTGCCCCAATCCTCTACGGGATTCTCCCCCTTTGAGTTACTGTATGGGAGACACCCAAGAGGGCTGTTGGATATTGCCAAGGAAACTTGGGAAAGTGAGAGTTCTCCCCACAGGAGTGTGATTGAGCATGTCGCCCTGATGCAAGACCGAATTGCACAGGTAATGCCCATCGTGAAGGAACATTTGGCCCAAGCGCAGTTGGCACAGCAGAGAGTGTACAACCGTGGAGCCAAGACCCGTACCTTTTCCCCGGGGGATAGGATATTGGTACTTGTCCCTACGGTTGAAAGTAAATTCCTTGCCAAATGGCAAGGCCCCTACGAGATAATGGAAAAAGTGAGCGAAGTGAATTACAAGGTCAGACAACCAGGAAGGCGAAAGCCCGAACAGATCTATCACGTTAATCTGTTGAAAGCCTGGAGGGATAGAGAGTCCCTAGTCGCAGAAACTTGGTCACCAGCTCAAACTGGTTGCGTGATTCCGGAGGTTGGAATAGCAGCCACCTTGTCACAACCCCAACAACAGGAGGTTAAGGAGTTTGTGCTTCGCAACAAGGAGGTGTTCTCTGAGCTGCCGGGACAAACATCTGGGGTAGAGCATGATATTATTACCCCGCCCGGTGAAAGGGTGAAGTTAAAACCCTATCGGATCCCAGAGGCCCGACGGGAGGCAATACGGGAGGAAGTACAGAAAATGCTGAACTTAGGGGTGATAGAGGAGTCCCAAAGTGATTGGTCTAGTCCCATTGTGTTGGTGCCTAAACCGGATGGGAGCTGGCGATTTTGTAACGATTTTCGTCAGTTGAACAAAGTTACAAAATTTGACACCTACCCCATGCCACGTATAGATGAGTTGATCGACCGGCTGGGAACAGCCCGATACATGACGACTCTTGACCTCACAAAAGGGTATTGGCAAATTCCCCTGGCCAAGTCGGCCAAAGAGAAAACCGCATTTGTAACCCCAGACGGGGCGTTCCAATATAAGAGAATGCCGTTCGGGTTACAGAATGCGCCGGCCACATTCCAGCGGAAAATGGACCAGATACTGAGGCCCCATCGGAAGTATGCTGCGGCTTACCTGGATGACGTAATTGTCCATAGCACAGATTGGGCCTCACATCTGCCAAAAGTGCAAGCAGTCCTAGACTCTATCCGGGAAGCGGGGTTTACGGCTAACCCCAAGAAGTGTACCATTGGGCAGGAGGAGGCCAAATATCTTGGGTACACCATTGGCAGGGGAGTAATAAAACCCCAACTCAACAAAGTCGAGGCCATCCAGAGTTGGCCACGTCCCAACAGCAAGAAGCAGGTACGAGCCTTTCTGGGAATCGCGGGTTATTATCGGCGCTTCATTCCCCACTTTGCTTCTAAGGCTGTGCCCCTAACCAACCTGACGAAAGGGAAAGGGTCGGTCATGATTAAATGGACCCCCGAGGCTGAGGCAGCGTTCCAATTCTTGAAACAAGCCTTATGTAGCCAGCCAGTGTTGTACTCACCCGACTTCTCTAAAGACTTTGTCGTACAAAGTGATGCGTCAGATGTGGGGTTAGGAGCAGTATTGTCCCAGGTCTGGAACGGGGAAGAGCACCCAGTCATTTACCTCAGCAGGAAGTTGAAGTCCCATGAGGTAAATTACGCCACGGTTGAAAAGGAGTGTTTAGCGGTGAAGTGGGCTCTAGATTCCCTTCGGTACTATCTGCTAGGTAGGCACTTTGACATGGTTACGGATCACGCTCCGTTAAAGTGGATGGCTCAAAACAAGGAGACAAATAGAAGAGTAAATAGGTGGTTCCTGGCCCTACAGGAATTCAACTTCACAGTAAAGCATCGCCCTGGCGTTCAAATGGGGAATGTGGATGCTTTGTCTCGAGTACATGAATGCCTGATTGCTGGTGTTCCAACCCCAAGGTTAAAACAAGAGGGGGGGTATGTGACAGCAGGAAGGTAAAGTCACCTGGTTGCATCCAGGGGGGTAGGTATATTTCTCCCAGATTCAGGCTTTATGCCGACTTATACAACTAGGGAGAGAGTTGATGAAGCCCAGCTGAGGCTAGTGGGCTCATGGATGATTCATACCTCTAGGGAGAGTGCTGGGCGTCGTGCAGGCAGGGAGTTGATGAGACCAGCTGAAGCTTGTCAGCTCGTTTAAGGCCTCTATAAAAACTCCCAGCTTCATTAGGTGTTTGCTCATGCCTGGAACCAGACCTGTGTGGACTGTCTAGGGAGAGTGAACCCCTGTGCGGTGAGACAAAGCCTGTGTGGCTATTTGTTTGGACATTTACTAAACCAGGGACTTAGGGACTAGGACAGCACCAGGCTGATCCCAGTTGTTAGTTAGGAAACCTGCATGTTCAGTCAGAGGTCAAGCTGACCAGGGTTTATTTTGTTTATGTTTCTTTTTGCTTTGCTGTGTTTTTTGTCACTGTAAATAGAGAAATAAACCGCACCTTTTTGATCTTGAAAACCACAACCTCCGTCTGCTGGGCCTGTTTTTGTGTGGGGAGCCCATCCAGGGGATCACACACACCCGCTGCCGAGCTAACCCCCCCACAGCTGATACTTCCATTTTTATTTGTATTTTTTTTTGGTATAGGAATGAAAAATTTTGACAAAATTCCGGTGTTTCTTCTATGAATCTCAGGCCTCGTACACACGGCCGAGATTCTCGTTGAAAAAAACATGTTGTTTTTTTCGACGAGATTCTTGGACAAGAAACTTGTCCCGGCCGAGTGTACACACGCTCGTTTCAAAGAACCCGCGGTTCTTTGAATGGAGCGTACGCGGTGACGTCATAGACTACGACGAGCATGCGCTCGTCACATTCGATGCCGTCGCCGCCATCTTGGTATACCCTACGTATGCCTAGGAATCTACTGCGCATGCGTCGAATTCATTTCGAACATGCGCGGGCTTCCGGGAGGACAGGTAAGTGTACACACACTCACTTTTCTCGTCGAGGAACATGCCGAGGAGAATCTCGACGAGAAAATAGAGAGCAGGTTCTCTATTTTCTCGTCAAGGTTTCTTGTCGGTTTTCTCGACGAGAAACCCGATAGCCGCGTACACACGACCGAATTACTCGGCAAGACCTCGCTGCCAGCAAGTTTCTTGCTGGTTCTTGCCAAGAAAAACGGTCATGTGTACGAGGCCTCAGTCTTGCCGAGATACCACATTTTTTCTCCCGATCAGGCATGCTGGAAAGCCCCAACTATACTGGATCTCATGTTCCTGCATAACTTTCAATAAAGGTTTTAAATTTCTTCTTCTTTTCAACGTTTCCTGGGACAGGTCCTGATAGATTTGGATAATGTTTTCTCCCAGTTTTATTGCCGACTTTCCCCTCAGGTTCCTCCATAGTTGATTTTTCCTCCCGACTTTCAAATCGCACAATGATGTCTCTTGGGTTGTCCTGTGATATTTATTTCGGTCTTCTTATTCTGTGGGCTCTTTCTATTCCTATTGGCGATGTTATTTCTCTGTCCAGCAATGGGTTACAGATTTTCATTATTATTTCTGACAAGTTTTCAGGCTGTGATGAGTCGGGGACCCCACGGATTCTAATGTTCTTCCTTCTATCTCTATTTTCTTGATCTTCTAACTTATATGCTTGTTCCTGTTGTTCTCTTTTTATTCATTTTATTTCTCCCTCCAATTTTCTTATCAGGATTGCATTCCCGTCCGACTTTTTTTCAACTTCCTCCACTCTTTCACGTATATGCCCCATG
Organism: Rana muscosa; assembly: GCA_029206835.1. Taxonomy (NCBI): domain Eukaryota; kingdom Metazoa; phylum Chordata; class Amphibia; order Anura; family Ranidae; genus Rana; species Rana muscosa. The sequence continues at coordinate 79,157,935 of CM055125.1, forward strand.
TTTTTTTGTATTATCTCCATTTGTAACTTTAGCGATTTTTTCAGGGCCGAGAACATACCTTCTATTTCTATTTTTGTTGGAAGCAACGCCTTGTTTTGTTGTTCCTCGTCTTTTCTCTGCTCAGGCTCTATTTCCGCTTCTTGTTCTGTTCTAGACTCTGATAATATGTCAGTATCTGTAGATAGTTTATTCTGCATTCTTTTCTTTTCTTTCTTCTTCTCTTTACTGTCTGTTTGGTTGCCTTTAGCTCCTTGTTTTTCCACCGCCTGCCTGTCTCCATTTCCTCCATGAGTTACATATCTATTCATTGGGCCTGGGCTGGAGGTCAGGCTCGTGCGGGGAGATTTTGGGGTCGCACCCCCTCTTGCCCCTTTTCCCCTCATGCTCATGTTTTTAACAAGCTCAATTCTGCTCTATTCACTTCCCCCCTCTGCAAATCCTCCTCCACAAGTAGCCCTTTAGTCCTAGAGCATGCTCCCTGTTTAAAAAAAATCTATTTATATGTGTATACGTATATATATATATATATTTTTTCCCCCTATTATCCTTGGGGGGGGCAGGGTGGTGAAATATGCTACTTATATTTTTATTTTTTAGTTTCTATATTTTACGGCTTCCAGCCTCCTCCTAATTACTCCCCGTTGCTCACACCAATGTCTCTTTCAACCTATGTAAGCCGTTTTCAACACCATGCCGCCTCCAACACTCCGGTTCAGGTTCAGTTCAAGTCAGGCAAATTAGGGCAATCAATATAGCAGTTTGTCATTGTTCCCAATATTATCCATTTTTTTTTTATATACCTCCTTGCTGGTGCCCAGCTCTAGTACAGAATATCACAAAACAGTCCAGGTAACTGAAGGACAGAGAATATTTCCACTTTTAAGCTGTCTTGCTGTACTTTATTTTAGCTATAGAGGTTACTCCAAACACCAAGTCCTCAGTCAGCTTGTCCCTAATAGGGAGTAGCTGGTGGAAGATTTCTGGCAATAGTGATGTGCCTTCAGGCTTTCATATTGGTCAACTACTGACCCACAAGTAAAAGGTATCAAGGCAAGTATACTCAGATGCTACTTCCAAATGTTTAGTACTTAATAGTACTCACCGTTTCCAGGAGGGGAGTGAGAGGGCAACAGTACCAGCTGATTGGGTCAAGCGCATATGCTGAAGGAATAGCAATAATCTTATACCTGTGATGCTTGCTCTCCTCATCGGCTCCTTGACGAGTTCTTCTTGCTTCCCGGTATAGGTGAGGAGGGGGAGTCATCACTAGGCTTGTGCAATTAGTTTCGTAACAAATCGAAATTTGTCCGAATTTATCAACTTTCGGACATTCGGAAGCATTCGAATTTCCGAACAAAGCAATTACGAATAAAACCAAATCCGAAATAAATTATATCGCAAATACCGAATGCCCGAATGTCTTCGGCATAATTCGTTATGAAAAAAGTTACGAATGTACAAATCCATTCGAAGCACAATAACACTCTGCTCTGCTCTCTGCTTCTCCCTCACCGTGCTGAACTCCCTCTCAAAATGGTGTACAGGGGCGGAGACTATAGCCGCATGTCAAAAACGAAAGTAAAATACAAGATTTCGAATCGTTACAAATAACCGCTATGTATTTAGAAAAGTACAAATCCATTCGAAGCACATTGGGCATAATAGGCAGCGTCGTTGTGAGAGAGACACGGAAAATTACGAATCAACGAACCCAAAAAAAGTTACGAAAGTAGGAGTTGTGTCCAGAATCAATGAAAAACAATGTACTCTACCGAAAGTACAAATTATAAATCAACTAAAAATAAGGCTTACATTAATACGAATCATTCCGATTCAACGAAAAATGTCGCTTGCGAAAATACGAATCAGTCCGAACACGAAAAATCCCGTCTAGCAAAATTACGAACGATTACGTATCAACAGGACCAAAAAGAAACGAACCGAAACTAAACAAATTTTTCCATTGTGCACAAGTCTAGTCGTCACCGGTAGGTGGAGACAGGCAGGTGTATTACAGGAGAGAGCAAGAGAGGAAGGCTCACTAATTTTTCTTACTGTACCTCCAGCGCGGGTCAGCGCCATCGCTCTGTTTAGGTCCGTGACACACAGTCTGCTGTCCACTCTCTTCTGCTGTTTTGAGTCGGTCCCGGGTTTTACTCGCTCTTCCCGATCCCGCTCAGCGGCTCTGCTCCTCTGCTATGCTTCGTATGGCGTGGCTGCGTCCTGGCGGGGAGTGAAAAACACTTCTCCCGCCACCATCCACTGTTCAGGAAGCTCTCGGTAAGCCGAATGACTGCTCCTCGATGGGTCCGCGATAGGCAGGCAGGGGGGGAGGCGATCTGCGGGATGGGAATGATTACTCTCCGTCGTTCATTCCCTTAGAGCGGGGCTGGAGACCCAGTGTCTCATCTACATGCTCTGTCTCGAATCTCGCGCCATCCCTAGGCTCCTCCTTCTGTGTCCAGTGGCTTCTTATTTCTATGATCAATACCAGTATATTTGTTAAGTTGGTGTAGTTACATTGACAGTGTACTCTAAAATGTGTGTAGCAGAGCCACAGCACAACATAATACAGTACAAAGCTCAAGGCGAGATTTTTACCTCAATATTGTACATCAGGTTGGTTTGCAATAGTGGAGAAAATGACAAAGATTATAAGGCCATTTGCAAACAGAATAAACACAGACAACAGTAGTTCCCCAAAAATTTTTTTTATAAATAATAAGATATTTACTGATTATCAAGTAACTGTTGCTGCCAAGGCACTGCCCCTCTACCCACAAAGTAGTCCATATACTGTTCCCGAACAAGACGGGCATTCTGGGAGAAGATACCAGCACGGCCACTTTGAAGAGCTGGCATCACCGCATCTTCAGCTGGGCGTAAAACTGAAGGCTCATCTGTTTGCCCTGAGCCAATGTAGCTGCTAGCATTCCTCCTTAAAAAAAATATGGAGGATGCAGAAGCACAACACTACATGGTTGAGTTTATATTCTGCCAAGTTTATGGCAGTTAAAAAAAGTCTAAACTTACTAGATAGTATGCAGAGGCGTTTTCCACCACCCTTCTGGCACGAGAGACGATAATTATAAATGCGTTGCTCTGGGGTGAGGTTCCTCATAGGAAAGGGCTTCAGAAGATGATCCCCCAGAGCAAAGGCCTCATCTGCCGCAAATACAAAATTGAGGCCCTCAACATTGTCCTGAGCATGTGGCAAACGTAACGTGCCATTCTGTAGCCAATGGTAGAACTCGGTATTCATCATGACACCTCCATCCGAGTGGCACCCATTCTTCCCCACATCCACATACAGGAATTCATAGTTGGCTGACACAACAGCAAGCAAGCAGCAAGCAGAACTATGCTGCAAAAGCCTTTATAATTAAAATAATATGATCTGGAGTCGGGTGGTGGGACAATCCTCACATGCTTCCCATCAATGGCACTCACACAGTTGGGGAAATTCCACAAATTGGCAAACTGGGCCGCCACATCCTGCCATTGCTGGGGGTTGGAAGGAAACTGTGGAGTCAAAAGAAAAATGTTTTACTTCTTGAGCACATAAAATTGCAAGCTAATTTGACACATACATTCTAGGGGCAACATAAAACTAGAACATTTGAATGAGTATTTATAAAAAAAAAAAGGGTAAGTTCTACTTATATGCTTCCTCACTCCCTTTGGTGGCACATTTCAAAAATGTTAGGGGGGTGAGGTTGAATGGGTAGATTTTTTGGACAGGTAATGAAGAAAATCAGGAAAAAATTAAGGTACATTTTGCAAGCCCCACCGTTTTTTAAAGATTGGCAATAAAATAACAAAAAATGTCCAATTATAAGCAGATTTGAACGTGCATAAATTAACATTAAAATAACAGGAGACCAAAAATTAATAGTGTACTACATGCACTACATGCTTTGGAGAATTCAGGCAGAAATCTTAACACAACAAAAGAGGTATACTGTGTATGTGTTTTGCTTAGTCAGCAGATTGAGTAGTTGTATCAGTTGGCATTTTGGGGAGGGGAGGGAGGGTTACAAAAAAGTTTGTGCACCCCAAAAAAGGGTCTCTTGCACCCTGCATGAATTTGAGGACAACATTACAAATGTGACACAGTTTAGGGGGTGTTTAGGGTAATCATAAAAATTAAACATCAAACAAACATTGTTAAGTTAATATGCTACGTGTGGATGTGCCCAGGTAGCATGTTGGGGAGGTTAGTGAAGGAAAATATGCATGTAGGCCAAGAAAAAGATTACAGCATGCATGAGGACAAAGAGGACATTCACAGCATATTACAATAATGGGAATGATGGAAGAAAAAATACATAATAAAACATTATAAAACATGAAGTAAATTGTCAAGTCACCTGAAGCCAGGTGAGAGATGCACACCGTTGGGGTCAGGAGTGCACCGCTAAGGTAGTGAACCCTATGGCTGACTGCTGCGGATGGAACTCTGGGTGGTTAAGGAAGGCAGGTCCACTGGAGCACTAACAGGGATCCCACAGGGAGCTAGAGCCTAAAGCCCCGTACACACGGTCGGACTTTTGCCCAACAAACTTAGTTTTAAGCAAGTTGGACCAACAATCCGACCGTGTGTACGCTCCATCGGACAAACTTTTTTGAGTTTGGTTTTGTTTTCATCGGACAAAAGTTGGGTCTGCGAACGGACAAACTTTTGCCCAACAAAAGTCCTATGGAGCAAAGTCCTACCGTGTGTACAGAAAACCATAGGACTTTTGTCCGATGGACAAAACAACCAATGTTAAAATCAACCAACAATAGCAGAAGTTGACCAAAGGGTGGCGGTAAAGAGCAGAAAAGAGCAGAAAAAACAAGCGATGTTGTAAGAAGTTTTAAGAAAGTTTGCAGAAAAGTCCTGTGGTGTGTATGCTATGGGTGTGCCCGGCCAACTTCGTTCGGACAAAAATCCACGGAAAAGTCCGATGGAAGTCCGACCGTGTGTACGAGGCTTTAGATTCCCCAGGGCGCGAAGTCTAAGATCCAGCAGATGTTCACCAGAGCCTCTAGTGGTGAGGATGGACTGGGCTGCAACTGGATCCAGGTTGCGGCCCCCAGAGTCCCCAAGCTCATGCTCACAGTAGGCTATAGAGGATAGAGGGGAAGCAGCAGCACAGGATACAAGAGATAGTGAGGGGATAAGCCAAAGGTCGGGGCATCTAGCAGACAATGATAAACAAAGGACACGCCAAAGGTCAAGGTCACAAGCAGACAGGGATAGTCGAGAACAAGCCAAGATCGGTAAAACAGAGACAGACGTAGCACACGGCAAGCAGGAACCCAAACACACAATAGCTTAAAGGAGTAGTAAAGTTACATGTTTTTTCACCTTAATGCATCCTATGCATTAAGGTGAAAAAACATTCGACAATACCGCCCCCCCCCCCCCCGAGCCCCCGTTTTTCTTACCTGGCCCCTCGAAAGTCCCATGCTCGTCCCCGTCATCCTCTTCGTTTTTCTGCCTGGCCGCCGATTGGCTACACTGGATAGATTGAAAGCAGCGCAGCCATTGGCTGGCGCTGCTGTCAATCACATCCAATGACGCGGCACGCCGGGGGGCGGGGCCGAGTGATACAGTCGGCGGCTATGGCCGCCGCTGTATCACGGGAGCGCGCCCGCAATCACTCCACACCATGCGAGCTCACTCGCATTAAGGTGTGGAGTCCTTGCGGGGAGGAGCCAAGACAGCCGCCGAGGGACCCCAGAAGACCAGGATTGGGGCCACTGTGTGCAAAACAAGCTGCACAGTGGAGGTAAGTATAACATGTTTGTTATTTTAAAGCAAAAAAGAAAAAAGGTATAGTGCTCCTTTAACAAACAACGTTGATCAGCAGGGCTGGCTTGCAGTGCACAGGTTAATATAGTGTTCCCTGATAGGGCCTGGGGTGGAGCCATGCTTGGAGGAGAGATTATTTAAGCAGCCAGGTGAGAGTGGCTGGCCTCTAAGGTGAACACACGGAGAAGGGGTAAGCTGAGAGACAAACATTACTGTATTACATGACATACATAGAATGTGATATTACAGAAAAAAACATACCCGAATATAGTCCTTCTGCAGGACTTGAATAATGGCACAACAAGTTTTGGGAATAATGACTCCCAGAGCCTGGGGAGAGATTCCAGTGGTAAATTTTATATCCTGGAGACTTCTCCCTGTCGCCAAGTACCACAAAGTGGCTATGAGCCTTTGCTCTGCTGGAATAACAGTCCTCATGCAGGTGTCCTGCTTCCTAATATAGGGGGACAGCAAGTACAAGAGATGCTGAAAGCAGGAGTCCGTCATCCGGAGATAATTCCAGAAATCATTGGGATTATTCTCCTGGAGCTCCCTTAACAATGGCATATGACAAAATTGGTCACGATTAGGGATGAGCCGAACACCCCCCTGTTCGGTTCGTACCAGAACCTGCGAACAGACAGAAAGTTTGGGTGAAATTTAGAACCCTATTAACCACTTCAATACAGGGCTTTTTGTACCACTTCCATACCGGGCCTATTCTAGCACTTCTCTCCTACATGTACAAATCATCATTCTTTTGCTAGAAAATTACTCAGAACCCCCAAACATTATATATGTTTTTTTAGCAGACACCCTAGGGAATAAAATGATGGTCGTTGCAACTTTTTTTCTTGCACGATATTTGCGCAATAATTTTTCAAACGCCTTTTTAAAACAATTTTTTTTTTCATGAATTAAAAAATAACAAAACAGTAAAGTTAGCACAATTTTTGGGGAAAATATGAAAGATGATGTTACGCCGAGTAAATATATACCTAACATGTCACGCTTTAAAATTGCGCACACTCATGAAATGGCGCCAAACTTTGGTACTTAAAAATCTCCATAGGCGATGCTTTTTTTTTTTTACAGGTTACCAGGTTAGAATTACAGAGGAGGTCTAGCACTAGAATTGTTGCACGTGCTCTAAAGCATGCGGCGATACCTCACATATGTGGTTTGAACAGCGTTTACATACGTGGGTGACTTACGTGTGCATTCGCTTCTGATCGCGAGCTACCGTGGGCGTTTTAATTTTTTTTTATTATTATTATCTTTTTTTTACTTATTTATTTATTTTTTTTACAATTATTTTACTTTTTTTTTTTTGATCACTTTTATTCCTATTACAAGGAATGTAAACATCCCTTGTAATAGGAATGTGTGTGACAGGTCCTCTTTATTGAGAGATGCGGGGTCAATAAGACCCCACATCTCTCCTCCAGGCTGGAAAGCATGAGATCAGTGAAATTTTTTTCACTGATCTCATACTTACTAGCCGCAATGGCGGCTTTTTTTACATTTGAGGACCCGGGCGTGACGTCATCACATCGCACCCGGGCCTCTGACAATCATAGAGATGACTGGTGACCATCTGGTCACCAGTCATCTCTATGCTCATCACGTGACCCATCAACGGCGCCGGAAGATTCTCTCCGGGTCCCCGATCGCACGGGAGAGCCCGGAGAAGCACCGGATGGCGGTGGGAGGGGGGATGTCCCCTCCCGCCGTCTATAAGAACGAACAAGCGGCGCTATAATCATTCTTATGGTGCACAGAATCGCCGGCACTTCAAAAGGATATCTGAATGTTGCCTCTAGCTGCAGGCATCATTCAGATATCCCCCTACAAAGCCAGGATGTCATATGACGTCCACCCAGGATGGGAGATCCCATCTGTGGACGTCATTTGACTATGGCTGGGTAGGGAAGTGGTTAAATACAATGGACTCGAACGTTCGAAATCAAAAGTGCTAATTATAAAGGCTAATATGCAAGTTATTGTCATAAAAGTGTTTGGTTACCCAGGTCCTGCCCCAGGGGACATGTATCAATGCAATAAAAAGTTTTAAAAACGGCAGTTTTTTCGGGAGCAGTGATTTTAATAATGCTTAAAGTGAAACAATAAAAGTGAAATATTCCTTAAAATTTCGTACCTAGTGGGGGTGTATAGTATGCCTGTAAAGCAGCGCTTGTTTCCCGTTCTTAGAACTGTCCCTGCACAAAATGAAATTTCTGAAGGAAAGAAAGTCATTTAAAACTCACTCGCGGCTATAATGAATTGTCGGCTCCCGGCAATACATAATAAAGTCATTGGTCCCCCCAAATTCAGTTACCAGGCCCTTCAGGTCTGCTATGGATATTAAGGGAAACCCTGCCGCAAATTTAAAAAAAAAATGCGTGGAGTTCCCCCAAATATCCATACCAAGCCCTTCAGGTCTGGTATGGATTTTAAGGGGAACTCCACCCCAAATAAAAAAAAATGGCGTGGAGTTCCCCCAAAAATCCATACCAGACCCTTATCCAAGCACGCAACTTGGCAGGCTGCAGGAAAAGAGGGGACGAGAGAGCGCCCCCCCCTCCTGAACCATACAGGCCACATGCCCTCAACATGGGGAGGATGTCCCCATGTTGATGGGGACAAGGGCCTCATCCCCACAACCCTTGCCCGGTGGTTGTGGGGGTCTGCAGGCAGGGGGCTTATCGGAATCTGGAAGACCCCTTTAACAAAGGGGACCCCCAGATCCCACCCCCCATGTGAATTGGTAAGGGGTACATTGTACCCCTACCATTTCACAAAGAAAGTGTAAAAATAATGTAAAAAAACACACAGACACCTTGGAAAAGTCCTTTATTAAAAATAAAAAAATAAAAAAAAACATTCCAGCGATTAAATACAGTTTCCCGCGGCGATCCGATGTCCAGCGCTGTCCACACGAAATGTCATTGGCTGAGCCTGAGCGGACCTGATGGGGAACTTCCTCTGCAGTGTAATAAATGAATAGACCCGCCCCTTCTAAAGTTCCACATCATGATGCGGAACGTGAGAAGGGGCGGGTCTATTCATGTATTACACTGGGGAGGAAGTTCCCCAGCAGGTCCGCCCCCTCGTATGTCAGACGCCGCCTACGTCAATGGATGAGCGGACCTGATGAGGAACTTCCTCCGCAGTATAATAAATGAATAGACCCGCCCCTTCTCACGTTCCGCATCAGGTCCTCAGCACTGTTGGGAAAAATGGTCAAACATTTCCATTGACACACTCCTTAACCTTGTGGGTAGCCTTCCTAGAAGATTTGAAGCTGTTATAGCCGCAAAGGGTGGGTCAACTCAATTTTGAACCCTACAGACTAAACCTAGGATGCCATTAAAGTTATTACCAATACTTTTGGTAATATAGTGTATCTGCTCAGTACAGTTTTTCATCCAGGCATTGAACCAATCAAACCAATTATTTTTTCCAGTAATCTGACAGTCTGAGAATCCTGGCTTGCGTCGCAGGTTTGCTATTACCAAATATACTCACTGCCAGCTTCTTTCTGTCTCTCAAATAAGACATCATCTCAAGTAACCAACTAGATATAACCCTGCCTTGAAGTTTTCAAAATGACTAATGGTACAGCAAGCTGGCAGAAGAAGCTATACAACACAAGCACCCCTTACAATTCCCATGCAACCTAATGTGACCTGCTCTTTGGATTCTTGCTGCAATACATTACAGCACACTCAGACTAGCATAAGTTAAGTAACCTTTCTATTTTGCAGTGTTTATTGTATAGTATTGGCAACTCACTGATTGCTTTCACTTGTTGCCTGTCTATGAACATGAAAGGAAAAAAAGTAAAGTAATAGATACATATTTAAACAAGGAATATCCAGATCTAGATTTAAAGGTCAGATGTGTCAAACATTGATATTTCTGTTGCCATTATACTGTATATCTTACTCTGTTGGAACTATAAACACAAGTTCTGAAAAATCTGGACTCTACAATCATTATCCCAATTAACTTTTGTTTAATTATAACAGCTTCTTGCTGTCTAATATGGTGTAACAGGACTTTAGCTACTTTACCTGCTAGATCAGTGCTTGAACATAAGATTCACTCATTCTGAATAATGGAGAAGCTGACAGCTCGTCTATGACAAAACCTCCATCATTTAGTCAGATAGGGTCTCTATGTGCCAATTTAACGTAATTGTTACTGACAAACTTTTTAAAACGTATTTACTTGGCTCCTAACTCAGCCCATCATCTGTTAATCTTCATTCTTCTGCTCTGCTGTATTTTCCTTCAGATTCTTTTCCTCTCTTCTCTTTAGTTCCTATTACTTCTCCCCTATAATACTTCAGATAATAATAGTATTTTCATGTCAGTTGCACATTATTCAACCCCTTCTAGAGTTCCCCAAAACCTCTAAAATCAGGAATGATCAAGTATGTACATTTTAATTTCAGTACTAAAGTTAAAGGATAAGTTTACCTTTTGTAAAAAAAAAAAGAAAAAGGTCAGAGCCAGGAGAGAAGCAAGGGGAAGTCCAGAAGCAAGAAGGTCTGTGAGCAACTGTCATCCTTATAAAGGCCAGAGGGTGCCAAGATCTATCGCATGTGATGTGGCATGCGTCAGTGCGCACAAGCGTGCTACATGAACGAACATTCCTGCTATGGCTTATCCACTGACACGGGCACTGCAATGGCCCCCGGCATTTGTGTGCATGTACAGACATCCTCCACGCATGCGCACAAATTGCAGCTTGCTAAGACACTACCTCCTAGGATAGCTGTGACATAGCAATCCCAGACTAGGCTGAAAACTTGGAAGCAGGAAAAAAAAAAAAGGTTAGAAAAAAACATTGCAAAGAATAAACATTGTAAGCCTTTTTGTAAGTATGCCCCCAAAGTACATCCATTGTCAATCATGTTGTATGTCCTCAGGATGTAGGTACACATCATTCACGATGACAAAAAACCTCCGTCAGCCAACATCCCACCACTCGTGTCGCTTGCACAGCACCAAATCACACTTCATCTCCCCCTCATACATGTCCATATATGGTCAATGAGATCACCCCTTATGACATCATTGACTATTAAAAAAACAATGACTCATCCCTGTTGTCAGCAGGTAATTCCCTGCTGATAGCAGTGATGAGTCATTGGTTGTTAGGATGCTAGCGGTTGCTGGCTTCTTAACAACCTGAAAAAACACAGCAAAAAAACATTAATAATGGGTCACTTACCTGTCCCAGGGTCCAGCGATACGGGCGTACAAAGCCCCGCTCCTCTCCCCCTCCTCTCCTCCGCACTGGCATTGAGACTGTGGGCGCCCGGCTGTGTCTCGCACTGCGCAAGCCACGCTGCACACTGTCATTGGTCGGGCAATCTTCTGGGACCTGTGATGGTCCCAGAAGATTGCAGGGAGAGAGGGGAAAATAGGTGAACTTAATTTCGGGGCCGCGGGGCCTCGGGAGGAAGTGGGAGCTGGAGCCCTCTAAAAAAAGGGCTTTCGCTCCCCCCTCCTAAAAAATGACATGCCAAATGTGGCATGTCAGGGGGTCACCTTCACTTAAAGCAGAAGTTAAATTTTTGGGTGGAACTCTGCTTTAAATGCAACTAGTATCAATACCAGACTTGTTTTCAATATCCTATAAACTACTGTTCAGTACCACTCAAACTAAGAGGCAGAAGGTTAGTACTTATGGGTAGTCAAATATCCATGATGATAGGAGGAGAGAGCAGAGAGATGACTGTCAGCCTGTTGCTGCTCTTTCACTGTCCAGTCACAGACTGGGGTCAGGAAGGTGACTTATCTTTGCTGTATAACTACAGTAGAGAAAAGTCTGTCACTAGGCTGACTGTGCTGTCTGGCAAGGCTGTGTACATTTTAGAAATTACTAGAAAAAAAAAATCTTTGGCAGGCAAAACAGCAGCCAAATATGTATTTCAACTGCATATTTAGTTGATTGCCTGGAATTCAGCTTTAAAGAAGCAGCAATCTGGAGTGCACTGTGGTTATATATGGGTTAGACTGAGAGTGAATTAATTGAAAATTCCAGCAAAAGACGATCCTTGGGAATGAAAAGCGTGTTCACTTCTTTCTTGAGAACAGTTCTGTGTGCTCCAATTGACACAGGTGGCTTCAGGGTACAAGCAAAGCTTTTGAAGATAATACTGAAGACTCCATCACACATACACACCGCACAGCAAACCATAATTCAGCTGGCTACTGAGCCTTGAAGCCGTCTGGATTTGTTTAGGACTGACATTTAAATACAAAGAGAACAGCAGTCAATGTCTGAGAGTTTGCTGCATACATATGAGCTACATTGTAGCACGCACCAGATTTCTGTAGTTGTCCTAATTTCATCAACATCACCCAAAGGATCATGGACATCTTTGATGATACACAAGAGAAGAGGATAGTATGGTTCCTAAGCCTTTAATTTGTCTTCTGGGGGGACATGTACAAATACAGGGCAACATGTACAATTCATTTTGTGCCTTCACTTTCAGCAGTAGAGTTAAGGGTTCACATAGTGACATGATGAAAGGTCTGACTGACAGGTAATAGAGAGTCACTCATCTGACTCAACTGATTAATAAAGGGATCAACGGGAATTGGAGGATCCTGTAGGGATATTTAACAAATAGAAGACTTTACCCATTCACAGATTTCAGTAACTCTTCTTGCAAAGAAGAGTCAAAAGAGTTAAAAGATGCTGTCTCTGAAAGCAAAAGTTCATACGATTAGAAAGAGGGTTGAACCTCTTTTTAGGTTGTTATTACTGCCCTTAACCCCATTTCAGAGAATCAAGAGGAAATATGTGATGCTTGCCCCAATGCCAAGGTCAGAAGCTAGAGCAGGTGTTATTTGAGCTTTAGCAACATCCATTCCCTTAAGGCAAGCAGGCCTACTGGTATTTGGTTTCCCTCAGGTCTTGGTAAACAATAGTATAGTTTTTGGCCTAACGGCACAAGAGAGCAAGCGTAGGCAACAGAAAAAAGAGTACCTGTGATCTTCAGGATATCTGGTATGAATTGTAGCATGGCAGGAGAGTATCCATATGAAAGTCCAGAGGCTGGAGGTGTTCAGGGCAGGAGGCAGGCAGGCAGTTAGCATTATCCAGAGACTATAGATGTTCAGGGCAGGAAGCAGACAAGTGTAATCCAGAAACAGCCCAAGGCAAAAGGCAGGAAGCAATCCTAAAAAGTATTCCGTATTCCAGACAGGGGGAAAGTAACAGGAGAACCCAATGATTGGGCTAGTCAGGCAGAAACAACAAGGCAGGGTAGAGGCCAGGTAGCAAGATGCTATCACAAGACCAGATCCTCAGGTTTGTGTTGCGCAAATAGAGAGCCACAGCCAATCAGGCCCAAGGGGATGGAATAGGCAGTGCCCTACTGCCGCCTAGCAACTGTGGCACTGTGCAGGAGGGTCCCCCTAATTTTGAGGAGATTTCCTCTAAACTTTTGTTGTGTCTTGAAGACAGGAAATGAGTGCTATAATACCTAACAGTGTCTGTAACTCTTTTTTGCTCTATCCAAAACCAGAACATATTTTTCCACTTTTGGAGTAATAAAAAAACATGGTAACCATCCACATATTAAGCTGCATCTTAAGCATCTGGTCTAATGACACTCAGATGCTTCCTCAAAGCTTGGGATTGGGTGAAGGTCTCCACCCTCTTCATGTGTGTAATGGACGTCACCTACAAATCTTTCCTGAAAAAAAAGTGGATGTTACAGTTTCTTATTTTTGCAAATGCTAATTGCTTGGTTGCCATACTGAAGCTTGATTCAATGCAGTCATCAACACAGAACAAGCATGCATATAAAAAATCTCTGAATATCTAGATATGAATACTTGTTTTGAGTCCTTTACTTCAATCGCTGAAGCCAGAAAGTAGGTATAAAGCCTCGTACACACGACCGAGTTTCTTGTCGTAAAAAACACGTCGTTTTTTTTCGACGAGATTCTTGTTAACCTTGAGGAGTTTCTCGTCAAGCTTTCCATGCGTACACACTGACATTTCACAATTTCCTCGTGGTTCTCCGCGGTCACGTCCAGCACGTACGACAGCACTATAAAGGGGAAGATCTATTTCCCTGGCGCCACCCCTTGGGCTGCTTTTGCTGATCTCGTGTTACCGCGTGTGAAGTAAAAGTTTGGGAAGGGACGATTCGCGCTTTTCAGTCTTCGTGCTTTCAGTTCGTTTTCTGCGGTTCAGTTTGTGCTTGTGGGTTCGTATCTTGTCTTTCAGGGCGTCTCGGCAGGTCGTATCTGTTTTACAGTGCGTTCTTGCCCGTTCGTTTCTGATTTTCAGTTTGTTATTCATAGGCCTTGCTGTTCTAAAGTGCGTTCTGTTCTGTACGTTCTGATAAGACGACCGTTTCCTAGCCATGTCGCCTGTACGTTCTTGTCTTCGAGTTCGTGCTGTGCGGGCGCTTGGTGTTGGTCTGCTTGTTTTAGACCAAGACCAGTCCATGAACGGGGTGAGGAGGAGTTCATGGAACAAGAATTGGTTGCTCCAGCGGGACCAATTCTGCCATATGCCTCTGCTGCCTCTGCTGCGGGAGATCGTAGAGAATAATCCTGAGGAATTTTCTGCGGATGTCTGACCCTGTTTTTCAGGAACTGTTGGCTTTAGTGTCCCCCTATATTACCAGGCAGGACACCGTTATGCGGGAAGCCATCAGTGCTGAGCAGAGGCTCATCGCCACGTTACGTTATCTGGCGCCAGGGAGAAGTCTTCAGGACTTGAAGTTCACGACAGGCATCTCCCCCCAGGCTCTGGGCCTCATAATCCCAGACACCTGTTCTGCCATTATACAAGTCCTGCAGGAGGACTATATTAGGGTAAGTTTTCTCCATTAACACCACATTTTATGTATTTCATGTATGCTAATGTATTGTATTTCTTTCATCCTTCCCTAATTACCATGATTGTAATATGCTGAGAATGTCCCCTTTGTCCCCATGCATGCTGGAAGCTTTAAAATGCCCCTTTTTTCTCCTCCATGCATATTTCCCTTCACTAACCTTTCCAGCAGTGGTGCCTGTTGCTCCAAATGTTTGGGGGTTCAACCCCCAATTTAGGACCTAAACTTCCTTCTTTTTTGTGACTGTGCCTATTAACCGCCACCAGTTGCCCCTTCCAATGCAGCCATTTTGCCCCTTCCAATGCAGCCATTTTGCCCCTTCCAATGCAGCCATTTTGTCCCCTCCAATGCAGCCAGTTTCCCCCCAGCCCTGCACTTACCTTCTTCTGGTCCGCGCCATCCTTCTTCTGTCCTTGATGTCTTTTCCTGCCCTCGATGTTGCATCAGCCAATCATGTTACCGTTAAACAGACTTGGTGAACATGATTGGCAGAGCAGCCTGTCAGTGTTTACCCAAGGAATGTCCCCCCCCCCCCTGCGTCCCCTATTTAACTTTTAGCAAGCCAATTACATCCCTCAGGCTGTAATTTGCAAGCCTATTTGCCCCCCTGTTTCTGATATGCAATTTTCACTACAAAAATGCCGCAGTTATTCATATGTCCGTCGCTCAACAGGGGGCCATCCACCTGAATAGTGGGCGGCATTGACAATACATAGGTTCATGCAAGGCATGAACCTATGTATTATTCTGAGTGACGGGCGCAGGATAGAGGGGGCAGTAATCCAGCGCCCACTCTGGACGCACCGCCACTGCAATGCTATCCTGTGGCCAAACACATCTACCCCCCCCCCAAATTGGGTTATAATGGACCATCAGAGGGGGTGATGAATATGAAACTTGAGCCTTCCATTATACTTATTAAAAACACCTTAAACTGAGAATTTGATTGATGTTGGGCTCTAATGTATTTTCTTATAATCTGCTTGCAATGTTATAATTGAAATTTCAAATTTTATTTCATCTTGTTTGACTCCCCAGCTTCCTTCCACGCCACAGAAATGGCAGACTGTGGCATCGGAGTTTGCCACGCGGTGGGACTTCCCCAACTGCGGTGGTGCCATAGACGGGAAGCACGTCCGCATCGTGCCGCCACCCCGTTCTGGGTCCTACTACTACAATTACAAGGGGTTTTATAGCATTGTGCTGATGGTGGTGGTGTCAGCACGGTATGAATTCCTCTATGTTGATGTAGGGAAGAATGGCCGGATGTCCGATGGGGGATCCTTCATCCAGACGGAGTTTGCCCTCCGTCTCCAGAGTGATGACCTTGCATTGCCACCAGATGCAGGGAATGTTGAAGGACTCCCCTTTGTTTTTTTGGCTGATGAAGCCTTCGGACTCGGACCGCACCTCATGAGGCCATTTCCACAGAGGACCCTGACCCCAGAGAAGAGGGTGTTCAATTACCGGCTGGCCAGGGCCCGAAGAGTCATTGAAAATGGCCAGCCGGTTCCGCCTTTTTATGACTCCAATCCACTTGGCGGAGTACAAGATAAACTATGTTGTTTTATGCTGCTGTGTGCTCCATAATTTTCTTTGCCGAAAATCAAGTACTTATATGGCCTCAGTATTGCCTGCCGGGCCTCGAATCTGCCCGTCCTGGCTTGCCCCCCCAAAATGCCCGTGAGGTTCGGGATAAATATATGGACTATTTCACGGGTAGGGGGGCAATTCCTATGCCAGGCCATGACTAAAGATTCGTGCATAAAGAACTCATTAAAATTCATTCTTGTAACTTTGTTTGTTTCCTGTCTCCTAGTTTGTCTTACTGCATTTGTATTGCCAAGTTTTGTTTCCTTTAGTAAATAACAACCATTTCACTATGAAACCCAAACAAATACACAAATAAGGTTAGAGCGTATTTGAAAAAGAAGCTACACTTTGTTTGTGTTCAAACATTTTACTCTGTGCACATTCACACACATGATATTTTTTTATTTTTTTTTGGCTGTCCACAAACCGCCAATTTTTTTTTTTTAAATACAAAACCATCAGTTGCATTCCAAAAAGTACAACATTGGATACCTCTGAGCAATATGAGACATTCACTTACACAAAATATGTCTCTATGTGCCCGTCCTAATATGGGGTCTTGGCACCCCTGGCCCAGCCAAAAATTGAATATGCACACATTTTGTTGTAATTTCCAATAGGGATTTTAGACTCCTGATCCCTATTGTCAACATGTGCTATCTGCCATCAGGGGTGATCAATGGACGTGTTTTGTGGGTGCAACCCCTTCTTCAGTTCACCTACTTGAGATACGAGGAAGGGGTTGCACCCCCAAAAGCCGTACATGGATATCCCCTGATGGCAGATGGCACATGTTGACACACTGTGTGCATATTCAATTTTTGGCTGGATTGATTGTCAAAAAGAGATTAAAAGGGGGAAGAACAAACTGTAACCAAAAATGGGGGTTTTGATGCCTTATTCAATTCTCCCCAAAACATCTAGGATGTCTTTAAAGGTTTGATCCATCACATGAATTCTTTGTTTAATTCGGTCCAGTTCTGTGCTACATTCCATCACTTGCTGTATTATTCGTAGGGCACTGTCAGCAGAGAAACGTGTACTTTCTTTCACCACAACATTTACATCCCCTAAAAACAAAATAAAAAGGTATTATAACTCTGCAGGCCTACATCTCTTACCTGAAGCTGTGGTGACAGATACTGACCTGTTGTGGTGACCAGTTCCACCACGTCATCCACTTCTCCTTCCTGCACTTCTCCTTCCTCCACCTCTTCAACTTCCTCAACATCCTTAGGTTGTGGGTCTTTGTGAGGTTGGGGTTGTGTTGAAGCTGTGGGGTTCCTGTGCTCCCTGGAGTGTTCTCCTCCCAGTCTTCTCTCCCCTATGAGAATCAAACAAAAGGTCTATTTATCACACTGAAATTCTCTATGAAAACTAAAAACAGCCTTTAATTGCTTGGAAGTGGGGTACAAGTGTGTGTTTGTGCTGAATTTCCACATGAAGACATTATTTCTTCACAAAAATATGTTTAGTATTCACCTTTGGCTGTCAATTATTAGACATGGAGGCACCACAAAAATTCACTGATGCACCTGTGTGGGACCCCCAAAAAAAGGCGGTTCTGTTGGCCCACACTATAGTGCTCAAAAGTGCAGATGTGGAACCAGCTGCTGAGTGTCCTCTCCTTTACACTGATTAAAGTTTGCATTTCATTCTCTTTACAAACACATCATCTAGCCAACAATGTAAGAACAACAATTGAATCCAAACAGGCAGATGTCTAATTTAATTTAACCCTGTAAAATAATCAAAAAACCAGGATAGTGGCCGAACGATGTGTCTGTAACGAACGATTACTGTGCCAAACCAATTTCAAACTATGAAATTTTGTAAGGTAGTACAATAGAAAAAAAAAAATACATGGAGCAACATGTAAGTTGAGAAATACATTAATAGCGTAAAATTAGAACAAGTACTTACTTTTTCCTAGCATTCTCTTAATGCTCCTTAACTGCTCCGGCTCCCTCAGTTTGAGGTCTGACCACCTCTTTCTGAGCTGCTCATTTGATCGTTTCACCCCAAAATTCTTCTTCAGACTCTTCACGACTTTCTTCAGGATTTTGGCCTTCCTTCGATTAGGTTTGCTATACAGCCCATGCTTTGCGTCATAATCCGACTTTAGCAAGATGTCCACCATCTCCGCCATTTCCGCATAAGACATATTAGATGCCTTGAATCTCCTCCTTGATCGTGATGTTTCCTCAGTCTCCGGGCTTGTCTCCTCCTCGTTATTTGAGGAATTATCAGACACCTGCTGTGAATCCGCCATATCTGTCTGCGCGCCGAAAGAGAAGGGGCGGGGAAAAGATGTTAATTAGAACGTCATGTGCGGGCGACGTGTGCGGAGCGACCTGTGCGTAGTTTCACGCATGCGTGGTGTATATATAGCAAACACACATGTGACTATACTACGTTCGGTGTGCGGAGAGAGGAGAGAGGAGTTCAAGTGACGGACGTGCGAACGAAGGTATGTGATTTTGTGACTTTGATAAATTGTTGCCCTATACTGTCTTGAGAATGTTGGAGGATACATATGGTGAATAAGATTTTAAGGAGGTTAGACTGTGTGCCTCACATTAGTTATATAATTTTTATTTTACTTGTAGACCAAAAATGAATGTCTTTATAAGCGACAAAGAATTCCTTGCGGAATTTATAGACCGGGTAAGGGAGCTGCCCGCTCTGTGGGAAACCAAAAACCCCATCCATAAAAAAAAGAGGCACGAAAAGCAGCGCTGGTGACCCTGCTCCCATTTGTGCAGACCAAGGTGCCCACAGCCACAGCAAAACAGGTGGACACTAAAATTGGGAGCTTGAGAGGCACATACAGGACTGAACGCTCTAAGGTCCTGGCTTCTCAGAGGTCAGGAGCAGCAGCAGATGATGTGTATGTCCCCAATTTGTGGTACTACAGCAGGATGTCCTTTCTGGATAACCACATTGAGGCAAGGCCATCACTCTCCACTCTTCCCCCCAGACTTCCCTGCAGCCAACCTGAGCCTTCTCTGGAGCAAGAGGAGGCAGCCATCCTGGATGAACCTGATTTGGCCATCTGGAGCCAGGTATAGTATTTAACCACCTCGCGCCCGCCGTACGAGAATATACGGCCGCAAGGTGGTTGTCAAATGCCGGGAGGCAGTTATTATACGGCCTCCGCTATTTGGCCACTGGGGGGCGCGCGAGCGCCGGCGGCGGCGCGCGCACGTGCCCGGCGCTTCACTGCAATGCCGATGCGCATGCCTGGCGGCCGCGATGTCCGCCAGGCACCCCCGATCGGCGGTTACAGAGACAAGGACATGGATCTGTGTGTGTAAACACAGAGATCCATGTCCTGTCAGGGAGAGGAGACCGATGGTGTGTCCCTTGTACATAGGGACACAGATCGGTCACCTCCCCCAGTCAGTCCCCTCCCCCCACAGTAACAATCACTCCCAGGGAACACATTTAACCCCTTCCTCGCCCCCTAGTGTTAACCCCTTCCCTGCCAGTCACATTTATACAGTAATCAGTGCATATTTATAGCACTGTTCGCTGTATAAATGTGAATGGTCCCAAATTAGTGTCAAAAGTGTCCGATCTGTCCGCCATAATGTCGCAGTCACAAAAAAAATCACTGATCGCCGCCATTACTAATAAAAAAAAATATATATAAAAATGCCATAAAACTATCCCCCTATTTTGTAAACGCTATAACTTTTGCGCAAACCAATCAATAAATGCTGATTGCGATTTTTTTTTTACCAAAAATATGTAGAAGAATACGTATCGGCCTAAACTGAGGAAAAAAATATAAAAAAAAAAAATTGGGATATTTATTATAGCAAAAATCAAAAAATATTGCTTTTTTTTCAAAATTGTCGCTCTATTTTTGTTTATAGCGCAAAAAATAAAAACCGCCGAGGTGATCAAATACCACCAAAAGAAAGCTCTATTTGTGCGAAAAAAAGGACGTCAATTTTGTTTGGGAGCCACGTCGCACGACCGCGCAATTGTCATTCAAAGCGTGACAGTGCTGAAAGCTGAAATTTCGCCTGGGCAGGAAGGGGGTATATGTGCCCAGTAAGGAAGGGGTTAAAACAAATGTATTGGGATAAACTTAATGTTTGAAAAATAAGTCAAGATGAAAATCATAAACTATTTTGGGTTCCACAAGTGAAATCAAGATCTCTAGACATTAGTCTGCCCTAAATTGGGTGCTAAATAGTCAATCTGATGTAGTCGAAAAAACATTTAATTGTTTTCTTGATTTACATTCAAATTGCTACATTCATGATCTGAAAGTTGTATGAAAATAATAAACCAAAATATTAAACTATGTCCCTTTTTCATACACAGGATGAAATCAGCCAGGAGGAGGGTCAGGAAACTGTCAGGCAGGAGGAGGCAGGGCCCAGTGGCAGCCAGGAGGTGGCAGGGCCCAGTGGCAGCCAGGAGGTGGCAGGGCCCAGTGGCAGCCAGGAGGTGGCCGGCCCAAGGAGAACCAGGAGATCACAGGTGCCTCCCATCCGCCTTCCAAAAAGAAGCAGGAGGGACAGGACCACCAGTGAGGCAGCAATGGCCCTTATTAGAGAGGCCCATGCCACCCTCCAGGAGCCCACATCCCCTGAAGAGGCCATTGCCGGCCTAGTGGAGGCAAAGTTCAAGGTGATGAGCATGGAGCAACGCCTCTTATGCGAGCCCCTGCTCATCACCTTGCTGAACAAGGGGGTGATGGAGAGAATTACTCCCAATACGGCCATATGTGAGGTGGCACAACTATCCCAACCTCAACCTCCTCCTCCACCTCCACCTTTTTCTTCTGCCCCACCCCCTTCTCCTCCACCTCCTCCTACACCTTCTTCTTCTGCGCCACCCCCTTCTCCTCCACCTCCTCCTCCACCTCCACCTTCTTCTTCTGTGCCACCCCCTTCTCCTCCACCTCCTCCTCCTCCTGACAGGAGTACCCCTCCAGTGGCCCAGCCTCCAGCCACACGAAGAAGGAAGGCTGCAGGGAAGGCTTCAGGGAAGGCTGCAGGGAAGGCTGCCAAGAAGACGAGGAAGTGATTGCCTTGCTTCATTGTGGTCGGACAGAAGGCAGCCTGTTGTAGTACCACACACTTGGGACATATATATCACCTGCTGCTGTTCCTGACCTCTGGGAGGCCAGCATCAGATTGTGCTCAGAACTGTTGGCCTTCTCAAGCTCCCAATTTTAGTGTCCACACAGGGTTGCTGTGTGGTCTGGGGTCCCTGGGATGCACAAATGGCAGCAGGTTCTCCAGCGCTGCCTTCTCTTTATTTTTAAAAAAACATGAATAAATGTTTTTTTGGTTTAAGTTCATACTTGACTATGTTTATTTTTTCAAATTTTTTATTTAGCTAAGGAGTAAGCAGATACATTTGACAGCAAAAAAAGGGACAGATAACAACCCCAAAAAAATAATAAAATAAAAATATAAAAAAAATATAGGGTGTAAAATTTAGACAAAAAAATATAAAATATACAATGGGAGATCACTATCAAAACATTGCCAAATTACAATTAACATCTGTTTGAAAACTAAAAAAAAAAAAAATATTCAGAAGATCTTGCACGATATAATACACCTAAATCTACTTAAGAGCAGCATGAAAAAGGTTAAAAATATATAGTCATAACTCTGTGTGAATATCAGCAGCAAAACAAGTTCATTCATTTGGATTAATGTAACATTCTAAAGAAGATTTCAATGCACAACATTTAAACGATGCAATAATTTACAGCGTGACGAATGTGCTATCTCCATTACGAAGGCTTGATTTAGCAGAAGATGCGCTCCCGTCTCATACTTGATTCTGAGCATGCGCGCTTTTGGAAGAGTCGTAAAAGCATACACACGAACCATTTTCTCGTCACAAAACAGGCCGACGAGAAACACGACGAGGAAATCTTGAATCCTGACGAGAAAATAGAGAACAGGTTCTCTATTTTCTCGTCGAGATTCACGGCAGTTTTCTCGTCGTAAAACCATACACACGAACGGTTTTCTCGACAATAAAGCTCTCGCGGCACTTTTCTTGCCGGTTTTGGACGAGAAACTCGGTCGTGTGTACGAGGCTTAACAGCCAGGCAACTAACAATTTTAATAAAAAATCATGACTATCAGCCTTCACATTTCTCTTAGGAAAGGTTTACAAAAAAAGTAAACCATCTTCAATCTGATAAATACCGCAGTTTTCTAAATGTCTTTGAACCACTTCCATACAGGGCTTTTTATACCACTTCCATACCGGGCCTATTCTGGCACTTCTCTCCTACATGTACAAATCATCATTCTTTTGCTAGAAAATTACTCAGAACCCCCAAACATTATATATATGTTTTCTTTAGCAGACACCCTAGGGAATAAAATGACGGTCGTTGCAACTTTTTATCTTGCACGGTATTTGCGCAATAATTTTTCAAACGCCTTTTTTTGGGGGGAAAAAATGGTTTCATGAATTAAAAAATAACAAAACAGTAAAGTTAGCCCAATTTTTTTGTAAAATATGAAAGCTTATGTTACGCCGAGTAAAAAGATACCTAACATGTCACGCTTTAAAATTGTGCACACTCATGGAATGGCGCCAAAGTTCGGTACTTAAAAATCTCCATAGGCGACGCTTTGAAAATTTTTACAGGTTACCAGGTTAGAGTTACAGAGGAGGTCTAGTGCTAGAATTGTTGCACGCGCTCTAACGCACGCGGCGATACCTCACATATGTGGTTTGAATGGCGTTTACATATGCGGGCGGGACTTAAGTGTGTGTTCGCTTCTAAGCGCGAGCTATTGGGGACGGGCGTTTTTAAAAAAAATGTATTATTTTTTTTATTTTTTTTACTTCTTTTTTTTTTTACACTTTTTTTTTTTTTACACTTTTATTCCTATTACAAGGAATGTAAACATTCCTTGTAATAGGAATGTATGTGACAGGTCCTCTTTTTGGAGAGATGCAGGGTCAATAAGACCCCACATCTCTCCTCCAGGCTGGAAAGCATGAGATCAGTGAAAAAAAATTCACTGATCTCATACTTACAGCCGCAATAGCGGCTTTGTTTACATTTGAGGACCCGGGCGTGACGTCATCACATCGCGCCTGGGCCTCCGACGATCATAGAGATGTATATAAATAATTTATATAAATAAAGTGTGGCGCTGTATTTATCACGAGAAGTGATATCAAGTGAAATTTTTTTTTTTAAACTTTATAAAGAACAATGTACCATATTGAACCTCAATAAGGTCCTGTGTACCCTATGAGTAAAAAATGCCTGTGACGTGCACTAAGAGCATAGGATGAGTATCAAGTGGTGATACAATGGTGAAAAGAATCAAAATGAAAAATGAAACTTTATAAGGAACAATGTGCCATATTGAACCTCAATATGGTCCTGTGTACCCTATGAGTAAAAAATGCATGTGACGTGCACTAAGAGCATAGGATAAGTATCAAATGGTGATACAGTGGTGAAAAGAAACAAAATGAAACAGTGTAACACTAAATCTCTGAAAAGAGGAAAAACATAGATGGCATATGTAAAAGTGATCCACAGGGTATGGTGGTGCCAAACTTTTGAAAAGTCTTTCAATAGATGTGTGGACTGATAACAATATCAACAAACATTCTATGTGTAGCAGAATGTGAATACAGTCCCAAATAATTCCTTGGATTGAACGATCTCTATATCAATGGGTTGTGACACCCGGGAGTGCCTTCACCGTTGGATCAGGGAAGTGAGTATGGAATATATACTCTTACCGAGTGTTGTAGATCCAGCTCACCATATAGCGGTGGATCTATCAGGCTTATGTCCACATCAGGGACTGGTGGATGGAAATCCAAGACTGATTGTCGATCGGCGTCTTTCAGTGTTCCAGAAAGTATTCACCAAGGTTTTCCACCGTGACACTCACTTCCAATGCAAAGGGTCAGTGTGTGACACCAAATTCCTCCATGTAAGCAATATCACCATGAAAAAAAGCGGGAAAAAATCCTCCACATAGTGTAAATCCGGATAGGAATTTATTAAAAAATGATAAAATGATAAAAAAGAATCCAATACAAATATCTCAATGTACAGTTCAATCCAAAAAAATCAAAATAAAACCAAACAAATCCAAAATAAAACTTCAAAAGGAAACGGCAGCTCTAAATTTCAAAAGTGAGTGGAGTGGGCAACCAAGGCTGGCATGTAAACCCGACGCGTTTCGTCTAATAAGACATCAACTGGGGTACACGCCACCCTGGTGCCCCCACGCTATAAATAGGAAGAGAAATTACCTTAATTGGACGCCTATGTGTTCAGATGTGCATCTCCCTTCCGGGATCGGAGGATCACGTGAGTGTCTCCATATCACATGACTGAGTCATGTGTGCTTCTTAAACAAATCCCAGACGTCCAATAGAATCTGCTGTGCCATCAACGTGGCTAGCGGCGCCATCGTGTCATCAGCACGCACAACCCTACGAGCCCTCATGTCAGACGTGACTGTGCGCAAAGCATCCTGGGGATTGTAGTCGCACCGCAACAAAGCAAAGCGACTCAACCCAGCCATCGTGTCTCCCATTTACGCCTGCGAACGTAGACGTCACCCGGAAGCAGCGGCACACAACGTCCCGTAAATGCCTCCATGAATGACGTAACTGCGCGCAAAGCGCACTGGGGATTGTAGTCGTAACGCAATAAAGCAGAACGACTCATCACGACCAGCATGTCTCCCATGTAGGCCCGCAAACACAAACGTCACTTGAAAGGGACAGCCCTCAGCGCATTGAGATAGAGAATTCGGAAACCTGGCCATAATGACTCTGATACATTAAACCGATTCTCCAATATGATGTGAAAAACACATCGCGCATCATATCAAACGGAAAAGACTATTGGTATCTATAATATATATCCCGGAAGGCAGGCACATTCTAAATGTGGACATACACATATGTGGCATCAGTGCAACAACAGGACTGCACTAAATCCATTGGTCAAAAGGCCCTCTATGTGTAAGGTCAGAAATGAGAACAAACATGGAACATTGTAAAACATGTATAAACAGGAATCACACATGTAAAAAATGTATAAACTAATGATAATAATGTACTAAAAAAAGGGGGTGTTGAATGGAGCAATTAACAATATAACTAAAAAGGGATGAAAATGGAGGGACTAGAAAGGGGTCGACATTGTGCTTGATTAATAAAGGCATTAATGTCCCAATCGATGTTAAGTCCATGAGGCCTATAACTTTTTAATTGGTAAATCCAATAAGTCTCAAGTCTAGAGACCCCTTTAACACCGGACTCACCCCTCCAATGAGGAACAAATTTATCTATGATGATGAACGTGGTCCCTCTAGGGTCTTTGTTGTGCAAATAGTGTCTCGGAACAAATAGTGTCTCGGAACACTGTGATTAGTTTTTCCTTTACGGATACTAGTGAGGTGTTCACCGACCCTAATCGAAAAGGTGCGAATCATACGCCCTACATATTGCTTCCCGCAGGGGCAGGTAAGGAAATATACAATGAACCTAGTCGCGCCTGTGGTGAAATGTTTCATCTTGTATTCCATTCCTGTTGAGGTGGAACAAAAAGAGTCAGTTTTCCGTCTGCCACACTGATTCACCTGACATACTTTACATTTCTTGCATGGGTAGTATGCCTTTAGGTGTGGAAAAAAGACAGGAATGGTGGGTGGGTCAATCACGTTAGGAGCGATCTGACCTTTCAGCGAGAAAGCTCCCCTATAAATTACACCGGCCCTATCTGGAAGTGAAGGGCCAAGGACATGATCATTTTTAAGGACATTCCAATGTCTTTGGAAAATGTCCTTAATTTGTTTGTGCTGGGCGGAAAATGTGGTGTAAAATGACCATTTATATTTGGAATCCTGAATTGATTTACCTCTATCTATTAGTAATGAATCCCTACTAGTGGTAGCAATGCCTCGAATTTCATCATCTATCAAATGTGAACTGTGACCCTTATCTACAAACCTGGATTTCAAAATATTTGCTTGATGATAAAAATCTGGAAGATTAGAGCAATTGCGTCTAATTCGCAATAGTTGACTGCGCGGTACAGATTTTAACCATGCAGAGTGATGGCAACTATCGACCGGAATGTATCCATTCCAGTCGGTAGGCTTGAAAAATGTTTTTGTCTGTAATTGGCCATCACTGACAAAAATTTCCAGATCCAAGAAATTAATATTTGTATAACTCATTTCATGGGTCAGATTAATGCCAATATTATTGTCATTAAGGGTAGACATGAATCTATTGAGGGAGTCCTGATCACCCCTCCACAGGAGGAGGATGTCGTCGATGTATCGAACCCAGAGCACAATCTCTGAGCGATTTAAAGCATAGACGACATCCTCCTCCCATTTGGCCATGAAAATGTTGGCCAGGCTAGGAGCAAATTTTGCTCCCATCGCAACTCCCTTTTGTTGCAGGAAGAAATCGCCATTGTACCAAAAGCATAGTAGTTCTCGACAAAATAGCATACCACACAGAGATGAATAAGATTTTGAGTGACACGGACACCTATGTACGTCTATTTAAGAATCCTACACAGAATTATAAGAAAGCGTTGGCAGATTTGGTTGACACCGGGGCACAGCTTGGTATTTTAGATAAAAAAGAAAAAAGCTATCTAGTACCTGTTGCTCCACGGATTCCAATCATTTATTACCTTCCTAAGGTACATAAAGATGCCAACCACCCTCCCGGCCGTCCGATCATTAGCGGAATAGATTCTGTGACCTCCCGCATAGGGAAATACATAGATTTTCATTTACAACTGATTGTCCATTCCATTCCATCGTATCTCAAGGATACAAGGCATACGATTTCCCTGCTGCAACAGGTAGATTATAGTGAGGGTATACTATTGGTAACGGCTCATGTAGCCTCATTATATACATGCATCTCACACGAATTAGGCATATCAGCCGTCAAATTGTTTTTGTCTAGAGACAATAATTTACCCGGAACTCAAAAAAGATACATTATGGATCTCCTACAATTTGTGACAACGCATAACTACTTTTGGTACAATGGCGATTTCTTCCTGCAACAAAAGGGAGTTGCGATGGGAGCAAAATTTGCTCCTAGCCTGGCCAACATTTTCATGGCCAAATGGGAGGAGGATGTCGTCTATGCTTTAAATCGCTCAGAGATTGTGCTCTGGGTTCGATACATCGACGACATCCTCCTCCTGTGGAGGGGTGATCAGGACTTCCTCAATAGATTCATGTCTACCCTTAATGACAATAATATTGGCATTAATCTGACCCATGAAATTAGTTATACAAATATTCATTTCTTGGATCTGGAAATTTTTGTCAGTGATGGCCAATTACAGACAAAAACATTTTTCATGCCTACCGACCGGAATGGATACATTCCGGTCGATAGTTGCCATCACTCTGCATGGTTAAAATCTGTACCGCGCAGTCAACTATTGCGAATTAGACGCAATTGCTCTAATCTTCCAGATTTTTATCATCAAGCAAATATTTTGAAATCCAGGTTTGTAGATAAGGGTTACAGTTCACATTTGATAGATGATGAAATTCGAGGCATTGCTACCACTAGTAGGGATTCATTACTAATAGAGAGAGGTAAATCAATTCAGGATTCCAAATATAAATGGTAATTTTACACCACATTTTCCGCCCAGCACAAACAAATTAAGGACATTTTCCAAAGACATTGGAATGTCCTTAAAAATGATCATGTCCTTGGCCCTTCACTTCCAGATAGGGCCGGTGTAATTTATAGGGGAGCTTTCTCGCTGAAAGGTCGGATCGCTCCTAACATGATTGACCCACCCACCATTCCTGTCTTTTTTCCACACCTAAAGGCATACTACCCATGCAAGAAATGTAAAGTATGTCAGGTGAATCAGTGTGGCAGACGGAAAACTGACTCTTTTTGTTCCACCTCAACAGGAATGGAATACAAGATGAAACATTTCACCACATGCGCGACTAGGTTCATTGTATATTTCCTTACCTGCCCCTGCGGGAAGCAATATGTAGGGCGTACGATTCGCACCTTTTCGATTAGGGTCGGTGAACACCTCACTAGTATCCGTAAAGGAAAAACGAATCACAGTGTTCCGAGACACTATTTGGAATCGCACAACAAAGACCCTAGAGGGACCACGTTCATCATCAGATAAATTTGTTCCTCATTGGAGGGGTGAGTCCGGTGTTAAAGGGGTCTCTAGACATGAGACTTATTGGATTTACCAATTAAAAAGTTATAGGCCTCATGGACTTAACATCGATTGGGACATTAATGCCCTTATTAATCAAGCATAATGTCGACCCCTTTCTAGTCCCTCCATTTTCATCCCTTTTTAGTTATATTGTTAATTGCTCCATTCAACACCCCCTTTTTTTAGTACATTATTATCATTAGTTTATACATTTTTTACATGTGTGATTCCTGTTTATACATGTTTTACAATGTTCCATGTTTGTTTTCATTTCTGACCTTACACATAGAGGGCCTTTTGACCAATGGATTTAGTGCAGTCCTGTTGTTGCACTGATGCCACATATGTGTATGTCCACATTTAGAATGTGCCTGCCTTCCGGGATATATATTATAGATACTAATAGTCTTTTCCGTTTGATATGATGCGCAATGTGTTTTTCACATCATATTGGAGAATCGGTTTAATGTATCAGAGTCATTATGGCCAGGTTTCCGAATTCTCTATCTCAATGCGCTGAGGGCTGTCCCTTTCATGTGACGTTTGTGTTTGCGGGCCTACATGGGAGACATGCTGGTCGTGATGAGTCGTTCTGCTTTATTGCGTTACGACTACAATCCCCAGTGCGCTTTGCGCGCAGTTACGTCATTCATGGAGGCATTTACGGGACGTTGTGTGCCGCTGCTTCCGGGTGACGTCTACGTTCGCAGGCGTGGATGGGAGACACGATGGCTGGGTTGATTCGCTTTGCTTTGTTGTGGTGCGACTACAATCCCCAGGATGCTTTGCGCACAGTCACGTCTGACATGAGGGCTCGTAGGGTTGTGCGTGCTGATGACACGATGGCGCCGCTAGCCACGTTGATGGCACAGCAGATTCTATTGGACGTCTGGGATTTGTTTAAGAAGCACACATGACTCAGTCATGTGATATGGAGACACTCACGTGATCCTCCGATCCCGGAAGGGAGATGCACATCTGAACACATAGGCGTCCAATTAAGGTAATTTCTCTTCCTATTTATAGCGTGGGGGGCACCAGGATGGCGTGTACCCCAGTTGATGTCTTATTAGACAAAACGCGTCGGATTTACATGCCAGCCTTGGTTGCCCACTCCACGCACTTTTGAAATTTAGAGCTGCCGTTTCCTTTTGAAGTTTTATTTTGGATTTGTTTTGTTTTATTTAGATTTTTTTGGATTGAACTGTTCATTGAGATATTTGTATTGGATTATTTTTTATCATTTTATCATTTTTTAATAAATTCCTATCTGGATTTACACTATGTGGAGGATTTTTTCTCGCTTTTTTTCATTGTGATATTGCTTACATGGAGGAATTTGGTGTCACACACTGACCCTTTGCATTGGAAGTGAGTGTCACGGTGGAAAACCTTGGTGAATACTTTCTGGAACACTGAAAGACGCCGATCGACAATCAGTCTTGGATTTCCATCCACCAGTTCCTGATGTGGACATAAGCCTGATAGATCCACCGCTATATGGTGAGCTGGATCTACAACACTTGGTAAGAGTATATATTCCTTACTCACTTCCCTGATCCAACGGTGAAGGCACTCCCGGGTGTCACAACCCATTGATATAGAGATCGTTCAATCCAAGGAATTATTTGGGACTGTATTCACATTCTGCTACACATAGGATGTTTGTTGATATTGTTATCAGTCCACACATCTATTGAAAGACTTTTCAAAAGTTTGGCACCACCATACCCTGTGGATCACTTTTACATATGCCATCTATGTTTTTCCTCTTTTCAGAGATTTATTGTTAGATTGTTTCATTTTGTTTCTTTTCACCACTGTATCACCATTTGATACTTATCCTATGCTCTTAGTGCACGTCACATGCATTTTTTACTCATAGGGTACACAGGACCATATTGAGGTTCAATATGGCACATTGTTCCTTATAAAGTTTCATTTTTCATTTTGATTCTTTTCACCATTGTATCACCATTTGATACTTATCCTATGCTCTTAGTGCACGTCACATGCATTTTTTACTCATAGGGTACACAGGACCATATTGAGGTTCAATATGGCACATTGTTCCTTATAAAGTTTCATTTTTCATTTTGATTCTTTTCACCATTGTATCACCACTTGATACTCATCCTATGCTCTTAGTGCACGTCACATGCATTTTTTACTCATAGGGTACACAGGACCATATTGAGGTTCAATATGGTACATTGTTCTTTATACAGTTTAAAAATATATATATATTTCACTTGATATCACTTCTCGTGATAAATACAGCGCCACACTTTATTTATATAAATTTTTTGTACACTTTGTCAGGTTGTTGTGTAGGCTGCTAAATTTGATTCAAAGGTTGGCGCAATATTTTTCTACTTACGATCATAGAGATGACTGGTGACCATCTGGTCACCAGTCATCTCTATGCTCATCACGTGACCCACCAACGGCGCAGACGATTCTCTCCGGGTCCCCGATCGCACGGGAGAGCCCGGAGAAGCACCGGATGGCGGCGGGAGGGGGGGTGTCCCCTCCCGCCGCCTATAAGAACGATCAAGCGGTGGAATCGCTGCTATGATCATTCTTATGGTGCGGAGGATCGCCGGCTCTAAACAAGGATATCTGAATGATGCCTCTAGCTGCAGGCATCATTCAGATATCCCCCCTCAAAGCGGAGGACGTCATATGACATCCACCCGGAGGGAGACAGGGTTCCTGCCGGTGTCATTTCCCAATGGCCCGGTATAGAAGGGGTTAACTAAAGTCCTTGCTGTGCTTTTCTGAAACTGTATTGAGATTATGTTACCCAGCCAGATTAGATCAAAGTAGCTCTTATAGCAGTGCTATTCTCCCTTCTCCCTTCTCCCTTATTTTTTCATCATGTGGGGCTTTTACATCTATGACTATCAGGGCTGCTGTTCGAAATCACGGGGCCCCCTATAGCCTACCTGGCAGGGCCCCCAATGAATTCACCCTTTTTTAAATAGTTTTGTACAATCTTTAAACATTTTTTTTATAATTTAAAAAAAAAGTTTTCATTTTTTTAAATGATTTTATTTTACAATTTAAATTTTTTATTTTTTTTTACAATTTGTTATTTTAGTACGAAACAGATATGCAGGCAGTGCCATGGGGGGCAGCACAGTGACACACTGGGGATCAGAAGCAGGCAGATGCTTTGTGCATATTTAAATAGTTGCGGCGTGTCTGAGCTTAGCCCCGCCCCACGCTGATGAAGTCACGCCCATTGACGGAACGCGTACGGGGGGAGGAGCTACGCTGGACGCCACTGCGATCGTCTCAGACCTTCGTTTTATGCTGATCTGTTGCACTCATAGGGAGTGCTTTTAAATGTGGAGCAAATGAGGTGGCTGTTCTGTGTCATACTGTTGCTGGTCATTTGGAGGTTGGAGGCTTAATGATTGGAGGACAACTTTATTATCATTCTATGCCCTGTGACCTCTTGTAGGTCGAATCGCTGAGGTGAGAGGCCACTCTGTGTGCGGTGGAGGGATTTCTCTTTCTGGTCAAACTTGTTGTGATCCACATCGCATGCTACAATAGTGCACCATTCACCCTGTATGGACTTTTGCTTTTTATGGACTTTTTATTAATTTCTTTGCGCTGCACTTTTCTAGCTATATGTTCTCTGTGAGGGATTTTTCATGAATTACCCTTAAGTGCTGGCTGCATTATACATTTTTTATTTTTGTTTTTGATTTCAGCGCTGAATACGTTTATTGTCAGAACAAGGAGGGGGAAGCAATTACAAGAACAATTCCCTGTGTTTGTATCTCTCCCTGCAGCAGCTGAAGGCCAGCAGGAGGAAGAGAAACCGTCTTTCAGCTGCTGCAGAGAGACACACAGGGCATCCTTCTGTAATTGATCCTCCGGCCGACCACACCGATTCCCTCTGCTGTCTGGGCCCCCCTGTGTACCTGGGCCCCCTACAGGAGGACTGGTGCCCCCCCCTATCAGCAGCCCTGATGACTATGACCAATACACAGCCTATTTTCCCATACACAGCCTAATATATCAATTAAGACAGATGAAATAGTCATTGTGGAACTATCTGAGCCCAGAATCAGGATATTCTTCATTTGCACACAATGTATTTTCAGCCGCTCTGCAATAACTGCTGACTTGCAGATCTGTCTTCTACATTATTTAGCACACATACACAAGTGATCTTAAATAGTGCAAATGAACAACGACGTGTTTAATTATTAAATTTATTTATTCCGGCAAGATTTCCCGCTGTGCTAGAGAAATTCTCCCACTTACACGGTTTTATGGCAGGGCTCCCACTCAGAAACATATTTTAGATTAAAGGGTAATCTCTTCTGGCGTACAAAACGCAGACTAATATTTTATTATGCCTTTTTTAAGTGCCTAATAGATGTTTAATCCAAGGCTCGAAAACTTTCATCAAAACAGTAAATGAAGATTTTGTAAGTAGTATATCAATGAACAGTAATAAAAAGCAACGTAAAACTGAATTTACTGACAGTGAATAAATAGGCTTTAAGTAAGCATCAAAGTAAAGTAAATGAGCCACTTAATACCATATCTCAAGAATTCTTCTCTGTCAAAGCACCACAAGTTTCAGCTTTCCTCCTGGCTGGGAGGGCATGTTGAGTCTGCTAATACTTCATCAAGTATAAGAAAATTATTTTCAAATTTAAGTATTTTATTCATATTTTTAAATCTATAGCTTTCTTTGAAATAATACTTGGGGGTTTCCTGCCAGGAAGGTCCTTGTTTGGGCACTTTCTGTTAAGGGGTGGCAACGCTCTCTTCCTGTCTCCCAGTTGTGCTCCTAGGTTGTCGTCCTGTCAAACTTCAATCCAGTGGAGACTACAAGTGGCTGTTTCAACACACATTATGCAGGTGTGGTCCACTGTAATTATCAGAAAACCCACCCTAAGAAATGCCATGCATCAATTTCTAGAGTGGATGTAGGCTGAAAGGAAGTGGTTAAGCAGTATCCTCATAGCTGTATATATACAGTGTGAGCTGTAAGCCACTGCTGCTGGTGACTGATAGTCTCAGGAGATTTGGAGTGAAATTTGACAATGTCGCTACTGTAGTGCTCGCTGTTCTGCTTGCTGGAGGCTCTGACATGAGGAAGCAAAGCCCTGCCTCTACCAAGATGGCCACCTCTATAAAGAGACAGTGCAGACCAAGGCATGTAAGTCAGTAATAGAGAAAAGAGAGAGACCAAAGATAATATTAGTGACTAGGCCTTTTCCCTCTGTCCACCTATCTTTGGGCACAGCTTTTAGTGTAATGTTTCCATTTATTTATTTATTATTATAATTTGTTTTATTTTTTATGAACGTAGATTTTTCTTTTATACCACCCACAAACCAGTGTTGAGGAAAAACAAAAGGAACATAATATACTTATTTAAAGTTAGGATTGTAAAATGTCCTATAGATAAAGCTGAAAACTTCTTCAAAGTATAACAAAGGCAAAACTTTTTTTTTTTAGCTTTGGATCGAGTGCAGAGGGATTAGAACGCTTGTCAGTTTTTATTGATGTCTGTGCCCCCATTCACCCTCTCTATTTGTCCTGTTTACCATTATCGTTGAACGTGAAAGTCAAGGAAAATTCTAAATTTTGAGTTGTCCCTAGAAAAGTAATAGAGGGGAAATCTTCCAATGGGGACACTAGTTGTGGTGATCTGGGGGGCCCCAATGAATTACCTTAATTTTCATGGATTTTCTCTCACTTCCTGTCTGGCTATGGGACAGGAAGTGAAGGGAAATCTCCACAATGGGACACAGATGGCAGGGGTTTAACCCTCCCTTACTCTATCCAAAATGAAAAAAAAAAGTTTTTCCTATATGTAGCGGGTATGTACTTTCCCGGGTGTAAATTTGAATTTGACAGAGACATTAGTGATGTGTAATTCCCTGCAGCCCAGTAGGTGGCGCTGTTGCCCTGGGCTGGGGTTGAATCATTGCTGTGTGCTGTGCCTCCTTTTTGTCCTCCCTCGGCAGCGGTATGGTGGGGCGGGGAACCCGCCATGCTTGCTGGGAGAGGGTATAAAGAGGCCGGCCATCTTTGTCACGGGGTCGAAGTCCCAAGCACCTTCAGCTTGCGGGCGGTGGTTCGTGTCGGTCCTATGAGTGGCCTAGGCCTAAA
This sequence comes from Rana muscosa, assembly GCA_029206835.1. Lineage (NCBI taxonomy): Eukaryota > Metazoa > Chordata > Amphibia > Anura > Ranidae > Rana > Rana muscosa. Next base: position 79,192,585 of record CM055125.1, read on the forward strand.
GGACAGCCGGAGGTCGTGTTCCATCCCAGGCACCTTTAGCTTGGGGTGAGGTACTCGGATGGGGGTCCGGAGCTCAGTGCCCAACACTGAGTTCCGCGAGGGAAGGAGATCCTAGGGAACCCCGGGAGTGGGTACCCGAATCCGTGAAGGCACAATGGACCGAGGGGAGCTCCTCACTTGAAGACCCGGTGCAGCATATTGCCGGTGACAGGTGAGCCTCTCGTCGGAGACCGCCTGGAAGGAAACCCCCCTCGTGCAGAGACCGTAACCCACTTTCAGGAAGGAAAGTGGAGAACTACATTGTGTCTGGGCCTATTCGCATCCACACCTCCTTTTCTGTTCTGTTCCTACTAAGGGAGTTCAACTGATTGTGTTCATTCGAGAAGAATAAAGGAGTGTTGAACTTTAATGGTGTGGGGCTCATTTCCTGACAGACATTGTTCAAGGTGACTCTTGGAGGGAGGATCCAGGTGCACAGCACTGACCCGAAGGTAATACAAGAACGTTGCTTATACCGCACTGACACATGTGGTGGAAGCCAGGCGTGGTGTCCCTGCTCCCTCCCCTCTAAGATACCCCTAGACAAGAGAAAGACGAGACGAGAGAAAGAGGGGAGTGGAGGAGGCCGCTACATATAGTTCTAATTTAAGCCTATATCCTCTATATACATATCTGTCAAACCGGTAAAGAAGGTCTGCAAAATCTGTTATATTTTATGTAAGCCTTTCCTTTCTGGATTAGAGTATTTGGGATTTGTTGAAGAACAAGGGCTTGGGGCTTGATTATTCAAGTGGGAAATCCACTGTGATCATGGTGCGGTCAGTGTCACTACACATTTACAAGGTAATGCTTTCAGAACCTTGCAAGTACTAATTTTCAATGCACTGCAGATCATTTGCAATGGCGTGGTGTAGGTTTTATTGTATATTTGCTGGTTTACTTTGTAAGGCAGCGCAGGGAGTAATGATAATGTGTAAAGGGTAATAAGCCATAGCAATCGCCCTTTAGCTTGTTGTAGTCAGTAAAGGTCAGTGTAAAGAATCATGTCATTTCAGTGAGTTTAGAATTGCTTTGGCTTACACATTTTTTTACATTTGTTATTCCATATTTTTGTAACTGCAGCAAATATAGAGATTTGTAGATAAGCCATTAGAGGGAGCTCTATATTTTAAGGCTACATGCACACAGTTATAATACCTTAAAAAAAATACATGCCTGCCATAAAATCCAGGCTTTTTTCCATGCCTGGGGAGCTGCAGATGGCTTGTACAGCTGGGTATAGAAGTGAATGGCTGTATGCAGCTATACTCAGGTAAATGCTGATGCTTCAGGGAAAAAAGTACCATATGCGCATGCACGTGTTTACTCCAATGCACCAAAGCATCAGCTTTTATCTGAATACGTCTGCGTACAGTCATTCACTTCTACGGCCTGCCGGCTACCTGCAGCTCTCCAGGCGTGGAGAAATGCTGGGATCTTATACTAGGCATATTTTTAATCTTCAATAGCTCTGCATACATGAGGCCTTAAAGCCAATCTGTCGCATTAAAAGTATTTTTTTTTTAAATGGCATCCTGCTGAAAATATTTGTTCTGTTCAAAAGCTACAGCTGCAGAAGAGTTTCATAAATCTAACACACCTCCGGGTATTTGGGATGCCTGGTCTCCCGCAACATGGTGTGGTACCTCCCTTCCTATCCACTATGTCTTGTAGTGATGAAGGGGCCAATGGAAAGAACCACAGAGGAAGCAGTTCACTGTAGTACCCAAGACATACAAAATAGGTGAATTAAAGCATATCTAAACACAAAAATATTATATATTTCAGCTTACTAGTACTTAGATGTTGTGATTGCATCTGTTTTATTTTTTCAGGATTATTTTTCCTTAATTTTTACCTAATAACTCTACAAATGACACCCTTCCTGTTCTTGGATGGCTATGCTTACTCTTCCACTATATCTATAGCAGGAGCCATGGTCGTCCACCTGGTTGGATCTTCAATACATGGGGGTGGATAGGATTAGTAGTCTACGTAAGAAGAAATAAACATTTTAGTCTTTAACTACTTACTGGGCACTTTCGCCCCCTTCCTTCCCAGGCCAATTTTCAGCTTTCAGCGGTCTTGCACTTTCAATGACAATTGCGCGGTCATGCAACACTGTATCCAAATGAAAATGTTATCATTTTGTTCACACTAATAGAGCTTTCTTTTGGTGGTATTATTCATGACTCAGTTTTTTTTTTTTTGCGATATAAGTGGAAATCCTGAAAAAAAAACAATATTTTCGACTTTCTATTTTAAAAGAAATCCAATAAGATCGAATTTTCTCATACATTTAAGCCAAAATGTATTTTGCTACATGTCTTTGGTAAAAAAAATCCCGTTAAGTGTATAGTAATTGGTTTGTGTGATCATGGACAAATGTAAGCAGATGATCATGTACAGATGTCCGCAGAAGATCACGGACATATGTATGCAGATAATCATTGGGACATATGATTTTACTGGGACATATGTGGGGGACAGGTGTTTTTACTGTGTGGGGACATGTGTGTGGGGACACTATTTTGGTGACGTGTGTGTTTACACTCTGGGGACACTGGGCCAGTGATCAGTGTGTAAAAAGAGGATAAAAAAAAGCTCATACACACTGATCACCGGCCGGCTGCATCAATTAGCTCTCCTCTCCTCACTGACAACTTCCATGTAAGGAAAGGAGAGCCGATCGCCTAGCAACCGGCTCTCTATTTACATCACATGATGGCTGTGATTGGACACAGCCGTCATGTGATCAGGAGGGCCACTCACAGAGCCCTCTTGCCGATCGGAGATGCGCCATGTCCAGGTGACACGAGCGCATCGGGATCCCCCGATCCCCCACGCGTTCCCCCTCCTTCCGAGGGACGTTCCTGAACGTCCACTCAGAAGGCAGAAGCACCCACCCGGCCGTATATGTGCAGTGGCCGGGTAGGAGGTGGTTAATGCTGCTAACAGGAAGTAATTAGAACGCTGCATTTTTGGCAAGGTCAACAGGCATTTTCTGAACTTACAGGAAATGTTCTTAGCCCAAAAGAGAAAACGATAAATCCAAAAGGTCCAATAATTATATGAATAATATAGCGTTCCAGACGATTTTAATAGAGATTATAGGTCGCTTGAACACATAGTCAGAAGATATTGGCCTATTTTATTGAGAGATAAGACATTAGCAGGTTTCCTCCCTAAACAACCCACATTTATTTATCGAAGGGCACCAAACTTAAGAAAAAAAAATTCTCCTAATATTTATAATCCTTCTAAAAAGTTACGTACCTTTCTAGATACCACAGGCTTTTATCATTGCAAAATGTGTAAAGCTTGTAGGACAACACAATTTAAGAATAGAAGAATATAAACATTCCAATCCCACAGTACTGGTAAACAATTTAAAATTGATAAATTTATTTCCTGGGACTCCACTCATGTAACATACCTGAGTTCTTGTCCTTGCGGATTCCAAAATGTGGGACGCATGACCAGGAAATTAGGAATAGGAAAAAATTAACATCTGAATAATATAAAGAAAGGGTTTCTTAAACATAGTTTATCCAGTCATTTTAGAACCCACCACAATAGAGACCCTAGTTTGGCCTCATTTTGTGGAATTGATAGGGTCGAGCCACATTGGCGGGGGGGGGGGGTAAAATGAGACAGAAAGTATCTAAAAATGAGACAAAATAGATTTTTTTAATTAAATACTCTTTATCCTGCAGGTATGTGGATATTGATTTAAATTGTTACATTTCAAATTATTGACTGTGATAGTGTTTCAAATATGCTTCAATTCCACAGTTTTTTGGGCATCAAGTTATGTCTGACCAAATTCTTAATCTAGTGTTTTTGAATGAATGTATTATTATTTGTATCCACAAGATGGCGTAAACCTATGCAGCCTTTTTAGTCACATTATAATTATTATACACGTTTTATATAGTGCCAACAGTTTACGCAGCGCTTTACAATGTATAGGGGGACAACACATTAAAGCCCTGTACACACAATCGGTTTTACAGATGAAAAAAATCCGATGGACTTTTTTCATTGGATAAACCGATCGTGTATGGGCCCCATCGGTCTTTTTTCCATCGGTGATCAAAAATAGAAAATGTTTTAAATTTATGCGATGAAAAAAAAAACGATAGCAAATTCCGATCGTCTGTGTGGAACTCCATCGGAGAAAAAACCCACGCATGCTCAGAATCAAGTCGACGCATGCTCAGAAGCATTGAACTTAATTTTTCTCGGCTCGTCGGAGTGTTTTACGTCACAGCGTTTGGGACGGTCGTATTTTCGACTGATGGTGTGTCGAGACTGATGGAAGTCAGCTTCATCCATCGGATTTTATTCCATCGGAAATCCGATCGTGTGAACAGGGCTTTACAGTACAGTTCAATACAAAAGGTACAGGAGGGCCCTGCTCGTAGAGCTTACATTCTAAAGGGAGGGGGTGGTGGTATAAAAGGTAATAGCTGCAGAGAATGATTTGATGGGGGTGGCTCGGGGACAGTTGTTAGGTGGGTGTAGGATAGGCTTCCCTGAATAAATGAGTTTTCAGGGATCTCCTAAAAGTGGACATGGTAGGGGCTGATCGGACATACTGGGGCAGGGAGTTCCAGAGGATGGGAGAGGCCCTGGAGAAGTCACATAGTGGTATCCACTGTGTTAGTTTAATATGATTCCACTAGAGGGTGCAGCATTTGTTGCTCTTAGTTCCTAGCCCCCAACGGGTAGATTGGGAATAAAATTACATATATAATTACATATATATATATATATATTTTTAACTCATAGTTCAATAAAATCGTAGTTGATAAGGTATTGTATGGCAGTTTTTAGATTGGCTAATGAACCGTTAGTGAGGATTGAAGCGGATTGGATATCCAAATTATGGCAATTGTATTTATTGAGGAGGAAGTGACAGGTCTGATCACATGACCCCTGATGAAGTCAGGCGTGCTGACGAAACGCGGTGGGTCAGGTAGTGTATGACACAAAAGAAAAAAAAAAAAAGAAGGTCCTGGGAGTGTCTTGGCTCACACACCGCCTTTTTGATGGTTGGTGGGTTTAGGCACTCGTTTGCTGGTCATTTGCACATGGTGTTGGGGGCGGAGCCTCTTGGGCCCCTTCAGGGGTATATATTGGAGGTTTGCACAGCATGGATCTCATTGTTTGCTTTCTTTCACTGAGGACAGACACACAAGTGCAGGTCCTTCCCTTGGAATTTACTACTCTTAGACCTACTTCACCAAGGTATACTTTTATATGTTTATATATTACTCGCTGCAAGCATTTACATGCAACTTGTTTTCTCATCACAGTCCTCATCACACACCTGTATTTCATTCCATTCACACTCTCTTTCACTTATTACTTTCCTCTCTGAACCTTCCTTAATCATACTAGTCAATCTGGTATTTTTTCACTCTCCCCCTCAGTCTCCATACTCTAACCATTCTTGGCTCATGTCTTTTATACATGCAAAGACACATATGTTACCATATACTCGTATACTCCCATATTTTAATTATTCAATATACATATTTATATTTAGAGCCAACATTCCTCTTGGATTCACTGACACTCTTGGGGTTACACCTATTCCATCCATGCTGGGCCTTCCTTCCGTTTGACTCCGATTTGGAGCTTTGTTTGGCTCCGCCTCCTCAGCTCCCTGGTGAGACAGTCGCTGCCGCCGTTTGAGCTTCACCCCCGCTGTCTTTTGGCAATGTCCAGTGGTGAGTATGGGGTTTTCCATATTCAAGGCCCCCCCCCCCCCCTGTGCCTTCATATCATGCTTTATACTATATCACTCTCATTTTAGGTACACTACGTGCATCCACCCCTGAAGAGCGAGCCAAGCCTCGCGAAACGCGTCGGGTTACTTTTGATGCCTATGTGTTTACATAATTACTGTCAGATACTCGTAATATCATTTTACCTAATTTATATTGGTCTTGTATTTTGTATGAATTGGCCCATGTTCATGACATTAATGTATGTACTGCTTTTTACCTGAATAAATATACACTGCAATTATTCTTGCGATTTTTTTTATTGGCCTAACAGTGCTCACCTCACTCAAAGTCCCAAGGGCGAATCTCTCTTTTTTTCATGAAATTCAGGGATGGAGGTGTGTCACTGGTGACACCAGACCCTTCTTTTTTCTTTTGTCTCAAGGATACCCGGGTGGAAGACACCCAATAGCCCAAAACTGGTCTGCGGTCACACTCGCCAATAAAAACAAAAACATACATATATGTATGGATTTTACATTTTTATCATGCACTAGCCATTTGTTATTCCAACATATCCAATAACATCTCGCATTGGACTTTTATCCCAATCCAGCTGGTGTGGTGTTCTCTGTTGGCGGCGGTGCTACTTCATTTCTCCCTGGGAGCTGCGATGTGCATTATAAGGGGGACCTTTGTCCCCTGCTGTCCCCGCCTGCCCTTTTTGAGCGGACGGGGCCACTTGCACATCGGCACCATGTTAATGCGTCGGCCGCGCGATGTCTGCGATTTTGCAGCATCGCTGTGGCTGCAGGCATTACTACCATCAAGATGGTCCTGGGAGTGTCTTGGCTCACACACCGCCTTTTTGATGGTTGGTGGGTTTAGGCACTCGTTTGCTGGTCATTTGCACATGGTGTTGGGGGCGGAGCCTCTCGGGCCCCTTCAGGGGTATATATTGGAGGTTTGCACAGCATGGATCTCATTGTTTGCTTTCTTTCACTGAGGACAGACACACAAGTGCAGGTCCTTCCCTTGGAATTTACTACTCTTAGACCTACTTCACCAAGGTATACTTTTATATGTTTATATATTACTCGCTGCAAGCATTTACATGCAACTTGTTTTCTCATCACAGTCCTCATCACACACCTGTATTTCATTCCATTCACACTCTCTTTCACTTATTACTTTCCTCTCTGAACCTTCCTTAATCATACTAGTCAATCTGGTATTTTTTCACTCTCCCCCTCAGTCTCCATACTCTAACCATTCTTGGCTCATGTCTTTTATACATGCAAAGACACATATGTTACCATATACTCGTATACTCCCATATTTTAATTATTCAATATACATATTTATATTTAGAGCCAACATTCCTCTTGGATTCACTGACACTCTTGGGGTTACACCTATTCCATCCATGCTGGGCCTTCCTTCCGTTTGACTCCGATTTGGAGCTTTGTTTGGCTCCGCCTCCTCAGCTCCCTGGTGAGACAGTCGCTGCCGCCGTTTGAGCTTCACCCCCGCTGTCTTTTGGCAATGTCCAGTGGTGAGTATGGGGTTTTCCATATTCAAGGCCCCCCCCCCCCTGTGCCTTCATATCATGCTTTATACTATATCACTCTCATTTTAGGTACACTACGTGCATCCACCCCTGAAGAGCGAGCCAAGCCTCGCGAAACGCGTCGGGTTACTTTTGATGCCTATGTGTTTACATAATTACTGTCAGATACTCGTAATATCATTTTACCTAATTTATATTGGTCTTGTATTTTGTATGAATTGGCCCATGTTCATGACATTAATGTATGTACTGCTTTTTACCTGAATAAATATACACTGCAATTATTCTTGCGATTTTTTTTATTGGCCTAACAGTGCTCACCTCACTCAAAGTCCCAAGGGCGAATCTCTCTTTTTTTCATGAAATTCAGGGATGGAGGTGTGTCACTGGTGACACCAGACCCTTCTTTTTTCTTTTGTCTCAAGGATACCCGGGTGGAAGACACCCAATAGCCCAAAACTGGTCTGTGGTCACACTCGCCAATAAAAACAAAAACATACATATATGTATGGATTTTACATTTTTATCATGCACTAGCCATTTGTTATTCCAACATATCCAATAACATCTCGCATTGGACTTTTATCCCAATCCAGCTGGTGTGGTGTTCTCTGTTGGCGGCGGTGCTACTTCATTTCTCCCTGGGAGCTGCGATGTGCATTATAAGGGGGACCTTTGTCCCCTGCTGTCCCCGCCTGCCCTTTTTGAGCGGACGGGGCCACTTGCACATCGGCACCATGTTAATGCGTCGGCCGCGCGATGTCTGCGATTTTGCAGCATCGCTGTGGCTGCAGGCATTACTACCATCAAGATGGTCCTGGGAGTGTCTTGGCTCACACACCGCCTTTTTGATGGTTGGTGGGTTTAGGCACTCGTTTGCTGGTCATTTGCACATGGTGTTGGGGGCGGAGCCTCTCGGGCCCCTTCAGGGGTATATATTGGAGGTTTGCACAGCATGGATCTCATTGTTTGCTTTCTTTCACTGAGGACAGACACACAAGTGCAGGTCCTTCCCTTGGAATTTACTACTCTTAGACCTACTTCACCAAGGTATACTTTTATATGTTTATATATTACTCGCTGCAAGCATTTACATGCAACTTGTTTTCTCATCACAGTCCTCATCACACACCTGTATTTCATTCCATTCACACTCTCTTTCACTTATTACTTTCCTCTCTGAACCTTCCTTAATCACACTAGTCAATCTGGTATTTTTTCACTCTCCCCCTCAGTCTCCATACTCTAACCATTCTTGGCTCATGTCTTTTATACATGCAAAGACACATATGTTACCATATACTCGTATACTCCCATATTTTAATTATTCAATATACATATTTATATTTAGAGCCAACATTCCTCTTGGATTCACTGACACTCTTGGGGTTACACCTATTCCATCCATGCTGGGCCTTCCTTCCGTTTGACTCCGATTTGGAGCTTTGTTTGGCTCCGCCTCCTCAGCTCCCTGGTGAGACAGTCGCTGCCGCCGTTTGAGCTTCACCCCCGCTGTCTTTTGGCAATGTCCAGTGGTGAGTATGGGGTTTTCCATATTCAAGGCCCCCCCCCCCTGTGCCTTCATATCATGCTTTATACTATATCACTCTCATTTTAGGTACACTACGTGCATCCACCCCTGAAGAGCGAGCCAAGCCTCGCGAAACGCGTCGGGTTACTTTTGATGCCTATGTGTTTACATAATTACTGTCAGATACTCGTAATATCATTTTACCTAATTTATATTGGTCTTGTATTTTGTATGAATTGGCCCATGTTCATGACATTAATGTATGTACTGCTTTTTACCTGAATAAATATACACTGCAATTATTCTTGCGATTTTTTTTATTGGCCTAACAGTGCTCACCTCACTCAAAGTCCCAAGGGCGAATCTCTCTTTTTTTCAGGTAGTGTATGACACGTCACTTCCGCCATCTCTTTGGAACGCAGATGGAACGCGATCAACATACCTGCTTGTTTTTATGGTCCTTTTAAAGATCTACTACATTGTAAGTGATATTTTTATTGCGAAAAAATAAGAAGTTACCTACTGCACTATGAGGAGCTCTCTATTTTCTCCCAGACATATGTGATTGACTATACTGTCACCCGGCGGGCGTATATCATTCTTGGTCGTTTCACTGGAGGGTTCATCTCTGTTATACTGCATATTATAACTACCTGTGATGGGTGTCATATATGTCCGCTGACTAGGATGTTTGCCTAGAGGCTGGTGAAAGAAGGCACCTTGTTTTTCCACACATTAATTATTAAGAAGATATACTTCACTTTTACTTGATTGGACACATCTGGTGGTGGTGTATGGACATTTTTATATCCAACAATCAATAATGTATTTAGCACTTTACTTATGTTGGTTTGCACATTTATTATGAATAGGAGCGCGGTATGAAAATGTTATGTTTTCCTTTTATATTTTAGACTATTGAGTCTCACTACGGGCTGCTCTTTTTGTTTATTAATATTTCAATAATTTTCACATATATTTCCTTTGTATATCCAGAGTGCGCTTGTTGAAGGTTTTTGTATAATCTTATTTTTTCATAAGTTGTGTGTGGACTGACCTTTCACCCCCAGTCCAACTTTCAGCTGCATCTTATATGTGTGGCAATGCTGACAATGTAGGTTAAGAAAAACTGGGTGGGGATCAAATAAAAAATAAGGTGGGGCTGTTACCGGTGTTCTGAAAAGCTAATCGGTAGAGAAGAAGATGAAGAGAAAACATCCTTCTTTAAAAGGTAGAACTACGATGCATCTATGAAGATGGAGCAATACACTGTCTAAATCCTTGAATAACCTATATATCATGATCCTATATCAGTCATATTAGGTAACATTGCACCTACCTTCTCAACCTTTGGATTTTAGCACTGCTAGCAAGTACTCAAGCAGCTATTCTATAATCACAATTCCAGTCTCAGTAATTTTTAGCATTACTGTACTGTGCATTATGTTTTTTCATATATAATGTGCCCATAAACTCTTTGCCTCCACTGAAAAGGAGTTCTCGTTTATTGGGTTGTAATATACCGGTACATTTTCTTGCTGACATAGCTTACATTAATGGCTGCAGCATCCTGGAATATCTAATATGGTAAAACTAACACAATACTGAGTGCTTCTAGCATTTGAAAACTCTTGTTATCACTTCCTAGGAAAACTAAACACAGTTCTGTGCTCACCCAATTATTGCAAATGATGCTTAAATCCATTGTATCAGTTTTAGGCATTGGGCCTGGATTCATATTTGAGCGTAAAGCCCTGTACACACGATCGGATATCCTATGGATTCTAATCCGATGGTTTTGTCCATCGGAAATCCGATGAAGCTGACTTCCATCAGTCTTGCCTACACACCATCAGTCAAAAAACCGACCGTCCCAAACGCGGTGACGTAAAACACTCTGATGAGCCGAGAAAAATGAAGTTCAATGCTTCTGAGCATGCGTCGACTTGATTCTGAGCATGCGTGGGTTTTTTATTCGATGGACTTGCCCATAGACGATCGGAATTTGCTATCGGTTTTTGATCCATCGGAAAAATTTAAAACATGTTCTATTTTTTAACACCGATGGAAAAAAGATCGATGGGGCCCATACACGATCGGTTTGTCCGATGAAAAAAGTCCATCGGACTGTTTTCATCGGTAAAACCGATCGTGTGTACAGGGCTTAAGTGTTTTAAAGTGATTTAGAAGCCTTTTTTCTTTCTTTCTTTTTTCACAATTTTTAAATTTTGTCATCTTTCTAGTGTCTCTGAGACACGCCATTTTTTCAGATCGTGTATACTATATGTATATATATATATATATATATATATATATATATATATATAACTCACCCGTTGCCTTCAAGACAACTGAATTCTTTTAGGTACACTGTTTTTAAAGGAACTCTGCAGGTAGGTTGTTCCAAACATCTTGAAGAACTAACCACAGATCATCTCTGAATGTAGGCTGCCTCAAATCTTTCTGTCTCTTCATGTAATCCCAGACAGACTTGATGATGTTGAGGTCAGGGCTGTGGAGGCCAATCCATTGCTTCCTTATTCTTTTTTACACTAAAGATAGATTCTAAAAATATTTGCAGTAATTTGGGGGTTGTTGTCCTGCTGCAAAATAAATTTGGAGCCAATCACACGCCTTCTTGATGGTTTGGCATGATGGATAAGAATCTGCCTGTATTTCTCAGCATTACATAGTTACATAGTTACATAGTAGGTGAGGTTGAAAAAACACAAGTCCATCAAGTCCAACCTATGTGTGTGATTGATTATATGTCAGTATTACCTTGTATATCCCTGTATGTTGTGGTTGTTCAGGTGCTTATCTAATAGTTTATTGAAACCATCAATGCCCCCCGATGAGACCACCGCCTGTGGAAGGGAATTCCACATCCTTGCCGCTCTTACAGTAAAGAACCCTTAACATATTTTAAGGTTAAACCTCGTTTCTTCAAATTTTAATGAGTGGCCACGTGTCTTGTTAAACTCCCTTTCGCAAAAAAGTTTTATCCCTATTGTGGGGTCACCAGTAGGGATGAGCTGAACACCCCCCGGTTTGGTTCGCACCAGAACCTGCGAACGGACCGAAAGTTTGCGCAAACTTTAGAACCCTATTTAATAAAATGGACTCGAACGTTCAAAATCAAAAGTGCTAATTATCAAGGCTAATATGCAAGTTATTGTCTTAAAAAGGGTTTGGGGACCCAGGTCCTGCCCCAGGGGACATGTATCAATGCAAAAAAAGTTTTAAAAACTACTGTTTTTTCTGGAGCAGTCATTTTAATGATGCTTAAAGTGAAAAAAAAAAAGAAAGTGAAATATTCCTTTAAATATCGTACCTGGGGGGTGTCTAAAGTATGCCTGTGAAGTGGCACGTTTTTCCCGTGTTTAGAACTGTCCCTGCACAAAATGACATTTCTAAAGGAAAAAAAGTAATTTAAAACTGCTTGCGGGTTTAATGTAATGTCTGGTCCCGGCAATATGGATGAAAATCATTGAGAAAAATGGCATGGGTACCCCCTCCCCCAGCACACTACCAGCCCCTTTGGGTCTTGTATGGATATTAAGGGGAACCCCGCACCCAAATTAAAAAAAGGCCCTATATACTCTGAACAGCAGTATACAGGCGGTGCAAACAAGACAGGGACTGTAGGTTTGTTCTTAAGTAGAATCTGTTTGTAATTTGGAACAGGTACATTTTTTAAGTGTAGCTCCAACCCAAAAATCTATTTTTAAGCTTTTTGGAAAACATAGGGAAGGGTTATCAACCCTGTAACATTTATTTTGCTGTCTGTGCACCTGTTCAGAATATTTCACCTCACTTTCCGTCCCAATGACAAATGTTTTTTGAAAATTTGTTTTTTTTATTGAAACAAGGATTGGTGATAAAGCATCAGTGGAGAGGAGACACCTTTTTCCCATATTAACTCTTACAGGAGAGAATTTTCCTTCCTAGGGGTAGATTTCCTCTCACTTCCTGTTGTCTCCTTCCGTTTGCAAGTAGGAGTCATTTGTAAGTTGGATGTTTAAAAGTAGGGGCCTACCGTATATACTCTGCAGAAATTTGGCCCTTAGGTGTTGGTGTTGCCACAACACTGTAAGCCCTAACAGTTACTCTTGGTGGGCGCTGGAACGCCCTGCTGTGAACTATTATATCAAGAATTGTAATTACATGCCATTATTGAACAGTGGTAGGAAAAATTGGGCCTTTGGTGGTGGTGCTGGTGCCACAACACTGTAAGTCCTCACAGTTACTCTTGGTGGGGGCAGGAATGGGCCCAGCTGTGAAATATTAGATCAATAATTGTAACTACATGCCCAGCTGTGAAATATTAGATCAATAATTGTAACTACATGCCCCTGTTGAACAGGGGCAGAAAAATTGGGCCTTTGGTGGTGGTGGTGGTGGTGTTGCCACAACACTGTAAGCCCTCACAGTTACTCTTGGTGGGCGCAGGAATAGGCCCTGCTGTGAATTATTAGATCAAGAATTGTAATTAGATGCCCCTGTTGAACAGGGGCAGAAAAATTGGGCCTTAGGGACTGGTGCCACAACACTGCAACTCCTCACAGATACTGTACTTGGAGTGCAGCAATGAGCCCTGCTGCAAAGTATTGCATCAAAAATTTTAATTACAAGCCCCTGTTAAACAGGGGCAGAAAAATTGGTTCTTAGGCACTGGTGCTGGTGCCACAACACTGCAACCCCTCACAGATACTCTATTAGGAGCGCAGGAATGAGCCCTGCTGCAAAGTATTGCATCAAAAATTTTATTTACATGCCCCTGTTAAACAGGGGCTGAAAAATTGGGCCTTAGCCACTGGTGGCGGTGACCAGAACCAAAAATGTTCTTACAAGCTATCAGCATGATCATTGAGGAGAAAGAGGATAGCAACTCTGCATAATAGGATAGTCACTCAGCATCAGCATAGGCAGTAGGCTTGTGCAATTCGTTTCGTAACAAATCGAAATTCGTCCGAATTTAGCAACTTTCGGACATTCAGAAGCATTCGAATTTCCGAACAAAGCAATTACGAATAAAACCAAATCCGAAAGAAATTATACCGCAAAATAGCGAATGCCCGAATGTCTTCGGCATAATTCGTTATGAAAAAAGTTACGAATCCATTCGAAGCACAATAACACTCACTCTGCTCTCTGCTTCTCCCTCACCATGCTGAACTCCCTCTCAAAATGGTGTACAGGGGCGGAGGCTATAGCCGCATGAAAAAACGAAAGTAAAATACGAGATTTCTAATCCATTCGAAGCACAATAACACTCTGCTCTGCTCTCTGCTTCTCCCTCACCGTGCTGAACCCTCTCAAAATGGTGTACAGGGGCGGAGGCTATAGCCGCATGTAAAAAACGAAAGTAAAATACGAGATTTCGAATCGTTACAAATAACCGCAATGTATTTAGAAAAGTACAAATCCATTCGAAGCACATTAGGCGTAATAGGCAGCGTCGTTGTGAGAGAGACACGGAAAATTACGAATCAACGAACCCAAAAAAAGTTACGAAAGTAGGAGTGTTGTCCAGAATCAAAGAAAAACAACGTACCCTACCGAAAGTATGAATTATAAATCAACTAAAAATTCAACGAAAAATGACGCTTGCGAAAATACGAATTAGTCCGAACACGAAAAATCCCGTCTAGCAAAATTACGAATGATTACGAATCAACAGGACCGAAAAGAAACGAACCGAAACTAAACTAATTTTTCCGTTGTGCACAAAAAACGAACCGAAACTAAACAAATTTTTCCGTTGTGCACAAGTCTAATAGGCAGTCTTGAAGGGATCTGACATTTCCCCAAAAAATTATTCGGTTACATCAGCATCAGGTGCTTGGTAGCTGGTGGTGATCCAAGACTGATTCATTTTTATGAAGGGCAGCCGATCGACCGAATCGGGGGACAGGTACACCCTGTGATCAGTTACAAAGCCTCCAGCAGCACTGAATGTGCGTTCCGAAAGAAGGCTGGATGCAGGACAGGCCAGTAGCTCAATTGCATACTGTGCAAGCTCTGGCCAGTGATCCATCCTCAAGACCCAGTAACCCAGAGGATTTTCGGTGGGAAAGGTGTCCAAGTCTGATCTTGCCCCTAGGAATTCCTGCACCATGTAAACCAGACGCTGGCGATGGTTGCTGGAACCGATCATACCTTGGGGCTGCGTACTAAAAAATTGTCTGAACGCATCGGTCAGACGGCCACCTTCTCCACCGCTTCTTCTTTGACTGCCCGAAGCCTAAGCAACACGTTGTCCAGGACCAGGAATTTGTAACCTCCCAGTCTCTGGGAACGTGTTGCACTGTCACGTACCTGACGGTGATGAGCCCGGTTTAGCAGAGGGAGGCCTCCCTTACGGCTCCCACCAGTGGCCCCTGGCAGTGAAACAGGAGGCACGGAGGTAGAAGGGGTACGAGTGCCTGGCAGGATCAACACAGAGCAAGTGGCTGGGTGGTCCGGGCTGGATCCGGGTACACCGAGGTGAGGCGAGTTGACAGGAACCAGGAAGCCGGGCAGCACAGCAGGTTGACAGGAACCAGGAAGCCAGGAAGCACAGCAGGTTGACAGGAACCAGGAAGCCAGGAAGCACAGCAGGCTCTGGAACCAGGAAGCCAGGAAGCACAGCAGGTTGACAGGAACCAGGAAGCCAGGAAGCACGGCAGGTTCTGGAACCAGGAAGCCAGGAAGCACAGCAGGTTCTGGAACAGCTGAATGGACCGGACCGGAGCCTGGGTCAGGCAGGGTAGTCGGACAAGCCGGGTCGGATACACTGGCAGACAGCGAGGCACAAAAGGACAAAGCAGAGCGGTGGTCAGAAACAAGCCAGAGATCAGGTGCAGGCGGATAACAGGAAGGTCACAGGAAAGCCGGGTCAGATACAGATGGGTTTCTCAGATCGGGTTACACAGGTACTACGCTGTAGAGCAGACAGCAGGGACTGTCTGTAAATGGCAGGTTTAAATAGTCTCTCTGGCGCCACCCGCTGGACGCACGCGCGAACGGAGACCAGGAAGTCCGGGGCGCCTGTTTCTGGCAGGATCTCCATGACATTGCCCCCCCCCAAGGGGCAGCCTCCGGATGCCCATACGGATACATCTTTCGGGGTGAGATCTTCTGAAGGCCTGTATCAGATTCCTGGCATGAATGTTCTCCTCCGGTTCCCAAGAGTTCTCTTCGGGTCCGTAACCCTTCCATTTAATTAAGAATTGGTTCCGGTTACCTCTTCTCCTCACGTCCAGAATAGCCTCTACTTCGAATTCCTGCTCCCCGTCTATGATGACGGGATCAGGGCGAGCCGGAGTCCGGCCTGGGAATGGGTTGGAGACTGATGGTTTCAACAGGGAAACATAAAAGACAGGGTGGACTCTAAGGGAGTCGGGGAGCTCCAGCTCGTAGGCCACTTCGTTAATCTTCCTCTTGACAGGAAATGGCCCTAAGAACTTGGGGCCCGACTTCCTGGAAGGGCACGCCAACCTTAGGTTAATGGTAGAGAGCCATACTTGGTCGCCGGGTACCAGCACTAATTCACCCCGCCTTCTCCTGTCGTAGACCATCTTGTTATACTCCTGAGTCTTCGCCATGGTTTCGCGTAAAAGCTGATTGTTTGATGAGAAGAAGTTCACCCTTTCCTGAACTGCAGGCACCGAACACTCCGGGAGGGAGTTGGGCAGGAATGCAGGGTGAAAACCATAGTTCGCGAAGAATGGGGTCTGGTTAGTTGCGGAGTGGATGGAGTTATTATAGGCGAACTCAGCCAACGGGAGCAGGGAGAGCCAGTCATTCTGAGCAAAAGAGGAGAAACAACGCAGGTATTGCTCGAGGGTCTGATTAGTCCTCTCCGTCTGTCCATTGGTCTGAGGGTGATAAGCCGAAGAAAACGATAGTTCTATCCCTAGGGTCTTGCAGAGGGATCTCCAGAACCGGGAGGTAAATTGTATCCCCCGATCAGAGACAATATTGGCAGGCACCCTGTGGAGCCTGACGACCTCTTTGATGAATATTTGTGCCGTTTCCGGGGCTGAGGGGGTCCCCTTCATAGGGACAAAATGTGCCATTTTGGACAGACGGTCCACTATCACAAAGATAGTGGTATGGTTTTCCGCTGGAGGCAGTTCAACTATAAAGTCGATGGAAAGCATCTTCCAAGGCCTGTCCGGAACAGGTAAAGGCCTCAGTAGTCCCCAGGCCTTGGATCTGGAACCCTTGTTTCGGGTACAAGTAATACAGGACTCCACGAACTTCCTGCAATCCTCGCGTAATCGGGGCCACCAGAAGGTACGTTGTACCAAATCAGTGGTCTTGGCAACACCAAAGTGCCCGGCAAGGGCATGATCGTGGCAGAGCTCTAACACGGTTATTCTTAGTTCCTCTGGTACGAATATCCTGTTCTGGTGCCATAGTAGCCCATCCTTAGCCTGCAAGTCCAGCTCAGAGGAGGGTTCCTGTCCAGTGGTGGCTTGTCTGATCCGAGTAAGTAAATCTTCCTGAAGAAGAAGAAAATTTCCAGGGGCGAGGATGGTATCGGGCAAGGGGGTTTCCTTTGATCCATGAAACATTCGGGACAAGGCGTCGGGTTTAGTGTTCTTGGCACCAGGGCGATAAGTGACATGAAAGGAAAACCGGGAAAAGAACAGCGCCCATCTGGCTTGTCGTGGTTTTAATCTTTTTGCCACTTTCAGGTACTCCAGAGTCTTATGGTCAGTGAATATTAGAATCGGGTGAGCAGCTCCTTCAAGTAAGTATCGCCATTCTTCCAAGGCAGACTTGATCGCCAGTAGTTCCCGGTCCCCTACATCATAGTTTCTCTACGCCGCAGATAGTTTGCGAGAAAAGAAGGCTACTGGGTGAAGCAAAGCCCTGGTTCCTTGTCTCTGTGACAGTATTGCTCCTACCGCGACTTCAGAGGCATCTACCTCAAGTACAAACGGCAGTGAGGAATCTGGGTGTTTCAAAATAGAAGCAGAGGCGAAGAGACCCTTCAGGACTTCGAAGGCCTTCTGGGCCGCTGGGGACCAGTGGAAGCAGGTTCCCTGCTTGGTTAACTGGGTGATGGGCGCAATGATTGCGGAGAACCCCCGGATGAATTTACGATAAAAATTAGCGAACCCAACTAACCGTTGGATTCCCTTTTTATCCATTGGCACTGGCCAGTCCAGGATTGCGGCAATCTTCTGTGGATCCATCTTGATGCCTTTGCCGGAGATGATTAACCCCAGGAATGCTATGCTCTCTTGCTCAAACTCACATTTCTCAGCCTTCGCATATAGGCTATGCTGGCGAAGCCGATCCAACACACTTCTGACGTGCCTGCGATGAGAGTCAAGGGAGGAAGAAAAGATTAGTATGTCATCCAAGTAGACAATAACAAAAAGGTCTAGAAAGTCCCGAAGTACATCATTAATAAAGTACTGGAAGGTGGCAGGTGCGTTGCAAAACCCGAAGGGCATCACTAAGTACTCAAAATGTCCAAACCGGGAGCAGAAGGCAGTCTTCCATTCATCACCCTCCTTGATTCGGACCAGATTGTAAGCTCCACGGAGGTCAAGTTTAGTAAAAATGGTGGCAGCTCCCAATCTTTGGAATAACTCTGGTACCAGGGGAAGCGGGTAGCGATTCTTAATGGTGACCTTATTTAGTTCACGGTAATCCACACAGGGTCGGAGGGTATGGTCCTTTTTTTTCCACGAAGAAGATGCCTGCGCCTGCTGGCGACGTAGAGGGGCGAATGAACCCCTTTTGTAGGTTCTCGTCGATATAGTTCTTTAGTGCCCCCTGTTCTACCTCCGTTAATGGGAAGATCCTACCGAATGGAATAGCTGCTCCGGGTAGCAGGTCGATGGGGCAATCATAGGCCCAATGGGGTGGTAGTGTCTCTGCCCCCTGTCTGCTGAACACATCAAGGAAGTCCAGGTAGGCATCAGGGATGATCTGACGTGTACCAGCATCAGTGTCGGTACACAGTAGAGCGGCCGGCCCAGGGAGCTTGTGTGAGCCGCAGGACTGTTGGCAGTAGGAGGAAGGAAAGGTAACTACCCTCATGACCCAGTTGATGGCGGGGTTGTGGGCTTGCAACCAGGGCATACCGAGAATCATAGGGAACAGTGGAGAAGAAATAATGTCCAGACGTAGGTACTCTCGGTGAACCCCGGTAGTGGTGAGGATGGTGACAGGTAAACCCGTCAGCCAGGTGAACACATAATCCATGAGTCTTGGTAAGGAGAGGGATCAGCTGTGTGCGGGCAAAAGTTGAGTCCATAAAGCAACTACAAGCCCCAGAGTCAATGATAGCGGACACTTGCAGAGTCCTTCCTGGGAGCTGTAGGGAGATAGAAAGGGCAAGGTGAGATGAAGGTTTGGCCTGAGGGTTGGCTAAACCAGACGATACTGAGAAACACTTACGGGCTTTCAGGGGACAACTTCTAACGAAATGTCCGGGTTCCCCACAATACAGGCACAGGTTATGCGCTCGCCGGCGCTGGCGTTCCTCCGGAGTGAGGGAGGGACGAAGGACTCCAAGCTGCATGGGTTCAGGTGCATCGTGTGAGGGGGTCAGGGGTGCGACAGGAGCTGGGTGCAGGTGACTGGGGACCCGAGGAAGCATCCAGGTCGGACGGGAGAAGCCTGTGGCCCTCTCAGCCCTCCGTTCCCTCAAACGTCGGTCAATCTGAATAGTTAACTCGATCAACAGATTCAGAGTCTCTGGTATTCTGACCCTAGCCAGTTCGTCCTTCAGGGGATCTGAAAGACCTATGCGGAACTGGTGACGGAGGGCGGCGTCATTCCACCTGGTATCTGCACTCCAGCGCCTAAATTCAGCTACATAGTCCTCTGCCTCTCTGCGTCCCTGCTGAAGGGTCCGCAAAGCGTTTTCTGCGGTAACTGAAAGCTGAGGGTCCTCATACAGTTGGGCCATGGCATCGAAGAAAACTGTAACGCTGTCCAAGGCCACGTCCTTATGTTCCAGCAGGCGGTGGGCCCAGTTCTGGGGGTCTCCAGAGAGCAAAGAGATCACAAAGCCCACCTTGGTGGCTTCCAAGGAGAAGGTGCGGGGCTGTAAGGCAAAGTACAACTCACAGGAGTTACGGAAGGCTCTGAACTTGCTCCGGTCCCCGGAGAACCTTTCAGGTGTAGGGACCCTGGGTTCAGGAGGGAGCATGACCACCGTGGGTGTGGACCCTGTACCGGCAGAGGACATAGAGGCAAGTGGACCCCCTTGGCCTCCAGAAGGGTTGGTGAGGGCCCGCACTTGTCCTTCCAGGTGCTTGTAGCCTTGCTGGAGGCTTTTGACTGCTTCAGTCAACCCCGCCAGGTGCCGACATAGTTCCTCCATAGGTGAGGCTCCCTGCTCGGGCTCAGACATGGCTGTCTGCTGCTGTCACGTACCTGACGGTGACGAGCCCGGTTTAGCAGAGGGAGGCCTCCCTTACGGCTCCCACCAGCGGCCCCTGGCAGTGAAACAGGCGGCACGGAGGTAGAAGGGGTACGAGTGCCTGGCAGGATCAACACAGAGCAAGTGGCTGGGTGGTCCGGGCTGGATCCGGGTACACCGAGGTGAGGCGAGTTGACAGGAACCAGGAAGCCGGGCAGCACAGCAGGTTGACAGGAACCAGGAAGCCAGGAAGCACAGCAGGTTGACAGGAATCAGGAAGCCAGGAAGCACAGCAGGCTCTGGAACCAGGAAGCCAGGAAGCACAGCAGGTTGACAGGAACCAGGAAGCCAGGAAGCACAGCAGGTTCTGGAACCAGGAAGCCAGGAAGCACAGCAGGTTCTGGAACAGCTGAACGGACCGGACCGGAGCCTGGGTCAGGCAGGGTAGTCGGACAAGCCGGGTCGGATACATTGGCAGACAGCGAGGCACAAAAGGACAAAGCAGAGCGGTGGTCAGAAACAAGCCAGAGATCAGGTGCAGGCGGATAACAGGAAGGTCACAGGAAAGCCGGGTCAGATACAGATGGGTTTCTCAGATCGGGTTACACAGGTACTACGCTGTAGAGCAGACAGCAGGGACTGTCTGTAAATGGCAGGTTTAAATAGTCTCTCTGGCGCCACCCGCTGGACGCACGCGCGAACGGAGACCAGGAAGTCCGGGGCGCCTGTTTCTGGCAGGATCTCCATGACATGCACAGACCTTTCTGCAAGGACTCCCGAAGATGCCTCATCCTCTGCTCCCTCTGCAACGGCAAGATAAGGTCCGCAACCTTACCCTTGTAACGTGGATCAAGGAGGGTTGCCAGCCAGTAATGATCCCTCTCCTTGATCGCATGAATACGAGGATCCTTCCGCAGGCTTTGCAGGATCAGGGAGGCCATGCAGCGTAGGTTTGCTGAGGCATTCGGTGCCGAGTCCTCTGGGTCACTGAGGATGACATGATCCGCAACCACCTCCTCCCAGCCATGTACAAGTCCACGGGTGTCTTGGGACTGTAATTGATCCCTTGAAGACTGCTGCTGATGCTGAGTGCTAGTCTCCACCTCCATGCTGAAACAATCCTCCTCCTCCTCTTCCTGTGTGATAGCCGGGCCAGCAGGAACACTGTCTGGATAAAGGGGGCCTTGAGAGGTAAGGAAGTCCTCCTCTTCCTGCCTCTGTTCTGCCTCAAGTGCCCTGTCTATTATTCCACGCAGCGTGTGATCCAACAGGTGGACAAGAGGTACAGTGTCACTGATGCATGCACTGTCACTGCTCACCATCTTCGTGGCCTCCTCAAATGGTGCCAGGACAGTGCATGCATCCCTGATCATGGCCCACTGGCGTGGGGGAAAAAATCCAAGCTCCCCTGACCCTTTCCTGGTGCCATATTGCAACAGATACTCATTGATGGCCCTCTGCTGCGTGTGCAGCCACTGCAGCATGGCCAACGTAGAGTTCCACCTGGTGGGCATGTCACAGATTAGGCGGTTCTTGGGCAGGTTGTAATCCTTTTGCAGCTCAGCCAGCCGAGCACTGGCATTATATGACCGGCGGAAATGCCCACAGAGTTTCCTGGCCTGCTTCAGGACCTCCTGTAAGCCTGGGTACCTGCCCAAGAATCGCTGCACCACCAAGTTAAGTAACCTCCAACACTACTGAACCTTGTCCTGCATCCTTCCCAGCTGCCAGCAGAGTCACCCAATGCACCGTGAAAGATAGGTAACGTCCCTGTCCATGCCTGCTGGACCATGAGTCAGCGGTAATATGCACCTTACCGTTGACCGCCCTGTCCAGCGAGGCCAAGACATTGTCTTCCACATGCCAGTAGAGAGCCGGAATCGCCTTCCGTGAGAAAAAGTGGCGTTTGGGAACCTGCCACTGAGGAACCGCACATTCCACAAACTCACGGAAGGGGGCAGAGTCTACCAACTGAAAAGGCAGAAGTTGAAGTGCTAGCAATTTAGCCAAGCTAGCATTCAACCGCTGGGCATGTGGATGGCTGGGAATGAACTTCTTTCGGCGGTGCAGCAGCTGGGGCAGGGAAATTTGCCTGGTACAATCGGACGTCAGTGTACCGATAGCAGATTGCCCGCAAGTACTTGGCTGTGACACACCTAATTCTACACCTTCATTCCTCTCAGTGCAGGTTTCAGAGAGGACTGAAGGTATAGTGGGGTTGGAGATCCCAGCTGATGAGGAGCAAGGAGAGGTCCGCTTTGTTCTTTGGTGTGGGTCTTTTAGGTAGGCTTGCCAACGAACTGCATGGCAGGTCGACATATGTCTGGTCAAGCATGTGGTGCCCAAGCAGCTGATGTTTTGGCCACGCGAGATACGCTTTCGACATATGTTGCAAATGGCAACGGTGCAATCTGCTGCACACGTCTGAAAAAGGCCCACACCAAAGTACTTTTGGAATAACGTGCAGAGACAGCAGCGCCCTGCACATGCGGAGCTCTGCGGTGTGATGCAGTCGGTGTGCTGCCCTTAAGCTGGCCCCTGGAGGGCATCCTACCTCGTTGGAGATGTGCCTCCTCCTCCTCTCTCCTATCAGGCACCCACGTGGAGTCAGTGACCTCATCATCCCCTCCCTCCTCATCACTGGAGAAAATCTGGCAGTATGCTGCCGCTGGGGGAACATGACTGCCAGATAGCTGTCCTTGTTGGGCACCCCCTCTCTCTGGGCTCACGTTACTGCCTTCCTCCAGGTGGGTTCCATCATCGGAGCCTTCGAAAACGCTGGGCATCCTCCTGGAGCATGTACCCAACACTGTGGTCAAACAGTTCGGGGGACTCCTCAGGAAGAAATGGTGGGGCTAGGGAAGGAGTGACTGATGCCATTGAGCTGAGGGAAGAAGCCGCTTTGGCAGCTGCTTTGCCAGACAAAGTACCCTGAGCCTGGGTGATAGATGATGAGGACGGCTTGGTCATCCACACTACCAAGTCTTGGGCATGTTGCGGCTCAACATGGCCAGCTGACGAAAAGAAGGACAAGCGGCCACGTGCTGATGAGGATGCACTGTGTCCATGACAAGCACTGTTGCCTCTAGACACAGAGCCTGCTTGCCCTCTTTTATTGCCTCGTGACTGTCTGCCTCTCCTTGGTTGCCTTCCAGACATACTAATGGCCTGCAGTGAGATGTAGCTGCACAAAGGTGGGATGTATAAATGTATATACAGTGGGGCAAAAAAGTATTTAGTCAGCCACCAATTATGCAAGTTCTCCCACTTAAAAAGATGAGAGAGGCCTGTAATTGTCATCATAGGTATACCTCAACTATGAGAGACAAAATGTGGAAACAAATCCAGACAATCACATTGTCTGATTTGGAAAGATTTTTTTTTGCAAATTATGGTGGAAAATAAGTATTTGGTCACTAGTGATGAGCCGAACACCCCCGGGTTCGGTTCGCACCAGAACCCGCGAACGGACCGAAAGTTCGTACGAACATTAGAACCCTATTAAATACAATGGATGCGAACGTTCGAATTCTAAAGTGCTAATTATAACGACTATTATGCATGTTATTGTCCTAAAAAGGGTTTGGGAACCTGGGTTCTGCACCAGGGGACATGTATCAATGCAAAAAGAAGTTTTAAAAACGGTCGTTTTTCGGGAGCAGTCATTTTAATGATGCATAAAGTGAAAAAAAAAAAGTCAAATATTCCTTTAAATATCGTACCTGGGGGGTGTCTAAAGTATGCCTGTGAAGTGCCACGTGTTTCCCGTGTTTAGAACTGTCCCTGCACAAAATGACACTTCTAAAGGAAAAAAAAGCCATTTAAAACTGCTTGCGGCTTTAATGTAATGTCTGGTCCCGGTAATATGGATGAAAATCTTTAAGAAAAATGGCATAGCTACCCCATGACCCCCCCCCCCCTACCCCAGCCCATTACCAGCCCCTTTGGGTCTTGTATGGATATTAAGGGGAACCCCGCACATAAAATAAAAAAGGCCCTATATACTCTGAACAGCCGTATACAGGCGGTGCATACAAGACAGGGACTGTAGGTTTGTTCTTATGTAGAATCTGTTTGTAATTTTGAACAGGTACATTGTTTAAGTGTAGCTCCAGCCCAAAAATCTATTTTTAAACTTTTTGGAAAACATAGGTAAGGGTTATCACCCCTGTAACATTTGTTTTGCTGTCTGTGCCCCTGTTCAGAACATTTCACCTCACTTTCCGTCCCAATGACAACTGTTTTTGAAATGTGGTGTTTTTCTTGAAACAAGGATTGCTGATAAAGCATCAGTACAGAGGAGACACCTTTCTCCCATATTAATTCTTACAGGAGAGAATTTTCCTTCCAAGGGGTAGATTTCCTCTCACTTCCTGTTGTCTTCTTGCGTTTGCAAGTAGGAGTCGTTTGTAAGTTGGATGTTTGAAAGTAGGGACCTGCCGTATATACTCTGCAGAAATAGGCCCCTTAGTTGTTGGTGTTGGCACAACACTGTAAGCACTCACAGTTACTCTTGGTTGGTGCTGGAACGCCCTGCTGTCAACTATTATATCAGGAATTTTAATTACATATAATTGTTGAACAGTGGTAGTAAAAATTGGGCCTTTGATGGTGGTGCTGGTGCCACAACACTGTAAGCCCTGACAGTTACTCTTGGTGGGTGCAGCAATGGGCCCTGCTGTGAATTATTAGATCAAGAATTGTAATTGCATGCCCCTGTTGAACAGGGGCTGAAAAATTGGGCCTTTCGTGGTGGTGGTGGTGGTGGTGGTGTTGCCACAACACTGTAAGCCCTCAGAGTTACTCTTGGTGGGTGCAGGAATGGGCCCTGCTGTGAATTATTAGATCAAGAATTGTAATTACATGCCCCCTTTGAACAGGGGCTGAAAAATTGGGCCTTTCGTGGTGGTGGTGGTGGTGGCGTTGCCACAACACTGTAAGCCCTCAGAGTTACTCTTGGTGGGTGCAGCAATGGGCCCTGCTGTGAATTATTAGATCAAGAATTGTAATTACATGCCCCTGTTGAACAGGGGCTGAAAAATTGGGCCTTAGGCACTGGTGGCACAACACTACAACCCCTCACAGATACTGTACTTGGAGCACAGCAATGAGCCCTGTTGCAAAGTATTGCTTCAAAAATTGTAATGACACGCCCCTGTTAAACAGGGGCTGAAAAATTGGGCCTTAGGCACTGGTGGCACAACACTCCAACCCCTCACAGATACTGTACTTGGAGCACAGCAATGAGCCCTATGGCAAATTATTGCTAAAAAAATTGTAATTACACGCCCCTGTAAAACAGGGGCTGAAAAATTGGGCCTTAGCCACTGGTGGCGGCACCCATAAACAAAACTGATCTTCCAAGCTATCATCATCAATCGTATCATTGAGGACTCGGAGGAGGAGGATAGCCAGTCAACATAACAGCACAGGCACTCAGCATCAGCATCAGTCTTGAAGGGATGTGACATGTTAAAATCAATTAGTCTGTTATATCAGCATCAGGTGTGTGGTAGCTGGTGGTGATCCAAGACTGGTTCATCTTGATGAAAGTCAGTCGATCAACCGAGTCGGTGGACAGGCGCACCCTGTGATCCGTGACAAATCCTCCAGCAGCACTGAATGTGCGTTCCGAAAGAACGCTGGATGCAGGACAGGCCAGTAGCTCAATTGCATACTGTGCAAGCTCTGGCCAGTGATCCATCCTCAAGACCCAGTAAGCCAGAGGATTTTCGGTGGGGAAGGTGTCCAAGTCTGACCTTGCCCCTAGATATTCCTGCACCATGTTTATCAGACGCTGGCGATGGTTGCTGGAACCGATCATACTTTGGGGCTGCGGACTAAAGAATTGTCTGAACGCATCGGTCAGACGGCCACCTTCCCCACCGCTCCTTCTTTGACTGGCCGAAGCCTCAGCAACTCGTTGTCCAGGACCAGGAGTTTGTAACCTCCCAGTCTCTGGGAACGCGTTGCACAGACCTTTCTGCAAGGCCTCCCGGAGTTGTCTCATCCTCTGCTCCCTCTGCGACGGTAACATAAGGTCCGCAACCTTACCCTTGTACCGTGGATCAAGGAGAGTGGCCAGCCAGTAATGGTCCCTCTCCTTGATCCGAAGAATACGAGGATCCTTCCGCAGACTTTGCAGGATCAGTGAGGCCATGCAGCGTAGGTTTGCTGAGGCATTCGGTCCGGAGTCCTCTGGGTCACTAAGGACGACATGATCCGCAGCCACCTCCTCCCAGCCACGTACAAGTCCACTGGTTTCTTGGGACTGTAAATCATCCCTAAAAGACTGCTGCTGATGATGCTGAGTGCCAGCCTCCACCTCCATGCTGACACAATCCTCCTCCCCCTCCTCCTCCTCCTCCTCTTCCTGTGCGATGGGTGGGACAGAAGGAACACTGTCTGGGTAAAGGGGGCCTTGAGAGGCAAGGAAGTCCTCCTCTTCCTGCCTCTGTTCTGCCTCAAGTGCCCTGTCCATTATTCCACGCAGCGTGTGCTCCAACAGGTGGACAAGAGGTACAGTGTCACTGATGCATGCACTGTCACTGCTCACCATCCTCGTGGCCTCCTCAAATGGTGCCAGGACAGTGCATGCATCCCTGATCATGCCCCACTGGCGTGGAGAAAAAAAACCAAGCTCCCCTGACCCTGTCCTGGTGCCGTAGTCGCACAGGTACTCATTGATGGCCCTCTGCTGCGTGTGCAGCCGCTGCAGCATGGCCAACGTTGAGTTCCACCTGGTGGGCATGTCACATATAAGGCGGTTCTTGGGCAGGTTCAACTCCTTTTGCAGCTCAGCCAGGCGAGCACTGGCATTATAAGATCTGCGGAAATGCACACAGACTTTCCTGGCCTGCCTCAGGACATCCTGTAAGCCTGGGTACCTGCCCAAGAACCGCTGCACCACCAGGTTAAGGACGTGAGCCACACAGGGCACATGGGTCAGTTGTCCCTGTCGGAGGGCGGAGAGGAGGTTGGTGCCATTGTCGCAAACCACCATTCCTGGCTTAAGCTGGCGTGGCGTCAACCACCTCTCGGCCTGGCCCTGCAGAGCAGACAGGACCTCTGCCCCAGTGTGGCTTCTGTCCCCCAAACACACCAGCGCAAGCACGGCATGGCATCTTTTTTCCTGCGTACTTGCGTAGCCCCTTGAATGGCTACGGAGCACCGCTGGTTCAGAGGACAAAGCACAGGAAGAGGCCATGGAGGAAGAAGAAGAGGAGGGGGTGGAGGAGAGAGGTGTGTCACAACCAGTAGTAGCATTTTGGAGGCGTGGCGGTGGAACAACCTCCAACACTACTGCACCTTGTCCTGCATCCTTCCCAGCTGCCAAAAGAGTGACCCAATGGGCCGTGAAAGAAAGGTAACGTCCCTGTCCATGCCTGCTGGACCATGAGTCAGCGGTAATATGCACCTTACCGCTGACCGCCCTGTCCAGCGAGGCCAAGACATTGCCTTCCACATGCCGGTAGAGAGCCGGAATAGCCTTCCGTGAGAAAAAGTGGCGTTTGGGAACCTGCCACTGAGGAACCGCACATTGCACAAACTCACGGAAGGGGGCCGAGTCTACCAACTGAAAAGGCAGCAGTTGAAGCGCTAGCAATTTAGCCAAGCTAGCATTCAACCGCTGGCCATGTGGATGGCTGGGAGTGAACTTCTTTCGACGGTCCAGCAGCTGGGGCAGGGAAATTTGCCTGCTAGAATCGGACGTCGGTGTACTGCTAGCAGAGTGGCCGCAACTACTTGGCTGTGACACACCTAATTCTACACCTTCATTCCTCTCAGTGCATGTTTCAGACAGGACTGAAGTTATAGTGGGGTTGGAGATCCCAGCTGATGCGGTGCAAGGAGAGGTCCGCTTTGTTCTTTGGTGTGGGTCTTTGAGGTAGGCTTGCCAACGAGCTGCATGGCAGGTCAACATATGTCTGGTCAGGCATGTGGTACCCAAGCGGCTGATGTTTTGGCCACGCGATATACGCTTGAGACATATGTTGCAAACAGCAGCTGTGCGATCTGATGCACTAGCCTCAAAAAAGGCCCACACCAAAGAACTTTTTGAATGACGGGCAGAGGCAGCGCCCTGCACAGGCGGAGCTCTGCGGTGTGATTCCGTCGGTGTACTGCCCTTACGCTGGCCACCAAAGGGCATCCTGCCTCGTTGGAGATGTGCCTCCTCCTCATCCTCCTCCTCCTCCTCTCTCCTATTAGGCACCCACGTGGAGTCAGTGACCTCATCATCCCCTCCCTCCTCATCACTGGAGCCAATCTGGCAGTATGCTGCAGCTGCTGGAACATGACTGCCAGATTGGTGTCCTTCTTGAGCATCCCCTCTGTCTGCTCTCACGCTACTGCCTTCCTCTAGCTGGGTTTCATCATCAGACCCTTCGAAACGCTGGGCATCCTCCTGGAGCATGTACCCAACACTGTGCTCAAACAGTTCGGGGGACTCCTCAGGAGGAGGACATGGTGGGTCTAGGGAAGGAGTGACTGATGATGAGTCTGACATTGATACCAGGGAAGAGGACGCTTTGGCAGCTGCTTTGCCAGTACCCTGAGCCTGGGTGAGAGAGGATGAGGAGGAGGAGGAGGGCTTGGTCATCCACTCTACCAAGTCTTCGGCATGATGTGGCTCAACATGTCCAGCTGCCAAAAAGAAGGACAAGCGTGTCCCATGGCCATGTGCTGATGACAATGCACCGCGTCCACGACCAGCACTGTTGCCCCCAGACACAGAGCCTGCTTGCCCTCTTTTATTGCCTCCTGACTGTCTGCCTCTCCTTGTTTGCCTTCCAGACATTCTAATAGATGGCCTGCAGGGAGATGGGAAAAAAGCAATAAGGGCTACCTTCAGGTGTCCTTCTCTGTCCCTTTACTTAAGGATTTCTAAATATGGTTGAGGATGATTGCTTTCGCACAGAATAGCACAACGACAACTTCCCTGACTGTCCAAAAAACAAGGATTTCAAAGATGGTTGATGAGGAATGCTTTAGCACAGTATAGCACAAGGAGAATTTCCCTCACTGTCCTTCCCTGTCCCTAGAAACAAGGATTATCACAGTGAAAGAAACTGACACTCTTCCTACCTATAGTTTTCTGTCCCTAGAAAAAATGTTTTTTTAAAGACGGTTGATGATCAATGCTTTAGCACACTATAGCACAAGGAGAATTTCCCTCACTGTCCTTCCCTGTCCCTAGAAACAAGGATTATCACAGTGAAAGAAACTGACACTCTTCCTACCTATAGTTTTCTGTCCCTAGAAAAAATGTTTTTTTAAAGCTGATTGATGATCAATGCTTTAGCACACTATAGCACAAGTAGAATTTCCCTCACTGTCCTTCCCTGTCCCTAGAAACAAGGATTATCACAGTGAAAGAAACTGACACTCTTCCTACCTATAGTTTTCTGTCCCTAGAAAAAATGTTTTTTTAACGACGGTTGATGATCAATGCTTTAGCACACTATAGCACAAGTAGAATTTCCCTCACTGTCCTTCCCTGTCCCTAGAAACAAGGATTATCACAGTGAAAGAAACTGACACTCTTCCTACCTATAGTTTTCTGTCCCTAGAAAAAATGTTTTTTTAAAGCTGATTGATGATCAATGCTTTAGCACACTATAGCACAAGTAGAATTTCCCTCACTGTCCTTCCCTGTCCCTAGAAACAAGGATTATCACAGTAAAAGAAACTGACACTCTTCCTACCTATAGTTTTCTGTCCCTAGAAAAAATGTTTTTTTAAAGATGGTTGATGATCAATGCTTTAGCACACTATAGCACAAGGAGAATTTCCCTCACTGTCCTTCCCTGTCCCTAGAAACAAGGATTATCACAGTGAAAGAAACTGACACTCTTCCTACCTATAGTTTTCTGTCCCTAGAAAAAATGTTTTTTTAAAGACGGTTGATGATCAATGCTTTAGCACACTATAGCACAAGTAGAATTTCCCTCACTGTCCTTCCCTGTCCCTAGAAACAAGGATTATCACAGTGAAAGAAACTGACACTCTTCCTACCTATAGTTTTCTGTCCCTAGAAAAAATGTTTTTTTAAAGCTGATTGATGATCAATGCTTTAGCACACTATAGCACAAGTAGAATTTCCCTCACTGTCCTTCCCTGTCCCTAGAAACAAGGATTATCACAGTAAAAGAAACTGACACTCTTCCTACCTATAGTTTTCTGTCCCTAGAAAAAATGTTTTTTTAAAGC
Organism: Rana muscosa; assembly: GCA_029206835.1. Lineage (NCBI taxonomy): Eukaryota > Metazoa > Chordata > Amphibia > Anura > Ranidae > Rana > Rana muscosa. The sequence goes on from CM055125.1 coordinate 79,223,049, forward strand.
TGATTGATGATCAATGCTTTAGCACACTATAGCACAAGAAGAATTTCCCTCACTGTCCTTCCCTGTCCCTAGAAACAAGGATTATCACAGTGAAAGAAACTGACACTCTTCCTACCTATAGTTTTCTGTCCCTAGAAAAAATGTTTTTTTAAAGACGGTTGATGATCAATGCTTTAGCACACTATAGCACAAGGAGAATTTCCCTCACTGTCCTTCCCTGTCCCTAGAAACAAAGATTATCACAGTGAAAGAAACTGACACTGTCACGTACCTGACGGTGACGAGCCCGGATCTGCAGAGGGAGGCCTCTCTTACGGCTTCCACCGGCGGCCCCTGGTACTGAAGACAGGAGGCACGGAGGTAGAAGGGGTACGAGTGCCTGGCAGGATGGATCAAGGTAGAGTAGAGTCTGAAGACTGGGACGGATCCAGGCACCCAGGAAGTATGGCAGGCTGAACCGGAACCAGGAACGCAGCAACTGGACTGGAACTGATGAGACTGGCTGGACTGGAACCAGGATACAGCAACTGGACTGGAACCAGGAACAAGCAACTGGACTGGAACTGATGAGACTGGCTGGACTGGAACCAGGAGACAGCAACTGGAGAGATTGGTCGGACAAGCCGGGTCGGTAGTATTGGCTGGCGGCAAGGTACTGGAGGATCAGGCAGAAGATTGGTCAAACAAAGCCGGGGGTCAGAGGCAGGCAAGAAACTGGAAGGGTCAAGGTAAGCCGGGTCGGATGCAGGTAAATACACGAATCAGGTCTCTTTGGGTACTACACGCTGTAGAGCAGACAGCAGGGACTGTCTGTCACAGGCATGTTTAAATAGCTCTTCTGGCGCGCTTTGTGGAGCGTGCGCGCGCCCCAGCTAGGCGCGTGCGCGCACACGTACTCGCCATCGCGCGCGCGCGTGCCCGCACGCGTGGACGTGCCCGAGATTCGGAATCAGGAAGTCCAGGAATCCTGTAGCTGACAGGATTTCTATGACATTGCCCCCCCCCAAGGGGCAGCCTCCGGATGCCCAGCCGGGTGAACCTTCCAGGGTGAGTCCTTTTGAAAGCCTGTATCAAACTCCTGGCATGGATATTCTCCTCGGGTTCCCATGAGTTTTCCTCGGGTCCGTAGCCCTTCCATTTAATTAGGAATTGGTTCTGATTATTTCTTCTCCTGAAGTCCATGATAGCTTCTACTTCGAATTCCTGCTCACCGTCAATAATGATCGGATCAGGGTGATCCGGCTTCCGATCTGGAAACGGATTAGAGACTGTGGGTTTTAGGAGAGAGACATGAAAAACTGGATGGATTCTAAGAGAGTCAGGAAGTTCCAATTCATAAGCTACTTCATTAATTTTCCTCTTAACAGGGAATGGACCTAAAAATTTGGGGCCCAGTTTTTTAGAAGGGCATGCCATTCTTAGGTTTGTGGTAGATAGCCATACTTGGTCGCCGGGTACCAACACTAATTCACCCCGTCTCTTCTTGTCATAGATTGTCTTGTTGCGTTCTTGAGTCTTGGTCATGGTCTCTTGTAGAAGCTGGTTATTGACCGAGAAAAAAATTAACTTTTCCTGGACTGCAGGTACAGGACACTCAGGAAGGGAGTTAGGCAGAAAAGTAGGATGAAAACCATAGTTTGCAAAGAAAGGAGTCTGGCAGGTAGCGGAGTGGATGGAATTGTTATACGCAAACTCGGCCAACGGAAGTAGGGAAACCCAGTTGTCCTGAGAAAAAGAGGAGAAGCATCGGAGGTATTGCTCGAGCGTCTGATTCGTTCTCTCCGTCTGTCCGTTGGTCTGTGGATGGTAAGCAGAGGAAAACGATAATTCGATTTTCAAGGTTTTGCAAAGGGATCTCCAGAATCGAGAGGTAAATTGAACCCCGCGATCGGAAACAATATTGGCTGGTACCCCGTGGAGTCTGACTATTTCTCTGATGAATACCTGTGCGGTTTCAGGAGCGGAGGGAGTCCCTTTCATAGGGATGAAGTGTGCCATCTTGGACAGACGGTCCACAATAACGAAGATGGTGGAATGGTTCTCGGCCGGGGGTAACTCGACAATGAAGTCGATGGACAACATTCTCCAGGGCCTATCTGGAACGGGTAAGGGTTTTAGTAGTCCCCAGGCCTTGGATCTGGAACCCTTGTTTCGGGTGCAAGTTGTACAAGAATCTACAAACCTCCTACAGTCTTCACGTACTCGAGGCCACCAGAAGGTGCGCTGTACCAGGTCAGTGGTCTTGGCAACGCCAAAATGCCCGGCCAGGGCGTGGTCGTGGCAGAGTTCTAATGCGGTTACTCTTAGTTTCTCAGGTACGTAGATTCTGTCTTGGTACCACAATAGTCCATCCTTAACCTGCAATTCCGGCTCGGAGAACTGTCTCTGCTCGGTGGAAGCTTGTTTGATTTGAGTGAATAGGTTCTCCTGTAGAAGAAGGAAATTTCCGGGGGCAAGGATGGTATCAGGCGGAGAAGTCTCCTTGGACTTATGGAACATCCGAGACAGGGCGTCAGGCTTAATATTCTTGGCCCCAGGACGATAAGTAACATGAAAAGAGAACCGGGAGAAGAAGAGTGCCCACCTGGCTTGCCGTGGATTCAATCTTCTCGCGGCTTTCAGGTACTCCAGGTTCTTGTGGTCAGTGAATATTAGGATCGGATGAGCCGCGCCCTCCAGCAGGTACCGCCATTCTTCTAGTGCAGACTTGATCGCTAGTAGCTCCCGATCCCCCACGTCGTAGTTCCTCTCTGCTGCAGAAAGCTTGCGGGAGAAGAAGGCTACTGGGTGGAGCAAGGCTTTGACTCCCTGTCTTTGGGACAATATTGCTCCTACCGCTATTTCGGAGGCGTCTACCTCAAGTACGAATGGTAGTGAGGAGTCTGGGTGTTTCAAGATAGAGGCTGAGGTAAATAGGGCCTTCAGGCGTTCAAAAGCTTCTTGGGCTTCAGGAGACCAGTGAAAACGTGTTCCTTGCTTGGTGAGTTGAGTAATGGGTGCGATAATAGCTGAAAACTAGGCTTGTGCAATTCGTTTCGTAACGAATCGAAATTCGTCCGAATTTAGCAACTTTCGGACATTCGGAAGCATTCGAATTTCCGAACAAAGCAATTACGAATAAAACCGAATCCAAAATAAATTATACCGCAAAATAGCGAATGCCCGAATGTCTTCGGCATAATTCGTTATGAAAAAACTTATGAATGTACAAATCCATTGGAAACACAATAACACTCACTCTGCTCTGCTCTCTGCTTCTCCTTCACCGTGCTGAACTCCCTCTCAAAATGGTGTACAGGGGCGGAGGCTATAGCCGCATGTAAAAAACGAAAGTAAAATACGAGATTTCTAATCCATTCGAAGCACAATAACACTCTGCTCTGCTCTCTGCTTCTCCCTCACCGTGCTGAACCCTCTCAAAATGGTGTACAGGGGCGGAGGCTATAGCCGCATGTAAAAAACGAAAGTAAAATACGAGATTTCGAATCGTTACAAATAACCGCTATGTATTTCGAAAAGTACAAATCCATTCGAAGCACATTAGGCATAATAGGCAGCGTCGTCGTGAGAGAGACACAGAAAATTACGAATCAACGAACCCAAAAAAAGTTACGAAAGTAGGAGTTGTGTCCAGAATCAACGAAAAACAACGTACTCTACCGAAAGTACGAATTATAAAGCAACAAAAAATTCAACGAAAAATGTCGCTTGCAAAAATACGAATGAGTCCGAACACGAAAAATCCCGTCTAACAAAATTACGAATGATTACGAATCAACAGGACCGGAAAGAAACGAACCGAAACGGAACAAATTTTTCCGTTGTGCACAAGCCTACTGAAAACCCCCTGATGAACTTGCGGTAGAAGTTGGCGAATCCAACGAAACGTTGGATTCCCTTCTTGTCCACCGGTTCTGGCCAGTCCAGGATTGCGGTAATCTTTTGAGGATCCATCTTGATGCCCTCGCTGGAAATGATTAACCCCAGAAATGATATACTCTCTTGCTCGAACTCGCATTTTTCGGCCTTCGCATACAGGCCATGCTGGCGGAGCCGACCCAACACATTTTTGACATGTCTGCGATGAGAATCAAGGGAGGAAGAAAAAATTAAGATATCATCAAGATAAACAATAACAAAGAGGTCTAGGAAGTCCCGTAGAACATCGTTGATAAAATACTGGAAAGTGGCAGGGGCGTTACACAACCCGAATGGCATTACCAAGTACTCAAAATGTCCATACCGGGTACGGAAGGCGGTCTTCCATTCGTCACCTTCTTTGATACGGATCAAGTTGTAGGCTCCGCAGAGGTCAAGTTTGGTAAAGATGGTGGCAGTTCCTAGTCTCTGAAATAACTCTGGTACCAGGGGGAGAGGGTAGCGATTTTTTACCGTAATTTTATTCAATTCCCGGTAATCCACACAAGGTCGAAGGGTGTGGTCCTTTTTCTCTACAAAAAAGATGCCTGCGCCTGCTGGGGATGTGGAAGGGCGGATGAACCCCTTTTGCAAGTTCTCATCAACATAATTTTTTAAAGCCCCTTGTTCCACCTCCGTTAAAGGGAAGACTCTACCGAACGGAATCTTTGCTCCAGGAAGTAGGTCGATGGGGCAATCGTAGGCCCGATGGGGCGGTAGAGTCTCTGCCTTTTGTTTACTAAATACGTCAAGAAAGTCGTGGTAAACTTCTGGGATGGATTGACGGGTGCCATCTTCGGTGTCAATGCATAGTAACGAGGCCGGCCCAGGAGGTTTATATGAGCCACAGGACTGTTGGCAATAGGAAGAAGGAAAGGCAACTATTCCCGTAGTCCAGTTGATAGTGGGATTGTGGGCTTGTAACCAAGGCATACCAAGGATCAAGGGAAACAACGGGGAAGAGATGATGTCCAGACACAAGCATTCTTGGTGGGTTCCAGAGATGGTAAAGATGGTAGCGGGTATAGGAGTGGTCTCCTGGGTCACAGGTCCGGACTTAATGACGGAACCATCAGCCAGATGGACACGAAGTCCGTGGGTCTTGGTGCGAAGGGGAATTTGGTGTTTAATGGCAAAGGTTGAGTCCATAAAGCAGCTGCATGCTCCGGAATCAATAATGGCGGGTACTTGCAAAGTCCTTCCTGGGAGCTGTAATGAAACAGAGAGGGCAAGGTGAGATGTGGTTTTGGCTTGTAGGTTAGTCATGTTAGAAGAAACTGAAAGAAACTTACGAAGCTTCAGGGGACAGGTTCTAACGAAATGTCCGGGGTCCCCGCAGTACAGGCACAGATTATTTATTCGGCGGCGCTGGCGTTCCTCAGGAGCGAGGGATGGACGAAGGAGCCCGAGCTGCATTGGTTCAGGCGTGTCAGATGTGGGAGTTGGAGGTGTAGCAGGAGCCGACTACAGGTGACTAGGAGCCCGAGGAAGCATCCAGGTTGGACGGGAGAAGCCAGTGGTCCTCTCAGCCCTCCGTTCCCTCAGACGTCGGTCAATCTGGATGGTTAGATCAATCAACAGGTTGAGTGTCTGTGGTACACCAACTCTAGCTAGCTCGTCCTTCAAGGAATCGGAAAGTCCTAAGCGAAACTGATGGCGAAGGGCGGCATCATTCCAATTGGTATCCGCACTCCACCGCCTGAATTCTGCCACATAGTCCTCCGCTGGTCTGCGTCCTTGTTGAAGGGAACGCAAGGCGGCTTCTGCGGTTACTGAGAGTTGGGGATCTTCGTATAGCTGGGCCAGGGCATCGAAAAAAGCAGCGAGGTTGTTTAGTGATACATCCTTCTGTTCAAAGAGACGGTGGGCCCAGCTCTGAGGGTCTCCAGCGAGCAAAGAGACCACAAAGCCCACCTTGGTGGCCTCTAGAGAAAAGGTACGGGGCTGTAGGGCAAAATACAGTTCACATGAATTCCGGAAGGCCCTAAACTTGCTCCGATCCCCGGAAAATCTTTCGGGTGTAGGAACCTTAGGTTCAGGAGGAAGCATGACCACTGTGGGTGAGGAACTTGTTCCGGCTGTGGAAGCAGAGGCGTGGGGCCCCTCTTGGATGGCAGAAGGATTGGAGAGGACCCGCACTTGTTCTTCCAAGCGGGTGTATCCTTGTTGAAGACTCTTGACTGCTTCAGACAAACCTGCCAGGTGCCGACAGAGTTCCTCCATAGGTGAGGCTCCCTGCCCGGGCTCAGACATGGCTGTCTGCTACTGTCACGTACCTGACGGTGACGAGCCCGGATCTGCAGAGGGAGGCCTCTCTTACGGCTTCCACCGGCGGCCCCTGGTACTGAAGACAGGAGGCACGGAGGTAGAAGGGGTACGAGTGCCTGGCAGGATGGATCAAGGTAGAGTAGAGTCTGAAGACTGGGACGGATCCAGGCACCCAGGAAGTATGGCAGGCTGAACCGGAACCAGGAACGCAGCAACTGGACTGGAACTGATGAGACTGGCTGGACTGGAACCAGGATACAGCAACTGGACTGGAACCAGGAACAAGCAACTGGACTGGAACTGATGAGACTGGCTGGACTGGAACCAGGAGACAGCAACTGGAGAGATTGGTCGGACAAGCCGGGTCGGTAGTATTGGCTGGCGGCAAGGTACTGGAGGATCAGGCAGAAGATTGGTCAAACAAAGCCGGGGGTCAGAGGCAGGCAGGAAACTGGAAGGGTCAAGGTAAGCCGGGTCGGATGCAGGTAAATACACGAATCAGGTCTCTTTGGGTACTACACGCTGTAGAGCAGACAGCAGGGACTGTCTGTCACAGGCATGTTTAAATAGCTCTTCTGGCGCGCTTTGTGGAGCGTGCGCGCGCCCCCGCTAGGCGCGTGCACGCGCACGTACTCGCCATCGCGCGCGCGCGTGCCCACGCGCGTGGACGTGCCCGAGATTCGGAATCAGGAAGTCCAGGAATCCTGTAGCTGACAGGATTTCTATGACAGACACTCTTCCTACCTATAGTTTTCTGTCCCTAGAAAAAAAGTTTTTTTAAAGACGGTTGATGATCAATGCTTTAGTACACTATAGCACAAGTAGAATTTCCCTCACTGTCCTTCCCTGTCCCTAGAAACAAGGATTATCACAGTGAAAGAAACTGACACTCTTCCTACCTATAGTTTTCTGTCCCTAGAAAAAATGTTTTTTTAAAGCTGATTGATGATCAATGCTTTAGCACACTATAGCACAAGTAGAATTTCCCTCACTGTCATTCCCTGTCCCTAGAAACAAGGATTATCACAGTAAAAGAAACTGACACTCTTCCTACCTATAGTTTTCTGTCCCTAGAAAAAATGTTTTTTTAAAGCTGATTGATGATCAATGCTTTAGCACACTATAGCACAAGTAGAATTTCCCTCACTGTCCTTCCCTGTCCCTAGAAACAAGGATTATCACAGTGAAAGAAACTGACACTCTTCCTACCTATAGTTTTCTGTCCCTAGAATTTTTTTTTTTTAAAGCTGATTGATGATCAATGCTTTAGCACACTATAGCACAAGGAGAATTTCCCTCACTGTCCTTCCCTGTCCCTAGAAACAAGGATTATCACAGTGAAAGAAACTGACACTCTTCCTACCTATAGTTTTCTGTCCCTAGAAAAAATGTTTTTTTAAAGCTGATTGATGATCAATGCTTTAGCACACTATAGCACAAGTAGAATTTCCCTCACTGTCCTTCCCTGTCCCTAGAAACAAGGATTATCACAGTGAAAGAAACTGACACTCTTCCTACCTATAGTTTTCTGTCCCTAGAAAAAATGTTTTTTTAAAGATGGTTGATGATCAATGCTTTAGCACACTATAGCACAAGGAGAATTTCCCTCACTGTCCTTCCCTGTCCCTAGAAACAAGGATTATCACAGTGAAAGAAACTGACACTCTTCCTACCTATAGTTTTCTGTCCCTAGAAAAAATGTTTTTTTAAAGCTGATTGATGATCAATGCTTTAGCACACTATAGCACAAGTAGAATTTCCCTCACTGTCCTTCCCTGTCCCTAGAAACAAGGATTATCACAGTAAAAGAAACTGACACTCTTCCTACCTATAGATTTCTGTCCCTAGAAAAAATGTTTTTTTAAAGCTGATTGATGATCAATGCTTTAGCACACTATAGCACAAGTAGAATTTCCCTCACTGTCCTTCCCTGTCCCTAGAAACAAGGATTATCACAGTGAAAGAAACTGACACTCTTCCTACCTATAGTTTTCTGCCCCTAGAAAAAATGTTTTTTTAAAGACGGTTGATGATCAATGCTTTAGCACACTATAGCACAAGGAGAATTTCCCTCACTGTCCTTCCCTGTCCCTAGAAACAAGGATTATCACAGTGAAAGAAACTGACACTCTTCCTACCTATAGTTTTCTGTCCCTAGAAAAAATGTTTTTTTAAAGCTGATTGATGATCAATGCTTTAGCACACTATAGCACAAGTAGAATTTCCCTCACTGTCCTTCCCTGTCCCTAGAAACAAGGATTATCACAGTAAAAGAAACTGACACTCTTCCTACCTATAGTTTTCTGTCCCTAGAAAAAATGTTTTTTTAAAGCTGATTGATGATCAATGCTTTAGCACACTATAGCACAAGTAGAATTTCCCTCACTGTCCTTCCCTGTCCCTAGAAACAAGGATTATCACAGTGAAAGAAACTGACACTCTTCCTACCTATAGTTTTCTGCCCCTAGAAAAAATGTTTTTTTAAAGACGGTTGATGATCAATGCTTTAGCACACTATAGCACAAGGAGAATTTCCCTCACTGTCCTTCCCTGTCCCTAGAAACAAAGATTATCACAGTGAAATAAACTGACACTCTTCCTACCTATAGTTTTCTGTCCCTAGAAAAAATGTTTTTTTAAAGCTGATTGATGATCAATGCTTTAGCACACTATAGCACAAGTAGAATTTCCCTCACTGTCCTTCCCTGTCCCTAGAAACAAGGATTATCACAGTAAAAGAAACTGACACTCTTCCTACCTATAGTTTTCTGTCCCTAGAAAAAATGTTTTTTTAAAGCTGATTGATGATCAATGCTTTAGCACACTATAGCACAAGTAGAATTTCCCTCACTGTCCTTCCCTGTCCCTAGAAACAAGGATTATCACAGTGAAAGAAACTGACACTCTTCCTACCTATAGTTTTCTGTCCCTAGAAAAAATGTTTTTTTAAAGACGGTTGATGATCAATGCTTTAGCACACTATAGCACAAGTAGAATTTCCCTCACTGTCCTTCCCTGTCCCTAGAAACAAGGATTATCACAGTGAAAGAAACTGACACTCTTCCTACCTATAGTTTTCTGTCCCTAGAAAAAATGTTTTTTTAAAGCTGATTGATGATCAATGCTTTAGCACACTATAGCACAAGGAGAATTTCCCTCACTGTCCTTCCCTGTCCCTAGAAACAAGGATTATCACAGTAAAAGAAACTGACACTCTTCCTACCTATAGTTTTCTGTCCCTAGAAAAAATGTTTTTTTAAAGCTGATTGATGATCAATGCTTTAGCACACTATAGCACAAGTAGAATTTCCCTCACTGTCCTTCCCTGTCCCTAGAAACAAGGATTATCACAGTAAAAGAAACTGACACTCTTCCTACCTATAGTTTTCTGTCCCTAGAAAAAATGTTTTTTTAAAGCTGATTGATGATCAATGCTTCAGCACACTATAGCACAAGTAGAATTTCCCTCACTGTCCTTCCCTGTCCCTAGAAACAAGGATTATCACAGTGAAAGAAACTGACACTCTTCCTACCTATAGTTTTCTGTCCCTAGAAAAAATGTTTTTTTAAAGACGGTTGATGATCAATGCTTTAGCACACTATAGCACAAGTAGAATTTCCCTCACTGTCCTTCCCTGTCCCTAGAAACAAGGATTATCACAGTGAAAGAAACTGACACTCTTCCTACCTATAGTTTTCTGTCCCTAGAAAAAATGTTTTTTTAAAGCTGATTGATGATCAATGCTTTAGCACACTATAGCACAAGTAGAATTTCCCTCACTGTCCTTCCCTGTCCCTAGAAACAAGGATTATCACAGTAAAAGAAACTGACACTCTTCCTACCTATAGTTTTCTGTCCCTAGAAAAAATGTTTTTTTAAAGCTGATTGATGATCAATGCTTTAGCACACTATAGCACAAGTAGAATTTCCCTCACTGTCCTTCCCTGTCCCTAGAAACAAGGATTATCACAGTGAAAGAAACTGACACTCTTCCTACCTATAGTTTTCTGTCCCTAGAAAAAATGTTTTTTTAAAGACGGTTGATGATCAATGCTTTAGCACACTATAGCACAAGGAGAATTTCCCTCACTGTCCTTCCCTGTCCCTAGAAACAAGGATTATCACAGTGAAAGAAACTGACACTCTTCCTACCTATAGTTTTCTGTCCCTAGAAAAAATGTTTTTTTAAAGACGGTTGATGATCAATGCTTTAGCACACTATAGCACAAGTAGAATTTCCCTCACTGTCCTTCCCTGTCCCTAGAAACAAGGATTATCACAGTGAAAGAAACTGACACTCTTCCTACCTATAGTTTTCTGTCCCTAGAAAAAATGTTTTTTTAAAGCTGATTGATGATCAATGCTTTAGCACACTATAGCACAAGTAGAATTTCCCTCACTGTCCTTCCCTGTCCCTAGAAACAAGGATTATCACAGTAAAATAAACTGACACTCTTCCTACCTATAGTTTTCTGTCCCTAGAAAAAATGTTTTTTTAAAGCTGATTGATGATCAATGCTTTAGCACACTATAGCACAAGTAGAATTTCCCTCACTGTCCTTCCCTGTCCCTAGAAACAAGGATTATCACAGTGAAAGAAACTGACACTCTTCCTACCTATAGTTTTCTGTCCCTAGAAAAAATGTTTTTTTAAAGATGGTTGATGATCAATGCTTTAGCACACTATAGCACAAGGAGAATTTCCCTCACTGTCCTTCCCTGTCCCTAGAAACAAGGATTATCACAGTAAAACACACTGACACTCTCCCTACCTATAGTTTTCTGTCCCTAGAAAAAATGTTTTTTTAAAGATGGTTGATGATCAATGCTTTAGCACACTATAGCACAAGGAGAATTTCCCTCACTGTCCTTCCCTGTCCCTAGAAACAAGGATTATCACAGTGAAAGAAACTGACACTCTTCCTACCTATAGTTTTCTGTCCCTAGAAAAAATGTTTTTTTAAAGATGGTTGATGATCAATGCTTTAGCACACTATAGCACAAGGAGAATTTCCCTCACTGTCCTTCCCTGTCCCTAGAAACAAGGATTATCACAGTGAAAGAAACTGACACTCTTCCTACCTATAGTTTTCTGTCCCTAGAAAAAATGTTTTTTTAAAGACGGTTGATGATCAATGCTTTAGCACACTATAGCACAAGGAGAATTTCCCTCACTGTCCTTCCCTGTCCCTAGAAACAAGGATTATCACAGTGAAAGAAACTGATACTCTTCCTACCTATAGTTTTCTGTCCCTAGAAAAAATGTTTTTTTAAAGCTGATTGATGATCAATGCTTTAGCACACTATAGCACAAGTAGAATTTCCCTCACTGTCCTTCCCTGTCCCTAGAAACAAGGATTATCACAGTGAAAGAAACTGACACTCTTCCTACCTAGAGTTTTCTGTCCCTAGAAAAAATGTTTTTTTAAAGATGGTTGATGATCAATGCTTTAGCACACTATAGCACAAGGAGAATTTCCCTCACTGTCCTTCCCTGTCCCTAGAAACAAGGATTATCACAGTAAAACACACTGACACTCTCCCTACCTATAGTTTTCTGTCCCTAGAAAAAATGATTTTTTAAAGATGGTTGATGATCAATGCTTTAGCACACTATAGCACAAGGAGAATTTCCCTCACTGTCCTTCCCTGTCCCTAGAAACAAGGATTCGCACAGTAAAACACACTGACACTCTCCCTACCTATCCTTCTCTTTCCCTAAACTAAAGGAATCCAGGTTAAGCAAGAAAAAAAAATGTCACTGTCCCTGCCTATGCTTCTCTTTCCCTGCTCCGGAACACACTACACTAGGCCGCCGTGCTGGCGGCCTTTTATAGTGTGGGGCGTGTACTAAACACCCTCAGCAATAATTGGCCACAGGCATCCTGCCTGTGGCCAATCATTGCTCTCCTCGCTGCCGGCGCTGTGATTGGCCAAGCATGCAGGGTCACAGTGCATGCTTGGCCAATCACAGCGCCGGGATTACACTGCGATGGCGCAGTGTATTGTGGGCCGTTCGCGTCACTCGAATTTGGCGCGAACGGCCCAAATCGTTCGTTGTTTGCCGAACGCGCGAACAGCCGATGTTCGAGTCGAACCTATGTTCGACTCGAACACCGAGCTCATCCCTATTGGTCACTACAAACAAGCAAGATTTCTGGCTCTCACAGACCTGTATCTTCTTCTTTAAGAGGCTCCTCTGTCCTCCACTCATTACCTGTATTAATGGCACCTGTTTGAACTTGTTATCAGTATAAAAGACACCTGTCCACAACCTCAAACAGTCACACTCCAAACTCCACTATGGTGAAGACCAAAGAGCTGTCGAAAGACACCAGACACAAAAATGTAGACCTGCACCAGGCTGGGAAGACTGAATCTGCAATAGGCAAACAGCTTAGTGTGAAGAAATGAACTGTGGGAGCAATAATTAGAAAATGGAAGACATACAAGACCACTGATAATCTCCCTCGATCTGGGGCTCCACGCAAGATCTCACCCCGTGGGCTCAAAATGATCACAAGAACGGTGAGCAAAAATCCCAGAACCACATGGGGGGACCTAGTGAATGACCTGCAGAGAGCTGGGACCAACGTAACAAAGGCTACCATCAGTAACACACTACGCCGCCAGGGACTCAGATTCTGCAGTGCCAGACGTGTCCCCCTGCTTAAACCAGTACATGTCTGGGCCCGTCTGAGGTTTGCTAGAGAGCATTTGGATGATCCAGAAGAGGATTGGGAGAATGTCATATGGTCAGATGAAACCAAAGTAGAACTGTTTGGTAGAAACACAACTCGTCGTGTTTGGAGGAGAGAGAATGCTGAGTTGCAACCAAAGAACACCATACCTACTGTGAAGCATGGGGGTGGCAACATCATGCTTTGGGGGTTTTTCTCTGCAAAGGGAACAGGACGACTGATCCGTGTACATGAAAGAATGAATGGGGCCATGTATTGTGAGATTTTGAGTGCATACCTCCTCCCATCAGCAAGGGCATTGAAGATGAAACGTGGCTGGGTCTTTCAGCATGACAATGATCCCAAACACACCGCCCGGGCAAAGAAGGAGTGGCTTCGTAAGAAGCATTTCAAGGTCCTGGAGTGGCCTAGCCAGTCTCCAGATCTCAACCCCATAAAAAACCTTTGGAGGGAGTTGAAAGTCCGTGTTGCCCAGCGACAGCCCCAAAACATCACTGCTCTAGAGGAGATCTGCATGTAGGAATGGGCCAACATACCAGCAACAGTGTGTGACAACCTTGTGAAGACCTACAGAAAACGTTTGACCTCTGTCATTGCCAACAAAGGATATATAACAAAGTATTGAGATTAACTTTTGATATTGACCAAATACTTATTTTCCACCATAATTTGCAAAAAAAAAAAATCTTTACAAATCAGACAATGTGATTGTCTGCATTTGTTTCCATATTTTGTCTCTCATAGTTGAGGTATACCTATGATGACAATTACAGGCCTCTCTCATCTTTTTAAGTGGGAGAACTTGCACAATTGGTGGCTGACTAAATACTTTTTTGCCCCACTGTATGTATCTGTACTGATTATAATGCAGCTATCAGAATCAACTGCCTGCTGTGGTATTAGTATGGGAAAAGCAGCAATTGTCTTCAGTTAGTTTTAGTTGAGAACTGTGAGAGGACACAGTACACTAACTGAAAATACTTGCAGCTCTCTGCCTGTGGTTTTATTATGAGAACACCACTATTAGTCACTAACTGTATTCAGGTAAGCTTTAGGTGAACGCTATGCAAAGCACACAGTACACTAAGTGAAACACTGACTGCAGCTAGCACAATCACCTGCCTGCCTGTCACAGTATAGAGAATAACAGGAACGGATCTAGCTATACTGAATACAGTGTATAAATATATATACAACACCTAGGATGCATATATATCCTCTACACCAGTGATATGCAATTAGCGGACCTCCAGCTGTTGCGGAACTACAAATCCCATGAGGCATAGCAAGACTCTGACAGCCACAAGCATGACACCTAGAGGCAGAGGCATGATGGGACTTGTAGTTTTGCAACATCTGGAGGTCCGCTAATTGCATATCCCTGCTCTACACACTACAACTGCAGTTAACTCACTCGCCTGCCTGCTCTATCTAACTCAATATAAATGACACTGTCTCTCTCTGTAATATCTCTCTTTAAACAACTCCAACACACTACACAAGGCAGCCAAGCCAGCGGCCTTATATAGTGTGGGGCGTGTACTAAACCCCCGGAGCCATATTTGGCCAAAGCCACCCTGAAGTTACGAATTATCGGAAATAACGAATGCCGCATCTAAACAAATGGAGCGTTTCTTGTAGTTGGCCACCAGGTTTGCACACATCTCAGGAGGAATTTTACCACACTTCTCTTTGCAGATTCTCTCCAAGTCATTAATATTTTGAGGCTGACGTTTGGTAATTCAAACCTTCAACTCCCTCCACATATTTTCTATGGGATTAGGGTCTAGAGGTTCCAGGACCTAAATGTGCTTCTTCTTGAACCACTCCTTTGTTGCCTTGGATGTGCATTTTGGGTCATTGTCATGCTGGAATAAACTTCCAGGACCCATTTTCAATGCCCTGGCTGAGGGAAGGAGGTTCTCACCCGAGACTTGACATTACATGGCCCAGTTCATCATCCCTTTGATGCGGTGAAGTTGTCCTATCCCCTTAGCAGAAAAACAGCCCCAAAGCATAATGTTTCCACCTCCATGTTTGATGGTGGGGATGGTGTTCTTGAGGTCATAGGCAGCATTCCTCCTCCTCCAAACACGACGAGTTGAGTTGATGCCAAAGAGCTTGATTTTGGTCTCATCTGACCACAACACTTTCACCCAATTCTCCACTGAATCATTCAGATGTTCATTAGCAAACATCAGATGGGTCTGTACATGTGCTTTCTTGAGCAGGGGAACCTTGCGGGCGCTGCAGAACTTCAGTCCTTCACGGTGTAGTGTGTTACCAATTGTATTCTTGGTGACTATGGTCTCAGCTGCTTTGAGATCATTGACAAGATTCTCCCATGTAGTTATGGCCTGATTCCTCACCATTCTCATGATCATTGAAACTCCACGAGGTGAGATCTTGCATGGAGCCCCAGACTGAGCGAGATTGACAGTTATTTTGTGTTTCATTCAATTGAAGAATACTCGCACCAACTGTTGTCACCCTCTAACCAAGTTGCTTGGCGATGGTCTTGTAGCCCATTCCAGCCTTGTGTAGATCTACAATCGTGTCCCTGACATGCTTGGACAGCTCTTTGGTCTTGGCCATGGTGGAGAGATTGGAATCTGATTAATTGATTGCTTCTGTGGATAGGTGTCTTTTATACAGGTAGAAAGCTGAGATTAGGAGCATTCCCTTTAAGAGAGTGCTCTTAATCTCAGCTCGTTACCTGTATAGAAGAAACCTGGGAGCCAGAAATCTTGTTGATTGATAGGGGATCAAATACTTATTTCACTCGTTAAAATGCAAATCAATTTATAACTTTTTTTAAATGCATTTTTCCGGATATTTTTGTTGTTATTCTGTCTCTCACTGTTAAAATAAACCTACCATTAAAATTATAGACTTATCATTTCTTTGTCAGTGGGCAAACATACAAAATCAGCAGGGGATCAAATACTTTTTTCCCTCACTGTACTGAGCTGTTTTTTTCTGAACCCTTCCCCTGAACTGCTTAAATTCAGCTGGACCTTTATGATTGGAATAGACCTCAATTCCCATCGGTTGGGAGGGCGGTAATCCTAAAGATGACTGTTATTCTGCAAATCCTATATAAGCTGCCCACTGTCCCAATTAGGCTTCTTCCTACTTTTATTATCGTTGCTTACAAAGCAATGTGCTTAATTTTTTATGGAAAGGGCTGAGGCCTCGTACACATGGGCGATTTTCCCGGCAAGAACCAGCAAGAAACTTGCTGGCAGAGAGGTCTTGCCGAGTAAATCGGTCGTGTGTACGCGGCTATCGGGTTTCTCGTCGAGAAAACCGACAAGAAACCTTGACGAGAAAATAGAGAACCTGCTCTCTATTTTCTCGTCGAGATTCTCCTCGGCATGTTTCTCGACGAGAAAAGTGAGTGTGTGTACACTTACCTGTCCTCCCGGAAGCCCGCGCATGTTCGAAATGAATTTGACGCATGCGCGGCAGCTTCCTAGGCATAGGTAGGGTATACCAAGATGGCGGCGACGGCATCGAATGTGACGAGCGCATGCTCGTCGTAGTCGATGACGTCACCGCGTATGCTCCATTCAAAGAACCGCGGGTTCTTTGAAACGAGCGTGTGTACACTCGGCCGGGACAAGTTTCTTGTCCAAGAATCTCGTCGAAAAAAACAACATGTTTTTTTCAACGAGAATCTCGGCCGTGTGTACGAGGCCTGACTCCTAGAATAGGTTGGACACAATTTACCTTGCCCAAATGTAAGGGGGCATAGGTCTTCCAGATATTAGGAAGTATGTATAGGCCTGCCAACTCTCTAGAGTAGAGGATTGGAAATTACAGTTAAAGTTGAAGGGCTGGGTAAACCTGGAACAAACTTTTTCACCACTGCCGCTGGGCTCTCTCCCAGTGGTTCAGACAAATTATGTTTCCAAACAAGTCATCTGACCTCAGGGCCCACATTGCACAGCTTTCAGGCATGCTACAGAACCACCATGGTGTCATCCTCCCTTAGTCCCCTGACCCCTGTCCACAGAAACATGGCTTTCCCACCAGACATGTATCACTCTTTTTTACAAATAGAATGCTTCCACAATGATATGCTTGCTTGACACTTTTTCACAAAACTCGAAGTGCTTATTCAGTCCTCACGCTCTGAATTGTTCCCTTTTTGGTCATTTATGCAAATTATAAACATTTTGTCCGCCACTGTAGTTCTACCAACCTTTTCCAGTTCACTTACCGCCTTTAAATCACAATGTAACAGAAACGCGCCACAGAGACAACTGGTATAGTCTATTTACGAATTTAATTATAGTTCATACTCAGTGCGGTCAGGGACAGCGTGCACAGCTTGGGAAAGAGACCTAGAACAGGTTTTATAGGATTATGATAGAACAACGATTAACCTTTCTGTGCATAAGAGTTCTTTGAATGTCAGCATCCAAGAAAACGGCTATAAAATCAAGTCTCAGTGTTAAATAACACCCTCTCTGCTGCATAAAATCTTCCCTGTGGACTCCAACCTGTGTTGGTGTTGTAAAATAAAGTAATGCCGCGTACACACGATCGTTTTTAATGTCATTTTCAAAAACAAAGTTTTTCTCTACGTGATTTTTCTTGTTTCCTCTCAAGCCTGTCTTGCATACACACGTTCATTAAAAAAAACGCTCGAGCAAAGCGCAGTGACGTACAACACGTAAGACGGCACTATAAAGGGGAAGTTCCGTTCGAATGGCGCCACCCTTCATGTTAGTAAACTTTGTTGAGCGACGATTCGCGCTTTTCAGCATCGTACTTTTCAGTCCGTTACAGCGTGAAGAATGTGCTATCTCAATTACGAACGCTAGTTTTACCAGAACGAGCGCTCCCCTCTCATACTTGATTCTGAGCATGCGCGTTTTTTACCCCTCGTAAAAGCATACACACTACCGTTTTTCACGACGTAAAAAAAAACGACGTGAAAAAATAGAGCAGGTTCTCATTTTTTGGAGGCCGTTTTTCACGTCGTTAAAAATGCTCTGGAGCCTACACACAATCGTTTTTAATGACTAATTTAAAAAATGGCATTTTTAACAACGTGAAAAACGGTCGTGTGTACGCGGCATTAGGTTCCCTGCTTCACATTTTCTGGTGGAAAGTCCATGATACTATTGGGGCAATATCTACACTCCCTGTGTGTTTTTCTCTTCCCCAATACAGTTTCTTGTCTGTCCCTCAGCATTCTTACCATGAATCTTTAGCGATGTATATGGTTAATGTAACCAGAATGTGCGTGCCAGTCCATTGGCGTACTAAACACACCCCCATGACGAAGGAATGGCTCACAAGGATAGCTCACATGGCGAAGATGGAGGAATTGATTTACATCAGACAGGACAGCGTATTTAAATGAAACAAAAAAAGGACCTGTTGGATGCACTTCCTAACGACTCTCACGTACCAACATTTTCTCTTAGAGGAAGATTGATTGGCCTGTAGCAGTTAAAAGTATCAAAGAGGTGTGGATGCGCCTTGTGTGAACACACAGTCATACAAGGTGTCTCTTTTGGGTTACCTTACAAAATTGTATGTGATTGATTAATACAAAGTGCTGGTGGAACGTGCAAGATGAGGGAGAGCGGAGCCGTGACTTTGGCCTCTGAATCTGAACTCAGACACCTAATGTCTTTGTTCTGAATAGTAGAACACTCCTTACTGAAGATGATTACCTATTTGCCCTTTAAAGTTTCAAGCCGAATATACCTTGTATTCCTCAGTTCAAATACGTGATGCTGTTTCTTATTGGTGGGCAACTTAGTGTGTCCTTCTTATGGTTTTTCAAACACGTTCTTAATTAATATAGCACATTTTTGCTGTTCTGTGATTATGGTAACTTTATCCATGTACCTGTAATTCACACAGTTTTTTTTTTTTTTTTTTTCCATTAAGTGCTGTATTGTTATTCTGTGAATCTTTAATAAAGTGGTTATGAAAAACAAAAATATGCAATACTGCCCCAAAAAAAGTTTATGTTTTCTGGTGATAAGTAGCAGCATAATTCTCAGATGTTAACCAGCCCTATTGAATAGCATGTGAAAGGAATTGTTGCATGTTTTCCCACTTCATAAAATGTGCAAAAATTCACTCAGAAATGTGAAAGAGGCCCCCTAAGGATTTTTGTTTGAATCTAGGAGAAACTCATTTAAATAACTACGGTGTTATGAGAGCTGCCATGTTACAATACACTTGTGCTAGAGAGAGCTGCAAATTACAAAATACTGTCTTATTAAAAACCACTGTCAAGGAAATTCTAAAAACTGCAGTTAGGTTATAGACTGCTTCTTAATTACAAGACACTTTCAGAAATTGCAGCCGGTATAAGAAACCCCTACAAACTGCAGCCTGCTTACAAGAGAGCTAAACACCTTCCATGTTGCAGGAGACTATTTAAGACTGCTGCCATGTTACAAGAAAATTAGGTGTAGCACCCCCCCCCCCGACCCCCCGAAGGCATGGTGGAGACAGGGGTGGGCCAGCATTTCACCCCAGGGCTGAGTCTATGGCTAAGACTGGTGACTAATAAAGAACACCAGTCTGTGTTTTAAAAGCTTTACTAGACAACACACAAGAGGGTGGTTCGTGGTTCCAGATACCAAGCAGATCACTTTCAGGCTCTTCCATGTCCAGCTTCACAGTGTCAGAACCTTTAAGGCTGACCCAGTAACACTGCAAGTAGCATCCTAGCTGGTAAACAGACTTTGTCTCTTTGTTGCTGTTTCCAGTGCTCTCAGTGCTTTTGCATGCTTCGCCAAGTGAGTTACCAGGCCTTGTGAAAAACCAGCCTTCTTCCTGGTATCCTTCAGCAAGGTCCTCCCATGGGTCTCGATCTTGGTATCCCTATCAACAGGCAGGGCAGTTCTAGGACCACTTTAGGTTTATATCTACATCTGGAGCACGTTAGGCCCTACACAAGGCTATTGGGCCTAACAGCGTAGTTTAATCCAGGGGCACCTCCCCAGGCCTATACCTGAGGGAAGAGTGTGAGCACAAGGCCTGCCTCAAATATCTATATCCTTCTTCAGCATGCACCAGTAGCCTTAACCTCCTACTGGGTTGACTAAAGGAAATATACATATTTGTAACTCAGTCTTGTTTTGAAATCTCATACTATTGCCAGTGGTACCAGTGACACCTACTAGCAGCAGTGAGCAATCACAACCCTACTGAGGTTAGTGAAAGACCAAGTAAAAAAATATACAAATCAATGTGAGCTACAGTAAATGCCACCCAGCTAAAAACTACATTTGAGTAATAGCCCCTATTTAAGACAGGGTGCTACATAGGGATAACATTAAAGTTGCAAGAGACTACTGGAGACTGCTGCCATGTCACAAAAAGCTGATAGATTCTACAGTCATGTAACATAGGAATTAAATATTGCTACAAATTTGCAATACAGTACTAGTGTGGGTCCAATTCTGAGCCTGTGCATCTACTGACATACACAATGCAGCTTGGTCCTACCCCCTGTTCCCTCATCACTGTATACGTTTGACAGCCTTGTGTGCGCACTTTTCTTTTCCTATTACAAGGTAATAAGAAACCCATCCCTGATGCCAAGGTGGTCTGCAGTTTTACTTTACCACAACCCAAAAGTTCTCCTCTCAAAGCATCATTTATATTCTATATGTAGGGCCCTGCCCCAATGATCGGGGCGGTATTGTAAATTTAGGGGGTGTCTGAGCCAATAGTGGGGCTCAGACTTATGATTATATCTAAATTGCCTCGGTTCTGGCTATGGTGATGCCTGGTAGTGTTTTCTCTTGTTGCCTGAAGGTGGCGGTATCACCTCAGGCCCATGTTGGAATGCAGGCAGACCATGGTGTATTGGGTGTCCTTTCTCGGCAGCGGTACAGTGGGAGTGGTGCCCCGCTGTGCATGCTGGGGAGGGATACTTAAGGGGCAGACGCCATTGTTCGGGGTCGGCATTCGCCTCGCTTCCCTCCTGGTGCGAGGTATGTGTGTGTGATTCCGGCCTTGGTGCCACATTGGCCCGAGGCTGCATCGCTATTGGGTAGGCCTGGCTTGTCTGGCCAGGGCCTACAATTCTAAAGGGGATCCCAAGCTGTCCACCATGAGGGAGGAAGCTGCTTAATGAAGGAAACCGGGGGAGGACCTGCCCTGGAGGAGACCAGCAAAGTGCTAATGTCTCGGGAGAGGCCTGGTGACCTTATTAAGAGGGGATCCACTACTTTAAAAGCCAAGCATTTCGCAGGATTGGCTTAAAGGTTCTTTAACTGCACGGCTGGACGTTCGGGCCTGAAATCCTGTGGCAGAGGATTCCTGGCTATCCACATTTTTTCTCAAATGGTCTGTGGCAGAGACTGTCCTGATACTGGTTCGTGCATCATCCCGGCTGCTAGGCCAGGTGAGAGGGGTCTATACGGGTGAGCAATACCCACTCAACAGTGAGAGTGGTGGATGACTTTAGACATTTGTGTGTTCTACAACGTGTACCTAAACCTTCCCCTCTCTTCTCATACCTACTATTTTCTATACAACTTATTGCAGCAAAAATAAAACCAACAGTTGAAGGTTTTACATCCTGTGTGGACATTGCATTTACTACAGACTTTCTCACCCTGACAACGAAGCTTAAGAGGTAATGTGCAAACCCAAAAACAAACCAGCTGCTCCTATGGGGTAGTGCTACACGTGGAGGCTCGTCCGGGATATTTGCCGTTGCCTCTGACAACCAGATTACTGTTTTTATGCTTTTTAGAAAGTCTGCCATTGAGAAAGTGTTGGACTGTGCTTTTAACGAGAGAAGAAGGGGTGAAGGGGTACAGTTCGCTTTGCTAGCTGCGTAGTTCATGGGCAGAGCCAGAAAGGAGAAAGCCCGCAAACTACGTGCAAAAAGAACTAAAACTGGGAGGAGTTCCTACCACCTGCGTGAGACACGTGAGTGTGTTTGGCGCCAAAGACTAGAAGTTGCCAGATTAAGCAGCATGTCTTCCTCTCCATGGACACCTGCCATATCGGGGCCTAGGATGGTCTCCATGCCCAATGCTGTGGGTGCTATGCCATCCGGAGCCCCACTCACAGATACGGGGATCCGACTGAAGCCAAGAGGACGCTTCGCGCTCTATACGAGCAAAGATGTTCGGCCGCTGTGCCTCCTGCGGAGAATATCTCTTTGAGGTGGAGCAACCCACCGTGCCACCCCGCGGTTATCGGGTGGACTGGATCGCAGGCATCATTACTCTGGAGGAGGTCTTCTTTGCCCCCGCGGTACAGCCCGCGCACATTGCATCTGCTGCAGCAAGTGAGTCTGGGGTAGCCGTCGCTACTACTACAGAGCCACCAGCGGACATCGCAGCAGACGCTGCCATCACCACCACCTGTGCTCCCATCCCGCCTGCAAAACGGAAGGTGGGCTACGTTAAGGCCTCCCGCGGCCGCGGACAAGGCCTACCCCAGCATCTGCCGGAACCGGACCTTGTGAGGTCTCCAGGAAGTCCACGAAGGGAACCGGTAAGAGGGCTGGGGACAAACTGACTGTAGCTACACGCAATTATCTACCTGCCGAGGAGTAGGACTCCTCATCGGATGTCGGGGAGGATGATCTGATTGAGACTATGTTCCAGGAGAGGGGATGGGACAATAGGAAATGTGTCACCCCAATACGCAGCCTCCAAGAGGGGTCACCAATGGACTCTGGGGACACAACACCCCGGGTGGAAACCTCGGAACTAGAGGGGGTTTTACTGAATGAGGGAACCCTATCTCAACCTGCCCAACCTTTAGTTCAGGAATCCCCGACTGCTTACGTACTATCCGGGCAAGGGAATTCCCAGTCTTTGCCTAATCTCGCCTGTTTGCAGTGAGTACTGATGAAGAAAGAAGCTACCGAGTACGGCTTGGAATTCCCACATGTGCCTAAGGAACTCATGATAGAAATCGAAGCTTGCCGTGAGCAATGGTACAGGGAAGCCATCTGGGACTATATGAAAGTATCCAAGCCGTTCAGGAACTTTGACCACTCATTTATTATGGCCGATCAGTTTAAAGGTTGCCGGTTGGAGTGGAGTTACGGCCGGCACATTTACGCCGACCGGGTTGTTATCTGCAGGCCAGGGAAAGACGATGTGGTATACTTTATCACCACCCTGGACAAACAGGGGAAGCCAGTAACACTTCCTGATCCCAGATTTTATCTGCCTTGAGCCAACAGACTGATTTCTGTTCTTGTGTTACTTTTGAATTCTCCCACAAGGGGAGAAGGGTGTTTGCAGAATCGAGTGACTTTATTACTGCTGTCATCTTTTGGTTTTCCTTAAAAGGACAAGAGGAAACATTTAATTGCCAAAGGAACTTTCCTTGCTGCGCTATTGAACTCTGGGGAGTTAGCCAGACAGAATAGGATGCTGAGAAACGCTGTGTTCAACATTGGTTCTTTTGTAATGTTGTGTTTCAGCCCCTGCTTAAAAGGACATGTATGTGTTGCCTTGGACACTAGGGGGCAGTAGTTTGCCTAAATATAAAAAAAAAAGAAAAAAAAGACTTTTATATAACATAGAGTTTGAAACTGATTAAAACTGAAAGAAGGACAGTTTCATCTTCTCGAAGATGCAGCTCTGCTTCTGTATATATCATATACCTTACAACTACATTATTGCTATGTATATTTTGTTTTTGTGTTTTCTTTTAGATGCCGGATCTGCTGTCAAGACCATCGGAGAATGGGGTGGGATTAGACAGATAGTGATGGGTGGTAGTGTACATATATAGTGTGTAGTATACAAGTGTCATATCTGGAGATTTATGCCATTCCTTTTATTGTACTTTGTTTGTTTTCCTCCTTTTCTTTCCCCTTCCCAGTTTTTGGTTTAGGTACCAAAACCTCAGGCTTGAGGTTTTCAATTTTTTCTCAGACACTGCGGACAGTGTCTTTATGTAGGAGGGGGTGTATGTAGCGCCCTGCCCCAATGATCGTGGCGCTATTGTAAATTTAGGGGGTGTCTGAGCCAATAGTTGGGCTCAGACTTATGATTATATCTAAATTGCCTCTGTTCTGGCTATGGTGGTGCCTGGTAGTGTTTTCCCTTGTTGCTTGAAGGTGGCGGTATCACCTCAGGCCCATGTTGGAATACAGGCAGACCATGGTGTATTGGGTGTCCTTTCTCGGCAGCGGTACAGTGGGAGTGGTGCCCCGCTGTGCATGCTGGGGAGAGATACTTAAGGGGCAGATGCCATTGTTCGGGGTCGGCGTTCACCTCGCTGCCCTCCTGGCGCGAGGTATGTGTGTGTGATTCTGGCCTTGATGCCACATTGGCCCGAGGCTGCATCGCTATTGTGTAGGCCCGGCTAGTCTGGCCAGGGCCTACAATTCTAAAGGGGATCCCAAGCTGTCCACCATGAGGGAGGAAGCTGCTTAATGAAGGAAACCGGGGGAGGACCTGCCCTGGAGGAGACCAGCAAAGTGCTAATGTCTCGGGAGAGGCCTGGTGACCTTATTAAGAGGGGATCCACTACTTTAAAAGCCAAGCAGTTCGTCGGATCGGCTTAAAGGTTCTTTAACTGCACGGCTGGAAGTTCGGGACTGAAATCCTGTGGCAGAGGATTCCTGGCTATCCACATTTGTTCTCAAACAGTCTGTGGCAGAGACTGCCCTGATACTGGTTCGTGCATCATCCCGGCTGCTAGGCCAGGTGAGAGGGGTCTATCCAGTTTCTCAACTCCAGTCCTCAAGGCGCCCCAACAGGCCATGTTTTCAGGATTTCCCTCTGATGAATCGGCTTTGGTAATTACTAAGGCATTGAAAGTGATTAAATCACCTGTGCAAAATAATGGAAAGCCTGAAAACATGACCTGTTGGGGCGCCTTGAGGACTGGAGTTGAGAAACACTGCTTAGACATTTGTGTTTTTCTACAACGTGTACCTGAACCTTCCTATCTCTCCTCAAACCTACTACTTTCTATACGAGTTATTGCAGCAAAAATAAAACCAACAGTTGAAGGTTTTACATCCTGTGTGGACATTGCATTTACTACAGACTTTCTCACCCTGACAACGATGCTAAAGAAGTAACGTGCAAACCCAAAAACAAACCAGCAGCTCTTACGGGGGTAGTGCTACATATACAAGCAAAAAAGATCATTTGGATTACATAATGTGTATTCTATACAGAACAACAGAAAAAAGATAACACTTCCTTTTCTTAATATGACAGCATTCAAATAGCAAGAAAAAAATCAGTGCCATAAATAAAGGCTTAAAAACAAACAAAAATAAAACATAAGTATAATAAATGAGAAAGTGATTTTTTTTCTGGCAGAAATATATGGGTTCAGCTGTTACAACAAACAAAATAAATCTATATTTTATGCAGCATTGCATTACCTTTAGCACACTCCTATTATCTATGTAGTCTCCATTTCGTTCCTTGTGCTTTAGTGATACATTTGTTTTTTCCTGCACACTGCTAAACACTGATTCAGAAACTGGCTGACATCAGTGTGCAGATCTATACATTTAAAACACATATCAATTCAATGTTACACATAATTTAGTATATGTGCCTTTGGTGTTACGCAACAGGTTTGCCATG
The DNA here is from genome assembly GCA_029206835.1 of Rana muscosa. Classification (NCBI taxonomy): domain Eukaryota; kingdom Metazoa; phylum Chordata; class Amphibia; order Anura; family Ranidae; genus Rana; species Rana muscosa. The sequence goes on from CM055125.1 coordinate 79,248,512, forward strand.
TTTAACATATAAAAACAACCAAATAACACTTCCAATGTAGCCTAAACTAGCTATAACCATGTTAGGAAATAACTCTAAAATGAAACATATTTAGAAGATTTAAAGTAACTTAAAATGGAACTAAACCTGTGAGCAGGGGTTAGAACCCCTTTAAGGGATGTCTCGCCTCTGGGGGTGTCAAGTAGGTTAGACTGTCTTTTCCATTATAAATCAGGAACTGTGTGGCTTGGGGCTAGAAGGTTGATGGGAAGTGGTAACCTGCAGAGAGTAATTATGTACAGATAGGTTATAGATTAGTGTTGGAGTTCTCCCTTTAGGGTAGGTCTGAAGTAAATAAGAGTGGGGCGCCCATTTCAGAGAATCCACAGCAGAGGGAAAGTGGAATAGCATCCCCTTGTTGAATTTGAATGAATCTGTAATGAACAATTGTCACATGGGAGGAAGGAGGCGTTGTTTAGAGTGGCTGATCAAGTGGACAGTCGTATTTCATGGTGCAAAAAGTGGCAGAGTTGGAGCTGGACTGTGGAGATAGGAACACGCTTAGTGACACACCAGAAACACTTTGGTGTACAGTTCTGCCTCAAGAAATTAAAGAGCTGTCACTGTACAGGAGGGTTTCTAATCCGACAGTGGTTGTTTGTGCCCGTGTGACAGTCAAGGAAGACTTTTGCCCCATACACACGATCGTTTTTCTTGCCATTTTTTTTCTTGCCGTTTTTCACGTCGTTTTTTTTCATGTTTCCTCTCAAGCCTGTCTTGCGTACACACGATCATTTAAAAAAACGATCAAGCAAAGCGCAGTGACGTACAACACGTACGACGGCACTATAAAGGGGAAGTTCCGTTCGAATGGCGCCACCCTTCATGTTAGTAAAGTTTGTTGAGCGACGATTCGCTCTTTTCAGTCTCGTGCTTTTCAGTCCGTGACTGCGTGACGAATGTGCTATCTCCATTACGAACGCTAGTTTTACCAGAACGAGCGCTCCTGTCTCATACTTGATTCTGAGCATGCGCGTTTTTTTTCACGTCGTTAAAGCATACACACTATCGTTTTTCACGTCGTTAAAAAAAACGACATGAAAAACGACGTGAAAAAAGAGAGCATGTTCGAAATTTTTAATGGCCGTTTTTCACGTCATTAAAAATGCTCTGGAGCATACACACGATCATTTTTAATGGCCATTTTTTTTAATGGCATTTTTAACGGCATGAAAAACGATCGTGTGTATGGGGCATTTGAGTGCGCTGAGGATCCTGTGAAATTAATTATTACTGGGAGAGTGCCAAATTCATATCTACCTCTAGGTTGGAGATGTGGTGGCACTTGACCCGGTTATCTTTGCTCACGATATTTGGCTCCTAAGGGGGGGGGCACTAAAGGGTGGAATTCCCTTATTTCCTCGAGACCCTTTTCCGCATCATTGAAGTCGAATGCCAGGAATTTTGTAAGGCTGCTGTATGGGAACATTTGAGCGTGACCAAGTCAATGTACTCCCTTGTAGGGGACTCTGTTAACATTTTAAAGATCCAAAGATGTTTTGAGCAATGGCAATACGAATGGAACATCTTCATTGATAAGATTGTGTTGTCCTGGCCAGGGACTTTTGACTTAATTTACGGGACTGCGGAGGAACTTCCCAGACCCCAGCTATTACATTTTTATTGTTTCTAGTTGCTCTTGATGTGCAAAGCTACTATCGTTTTAAATGAGCAATAATGTCACTGTTATTTTTAGTGTTTGTAACCATTTAAGATTATGCCAGGTATTACTCTTGTATATACATATCTGTTTTTTATACTCTGTTTTTCTGTATATTACATTTTTATATATTTGATGGTTGTGTAGTGCCACCAGCCTTCCAGAGTTAATGGTACCCATGGAACGGGGATAGGGCATTATTAAAAACAGGGGGGTAGTGTAATGAGGGGTTAATCCCCCTTTAAAGTAAGTCTTGCCCCTGGGTGTGTCAAGTAGCTTTGACTGTCTTTTTCCTTATAAATCTGGAGCCAGGTGGATTGGGGCCAGAAGGTTGATCGGAAGCAGTAGGAGTCATCATGTAGGTTGCAGATTAGTGTTGGGTGCGCCCTTTGTGGTAGGCCCAAAGCAAGCAAGAAGGGATAGTTCAACTCAAGGAACCTACAGCAGGGGGAAAGTGGGAGAGCTGGTTAGGGTCCCCTAGTTAAATTTGAATTTGCAACAAACAGTCTAGCAATTGTCTCCTGGGAAAAAGGAGATGGTGTACATGGAAGAACTTTGCACCCTGTTCAAGTTCACAATAAAACATTTAAAGTGGCTGATTATGTAAACAATTCGTTATTACTGAGGTGGGCCTCAGTCTGGGAGTATGTAAGCAGTCAAAATGGCAGAGTTCCCCATAATACAGGTGAATGGTACTCCATCTTGCTCTTGTTGCAGGAGGACAAAGGGATGTTCCCTTGGCCAGCATGACCATTGTTGGTGGTGAATCAGGGCCCTGCTTACAAACTCATTGATTTAACTATTTCCCAAAACAGTTACATTTAAAGTGGTTGTACACCTTCACATGTACCTGGTGAAGTAACTAGAATTAGATTATACACAGACATAAGATGTAGCTGTGAATTTGCTGCCATTTCTACCATAGATGTTTCTGAAAATATGAACAGGAAAGGATTACTCTTTAGTAGACCTAAAGTCTTCACACAACTGACAGCTCTAAACCCTTACTGGAGGGAACAGACACCGCCCCCTTCATACAATACGGAGAACAAGCACAGTGTCATGAATCAGATGTGATCAGAACTGTGTGGACTGCACAAGTAAACCAGACGTATATAGGTGAAGAAAGTAATAATTTATTAATGAAATGTGAATAATATGTAACGCAACCACCTCCAATAACACACAGTGAACAACAAACCAATATTAGACAAGACCCCAAAATAACAATAATCAGACGAATAAATATAGCCAAAAGGGAATACCAGAATCGTAGTCTAGCTAAGCCATGGTCATAATGGGAGATCAGCAAATGGGGGACAAGAGCAATGGACAGGGAGAGGATGAAAGGGATCAGACAGCAGGGCAGGGATCCAGGGATACAGGACTGATGGGAACAGGTACAAATAGGTTTGGGATCAGGATCAGAGTCAGGTTCAGATAACAGGTTCAGGCAACAGGTTCAGGATCAAAGTTCCGATCAGGGCACAAGACGAAGCCAAGGCAAAGTGTGTTTGAACTTGCCAGGTTTTTATACCATTACCTGCTATCAGGTTCAGGTGATTCATAATTGCAGGAGGAGATATCTGCTCCATCCTGTCAGGATCCACCCGCTGGTGGACGCCAGTACTGCGGCCCAAAGATCACATAACACCAGCAGGGAAAGGCTCTCCTGACAATTCCAAACTGCCAGGAGACACCTGCTGGTGGACATCAGTACTGCACGCCAAATATCAGATGCTATTACCAGCGAGTGGAACCTTTCCTGACACACAGCTGTCAAAAAGTTGCCAAAACTGAGTTATTCTGATAACAGAGGCAGCAGAGAGAAATGACACTCAGAGCTTTGGAGGGAGACAAGTACACAATATAGAAGGATATGTTTTTTTTCATATTTCATATCTGAGATTTACAAACACTTTATGGCATACCATGAATGATAACTGTCATAGTAGGTTGTGCTCTCAACTGAACTGTCGAGCCATCAAATGGCTGGTGTCATAGCTAATCACATGTACAACACCATGGCAATTGCAGATCAAACATAGGCTAAGATGACAGCTTCCTTAGATGTAAAAAAAATAGGAGGGTTTAGTTTTGCTTTAAGTAAAAGGAAAGGTTGTTACAAAATGAATGGAGATTTCTAGAGCAATTCTAGACAATCTGTGGACACATAAAAAGTCCAGCTCCACCCCCAAAGGGGGTGACCTCTTTAGCAGAGTATCCAGCTACATTTTGACAGTATTCCCCCAGGAACCGACCCTGGGGCTAGCAGACAGCCCATTTTATGTTGGTTGATCTGTAGGTAACCTTGCCAACAATGGCAGAAAAATTTGAGCCCTTAAAGCATGGTTACCCGCAATTCCCAGGTCAACCTGAAGACACAGGAAAACATTAAACATTGTAACATTTGGCACTTGGCTGGCTCAACTAACATGAGGAAATGAGCAAAGCCAGGGAAAACAAGTGCTTACACAGAAAAACATGTTACCCCTTGTAGGCCTGTAGTGCTTCTTTCAAAAATGGATTACCTGCTCATGTCTGACATCAAAACATTCTAACGGCATAGTTCATCTTTACAAAAACTAACTATGCAGGTAAGGGGTGCCTGTAGATAAAAAACTGCAGAGTTGACCAAAAAATGCTAGGATGATGCTAAGAGACATTTAGCTCACCCCTGTGATGGTGAAGGTGGGTAGTAAGGGCTAGGAGTCAGGAGGGGATGCTGTGATCTCTGGGAGTTTTTTATTCAGGCTTTAGGAGGTAAGGGCGTTATTCAACTTTGGTCAAAGCTGCACAGTACAAGCACCCCTTACCTGCATAGGCATTTTTTTTTTTTTTTTGATAAAGGTGAACTTAAAGCCATGCATGCTGTAAAAGACAGAGAAACAGCATGACAGCTAGGCAACTAGCATGCTCAAAAAAGAGAATTTAAATATACCTTTACATATTCCCAGTGAAGTGATCGGCCTCAGTTGATACACTGAGATAAAACAAATTCTCCTACATAAGTTGTACCTGTTTATATGCATTTTTCTCTTCACTACATCCATTCAAGGTGCAGAACTTATAAGCTTGTCTGAGAGTTCAGAAAAAAATGGGGAAGAGAGCTGAAGTCACACTCTGCTGAGCTCAGTGAGGAGAGCTCTGAGACCTGATTGGAGGGAAGGGACACCCCCCCCCCACCTTCATACAGCACAACCAAAACAGAGCTGAGGCTGTCAGTCAGCTGGAGATTCCTCCCCTATGACCTTTTTTCTTTTACCCAACGCATTTACTCCTTGATTATTTCCCGCCTTGACTACTGCAATTCTCTCCTTAATGGTCTGCCCTTATGCCCTTCAGTCTATTATGAATTTTGCTGCTAGATTAATACACCTCACTAACCTATCCGTGACTTCTGATCCTCTCTACCAATCCATTCACTGGCTTCCCCTACCCCACTGTATAAAATTCAAAATGCTAACCACAACATACAAGGCCATTCACAACATCGCCCCCATCTACATCACCAACCTCATCTGCAGATATCTCCCCAATTGTCCCCTCTGCTCATCCCAGGACCTCCTGCTCTCTAGCTCCCTTGTTACCTCCTCCCATGCTCGCCTTTAGGACTTCTCCAGAGCCTCTCCCATCCTCTGGAACTCCCTGCCCCAGTATGTCTGATCAGCCCCTAACCTTTCCACCTTTAGGAGATCCCTGAAAACTCATTTATTCAGGGAAGCCTATCCCACACCCACCTAACAACTATCCCTGAACAACCCCCATCAAACTGTTCTCCGCAGCTATTACCTTTTGTACCACCGTCCCCTCCCTTTAGAATGTAAACTCTACGAGCAGGGCCCTCCTGTACCTTCTGTATTGAACTGTACTGTAATTGTGCTGTCCCCACTCTACATTGTAAAGCGCTGCATAAACTGTTGACGCTATATAAATCGTGTATTATAAAAATAATGTCCCTTTCCTCCAATCAGAGCTCAGAGTTCTTCTTACTGAGTTGTACACAGTGTAACTTCATCACCCCACCTCTGCTTCGTAGGTCTGTGAATAATCTTTTTTATTTCTGAGATTTACAAGGCTGTATAGGACAAATTGATGCAGATAAACAGGTACAGCCAATGTAGGAGGATTTGTTTAATCTCTTTGTATAACCTGAGACCAGTCACTTCACTGGGTATATGTAAGGGTTTACAACAACTTTAAAAGCTCAACATTATAATGCTGCATACACACGCTTGGAATTTCCGACAACAAATGTTCGATGGGAGCTTTTGGTTTGAAATTCCGACCATGTGTAGGCTCCATCGGACATTTGCTGTTGGAATTTCCGACAACAAAAATTTGAGAGCTGGTTCTCAAATTTTCCGACAACAAAGCTTGTTGTCGGAAATTCCGACCGTGTGTACACAATCCGACGCACAAAAATTTGACGCATGCTCGGAATCATTGAACTTCATTTTTCTCGGCTCGTCGTAGTGTTGTACGTCACCGCGTTCTTGACGTTCGCAATTTCCGACAACATTTGTGTGACCGTGTGTGCGCAAGACAAGTTTGAGCGAGCATCCGTCGGAAAAAAATCGATTGGTTTTGTTGTCGGAATGTCTGATCGTGTGTACGCAGCATAAGATTATCACATTTTTTTGGACACAGGCACTGCCCCTCCTGATGGAGTGGAGCACTTGCATTATTCTCTCTAAACCTTCTATTTAAACTTCCTAGGCACCTTTACATCCAAGTAGGACAGGCCACAGGAAAATCTGTGCAAGGAGGATGCCGACAGCAGTGAAACATCCAAGGCAGGTTTACTGTATATAACACTAGGAAAAGATACAGAAAATCTAAATCCAAATTTTACGAAAAAAGTTTTGACTGGAGTTCCACTTTAATCATAAGGCCTCATGCCCACGGACGTTTTTACAGCCGCGTTTTTTACAGCTTAACAACGCCTGTCCATGTTAGTCTATAGCTTCATGCCCACCTAGACGTTTTTGAGCTGCAAATAGCATAGACGTTTTTAAGCTGTAAAAAAAACCCAGGACCAGTGCGTTCCTCAGCGTCAGAGTTAGGCAGAAAAAATGCAAGCGTCAACTCCGACGTTTTTTTTTTTTTTCCCAAAAAAATAAATAAAAAATAAATAAAATTGACAATAACAAGGACAGGTTTTTAAGCTATAAAAAACGCAGCTGTTAAAAACGTCTGTGGGCATGAAGCCTAAAGTTGCAATTGCCCTGTCTTTAACGCCAAATTAAAACCATTGATTTACCTGTTCCCCAAAGCAGTTAAATTCAAGGAATGTTGTGAATGATTACTGTCACAGTTGCTTGTGCTCTTGTCAAGCCTTCAAATGGCTGGTATCATAACTGATCATGTACCATGGCAACTGCAGATCCAACAGAGGTTAACATGGAAGCTCCGTTGGCTGTAGAGCATAGAAGGGCTTTGTTTGCTTTAAGTGCTCATCTTTCAAGTGCAATAGTTTGGGGTGTCTAGTAATTGTTGATGTGAAGCAAAGACAGCCAGATTGATTTTCGCTCCTTAGTTCATTAAAACTCAATAAGAAATTCAGCATCCCTTTAGGTTTTAATTCTGGAAGATCAGGACGATAATTCCCCGGCAGGCCAAGAGATAAAATGTTTGCTGCTGCTGGTACAGCACGATGGCTGCCCGGAGTCAGTCTTCCATCTCAGCAGAGAGGTTGGACTGACACAGAGATAATGCACGGAAAATCCGATAAAGACAAAACGCTCTGCACCCCTCTCTAGAGGAGATGCAGCTCAGCATTCATTGTCACATACTCAGTGCCAGGAGATGAACAGCTTAATTTGTAGATAAATAGCCTGCCCTGGAGGCTGGGGTGGAGTAGGACACAGAGGTGGAAGCACTGCTGGCAGTTGGGGCCCAGCAATGTGAGCGGTACTGCTGCGATTAAAGAGAAACACCAGTAAAAACTTTCAATTAAATACCAGGTCTTGTGAAACATGATGTTTTTGCATCTAACATAAATCAGGGGACATAGCTACCTGCTGAGTGGCATACAGATATATTCCCTGAACTCAGACTTTGCTCGTTTGGGAAATGCGTCTGTATGTTTTACGCAGGTACACCCATGTAAATGTTAATGGGCAGCTGGGAAATACACCCAATTTTACGTTGTATTTGGCCTCACATGCCTGTGTGCATGAGATTTTAAAATTTGTCTAAACCCAATCATTAAAATCTCATAAAAGCCATAACATTACAATAGAATTTTTAAACATTGTTTTTCATTTTGCGCATTTTATTATTTGACGGAATTTTCATTTTTTTTTGTGCCACTGGCATACTGATCCTAAGCTAGCTTGTTAGGTCTCTTTTAGACAGGCAATAGTGGTACTGTAACTGTGCAACCAAATGTGTTTGATGTGGGCCCATTGATCCCAGTGGGTGAGTTTGACAGGCAGTGCCACCTGTCAAACTATGCTACCCAAGTTAAAAAATGTTGCAGAAGCAGCTTGTGTATAGCCCTGTCATGCTGTGTTGTTAACATTCGGGTGGGTGGCTGGGAGGCAGTAACACTGTAACTCAAACACCTGTTTTTACTGCTGCCCCCCCCACCCCACCTCCCAGCCATCCATGTGAAAGATTCCTAATGCCCTGTACACACGATCGGATTTCCGATGGAATAAAATCCGATGGATTTTTCCATCGGAAATCCGATGAAGCTGAATTCCATCAGTCTTGCCTACACACCATTAGTCAAAAATCCGACCGTCCCAAACACCGTGACGTAAAACACTCCGAAGAGCCGAGAAAAATGAAGTTCAATGCTTCTGAGCATGCGTCGACTTGATTCTGAGCATGTGTGGGTTTTTTCTCCGATGGAGTTCCCCACAAACGATCGGAATTTGCTATCGTTTTTTTTTTTCCATCAGTAAAATTTAAAACATGTTCTATTTTTTTATACCGATGGAAGAAAGACCGATGGGGCCCACACACGATCAGGTTGTCTGATTAAAAAAGTCCATCGGTCTTTTTTCATCAGAAAAAACGATCGTGTGTACGCAGCATAAGACTGAGTTCACACTGCTCCGCTGAAAAAAATGCATCAGTTTTTGCCTCATTTTGGATGCATTGCCAGTGCGTTTTTTTTTGGTGCCTATACCCAGCATGCACCTGTGAAACTTGGACATGTGAGTCCAAATATGCACCCAAAATACAACACGGGTGCATTTTTTATGCATTTTTGCAGTGTTTTCTATTAATTTCAATGGAAACCTACATTTTTGGTGTGGTTATAAAAACTGCACCAAAGATTCTACAAGCGGGACTTTTCAGAGCGCACCACAACGGCAGCACAGAATAGGATTTAAAGAAAAACATTTTTCTTGGCTTTTTTAGCAAGATAAAAATGCCTCAGTGTGAAAGGGCCCTTACAGTTTCTGGATTCCCAGCAGCAGCACTGGGTGTATGCTGCACAAATGTTTTTCCTATTTGTCAGTGTTAATTCCTTTGGTGTAAGCTTCCACCAGCTCTTTAAGGGGTTCTGAAAGATGAGCGGTGGAGGCTAGCTTCCAGATCATGTGATCGCTGTGAGTGGCTGTCACAGTGGTTACATGCTCATAAGCCCCTCCCACTGGCACCCCATGGTAAACGGTGATCGGGAGCTGTTGGTGACAGCCTGTCCCTGTGCTGTGAATGTGCGCTGCCCACTTGCCATGCTGATGCATATGTGCCTTACAAAGTAGATCTAAAAACCTAAACCCAATTACTGAAACCACAAAGAGATGTTGAGTTACTAAAGGCAAATAGGGTGAGGTGAAGCTATGCTGAATGCCATCATCCAATCATGTGCAAAGGAAAATGCTTTTTTTTATTTCCCTTACACGTGAATGGGCATTCTTTGCAAAGTGAAACTTCACCACATTCACTAAGCTCTGGGTCAAATTCCCTTGCAAATTCAATAGCCTATCTGCCTTTAGTAATTCAATAACACAAAAATTCTCCTGCGCTCTGGTGTTTTCACTAAACACGGGTAGTGTAGTCCAATATTTAAGGCAAGGTCTAGAGTCTTGCAGCCCTCCTCAGAACATTGGGTGTTCATGGAGGATCGGATGATACCCCAATGGTGAAATAGCTCACCGTTGGGGTATCTGATCCTCGTTATCATCAGGTCCTGCTGGCAGGTGCCAAGAGACCAGTCTGATTGCTAGATAAGCGTTTATTCAAGCTCCTTTTGTGAGTAAGACTATTGCTTTTATTATATTTTAATGAAACCTTTTTATGTGGTAATGCACTAGGTCGGTGCGCCCTCCTTTTTTCCTTTCCTTTAGTAATTCAATCCCATAGTCTGTAACATGGTATTGTATTTTTTAGGCCTTATGCACACTGGATGTTTTTAACACTGTTGTTAGGGGCGTCTGGCATTTTTTTTGTCCATGCACACATAGGCGTTTAGAGGCAGGGGTGTTTAGACGCAGAAAAAAAGCCCACTGCCAGCACGTCCAGGAGCAGCAGCGCGTAAACGTGTGTAAATGAGTGTCAATGCTAGGCGCATTTATCGCTAGAGCATTAATTAATTTCAATGGACAGAATCAATTCTTTTTCTGGCCAATGATGCCCAAGCGATTGATGCACCTAAATGCGTTTACACGTGTTTACAACTGTCAACGTTTTTTCCTGTCAAAATACTGCTGCCAGGAGGAATGACATAGAGGAGAGATGGCCAAAGTATCCAGTGTGCATGATGCCCTAATAATCTAAAGGTTTTATGAACATGCCACCTAGTGCTGCTGCCATGAAAATCCTTGTTAAGTTACTTCCTGATTTGGAGTGACAATTATCTGTTCCTGAGAGGATACTACATGCAGCAGCAAACCCAATGTACCCAGCAAACCCAGTAGGCACCCAGACACTGGAAAGAATTCTACAGTGAGTCAGTGAGTACTGTATACAAGCTACTGAAAGATGGCAAACGGTTCAGATGTGTAGTTTCCAATTGCAAAGCTGAATGATGCCAATTACCAGCTATGGAAGTCCACGACAGGAATGGGTGAGAGATCTAAGGGGAATATGTTGGGGACTGTGTGTAATTATCTGCAGAGGAGCTGAGAGATTCGGAGATAGAGTCTTTGTCAAACATGTCCGGGGATGATGATTTGTTTGAGACTATGTCGCAAAAACTGTTATGGGCAAATAGCGGCTTTTACTTTCTCCAATTACGCAGCTATGGACTCGGGGGAGACAACACCCAGGGTGGAACCCCCAATTGTTACTGATGAAATCCTGGCCCGCGGTACCAGTTCGCTGGGTTCAGGAAAACTGTTTGCAAATGTTATGGTGCACAAGTCTACAAATTTGTGTGTACCTCCTGGATATGGAAGTACCAGGTCCCTGCCAAGGCTTGCCCGGTCACAAAGGTTACTAAACAAGCGGGTGGCCAAAGAATATGGACTGGAATTTCCCTATGTTCCCAGGGAAATTATGCAAGAAATTGAGTCTTGCAGAGAACAATGGTACAACGAGGCTGTTTGGGACTATCTTTCATTGCCAAAACCGTTCCGGAAAATGGGCTATTCCCTTGCCATGGATGATCGCTTCAAGGGGTGCCTTTTGCACTGGAAATATGTTAGACACATTCATGCAGACAAAGTGGTCATTGACCGTCCAGGGAAGGACGATGTGGTCTACTTTATCACTACCCTTGATAAGCAGGGAAAACCTCTAACCTTACCTGATCCCCAGTTTTACTGGTGATAATTTATGGTCCCTGTCCTGGTTCTTTGTTTTCCACTTTGCCAAAAAGAGAGGAAGATTTTCTTTTTCTGAAAGGACTGTGGGTATGTAGCTAGGTAGTGCTAGGTTACCAGAAGATGTTGGAGTCAAGATCTCTTCTATGGGTCCAGTACTTACAACTGAGGACTTTATGTTATGTTATATTTCTGCCACTAGGACTGGACTCTTGTACTTTTATCCTTAGCTACCTACACCTAATAATGTATATATGTGGAGAAAGAGAGGCTCATTTCTCCAGGAAGTGAAGCTTTGCTTCCCAAAAGACATTCTATATTATTGCCTATGTCTGTTTTGTTTTCTTTCAGGTGCATTGGAATCTTCTATCAAAGCCACCGAAGAGTGGGTGGGTTAGATAGAGAGAGATAGGAATACTGTAATGTATATTGATGTGATTTTATTGTGTATGCATGTCAAACTTATGTTTTCTTGTACTATTTTGTCCCCCTCCCTTCCCATCTAAGTTTTTTTGGGGTTCAGGTACTGACTCTCAGGAGTGAGAGTCATATTTTTTTCCTCGACGATGAGGACATCGTCTTTTTGTGGTGGGGGAAGTGTGTAGCGCCCTGCTCCTGTTGGGTAGGCGCTATGTGTTAAATTTAGTTGTCTGAGCTGTAGTTTAGCTCAGAAGGGTTATGCTAAATTGTTGGCTCTGTTTCAGTCCAGCTGGGTTGCATGTTTCTCCACTTGACAGTAGGTGTCACTGTCACCACAGGTCAAGGTTGGAAATGCAGCGGGCTGGATGTATTGGGTATTCCTTTCCCAGAAGTGGCTCAGGGGGCGTGGCCAACCCGCTGTGCATTCTGGGAAGGGGTACTTAAGGGACAGAGACTGCGCTTTTGGGGTTTGTTTGCCAGATCCTGACCTGGGGGCCCTCCTGGCCTCAGGGATGTGCGAGCCATTCTCGGCCTCGGGGCCTGCTGGCCCGAGGCTCTGCAACTGAGAGTAGGTCCAGGAGCTTCTGGGGCCTACTAGTCCAGGGATGGTCCTACACGGTCTTGCCTGCGGGAAGAAGCGGAACAATTGGGGACTCAATTGCAGGACGCATCCTGGCCAATTTACCTCACAGTGCTGCCGGCTGGCTGAAAGATTCTGGCACCGTGAGCTGTGTACTTTCTAAAGGAACTTTTGCAAAGTGTCAGTGTGGTTGCACGATCTTGTGGCAGAAGATTGTGAAACAACTCAATGGCACGTATCAAGTCTGAGGCAGAGACTTTGAACGAGCTTCGCACCGGTTGCTAGGCCAGTGAGAGTAGGCCTATCCGGTGGTTTTTGAATCCAGTGTGGAACCGATTTGTCCTTTGGATCTAAGATTGTGCCTGTGATCCACAAAGCAAGGTACCTGAACCTCCCCTATCCCTCTACCCCTCTGTTGGAACTGTTTAATAACACTCTTGAAGAAAAAGAAACCAAGTGTTGGTGTGGACATTCATGAAAGCTCTTCAAGAGGGACCCCTGAGACGAGTGTGGTGAACAGAAAGGTAATGGCAGGCCCAAATCTAAACCAGCAGCTCCTACGGGGGTAGTGCTACACAAGTTTAAACTACAAATTCTTCTTAGCAAGGATGACTTTTGGCAAGCATTGAAAACAGACCCACAAACAGAGAGACGGAGGACAGGGATAGGAAGGACAGACAAGCAAAAGCGAGTATAGGCTTATTTAGTGGAAGGTGACCAGCTTATCCACATAAGAACAGAGAACACAGCCAATGGTATGTGGATTGCATTACAAAAGCTGCGTGAGCATTCAAGTCTAAACAGCAAGCTGTTTCTACTAAGAAAATTATATAAAATTACACTAGAAGAAGACAAACAAATGTGTGACCACATGAAAGCTATGCTAGAGATCATATAGCAGCTACGCACCATCGGAGAGGACATCAAAGATAACCATATTGTTGCCCTGCTCCTCTGCAGCCTTCCAGAGACATATACTGCTCTGATAAATGCTTTAGAAACCAGACCTGAGGAGCAGCTGACACCAGGTTATGTCAAAGGCAAATTAATCTATGAATATGAAAGAAGGAAACAAAATACGCACCATGATGACAAAGCTCTTAAGATAGGGTGAACAGACATCCCCGATTTCCGGGGACAGTCCCCAGGTTGAGGACACTGTCCCTGGACCAATTCTGTCCCCGGTTTTGTCCCCGGATTGGATTTGAACAGGGGCTGTGGCAATTTCAAAGACAGTCAGTGCAGAATTAAAAAAAAAAAATTCTGAATTACACCACCCTGCTCCACCGCACCTACTACTTTAGGGGGGTGTATTTTTTCGATTATCTGTGCCCCTTTATGATGATCATATGCTGGTCAGAGCGGAGGGACCATTTCTTCAGTTTCGGGCGCATGCCCATTCAGCTCCGCTCGCATGTTCTTCTGCCTTGGCTCAAGTCCCAGCCAGCCGCCTGCCTGCTCATCTCTTTGCCTTCCCTGGTGATATTGTGATCTTCCTCCGCTCCCCACCCAGTAGTAGCCAGTGGCCGGAGAGTGAGACTTGAGAGGCTGTGAGGTGGACGGCGGCGGCAGGGACGGGCAGCTGAGCTCAGCTGACAGTGTCTAGCAACAGGAACAGAGGGGATTAGGGAAGCGGATCTGATCGTGGGGCTGCCAGTGCCTTCAAGGCTTCAATACGGGTGTGCTTTGGGGGTGTCTGTGAATAGACTACATTGCACTTTGTCTGTCTCTCTGGCATTATGGATGGTATCATAACCAGCTCTGGCTGGCTCTGTCACAGTGTGTCACATAACATAGCTGCTGGGTGCTGATTTTGTTAACTTATTGGTCATCTGTATCAGCACCCAGCAGCCATGTTATGTGACACACTGTAACAGAGCCAGCCAGAGCCATGATAGAGTGCCTGCTCCCTGTGTGTTATCATAATGCTGATGATGTTAACCACTTGCTGATCGCCTGATAGCAGATTTACTGCTACAGGGCGGTCGCGCTGCACAGTATCACGTATATACGTGATCCTGCATTTCTGGGTATGGGAGCCAATCAGCGCCTCCGGCAGACTTGATGTCCACCGGTACCCAATGATCATTATATACATAGGCAGAACGGTGGTCTGCCTATGTAAACAAGGCAGATCGCCGTTCTGTCAGTATGGAAGACATTGATCCTGTGTTCCTGCAAAGCAGGTGCAGGGATCTATGCCTTCCCTTAGTAAAAGCACCCCCTCCACAGTAAGAAAACATTTGTTAGGCACACATTTAACCCTTTGATTGCCCTAGATGTTATCCCCTTCCCAACCAGTGTCATTAGTACAGTGACAGTGCATATTTTTTGCACTAATCACTATATAAGTGTCCCTGGTTTCCACAAAGTGATACTTAGTGTCCGATTTGTCCGCCGCAATATCACAGTCCAGCTATGAGTCGCTGATTGCCGCTATTACTAGTAAAAAAAAAATGTTCCCCCCGGATTTCCTTTTAAAAATCTGGTCACCTTATCTTAAGATGTACAAAGGCACAAAGCTCAACAAAGAAAGCAGAGCCTGTTTTCGCTGTAAGAGGACCGTTCGCTGTAAAAGGACCGGTCACTGTAAAAGGACTGTTCTATTTGGAAAGCTGAGCGACGAAGGCTAAAGCTATCCACAAAAAAAGTGTGTTGCTATACCTCAAAGGAACAATTCAGATGAAGTTACAGTTACGTCCAATCCAAAACTGGTCAGGTATGTAGATGCAGATTGGGCCGGGGACTGCACAGACCGCAAATCCACAAGTGGATTAATCTTCCAGTATGGGGAAGGAACCATAAGTTGGTCTAGTCGAAAGTAATCAACTGTCGTTCTATCTTAAACTGTAGCAGAGTACATTGCAGCAGCATACGCATGTCAAGAATCGATATGGAATCGCCAACTTTTTTGTGGACATTGGGATAGACATGTCAAAACCAATTCCCATTTTTTAAGACAACCAGGGATGTCTAAAGCTTACTCAACCAGAAACGGTCAATACTGGGACCAAACACATCAACGTCAAGTATCACCTACTGAGGGATAATCAAGAGCAAGGTGTTATTGACATTCAATACTGCCCGTCAGAGGAGATGACTGCTGATGCACTCACCAAGCGTTTATTGAAGGAACGTTATCGCTATTTGCAGAAGAAGCTGAATATAATTTGACAAAGCTCATGCGGTTGAGAAGGGGTGTTGGAAAAAAACAACAGCATGTAATGTAAAGTTATTATTAAACTGACAATACTGTATGCATTACACCTATCTATACCAGCAGGTGGCACTGCAGTGTTATAGTGTGTTATTCTATGGTAATGTAGTCCAGGATGTACGTTCTGTCTATGCTCAGTGTACTTGTATATTTCTGCTTCCTGATCATGTTTCTAGTGCTGTAAGACATAATTTAACATCCTCCATAAAAGTTAAGCCATTTGCTGTATCCAAGAAGCTTCCAGTGCTTAATTGCAATACTCTGCACAATAATATGTCCCGTTGGTCCTGCCAGTATTGATATCACAACCAAGCTCCACTGTTGTGGCCATCAGGAAGGTGGCCCTAAGCAATGACATGCAGCTGCCACTGGAATGAGTACATGTACAAAAAGATCAGTGGCACATCAAAAAAAATAAAAAAATGAAGGAACAGTGAAAACCCATAGCAGTTTTTTATAGTACATAGGGCTTTAGCAAACTAAACATTATGAAGTTAGGGTTCAGACCTACTTAAACTTCTTTATTGCAGCTCAGCTACGACGGTGTATGACCTTAACTTTTGTTAGTGCCTGGCTCCCTTTGGTGACAATATTACTGTCACCTTTGAATGTCACTACATTGCCTTTATTGGTGAGAGTTTTCACTGGTAACAGAATATTTTCAAGAGCAAGGGCAGATCTGATGGTGGTTTGGGAGACAAGGTAGTAAAGATTACCTTTTCTATTCTTTCTGGGACCACAAACACTCTATGGACTGTGATAGTTGTCTCAATCTTGCTTTGATTATCCTGAGCAAAGACATTTTTTATCACAGGTCATATGACTTGTAGTTCCTGAGTCAATAGGTGTGGTGTATGAAGGGTGCATTCAGTATGTAAAGCATTTTCCATATCTTTAACATTTGTGTCAGTTGCTTTGCATTTTTTTTTTTTTTAATTTCTAAACTCTGCAGTCTATCTTTTAATGGAAGGCATATTTTTACAGTATAAATAGAATTTTTTTTGGCAGGGCTCAAAAAGAGAAATAAAATCAAATTAATATGAAATAAAGCCTATAAATATATTTTTTGCTTCCATCCAGCAGGGGATGCTTTATACTATTTACATATTTCATACCACAGCTTTGTCGAATAAAGCATGTTTACTGAGTACAATAGCTAAAGCTAGTTAGAGGAGTGACTGTTCAGGCAGGACTAAATAGAGTTTTAATCAAAAGCGAAAGAGCCTAAAGCCCCATACACTGTCGGACCTCCATCGGACTTTTCTGTGTTTTTTTGTCCGAACGGAGTTGGTCGGGAACACCCATAGCATACACACGCTCGGACTTTTCTGCAAACTTTCCCAAAACTTCTTCCAATATCGCATGGTTTTTCTGCTCTTTTCTGCTCTTTACCGCCACCCTTTGGTCAACTTCTGCTATTGTTGGTTTATTGTAACATTATTTGTTTTGTCCATCGGACAAAAGTCCGATGGTTTTCTGTACACACGGTCGGACTTTGCTCCATCTGACTTTTGTTGGGCAAAAGTTTGTCCGTTTGCAGACCCAACATTTGTCCGATGAAAACAAAAAAAAAAAAAAAAAAAAAGTTTGTCCGATGGAGCGTACACACGGTCGGATTGTTGATCCAACTTGTTCAAAATGAAGTTTGTTGGCCAAAAGTCCGACCGTGTGTACGGGGCTTAAAAGTAAACAGTCCCAACCGTACTAAATATTTAAAGTGGTGGTAAAGTCAGCAATTACAAAAACTACTGACAGGCAGGGTTTTTATACAAGAAGAGACCCTAGAGGTCTCTTCTGTCATAAATGCCACCCCCCCCCCTCCTTTACCTAATGTGATCGAAGCTGCACACATGCGCATCTCAGACCACATTTATGTACTGCTCTATGTGCCGCAGTGATGTGACTTCTATTTGCATGTGTGTGAGTGACGTAACCTCCACCCAGGCCATGAAAGCAGCTGAAGATATGAAACCCATAAGGAATACCAGGTGAAGATGGAAGCACCGGGGCCCAGGGAGAGCTGTGACAGTGCAGCGGTGGAGGGCTCTGTTTGTAGGGAAGTCTTTCATAATGTACTAGTATGTAGTGCACACTAGTACATTATGACCTAAACATGCAGGGTGGGGGGGTGGCTTTTTTACCTGCTGAAAGGTATAGAATGCGTTAAAGTAATACTAAAGGTACAATTTTTATATTTTTTAGAAATAACAAACATATTATACTTACAGTACCTGCTCTGTGTAATGGTTTTGCACAGAGCAACCCAAATCCTCCTCTTCTCGGGTCCCCTGGCAGCATTCTGGGCTCCTCCCCCTGCTAAGTGTCCCATAGCAAGCTTGCTATGGGGGCACTCGTGTATGCTCACCCCAAAGCCCCACTCTGTATGTCCATTATGCCACGTACACACGATCGTTTTTCATGACGTTAAAAATGCCATTTTTAAAAATGGGCATTAAAACCGATCATGTGTATGCTCCAGAGCATTTTTAACGACGTGAAAAACGGCCATTAAAAATTTCGAACATGCTCTCTTTTTTCACGTCGTTTTTCATGTCGTTTTTTTTTACGTCGTGAAAAACGGTAGTGTGTATGCTTTAACGAGGGGAAAAAAAACACGCATGCTCAGAATCAAGTATGAGACGGGAGCGCTCGTTCTGGTAAAACTAGCATTCGTAATGGAGATGGCACATTCGTCACGCTGTAACGGACTGAAAA
This sequence comes from Rana muscosa, assembly GCA_029206835.1. Lineage (NCBI taxonomy): Eukaryota > Metazoa > Chordata > Amphibia > Anura > Ranidae > Rana > Rana muscosa. The sequence continues at coordinate 79,266,868 of CM055125.1, forward strand.
GCACGAGGCTGAAAAGCGCGAATCGTCGCTCAACAAACTTTACTAACATGAAGGGTGGCGCCATTCGAACAGATCTTCCCCTTTATAGTGCCATCGTACGTGTTGTACGTCACTGCGCTTTGCTCGAGCATTTTTTTTCATGATCGTGTGTACGCAAGACAGGGTTGAGAGGAAACAAGAAAAAAAACGACGTGAAAAACGTCGGTTTTAAAAATGACATTAAAAACGGACGTGTGTACGCGGCATAAGACATACAGAATGCAGCTCAGCCTCGCCCTCTTCTCACTGCCTTTGATTGACAGCAGTGGGAGACAATGGCCCCCACAACTCTGTCTCAACCAATAAGGCTGAGAGTAGTGTCTCTCGTGCACATCGCTGGGTCGAGATTGGGCTCAGGTAGGAATAAGGGGATAGGGGGTCTGGGGGAAACTGCACACAGAAGGTTTTTTTACCTTTATGCAAAGAATGCAAGAAGGTAAAAGACCTTCTGCCTTTAGAACCACTTTAAGGTTAAAAGAAAGTATGACTTGAACCACTTGAATTGTTCTCAATTCTCTCTTTGGACTACAGAAAACTTCCCAGCAATGTTATGATGACGAGGACAAAGAGAAGAGACCTGTAGTCATATCAGATTTTCAAAGGTCCTAAAAAAATAGGACTAATTCACAAACACGTGTAATTAACGGTAAACTGCAATATATTACATTTTTGTTTTTGGGTTTAGAAACACTTAAATTGTAAAATAAATCCCATTAGACCCCTTTCACACTGGGGCGGTTTGCAGGCACTATTGCGCTAAGAATAGCGCCTGCAAACCGACCTGAAACAGCGGCTGCCATTTCTCCAGTGTGAAAGCCCGAGGGCTTTCACACTGGAGCGGTGCGCTAGCAGGACCGCTCCAAAAGTCCTGCTAGCCGAATCTTTGGAGCGGTGTGGTTACCGCTCCTCCACCGCTCCTGCCCATTGAAAGCAATGGGACACCACGGCTATACCGCCCGCAATGCGCCTCTGCAGAAGCGCATTGTGGGCGGTATTAACCCTTTTCTGGCCGTTAGCAGGAGTTAAAACCGCACGGCTAGCAGCCGAATACTGCCTCAATTCCGACGGTAAAGTGACGCTAAAAATAGCGGCGCTTTACCGCCACTGCACCTCCCGCCCCAGTGTGAAAGGGGCCTTAAAGTAAACCTTTCAAGGAAAAATGATGGTGGTGACTATTGTTGAAGCAGGACTCCTCCCAAAAGAGGAAGCTTCACTTGTTTGCCTCCTCTCTTCCTCCAGTGCCACATTTGGCGCTGCTGGATTCGTGGACAGGTAAATGTCCTAATATTAAGGCCTCATGCACACTGGACGTTAAAATAACGTTATAAAAACGGCAGCTGTGCAGTGAGTTTTTCAACTTTTTTCAACGTTTTTGCACTAGCGTTTTTTTTTTTGTGTTTATTAGCGTTTTTTAGCGTTTTTTTTTTACATGTTTTTTTTCTTCAATGGATCAAAAACGTTAAAACTGCTGGTGAGCAACGTTTTTGAGCATTTATTAATGTTTATCAGCGTTAGAGCATTTTTAGTGCTAGTTCACACCAGACGCAGTTTCGTTCAGTTCCGTGTGCTTTTTTTCTTCACAAAATGCATGCACAGTGTTTTCAATGTATTCCAATGGCTCTAGTTCACACCATGCAGTCAGTTTCCGGTCAGTTTCTGCACCGGAAACTGACTGCATGGTGTGAACTAGAGCCATTGGAATACATGGAAAACACTGTGCATGCATTTTTAGTGCAGAAAAAAAGCACACGGAACTGAATGAAACTGCATCTGGTGTGAACTGGCCCTTAGGCCACTTTCACACTGAGGCGCTTGAAAAACTGCCAGTAAAACACTGAGCACTTTTGAAGCGCTTTTCAGGCGCTTTTGAATCGCTTTCAATTCATTTCAATGGAGAGGGGCGTTTTTTCAGTGTACTGCCTCAGTGTGAAAGCATTTATTGATTTTAATGGAAATAAGTTTTCAAGAGCTTTTTTTAGGGTGAAAGCGCCTGAAAGGCGCCTCAGTGTGAAAGAGGTCTTACAGCTGAAAAAAGTCTCTCAGAACCCACTAGTTTAGGGGTTTTTTTACTGCTCAAAAACGCCACTGCCCAAAACCGATTATAACAGCCTATGTGTGCATGGACACATAGGATAACATGATGGAGAGTTTAATGACTGTAGAAAAAAAGTCTAAAGCCAAAAACAGCTGCTGTAAAAATGTCCAAAAACGTCCAGTGTGCATGAGGCCTAAAAGTCAGAAGCTACAGCTGACTTTTAATAATTTTTTTCCTGAAGGAGCCTGGAGCTCCTCTTCAACTTCCTTCTTAAAATTATGTTACTTGTCTGTTTATTGGAATTGGTGACATGGAACAAGTATGCATATTAGAAAAGTCAAATGAGGATGAGCCTTGGGATGCTCAGAGAAAACATCTAACAAACGTTATTGGAGAGCTCTAATGCCCTGCACACACGATCGGATTTCCGATGGAATAAAATCCAATGGATTTTTCCATCAGAATTCCGATGAAGCTGACTTTCATCAGTCTTGCCTACACACCATCAGTCAAAAATCCGACCGTCCCAAACGCCGTGACGTAAAACACTCAGAAGAGCCGAGAAAAATTAAGTTCAATGCTTCTGAGCATGCGTCAACTTGATTCTGAGCATGCGTGGGTTTTTTCTCCGATGGAGTTGCACACAGACGATCGGAATTTGTCTTGTATTGTTTTTTTTTCCATCGGTAAAATTTAAAACATGTTCTATTTTTTTATACCAATGGAAAAAAGACCGATGGGGCCCACACACGATCGGTTTGTCCAATGAAAAAAGTCCATCGGTCTTTTTTCATCAGAAAAACCGATCGTGTGTACGCGGCATAACTCTGTTCTGTGCCTTCAGAATGAAGACTACACTCTTGAATGTGAAGGGTAACTAGATTCCAAACAGGGAGTACTCCTCAACAGGAGTATAGTCCTGGATGTACTGTAGTAAGCTATCCCAAATAGTGCAAAGAAAAGTCTCTAAAATCCACACAACAGATATTCACTGTGCTTTGTACACTCTAATGCCACCTGCAGTATCAGTCAGCTTATGTAGTGACCTGGGTCCTCAGTAGAGCTTTCTGAGTGCTTTCAGTATGTTAGGCCAGAGGTCCCCGAGCCCTAACATGAGCTGAGACCTCAAAAATAATTTCTTTGGTGTTGCAGGTAGTCTCCCAAGGATGCCTCAGGCCTCAGGCTGGGTCTTACTCGCCCAGGAACAAGTGGAAGCTGTTCTAGGCCCCAGCCTTTATATACCCCTTTCAGCCCCTGCTGGTCACTCACATAGTTGCCAACAGTCCCAGATTTCAAGGGACATTCACGGATTTAGGACCCTTGTCCCGGATTGTTTTTGTCCCAATTTGTTTTCCGGGACTTTTTTGAATGTCCCGGGAAATCCGGGAGTGTTTTAGGAAAAACCGGCAGCGGCGGCTACACCAAAATGGCCTCCGCCGCCGCCACTGTGTTGTCCTCTTGTGTTCAGTGCAGAGGAGAGGGGCAGCCAATTGGATTCTCTCTTTTGGTGGCCCCTCCCGCTATACTGTACATGTGGATCTGGGATGCGCGGATCTTCCTCCACCCGCCGCCGCCACCTATGGGCCCCCGAGGTATGATGGGGAAAGGAATGTGCGGCGGGGGGGGCTCTGATGGAGGACAAAGTGTGGAGGGGCTCTGATGGAGGACACAGCCGCTGTGGACACTGATGGAAGGATCGGGGCTCTGCTGGCTGGGGACACTAATGTAAGGACCGGGCTCTGATGGGGGCACTAATGTAAGGACTCGGCTCTGCTGGGGACACTGATGTAAGGGTCGAGCTCTGCTGGGGACACTGATGTAAGGACTGGGCTCTGCTGGGGACACTGATGTAAGGACTGGGCTCTGCTGGGGACACTGATGTAATGACCGAGCTCTGCTGGGGACATTGATGTATAGACCGGGCTCTGCTGGGGACACTGATGTAATGACCGAGCTCTGCTGGGGACACTGATGTAAGGACCGGGCTCTGCTGGGGACACTGATGTAAGTACTGGGCTCTGCTGGGGACACTGATATATGGACCGGGCTTTGCTGTGGACACTGATGTATGGACCGGGCTCTTCTGGGGACACTTGTGTAGCGGACCCCGCATAATTGGGGTCGCTCTGCCTTAATTTGAGGCTAATAGTTGGGCTCAGGCTGTTCGAATTCTTTAAATTGGTTTCTGCTTTGTTGTGGTGTTGCCTGGCAGTACAGTTTCCTTTGACCTGTGGGTGGCGCCCAGGTCTCAGGTTGAACCACAGGTGGCATTGCAGTGTGATTGGGTGTCCTCTCCCGGCGGCCGTGCAGTGGGCATGGTCTACCCGCTGTGCATGCCGTGAGAGGGTGCTTAAGGGGCGGACGCCATTAGGTCCGGAGTTCGGAGGTGATCCAGAGGACCCCTTGGTCCTAGACACGTACCCCACCTTCGGTGGCCCTCATGGCCAGGGGTACGTGTATGTGTATTCAGTCCCGGGCATCTTTGGCTGAGGTCTACACCAGAAGAGGAGTCCCAGGGTGCCAAAGTGGGGGTGACCCGCTCTGAAGGAGAGGAAACCAGGGGAGGACCTGTCCGCGGGGATCGGTGAGGGAAGTCACTGTCTCGTGAGAGGCCTGGTTGCCTATCAGAAGGAAGGATTCCATAATCCGCCAAAAGCCTTGTAACGTGCCCACTGGCACCTAAGGTCTCAAGTGTTACAAGTGCTGGAAAGTTCGGGATTCACAAGTTCATATGCTGATCGTATCCTTAGGAAATGTAAAGTGAATCCTCTGTGCTCCACACCGGCTGCTAGGACCGTGAGAGGGGACTATCCGGGTGAGCAAAAACCCACTCAGGATTGAGTGGAGATAAATGACAGTTAAGTGCCGCGTGCCTGAACCTGCTTCCCTGTTAAAATTCTCTATCTCCAACTTTCCTATCAAGTTTCTACGCAAGCAAAATAAACCTTTCTTTATTGGGTTTAATAGTGTCTGGACAATGGCCTTATTGAAAACAGAGAGAGAATAGACTTTTCCCTACACTCTAGGGGAGAGAACCAATGGAAGGAGGTAACTCGCTTCAGGACCCAAAACAGATAACACCGCTCACCCTCTTTTATCAGGAGGATATTGGGCTTGTGGCATGGTGTGTCCCATTCTGCTTGTGGAGGTAAGCAGGGTAAAGGATCTGTGTGCTATAAGTGGGGGCTCGTCCGGGATTTGCAGCTACCCTTGGAAGTTGGACTATTTTCCTCTGATCTGTGTGTTTTTACGGAGGTCGGCCATTAAGGAAAATTGGACTGCGTCACTACTTTGTCGAGAGAAAAGGAAGTACAGGACTGTGCTTTAATTTTTTCTAACTGCGTAGTTCGTGGGCGTGTCCCAAAAGAAGAAAAGCCTGCGAACTGCATGCAGAGAAAGAAAAAGGGGGAGGAGCCCCCGCCAATTGTGAGTTGCACGTGGTGCATTTGGCGCCAAGGGACAGTAAGAGCCTGGACTAGTAAAGAGAAGCAATATATCTGCCACTCCATGGACTTCCATTTCACCAGGACCTCGGATGTGCCCGTCTACCTCTACCATGGACATTGCTCCCATTACTGCTCCCCTCACGGATACGAGGATCCGGCTCAAGCCTAGGGGCCACTTCGCACTTTACACCCCGGGGCGTGCTCTGTCCCAGATGCAGTGGTTTGGCTGTGCAGATACGACCATTCGGAAGGTGTTTGACCTGCAGGGAATTTCTGTTTGAGGTGGAACAGCCCACCGAGTTACCCCGAGCCTACCAGGTTAACTCTATCACAGGGACTGTTACTTCCGAGGAAGACAACTACGCCCCTACAGCTGAACCCACACGCATCCCCGTGGCTGCAACGGATGTCGAAGATGGAGCTCCAGCCACCATGGAGCCAGCGACGGACGCCACATCGGATGCTGCCTCCGTTACTACGGAAATCTCCATCCCAACGGAAGGAGGTAACTCGCTGCAGGACCCAAAACAGATAACACCGCTCACCCTCTTTTATCAGGAGTCAACCACTAAAATCCAGCGCTCATGGACCATACATTAAAACACATGAATGCTCTTGATATTGAAGAAAAACTGTGCCCATTTATTAATCACGACTCAGATGAAAAATCAACTTCAGTCAAAAATAACAATAGTCTTAACTTGCATTAAAATCCATAGAGCAAAAAAGGAGTTAAAAATGTCACCGCATAGCTTGATGCTCCTGTAGCACAAAAGCAGTGTGAGCACAGTACCTTTAGATGGCCAGGACATGCAGGCCAACATGTGGAGGGCCCTCCAACATGAAGGACACGAAACCAGGATCGTGACAAGGCTGGGACAGGGGAACTCACACTCTCCATCCCTCCGGACCGATGACGTCACACCACCGCGACGCTGGCTGGTGTCTCAGGATTCGAGCGGTGTAGTGGAGCGAGTAGCGTCGTTCAACATGCTTCTCCACGCTAGGAGCAAATGTGCCACTGCTGCTCTCTAGTGGAGACACAAAGGAATGTCAGGAGGATATTGGGCTTGTGGCATGGTGTGTCCCATTCTGCTTGTGGAGGTAAGCAGGGTAAAGGATCTGTGTGCTACACTAATGTAAGGAGGGACACTCCTGGGGACACCTAATGTAAGGAGGGGCTCTGCTGGGGACACCTAATGTAAGGAAGGGCTCTGCTGGGGACACCTACATTAAGGAAAGACTCTGTGGGGGCACCTGATATAAGGACGGACACTGCTGGGGGCACCTATTATAAGGACGGACTCCGCTGGGGGCACCTGATGTAAGGATGGACTCCGCTGGGAGCACCTGATGGCATCTGGTGGCAGGCGACGTGGCAGGTGACACGCTCAGGGGTCCCACTGATTCGGCATTATGGTGAGTTGAATGATTTCATTTTATATTACAATGTAATAATAGAAATAATGCGCTTCAATCACCCTGACACCATAACAACCATGGTGATGGGATGATTGAAGCGCCAAACAACAGGTGTTTTGGAGTATCTTTATCTGCTGATTTTGTTAAACTTTCTGGAATACACATATTTCTATTGTGGTGTAGGATCTGGCTTCTTTCTTTCTGACTTTCTTTCTTTCTTTCCTTCCTTCCTCTCGGACTCGGACCACGACCATATAACCCACGCCCACTATCACGCATAAACCACGGCCATTTTTTGCCATGGCACGCTTCATGCGACGCATTTTTGTATTAGGGTTGACACGCCTACAAATTAATGCCACACCCCCTAATTATAGCAAGGCTCCGCCTAAGTGTCCCGGATTTTTTTTTTGCAATGTTGGCAACTATGCACTCACTCTTCTGACCAGGGATTGGCTGAACAGGCATGAATATGTACAGTAGGCCAGGGTCGAAGTTCTCCACTTTATCCCACCAGTGGGATGCAGGGAAAGTAACTGAGAATGCACCAGCAGAACCAAGAACAGAAGCTAACAAAGGATCACTGCTCTCCCTGATTACAGGGAAGCCAAAAACTAAATTTACCTAACACTAGTAGCTTACTGAGGGTTTCTACATAAACTATTAAAAGCAGAGGGGTCGGCACAACAGCAGCCAACTACCATTTTCAGGAAAGATCAGAAAAGGCAGCTGATCTGATGTTTTTCTCATGACAAGTTTTCCATGAAATGACCTGCCCTTTTGAACATTAAACATGAAGTCTATTGCAGTTTTTCCTCCAAATATTAGTTTTTTTACGCAGATTGTGCTCCAGGGCACTGTCATTGTTTGCGCTTTCTGTTTTACACTTATACTCATCCACAAGCTTGCCTTTAACATATTCCAGTGTAGGCTCGTCATCTGGATGAGCATCAAGGGCTGTGACAAGAGTTTCATAGCTGTCTGGCAGAGCACTGAATAGCAATGCTGCTAGATAAAAGGTTTATATCTTCCCCTATACATTACAGGCATTTCACCATTGCTAAGGCACATCTTATATAGCCCTGCATATGCTGGTCTTTCATCTGTTTAAACTGTATTTCAAGCCAAATCTTTTTTTGTCTTGTTTTGGATAGAGTAAGGAGCAGTTGAAAACCCATCTTTTTTTTTTATTCCTTGCAACAAAAAATCTAGCACACCAAAATTTCCGACCTCAGTGTTTACTGAGGTCATATTTGCAGAAGTAATATCACACAAACAAAAAGGACAAAAAAAATGATGTTACGGAGACACGCAGGTTCCCTTTCTCAAGGTGACAGACAAATGTGCTAACATATCCTACAACTATGTATTAAGCCCTGTACACACGGCCGAGAATCCCGTCAGGAAAAAAACGTCTGTTTTCCTGACGAGATTCTTGGCAAGTTTTTCTTGCAAAGCCGTGCATAAAGATGGCCATTCAAAAGAACCGCCGTTTTTTTGAATGGCAAGAACAAGGTGACGTCACCGACTACGACGAGCATGCGTCCGTCACATTCGATGCCGTTGCCGCCATCTTGCTTCACCCTACACTACCCTTGTATGCGTCGAAGTCTCATCGAGCATGCGCGGGCTTCCCGGAGGACAGGTAAGCTTGTAGCCTCATACACACACACGGTTTTCTCGTCGGGAAACAGGCAGACCAGAATCCAGACGAGAAAAACGAGAATCCTGACGAGAGAGCAGGTTCTCTATTTTTCTCGTCGAGATTCCCGGCAGTTTTCTCGACGAGAAAACATACACGCGGACGGTTTTCTCGGCAAAAAGCTCTGCCAGCAGTTTTTCTTGCTGGTTCTTGCAGAGAAAACCGGTCGTGTGAACGAGGCTTTACTGTCTGAGAAATAGTGTTCAGAGAATGGGCCGTAGAAGTACTGGCAATCTTGCCAGTAGAAGAAATGGGTGCCATAGGCGCATCATGTGACAGATGATTCCCCCTGCTGGCCTATAAAAGGCTGCCTCTGTCTGACCCAAGTTGCTGGATTGTCTTCAGCTCTTCCTGTGTTATACTTTCAAGTGATTCCTTTTGTGACCTTGGCTTGCCTCCTGACCTTAGGGTTGCGTCCTGTCCAGGATTCACCCAGACAGTTTGGGTTTGGAATCTTGTGTCCGGGTTTCAGTCTGCCTGAAACCCGGACACATTATTTAGACTGGGCTGTGGCTCCCCAAGACAATTCTTGTATGCAAGACAAGTTCCTGGCCAACGCCCTTCGCACAAAAGTTCTACGCTTTGTCCGATGAAAATCCGATCGTGTGTATGAGGCTTTAGTTTTTTCTGCGGTCCTTCCTTTATTTTTCCTTTCCAACTGCTTTGTCATACTGATTATGTTGCTTCAGTTGTAACCACATCACTTTTAGTACTGTGGCTGTAACTTTGACCTTTTGGAAGCTGCATTAAACAGCGCTCATACAATTTTGATGCTGAAGCCTCACTGATGAAGCTTTGCTTTATTATATTCAAGCAGTACATGCATAAGCAGGATGTTCCATCACAATAAATGCACAGGCCTTTGAAACATTTTGTAAACACAAACCAAGCATTTCTATCCACAGAACTATATAAACATAATATCCTAGATGAGATAGTTTTTGCACTTGTATCTGTATAAACAGTACAACAATGGTATTCCCCAAAGCACTCCAGTGCCTGCAGCATCAGGACCATTGAGATGTTGTGTATAAAATCCAGACTGACTGCGGCTTTTTTCATAGAATTCTGTTCTCTGCCGAAAGACTTTGCATTCCGATAATTGGAATACTATCCAGTATGGCTATGCTGGGACTCGGTTGGAAGCTGCTCAGTAATACTTGTTAAAAAAAAAAGAATTTTAGGATCAATCCATCCAAAGTGATCTTTTAGTTATTGGTGAAGGCTGAAAACTTCAACGAGATTGCTAGCAGGAGATTTAAAGCTAAACGTCAGGAAAAGTAAGAATCCTCCCTCTGTACTGAAAGGATTAAGTCTACATTTCCACTATTGCGACCCCAAAGTAGTGCGATTTAGAGCAGGGCTCAAAATTTCAAGTCCTGAGCTACTAGCCAGGCCTCAAGGGTTACTCGCCACCAGTTGCCCCACCCAACCCCTACCCGGCCCCGCCCCTAATCACGCCCTCATAAATTATCTCAAGAAATTACACTTAAATGTTTTATGCAGAATTACATTACAAAAATAAATATTAACAACAACTTTATCAGTTCCCCTCAATGCAGGCTCACCTGTGCCCATCAATGCAGCGTGACCTGTGCCCATCATTGCAGTGTGACCTGTGCCCATCATTGCAGCGTGACCCTGTGCCCATCATTGCAACGTGACCTGTGCCCACCATTGCAACTTCACTGTGCCCCACATTGCAGCCTCACTATGCCTCAAATTGCAGCCTCATTGTGCCCCCATTGCAGCCTCATTGTGCCTCAAATTGCAGCCTCGCTGTGCCCCAAATTGCAGCCTCACTGTGCCCCAAATTGCAGCCGCAATGTCATTGTGCCCCAAATTGCAGCGTCATTGAAGCTTCACTGTGCCCCAAGTTGCAGCCTCACTGTGTCCCAAAATCCAGCCTTACTGTGCCCCAAAATCCAGCCTCACTGTGCCCCAAGTTGCAGCCTCATTGTGCCCCAAAATACAGCCACACTGTGCCCCAAATTGCAGCCTCGCCAGGGTGGAGGAAGTGAGAGGGCGGCCAGGACATGACCGGAGGAAGATTAGAGCCACGGGAGACGTTCTCCCAGCGTGATCGCCCCTGTAGAAGAGAGCATATAGGAAGAGGAAAGCCGCGGGATCGCAGAGCAGTAAAAGACGCTGTAACAGCTGACATTGTCTCCGCTCTGCTCACTCTCACACAGCCCCGCCTCCTCCTGACCCTGCGCCTGTGAGACAGAATACATCCCAGCATTGGACCCGCATTCTGTCTATTACAAGCGCGGGGTCAGGAGGAGGCGGGGCTGTGTGAGAGTAAGCAGAGACAATGTCAGCTGTTACAGCGTGTTTTACTGCTCTGCGATCCCGCTGCTTTCCTCTTCCTATATGCTCTCTTCCACATTGCGCTGGGAGAACGTCTCCCGATTAACCCCGCCCGCCGGCGGTGCTCGCCCCCCCCCTCTCCCAGGCAGCTCAGCTCCTCGCCAGATCTCATTTTCCACTCGCAAATTCTGGCAGTTTCGGAGGCATTGAAGCAGAGGATGACATACGTCAAACAGTAAGCAATGGTTTTTCCATCCACAGAACCCTTGGGAGTAGTACGTGGCTGGGAGGAGGATGTTCCAGATACTATAATCCTTAGTGACCCTGAGGAGTCTGCTTCTCATCCCTCCACAAATTTGCAGTGCCTGGGCTCCCTCTTGCTTCAAAGCCTGCGAAAGGACCCAATAATATGTGTGAAAGGAAAAGGATCACTATTGTTTGGTAACCCTCCTTGACCACCGTTATAAGGGGAAAGTCTTAGAACTCATTCCTTCCCCACAGAGAGTGCAAAAGATGAAATCTCTTGAGGACACCTTAAAGAGTTTATTGAATGCTTTTCCCGTCTCTGGCAGGTTACAGTGTCGTGGAAAACTTAGTTTTGAGGCTTCTGTTGGTCAAGAGAGGAGCGGTGGAGAAGGCGGCCGCCTAAGTGATGCATTTCTGAATTTTTTTTAGTCCTCACCATCCAGGTCTTTCAGCTTCCACATCCCATCGGCAGCGTCTGCATAACATGGTGGATGATTATCTAAAGGCGAAAACAGAGATGGAGAGCTTTCCAGTCGACTATACACTGGCTTACTGGGTCATGAGAATAGACCATTGGCCAGAACTTGCCCAATATGCTATTGAGCTGCTGGGCTGCCCTGCATCCAGCATGCTTTCCAAAAAGGCATTCAGTGCTGCTGGAGGTTTTGTTACTGAATGTTTTTGGTGTAGGTTTCATGTGCACAATTAACACCCAAAGACCAATTTTGTTTGACAGGGGCATGCCATTGCAATTTTTGACAACAAGGCCAATTCTTGTTTTCATCAAGAGTACCTCTATAGGGTTACAGTGTGAAGGTGCCACCAACACCCAAAGAACAATCTTTCCGCACCTGTCTGATAGGTGCATATCATTGCAATATTTGACATCAAGGCCAATTCTTGTTTTCATCAAGAGTACCTCTATAGGGTTACAGTGTGAAGGCGCCACCAACACCCAAAGAACTATTTTTACGCACCCGTTACAGAAGTAGAAATTCAAAGTCTGTGGTAGAGACACCAGAATTTATCCAAAAAATCTCTAATCTTGTTCCCAGTGCACTACATTGTGGCCTCATCATATACAGTAGACTCTATCCCCAAGCTGTTTCTTACAAAATTAAGAAAGCTTGCAGGGAAAAATTCATTTTTTGGGCTTTATAAATGCAATTATTGTTGCAGAAGCTTTTATACACAGTACAGATGTGCTACCTTACAGGTGGACTAAGGGGACCCCCAGGCACTATATTGAAAGGATATTTTAATTTTTATACTTTCACTTTAAGCATCAATAAATCACTCCTCATTTAAAAATAATGTTTTTTACAAACTTTTTTTTCATTGATACATGTCCCCCAAGGCAGTACCCAAACCCCCATAACAATTGTATGCCCAAATACTTGCATATAAGCCTTCAAATTGGGCACTTTTGATTTTTCACGTTCAGGTTAGACTTCAATGGGGTTTGTTATTCGGTTGTTAACTTTCTCAATGTTCGAAAGTTCTTGGTTGAACTGAACAGGGGGTCGTTTGGCCCATCCCGAATCAGCGCACATAAGTGAAGGAGAAAAATTACTTATTTATAAAATTTACTGACATAAACAAAGAAAAAAATTTTTTTCCAAATTTTCGGGCCTTTTTTCATTTTTTTGGTAAAAAAATGAAAACCCAGCAGTGATTAAATACCACCCAAAAAAAAGCTCTAACTGTGAAAAAAAAATGATTAAAAATGCATTTGTGTCCAGTGTTGCATGGCCACGCAATTGTCATTCAAAATGCGACACCGCTAAAAGCGGAAAAATGACCTGGGTAGGAAGGGGGTGAAAGTGCCCTTTATTGAAGTAGTTAAAGAGCACTCATGAAAGGACTGCCCATTTGAATTATGGAATAGTATAATTACATGCATTAACCTTATGTAGTTATGAGCATGCAATGTTGTTCCGAATAGACGTCCTTTAATCCCATAAATTTTTTCAAGGACAACTAAAGGCTCCTGTATGACAGTCCAAACAAGTATCCAGTCCAGTTACTATGTGGTGCACATATGCAATGCATTTTTTTTATGCTAAAAACTGCACAGTTGAATGTATATTCTGCTGACGGCAAACGGGTTAGCAGATTTCAATGCACCGCAATGCGTTATTCCCCCTTCTACCTAATCCCATGGCACATCCCTATCCCAGACTAATATTTGGTTTCCTGCTTTGCTCATAGATTTAATTACAGTCTCCAGCTATAATAATTAGATGTTATTTACATGCTTGTGGCTTTGTTTTGGAGCCCTGCAGAGTGAAGATACCTTTAAAAAAATGCATGTTGATATAAACAAAATTTAGATTATTAGTACAAGCTGTAATGAAGTCGTCCATTTACCGAAACAAAAACAAAATAACTAGCGGGTGGTAAATATTTGTTGTTATGGAAGGAGGGTTTTCTCCGTACTAACCAATCAGAAGTCATGGTTACTCTGATTGCTTTGAACTGATGGAAGAGATTATATGTAATTGGTTATTTCTCTTATTTGCTCCCTTGCGGTCTGCTAAATATACCATTGCCAGTCTCTGTGTCACGGCATCAACAGACTCCAGGAAAAGAAACAACTTCCTATCCTTTTGTAGCTGTACACATCAACAGAGTTGGTTGTTGGGAAATGGATAACAGCCAGAAAAAAACAGTGCACAAAGTCTTGAACGTAGATTGATAAACACCCAAAAAGAGGGAAAGTAGGGCTTGACAAAGAAGCAGCCGACTCGAAATGTGTTGTTCTGGATAATAGAGACGCTCCCTGCAGCTGAGAGTACAGACATGTGCAAAAGCAGCCAGGCACACCCAGGGGCGGATCCAGAGTCTTTTCTCGGGAGGGGCACTGCCAAAAAATATGTTTTTTTTGTGGGAAATTTATCGGGGAAATGGCTGGTGTCGGCGATTCAATCATCCCGGCACCATGGTTGTTATGGTGTCAGGATGATTGAAGTGCATTATTTCTATTATTATATTGTAATATAAAATTAAATAGTTCAATGCAGAATCAGTGGGAGTCCCGAGTGTGTACTTGCCACCGTCGCCTGCAATTAGTGGGAGCCCTGAACGTGTCACTTGTCACACGTTGCAGATTGTCACTTGCCACGTCACCTGCCACATCTTGTGGACTGTCACTTGCCACACCTTGTGGATTGTCACTTGCCACACCTTGCGGATTGTCACTTGCCACGTCACCTGCCACATCTTGTGGATTGTCACTTGCCACACCTTGTGGATTGTCACTTGTCACATCACCTGCCACACCTTGCGGATTGTCACTAGCCACACCTTGCGGATTGTCACTTGCCACGTCACCTGCCACACCTTGCTGATCATCACTTGCCTGCCACCAGATGCAGATTGTCATTTCCCACGTCACCTGCCACAATTTGCGGATTGTCACTTGCCACGTCGCCTGCCACACCTTGCGGATTGTCACGAACTTGCCTACTAAGGTGTAGTTTTGGTTGTCTCTTACTGTGTCCCAGACTCCCAGAGTCAGGCAGCAGAGAGATAATGTAATCTCTCTGCTGCCTGCACAGTGAGGGCGGAAGTCACTTCATGAATGCAGGGCAGGCACGGGCGGTGAGGGATGATCTCATCTCTCTGCTCCCCCGCTCCTGGCTAGCTGATTGGCCAGCTGCCACACTGAGCCTGCTCTCTCACTCTCACCTGCGCTGCCAAAACACTGAGCAGCACGGTCTGCCCACGAACCACGCCGCCCGCCCACAAACCGCGCCGCAAGCGGAGCCGCCCGCTTTCTTACCCGTCTGTGGAGCCGCACGCTATCGCACCTGCCTGCAGAGCGGCCCGACGTGACTCACTGATGTCACTCGTTGCTAGACGCCAAGCGGTCCAGGCGTTAGCAACGAGTGCAGGGAAGAGGCTCCACCCACCTACTCCTCCGCTCCTGGTATCGTGTCATTGCGCCGCGTAACTACATTAAACGAGTCTCTCTCTCTGTGCCGCTGATCGGCTGATGTGAGAAACTGAGAGAGAGACTCAGAGAGGCAGCGGCAGCAGCAGAACAAGTACTGTATATACTCGAGTATAAGCCGACCTGAATATAAGCCGAGGCACCTAATTTTACCCCAAAAAACTGGGAAAACGTATTGACTTGAGTATAAGCCTAGGGTGTCCATCTGCATGCCTCACTGTGCCCATGCCTCACTGTGCCCATGCTTCACTGTGCCCATGACTAGACTGATGTTTAACATGGGAGTCTATGGAAGGAGTCCCCGGCCTTAGGTCTCCCAGACACCAAACTTTGCACACTTGTAGAGGAGACATGGGGCTACATGTGTGCCAAGTTTGGGGTCCAGGGGACCTATGGCCGGCCGGTACCGGGTCCGCAAAATCACTGAAGAAATGACCGTTTAACATTGGGGTCTATGGAAGGAGTGCCCGGCTTTAAAAAATCAGTGCTCCCCGGCCGTAGGTCCCCCAGACACCACACTTTGCACACTTGTAGAGGAGACATTGGGGATACATGTGTACCAAGTCTGGGGTCCAGGGGACCTGTGGTCGGCCGGTACCGGGTCCCCAAATTTCGGGAGATCAGGCGCAAAAAAAAAACAGAGCAAGCAAGTGAGTGTGACAGATGGTCTGGGGGGGGCAATTGCCCTGTTGCCCCCCCCCTGGATCCGCGCCTGGGCACACCACAGCTAGCACTCTTCTGGCTCAATAAATAGTCTAGGGGTTTCCTTTTTAAAATGCATTGCTGATAAACTTGGATAGGGCATAGGGAGCTGTAGTATACTCCAGAACACTAAGCAGTAATAAGAGGACACTTAGTAAGCTCTTCATTTTCGATATGAGATTAGCATGCGGAAAATAAAAAAAATTGGTGATCATTCATCTGATAATCTCATCATGTGTACCAGGCATTAGTGTTAGTGCTCCAGGGGGTTAACAGCAGCAACAGTCACTCAGATCCTACAATTAGGTCTCTACAAGTCCTTGGGAGTTTGGATGCCTCCCTCCAGTGTCAGGCAGACATTTCCTTAGTGGACCAGACCAGATCCTAGGTGAAATCCCCCTGCCTTAGTTTTAGAGTTTTTCTGCAAATAGGCCCCCCAGCTTTAGCATAGCGGGGACCTCAATGAGCTCCTGGTAGATGTTAGCTGGGCCACCTGAGAGGGCACATCTTCTGGACAAGAAAAGGGGTGCCTCAAGTTCCAAACTATTTATGCACTTCCTCAGCCACCTTCTAGGCACCCTCCCCCAGGGATTGGCTGGAACCACATAAATATTGAGGATGCTCATGTGACCCCCCCAATCCCACTATATTCTGGAAGCCTGCAGAAAACAAGGGGAAGCAATCAAACCGGCAGCATGAACTAAATTTACCTAACCTAACTAGCAACCTATCTAGGAGTGTGCTACATGTATTTTTAGGATGTGGTGCTAAGATCAATCTACCAGCCCAGAGTACATCATTAGAACTCCCCAAAATGCATTGGCCTTTTGTAAGCGGTTTAAAATTCAGCCCGTTAGGCGCTGTCCCTGATGGGTGGGTGAGAGTTAATGTCTTTCCTGGTTCTTTGGTTTTGGCAGGTTTTTCTCTGGGTCTGACCCACTGGTTCTGTGCATTATAAAAAGGGACAGAGATCAAGACCTGGGGAGAGGGAGCAGGGAGCGGGCACACTAGAGTTACCAGAGAGCCCGTAGGAGAGAGAATCGGAGAGACGCACCTTGAGGAGTTAAGGTATGCCGTCTGCTGCTGCTACTGCTGTAATGTAGAAGGTCCTCTGTATTTGAGGCTTCTCCCCGAAGACGCCAACACTGGAAAATGTCACTGATGGACTCCTGTTCATACACGGACTCTGCCTTTGCAGGTATGCCAGGGCAGCACATAAATTAGGATTAGGGACATAGGAAAAACCCTGTTCTTGCATGTTGGACTTTGAGATGTTCATTTTGCACTTTTCTAAGTAAAGCTTTAAAACTCTGTTCCGACCTGGTCTGAAGTTACTTAAGAGGTGTAATGCAAGTAACTGGCACATATAGTCTACGACTTGGGTCATTAAGCACATTGGGGTATGAAGACAGCCCTGTAAAAATTTGTACAGTGTGAAGACACAAGTGGTTACCTAGAGTAACGGAAGGTTACCAATCAGCCTGTCGTTAAGCATATCCTTGAGACAGGTGGGATAGCTTCTTGCAGGAGGGAGTTTTTGTCAGCACTCTCTCCATTAGCTGCCTGTCTCCCATAGCAACATGAGTGGACTCGCACTGTAGGGGTCTCTTGCCTGTACACAGGTATAGGAGAGTTCATTGGAGTGAAGTGCACACATGGAGTCTGCGCTATGTGCAATCAAGGTGGGACCCCATACTGTTACTGGGAGTGAGGTCACTGGACGGGTGAATGTGACCAAGCTCAGCGTGTCCCTCTGAAATGCAAGTTACAGAGAAGGTGTAAATTTACACGGGGACCGGAGAGTTAAATAGAGAACAGTTATGGTGCAAGTGTGCATGGTGTACGTTCATCTCTAAAGGTAGAGGCTTGCCTTAAGTTTGAGTATTCCCCCACAACAGCCTCAGCCTTGTCCCAGGGCATTAATAGAAATGGCACAGAAGTAAAGGTTTCCCAAGTGTAGTAAAGTAATCCTGCTACAGGTGCTTAGCTTAATCCAGAAGAACCCACCCCAGGGTAGGCCTCTCATGTAACCCTTGCTTGGCGCACAGTGAGGGGGAAAACATGGAGGATGTGACGATCACCTTCCGTTATCCCCCCCCCCCCTTCACATACTGAAATCTACAAAAATAAATTTGATCTGAACGAAAATCTTTAAGCTGAACCTTTCTACTACTGTGGAAGACATTGGCATTAAGTTCCATATTATCAACTGAGTATTTACAGTATGTGCTCGGTAGTTGACCTGCAGTGAACACAAAGGGACACTAAAGCAACAAGTCATAACTGAATTACAACATTCTCATTACTTGTGTTGTGGTGGCAACAAATCAGTAGTAAAGCAAATTTTACCACCTTCTTCGTATTAGCTGGCTGAAAACACATAGAATTGCAGATTGCACGTAAAAGAGTGTAAACAGTCCAGAATATGCCCTTGACATATTTCAGTTTATAACCAAGCAGGATTTTTTTTGTGCCAAGACTCTCTACATGACTGGCACAATATTAATAAACACGTTCACACATTCACATTACGGAGGATATTATCCTCTGCTGATTCTTATATTGCTAACAATTGCAGGTAGATTAGAGCTAGCTAGGTGGGACAACCTGTTGAAGGTTAATTTCATTTGGCAGTTCACTAGTGCAACATGAAGTGTGCTTGCAGCTGTGCTATCAGTTTTGCCATAGAGTAAAGGTTGCAATTACCCTTGTTCATTAGGATAATTAGTATTTGTATAGCATGCTTAATCCAAAGTTTATCACCAAGTGCCAGGGGAGCGCAGCTGTCTTTCACTTATGTGCGTGTGTATCAGTTTATGCATACATATGATAATGACTGTGTAATTAAACTTTGTCAAAGCTAGGACTACACATATGATTTTTATCTGTAATATTCTAAACGGCATCTAAAAAATAAAAAATCTATTTCGTGGAAAGAGATGTTGAGTGATTCTCTTGGGACTAATTTTGAGTACTTATGTTGAGACTTCAGGGTGATTTATTCCGTTGTTATTAGGAAATCTAAAGAGACACTGTCACAAGACTATTCAATTCAATAAAAATCTTCCCATTAGATTATATATGAATTTATTGTGTAGCGCACAGACCCCTTTCTTTACCTGCATTAACTTTGGCTCCTCGCAGGAAGAGAGAGGCACACCACACTAACAGCCCATACAGTCCTGTGTGAAGAGGTTGAGCGGTGTTGTGGATGGGTCTTCTACGGCCAGAACCTAGAATCCTCCCGAGAATGATTCTCACCTCTAAAGTAGATAGAGACAAGTCCTTGTTTTCCCCAGTAACTTGAATGTCCACACCAGCTGCAACTCCAACTCAGAGTTTATTTTCTCTTTGCAATAAACAGTCTGATAAGGAAGAGGTTGGAGGAAAGAACAGGACAGCATAAGGCGTGGGAGAGGTCCAGGCACAAACACAATCACTTCACTGCTCGGTTTCTCGAACAGACTCAGCCCAAATGGATAGTCCCCTTAGGACGAGACTAGCAGCAAAATGGCACTCTAACTTTAACTCTCAGGCTGCGTACACACGACCGGTTTTCTCGGCAAAAAACAACAAGAAAACTGCCGGGAGAGCTTTCTTGCCGAGAAAACCGGCTGTGTGTACGCGGGTTTCTGTTTTCTCATCAAGAAAACTGGCCAGATTCCCAGACGAGAAAAAAGACGACCTGCGTTCTTTTTTCTCGTCGAGAATCTCGTCGGCCTGTTTCTCGACGAGAAACCCGAGCGTGTGTACACTTACCTGTCGCCGTGGAAACCCGCGCATGCTTGAAATGACTTTGACACATGCGCGGTAGCTTCCTAGGCATAGGCATAGGATGTAGCAAGATGGCGGTGACGGCATCGAATGTGACGAGCGCACGCTCGTCGTAGTCGATGACGTCACCACGTTCGTGCCATTCAAAAAAACGGCGGTTCTTTTGAATCGTACGTGTGTACACTCGGCCGGGACAAGTTTCTTGTCAAGATTCTCGTCAGGAAAAACAACGTTTTTTTCCTGACGAGAATCTAGGCCGTGTGTACGAGGCCTCAGTCTCTGCCACAGACTTGGTGAACTTGGTCTCTGCCACAGACCTGGTGAACTTGGTCTCTGCCACAGACCTGGCGAACTTGGTACTTCAAAACTTGACCTCTATGTAAGGAGAAGACATCCCTCCAGAGAGTTACCGGGACCCTTCCGTCACCATGACTTCTCACCGGTTCTTCGGAACAGTTCCTCCCCCGGCCTCCTCATCCTGGACACGGGTCCCCCTCGCAAGGCGGCACCCTGAGATTCCTCGATCCTCGTTGGGCCCCAGCCGAAGGTGCTGGGCCCAAGGTCTCTGTCGCAGTCCCAGGGCTAAAGGTGCCTGGGACCGATTCAGCGACTCCCGCCCCTGGGCCAAAGGTGCCCGGGGCGGACTGGAACGGAACCCCACTCCTGGGGTGGAAGACGAACCCAAGACAACCCTGAACAGGCAGCGTCTGCCCCTTTTATATCCTCTCCCAGCATGCACAGCAGGCCTGCCACACCCACCGTACGGCTGCTGAGAGGGGACACACAAGGTACAGCACTGTATCAGCGGTTCAACCCTGGCCTACCATGGCAGCGCCACCTGCAGGCCACAGGGAACTGTACACCAATACTCTCCCTGCAGACAAAAATGGTTGCGAGAACTCTGACAAATTAGGGTGTTTGAGTAAACTACCACTCAAACACTTCCCCTAAATTTAGCACCCCGCTACAATTGTATTCTACGCATGATGGAGCTGGGCACTGCCATCCTGGATGTGATATCAGCAGCTCCAGCAGACTCAAGAGTGGAGCCCTCTAGTGTCCACCTTAAGGCTAGGTTCACACTGCTGCAAATTCTTTTGCGAATTTGAGCCGTTGCGATCGCTCAAATTCGCAAGTCATTAAAATAACATTGTTTTCCATTAGTGCCGTTCACATCAGTGCGGTGCGAATCTAAGCTGCGTGCAAAAAGGGTCCTGTGCGAGTTTGATCCGTGTGCGATGCAAATTCAGCTCTATAGAAAGGCATTCCCTGAAATTGCAGCCACGAATTGCGGCAAAATCACGGTAAAATCGCAGGATTTTGAAGTCGCAGTAGTGTGAACCCAGCCTCTTCCCTGAAAAGATACTGTACATTAAGCCCAGGTTCACACTGGGCTGCGAGAGTGAAGCCGTGCGAGTTCAGCTGAACTCGCTTGATTTCACTCCCACTGGTCAGTCCCAATTTCGGCCGCGATTACAGAGACATCTGTGCAGGTTTCCATTTTCGAAATTCGGCCGACCAAGCCTTCATGTTGCCGGGAATATTCTTTTCTCTCCGGGAATATTCTTTTCTTGCACATGCGCATTTTTTTTCTATTACATTTCTCGCACGATTCCCCCATCATTGATCAGAAAATCGTTTGTTTTTCCAAAAATTTCCAACATGTTGGATTCCTCAAATTTGATTGCCGCACGAAAATAGGCTGTTGCTGCAGCCCACTAACGGTACGAAATTCATACGAAAATCCTTTGACACGATTTTCGAAAGAAAATTCTTTCGAAATTCGAACCGCGTATGGCCGCCTTAAGCGTGGAGATGTAACTCCTGGACTGCCTTAAGAGAGCCTTCATGAACAAGGCCACTTAAGGACTCTTACCTTTGGGAAGGTACCCACCAGGTAGCCTGGGTTTAGTTAGATAGGAATGAACTGTATTGCATTATTGCTTTGTATATTTTGAGTTATCCAGTAAAGCCTGTTCAACTGTTTCATGCCTGGCCTGAAGTTATTCACAGGGGAGCATGGAGGTACATGTCATGTCCAGAAGAACTGGTCCTGTAAAGCACATACAAAGTGAAGGAATAAGGAATGCCACCACAAGGGGTTAGAATCAGCAAAGGAGTTGGCAGGAGGAATATAGTTGCTACAGGTAACCATAGACTGAAGGGAATGTAATTGAAGGCAGGCAGTGGGAAGTGGTACCAGGTTACTATGCACAGCTGCACCAGATTCAGTGTGCACCAGTTTTAGTAAATCTCCACCTGTATGTTGCTTTACAGCTGCGCAAGATGTACAGCTGAGTTCTAATCCGGTTTTCTGCCATAATGTTGACTTTCACTTGAATGCAGCCCCGCCTGGTCCCAGGCATTAGTGAGCATGCAGTGGCGTATCCAGGGTATGGCAGACAGGGCACGTGCCATGGGCGCTATATGAAGGGGGCGCTGGTGAGTAGCTGGCAGTTTACACACTGCTCAGATGACCCCCAGCATTACACAGTCGGTGCTCTCCTCCTCTCCCGGGAAGGTCTGGTAAAGTGTTTAGTGTGTGGGTCAGGTGACTCCCCCCTCCGGCACATCCCGATGTTCTCCCCGCAGGGTGGGCGCTCACTCTCCGCTCTGCGGCCGTGCAGTGTATACGGCTGGGCGGCGGGAAGAAGTTGCTGCATGTGGGAGGAAGAGCGGAGTTGTTGCACAGCTGTGCCCCCCCCAAATTAAAACGATTGTCACAGCAATAGAGCGATTCCCTGTGTGTGTCTCCCTCCCCCTCCTGTAAGCTCTCAGCTGCTGGAGGGATAGAAACACAGAGAATCGCTCTGTAATTGCCATGCTGATCATCCGATCCTCAGTGTCGGGGGCTCCTGCTTGTCAGAATGACAGAAGGCAGAGCCACTGCCAGCTCCAGCAGAACATCTCCAACATGTATTGTGTGGAGAAAAGGGTTCACAGCACAGCACAGCAGTAAGATTCAGGGGGCTGCATGATGATAATTCCAGTGTCCCGACCATCACAGGGAGGAGGGGGATATTTGCATTTCATCTCACTGTTAGCCAATCATACTTTGCCCATGTTGCAGCCCCTCCCTCTTCCCCTCCCACCCGCCACATTTTGACTTCAGTTCCAGGAAGAAGAAGAAGCCAGAATCAGTCCTTAGCTTCTACCCATGTGAGTTTTTTTTCTTTTTTTATGTTTACTTCAGAGAGCCTGGGGGAGAAGGAGGTTCTGCAGCAGCAGCAGGGACACTGGGACAGTCATGAATTAATTTAGACTTTTAGAGCAGCAGGTGACAGAGGAAGAGAGGAACAGGAGCTTATCTATTCATGTTGTCATGTATTTACTCTGGCACTATACCTACTAACCTGGCACTATACCCCCTAACCTGGCACTATACCCCCTAACCTGGCACTACACCCCCTAACCTGGCACTATACCCCCCTAACCTGGCACTATACCCCCCTAACCTGACACTATACCCCCTAACCTGACACTACACCCCCTAACCTGGCACTATACCCACCTAACCTGACACTATACCCCCCTAACCTTGCACTATACCCCCTAACCTGGCACTATACCCCCCTAACCTGGCACTATAACCCCCTAACCTGGCACTATACCCCCTAACCTGGCACTATACCCCCTAACCTGGCACTACCATCATAACCTGGCACTATACCCCCTAACCTGGCACTACTGTATATCACCTAAGCTGGCACTTTGTGTTGGTCTGTCACATAAAATACATTCACAATTTTGGTTGTAACATGACAAAATGTGGAAAATTTCAAGGGGTATGAATACTTTTTCAAGGCAGTGTGTGTGTGTATATATATATATATATATATATATTGTGAGGGGGTTAACTCGGTAGCGGGTGTGTGTGACCCCCTGGTTGGGCTCCCCACACAAAAACAGGGCCAGCAGACGGAGGTTGTGGTTTTCAAAATCAAAAGGTGCGGTTTATTTCTCTATGTACAGTGACAAAAACACAGCAAAGCCAAAAAGAAACATAAACAAAATAAATCCTGGTCAGTTTGACCTCTGACTAAACATGCAGGTTTCCTAAACTAACAACTGGGATCAGCCTGGTGCTGTCCTAGTCCCTAAGTCCCTGGTTTAGTAAAAGTCCAAACAAATAGCCACACAGGCTTTGCCTCACCGCACAGGGGTTCACTCTCCCTAGACAGTCCACACAGGTCTGGTTCCAGGCATGAGCAAACACCTAATGAATCTGGGAGTTTTTTATAGAGGCCTAAATGAGCTGACAAGCTTCAGCTGGCCTCATCAACTCCCTGTCTGCACGACGCCCAGCCCTCTCCCTAGAGGTATGAGTCATCCATGAGCCCACTAGCCTTATACAACTCTCCACCTAGTTGTATAAGTCGGCGTAAAGCCTGAATCTGGGCGAAATATATCTACCCCCCTGGATGCAACCAGGTGACTTTACCTTCCTGCTGTCACATACCCCCCCCTCTTGTTTTAACCTTGGGGTTGGAACACCAGCAATCAGGCATTCATGTACTCGAGACAAAGCATCCACATTCCCCATTTGAACGCCAGGGCGATGCTTTACTGTGAAGTTGAATTCCTGTAGGGCCAGGAACCACCTATTCACTCTTCTATTTGTCTCCTTGTTTTGAGCCATCCACTTTAAAGGAGCGTGATCCGTAACCAAGTCAAAGTGCCTACCTAGCAGGTAGTACCGAAGGGAATCTAGAGCCCACTTCACCGCTAAACACTCCTTTTCAACGGTGGCGTAATTTACCTCATGGGACTTCAACTTCCTGCTGAGGTAAATGACTGGGTGCTCTTCCCCGTTCCAGACCTGGGACAATACTGCTCCTAACCCCACATCTGACGCATCACTTTGTACGACAAAGTCTTTAGAGAAGTCGGGTGAGTACAACACTGGCTGGCTACATAAGGCTTGTTTCAAGAATTGGAATGCTGCCTCCGCCTCGGGGGTCCATTTAATCATGACCGACCCTTTCCCTTTCGTCAGGTTGGTTAGGGGCACAGCCTTAGAAGCAAAGTGGGGAATGAAGCGCCGATAATAACCCGCGATTCCCAGAAAGGCTCGTACCTGCTTCTTGCTGTTGGGACGTGGCCAACTCTGGATGGCCTCGACTTTGTTGAGTTGGGGTTTTATTACTCCCCTGCCAATGGTGTACCCAAGATATTTGGCCTCCTCCTGCCCAATGGTACACTTCTTGGGGTTAGCCGTAAACCCCGCTTCCCGGATAGAGTCTAGGACTGCTTGCACTTTTGGCAGATGTGAGGCCCAATCTGTGCTATGGACAATTACGTCATCCAGGTAAGCCGCAGCATACTTCCGATGGGGCCTCAGTATCTGGTCCATTTTCCGCTGGAATGTGGCCGGCGCATTCTGTAACCCGAACGGCATTCTCTTATATTGGAACGCCCCGTCTGGGGTTACAAATGCGGTTTTCTCTTTGGCCGACTTGGCCAGGGGAATTTGCCAATACCCTTTTGTGAGGTCAAGAGTCGTCATGTATCGGGCTGTTCCCAGCCGGTCGATCAACTCATCTATACGTGGCATGGGGTAGGTGTCAAATTTTGTAACTTTGTTCAACTGACGAAAATCGTTACAAAATCGCCAGCTCCCATCCGGTTTAGGCACCAACACAATGGGACTAGACCAATCACTTTGGGACTCCTCTATCACCCCTAAGTTCAGCATTTTCTGTACTTCCTCCCGTATTGCCTCCCGTCGGGCCTCTGGGATCCGATAGGGTTTTAACTTCACCCTTTCACCGGGCGGGGTAATAATATCATGCTCTACCCCAGATGTTTGTCCCGGCAGCTCAGAGAACACCTCCTTGTTGCGAAGCACAAACTCCTTAACCTCCTGTTGTTGGGGTTGTGACAAGGTGGCTGCTATTCCAACCTCCGGAATCACGCAACCAGTTTGAGCTGGTGACCAAGTTTCTGCGACTAGGGACTCTCTATCCCTCCAGGCTTTCAACAGATTAACGTGATATATCTGTTCGGGCTTTCGCCTTCCTGGTTGTCTGACCTTGTAATTCACTTCGCTCACTTTTTCCATTATCTCGTAGGGGCCTTGCCATTTGGCAAGGAATTTACTTTCAACCGTAGGGACAAGTACCAATATCCTATCCCCCGGGGAAAAGGTACGGGTCTTTGCTCCACGGTTGTACACTCTCTGCTGTGCCAACTGCGCTTGGGCCAAATGTTCCTTCACGATGGGCATTACCTGTGCAATTCGATCTTGCATCAGGGCGACATGCTCAATCACACTCCTGTGGGGAGAACTCTCACTTTCCCAAGTTTCCTTGGCAATATCCAACAGCCCTCTTGGGTGTCTCCCATACAGTAACTCAAAGGGGGAGAATCCCGTAGAGGATTGGGGCACCTCCCTAATAGCAAACATCAAATAAGGAAGTAGACAGTCCCAATCCTTTCCATCTCTATCCACCACTTTCTTCAACATTTGTTTTAGGGTTTTGTTGAATCTTTCAACCAGCCCATCGGTTTGGGGGTGATACACAGATGTACGCAATTGCGTCACTTTGAGCAATTTACACAGCTCTTTCATAACCCGGGACATAAAGGGTGTACCTTGGTCCGTAAGCAGTTCTTTACAAATACCCACCCGGCTAAAAACAAGAGATAGCTCTTTGGCTATGGTTTTGGCCGAGGTATTTCTGAGAGGGATCGCTTCTGGATAACGGGTGGCATAGTCCATTATAACCAATATGTACTGGTGCCCCCTAGCGGACTTGATTATAGGACCTACCAAATCCATTGCGATTCTCTCAAACGGGACCTCAATGATGGGTAGAGGGACCAGCGGGCTACGGAAATGTGGCATCGGGGCCGACCTCTGACACACAGGGCAGGAGGAACAATAATTTTCTATGTCCTTCATCACCCCAGGCCAATAGAATCTCTGTAATACCCTCTCTCGGGTTTTCTCTGTCCCCAGATGACCTCCAAGAATGTGCCCATGGGCCAACTCCAACACCAACTTCCTGTAAGGTTTGGGCACCACAAGCTGCTCAACGGTTTCTTCTGCCCTTTTTGCCACCCGATACAGTAGGTCCTTCTCTACGCTGAAGTATGGGTAAGTGCAGGTATTATCTGGGTTCACTAACTCGCCATCTATTTCCACTACGTTTTCCCGTGCCTTTATTAGGGCGGGGTCTTTTAACTGTTCTGTGGCAAAATTTTCCCTGTGAACCTCCAGATCAGAAAACTCCACAGACGGTAGGTTTTCGTCTGAGGAGGTGGGCTCCTCTCCAGTTTCTTGAGTCTCCCCTGCCAATACTGACAAGGGAAATTCTGGAGAGTCCTCACCACTCTCAGAGGAGTTCTGGCTATCACATTCCTGGTACATAGGGGCACCAGTGGGGGGCTCAGGATCATCCCACAGTTCCCAGAACTTCGGAAAATCCCTTCCCACAATGGCATCATGCGGTAATTGAGATACTAACCCCACTGGATGAGAGAGGGTACCTTTGGGGGTCTCGAAACACACTGTAGTCACTGGATACTCTCGGGTGTCCCCATGCACACAAATAACAGCTACCTTGCTATTCCCAGAGACCTCTGTTTTAACTAATTCAGCCTTTATCAGGGTCACAAGGCTACCTGAATCCAGTAATACCACAACATTTCTACCATTAATACACATTTTGCATAAATGTTTCTCAGTTCCCCGAATGGCAGTGCATGCGACTGTCGCACACAGCGACTGACGTCTGTCCATCAGAAAGTCACATTGCGTGGGTTCCTCCACAACCGGGCAATTTGCTGCAATATGTCCCGCTTGCCGGCAGCGGTAGCAAACAATCCATTTGGCTGCCTCTTGAGCCCCTGACTTCCCAGGCTGTTCTCGCCAAACTTTGGGTAGAGCTCCCACCCTCTCACTCTCTCCACCCTCACCCCTTGGAATCCTCTTATCCGCCCCTGGGGATGGTCTGGTCTTAGGGTGGAAAGTCCGAGAGTCTCTGGAAGAGGCCGTCAGGTTCTCTGTAGCCAAGTAATTCTCTACACGATCCACAAGACCACCGGCCGTCTCTGGGTCTCCATGGCTTACCCACTTTTGGATGGCAGTAGGAAGAGCTCTCAAAAACCGATCCATTACAACACGTTCCACAATCTCTGGTGCGGACAAAGTCTCTGGCTGTAGCCACTTCCTGCTCAGGTGAATGAGATCATACATTTGAGACCTGGGGGGTTTTCCAAGCTGGAAAGTCCAGTTATGCACACGCTGAGCCCGGACAGCCAGGGTGACACCCAGCCTTGCCAATATTTCAGCTTTTAGCATCACATAGTCTTTTGCTTGGTCAGGCTCTAGGTCATAGTAAGCCTTCTGCGATTCACCAGTTAACAGAGGAGCCACCAGTCCAGCCCACTGCTCCTCAGGCCACTTTTCTCTTTCAGCAGTCCTTTCAAATGTGGTCAAAAATACCTCTGAATCATCCTCTCCAGTCATTTTTGTCAATAAACGACTCACCCCAAAGGACGCGGTATTAGTGGGACGGCTTTCCTCACTGGTCTGCGGACGTTGCTGCATTACTGCTTCCATTTGTTGTAGTCTCTGCTCTTGCTTCTGTAACAGGTCTATGAAGCGGGCCTCAGATTGCTGCTGGGCTTGTTGATGAGCTTGCTGCTGGGCTGCAAGGCTCCTTTGCAAACCTGCATTTGTCTGCTGTTGATTGGCATTTGCTAGAGCCAGCTGTTTCAGTATCTCCTCCATGCTGGCTTAAAAAAAACTGCCACTGGTTCTCCACCAACTGTGAGGGGGTTAACTCGGTAGCGGGTGTGTGTGACCCCCTGGTTGGGCTCCCCACACAAAAACAGGGCCAGCAGACGGAGGTTGTGGTTTTCAAAATCAAAAGGTGCGGTTTATTTCTCTATGTACAGTGACAAAAACACAGCAAAGCCAAAAAGAAACATAAACAAAATAAATCCTGGTCAGTTTGACCTCTGACTAAACATGCAGGTTTCCTAAACTAACAACTGGGATCAGCCTGGTGCTGTCCTAGTCCCTAAGTCCCTGGTTTAGTAAAAGTCCAAACAAATAGCCACACAGGCTTTGCCTCACCGCACAGGGGTTCACTCTCCCTAGACAGTCCACACAGGTCTGGTTCCAGGCATGAGCAAACACCTAATGAATCTGGGAGTTTTTTATAGAGGCCTAAATGAGCTGACAAGCTTCAGCTGGCCTCATCAACTCCCTGTCTGCACGACGCCCAGCCCTCTCCCTAGAGGTATGAGTCATCCATGAGCCCACTAGCCTTATACAACTCTCCACCTAGTTGTATAAGTCGGCGTAAAGCCTGAATCTGGGCGAAATATATCTACCCCCCTGGATGCAACCAGGTGACTTTACCTTCCTGCTGTCACAATATATATATATATATATCACACACACATTTTTATAATTGTGGCCCCCCCTAGTTTTGTTCCTGTGCCCTTCCTAAATATGAAAGCTAGAGACACCACTGTTGCACAGAAGACGGAGTGACAGCGCAGTGGCAGGAGACTCATGGGCCACTTGTGCAGTGATTGGTGGCACAGCGCTGTCCCGGAGTGATCGGCGGGGATGGATGGCGCTGATCGTACCGTTGCTCGGGTATCATGCAGAAGAGTGTGGGCTGTAACAAGGGTCACGCTCTGTACCTGGCTCTCCTTGCCTGCAAGGAGGGCACCAAGAGGGGGCAACTCAGCAATAAGGCGGCCAAGACCAACAGGTGGCATGACAAATGGTTCTCCCTCTTCCAGAATGTCCTCTTCTGCTTCAAAGGAGAGCAGAGCGCCCGACCCTCCGGACTCTACATGCTGGAGGGTGCCAGCTGCGAGAGGATCCCCCCACCCATAGTGGGCAGCGGGGGCAAGGAGAGCATGGAGAAGCAGGTACCCCACCAATGTCTACCCCATTATATATGTATATACTGGGCTCCACTCCTGCCCAGGACGCTAGCTACATGGAGTTAGCATGTTCTCCCAGTGGGGTTCCTCTTCCACTCCAAACACATGCAGGTAGGTGAATTGTACCCTGTGTACAGACTGGCAGTGTACATGGCTGATCACATTCTACACTGACCCTTCAATCATAGAGGACCCTACACATATCTATGTATACTTCCATTCAGTCCTGTCCAGCTCTTGGCAGATTTTGTGCCAGCGCTCATCTTGGATCATTTTTCGGACATGGGGGGTGGCATGCAGAATGTGATCGCCCATGTACATTGCCACTTCATACAGACAGGGGACCATCACCTGCCAACATGGCTTTGGAGTGTGCCCACACCAAGAGAACATGCAAACTACATGCAGATAGCTTCCTGGCCCAGATTCAAACCAAGTGAGGCAAGTCCCAACAACTAACTTACTGTTCTCCCTCTATACCTGTATATACTGACAGTATTATCTGAAAGATGGGTTTCAAATGTTTTGACAGGGGCGCAGTTTCAGTGCTTGCCATAGGCGCAATTTTCACTAGATACGCCTCTGTGAGCATGTACACTGGAAAAGTTCCCCCATGTTCAGAGCAAGTAGGCCCCATTTAACTAATGTAAACCACATTCACTGTTAGAAATTTGTTTTTTTAATAAAAATATTGTATCCTGCTCCTTTAAATTATCTGTGCTATTGACCTGAAAAAGGCATAGAGATAAGGAAGAAAGCCAGACAAATAGTTACGGTAACTACTATTTTCAGAAGCCCCCATACTTTTCTCATACCAGGTATACTTTAAACATTTGTAAATATAGTTTCTTTTTTGGAGTTCTGCTTTAAACCCTTTAAATTAAGGCTTTTTAAGTTTCACTTATGCCGCGTACACACGATCGGAATTTCCGACAACAAATGTTCGATGTGAGCTTTTGGTCGGATATTCCGACCGTGTGTAGGCTCCATTGGACATTTGCTGTGGGAATTTCCGACAACAAATGATTGAGAGCTGGTTCTCAATTTTTCCGACAACAAAAGTTCTTGTCAGAAATTCCGACCGTGTGTATCCAATTCCGATGCACAAAAATCCTACGCATGCTCAGAATCATTGTACTTCATTTTTCTCGGCTCGCCTTAGTGTTGTACATCACCCCGTTCTTGACGATCGGAATATGCAAGACAAATTTGAGCCAACATCCGTCGGAAAAAAAACCACGGTTTTGTTGTCGGAAATTCCAATCGTGTGTACGCGGCATTAGAGTTCTTCTTCAAGCATTTCCTACAGAGACAGTTTGCTGCATGTTTGTCTATCTGACCCAGTTCTGCCTATATCTGAATATCAGACTTGTGCCGTGCCTGTTTTATCACACTGCCTCATTCTCTTTCTCCCCCTCTCTCTCTCACCTTGGGCTCCGTTAGTTTCCATGAAAACTAAACTTCTGCGATAACAAGATTGATTTACTAGACTCTAGAGCTGAACACAGATCAACACACGAGAGCTGGAAGTGAGAGGAATGGAAGTCAGAAAAGATGGGGGATGTCGCTATAAGAGGGACTTTCAGCTTCCGTTGCTAGGCTCTTGGGCTAGCGTGGAATTGATTGTAACAACCATTTTATTCTCAAGTCCTAATAACAGAAAAACGAATTCAATGCTTGAAGTGACTAAGTAAACAAGCATGTGGTTTTCTAAGAAAATTGCCCTATGTGCATTTCTTTTTAGGGCACAGTATGTGATCCTTGACAATGTATCAGGACTTAACTGTATCTGACATTCAGAAAATGATATTATTATGAATATATATGTTTTTTGTTGGAAAGAATGCAACCTAAATAATGCGATTGCATTTAATATCTTCGAAATTGAATACGTTTGCTTTATTACCGTTGTCAGTTCATGGCCATGTCATGGGGCCTTCAGTGGTTGTCATTCTCTGTGAAACCTTTCTCCTGTTTTTCAGTCTGTAGAAGTTGTATCATGAAACACCAGCACCATACAGATGTA
This sequence comes from Rana muscosa, assembly GCA_029206835.1. NCBI lineage: Eukaryota > Metazoa > Chordata > Amphibia > Anura > Ranidae > Rana > Rana muscosa. The sequence goes on from CM055125.1 coordinate 79,298,437, forward strand.
TTACAGGAGCACCGCAAAAGCTGCTCTTTTATGAGGGCTCAGGGCTAGGCATTTCCTCTCAGGGTGCCTGAAAGCATTTATCAATCACAATGTTTCATATCACATCCATGGCTTGCCGTACAGACCCTAATCATCGTTATTCTCACAGCTGACACCCTGCATTTGCTAAACTGTGGTAGAATTCTTATTTCCCATTCAGCACTAGGGTCATTGGTTTGAATCCCAACCTTGACATTGAATGCACAGAGTTTATATGTTCTCCTTGTGCCTGCATGGATTTCCCCTGGATATTCTGTTTTTCTCCCACAGTCCAAAGACATGCTGGCAGGTTATTTGACTCCTATGTAAACTGTCCGTGGTATGTGTAGATATGCATGTGACATAGGGTCCCTAGATTGTAAACTCCTTATGTTGCTCTTGTAGTCGTTTTTATGTTTCCCACAAATGTCCTTTTAATAAAAATCATTGCATCGGATTGTAGACTCCTTGAGGGCAGAGACAAATGTGAATGTATAATACACATACTGTATAAAGAACTGTAATACATAAACAGCTGCGATAAATAAATACATGAATATAGCTAGGTGTTTGGTTAGAGACAGGACACTGTGCTGCAGTGTTCTCTGTGCTCACAATGGACTTCAGCTGAATGGCTTTAACACTACCTCACCTCCATCCACCAGGGGGAGCTAACAAGCAGAAGGAGCTCAATAGATTTGATGGTTGGCAGCATTGAATCATGGGAGATGAAGTTCATGAAAGAATCATAACTATTGCAGTCTATGGACCATAGGACTACAATTCCCAATTCAACTTGGGTAGAAGAGGAGTAAGAGTTGTATTTTCTCAGGCCGAGGTGTGCACATCGCTGCTCCCGTGTGCACATCAATCTGCCACAAGCCTGTGGCCATGTGCCGAGGACTGGAGTTTCTCCAGGCAGATCCAGAATTGAACTGACATCTGAACAGTGAGACCCCTGATCCTGTATCACTGGGACTGGTGAGGATACTGCTGTCATTACCTGTTGCTGCTAGCAGAGACAAAGCACATAAGGACTGACCATTTAACTAGCAGCATTATTTACTGAATGCAAATTTAACTGTGACTGTTGTTATGTGCACCACCATAAAGACTGGGCCCCAATGCTAGCCTGCTGAAGAACTAGGGGCAAAGACTGCTCACTCAGCTTGTTTACAAGAACTTTGCCTATTGTTCATAGTAAGAGATACCTCTTTAGAAAGTTTTACATTTAATCACTGCCATTCATATAGAGTGCATTCTAAAGTGTATATAGCAAACTGTACACAGAAGAGTTATGACATTATTGATTATAATTGCTGTTACTATTTTCTAATGCTGATTTTGTGGATTACCAGGTTTACTCTAATTTAGCTGCATATAATTCCATTCTATGCTGCTATAGCCTAGTGAACATATTGTCTAGTGAACTGTAATTGACCTTATCCTTTACTTACTCATTTATGTGCATACGACTAATGCAACCCCTAACAATATATTGGGTTTATTTACTACTAACCAGTCTGATGTTTACTTTTTGATATTGAACCTTAGTTGTGTGCAGGGTATCTATGTTTGTGCTCCTAGTAGCAGTGCAATATCCATTTGCTTAACCTGGTTTGTCAGGGGGACTGATGTTGTTCTTGGTGTTGAAGAGCATAGAACCCAATCTACCAAGCATTTCCTGCAAGGGTAGCGCTACATAAATTATAAATTCATTGTCATACTGCACTCAGTCATAGTGCATTATACCCAAGTTCTGCCTACAGGCTGTCAATGATTCTTCCTCCTTCTCCTCACTTCTTGTATGTAGGGCTCTTTCCATTAGCTTTGTTGCATGTACAGTCTAGCAGGTGATAGGTAGGTCAGTTATAGGTTTTTCTAGTAACTCAAGGTCAGATTTAGGGATCTAAACTAGGATTTATAGGGACAGGGGTAGGAGATTCTGGGATAGTTTTATGCTTGTCCTCCAGATACAGTAGTTTAACAAACATGAGCACTGAAATCTACATCACCATCAACCAAAGATTTTTTTTTTTTTTTTTAAATAAATCAGCCTCAACGTTATTGTTGTTTTTTTATTTTATTTGTGGCTGTAAAATACTATACTCACATCACAGTGGCATAAAACTGATCTCTCCAGAAAATTACAGATTTTGTTGTTGGTAAAATGTTGCCAAAGAAGCTTTCAAAGTTGCTCACTTTACAGCTTAGACGAAAATTATTATTTTTTTATTTAGAGACGTGGTCTCCAGATGTGGCCCTTTACTTGCCTTTATTTGGCTCTTGGGGCACCATTCCATCCTCTGACACCAATGATGGGGCACCATTCCTACCACTGACACCAATGAAGGGGCACCATTCCTCCCACAGACACCAATGACGGGTCACTATTGCTCCTATAGCTACTTGCCGCCCACCCACAGTAGACTTACTACGGGCAGGCAGCACAGGCAGGCCAGACAACCTACTGTGCTGTAGTTAGGCACAGCACAAGTTTGGCAGCTTATTTCAGCCAATGATTTCGGCTGAAGTCAGCTGATCAGCTGTGTCTAGTCGCACACAAAGTTCTGTGTTTTCAAAAACACAGAACTCTGTATACTGTGAAAAGCATGCATTTGTATTCAGCCCCCTGAGTCAATACTTCTTGGAACCACCTTTCGCTGCAATTACAGGTGCAAGTCTTTTTGGGGATGTCTCTACCAGCTTTGCACATCTAGAGAGTGACATTTTTGTCCAATCTTTTTTGCAAAATAGCTTAAGCTCTGTCAGATTGCATGGAGAGCATCTGTGAACAGCAATTTTAAAGTCTTACCACAGATTTTCAATTGGATTTAGGTCTAGACTTTGACTGAGTCATTCTTACACATGAAAATGCTTTGATCTAAACTGATCCATTGTAACTCTGGCTGTATGTTTAGGGTCGTTGTCCTGCTGGATGGTGAACCTTTTCTCAAGTCTCAAGTCTTTTGCAGACTCTAACAGGTTTTCTTCTAAGATTGCCCTGTATTTGGTGCCATCCATCTTCCCATCAACGCTGACCAGCTTCTCTGTCCCTGGTGAATAAAAGCATTCCCACAACATGATGCTGCCACCACCATGTTTCACAGTAGGGATGGTGTGTTCAGGGTGTTGTGCAATAGTAGTTTTCAGCCACACATAGCGTTTTGCTTTTAGGCCATAAAGTTCAATTTTGGTCTTATCTGACCAGAACACCTTCTTACACATGTTTGCTGTGTCCCCCACATGGTTTCTTGCAAATTCCAAATTCCGTTCCCAGTAGAATCCTTGTACAGGGAAACATGTAGGGTGGAGCCACAAGTCTCTGACACCATCACGTTCCAGCCAGCTGGTGCAAACCGCGGCTGTTTTTGAAAATTTGTCTCTGTTCCATGGATGTCAGTGTTTTATGAAGCCTGTGCAATAAATACGTTTTTTATGAAGAAATACTGCACCATGAGGATCTTTTCTTCTTCCTTTTCTTTGGTAATTGACTGCTGACTTCTGGATGCTGATCTCCTCTTGCTGTATGTGGAAAACGTGAGGTATATAAAACACAATACTCACCTTACGGCAAGCAAAAGATTTTTGAAGTGCCCGCAGTCTGTGGGATTCAGCGTCAAAGTGACCGCCTCCGGATTTCCCAATCGATCCATGTGAACAGATCGAGTGAAGGCAGGTCGGCCTAGTCCTGAGCCCAATATCATCTTATATCTGGTAAGCAAGCCATTTACTTACTATTGGATGTGAAGCTTATACTATCAACCTGTCTGAGTATTACGCCTTCCGCCGCATAGGAATTCCTTCACGGCAACAATCCTATATATGTCATCTTTGGACTAGTCTCCCTTAGATATTACATCATATGGACTTTTATCAATTGAGAGTTTTTTGTCATAAGTTTTATTTTGATTTTGATCAATTTATCTTTTTCCATTTATATATGTTTGTTTCACTTATATTCCAGCTTTGAGATATCGGTTGGGATATCGGTTGGAATTTCACATTGTTTCAGAGATTCACTGTTATCAATCACATTGGGTTGCACTTTTTTGAGTTTAGGTGGACAGCCATGTCTTGGTAGGTTTGCAGTTGTGCCATGCTCTTTTTATTTTCAGATGATGGATTGAACAGTGCTCTATGAGATGTACATACAGGTACGTCCCCTTTAAGATGCGAGGCGTGGGTCGCGCACACGCCGCCGCCGGCGCGCTCGTGACCCGGTCGGGAGCTCCGTGACCGTGCCCGCGGGACCCGTGGACCCGATCGCCGCCGGTGTCCCGCAATCGGGTCACGGAGCTGAAGAACGGGGAGAGGTAAGTGTAAACAAACATCTCCCCGTTCTTCCTAGTGACACTGTCAGTGATCGTCTGTTCCCTGTCATCGGAAAACAGCAATCAGGGACGTGTTCAGCCAAGCCACGCCCCCTAACAGTAAGAATCACTCCCTAGGTCACACTTAACCCCTTCAGCGCCCCCTACAGGTTAACCCCTTCACTGCCAGTTTCATTTTTACAGTAATCAGTGCATTTTTATAGCACTGATCGCTGTAAAAATGACAATGGTCCCAAAATGGTGTCAAAAGTGTCCGATGCTGTCCGCCATAATGTCGCAGTCATGATAAAAATCGCTGATCGCTGCCATTACTAGTAAAAAGTTAATTATTAATAAAAATGCCATAAAACTATCCCCTTTTTTGTAGATGCTATAACTTTTGCGCAAACCAATCAATAAACGCTTATTGCGATTTTTTTTTACCAAAAATATGTAGAAAAATACGTATCGGCCTAAACTGAGGAAAAAAAAAAGTTATTTTATATATTTTTGGGGATATTAATTATAGCAAAAATTTAAAATATAGAATTGTTTTCAAAATTGTCGCTCAATTTTTGTTTATAGCACAAAAAATAAAAACCGCAGAGGTGATCAAATACCACCAAAAGAAAGCTCTATTTGTGGAAAAAAAAGGACGTCAATTTTGTTTGGGAGCCACGTCGCACGACCGCGCAATTGTCAGTTAAAGCGACACAGTGCCGAATCGCAAAAAGTGGCCTGGTCTTTGACCAGCGAAATGGTCCAGGGCTTAAGTGGTTAATCTTCTCCTTTTCGATAACATTTCCTAGTTTGTTTTTTCAAACTTGCAGTAATACAGTATATAAATATTGTGTAATGTTCCACACATAACTTTTCAATAATAAATGAATATCCTGCCAGTTTGGATTGTAAGGCTGGAAAACAAAGAAGCAGGAGGTTCATTCCTACCGATTTGTTAGATATTGTTCTCTGGACTGGATATCTAAATGACAAATTCAGCTATGTGACTGTCAGCCAGGATAGTACTTAATGCTCTCCATCTCTTCCAAACACTCTTCTTTTGGGTAAGCTTTCATATTCAACTTAGTTACATAGTTACATAGTTAGTCTGGTTGAAAAAAGTCACAAGTCCATCTAGTTCAACCAATAAAAGGAACAAATATATACAATCCTATATACACAATCCTATACGTAAAGTCGATCCAGAGGAAAGCAAAAAACCCCAGCAAAGCATGATCCAATTCGCTCCAGCAGAGGAGAAAATTCCTTCAAGTGGAGCTCCACCCTAAATAGCAACTTTTGCTATTTGGAACCCTCCCCCCCTCCGGTGTCACAATTGACACCTTTCAGGGGGGAGGGGGGTGAAGATACCTGTCTAAGACAGGTATTTTCACCCACATCTGGGAGTCCTGTCTCCGGGAATCTGCGGGAGTTACGTCACTTCCCGCAGACTTCCCTTGGTGTTCTGGGAGACACTCGGCTCCCAGAACACAGGAGCACCAATCAGAACGGCGCAGCGCGACTCGCGCATGCGCCGTAGGGAACCGGGCATGAAGCCGCAGGGCTTCACTTCCTGGTTCCCTCAGCGAGGATGGCGGAGGGAGCAGCAGAGCGACGAGCGGTCGCTCGTCCTCTGCTGCGGACGTCGCTGGACTCCAGGACAGGTAAGTGTCCAAATATTAAAAGCCAGCAGCTGCTGTAGCTGTAGCTGCTGGCTTTTATTTTTTTTTTTTCCGGCGGAGCAACCCCTTTCATGATCCCCCAAGAGGCAATTGGATATTCTCTGCATCAAGTAATCCAGTCTCTACTGGTCCCTAGTAACTAAACCTCTGGTGCAACTGATGAAGGTGGCTGTCTACTAAATCCAAGAAAAACTATAGAGTAGGAGAAAGATGTATAACAAATTCACCAATGGAGCATAAGGTAGGTAGAGTCTAACTCTTCTGGGGTCCAGTAAAATAAAGTGCTTTTATTGCTGTGTCCCTGGGAGGACATTTCCCTTCCTCCTTATGTTGAAAATAAATTACATTATCTGCATTGTGTGAAAAATCACTAAGGCTGGGTTCACACCATCGCCACATGCGGCTCTCAGCAGGGGTCCGGTGTGTCCTGGTTCACCGTTTCAGGTCCGATTTCAGCCCGCATTTTTGGCTGAATTTGGACCTGAAACGGACCAAAAGACGCACAGGGCGCCTGTGTAAATTCGCACTGGAGCCGCAGCGGAGATGTGTGAACTGGCTCCATAGAGAGCCAGTCAAAATATTCTGCTATTGCAAATTGGATGCGGTAACTCGCATCCAATTCGCAATGGTGTGAACCAGCCTTAAGCATACACAACTGGCTATATAAAATACCCTCATCCTAAAGGGATGGACAGGTGGCCTAATTTGCTCAGACAGATGAATTATTTTAATTCCATATTACCTTTAGTGAGGTGAGTAATCCATTTAAACTGTATGTAAAAAGCACATTACACGTGATAATGAAAATACTGCATTTGTGAATAGAGTCTATATTTCATACCGATGTACCTTTGCTGTGCAGCCTATTGTCTTATGTGAGTTTCAACTGTAGGAAAAAGGATTCAAGAAAATAACAAACGATAGTCATCTTCTAGGTAGGCAAGCTATGCTCCCTGTATTCATTTAAATGCTTACGTTTCACTTTTGCCTCAAAACAATTTAAAAGTTTTGGGTAGAGTCAGGAACATGAGAGCACTGGGAGCCTTTGCCATGGGTGGGAAAACACAACAACTGGCCATTTTATGGTTAAAGTAGGTTCCTGCCGACTAGACATGGGAGGCGTCAAAAAATTTGTTTCGTTTCGTTCCGTTCCGTTTCGTAATAACAAAAATTCGCAATTCTCAATTCGTGTACGGAATTTAATTCGGATTCGTACGAAATACGAATTTCGTACGAATCGTTAATATTGAACTCTACGGACTCATGCCGCGTACATACGATCGGAAATTCCGACAACAAAACCGTGTATTTTTTTTCCGAAGGATGTTGGCTCAAACTTGTCTTGCATACACACGGTCGCACAAATGTTGTCAGAAATTCCGAACGCCAAGAACACGGCGACGTATAAGACGTACAACGGCACTATTAAAGGGAAGCTCAATACCATAATTCGTACTTTCGTTCGGGTTTTCGTTGATTCTGGACACAACTCCTACTTTCGTAACTTTTTTTTTGTTTGTTTCTTTCGTATTAGTTGAAAATCGTTATTTGGTAGTTTGGATTCGGATAATTTGGATCCGAAATTCGTAAACGAAATTTCGCATTTCGTACAGAATTCGTATTCATAAAAATTTGTAATTCGGATTCGTACAAATGTACGAATTTCGAAAAATTCGTACGAATTTTCGATTCGTATGAAACTAAACGCACATGTCTACTGCCGACTAAATAATGTATATCACGCAATGTGTGCCATGGTGCCACATTGATTAGTTGACATGGAGAAAGGTGGGTGTTCCTTGAAGGCCATGGTTTATTTTGACACACCGTCACATTTTTAGGAATGCAGCCCCTTTGCAGCTTTCGGCCTGTGGTGGCATCTTAGAGCCACAAAAGAAGTTGTTGCTAATATAGTTGTTTCTATTAGATGGTGTGATAGGAAATCCAGAAGGGGAATTGGGTAGCCAAGCATAACCCAGCAGGTCTGCTCTGATCGATGTCTGAATGGTGAAGTGCCTTCTAAATCTTTTCCTCTTTTATCTCTCTTTTCTCTATTTTCTTTTATTTAATCTCCTGGCTCCTTGCACTTTAAGGCAATACCCATGTTTTTTTTCTCATTGCACCACTAGTGACTGTTGTATCTGTTGTCCTGTTAGGTTTATGTTGCTTTTTTATATTTCAAACTTTAATAAAAAAAATAAACATCCACGTGAATCTCTTGGATGCCAAGTCTTATGTGTGTCATTAAATGCACTGTCTGTACTATCTTTTGGACCACTGAATTAATTACATATATTTTATCTTCCAAAACACAGCTCAGTGGAACCTCATGTACTTAAATTAAATAACTATTTCCAAAACCTAGAAGCATCAGGATGTTTCCCTGAAGCCGGCACATTGATTTATTGCTTTTACTAGGTAGACAGGAGACGAAAGGTGAGGATAACTCTGTCCTATTTTTGATTTTCTGAATGTATTGAAGAAGGAAATATAAAGTAAATATTAAATTATTAAAATCCATGTATCCATGTATTTAGGTGCAGTAAAATTCTTAAAAAAATTTGGTACCAAATTCCACAATCATGTTTTATGCCAATATTATTTAAATCCTTCTTGTCAAAACAGCTTCACACGTTAGGCCCAACCGTCTTCAGTTATCCCCTGCCAATAGCCAACATTTTAACTTTTTCCATTCAACAAATATAATACACCAAGCCTCTGTACAAGCATTACCAAGGAAGAGAGTTGAATACTATTTACAAGTTTTTTTTATATATATTTTAACTAATTCCTGAGCAGTAAAGTTTTTTTTTGTTTATTAACCTCCCTGGCGGTATGATTCTGTCTGGAATTATGTACCAAAAGCGGTACAATTATTTTGCATGGAAATTTGGCGTTATGTACTGTAGGCCTGCAATTCTTAGTAATTACTTTCTTAAACCTGACCAAACAAGACTCTAGTAGACATCCCAGATGTGATAAATTTGAAACACAAAATCATGAATTATAATCTAATAAGTAATATAATTTTATTCAATAATGTTGAAGAAAATAATGACATTTGTCAAACAAAGAAAATTCAATACACATCCTGAGTGTGATACATTTTAAAGCATGGAACTAGACAAAGTCCAACGTCGCAATCTGGACAATGGTATCTTGTTTCTTTTCTGACTTTTTTTCCATTGCCATCTCTCTTGGAACAGCAGACCACGCACATCCTGGTAGGTGCTTCCTTTTTTGCGGTTGGCGGTATATAGTCCAAAAAATTACGTCCAGTCAGGCGTTCTGGGTTGACAACGCCAACAGCACGTTGTCCGGGTCTGTTCACAGCTACTGATGGCATCTGGTGGTTTACAAAAATCTGCTCAGCCACCTTCCAGATAAAGTCGGAATGAACAAGAGGCATGCCACTCTTTGCTTTGTATAGGATATACGCATTCCAAAGGCATTGTTCCAAAAGATGCCTGAAGATCTTTTTATAATATTTTTCCTGCTGTTTGCGCATAGCCGGGTAAAATGTCATTGCCTGATCGGCTCTGTCGACACCTCCCATTGTATTATTATAATCCATCACAACTTGCGGCTTCAACAGATCTTTCCCACCTCTTGTGTGGACCATGGCAGTGGCGGTATTGTGCACAGTACTCATGAGACACACATCCTTCTTGTCTCGCCATCGCATTGCCCTCATCTTACCCTTCTGCCAGGCAACCATTTCTCCGGTTTTTAGTTTTTTCTTGCCAAACATAGATGGCATGCCACATCGGTTAGGCCTAACGGTACCATACCCATCAGTTTTATTTTGTAGCAAAACCTCAAAAAGTTCCGGAGATGTATAGAAGTTGTCCGTGGTCACACAATATCCCTGGTTCAGCAATGGCTCCAGCAGTGTAAGGACAGATGATGTGGCCATTCCATAGCCGCTGTACCTGGGGTTGAACTTTGTGCCTTTACCGGTGTAAATGATCGAATTCCAGATGTATCCGGGGGATGACTCGCAGAGCATAAAGAATTTGATGCCAAACCGCGCTCTTTTGGATGCAATGTACTGTATCCAGCTTAGGCGTCCCTTGTAGGCCATCAGACTTTCATCCACGCTGACGTCCCTGTCTGGCACGTAGGTCCGCTGGAAATTGGCCACGATCATTTGGCATACCTCCCAGATTTTCTTTAGCTTGGGCGCAGGATGCGTGGCCTCATCAAACTCCTCATTGTTCATGAAGTGGAAATACTTCATGATGAGGGAAAAACGGTATTCAGACATCACGGTGCTAAAAAACGGAGTGGCCAGTAGCTTATTGGTGGTCCAGTACCATTTCTGGAGCGGTTTCCACACCACCCCCTGAAGAATGATGAGTCCCAGAAACTGCCAGATGTCCTCTTTCGTCACCGGTTCCCACTTTCTGTTTCGGGAAAATCTGGCATGCAGCGTAGCGGATTGCTGATCGTGGTAACGATTTGTCTCTATGACAATTTTTTCAATTACCTCTTCAGTGAGAAATAATTGCAGGTATGCCAGAGGGTTGTCACACTCCACATCTACCTTCATCCCAGGTGATCCAGTGAAGGGAAATCTTGGGGGCGCTACCTGGTCCGTATCGGAGTCTATAGGGCACCTAGTGCGCACATCGCTGAGGTCAGGTGCAGGATTATCGCCGTTGTCACTTGCCAGATCCGTGTCGGTGTCAGACGACAAATCTCCCCATGACTCACTATCGCTCACTTCTGCGAGCAACTCCGTGTCGCTGCCGCTGTCACTCATCTGGTCCAAAAGCGCCCTTTTGGTAAAGTGGCGCTTTTTTTATGCCATATTTTTATGGGCACAGATGACAGGCAAGGGGGCACTGTACATGGCACTGTATGGTGATCAGAGATGATACAGTGTAATACAGTGTAATCAGATACAATATAACCTCTTTTATTTTTGTGTTTGTGTTGTGTGAACTTTTGAACTTTTGAATTTGCCACCCAGTTCCGCTCCCATGCGACGCTGCGGCTCGCAGGGAACGGAACCAGGAAGCGCCGACACTCGCCGGTGATCTCGCTGGCGATCACAGCAGAGGACATCATCGCTGGATCGCCAGGAGAAGGTAAGGAAACTCCGCTGCAGGCTCTGCAATGTTACCCCGAGCGTGACTCAGGGTTACCGATCCTAGCAAAAAAAAACAACCCCGAGTCACGCTCGGGATTACCGCCAGGGAGGTTAAAAGTGACTCTGTAACCAACCTCCTTCTTTGAGAACTGGCATCTGAATAATAGCAATTTCTGGCCCATGGCTCCAATAAACCAGAGAGCTGTAATATGAAAATGTCAACTTGCAAAGGCCTAGAAACAGGGGTAAATAGGTTTCAGTAGCAATGGAGATCCTCGCCTAGGTGCAATGGACCTTCTCCTAGCCATATCTTAACCCCTCACCTTGAACAAGTTTGTGGCTAAATCTTTTCTCTGGGAAAATAAGGGATATACTGTGCAATGGGAGGAGGTTTTCAACAGTTGGGGAGGGGGAGGGGGTTGATTAGGCATGGAAAGGGGTTTTAGGTACAGAGATTAATTGGGAGAGCAAATTAGCTGCAGGGGGGAATTACAGGGGTTGTTTAGTCTGGAGCAAGGGGTGGGAGATTAATGATTTGGGGTCCTGGTTCATATATTGCACTGCAAGTTAGGTGTGTGTACTTACGCCACTGTCAACTTTCTTGGAAGCAGCCTCACTAATCAATCATGAGATTTGGGAAAAAGGAAGGGGCAGAGCCAAGCAACAACTTTCTAGTAGGAACCAGGTTTTGGAAGTTTTGGAGCACAACTGAGGAAAAATTACTATCCAAAGTTAAAACAACAAGGGCAGAATATTTAATAGATGGAAAGTTGAAAAAATTACTGAAGAGCCGTTCTGTCGATTTTATATCAATCAGCACTTGGGCTAATACATTTTCAAAACGAATGTAGCACCCTCCTAGATAGGCTACTAGGATGTTAGGTAAATTTTGTTATTTTTGATTGCTCTCCCCTGCCTTCTAGAGGCTTCTAGAACATAGTAGGTTGAGCAAGGCAAATGGGCAACCTGAAAATGTATTCTGCTCCAGCCAATCCCTGGGGAGGTGTGCCCAGCAGGTGGCTGGAGAGGCAAATAAATAGTCTGAGCTTTAAAAACAGCACAGTCTTCATGTTGGAGGGATTCTACCTGTCTGGGTGGGCTTGGCTACCCCCCTACAGCAGATATACTGATTCAAGCTGATGTTCTTTAAGGTCCCACTTAGGACCTGGTCTGGAGAGCTCACTGAAGAGTGCCGGTGGAAATTAGAAAGGGCCTGGCTGTCCTGTGGCATTGTGGGCATCTTCAGCAATAAAAATTATATAAAGACACCACCTAGATTGATTTTTGAGCCAGAGTGAATGGGTGCCTGGCTGCCTCTGCACTAATTTTGGAAAAGAACCAGTTAAATGACAGGAGCTCCTACACATAATGCTAATATAGTTGTAAACCCTAACTGAATGACAGTTTGCTGAGGTGTTGTCTATCATGAACAATTGCAGTTTTTAAAATAAAAAATGTATTTACTTGTCTTCACTTTTTTTCATCCTTTGTTGCATCTCATTAATGTTGATCTCCTGAGACTTCTTTGCAGCTGTTCTCTCTCTACATGTATGCACTTCGGAGAGGGCTGCATGGTATTTATTAGAATGGGTTTTTTAATGGCAACAGCATTAGTCAAACCTCCCCACTGTCACTGATTTGGAAAGACGTATTTTGGAACCAAATCCCTTCATCCCTCTTTCTTAATCAATTGTCCCTCTTTTTGGACAGAAGTGGAGACCTCTATAAAAAATATTAATACTCAATTATCATTGTACACTAAACGTTTTACACAAACCTGTTTACTACCACATTATTATTATTTTAAAAGGCAAGTAGAAAGGAAATAGTGATGTAAAAAGCACCTTTGGGTTTAGCAAATACTTTGTATTGTCACTCTATAAGAAGTGACTGAACAAGGATCTTTACAACAAGATCACTAGGTACTATTTAATTTTAAAGCTGCTGATTTTTTAGGATTAAAAAAAAAAATGAATGAAATGACCTTAACATGTTAAGTTATACTGTATATAAGATTTTAGTTATTGGGGTTACTATATACACTTGCCGACCACCCCATAGCAGATTTAGGCTCGGTTCACACTTGTGCAGTGCGGGAACCCTGAAAATCCACTGCTGGTTCCCGCATCGCACCCGACTCGCACAGCAGTTCACACTGCCATATGCGAACTGCGGGGAGTGTCAATACAATGTTAATGACACCCCCATTTCAGCTTGCATATTGCACTGCAAACTGACCGTTCGGACACCCATGTGATCCGATTCTGGTGCGGACCAAAAAAAAGGTCCTGTGCGAGTTTGGTCTGAATGCAATATCAGCCAAAATCAGACATTGCATGTCATTTGCGCTGCATTTCAGTGTGAATCACATGCGATCTCGCAGAGCGCACTGGTGTGAACTGGCACTTACTGCTACAGGGCGACCATGCTGTGCAGGATCACGTATTTCTACGTGATTCTGTGCTTCTGGGGATCGGGCGCGATCCATGTCTTCCACTAGTAAAAGCCCCTCCACCACTATACTGAAACATTAGCTAGGCGCACAGTTAACCCTTTTATCACCCCTGATGTTAATCCCTTTCCAGCCAGTGTCATTAGTATAGTGTGTACAGGACGCCAAGGTTAATAGAGAGGTATTTGGGGCCCAGAATTTCGGAGGCTCTAAAGTGACATTCGGGTGGGATAGAGCCTCCACTCCTGACCACTGAGAGTCAGCACACAGGGGGTTAAGGGCTTCCAGGAAAACAGCTCATATAACAGGAAGTAGTGCTAGAGGTGTGTGAAAGGAGTATGAGGATTGCACCTGAGATGAGCTGTGTGTCTGCTAGGAGCTGGTAAAGTTCAGCAAGAGCCCTGGAATTTCCCCTACAAAACCGTATGTGCCTTTTTGTTTGATTTATAGTTGTGCTGAAGACAAGCAGGACTTTGATTTATGCTGGAAGATAAGTGGACTTTTGTTTTGATATTTTTCTGTGTGCTGAATCAAGCTTGTTTCTTTTGGTTTGTTCACGAATAAAAGCCTTTCTGCTCAAAGTACAACGGTTTATGCACTTAGTCCCGTGGAGCTATAACCCCCAAAGTTTACAACTGGTGCCTTGGATGCGTGCAAAGTGCATTTGCATCTGCAAAAACCGTTTAAAACAAACTGACATTTAAAGAGACAGTGTGCTTATGGCATGTCTTGGGTGAAGTCAGCTCAGACATTGCAGACAGCAGACAAAGGCATGGAGGAGGTCATCAAGGCTTTGGCACAAGCCACTGTGACCCAACAGCAAGCCACTGCGGCCCAACAACAAGCTCTAGCAGAGGAAAACCGTCGCCATGAGGAAGCGATGGCTCAGCAGCAGGAAAGCACACGGCTGCTAGCCGCCCAGTTTACGGCCCAGCAGGGGTCCACTCAAGCACAGGTGGCCGCATTGCAGGAGGCAGTACAGCGGCTGGCTCAGGGACGAGAGCAAGTGGTCGTTGCCGCTGGCGACCAAGTGTCCGTGAGAGCCACTCATTTTTTACAAAAGCTAACACCCAGTGATGACGTAGAAGCTTTTCTCACTACCTTTGAAAGGATAGCAGAGAGAGAGGGGTGGCCCGTGACCAATGGGCTGGTATTATCTCCCCTTTTCTCACCAGTGACCCGCAAAAGGCTTATTTTGACCTCCCATCTGAGCACATCAGCGACTATGAGCGGTTGAAGGCAGAGATCCTGGCCCGCCTGGGAGTGACCACAGCCGTCCGGGCTCAGAGGGTGCATCGCTGGCGATACAAACAAACCGACCACCTAGGTCCCAAATGCACAAACTAGTGCAGCTGGTGAAAAAATGGCTGCAGCCGGAAAAATTGTCGGGCCCACAAATGGTGGAACGGGTGGTGATGGATTGGTACCTGCGGTCCCTGCCAGATGACCTACAGCGCTGGGTAAGCCATGGAGACCCTGCAACTGCTGACCAGCTGGTTGAGTTGGTCGAAAGGTACACAGTGGTAGAGGACCTGCTTGGGCCTGCCAAGCGTCGGGAACCCACACCAAGGGCAACCAGACCAGCCACAGCACCTAGGAGAGAAGCCCTGCCTGACATTGGAACCCGCAAACCTGCATCATCTTCCGCAGAACCACGAAGGTTGGTTCCTGTCCCACGGATGGGGGACCTACAGTGTTGGCGATGTCGGTCCTGGGGGCATACCCGGGCACAGTGCCCGCTGCAGGAGGAGCCTATGGACTGTGGGACTGGTCGGAGAAGCTCCTTCTATGTTCAAAGAGTGTGTGCCACTCATCTTGATCTGGCTGAAGTACGGTTCGAGTGTGAAGTGTGGGTGAACCACCTTCCTGCTAAAGCGCTACTGGACTCCGGTAGCATGATAACACTGGTACATGCCAGGGTGCTCGGGAGACTCGGCCCAGTGAACAAGACTCTACGGGTAGTGTGTATCCATGGGGACACCAGGGAGTACCCCCTGGTCCCGGTAACGGTTTCATATGGCCATATTTCAGTTACACAAGAGGTTGGGGTGGTAAAGAGTTTAATTCATGACATCATAGTGGGGCGGGACTGTCCACTATTCCTTGAACTATGGAACCAGGTACAGATAGGGCTGCCCGGAGAACTGGGGACACTGGGCCAGGAAGGGACAGAGTCTGAGGGATCCGGGCCAGAAACCCCCACAAATATGGAGCTACCTGTCACTGACAATGAAGTTACAGAAAATACTAATTTGGATGATAATGTTTCTGTTCCAGGTCTTAAAACCGAGTTGATCTCTGAGGGGGGGGGAGTTTTCCCATTACAAGTCATGCTGGGGGAGGAAGATGAGGGGCTCTCTCCGGCTGAGGAGGAGGGGGAAACATCCTCGAGGCCAGTGCATCCAGACCTGGATGTATCCAGGGGTGCATTTGGCACCGCCCAATTACAGGATCATACCTTGATTAATGCTCGAGAGCAGGTTTCTGTCATTGATGGGGTCTCACAAGTGCCAGGGGCAGATCAGAGGTTTCCTCATTTTGCATTGAAGGGGGACTTGGTATATCGGGTAGCTGAGAGCCGAGGGGAAACTGTAGAGCAGTTGCTAGTTCCCCAACTATATAGGCGGATGCTCCTTGATCTATCCCACAACGACGCACTGGGAGGACACCTGGGGGCAGAGAAAACAGAGGCCAGGATAACCGACCGGTTCTACTGGCCAGGAGTGAAGGTCGAGGTTAAAAGATATTGTGCATCTTGTCCCATTTGCCAGTTAACTGCCCCAGTGCCCCACTATAGAAACCCTCTAGTACCCTTGCCAATTACTGAGGTCCCATTCGAGCGGATCGCTATGGATCTGGTGGGACCCCTGGTAAAGTCCGCAAGGGGGCCCCAATACATATTAGTCATCCTAGATTACGCAACTAGGTATCCAGAAGCAATCCCTTTGAGGAAAGCTTCCTCTAAGGCCATTGCCCGGGAGTTGTTTCAAATGTTCTCACGAACGGGGTTCCCCAAAGAGATGCTGACGGACCAGGGCACCCCTTTTATGTCAAAGGTGATGGCGGACTTGTGTAAACTGTTTCAGATTAAGCAGTTGCGGACGTCCGTTTATCACCCGCAGACCGATGGCCTAGTCGAGAGGTTTAATAAAACCCTAAAGTCCATGTTGAAAAGAGTGGTCCAGAAAGACGGGAAGGATTGGGATATGTTACTCCCTGCCTTGTTGTTTGCCATCCGGGAGGTTCCACAAGCATCCACGGGCTTCTCACCGTTTGAGCTAGTATATGGACGAAGGCCCCGGGGGTTGCTCGACCTAGTAAAAGTAACGTGGGAAAGTGAGTCCTCACCACATAAAACCGTGGTAGAGCATATCTCTCAAATGCGAGAGAGGGTGGCTAAGGTGATGCTGCTGGTGAGGGAGCACATGCAGAAGGCTCAGGATGCCCAAAGAAGAGTGTACAACCGGTCGGCTAAAATTAGACAATTTCAAGTAGGGGACCGGGTGGCTGTTCTAATACCCACGGTGGAGAGCAAATTCTTAGCCAAGTGGCAAGGTCCGTTTGAGGTAGTAGAGAAAGTAAGTGAGGTGAACTACAAAGTACACCAGCCAGGGAAAAGAAAACCCTACCAGATCTATCACGTGAATTTATTGAAACCCTGGAGAGACAGAGAACAGGTATCTGCGGTGGTAGGGGTACAGTCAGGGGACCATGCAGGGATCGACCTGGTGCAGGTTGCTGCCACCCTGACTAGACCCCAAACCCAGCAAGCAAAAGAGTTTCTGCAAAGAAATAGGGTCATGTTTTCAGAATTGCCCGGGCTCACCAACGTCATCAGACATGACATCGTAACTGAACCCAATGTAAAAATCCGGTTAAAGCCTTACCGTATCCCAGAAGCTCATAGGGTGGCGGTATCTGACGAAGTTAAAAGAATGCTCGAACTTGAAATCATTGAAGAGTCACAGAGCGAGTGGTCGAGTCCAATCGTGTTGGTACCCAAACCCAACGGCACCCTCCGCTTCTGTAACGACTTTAGAAAACTTAATGAAGTCTCCAAATTTGATGCGTATCCCATGCCACGGGTAGATGAGCTAATTGAGAGGTTAGGTCCTGCCAGGTACATCACCACGCTGGACCTCACGAAAGGGTACTGGCAGATCCCCCTGACCAAGGAAGCCAGGGAGAAAACAGCCTTCTCCACCCCAGAAGGCCACTTCCAATACAAAAGGATGCCATTTGGTCTACACTCTGCCCCTGCCACGTTCCAAAGGGCCATGGACAAAATGTTGCGCCCACATCAACAGTACGCCTCTGTCTACTTAGATGACATAGTCATCTTCAGCACTGATTGGGAGTCCCATCTTCCCCGGGTTCAGGCAGTGGTAGACTCCTTGAGAAGAGCAGGGTTCACCATCAATCCGGAGAAGTGTGCCATTGGAATGGAGGAAGTCAAGTACCTAGGGTATATTGTGGGTAGGGGGTTGGTGAAGCCCCAAATGAGTAAGGTGGAAGCCATACAGGACTGGCCCCGTCCCCTAACCAAGAAGCAGGTCAGAGCGTTTTTGGGCATAGTTGGCTATTACAGGAGGTTTGTCCCCAACTTCGCCACCTTTGCTGCACCGCTGACTGATTGACCAAGGGCAGAAAGTCAGTGATGATAAAGTGGAATGCCGAAGCCGAGAAAGCTTTTCAAAAGCTTAAGACGGCATTATGCCAGGATCCGGTGCTGGTAGCTCCGGACTTCGCAAAAGATTTTGTAGTGCAGACAGACGCTTCAAGTGAGGGATTGGGAGCAGTCTTGTTGCAGGAAAGCAATGGGGAAAGCATCCCGTAGTTTTTCTTAGCAGGAAGCTGACGGCAGCTGAGAAAAACTATGCTGTGGTAGAGCGGGAGTGTCTGGCCATCAAGTGGGCTACGATATTTCCTCCTAGGTAGGAGGTTTCGCTTGATGTCAGACCACGCTCCTCTTACCTGGATGAGACAAAACAAGCACACCAATGCCAGGGTGACAAGGTGGTTTCTTTCTCTCCAGGAGTTAAATTTCGTGGTAGAACACAGACCCGGGAGACAACATCAGAATGCCGATGCCCTCTCCCGAGTCCATTGTATGATATCGAGTGGTGCCTCCAACACCTCCGCGTTGAGGCAGAGGGGGGGATATGTACAGGACGCCAAGGTTGGGTCCTGGACGGGTGCTATATAGCACCAATATTTGGGTTATGGTCCCTTCAATGAGTAGTAATGGTGCTCAGGAGGTCACCCAGAATGGGTGAGGAGTTCCGGGCAAAATAAATAGTCCAGAGAGGACTGGCTCGCAGTCCTCTTTGTATTAATAGAGAGGTATTTGGGGCCCGGAATTTCGGAGGCTCTAAAGTGACATTCGGGTGGGATAGAGCCTCCACTCCTGACCACTGGGAGTCAGCACACAGGGGGTTAAGGGCTTCCAGGAAAACAGCTCATATAACAGGAAGTAGTGCTAGAGGTGTGTGAAAGGAGTATGAGGATTGCACCTGAGATGAGCTGTGTGTCTGCTAGGAGCTGGTAAAGTTCAGCAAGAGCCCTGGAAGTTCCCCTACAAAACCGTATGTGCCTTTTTCTTTGATTTATACTTGTGCTGAAGACAAGCAGGACTTTTATTTATGCTGGAAGATAAGTGGACTTTTGTTTTGATATTTTTCTGTGTGCTGAATCAAGCTTGTTTCTTTTGGTTTGTTCACGAATAAAAGCCTTTCTGCTCAAAGTACAACGGTTTATGCACTTAGTCCCGTGGAGCTATAACCCCCAAAGTTTACAAGTGACAGTGCATATTTTTATCATTGATTGCTGTAATAATGTCACTGGTCCCCAAAAAAGAGTCAAAAGTGTCAGTTAGGTGTCCGATCTGTGGGCCACAATATCGCAGTCCTGCTATAAGTCGCTGATCGCTGCCATTACTAGTAAAAAATTAAAATAAATAAATAAAATATCCTATAGTTTGTAGACGCTATAACTTTTGGGCAAACCTATCAATATATGCTAATGGTATTTGTTCTGTCTCAACTACAAAGCGATAAAGTTCATCTCCAGGTTTAAGTAGGCCTTACTCAAGCTGGTTTGCTATTATCCCTTGCATCGATACAGGCAGCTTAACTCAATGAATAAACTCACAGTTAGGACGACAGACGATGAATCCTTTCGAATGTTCCGTTTAATGATGGATATTCATAGGTAGAAAAACGTTGCAGTTGTAAGCCACATGTAAGATGTTTAGCATGGAAGATATACAGGAGTAATGACCAGAATCAGGAAGTGGAGGAGATATATAAAGAACTACGGTGAGAGAGAGAGTTCAGCTAGAAAGAAGGGGACAGATCTTAAAGACACAGAGCAAGAATAATCACATAGTGTAACACAACACTCCCGTCTGAAATCTTTAAATTTCATAACCTTAAACTAAAATATATATTTTCAAAAAGTCCAATACTGACGAATGTCCTGGAACCTGTAATAAAAAACATGCAACAAGCAAATAATAAACGTAAGTTCAACAGGATGAAGAACATAAAGTCACAGTATGATGTCTTCAAATAATTCCAAAGTTCTGAGTAGAACCTGTAGGCAGCAATGTACTCCCCGCCGTGCCGACAGCATGGCTTGACCTTGCACAAGTCACTCACCTGGCAAAAGGAGTACTAACTCTGTAATTGGTCGACTAAAGGTTTGTGTCGATCCTCCCTTGGTTACCTTGACTTCTACCTTCCGGACTTTGTTATCGTCGCTGGGCATAACTTTTGTAGTAAGACCCATAGACCACTCATTCCGACAAACTTCCTTGTCTTTTAGAAGGATGAGGTCTCCAACCTTAAGATTCGGCTTAGATGCTTGCCATTTGTTACGACCTTGAAGGTGGTGAAGATACTTTTTCTTCCAGCGATGCCAGAACACATTGGCTAGATGCTGCACCTGCTTCCATTGATGCTCGTAATGGTGTGACCGCAGCTTCTGTTTTGTACTTACAGAAGTGTGGAGTGAGGTGTTCACAGTTCTTATTTCCTTATCATCTTCAGGGTTTACTAGCCCATAGGTGGTGTCAATAGGGAGTAAGTAAGAGTCCTCACACAGAAACCTTGGAGGTGACAGCCATAAGCTGTCCTGAAGAGCGGCAGGTGACACGGCTCTGGTCCCACAGTCAGCTGGGTTGAGTTCAGTGGGAACGTGATGCCATTGACTTGGTAGAGAGAATCTCTTGATACGTTCAACCCTGTTGCTGACGTACACATAAAATTGTTTTGTTTGGTTGTTTATGTAACCAAGTACTACCTTACTGTCTGTATAGAAGGTGAAAGAATCAATTCTAGTGTCCATTTCACTTCGTATGACCTCGGCAATTTCTACTGCTAGCACGGCTGCACAAAGTTCAAGTCTTGGTATGGTATGTGCAGGCTTGGGTGTGAGTTTTGCCTTGCCTAGGACAAAACTACAGTGTGATTCTCCATTCAGTTCAGAGGTGTTCAAATAGGCTACTGCAGCAATAGCTTCAACTGATGCATCAGAGAAAATATGAATCTCTCTCCGGTTAGCAGTTGAAGTGGATCCTGGAACATAGCAACGGGGAGTCTGAAGTTTTTCTAGTGACTTCAAAGAATATCTACACCTTTCCCACTTGTGTTGATTCTCACTAGGCAAGGGAGTATCCCAGTCTATGTTCTCAGTAGACAACTGTCTTAGTAAAATCTTACCTTGAATGGTAACTGGAGCAAGGAAACCCAGTGGGTCATAGATGCTATTCACCACGGACAGGACTCCTCTCTTAGTGAAGGGTTTGTCACAAGTTGACACTTGGAAGGTGAATTTGTCTTGCTTTATGTTCCACAACAAACCCAGACTTCACTGTACAGGAGGCACATCTGTACCTAAGTCAAGGTTTTTTAGACTAGTGGCCTCAGAGTGAAAGGCATTCATAAGTTCCTGGCTGTTGGATATAATCTTGTGTCTAAGGTTTGCTACAGACAGCATCTCCTTTGTTCTGGTGAGAAGATCAATTGCTTCTTTAGCAGTTGGAAAGGACTTAAGTGCGTCGTCAACGTAGAAGTTTCTTTCAACAAATTGACTGGCATCAGATCCATATTCAACTTCTCCAGTTTGAGCTGTTTTCCTTAGCCCATAAGTTGCCACTGCTGGGGAAGGACTGTTACCGAAGACATGTACCTTCATGCGATAATCTATAACTTCCTTGTTGAGGTCATTGTCCTTGTTCCATAGAAACCTGAGGTAGTTTCTGTTGTCTTCTCTGACGATGAAGCAGTGAAACATCTGTTGAATGTCGGCCATTACTGCTACAGGCGCTTGTCTGAAACAAATCAAGACTTCTATTAGACTGTTGTTCAAGTTGGGTCCAGTAAGGAGCATGTTGTTAAGAGAAACACCTTCGTGCTGAGCACTGGAATCAAAGACAACTCTGATTTGGTCTGGTTTGCGTGGGTGATACACGCCAAAGGATGGAAGGTAAAAGCATTCTTCTCCCTCCTTTAGTGGGGGAGCAGGCTCTGCATGATCTCTGTCAAATACATTTTGCATAAAGTCCACAAAGTGCTTTTGCATCTCTGGTTTCCTGCTTAAGTTTCGCTTTAAGGAGGAGAATCTACTGATGGCCTGCTGTAAGTTGTTGGGCAATCTCTCTCTTGGGAGACGAAAGGGTAGGGGTGCTACCCAGTTATTGGAGTCATCTTGAAAGAACTCATTGTCCATTACCTTGATGAATTCTTTGTCTTTCATTGAAGGAGCCAGTTTGTCATCTTCACTGGTTGCTTTGAACACTGTAGAGCCGAAGTCGCCATCATGGCAGGAGAAAGGGCTTGTGTCACCTGAGATACCATGTTGCCATTCGTGGCTGGCTATCTTCTCTTTCACCCAGTAGTGATGTGGGCATGGCTCAAAGTAAGTGTTTCGGCCATTTGGCAGAACATTTGTCTTGAATGACGAAATGTTGGTAGGTCTTTTCATTTTGCCTATGCAGACATTGCCTATGATGACCCACCCTAGATCCGTGCGCTGGACAAATGGGGTATCTGGGGGTCCACTGACTTGTCTGTGTTCCTTGTGAACTCTTAGAATGTCTATTCCTAACAGAAGAAAGATCTGAGCATCTTTGTCAAGCGGCGGTATCTCATTTGCTATTACCTTGAGGTGAGGGTGATGGAAAGCAGCAGCTGGAGTAGGGATTTCTTCCCTGTTAGCAGGTATCTGATTGCACTCAACAAGTGTAGGTAAGGGTAATTGCAAGTTACCTTTGAGAGAAGATACCATGAGTCCATGAGCCCTTCTTCCAGAAACCTCTATAGTTCCACTACAGGTACCCAAGGTGTAAGGATGAGCTTCGCCTTTTATTTCAAATAGATTGAACAATTCAGATTTTGCAAGTGATCGATTGCTCTGATCGTCTAAGATAGCATATGCCTTTAGAGACTTTTCTGGTTGATCCTTGTGGTATATGTTCACCAAGCATATCTTAGCACAGGACTTACCACAGCGGTCTTCTCCACAAACTTCAGTGCAGGATGAAGAAATGATGGTAGAATTAGGCACTTGGTCTGTATTCTCCCCGCCATGCGTTAACCTGGGAGGAGTGTTGGCAGGTTGTGCAGAGCTGGGCTCAAGAGGATGGAGGGCTTGCACATGTTCTTCAGAGCCACACTCTATGCACTTGATGGACACATTACAGTCCCTTGCAAAATGTTCTGTAGAAGCACAGCACCTGAAACATACCCTAAATGTCTTTAAAATCTCCTTGCGCTCTTCCAGAGGCTTTTTCCTAAAGCCGATACATTTATTGAGGGTGTGTGGCTTCTTGTGTATGGGACACTCTCTGCTAGGGTTTTCAATCTTCCTACTCTATTTGTTCGTGGCCAGAACTGTGGTAGGAGTGGGAAGGATGTCAGTCTTTTTCACGGACACTGGGCCTCTATGGTTTCTATAGTTGCCCTGAAGACTGGTACTCTTAGGAAAGGGTGAGAAGAGGCTGTACTCACCGTAGGAAAAACTTGGATCGTTCTTGGTCTCTGCAATTTTCCTGATGAATTCACAGAAGAAAGAGAATGGAGGGAAGGAAACCTTGTTCTCTCTTTTGTATGATGACCCTAGTGCAGTCCAGTTCTCTTGCAAACCATACGGGAGCTTGGAGACAATTGGGTTTACCCCTCTTGGAGTGTCAAGGTAACTGAGTCCAGGTAGTTTTGGGTCTGTCTTGGCTAGCTGAAGCTCAAGGAGAAGGTCACTCAGTCTCTGGAACTCCTTGTTGTCCTTACCGGATATCTTTGGGAAAGTTTCCAGACGCATGAACAAAGCATTTTCTATAGCTTCTGGACTGCCATAACTTTGCTCTAGTCGCTCCCATGCAGCTGTGAGGCCTGCAGTAGGATTGTCCATGAAAACCGATCTTAATGGCTTAACACGTGCAGCACATAGAGGACCAAGCCATTTGATCAGCAGATTCAATTCTTGATCAGCTGTAATGCCAATATTGCTGATTGTAGTTCTGAAGGCACATTTCCAACTTCTGTAGTTCTCAGGTTGGTCATCAAAACTTGTAAGACCAGTCTTTGTGAGCTCTCTGCGAAGCATGTACCTCACAAACTCTTCTGTCTCAGTTGTCTCCGCCTTTATGTGAGATGCTGTTGGCTGTATGGTGCTGATTGCGTTATCTTTGACATTGTTGTTAAAGGACACAGGGAAATATGGTGCAGCAGATGCATCCAGGTGAGTTGCTTGCTTGAAGTCAGTTGTTCCAATGGTACGTTGATTCAAGGCTGTACCGATGACTGGAGATTGATGACTTGCTTGAAGCTTGCGCTGATGCTCTGTGACGTATGAAGGCAGGCAAGGTAGACAGGTAGGAAATGCAGTGGAGTGATTTTGAGTGCAGGAAGTTGCTGGAACCTCTTTAACTTGAAGCTGTGAAGGAGTCTCTATGTAGTCGGGAGCATTGGAGACAATGGAGTGTGCACTGCAGTGGCTTAGTACATAGTCTTTAGTGCGTTTGTGGGGGTCTTCCATATCTGCTATGTTTAGGTTAATGCTGTCTTTCTCACTTGCACCTTCGTCTGCACTGATAGCTTGCTGTAGGACCCTTAGCTTTGCCATAGCTGCGTCATGTTTACACTGTTCATTTAAGGTTTCCATTGTTGCTCTTTGTCGTGCTGACTGCGCTTCCAACTCTGCTCTTTTTTCTGCATATGCCACCTGCACTTTGCTGGCTTCCACTTCAGCGCGGGCATTAATAAGTCGCTCACTGAGTGTTGAGTATCTTGAACTATGGGATCTTGACAAGTTTTTAGAACGTCTGGTGGAAACAGATCTGTGAGATGCAGTGTCCTGTAACAGCTTTATTTTTGCTTCTGCCTTTAATCTGGTTTGCTGGGTAAAACTGTCTCTTTCAATATTGAGAGCATTGACGCGCTTTAATTGTATCATCGCATTTTCTGACTTCATGTTTTGTAAGACATTAGTGAATTTGATGCTGGTAAGCTGATAAAGCTCATATGAGGCAGAAAGTTGTTTAATGGCGCCCTCTAGTGTCAGTAGTTCACGTTCAACAGACACTGTATTGGCTTCAGCAAGGATTTTCTCCCAGACTAATTCCAAGCTATTTGACAATTCAGTCCTTGAAGCTTCATAATTCTCCATTAATTTCCAAGTGGGTTTAACCACTTAAGCCCCGGACCATTTCGGACCATTAGGACCAAGCCTGTTTTTGGGATTCGGCACTGCGCTGCTTTAACTGTAAATTGTGCGGACATGCAATGTTGTACCCAAATGAAATTTGCGTCCTTTTCTTCCCACAAATAGAGCTTTCTTTTAATGGTATTTGATTGCCTCTGCGATTTTTATTTTTTGCGATATAAATGGAAAAAGAACGAAAATTTTGAAAAAAAAAGATATTTTCTACTTTTTGTTATAAGAAAAATCGAATAAACTCAATTTTAGTCATACATTTAGGCCAAAATGTATTCAGCCACATGTCTTTAGTAAAAAAAATGTCAATAAGCGTATATTTATTGGTTTGCGCAAAAGTTATAGCGTTTACAAACTAGGGTACATTTTCTGAAATTTACACAGCTTTAAATTTATGACTGCCTATCTCATTTCTTGAGGTGCTAAAATGGCAGGGCAGTACAAAACCCCCCCAAATGATCCCATTTTGGAAAGTAGACACCCCAAGGAAATTGCTGAGAGGCATGTTGAGCCCATTGAATATTTTTTTTTTGTCCCAAGTGATTGAATAATGACAAAAAAAAAAATTACAAAAAGTTGTCACTAAATGATATATTGCTCACACATGCCATGGTTATATGTGGAATTGCACCCCAAAATACATTCTGCTGCTTCTCCTGAGTACGGGGATACCACATGTGTGGGACTTTTTAGGAGCCTAGCCACGTACGGGACCCCGGAAACCAAGCACCGCCTTCAGGATTTCTAAGGGCGCAAATTTTTGATTTCACTCCTCACTACCTATCACAGTTTTGAAGGCCATAAAATGCCAAAATAGCACAAAACCCCCCCAAATGACCCCATTTTGGAAAGTAGACACCCCAAGCTATTTACTGAGAGGCATGTTCAGTCCATGGAATATTTTATATTTTGCCACAAGTTGCGGGAATATGACAAACTTTTTTTTTTTTTGCACAAAGTTGTCACTAAATGATATATTGCTCACACATGTCATGGGCATATGTGAAATTACACCCCAAAATACATTCTGCTGCTTCTCCTGAGTACGGGGATACCACATGTGTGGGACTTTTTGGGAGCCTAGCCGCGTACGGGACCCCAAAAACCAAGCACCGCCTTCAAGGTTTCTAAGGGCATGCATTTTTGATTTCACTCCTCACTACCTATCACAGTTTTGAAGGCCATAAAATGCCAAGATGGCACAAACCCCCCCCCCCCCAATGACCCCATTTTGGAAAGTAGACACCCCAAGCTATTTGCTGAGAGGCATGTTGACCCCATTGAATATTTTTTTTTTTGTCCCAAATGATTGAATAATGACAAAAAGAAAAAAAAAAATGTACAAAAAGTTGTCACTAAATGATATATTGCTCACACATGCCATGGTTATATGTGGAATTGCACCCCAAAATACATTCTGCTGCTTTTCCTGAGTACGGGGATACCACATGTGTGGGACTTTTTGGGAGCCTAGCCGCGTACAGGGCCCCAAAAACCAAGCACTGCGAACGCTGCAGTTATGTGTGCTGTGTTTGGTAAGTGACAGTGATCGATCGATACTGCACTTGGGTGGGCTGGGCTGGGCTGGGCTGGGCGGAGGGGCTAAACGCAGGCGCTAGCAGGTATCTGGGCTGATCCCGCTAACACTGCGTTTTTGGGAAACCTAAACCGCTGGGGATGCTAGTATAGATCTGATCAGATCTGATCAGATACTATACCACTAAGGGGGGTGTATGCTTTGCGCGTGGGTGTTAGCGTTACTGTCACTAACCTAACACTGCCTGGGGCGACGCAGACCCTCTCTGGCGCTAAAACCTAATTGATCTCACCCGCCGGGCGATCAGGGGAGTTAAACCTTTATTGGGTTATATACGGCGGGTGCCCTGATGCTATAAAAAGCAAACTAATCAACCAGCGTCACCCGTAACCTTTATATGGTGATCACTGGTGAAAGGGTTAACTAGGGGCAATCAGGGGGTTAAAACCTTTATTAGGTTAAATATGGGGGTACCTGACACTATATAAAAACCTGACGGGTAACCTAAATAACTAAATAACTTACTGGCTAACCAGTGACGCTTATACGGCGATCACTGGTGAAAGGGTTAACTCTAGGGGCAATCAGGGGGTTAAAATAATATATGGGGGTACCTGACACTAATAAAAACCTGCGGCGAACCTAAAAAAAAATAACTGCCTATCTAAAACACCAGCGACACGAATACAGCGATCGGAAAAACAATCGCTTAGTGACGCTGAAGTTAGGGGGTGAAAGGGTTACCTGGGGGGTGATCAAGGGGTTAAACCTTTATTAGGGGGGGGTTAGGGGGCTACCCTGGACCTAAAGGGGCCTAATCCTAACTGCCCTGCAACTTTTTACAATCACAGATGACACTAAATGCAGTGATCAGTAAAATAAATGATCACTGCAATCAGTGACACTGTGATTGGGGGCTTTGGGGTGATCTGGGGGTGACTGGGGGGTGATTTGTGTGCCTATGTGTACCTACGTGTCAGTGGACTGTTGGTGCACTAACCTGCTTCTTCTCTGCTCGGCGCCGGGAACGGAAAGACCGCGGCGAGGGAGATGACATCACTTCCTCCAGCCTTGTTTACATCACATGGCGGAGGAAGCATTTTCATTGGCCGGGAGCGATCGCAAGGGGGGGGCGGAATCGAGCGGCCGCCCCCTCATGCCTGATCGCTCCCGAACACTTAACGGCCGCTCACTGCAGTGAAGGGGGGTCCGGATGGACCCCCCAACTGCACAAAGGCGATCACGTAGATCTACGTGATTCTGCCTGTCTGTGCCATTCTGCCGACGTAAATAGGCGGTGGGCGGTCGTTAAGTGGTTAACTGAGCGTTTGGGTAACTCAGTTTCTTCAGGAACTTGTGGGGAGGTAGATGTGAGTTCACATGCAGAAGCTTGGTCACTCATGATAGCAGACTGACTGTGAAAGCAGGCAGGATCTGTGTGCTGAAATATGACACTGTGCAGATTGTCTCAGGCTATAAGGCTGCCATGTGCTGCTCTGTCCCTTCTGTCTTGCTATGAGGGCAGTAAATCTTGTCTGTTTCAGTACTGACATGCAGAAATCTTGTAATTAGGCTGTGAAACTCCGTTTTTCTACTGTTCTGTCTCAACTACAAAGCGAAAAAAGTTCATCTCCAGGTTTAAGTAGGCCTTACTCAAGCTGGTTTGATATTCATCCCTTGCATCGATACAGGCAGCTTAACTCAATGAATAAACTCACAGTTAGGACGACAGACGATGAATCCTTTCGAATGTTCCGTTTAATGATGGATATTCATAGGTAGAAAAACGTTGCAGTTGTAAGCCACATGTAAGATGTTTAGCATGGAAGATATACAATAGTAATGACCAGAATCAGGAAGTGGAGGAGATATATAAAGAACTACGGTGAGAGAGAGAGTTCAGCTAGAAAGAAGGGGACAGATCTTAAAGACACAGAGCAAGAATAATCACATAGTGTAACACAACAGTATTTTTTACCAAAAATATGTAGCAGAATACATATTGCCCTAAATTGATGAAGAAATTACATTTTTGTTTATTATTATTGGATGTTTTAAAGCAGAAGGTAAAAAGTATAGTTTTTTTTTTTCAAAATTGTCGATCTGTTTTTGTTTATGGCGCAAAAATAAAAAATGCAGAGATTATCAAATATCACCAAAGGAAAGCTCTATTTGTGGAAAAAAAAAAGGACATACCGTATATACTCGAGTATAAGCTGAGTTCTTCAGCACATTTTTTTGTGCTGAAAATGCCCCCCTCGGCTTATACTCAAGTCACATTTTTGCGCCCGATCTCCCAGACTTTGGCCAAACTTGGCACACATGTAGCCCCACTTTTCCTCTACAATTGTGCAAGGTTTGTTGTCCGGGGGACCTACAGCCGGGGAGCACCAATTTTTCAAACCTGGGCACCCCTTCCATAGACTCCCATGTTAAACGGTAATTTCTTTGGTGAATTGGGGACCCGGTACTTGCCGGTCGTAGGTCTCCTGGACCCGAAACTTGGCACACATGTAGCTCCATTTCTCCTCTACAAATGTGCAAAATTTGTTGTCTGGGGGGAACTACAGCCGGGGAGCACTGATTTTTCAAAGCCGGGCACTCCTTCCATAGACTCCCATGTTAAATGTCAGTCTAGTCATGGACACAGTGAGGCATGGACACAGTGAGGCATGGACACAGTGAGGCATGGGCACAGTGAGGCATGCACATGGACACAGTGAGGCATGCACATGGACACAGTGAGGCAAAGTGAGGCATGCAGATGGACACCCTAGGCTTATACTCGAGTCAATACGTTTTCCCAGATTTTTGTGGTAAAATTAGGTGCCTCGGCTCATATTTGTGTCGGATGTTACTCAAGTATATATATATATATATATATTCAGTAAATTTTATTTTGGTAAAGTGGCGCAGTGCCGTATCACATAAAATGGCCTAGTCACTGGTCAGGAAGGGGGGTTAATCTTTTCCGGAGGTCAAGTGGATATATACTAAACTAGAGACCTTTGCTCAAAACCAAATACTCAGGCTACTATTGATGACTTCTTCACCTGCAAATGGATACCCGGATTTCATACTGATCCTCTAATACTTTGTTAGTCTGTAATGGCAGCTTACATATTTATTTCAGTACAGGTTTCCTTCAACCCCTCTGGCACAGTTGATTGGAACTTATTAACATTAGCTGCTATAAACAATTAATATTCGGAGCTTAGGGAAACACTAACATTCTAAAGAACTCCCGGAACAGCTGGGGCTAGGTACAGCTTAAGCATCTCAAAACACTAAGGAAGCACATAATATTACTGCCTGGTGCTGGGTCCATACAATAGGAATTAAATGTATTAACACGATGAGACAAAAGGACGCCTACTTAGAATTTGTCTACTTAGGTTGTAGCCTATATGGCCTTCCTACTAATCTCAGGCGCATGGTGAGAGAACTGGCCATGTTTGTTCTCATTTCCAGAATTTGTTTCTTTCTAACTTGTCTGCCATTCACATGCACTAAATGCCTTTTTCCATCTTCAAGAAGAGAGACCAAATAGGAAAGGCTAGCTTTTGGAGCTGCTAACTGGGTGCAATTAGTCTTCAGTGTGGTTTATGGCATCAATAAAATAATTATCTCTATGGCCTTGTAATGGTCGTTTAACCACAAAGGGGTTAATATGGATTCTACTACTGTTCCGAATTGGAAAGTTTAGATAACATTGCATGCAAGTTTTGAAATCAAAGACTCCGACACATCCGTGCAGATCTGTTACTTCCGTATCTAATAATTTATTCCAGGCAGTACTAAGCTTTTTACACACAGCATGATATGTCACTATTATGTTAATGTAAGACTGCAAACCACATCTGATTGGCTGCAATACAAAAAGAGTACAGAAACGTGATGATTAAGCTGGGCTGTCCTCTGGTCCTATCTTCATATCCGCATTCCAAAGATGTGTGGGAGAAGAGGGTATCCGCCATTTCTGTCTTCTCCAGTCTTCTCGGTGGGAGGGGGTGTTATTAGAGGCCATATGTAGTAAGGAAAAGTTACAGCAGTTGTGTACAAACAAAAGCAATATAGACTTTATAGTGAAGATGCATAGAGAATAGACATTTTCTAGTTTAACAATATGCTCATCACATTCCTTCACAGCCTGTCCCCTAATCTTAACTACTTCACCCCCGGAAGGTTTTTCCCCCTACTGACCAGGCCATTATTTCCGATACGGCACTGTGTCACTTTAACTAACAATTGCAAAGTTGTGCGGAGCTGTACCCAAATAAAATGTATGCCTTTTTTTTCCCACAACTAGAGCTTTCTTTTGGTGGTATTTGATCACCTCTGCGGTTTATATTTTTTGCGCTATAAACAAAAAAAGACAGACAATTTTGAAAAAAGAACAATACTTTCTGCTATAAAACATATCCAAAAAAAAAAGAAGGTTAAAAAATCGAATTTCTTCATCAATTTAGCCCAATATGTATTCTGCCACATATTTTTGGAGAAAAAAAGCATATATTGATTGGTTAGTGCAAGGGTTGTAGCGTCTACAAACTATAGGATATATTTATGCCACTTGTATTTATTTATTTATTTATTTCTTACTTGTAATGGCGGTGATCATTTTTAGCAGGATGCGGCAGACAGATTGGACACCTAACTGGCACTTTTGACAATTTTTTGGGAACCAGTGACATTATTACAGTGATCAGTGCTAAAAATATGTGCTGACACTGTATAAATGACACTGGCAAAGAAGGGGTTAACATCAGCGGTGATCAAAGGGTTAATTTTATTCCCAAATTGTGCTTTCTTAAGCCTGGTACACACGATCGGATTTTCCGCAGACAAAGCGTCCGAAGGGCGTTGGTCATGAATTTGTCGTGCATACAAACGGCAAAGAATTGTCAGCCAACAAACAAGAAACAATGTGGTTTTTCAGCTCTTTAGCGCCACCCTTTGGGTAACTTCTGCTAATGTTGTGTTATGGTTAGCATTACTTCTAAACATGCTTGTTTGTACTTTGGAGTTTTGTCTGAAGGACTTGTGTACACACGATCGGATAATCCGACAACAAACATTTGTTGGCGGAAAAAATAAAGCATGCTATCCAACATTTGTTGGCGGAAAATCCAGCGATAATTGTCCGATGGAGCATACAAACGGTCGGATTTTCCGACAACAGCCTGCCATCACACAATTCCCGTCAGAAAATCCGATCGTGTGTACGGGCCTTTACTGTGGAGGGGATGGGCTCACTGCATGAACACTGTGATCTGTGTTTTTGATTAGCAGAAACACTAGATCACAGTGTCCATGCCTGACAGCATGGCTGTCTGCTTGTTTACATCGGCAGACCGCCGTTCTGTCACTGTGGAGAGCGATCGCAGGTGGCAGTCAGACATCGCGTCCGCCGGGCCTACTGATTGACACTTTTGACTCTCATTTCCCTTTCCCCGTCTTCAATAAAATGTTTTTAAATTACTTTAACCACTTGCCTATTGGGGACTTTCTCCCCTTCCTGCCCGCCAATATTCAGCTTTCAGCATGCAAGTCATGCAACACTGTACCCATACTAAATTTGTATAATTTTTTAACACAAATAGAGCTTTCTTTTGGTGGTATTTATTCACCACTGAGTTTTTATTTGTTGATAAATAAACGAATAAAGACCGACAATAAAAAAATAAAAAATAAAAACATTTTCATAGTTTGTTATAAAATCTTGCAAACAGGTAATTTTTCTCTTTCACTAATGTGCGCTGATGAGGCTGCACTGAAGGTCACTGATAGGCTGCACTGATGAGCATTGATAGGCTGCACTGATGGGCACTGATCCAAAAATGGATATCCTGCGCTATAGCCGTCAGCGCGACTGAATACAGACATGATGATGATCCTCGGGAGTGGTCAGTGAGAAGCTCATCATACGAGATCCGGAAGTAGGGCGGCCGCACACAGCTGTGACAATAGCTTCCTCGGCACTCGTTCTCCTGCTCTTTCCTTCCCCTGCTCTCCATCTAGATTCTCCGTGACACCAGACTCCTGAGGATCATGTCTGTATTCAGTCGCGCTGCATAACTAGCCAGGGAGAGGAGGTGAGCGCTGCGGGGGGAGACAGAGGAGCGGAGGGGGTTTGTCACTGAAAATGGCCCACTGAGCCATCGCCCCCCCCCCCGGGAAACTCCCGGTAGTCCCGATGGCCAGTACATGCCTGACCATAAATGATAGGTGGTGACCTAAAGCTGACCGGGTATCTTGAGATTTTGCCATAGCCTAAGAACGCCCTCTGTTGACTGAAAAAGGCAAAGTCTCAAGTTATGTGAAAGGGGTGATTCTGTACCTGGGTGGGTGGGTAGAGAGTTGGCATAAAAAGCAAGACACAGGCCCCCTCTTTCTCTCTTGATCTCTGGGCACAATGAGAGCGTAAGGATGTCTGTGAAACATGCCTCCATTACTTCTTTATCTGTAACTTTCTCTTTCTGTAATTGTCTCTGTCCAATGGCAACACTTGTATTTTATTTGTAACATCACTGCTTTTAAAGTTTTACCAGCTACTTTATGTTTTGTTATATTTGATTATTAACAAAAAAAAAATTCTGTGTAAATAAATTAGATCTTTATTTTTTAGCATAGTCGTTATAATATTTTTGGTAAGAGCTGCATCAAGATTGCCTAGATTCTGATATAGACAAAAGGTTGTAATCCCCAATTATACTTATCATCAAGGGAATAACGTATCCAGGCAGGTGGCACCATGGATGTCTAAATACACTGTGCTGTCCTCAGCTGCTAAGGAGAAGTCTTATGCCGCGTACACACGATCGGAATTTCCGACAACGAAACCGTTGTTTTTTTTTTCCGACGGATGTTAGCTCAAACTTGTCTTGCATATACACGGTCGCACGAATGTTGCTCGGAAATTCCGATGGTCAAGAACGCGGAGACGTACAAACCTACGACGAGCCGAGAAAAATGAAGTACAATGATTCCGAGCATGCATCAAATTGGTTCCGAGCATGCGCAGCACTTTTGTGCGTCGGAAATGGCTACACACGATCCGAATTTCCGACAAGAACTTTTGCCGTCGTAAAATTGAGAACCTGCTCTCAAACATTTGTTGTCGGAAATTCCGACAGCAAATGTCTGATGGAGCCTACACATGGTCGGAATATCCGACCCAAAGCTCACATCGAACATTTGTTGATGGAAATCCCGATCGTGTGTACGCGGCATTAGGTGGTACAATATTAACTTGCTGGGCCAAACTAGAATTAGACTGGCTATAGATGAATCATTTTTTGATCAGTCAGCAGGCTGATAAAAAAAAAATGTACTCCCCCATCCAAACACTCGAGGAGGATGAAGGGAACCATTTTTAAACCATTTTTAATAAAACTTACTACACTATAAGAGCTCTTCTTTGTGTCCTTGGTGGAGTCTGTTCCCTTATCCTCAAGCCTCGTACACACGGCCGGTTTTCTCGGCAAGAACCGGCAAGAAAACAGCTTGCAGAGCTTTCTTGCCGAGAAAACCGGCCGTGTGTAACGAGGCTTTCAGGTTTCTCGTCAAGAAAACTGCCCAGAATCTCGTCGAGAAAAAAAGAAGACCTGCTTTCTTTTTTCTCGTTGGGATTCTCGTCGGCCTGTTTCCCGACGAGAAACCTGTGTGTGTGTACACTTACCTGTCGCCGTGGAAACCCGCGCATGCTCGAAATGACTGACGCATGCGCGGTAGCTTCCTAGGCATAGGTAGGATGTAGCAAGATGGCGGCGACGGCATCGAATGTGACGAGAGCACGCTCGTCATAGTCAATGACGTCACCGCATTCGTGCCATTCAAAAGAATCTCGTCAGGAAAAATGACGAGTTTTTTCCTGACGAGATTCTCAGGCCATGTGTACGAGGCTTCAGCCTTTCTTGGAGGGGGTCTCATAGCGGAGAGATGTCCACCTAGGATCCACCTAGTCCATTCAATCAAAGCGCAATTTGACCTACTGTAAAATGTGGTCAAACACCTCTGGTGAGTTGCCATCTACCTCATGAGCACTCACGGTGAAGCTTGTATTTGAAGGAACATCAAACAAGAAGATTCTATATGTATATGGTGTTGGGATTGTCACTTTGGACTTTATTAGTTTGCCTTTTTGCACATAGTATTCTTATACCAATTTAAATGTTGTATTCATTCATACCTTTGCTCCTTTACAGACATTTGAGAATTGAGCTCAAGGCACATAAATTTAAGTTCTCTCTCTGATTCTTTACCAGACATATGAAAGGGGAATATAAGAAAATTGGCTTTAATGGTCATTCTGTTTGCATTAATGGTGATAAATACATTGCACGTGCCACCGCTGGGTGATAGTTTAATGAGAAGCTAATGATATACATAAATAACATAAGCGTGAATATGTAGGGACTACTTCTGGGTTGTGCTGATGTAAAGGCTGCAGTAAAATCTGATACAACAGACAGTTGCCAGATGGACCCCGGCTGCCAGCCTCCAGCTCCGCTGATAAATTATCCTCCGCTATAAAACGTCCTTTTCCCAAGTTCATGAGGCATAAAGCAGCAAAACTGGGAAATTTATGAATCCTTTGGAGAATAATATATAACGACATGACATGTGACACCAAACTCATTTCCTGTGAAAATGGGACCGGACATACGGTGTGTGGAAGGAGACTGATTCCTCCCTGCTCCCCGAGCGATAATAACACTTACCCAATCTTTATTGCTGCTGGCATAAAATTCCATTCTTCTTTCTACATCCTGTCCAGGTATATAAACAACTTTATACTGTAGGGTAGGGTGACCAGACATCCCCGGTTTCCAGGGACAGTCCTCGGATTGAGGACACTGTCCCCGGACCAAATCTGTCCCCGGTTTTGTCCCCGGATTGAATTTGAACAGGGGCTGGGGCAATTCCAAAGACAGTCAGTGCAGAATTCAAAAAATTTATTCTGAATTACACACCCCCGCTCCGCCGCTCCTACTAGTTTAGGGGGGTGTATTTTTTTCTAATATCTGTGCCTCTTTCTGATGATCATGTACTGGACGGAGCGGAGGGAATATTTCTTCAGTTTCAGGTTTTTAACCCTTTTTCAGCCGCTAGCGGGGGGTAAAACTGCACTGCTAGCGGCCGAATACCGCAGCAAATCCGACGGCAAAGCGCCGCTAAAAATAGCCGCGCTTTACCACTGACACACCTCCCGCCCCAGTGTGAAAGGGTCCTTACTGGAATGTAAACTAGCAAAGAATTATGGATCATAAAAGTTGGAGTGGTGGGCCACGCACCATTCAGCTCCGCTCGCATGTTCTTCTGCCTTGGCTCAAGTCTCGGCCAGCCGCCTGCCTGCTTATCTCCTTGCATTCCCTGGCGGAGTGATCTTCCTCCGCTCCCCACCCAGTAGTAGCCGGGGCCGGAGAGTAAGACTTGACAGGCTGTGAGGTGGGTGGCGGCGGTGATGGGCAGAGAGTCGCTGATTGCCGCTGATCGCTGATTACTAGTGTAGCGCCCTCCTCACTCCCCTCTTTTTCTTCAGCTCATCTGTCTCTTGTCTAGGGGTACCTTTCAGAGGGGAAGGGAGCGGGGACACCACGCCAGGCTTTCACCACAGGTGTCAGTGTAATATAAGCAAAGTTCTTTTACCTTCGGGTCAGCGCTGTGCACCTGGAGCCTCCACCGAGAGTTACCTTGAACAATGTCTGTCAGGAAATGAGCCCCACACCATTAAAGTTCAACACTCCTTTATTCTTCTTGAATTAACACAATCAGTTGAGCTCCCTTGATAGAAACAGAAAAGAAAATGAGGTGTGGATGCGAATAGGCCCAGACACAATGTGTTTTCCGCTTTCCTCCCTGAAAGTGGGTTGCGGTCTCCGAGCGAGGGGGAATTTCCTTCCAGGCGGTCTCCAATGAGAGGCTCACCCGTCACTGGCAATATGCTGCACCAGGTCTTCGAGTGAGGAGCTCCTCCCGGTCCATTATGCCTTCCGGATTCGGGTACCCACTCCCGGGGGTTCCCTAGGATCTCCTTCCCTCGCGAAACTCAGTGTTGGGCACTGAGCTCCGGACCTCCATCTGAGTACCTCACCCCAGGCTAAAGGTGCCTGGGATGGAACACGACCTCCGGCTGTCCTCTAGGCCTAGGCCCGCCTAGAGAACCGACACGAACCACCATCCACAGGCTGAAGGTGCCTTGGACTCCACGTGACAAAGATGGCCGGCCCCTTTATACCCTCTCCCAGCAAGCACGGTGGGTTCCCCGCCCCACCATACCGCTGCCGAGGGAGGACAAAAAGGAGGCAAGACACACAGCAATGATTCAACCCCAGCCCAGGGTGACAGCGCCACCCGCTGGGCTGCAGGGAATTACACATCACCAATGTCTCTGTCAGGTTCAAATTTACACCCGGGAAAGTACATACCCGCTACACTAGTAAAAAAAAAAAAACTAGTCGCTGATTGCTGATTACTAGTAAAAAGTAACATATGTCCCCGGATTTCTTTTTAAAAATCTGGTCAACTTACTGTAGGGGCGCATTTGGCCTGGAGCAAACACCACATTGAATAGATGGAAGGAAAGAAGAGGAGCCCTGTCCTCTTTATTCCCTATTTTATGAAGACGTTAGTCCAGAAATGTGATGTCAAAGCCCAGCCACTAGACAGAATTTTTCACTATTTTGGTACAGAAGGGTTAGAATCTGTGTCAGGTTTTTATTGCTGACTTTGTTCCTATTGGCAATGTTAACCCTCACTTCTGCGTGAATGACAGGGTATCACAGGGAGAGTAAGTAGAGGAAAATCTCTACAATGGGGACAGATACATTACCACTTGCCCTTCAGAAGATTTACCCCCCTTCATGGCCATGCCATTTTTTGCGATATGGCACTGCGTTAATTTAACTGACAATTCGTGCAACGCCGTACCCAAGTAAAATGTATGTTCCTTTTTTTTCCCCCTTTCTTTTGGTGGTATTTGATCACCTCTGCGATTTTCATTTTTTGTGCTATGCACAAAACAATTTAAAAAAACAATTTAAAAAAAAAAAAACAATATATTTTTTACTTTCTGCGATAAAACATATCCAATAAAAAAATTGAAAAAAAGATCAAATTTCTTCATAAATTTAGAGCAATTTGTATTCTCCTACATATTTTTGGTAAAAAAAATCCTAATAAGCGTATATTGATTGGTTTGCGCAAAAGTTATTGGCACTAACTGACACTTTTTGGGACCACTGACACTAAGGCTACTTTCACACTGAGGCGCTGGATGCGCTGGCGGTATAGCAGCGCTATTTTTAGCGCCGCTATACCGTTTTTTTTTGCCGGGCGCTAGCGGGGGTATTTTAACCCCCACTAGCGGCCGAAAAAGGGTTAAACGCCAGCAATAACGCCTCTTTGTGGCGTTTTGCGGGCGTATTGGAGGCGCTACCACATTGATTTCAATGGGCAGGGGCGCTATAAGAGCGCTATTTTTAGCGCTCCTATTGCGCCTCAAAGATGCGGCTTGCAGGAGTTTTTTGACCCTCCTGCAAGCGCAACGCTCCAGTGTGAAAGCCCTCGGGCTTTCACATTGGATGCTATTGAGCGTCTTTTTTGGGGCGCATTGCAGGTGCTATTTTTAGCACAATAGCGCCTGCAAAGCGCCTCAGTGTGAAAGGGGCCTAAATCAGTGCTAAATCGGTGCTAAAAAACGCTGTACTAATTATTATTTTTTCTCTCTTTCTTCCCATTTTTTTTTCTTCTTCTTTTTTTATATATACCGTATTTAGCGGCGTATAACACGCACAGGCGTATAACACGCACCCTAACTTTAAGAGGGAAGTTTCAGGAAAAAAACTTTACACAGCCCCCTGCGTATAACACGCAGGTACAGTTTACCCTCCATTTTCAGGGTAAAAAAGTGAGTGTTATACGCCAATAAATACAGTATATATATATATATATATATATATATATATATATATATAGTATTTCGGTAAAGTATAACTTCGGTAATCATTAAGTAGACATCGTATCTTAAATGTATAATGGAACTTATTTGTCTATTGTAAATTTAAGCTCTGTTTTTTTTATATTTGAAAACCTTAATAAAACAAAATTGGAACATCAAATTCATATTTTTTGTGCATTAATTTGTTGTAGACAAGTAATTGACACTAGCTTTCATTTTTTTCAAATGACACTTGCCTCCAAGGCTCTTTTTTACTTTACATGTATTAGAAATTAAATTGTATATATTTAATACTGATGTGTTTAAACTAAGCGTTTTTTGTGTGTTTTTTATGGAATGTAATCAATTAGCATATTATATCCCACCAACATGGAGGAGTGACAGAGGGAGGGGAGTACCACTGTATATATGCCCATATATGTGACTTTATACTCACGTAGGCTGCACAGAATTAAAATAATGAAGGACAATGGAGCGAATAATTGCTGTCTACAACGTAAGATAAAAGTTTAATTGTTTGAAGAATATTTCATAAAGGTTTTGCGATTTTGTTGTTTCCAACTTTTCAGATAATGGGTGCACATTGGGAGGACCTGTAGGGCCCCGTCTTCCACCCGCGGGGGGCCTCATGGGGTTCCTCTATGTAATGTTTTGTTTTCATGTTTGCTCTCATGTCCTATCTTTTTCGCAAAGGCTCAATTATGTTAATCCCTCTCCCAAACCCCCCCCCCCCCAAATCCCCCTCCCTTTTGTTCCCTATGTATTTGCAATGCCAAATAATTTGAGCTGGCAAGGATTGTTTGCTGCTCTATTTTGTGACGCTCGTAAATACTTTCTCAATAAAAACGATTGTAACAGAAAAAACATGGAGGAAAAGAACAACTTAGAAGGGAACTGAAATTGGGGCATGCTCAGTAGATGACAACTGGTCTACACAATCTCAGACTGCAATGGGAACACAGAGAAGATGGGCAGGATCAACCAAGTATATTTCACCCTACACAAAACAAATGCTTTAGTGGCTTTGTGAGTATACACACTCTGTTATATAACATGCAATGAGAGTTTTTTATAGTCTGAGTTTATTGACGCTTTAACTTACCCCTAACTTAAGCCAGAGCTTTCAGTTCTGGGTATGGAAGGGTTATAATCACTACTGGTTTCCCTATGAGTTTGCTGTCCCTGTTTTGGAAATGTCTCTTATTTCTGGTTTATTTGATTGGTATCAACTGTGAGGGGGTTTGCTCGGTAGCGGGTGTGTGTGACCCCCTGGATGGGCTCCCCACACAAAAACAGGCCCAGCAGACGGAGGTTGTGGTTTTTCCAGATCAAAAGGTGCGGTTTATTTCTCTATTTACAGTGACAAAAACACAGCAAAGCAAAAAGAAACATAAACAAAATAAATCCTGGTCAGCTTGACCTCTGACTAAACATGCAGGTTTCCCTAACTAACAACTGGGATCAGCCTGGTGCTGTCCTAGTCCCTAAGTCCCTGGTTTAGTAAATGTCCAAACAAATAGCCACACAGGCTTTGTCTCACCGCACAGGGGTTCACTCTCCCTAGACAGTCCACACAGGTCTGGGTCCAGGCATGAGCAAACACCTAATGAAGCTGGGAGTTTTTATAGAGGCCTTAAACGAGCTGACAAGCTTCAGCTGGTCTCATCAACTCCCTGCCTGCACGACGCCCAGCACTCTCCCTAGAGGTATGAATCATCCATGAGCCCACTAGCCTCAGCTGGGCTTCATCAACTCTCTCCCTAGTTGTATAAGTCGGCATAAAGCCTGAATCTGGGAGAAATATATCTACCCCCCTGGATGCAACCAGGTGACTTTACCTTCCTGCTGTCACATACCCCCCCCTCTTGTTTTAACCTTGGGGTTGGAACACCAGCAATCAGGCATTCATGTACTCGAGACAAAGCATCCACATTCCCCATTTGAACGCCAGGGCGATGCTTTACTGTGAAGTTGAATTCCTGTAGGGCCAGGAACCACCTATTTACTCTTCTATTTGTCTCCTTGTTTTGAGCCATCCACTTTAACGGAGCGTGATCCGTAACCATGTCAAAGTGCCTACCTAGCAGATAGTACCGAAGGGAATCTAGAGCCCACTTCACCGCTAAACACTCCTTTTCAACCGTGGCGTAATTTACCTCATGGGACTTCAACTTCCTGCTGAGGTAAATGACTGGGTGCTCTTCCCCGTTCCAGACCTGGGACAATACTGCTCCTAACCCCACATCTGACGCATCACTTTGTACGACAAAGTCTTTAGAGAAGTCGGGTGAGTACAACACTGGCTGGCTACATAAGGCTTGTTTCAAGAATTGGAATGGTGCCTCAGCCTCGGGGGTCCATTTAATCATGACCGACCCTTTCCCTTTCGTCAGGTTGGTTAGGGGCACAGCCTTAGAAGCAAAGTGGGGAATGAAGCGCCGATAATAACCCGCGATTCCCAGAAAGGCTCGTACCTGCTTCTTGCTGTTGGGACGTGGCCAACTCTGGATGGCCTCGACTTTGCTGAGTTGGGGTTTTATTACTCCCCTGCCAATGGTGTACCCAAGATATTTGGCCTCCTCCTGCCCAATGGTACACTTCTTGGGGTTAGCCGTAAACCCCGCTTCCCGGATAGAGTCTAGGACTGCTTGCACTTTTGGCAGATGTGAGGCCCAATCTGTGCTATGGACAATTACGTCATCCAGGTAAGCCGCAGCATACTTCCGATGGGGCCTCAGTATCTGGTCCATTTTCCGCTGGAATGTGGCCGGCGCATTCTGTAACCCGAACGGCATTCTCTTATATTGGAACGCCCCGTCTGGGGTTACAAATGCGGTTTTCTCTTTGGCCGACTTGGCCAGGGGAATTTGCCAATACCCTTTTGTGAGGTCAAGAGTCGTCATGTATCGGGCTGTTCCCAGCCGGTCGATCAACTCATCTATACGGGGCATGGGGTAGGTGTCAAATTTTGTAACTTTGTTCAACTGACGAAAATCGTTACAAAATCGCCAGCTCCCATCCGGTTTAGGCACCAACACAATGGGACTAGACCAATCACTTTGGGACTCCTCTATCACCCCTAAGTTCAGCATTTTCTGTACTTCCTCCCGTATTGCCTCCCGTCGGGCCTCTGGGATCCGATAGGGTTTTAACTTCACCCTTTCACCGGGCGGGGTAATAATATCATGCTCTACCCCAGATGTTTGTCCCGGCAGCTCAGAGAACACCTCCTTGTTGCGAAGCACAAACTCCTTAACCTCCTGTTGTTGGGGTTGTGACAAGGTGGCTGCTATTCCAACCTCCGGAATCACGCAACCAGTTTGAGCTGGTGACCAAGTTTCTGCGACTAGGGACTCTCTATCCCTCCAGGCTTTCAACAGATTAACGTGATAGATCTGTTCGGGCTTTCGCCTTCCTGGTTGTCTGACCTTGTAATTCACTTCGCTCACTTTTTCCATTATCTCGTAGGGGCCTTGCCATTTGGCAAGGAATTTACTTTCAACCGTAGGGACAAGTACCAATATCCTATCCCCCGGGGAAAAGGTACGGGTCTTGGCTCCATGGTTGTACACTCTCTGCTGTGCCAACTGCGCTTGGGCCAAATGTTCCTTCACGATGGGCATTACCTGTGCAATTCGATCTTGCATCAGGGCGACATGCTCAATCACACTCCTGTGGGGAGAACTCTCACTTTCCCAAGTTTCCTTGGCAATATCCAACAGCCCTCTTGGGTGTCTCCCATACAGTAACTCAAAGGGGGAGAATCCCGTAGAGGATTGGGGCACCTCCCTAATAGCAAACATCAAATAAGGAAGTAGACAGTCCCAATCCTTTCCATCTCTATCCACCACTTTCTTCAACATTTGTTTTAGGGTTTTGTTGAATCTTTCAACCAGCCCATCGGTTTGGGGGTGATACACAGACGTACGCAATTGCGTCACTTTGAACAATTTACACAGCTCTTTCATAACCCGGGACATAAAGGGTGTACCTTGGTCCGTAAGCAGTTCTTTACAAATACCCACCCGGCTAAAAACAAGAGATAGCTCTTTGGCTATGGTTTTGGCCGAGGTATTTCGGAGAGGGATCGCTTCTGGATAACGGGTGGCATAGTCCATTATAACTAATATGTACTGGTGCCCCCTAGCGGACTTGATTATAGGACCTACCAAATCCATTGCGATCCTCTCAAACGGGACCTCAATGATGGGTAGAGGGACCAGCGGGCTACGGAAATGTGGCATCGGGGCCGACCTCTGACACACAGGGCAGGAGGAACAATAATTTTCTATGTCCTTCATCACCCCAGGCCAATAGAATCTCTGTAATACCCTCTCTCGGGTTTTCTCTGTCCCCAGATGACCTCCAAGAATGTGCCCATGGGCCAACTCCAACACCAACTTCCTGTAAGGTTTGGGCACCACAAGCTGCTCAACGGTTTCTTCTGCCCTTTTTGCCACCCGATACAGTAGGTCCTTCTCTACGCTGAAGTATGGGTAAGTGCAGGTATTATCTGGGTTCACTAACTCGCCATCTATTTCCACTGCGTTTTCCCGTGCCTTTATTAGGGCGGGGTCTTTTAACTGTTCTGTGGCAAAATTTTCCCTGTGAACCTCAAGATCAGAAAACTCCACAGACGGTAGGTTTTCGTCTGAGGAGGTGGGCTCCTCTCCAGTTTCTTGAGTCTCGCCTGCCAATACTGACAAGGGAAATTCTGGAGAGTCCTCACCACTCTCAGAGGAGTTCTGGCTATCACCTTCCTG
This sequence comes from Rana muscosa, assembly GCA_029206835.1. Lineage (NCBI taxonomy): Eukaryota > Metazoa > Chordata > Amphibia > Anura > Ranidae > Rana > Rana muscosa. The sequence goes on from CM055125.1 coordinate 79,341,971, forward strand.
GTACATAGGGGCACCAGTGGGGGGCTCAGGATCATCCCACAGTTCCCAGAACTTCGGAAAATCCCTTCCCACAATGGCATCATGCGGTAGTTGAGATACTAACCCCACTGGATGAGAGAGGGTACCTTTGGGGGTCTTGAAACACACTGTAGTCACTGGATACTCTCGGGTGTCCCCATGCACACAAATAACAGCTACCTTGCTATTCCCAGAGACCTCTGTTTTAACTAATTCAGCCTTTATCAGGGTCACAAGGCTACCTGAATCCAGTAATACCACAACATTTCTACCATTAATACACATTTTGCATAAATGTTTCTCAGTTCCCCGAATGGCAGTGCATGCGACTGTCGCACACAGCGACTGACGTCTGTCCGTCAGAAAGTCACATTGCATGGGTTCCTCCACAACCGGGCAATTTGCTGCAATATGTCCCGCTTGCCGGCAGCGGTAGCAAACAATCCTTTTGGCTGCCTCTTGAGCCCCCGACTTCCCAGGCTGTTCTCGCAGAAACCCTGGGCAGAGCTCCCACCCTCTCACTCTCTCCACCCTCACCCCTTGGAATCATCTTATCCGCCCCTGGGGATGGTCTGGTCTTAGGGTGGAAAGTCCGAGAGTCTCTGGAAGAGGCCGTCAGGTTCTCTGCAGCCAAGTATCTCTCTACACGATCCACAAGTTTACTGGCCGTTTCTGGGTCTCCATGGCTTACCCACTTTTGAATGGCGGTAGGAAGAGCTCTCAAGAAACGATCCATCACAACACGTTCCACAATCTCCGGTGCGGACAAAGTCTCTGGCTGTAGCCACTTCCTGCTCAGGTGAATGAGATCATACATTTGAGACCTGGGGGGTTTTCCAAGCTGGAAAGTCCAGTTATGCACACGCTGAGCCCGGACAGCCAGGGTGACACCCAGCCTTGCCAATATTTCAGCTTTTAGCATCACATAGTCTTTTGCTTGGTCAGGCTCTAGGTCATAGTAAGCTTTCTGCGATTCACCAGTTAACAGAGGAGCCACCAGTCCAGCCCACTGCTCCTCAGGCCACTTTTCTCTTTCAGCAGTCCTTTCAAATGTGGTCAAAAATACCTCTGGATCATCCTCTCCAGTCATTTTTGTCAATAAACGACTCACCCCAAAGGACGCGGTATTAGTGGGACGGCTTTCCTCACTGGTCTGCGGACGTTGCTGCATTACTGCTTCCATCTGTTGTTGTAGTCTCTGCTCTTGCTTCTGCAACAGGTCTATGAAGCGGGCCTCAGATTGCTGCTGGGCTTGTTGCTGGGCTGCGAAGCTCTGTTGTTGAGCTGCAAGGCTCTTTTGCAAACCTGCATTTGTCTGCTGTTTATTGGCATTTGCTAGAGCCAGCTGTTTCAGTATCTCCTCCATGCTGGCTTAAAAAAAAACTGCCACTGGTTCTCCACCAACTGTGAGGGGGTTTGCTCGGTAGCGGGTGTGTGTGACCCCCTGGATGGGCTCCCCACACAAAAACAGGCCCAGCAGACGGAGGTTGTGGTTTTTCCAGATCAAAAGGTGCGGTTTATTTCTCTATTTACAGTGACAAAAACACAGCAAAGCAAAAAGAAACATAAACAAAATAAATCCTGGTCAGCTTGACCTCTGACTAAACATGCAGGTTTCCCTAACTAACAACTGGGATCAGCCTGGTGCTGTCCTAGTCCCTAAGTCCCTGGTTTAGTAAATGTCCAAACAAATAGCCACACAGGCTTTGTCTCACCGCACAGGGGTTCACTCTCCCTAGACAGTCCACACAGGTCTGGGTCCAGGCATGAGCAAACACCTAATGAAGCTGGGAGTTTTTATAGAGGCCTTAAACGAGCTGACAAGCTTCAGCTGGTCTCATCAACTCCCTGCCTGCACGACGCCCAGCACTCTCCCTAGAGGTATGAATCATCCATGAGCCCACTAGCCTCAGCTGGGCTTCATCAACTCTCTCCCTAGTTGTATAAGTCGGCATAAAGCCTGAATCTGGGAGAAATATATCTACCCCCCTGGATGCAACCAGGTGACTTTACCTTCCTGCTGTCACACAACCAAAAGAGAAGAGAGGAAAAGTCTTGCCATTTCCAACTATTTGATTGGTGTCAGCCAGCACATAAAATGAGGAACCCCTTCTCCTACAACAACAACCTAGACAGAAATAAATATCTCTCTACAAGGGAATGGTGTTCAGTGATGTGGAAAGCAGGACAAGCAGGTATTTATTTGAGCTAGGCATATAAAGTGCCTAATAAAACATTGTGTGCATGTATGCTTTTATTGTATTTAAAGGTCTCAATTAGTCACCTCTTTTCCTTTTTTCCTCAGGACTCTGCATAAAAGTCTTTTACGATATGTTTTCCTCCAGAATTTGACACTCCACATTTTATGCAAAAAAAAAAAGGAAAAAAAAAAGTCTTTGGACATGCTTTAAAGCGAATTTCCGCCGAAAAAAAAATATTAAAAGTCAGCAGCTACAAATACTGCAGCATCTGACTTTTAATATATGGACACTTACCTGCCCAGGGCGCTATCTCACTGGTCCCTGCTGTCTTCTGGGACCTGTGTGTCTCCCAGAACACATCGGGGGGGGCCAGAGGAGGGGCCAGACATGGCGTAGATCGCAGCGGATACTGCAGCGATCGATGCCCGGAAGTGGGAGCAAATACCTGTACCAGTGCCCAGTAGTGATTAAATATCACTGTAGCGATACCCCCAGCTAAGAGGCCCGCTGGTATAATTTTTGGGCCGTGTAGTGCACCGCTGTCAACCCCAGGCAATTTGCTCTGACCTCCCTTGGCACAGTTAGTAGGGGAGAGTAGGATTGCGTGGCCTGTATCTCCCTGGGACACAATCCTATAATAGCACACACACACAGCAATAAGGCACAGCTATTCTTACCCGTCTCCTCTGCAAAGTAAACGACACAAACACCAATATACTAAACCTTGGCACTTTACTTTGATTTGTTAAGTGAGCAGGTAATAAATAGTGTACATGTATATGCAGAGCCCTGCAATAAAAGATTATCTCAATAAACAGATAGATATACAGTACTGTGCATAATACTAACGGTCCCCGCTGCAGCTATTCTCCCTCGTGGGCAAAAAATGGCGCCCAGCAATGTTTACGCTAAGTCAGGCCTGACTGTACTGTGTAGAAGTTCTGTAGGGGAAGATCTTCGCTAGCAAAACGGTGGTGATCTTTTGAAGAAAACAACTGTAATTCACAGGGTAAAAGGGGTTTGAATAACTTGGTGAATTAAAGGCAATCTCCAAAGTTGCTCCGATGCACTGTCTCTCCGGTGCGCATCGCAACACTAGTGATAACTCCGGAAAACAGTTATTGGGCCTAGAGATCCTATATAGTTCTCTGAGCAGGTGCTCTCTCACCCAACCGGACCAGTCCGCATCCGTATCTTCCGCTGCTGTGTCTTGGTACACAGATCTCACGACCTCCAAGTCTTCGGTCCTCCTGGCAACGATGTAGCAACAGTATGGAGAGACGTCCCTGAGGTTTCTCGGTGAGAGCGGAAGGCTCTTTGGAGAAAGGCCCAGGCTTCAGGCCCTGTATCTCAGCAGGCTCGGAAAGGAGTTCCACTTGCTGGGCGGGCGGTGTCTAAAGAGATCGAACTCAACCCTGCCCTTTGGTTAAATAACCCGCCCCAGCAGTCTCTGCGCGGGGCAATGCACCCTGGGTGTCCCGTTGCGCACTGGGCACGGTAGTCTCTGGGGGTTTAAAAGGCAATACCCCCCTACACCACCAAAAGAAAACTCTATTTGTCTCAAAAAAAATGATAAAAATGTTGTTTGGGTACAGTGTTGCATGACCACGCAATTGTCATTCAAAGTGTGAGAGTGCTGAAAGCTGAAAATTGGCCTGGGCAGGGAGGGGGTAAAAACGCCTAGTAGGCAAGTGGTTAAACACTCATAATGATTTTTTCTCCCACCCTTGAGAATTGGGAATTGAGAAAATCATTTTTTGGATAGGATTCTTGGAACTGGGATGGTGCCAAAATAAGAGATGAGTTCACAGCTCCATCCAACATCTTTATATATGGGTTGTATCTAATCTTGAGAGCAAAAGAATGTCACCAGCACACCCAGGATCTCCAGAACGGGTCCAAAGCTTTATTCAGCGATAACATCATTACAGCAGATTGCAACGTTTTGGAGCCACGCAGGACCCCTTCATCAGGCATTTGACGTGACATGCCTGATGAAGGGGTCCTGTGTGGCTTCTGAAACGTTGCAATCTGCTGTAACAATGTTATCGCTGAAAAAAGCTTTGGACCCGTTCTGGAGATCCTGGGTGTGCTGGTGACATTCTCTTGCTCTGACTTGACACTTTCCCAGCAGGTGGTCACCTTAAGCACCCACTTACATGCACAGCCATTTCTAGAGGAATATGTCCATCAGGAAAAGTCCCTCTGTAAGGGTAGATTTTTTTAACGAATCAGCAATATTCTAATAATGAGCCCAGCAAATTGAAAAAAAGGTTTGCACAACGGCTATGAATATCCAGTAGGCAGTATTGTAGGAAGCCAGCGCGGGCTGTGCTCTCACCGGTTATACAAAGCGATATGATCATTATTCACATGACTAAACTTGTTTCATTTTTAAAGGAATGAGGTGAGAAGACTCTGAGACTCGCACCTTTCAAGAATCAGTGAAACAATTCTGCAGAATAAAGTAACTGCTTGTGTGCTGAAATCACAATGATATAATATAATATTTGGAGAAGAATCCTAGCTATGTACTGTATAGAAAAGCATATACTATACAATACTTTATAAAATAAATAGAACATGTTACATACAGCGGGTAAAATAAGTAGTGAACATGTCACCATTTTTCTAGGTAAATACATTTCTATAAGGTGCTATTGACATTGAAATTTTCACCACATGTTGGTAACAACCCATGCTGAAATCTAACAGTAATTAGAAAGCAATCCTGCCCCTTGTCAGTGCAAACTAATATTGACTGGTTCAGTCTCAACTAATGGCCTATAAAAAGGTGTCTCATTACCAAGGTGTCACACAAGAAACATCTCATAATAGATGTAGTGGCCTGCTACTTTTCAAGTAGGCTCTATGTGTAAATTTAGGGGTTATCTGAGCTGTTCCAGCTTTGGCTGTTGTACGTATTTCCCACTGTTGACAGTAGGTGTCACTGTTGTCACAGGCCAGTGTGAGAAATACAGCCAGCTGAAATGTAATGGATATTCTTTCTCCCAGAAAACAGCCCAATCAGGAGCTTCTTTGTAGCTGGGCATGCTGGGAGAAGGATATTTAAGGGGCAGTGCCATGTGCCCAGGGGTTCATCTTGCCTCATGGCCCTCCAGGCCGGAGGCTATGCTGCTGTGTTTTCTGCAAGTAGGCCCAGAAGCCTGTCTGGGGCCTACTTAACTGAAGGTGATCCTGTGCTGTCTGTCTTGCGGGAAGAAGCCACTCAAGCAGAGAATATTCCAGGGGAGGACCTTACTGGAGAGGACCAAGCTGATGGCTGGTATCTCAGGAAGGGCCTGGTGACTTGTTTGAAGGATGCACCCAAGTAACCTACCTCACAGTACCGCTGGATGGCTTAAAGGTTCAGGTACTGTGCAGCTGACCTAACTAACTGACTGCTGGCTAACAATCCTGTGGCAGGGGATTATCCAGGAGTATCCGTTATCACTCAAGTTTGTGGCAGAGACTTTATCCGTTATCACTCAAGCCTGTAGCAGAGACTTTGTCCGTGCTTCATACCGGCTGCTAGGTCGGTGTGAGAGGCCTATCCGGTAGTCGCAAGAACCAGAGGCAGAAAGCTGTGTCATCTGGATTCAAGAATCACACTAGTGATCTGAAAGAAACCAAGGTATCTGAACTTCCCCTAACCCTCTATCCCCTATCTGAAGTTGTGTAATAAAGCAAATTGAGAAAAAGACTGAAGTGAATGGCAATCACCTTTTTCAAAACTACTAACATAGACTCTTAAGTCCTGGGACGGTGAAGTGTGGGGCAACGGCAGGACCCAAAATTATTTCCAGCAGCTCCTACGGGGGTAGTGCTACATAGATAAAAGCAAAAAGCTCTCTCAAGACCTTCGCAACCTTATTGTTGCAAAACATATTGATGGCATTGGTTACAGAAGGATTTCTAAATTTCTGAATGTTCCAGTGAGCACTGTTGGGCCATAATCCGGAAGTGGAAAGAACATAAATTCACCATAAACCGGCCATAACCACAATCAGAAGAGTTGTCCAAAAGCCAAGGACCAGAGCTTCAGAAAGAACTGGAATTAGCAGGTACAATTGTTTCAAAGAAAATCTATAGAAAGAACTAAAGATCAGAGTTCATAGAAGAGGCCCACGGAACCTTCAAGATTTGAAGACTGTGTGTGTGGAAGAATGGGCCAAAATCATACTTGAGCAATGAAAGGGACTAGTCTCTCCATACAGGAGGTGTCTTGAAGCTGTCGTTACTAACAAAAGATTTTGTACGAAATATTAAATACATTTCAGTTAGCGAGTTCAATACCTTTTCCCTGTGTTATTCCATTTTATTACACATAACTTAATTTCTGAACGTATTTGTTTTGGTTTCTTTGTATGTATGGATCGCATTCGTTGTTACGGACATGTGGTAACATTTTCATTTCAACAGCACCTTTAGAAATATATTTACCTAGAAAAATAGTGACGTGTTCAATACTTATTTTACCTGCTGTAAATTAATAAATAGGTGTGCCTGCCTTTCAGACATTGGGGCTCATTCATAGCAAGTTTACTCAGTTAATTTAAAGCCCAACTTTGGAAATTATAATAAAAAAAGCGAGAGAGAGAGGAGAGAGCCGCTGCAGATGGGCACATTGCTAGATCCAGAAACTCAGGTAGGTATAAATGGGGGTGAGTGGGCAATATATTTTCCTGGTGCCTCCATTTTGGCATACCTGTGACAAGCTCCTCCTTGGCTCCTCCCTCAGGACCAGTGAATATTATAAAAGAAAAGGATTAGTGCACTCCGAGCATTCTACTTTTTTCCCTCATACCTCACGGTCAGTCAATGGTGGTCAAACATCCCTTGCCTCTGCAGTCGGCAGCTTCCAGCTGGGTTCAAGCCTCTCCCAGTTGAAGTCCCTATTTTTGGGCAGCTACTGTAAATGCACTGATGAGATAGGGAGTCCCTTCTGTGGGTCTTTTGGGACAGCAGTTGTCTCTTAACTAAGAGCTCCTATCTGCATTTATAAACTGGCATTTGCTCAAGCCTGCGCAGAGAAAGCAGCTATATCTATGTTTCACTTAGCCTTCCATTTCTCCCTCCTGTCATCCATTCTCTCTCGCTTTCCTTTCTTTGCGTTCTTCTCTCTCTTTTTCGCTTTCTTCCTCCCCCACCACCTCCTTGTGATATTGTACATTCATTCATAGTTACTATAGTGTTCGGCGCGCACATAGCGCTGGCTTTTCTGAGTCCCTCAGCGTCTTCCTGCCGCTCTGCGCATGCTCGGTGGGCCGGGCTGAGTCAGGCGGGCCGCATAGGTCCTTGTGCTGCCGGTCGCACATGCGCGGTCTGGCCTGAGGTCCTGGTGGCCATCTTGAATAGGGGCAAATTTTAAATTTTTTGCTCTTGTTTGTCAAAATCATTTTTTAGAGGGTTGTATCTTCCACAGATGTCCCCTCCCCTCTCCATTGTTTATTGCTGGCGGCTTTCAGCATGGCATCCTGTTGTCATCTGAGGAGGTTCCCTATGCGGGGAGCCCCTGGAGGGATGGATAGGCACCAGGAAAATAAAATTACGGTAAGTATGAAACAAATTTGTGTTTTTTACCCTAATGAAAGGAATGCATTAAGGTAAAAAATGTCCAGACTTTAGAGCCACTTTAAAATGCAGTGCTGTGCATATATTCCACACAGCTTCTGAACCTTCCCAGAGGTCCTTTCATGTACCTTCAACAGCTTCAAACCCCAACCTTGCTGCCTCCTCTACATTCCTATTGGCCAGTGAGGAAGCACATCAAGGTCAAAAAATCCCTGATAGTGGTAGTTTTTTTTTTCTTAACAAGTTTGCTTTAGGCTTGCTCAGTTATTATAACAGTTCAGGAAGACATTTTCAGATGATTACAAAACTCCTGCCATGACTGGTTCTCTTTAAAATAGATGAAAATAAAAATGGTTCCTGTGTTTTTCATCTGCTCCTGCTAACAACAAAGCTAAAAAGAAGGGAAACCAACAGGAACAGAGCTGCAATGTGTTCTATTTTTAAAACAAAGGAGAAAAACAGAAAGGAAGCAAAACATAAAATTCTAAAGATATTGTGAACAAACAAGCAAATAAAAGACTTTCACAATGTTGCACATTCCTATTGTGAGGGGGTTAGCTCGGCAGCGGGTGTGTGTGACCCCCGGGATGGGCTCCCCACACAAAACAGGCCCAGCAAACGGAGGTTGTGGTTTTCAAAATCAAAAAAAGGTGCGGTTTATTTTCTATTTACAGTGACAAAACACAGCAAAGCAAAAGAAACATAACCAAAATAAATCCTGGTCAAGTTGACCTCTGACTAAACATACAGGTTTCCTAACTAACAACTGGGATCAGCCTAGTGCTGTCCTAGTCCCTAAGTCCCTGGTTTAGTAAAAGTCCAAACAAATAGCCACACAGGCTTTGCCTCACCGCACAGGGGTTCACTCTCCCTAGACAGTCCACACAGGTCTGGTTCCAGGCATGAGCTAACATCTAATGAAGCTGGGAGTTCTTATAGAGGCCTAAATGAGCTGACAAGCTTCAGCTGGCCTCATCAACTCCCTGTCTGTACGACGCCCCACACTCTCCCTAGAGGTATGAGTCATCCATGAGCCCACTAGCCTTATACAACTCTCCACCTAGTTGTATAAGTCGGCGTAAAGCCTGAATCTGGGCGAAATATATCTACCCCCCTGGATGCAACCAGGTGACTTTACCTTCCTGCTGTCACATACCCCCCCTCTTGTTTTAACCTCGGGGTTGGAACACCAGCAATCAGGCATTCATGTACTCGAGACAAAGCATCCACATTCCCCATTTGAACGCCAGGGCGATGCTTTACTGTGAAGTTGAATTCCTGGAGGGCCAGGAACCACCTATTCACTCTTCTATTTGTTTCCTTGTTTTGAGCCATCCACTTTAACGGAGCGTGATCCGTAACCATGTCAAAGTGCCTACCTAGCAGGTAGTACCGAAGGGAATCTAGAGCCCACTTCACCGCTAAACACTCCTTTTCAACGGTGGCGTAATTTACCTCATGGGACTTCAACTTCCTGCTGAGGTAAATGACTGGGTGCTCTTCCCCGTTCCAGACCTGGGACAATACTGCTCCTAACCCCACATCTGACGCATCACTTTGTACGACAAAGTCTTTAGAGAAGTCGGGTGAGTACAACACTGGCTGGCTACATAAGGCTTGTTTCAAGAATTGGAATGCTGCCTCAGCCTCGGGGGTCCATTTAATCATGACCGACCCTTTCCCCTTCGTCAGGTTGGTTAGGGGCACAGCCTTAGAAGCAAAGTGGGGAATGAATCGCCGATAATACCCAGCGATTCCCAGAAAGGCTCGTACCTGCTTCTTGCTGTTGGGACGTGGCCAACTCTGGATGGCCTCGACTTTGTTGAGTTGGGGTTTTATTACTCCCCTCCCAATGGTGTACCCAAGATATTTGGCCTCCTCCTGCCCAATGGTACACTTCTTGGGGTTAGCCGTAAACCCCGCTTCCCGAACAGAGTCCAGGACTGCTTGCACTTTTGGCAGATGTGAGGCCCAATCTGTGCTATGGACAATTACGTCATCCAGGTAAGCCGCAGCATACTTCCGATGGGGCCTCAGCATCTGGTCCATTTTCCGCTGGAATGTGGCCGGCGCATTCTGTAACCCGAACGGCATTCTTTTATATTGGAACGCCCCGTCTGGGGTTACAAATGCGGTTTTCTCTTTGGCCGACTTGGCCAGGGGGATTTGCCAATACCCTTTTGTGAGGTCAAGAGTCGTCATGTATCGGGCTGTTCCCAGCCGGTCGATCAACTCATCTATACGTGGCATGGGGTAGGTGTCAAATTTTGTAACTTTGTTCAACTGACGAAAATCGTTACAAAATCGCCAGCTCCCATCCGGTTTAGGCACCAACACGATGGGACTAGACCAATCACTTTGGGACTCCTCTATCACCCCTAAGTTCAGCATTTTCTGTACTTCCTCCCGTATTGCCTCCCGTCGAGCCTCTGGGATCCGATAGGGTTTTAACTTCACCCTTTCACCGGGCGGGGTAATGATGTCATGCTCTACCCCAGATGTTTGTCCCGGCAGCTCAGAGAATACCTCCTTGTTGCGAAGCACAAACTCCTTAACCTCCTGTTGTTGGGGTTGTGACAAGGTGGCTGCTATTCCAACCTCAGGAATCACGCAACCAGTTTGAGCTGGTGACCAAGTGTCTGCGACTAGGGACTCTCTATCCCTCCAGGCTTTCAACAGATTAACGTGATAGATCTGTTCGGGCTTTCGCCTTCCTGGTTGTCTGACCTTGTAATTCACTTCGCTCACTTTTTCCATTATCTCGTAGGGGCCTTGCCATTTGGCAAGGAATTTACTTTCAACCGTAGGGACAAGTACCAATATCCTATCCCCCGGGGAAAAGGTACGGGTCTTGGCTCCACGGTTGTACACTCTCTGCTGTGCCAACTGCGCTTGGGCCAAATGTTCCTTCACAATGGGCATTACCTGTGCAATTCGATCTTGCATCAGGGCGACATGCTCAATCACACTCCTGTGGGGAGAACTCTCACTTTCCCAAGTTTCCTTGGCAATATCCAACAGCCCTCTTGGGTGTCTCCCATACAGTAACTCAAAGGGGGAGAATCCCGTAGAGGATTGGGGCACCTCCCTAATAGCAAACATCAAATAAGGAAGTAAACAGTCCCAATCCTTTCCATCTCTATCCACCACTTTCTTCAACATTTGTTTTAGGGTTTTGTTGAATCTTTCAACCAGCCCATCGGTTTGGGGGTGATACACAGACGTACGCAATTGCGTCACTTTGAACAATTTACACAGCTCTTTCATAACCCGGGACATAAAGGGTGTACCTTGGTCCGTAAGCAGTTCTTTACAAATACCCACCCGGCTAAAAACAAGAGATAGCTCTTTGGCTATGGTTTTGGCCGAGGTATTTCGGAGAGGGATCGCTTCTGGATAACGGGTGGCATAGTCCATTATAACTAATATGTACTGGTGCCCCCTAGCGGACTTGATTATAGGACCTACCAAATCCATGGCGATCCTCTCAAACGGGACCTCAATGATGGGTAGAGGGACCAGCGGGCTACGGAAATGTGGCATCGGGGCCAACCTCTGACACACAGGGCAGGAGGAACAATAATTTTCTACGTCCTTCATCACCCCCGGCCAATAGAATCTCTGTAATACCCTCTCTCGGGTTTTCTCTGTCCCCAGATGACCTCCAAGAATGTGCCCATGGGCCAACTCCAACACCAACTTCCTGTAAGGTTTGGGCACCACAAGCTGCTCAATGGTTTCTTCTGCCCTTTTTGCCACCCGATACAGTAGGTCCTTCTCTACGCTGAAGTATGGGTAAGTGCAGGTATTATCTGGGTTCACTAACTCACCATCTATTTTCACTACGTTTTCCCGTGCCTTTATTAGGGCGGGGTCTTTTAACTGTTCTGTGGCAAAGTTTTCCCTGTGAACCTCAAGATCAGAAAACTCCACAGACGGTAGGTTTTCGTCTGAGGAGGTGGGCTCCTCTCCAGTTTCTTGAGTCTCCCCTGCCAATACTGATAAGGGAAATTCCGGAGAGTCCTCACCACTCTCAGGGGAGTTCTGGCTATCACATTCCTGGTACATAGGGGCACCAGTGAGGGGCTCAGGATCATCCCACAGTTCCCAGAACTTCGGAAAATCCCTTCCCACAATGGCGTCATGCGGTAACTGAGATACTAAGCCCACTGGATGAGAGAGGGTACCTTTGGGGGTCTCGAAACACACTGTAGTCACTGGATACTCTCGGGTGTCCCCATGCACACAAATAACAGCTACCTTGCTATTCCCAGAGACCTCTGTTTTAACTAACTCAGCCTTTATCAGGGTCACAAGGCTACCTGAATCCAGCAATACCACAACATTTCTACCATTAACACACATTTTGCATAAATGTTTCTCAGTTCCTCGAATGGCAGTGCATGCGACTGTCGCACACAGCGACTGACGTCTGCCCGTCAGAAAGTCACACTGCATGGGTTCCTCCACAACCGGGCAATTGGCTGCAATATGTCCCGCTTGCCGGCAGCGGTAGCAAACGATCCTTCTTGCCGCCTCTTGAGCCGCTGATTTCCCAGGCTGTTCTCGCCAAACTTGGGGTAGAGCTCCCACCCTCTCACTCTCTCCACCCTCACCCCTTGGAATCCTCTTATCCGCCCCTGGGGATGGTCTGGTCTTAGGGTGGAAAGTCCGAGTGTCTCTGGAAGAGGCCGTCAGGTTCTCTGTGGCCAAGTATTTCTCCACACGATCCACAAGACCATCGGCCGTCTCTGGGTCTCCATGGCTTACCCACTTTTGGATGGCAGTAGGAAGAGCTCTCAAAAACCGATCCATTACAACACGTTCCACAATCTTTGGTGCGGACAAAGTCTCTGGCTGTAGCCACTTTCTGCTCAGGTGAATGAGATCATACATTTGAGACCTGGGGGGTTTTCCAAGCTGGAAAGTCCAGTTATGCACACGCTGAGCCCGGACAGCCTGGGTGACACCCAGCCTTGCCAATATTTCAGCTTTTAGCATCACATAGTCTTTTGCTTGGTTAGGCTCTAGGTCATAGTAAGCTTTCTGCGATTCACCAGTTAACAGAGGAGCCACCAGTCCAGCCCACTGCTCCTCAGGCCACTTTTCTCTTTCAGCGGTCCTTTCAAATGTGGTCAAAAATACCTCTGGATCATCCTCTCCAGTCATTTTTGTCAATAAACGACTCACCCCAAAGGACGCGGTATTAGTGGGACGGCTTTCCTCACTGGTCTGCGGACGTTGCTGCATTACTGCTTCCATCTGTTGTTGTAGTCTCTGCTCTTGCTTCTGCAACAGGTCTATGAAGCGGGCCTCAGATTGCTGCTGGGCTCGTTGCTGAGCCTCCAGACTCTGTTGCAAAGTTGCGTTTGTCTGCTGCTGGGCTGCAAGGCTCCTTTGCAAACCTGCATTTGTCTGCTGTTGATTGGCATTTGCTAGAGCCAGCTGCTTCAGTATCTCCTCCATGCTGGCTTAAAAAAAACTGCCACTGGTTCTCCACCAACTGTGAGGGGGTTAGCTCGGCAGCGGGTGTGTGTGACCCCCGGGATGGGCTCCCCACACAAAACAGGCCCAGCAAACGGAGGTTGTGGTTTTCAAAATCAAAAAAAGGTGCGGTTTATTTTCTATTTACAGTGACAAAACACAGCAAAGCAAAAGAAACATAACCAAAATAAATCCTGGTCAAGTTGACCTCTGACTAAACATACAGGTTTCCTAACTAACAACTGGGATCAGCCTAGTGCTGTCCTAGTCCCTAAGTCCCTGGTTTAGTAAAAGTCCAAACAAATAGCCACACAGGCTTTGCCTCACCGCACAGGGGTTCACTCTCCCTAGACAGTCCACACAGGTCTGGTTCCAGGCATGAGCTAACATCTAATGAAGCTGGGAGTTCTTATAGAGGCCTAAATGAGCTGACAAGCTTCAGCTGGCCTCATCAACTCCCTGTCTGTACGACGCCCCACACTCTCCCTAGAGGTATGAGTCATCCATGAGCCCACTAGCCTTATACAACTCTCCACCTAGTTGTATAAGTCGGCGTAAAGCCTGAATCTGGGCGAAATATATCTACCCCCCTGGATGCAACCAGGTGACTTTACCTTCCTGCTGTCACACTATTTTTATGTACTTGGAGATATTAAAGTATATGTTCACGGTTGAAGTTGCAACTTTAGATCAATGCAGAAAACTGAGCCCCCGTTCCTATTATGTTAGGGTGACCAGACATCCCCGGTTTCAGGGGACAGTCCCCAGATTGAGGACACTGTCCCCGGACCAAGTCTGTCCCCAGTTTTGTCCCCGGATTGGATTTAAACAGGGGCTGGGGCAATTTCAAAGACAGTTAGTGCAGAATTAAAAAAATAAAATTCTGAATTACACCCCCCCCCCACTCCTACTAGCTTAGGGGGTGTATTTTTTCCATCATCTGTGCCCCTTTTCTGATGATCATGTGCTGGTCGGAGTGGAGGGAATATTTCTTCAGTTTCGGGTGCATGCCCATTTAGTTCCGCTCGCATGTTCTTCTGTGTTGGCTCAAGTCCTGGCCAGCCGCCTGCCTGCTCATCTCCTTGCCTACTCTGGTGGAGTGATCTTCCTCCGCTCCCCACCCAGTAGTAGAAGGGGCCGGAGAGTAAGACTTGACAGGCTGTGAGGTGGGCGGGCAGCAGCGGCGATGGGCAGAGAGTCGCAGATTGCCGCCATTACTAGTAAAAAAATAAATATGTCCCCGGATTTCATTTTAAAAATCTGGTCACCTTATATTATGTGCACACCCTGTTTTTGTGCATTCTTGTGCTTTGCACATGTAGGCAGCCTGTTATTTTCAAATCTATTAAGGACCCATTCACACTTGCGTTTAGGGGCAGAATATGGATTTCCATGGGGTTTAGGGGAGCAGCTGCAGGCGGGAAGCCCCACATAAAGCAATGAGAGTCTGACAGCGTCTCCAGCGGTTCGCATTTGGACATGCAGCAACTAACTGTGGATGACCACCCCGGGATGCAAACAGCCTGCTCTCAGGGCCAGTCACCAACAGGTAATTATTGCATGTTCACTGCTGTCTCACAGCTGTTTGCATAAACGCCACTGAGTTTCCTGTAGGAATTTGTAGTTGGTCCCTAAACACAAGTAGGAATGCAGCCTTAGAGACTTCTGAAGCACGCTAGCAGCTTGTTTAAAGTGACAGGAGGCTCTCCCATTAACCTCTACAGTATGTTTAACATCCCACTTCTGGAACAGAGTCTGCTTGAGCCCTTGTTCACATTGGGGCGATTTGTCATGCGATTTGACAGGTCAAATTGCATAACAAGTTGCAGCCTATTTGCTGGCAATGGCACTGTTCCAATCAGTGCGACGCCGACTTTGCGCCGGCCTCACCAATTTGCAAAAGTAGTTCCTGCACTACTTTTGCCGATTTCAGGTGCAACTTCAATAGACATCTGTGCATGAAGCCACATAGATGTCTTTCAAGTAGCACCTGAAGTCATGATGACCTGCTTCTTTGAAATCGTGCTACTTCAAGTGAAATGGCATGATTTCTAAGTAGTATCAATGTAAACCAGGGCTTAGGGTGTATTCACAATGGGAATGGAACCATACGATTGTCCACACTCCCCTGCTGGTCTGTGCCCACACTGTGCTTTAACCACTTGACCACTGGGCACTTAAACCCCCTTAATAACCAGACCAATTTTCAGCTTTCGGTGCTCTCACATTTTGAATGACAATTACTCAGTCATACAACACTGTACCCATATGAAATTTTTGTCCTTTTTTTCACACAAATAGAGCTTTCTTTTGGTGGTATTTAATCACTGTTGGGTTTTTTATTTTTTGCGCTATAAGAGAAAAAAGACTGAAAATTTTGTAAAAAAATGTTTTTTTTTTCGTTTCTGTTATAAAATTTTGCAAATTACTATTTTTTCTTCATAAATTTTGGCCAAAATTTATACTGCTACATATCTTTGGTAAAAATAAGTACAAATTGGTGTATATTATTTGGTCTTTGTGAAAGTTATAGAGTCCACAAGCTATGGTGCCAATATCTGAAAATTGATCACACCTGAAGTACTGACGGCCTATCTCAATTCTTGAGACCCTAACATGCCAGAAAAGTACAAATACCCCCCAAATGACCCCTTTTTGGAAAGAAGACATTCCAAGGTATTCAGAAAGAGGCATTGTGAGTTTTTTGAAGTTGTCATTTTTTCCCACAATTCTTTGCAAAATCAAGTTTTTTTTTTTCTCTTTTTTTTTTTTTCACAAAATTGTCATATTAGCAGGTTATTTCTCACACACAGCATATGCATTCCACAAATTACACCCCAAAACACATTCTGCTATTACTCCCGAGTATGGCGATACCACATGTGTGAGACTTTTACACAGCGTGGCCACATACAGAGGCCCAACATGCAGGGAGCACCTTCAGGCGTTCTGGAGCACCAAGGCCAATTCTGACATTTCTCTCCTACATGTAAAAATCATCATTTATTTGCTAGAAAATTACATAGAACCCCAAAACATTATATATGTTTTTTTAGCAAAGACCTTAGAGAATATAATGGTGGTTGTTGCAACTTTTTATCTCGCACGATATTTGCGCAGCAATTTTTTTAACGCGTTTTTTACGGAAAAAAAATGTTTTGTGCTTAAAAAAAAAAAAAACAGTAAAGTTAGCCCAATGTTTTTGCATAATGTGAAAGATGAAGTTACGCCGAGTAAATAGATACCTAACATGTCGCCCTTAAAAATTGCACACACTCGTGGAATGGCGCCAAACTTCGCTACTTAAAAAATCCCCATAGGCGACGCTTTAAATATTTTTACTGGTTACATGTTTTGAGTTACAGAGGAGGTCTAGGGCCAAAATGATTGCTCTCGCTCTAACGTTCGCAGAGATACCTCACATGTGTGGTTTGAAAACCGTTTTCATATGTGGGCGGGACTTACGTATGCGTTCGCTTCTGTATGCGAGCTCACGGGGACAGGGGCGCTTTAAAAATAAAATAAAAATTTTATTCTTCATTTTACTTTATTTATTTTAGTTTGACATGTTTTTCCGCCCTAAACATTTTTTTGATCACTTTTATACCTATTACAAGGAACGTAAACATCCCTTGTAATAGGAATATGGCATGACAGGTCCTCTTTACAGTGAGATATGAGGGGGGGGGGGTGTCAATAAGACCCCACATCTCACCTCTAGGCTGGGAAGCCTGAAAAAAATACAAAAAAAAAAAACAACAATCCTGGCTTTGATCGTAGCGGTGAGTCGGTAGAAGCACCGGAGGGCGGCGGGGGGGGGACATCCCCTCTTGCCTCCCGTAAGAATGATCAAGCGGCGGAACAGCCGCTATGATTGTTCTTATGGTGTAGGGAATCGCCGGCTGAAAAAGCCGATATCTGAATGATGCCTGTAGCTGCAGGCATCATTCAGATATCCCCGCACAAAGTCAAGGACGTCATATGACGGCCGGAGGGCGGGAAGTGGTTATTGCAGAGTATTGCCGGGCATTGCGGAGTATTGCCGGGCATTGCGGAGTATTGCCGGGCATTGCGGAGTATTGCCGGGCATTGCGGAGTATTGCGGTGTATGGCAGGGTATTGCGGTGTATGGCAGGGTATTGCACGGGTATTGCACAGGGTATTGTGGAGGGTATTGCACAGGGTATTGTGGAGGGTATTGCACAGGGTATTGTGGAGGGTATTGCACAGGGTATTGTGGAGGGTATTGCAGAGTATTGTGGAGGGTATTGCAGAGTATTGTGGAGGGTATTGCAGAGTATTGTGCAGGGTATTGCAGAGTATTGTGCAGGGTATTGCAGAGTATTGTGCAGGGTATTGCAGAGTATTGTGCAGAGTATTGCGCAGGGTATTGCAGAGTATTTCGCAGGGTATTGCAGAGTATTTCGCAGGGTATTGCAGAGTATTTCGCAGGGTATTGCAGAGTATTGCACCAGGGTATTGCAGAGTATTGCACCAGGGTATTGCAGAGTATTGCACCAGGGTATTGCAGAGTATTGCACCAGGGTATTTTGCAGAGTATTGCACCAGGGTATTTTGCAGAGTATTGGCAGGGTGTATTGCAGAGTATTGGCAGGGTATAGCACAGGGATGGCTGAGCAGGGATGGATGGATCTGTGACTGCAATTGTCACAGATCCAGCCCACAGTGCTGCTGCTGCCATCCTCTCCCTCCCCCTCCCCTCTCACACTGTACCGATCGGTACAGAGAGGGGAGGGAGGAACCGGCGTCATCAAATGACGCCGGTCTGTTTACAAGTGATTGCTCCGTCATTTGACGGAGCGATCACGTGGTAAACGGCCGCTATCAGCGGCGATTTACCGCGATTCGTGATCCGCCGGGTCCTCTGGACCCGGCGGTCACGGAGTTTCCCGTGTGCGCGCCCCAGGGGGCGCGCGGGAGCGCGATTCTGGGAGGACGTTATATAACGTCCTCCCAGAGTTAAGCAACCACCCTGCCGCCGTTATTTGTCGGCAGGTGGTTGTTAAGTGGTTAAGGAACTGTTTCCAAGCTTCCTTTTGTCATCACCCCACCAGCCAGACCACAGGTATCCCTGCTTCCATGCTGCATGAGTAGTCAGCAATTTATGTGAGTTGTATTCTTGGGCATAGTTTGTGCTCACACTGAAGCAGTAGTGCATTTAGGTTTTGTGCTGCCCTAGGCCTGACTAAACTTGTGCACCCTCTAATTTAAATATGGCTCACCCCTTCCTGTCAAGGCCACACCCTGTGTTGTTCAAGACCCACCCTGAAATTTTCAAGTGGGGACACTAGTTCTGAGGGCCTGGGGGGGGGGCAATGGATTCCCCTAATTTGAATACATTTCCTCTCACTTCCTGTTTGGCTATGGGGCAAGAAGTGAAGGGAAATCTCCGCAATGGGACAGGGATGGTAAAATATAAACTGACAGTGATTATAACCCTCCCTTACTCTATCCAAATTGAAAAAAAAAAGTGTTACCTATAGTTCTACTTTAAGTAGATGGTGCAGCAGAAACATATAGCACAGTGAGGAAGGTTTGTGGTCCAGGATGATAGGACAGTTAAAATTAGAAGCGCCCCCCCCCCACAGTTGTGGAATGCCGGCCACCCGCATACCGGAAGCAGTGCGTCCGCTTTATAGGGGTGCTAGACTAATTTGCCTAACAGTGTAGCGCAAGCCAACGGGGACTCTTTTCATGCTGCCCCCCTGCAAAGTGCTGCCCTAGGCCTGGGCCTTGTTGGCCTAGGCCAGGATACAGCGTTGCACTGAAGTGAACCATAGAGGACTCCAAGTAAACCAAGCCCCAAACCACCTCTTTCAATTGGTCATGGTCACCATGCCTAGGCATGGTTCGGAGATATCATGCTACACAAACTGGACTAAGGGGGTGAAGCGTGCGCTGGTATGGTTAAAACACCCAGAGAGTTAGGCATCAATCTGTTCAAAAAAATATGTTCATCAATATTTTCAGCTTTCAGTGATGTCGCACTTTGAATGACAATTTCATGCCTACACAGGGGACACCATGATGAGAGCACAGCCCGGCACAGTTGCCATTACCATTGGAGAGGACAGGGGAGTGTTCTTTGATGTTCAGAGCCCACAAAGTCCTATTGCGATCATGTGGCGGAGGAAGGGGTGCCCCTGCTGTCACAGGCTGTGTACAGGTGACCAGAGATGGGTACTCAGTCCGCCCCTGTACAGTCCTTACTTTCCCTCATCGTGCTAGCTGAAGATGTGTGCTCAGTGGCGGCTGGTGGGTGGCTTCTTTGTCTCCTCCAGCCGTGCGTCTCCTCCCTCCTCCTCCCTCTAGGCCAATAGGATCCCCTCACCTTTCAGCCAATCAGGAAATGAGTCTCAGACCCGCTTCCTGATTGGCTGGGAGGAGGATCAGTGTGAGAATAGCACCCTTTTTTGAAGGGCCTCTGGCTATAATCACAAGCTTCAAAATGCAGGACAAAGAGTTCCTGTTTTACCACAGAGATAGGTATTTTGCTGTGTAGAAATATATATAATGCCACGTACACACGATCGTGATTCACGGCGGTTACAAAACCGGCGTGAATCATGACATGAAAAACGAGGGAACGGCTTGTTCCCACACACACGGTAGTTTTTCCCGTCATTTTTTCTCTTGTCGAGAAAACCGACCGTGTGTAGGCTCTGTGGCAGTGTTTCCCTATGGGAAAACTGCCGCGAAAAAAAAATTACGGGAAAAACGACGAGAAAAATTAGAGCATGTTCTAATTTTTCTCGTAGTTTTTAATGCCGTTTTTCACGTCGGGAAAAATGACAAAAAGACCACACGCGGTCGTTTTTCTTGTTGAAAAAAAAAAATGTAATTTTTCACGACGTGAAAAATGATCGTGTGTACGCGGCATAAGGGTTAAAGCTGAAAAAGTATGTTAAAAAAAAAAAAAAAAAAAATAATAATAATAATATTTACAGCTTACATTACAGTTGTTTAAATGTTTTTTTTTTTTCTAAGATCTAATATATATAATTTAAAAACCCTTTAAAAGCGTAACTCCACTTTTGTTGAGAAAAAACATTTCCCTCTATGTACGTTACAAGGATTTTAAACATTTTGTTGCAGATTTCTAACTTTTGCTATTCTGAAGAAATCCCTGTGCGTTTGTCTGTGTCCATGTTGGAAAGTGAGTCCAATGGGAGTGGTTTCATTATTACCAATCAGCTGTGCACCTGCAGGGCTCTAATGAAGAAAGCTGATGGGCCTGCATTCCTATAGACCTGATTTCCTATTGGGAGTATCTTACCAAAAATGAAAATTTTGTTGCAGGGAGATGCCTGAACTCTGACTTCTATCTTAGGGCAGACTTCTGGGAAAATTGGTCAATCACACAAGCAGGAAATTATGTTTCTGGGGGGCGTTCTGTACAAATTCTGTGCATATTGCATTGCATTTTACAGAAAATTACAGAGCTGCAGATTGAAAAGAAAAGCTAAATTTTAATAACATTCAATTACAATATGACTTGTGTTGCAATTGTATATGCTATAATATTTTTTCTTTATTTACAATTTTTTTCCCCACGAAAGTGGAGTTACCCTTTAAAGTGATACTAAAGGCTAATTTTTGTTCATTTAAAAATAATAAACGTGTCATAATTACCTGCTCTGTGCAGTTGGTTTTGCACAGAGCAGCCCAGATTATCCTGCTCACGGGTCCCTTGCTGGCGCTCCTGGCCCCTCCCTTTTGACGAGAGCAGCTTGCTGTGGGGGGCAACCGAGCTGAGCCGCTGCTCTGTGTGTCCATTCAGACATGGAGCCGTGGCTCGGCCCCATCCCCTCTCTCTTCTCATTATCTCACTGACTTTGATTGACAGCAGCGGGAGCCAATGGTGCACCGCTGCTGTCTCAGCCAATGAGGAGGGGAGTCCCAGACAGCCGAGGATCTCGTGCAACATCGCTGGATCGAGATGGGGCTCAGGTTAGTATTAGGGGGGCTGATGCACACAGAATTTTTTTTATCTTAATGCATAGAATGCATTAAGATATAAAAAAAAAACTTCTGACTTTAGAGCCACTTTATTTTTTCTCGGCTTTAGCTACATTACTTACCTGTAATGAAGGATGTCTCATGATGTGCAGGCTGCTGGATTCTGTAGAAATCTTCACCGCAGGGATGTTCTGTCCTCTTCCTGCTGCTGAAATTTTAGTGCTGGGGGGTTAACACCTTCAGGTCTCTGGTCTCTGCAGCAACATGCCCCCTCCAGCCCTCACCTCCAATGGTAAAAGTTCTGTGAATAGGGGGGGGGATCTGATCAGTCACAGGATTATCTCCCCCATTCACAGATGGTGGTACATGCAGTGTAATCAATGAAATAACTACTCTCAATGGAGGAGGAGGGGGCATATCCCCATTGGATCATCTTTAGCATGCTTTTTAGCTGGATAGAGTCATCTATATATTTCTCCCATTCAACCCAGGAAATCTTTATGTGTATGCCCATCTTATGACTGGGAAAGGGCCATGGGCAGCACTTGTAGCCATGTAGGCAGTGGCGGTGCGTCCGCCCCCTCTCTCCATCCACCCCCTCTATCACCGCATGCATGAATCTATCTATGGCCGCCGCTGCCACCTCTATTCAGGCGCCCGGCCCCTTTTCTGAATTACAGCGGCGGGGGGTGTTTTTGAAGCACCTGATTAGAGCCATAGGCTCTAATAGGTGTCAAAAAAGGTAAACAGCGAGTGCCATGCTTGGCGCTCGCAGTTCACCCAGCTGTGTTAGAAAAGCGAATGAATATTCGGTTTCCTAATACTGAACCGCCTCTCTGCCAATCAGGTGCTCAGGTCTGTTACCCGGCACCTGATTGGCTGAAATGACAGGTGCTGTGATTGGCATCCAATCATAGGAGAGGATGGGAGAAGACATCGAGGAGCATGGAGGACACTGCTCGCCGCCGTCACCCGCTGCCCCACCGAGTCAGGGTAAGTGCCGGGTAGACGGCGGGCAGGTGGGGGGGCACAGTGGCAGCATTCGATGGGCACAGTGGGAGCATTCGACGGCACAATGGCAACATTTGATGGGGCACAGTGGGAGCGTTTGATGGGGCACAGTGGCAGCGTTTGATGGGGCACAGTGGCAGCGTTTGATGGGGCACAGTGGCAGCGTTTGATGGCACAGTGGCAGCGTTTGATGGCACAGTGGCAGCGTTTGATGGCACAGTGGCAGCGTTTGATGGTACAGTGGCAGCGTTTGATAGGCTAAGTGGCAGCGTTTGATGGTACAGTGGCTGCGTTTGATGGCACAGTGAGGCTGCAATTGATGGGGGTTTTTTTCCAGAATTTTTCAGTTTGTTTGCACCCCCAAAAATGTTGAGCACCATCCGCCACTGCATGTAGGCTCTCTGTTGCATGCTCATGTACTGGCAAGGGAAATGTCGACCATAAACATACAGTATGTGTAATTTAACTGTCTTTTTAGCTGTTTGCCTGGGACTCAGCTTCTCTCTAGCATGCTGCTTCCATATATTAAACTGTAAGGTCTTGAATACAAACTGTTTCATTTTAGGCCTTTCTATTATGCATAAGCCACACATTACTTCTTTTTTTTTTCCCCTTTTGGAATAATAGAAAATAGTATATTTGTGCTTATGCATCCATGATAATAATTAAAAAAGTAAATAACAGCAATAAAAATAATTGCGATATTTACTGAGAACTAATAGCTATGTGTTAGAGGTTACATTAGTGAACATGGGAACTGCACAGACCACATACACGATTTAGACAACAATTAAGCCTTTAATTATTAAGCAGGTCTATGAACTGTGTTTAATGAAGTGTTTACCTATTATGCTGACATACGTGATTATGTTCAGTTATATTTATATACTTCTTTTGTTTCTTCGCTGCTATATACATTAAAGGTTTTCACTTCTCTTTAAAAAGCCGTAACATGGGGGCGTGAAAAAGATTTAAAATTTATGGTTAGAGGGTAGGTTAGAATATGAAAAGTTGTTTGATCTGTCATGGAAACCCCACTGATAAAATCAGGTATATAGAGCACCATAGAGACATGTCTGCAGGGAGAGTGGTCCAAACACCAGGAATCTAAGGAATTCTGATGTTAATTGTAATGGATGTATGGAAGAAAAGCTCATTAAATATATTTTATACAAGGTAATTAATGCACGATATACAATATCCTTTGGTAACATAGAAAGTCCCTTTCTTTTTACATGACTCTGTATGACCGACCCTTGCATCTCTGTCCTCATCATAAGGCAACTAACTCATTTAATTATGTTTTCTTAAAGATACAGTACATGTAAAAGTAATTAATGTGACATAAATTATCTTGTTATTTTATAAAAAAAATATATATTTCTGTGTATAGTTTGTAGTTATATATGAACACGCGCAAATGTTGTATCATGCTCTGACTTTTTGTCTCAATAAAGGAACATTTTGATCTTTAAACATATGAACACGCAGACTCTGCTTCTTGCTTCATAGTGTTGCACAAAGGCTGTTATTTAACCGTTTGCCAACCGCATCACGAGGATGTACGGTGGCAAAGCGGCTCTTCTGTGCCAGATCACAAACCTAGTACGTGATCTGGCAACTCCAGGTAGGAGGCGTGCATGCCACTTCTGTCGTGATTTGTAAGGCTAATTTCACACTGGGGCGTTAGCGGTAAAGCGCCGCTATTTTTAGCGGCGCTTTTAACAGCACTTTTCGGTTGCTAGCGGGCTGATTTTAACCCCCGCTAATTGCTGAAATGGGTTAAAAGCACCCGCAAAGTGCCAAAAATCAGGTATGTAGAGCACCGTAGGAGACATTTCTGCAGGGAGGGTCCTGGAAGAATGCCTGCCCCCTGCCACCACTGTAGAAAGAAGGGCAATCTCCACTGCAGATGTCACTCAGAAGACTGCAGGAAAAAAAGGTATGTATTTTTTTTATTTTATTTATAAGACCCGGGGAGAGGGGGAGAAACTTTGGGGGGTGGGCGACCGGCTAGAGTTTATCTATAAATCTTACAGTTGCAAAGATATTTAATCACCATTGTAGTCCTAGCCTTAGGGTCCGCTCGCTAAGATGTGCATTTGGTATTTTATTTCTCTTCAAAATATTAGAAAAGAGGTTGATAAGGGAGTTCGGGATGTCAGAAGAAATGATTGAGTTCTACATACCTATATCCCATATGAATTATTATAAAAGTCAAAAATACAAAAAAGAACCCAGGGATTTTCGTACTAAACACTACTATTTTTTCACATAAAAATGGTTCTTTAACTGTCTTTATTAAGTTTATAAAAAGACCCCACAGATAATCTAACATATGCAGATTTTTATCCAACACATTTCTTGAAATAAAGTCCACTTTTACTAGGATGCACATGCAGTTCATGTAGTAAGAAAAATGCTATAAAGAAGAAAATATAGGCCGTATAAGTATGAGTGTACATTAATTCATCTTTATTTGATGTATACATTATAATTGTCAAAAAAACAGACCTCCATGCAGGGTGGGCAGCTGTGGTATCATGTGAGGTTGGAGGCACCACAAGGATGCTGGGGAGGCAATTTGTGTTGGGAGGGGAAATTTAGGGGGTAGCAGGGGATAACAATTGTTCTAGGAAGGGAAATTTGGGAAGGTGTGCTAGGAGTATTGATTTCAGGGGATTTGTGCTGGGAGTGTGGATGGGGGAAGATTTGTGCTAGGAGGGGGAATTTTAGTGGGTTTGTGCTAAATAAAGGTAATATGCTAGGGTGGTGGGGATTTGTGCTAGATGGGGAAATATTTTGAGGGGGGGGGTTTGTGCTTGCAGGGATCAAGCAGGGGGGGGGATTTGTGCTAGGAGGGGAAATTTGGTGGGGATTTGTACTAGGATGGGGGATTGGGGAGAATTTGTGCTGGAAGGGGCGATTTGGAGTGGAGGGAGAGGATTTGTGCTCAGAAGGGAAATTTGACCTATTAGAGGATTTTTACTAGGAAGGGGATTTTTTTTTTGGGGTGGGGGGTTGATTCATGCTAGGGGCATACGTATGGGAGATGAGGGGATTTTTGCTGACACATAATGCTCATACATCTTGGGTTGGGAGGGGGCAATTTGGCATGTTCGACCTGGGCTCTAGATGACCTCTGCTACGGGGTGGCTAGATCCCCAAGATGTAAAATGCTTCATATCAAAAAGCAGTGCACATACCCTGCAAATGCACTTACATCTGACATGTCAACAGGGATTCACAGATTTGTGTAGTCTCCCCAAGTACCTCTCCTATTTGACGCTACCCACTGTATCCAGTAAGAAAAAGAGGAAGGCATGCTTGCCCTCCTCTGATCTCCCACCATTGGCCATGTAGCCTGTCAACTGTGACGTGATGACCTCATACTGATAATAAAAAAACTTGACTGTGCATGCCTAAGATGTGCTCCACAGTGGAGCATATTCCATTTCCCCCTCATGGGAGTGGTCAGTATTTTCTACAAAAGGGGACAGGGCACCACCAAAGGATGTAATGTTGGCAGCAAAAAAAACAAAGGATGAAAAACATTGCTGTAGATAAGGGAAGTCTAGGGCACACTTACTATAGTTCTACTTTAAGTAGATGGTGCAGCAGAAACATATAGCACAGTGAGGAAGGTTTGTGGTCCAGGATGATAGGACAGTTAAAATTAGAAGCGCCCCCCCCCACAGTTGTGGAATGCCGGCCACCCGCATACCGGAAGCAGTGCGTCCGCTTTATAGGGGTGCTAGACTAATTTGCCTAACAGTGTAGCGCAAGCCAACGGGGACTCTTTTCATGCTGCCCCCCTGCAAAGTGCTGCCCTAGGCCTGGGCCTTGTTGGCCTAGGCCAGGATACAGCGTTGCACTGAAGTGAACCATAGAGGACTCCAAGTAAACCAAGCCCCAAACCACCTCTTTCAATTGGTCATGGTCACCATGCCTAGGCATGGTTCGGAGAAATCATGCTACACAAACTGGACTAAGGGGGTGAAGCGTGCGCTGGTATGGTTAAAACACCCAGAGAGTTAGGCATCAATCTGTTCAAAAAAATATGTTCATCAATATTTTCAGCTTTCAGTGCTGTCGCACTTTGAATGACAATTTCATGCCTACACAGGGGACACCATGATGAGAGCACAGCCCGGCACAGTTGCCATTACCATTGGAGAGGACAGGGGAGTGTTCTTTGATGTTCAGAGCCCACAAAGTCCTATTGCGATCATGTGGCGGAGGAAGGGGTGCCCCTGCTGTCACAGGCTGTGTACAGGTGACCAGAGATGGGTACTCAGTCCGCCCCTGTACAGTCCTTACTTTCCCTCATCGTGCTAGCTGAAGATGTGTGCTCAGTGGCGGCTGGTGGGTGGCTTCTTTGTCTCCTCCAGCCGTGCGTCTCCTCCCTCCTCCTCCCTCTAGGCCAATAGGATCCCCTCACCTTTCAGCCAATCAGGAAATGAGTCTCAGACCCGCTTCCTGATTGGCTGGGAGGAGGATCAGTGTGAGAATAGCACCCTTTTTTGAAGGGCCTCTGGCTATAATCACAAGCTTCAAAATGCAGGACAAAGAGTTCCTGTTTTACCACAGAGATAGGTATTTTGCTGTGTAGAAATATATATAATGCCACGTACACACGATCGTGATTCACGGCGGTTACAAAACCGGCGTGAATCATGACATGAAAAACGAGGGAACGGCTTGTTCCCACACACACGGTAGTTTTTCCCGTCATTTTTTCTCTTGTCGAGAAAAACGACCATGTGTAGGCTCCGTGGCAGTGTTTCCCTATGGGAAAACTGCCGCGAAAAAAAAATTACGGGAAAAAGGACGAGAAAAATTAGAGCATGTTCTAATTTTTCTCATAGTTTTTAATGCCGTTTTTCACGTCGGGAAAAATGACAAAAAGACCACACGCGGTCGTTTTTTTTGTTGAAAAAAAAAATGTAATTTTTCACGACGTGAAAAATGATCGTGTGTACGCGGCATAAGGGTTAAAGCTGAAAAAGTATGTTAAAAAAATAAAATAAAAAATAATAATAATAATATTTACAGCTTACATTACAGTTGTTTAAATGTTTTTTTTTTTTTCTAAGATCTAATATATATAATTTAAAAACCCTTTAAAAGCGTAACTCCACTTTTGTTGAGAAAAAACATTTCCCTCTATGTACGTTACAAGGATTTTAAACATTTTGTTGCAGATTTCTAACTTTTGCTATTCTGAAGAAATCCCTGTGCGTTTGTCTGTGTCCATGTTGGAAAGTGAGTCCAATGGGAGTGGTTTCATTATTACCAATCAGCTGTGCACCTGCAGGGCTCTAATGAAGAAAGCTGATGGGCCTGCATTCCTATAGACCTGATTTCCTATTGGGAGTATCTTACCAAAAATGAAATTTGTGTAGTCTCCCCAAGTACCTCTCCTATTTGACGCTACCCACTGTATCCAGTAAGAAAAAGAGGAAGGCATGCTTGCCCTCCTCTGATCTCCCACCATTGGCCATGTAGCCTGTCAACTGTGACGTGATGACCTCATACTGATAATAAAAAAACTTGACTGTGCATGCCTAAGATGTGCTCCACAGTGGAGCATATTCCATTTCCCCCTCATGGGAGTGGTCAGTATTTTCTACAAAAGGGGACAGGGCACCACCAAAGGATGTAATGTTGGCAGCAAAAAAAACAAAGGATGAAAAACATTGCTGTAGATAAGGGAAGTCTAGGGCACACTTACTGTATCTTGAAGGGAATTCAGCATTCTAGATGCCTCCGAAATTGAAAGAAGTACCTAACATGATGCATCACAATTACACCAAACCGTAATATAGATATAAAAAAAAATTGCAATACAGTAGTCAAGAAAATACATAATATATATATATATATATATATATATATATATATATATATATATATATATATATACACATATATATATATATATATATATCACAATGCCTAGCTGATTAGCAAGAATAATCAGACATAGTGAAGTGAAACAAAGGTATTCCTTTCATTAAGGCCCAGATGTTCCATGGCCTTTAACCTATATATTCATTTACAAGTTGTAATAACAATTTATCAAAATTCCTGGATATTTTGAAAAAAAAGTTATTACAATTAGAATATAAATAGATATATAGGTTAAAGGCCATGGAAATTCTGGGCTTTAATGAAAATCAGCATATGCAAGAATATCTGTGATATACAGTAACCGAGTCTTGTTATGATCTTAACAAAGAATGTTACAGAAACAATTTTGTGTGAAAAAATACAAAATTAGATACTTTTATTTATGTGTTTGTGTAAAGTATAAATTATATAGTCTTTGGTTCTTCTTTTTTTCTTACTTCCTCTTCAAAATGGTGACTTCACACACATGCAGGTCACTAAAGCCTTGTACACACGGGCCGAAAATCAAACTAAAATGGTCGGTTCAGCAGGAAGCGGCCAACTTTTGGCCCATGTGAACAGCTGTCTGTTCTACAAAAGTCAGTCTGCCAGTGTGTAGGTGGGGTACTCACTTTAAAGTACATCAATCTTAAGCCTCGTACACACAATCCGATTGTTGGCAGGGGATTGTCTGTTGACAGACTGATGTCCTAAAATCTGACCGTTAGTACGCTCCTTCTGACAATTGTTGTCCATCTTTCGGCTAACAATTGTTGGATGGTAGGCTAGTATATTTCCGGCGGACAACAGTCTGTTGTCTGATTTTCATATCGTCAGTACACAAGTCGGTCACACAAAAGTCGAAAGTACAAACACGCATGCTCGGAATCAATGCTCACCAAATAAGAAATTAGCAGAAGGGGCCCAAAGGGTGGCGCTCAAGAGCTGAAATTCCTCATAGTAAGTCACTAAGTTAGTGTTTGTTGGCCGACAATTGTGTACCATTACTTAGTATGCAAGACCAGATCCCGACACCCGCCCTGAAGACAAAAATCAGACGCTTGGTTGGCCAACAATCGGATCGTGTGTATGAGGCTTTAGAGACATCTCGTTAATGCTACCTCTTGTTGATCCCTAGATCAGTGTTTCCCAACTACAGTCCTCAAGGGGCCCCAACAGGTTTTTTTTCAGGATTTCCCTTAGATGAAACGGCTGTGGTATTTACTAAGGCAGTGAAACTGATCAAATCACCTGTGAAAAATAATGGAAAGCCTGAAAACATGACCTGTTTGGGCGCTTTGAGGACTGGAGTTGAGAAACACTGCCCTAGATACTGGAGATGACCTCACAGTCCAGAATGGATTTATCTGGTTAATTGCACATTTGAGAAGAAGAACTGGTACTAACCAGAGATGATAGACCTCAAATATTTATTGTAACACAATTTGGCAAAACTTGGCATGATTTTAAATCATCCAAAAGATATAAGAAAATAAAGAACATCTAAATACCAGATGCTGTGCCGTGAGCGGACTCCTCAGATGGTGGGCACTGTCACTGAATACATTTTAGAAATGCATATGGGAGAAATAGAGGGTTTTGGCTTTGGCTACGTTGAGATGTTCAACTTGCTTGGGTGTCAGAAGGTATTCTCTTTTGAAAGACACTGGCCACCAAAACCCTGGCCCTTTTTTCCCATCTTCCCCCATTTTTATTCTTTTTTTTTTTTGTGTAGGGATCTGCTGCCCTCTACTGTTAGCGTCTAATATCACAGAGTTATGTATAATATGTTTCTTTATCGTACATCACGGTACACAGAGCACCATAGTCATAACTATGTGGGTTATACGCCACCTATAGGTGAATGGACACTGGTACACTCAAAAGACAGGAAGTCCCCCTCCCTATATAACCCCTCCCAGGGAGTACCTCAGTTTTTTTCGCCAGTGTCTAAGGCAGGGGTGCCCAACGGAGCTCTCTGATGTGGCCCGTGACCTCCTGCTCTGGAATGGAATAGAATAGAATACTATTATTAAAGGTAAGTTTATTACTAAAATCACAGTGTATATATGGGCATATGTGTTCTGCAGTGGTTACAGGGCTGCATTCAACTGATCCGCAGGTGCAGAGCAGTGCACCTGCGGGTTACCTGCACTGAGCCATAGACTTATATTACAGTACCTGCGAGTTTGGTGAGCTTTCTGAAAGTGCACCACACCTCCAGGATATTATAGAAGTCTATGGCAAAGTGCAGCTAAACTGCAGTAAAGCCACAAGGGTAAACAGTGCATCAGTGTAAAAGCAGCCTTAGACCCCTTTGACACGCTCAGTCCTACCCAAATCGGACCCTCCAATCACCTCTAAGGAGAGGCAGAAGTAAATGGATTTGTGTCTGTTTACAAATGCCTACCTCCAATCCGAGTTTAGTGGGCTCTATAGAGTGTCCTGCCATCCACCCGCTCCGTTTATTGTGGCCCACGACCGGTTACCAAGCCGCTTAAGTGGCCCCCGCTCTTCAATAGGTTGGGTACCCCTGGTCTAAGGTGTTGGTCACGGTTAATGAAGTGCTAAGAAGAGCTCCGCTAAGAAATCCCTGATGGGATCAAGGGGCTATGCAATCGGATCTATCTAAAGTGCCTGAAAGAGCCAAATGGATGGTACCCGAGCCTTGTGGAAGAAGAGCGAGGTTTCAGCCTGTAACGCTTCTCTTTTGAGAGCTGTACCCTGAGTCTGCACCTTGGTCCCGTGTAAACTATACCAAAGAGTTGCTCTGGCAGGTTTGTTATACAGGTCCAGGGGAGTAGACTCCATATACAAGGAGGACCCAGTCCCTGAAGGTCTGTCATGACAAAGCTCGCTGTGATGAGTGAAGATTGGACTCCTGCTATCTACAGAGTCCTGCAGCGAGGAATGGTGAGTCTGCATTTGTTTGCAGTTTCTCTTTTAAAAAACAGAGAGATCTGACTGTCTGTTTTTCCCACTGGGAGTAGTGTGCTGTTCAACCATGCTATGTGCTTACTCATGCGGGCTGCTGTTTCTTCCCCAGCCACTAGAGGGTGCAGGTTTGCTCTAGTCTAGCCTATTTTTTATTTTAGGCAGAAAGAGGAAGGGCGGCCATTGTCATGTGGTGACAGGTCAGATAGGCCTTGGAGAGAGAGAGGTGGCCCGTGAATGTGTGAGTACATGCTTGGGAACTGGGTGCAGACTAGTCATGATTACATGCTGCATATTTTCTGCCTATCCGAGGGGCATGTACAACTGTTAGTAGCTACACCCCTGGATGATTAGCAGTTCACTTTAAAAGTGTTATTATCTGCTTGTGGGCAGGAACAGCATAATATACATGCTTGCAAATATATTGCTTAATTGCATGTTTTTAAAGTACATGTTTTAAAGACATGAGCGTGGGTGCATTTTAGGGAGTTATATCTCCAATATAGTGCATATGTGCTTGGTATCCTACATGTCTAAAGTATAGGACCAACTGCAATTGAGCAGGTGCTTGCTTACAAACTTGCTAAAAATGCACAGTTGCAAAGGCGCACAGTTGTAAAGACGCACAATTGCTAAAATGCACAGATGCTGAAATGCACAGTTGCTAAAATGCACAGATGCTAAAAAGCACAGTTGCTAAAAAGCACAGTTGCTAAAAGCACAGTTGCTGAAATGCACAGTTGCTAAAAATGCACAGTTGCTAAAAACGCACAGTTGCTAAAACGCACAGATGCTGAAATGCACAGTTGCTAAAACGCACAGATGCTAAAATGCACAGTTGCTGCTAAAACGCACAGTTGCTAAAAAGCACAGATGCTGAAACAAACAGTTGCTGGGGCACACGGTTGCTGAAACACATAGTTGCTGAAGATACATGATCATGGGTACAAAATGCATGTTTGGACATGTTTGTGTAAAAAAACTAGGGCTGTTACTGATTAAAAATTTCGTGTTCGATTAATCGTTTTTTTTTTATCGATTAATCGACTAATTTTGATTAATTATAAACGCACCTACAGATCCAACTACTTTTAGCTGATCTCCTTGCAGGCTGATTCCCAGTGCAGCTACCAACCACTGGAAAAATGGATAGCAGGATACAAAAAACACACAAAGGCAGTGCTCGATGGGAATAGCATTAAAACTTTTATAGTCTACAAGTAGGTAACAAAATAAATATTGCACTGGAGATAAAATCTAAAAAAGCGAGGAATACCTAACGGTAGCAAAAGCAGTCATAAAAACATGTAGCTAAGTATGATACTGGTATAAAAATGTGTACAACGATACCACTGCTGAATCCAGATGAGGAGGGGGTTAACATCAGTCCATCGGCATGTAGATGTCCCGTGAAGGGAACTATCACAAATCCCAGTGGATGGCTGTAGAATCCCAGGTTGATAGAGGGAAGTGTAACAGCCCTTGCGTGTGGCAGATAGTAAGGTCCCGCCAGCATGCAGATATGAAGGCACAGCAAAGGAGCCCTTCAGATGGACACGGCAAGCCCTGCCGGTGTCCGTGACGTCATCGGAGCTCCGACGGAACTCCCTGAAGCCGGCGGAGAGGTGAGTACCGATCAAAAGAATTTTGATCGATCAAAAACATTAATCGATTAATCGAGGAATTAATAGTTAATTTCCACAGCCCTAAAAAAAAAAAAATGTTTATTGTTGATCACATAAAAAACGCGTGATCGCATAAGGTGACAGGATCGCTTAAGGATACATGACAAATAAAGATGCATGTTTATGTTTGTATAGATATGCATGTTTTTTTCATAGTCGCATAAAAATGCTTGATCACATAAAGATGCTTAGTCGCATAAAAATGCTTGATCGCATAAGATGTTTGATTGCTCAAGGGTGCTTAATCGCACAAAGATGCTTGATCGCATAAAGATGCTTGTTCGCACAAGGATGCTTGATCACACAAGGATGCTTGATCACACAAGGGTGCTTGGTCGCTTCCTAAACATCTGCTCTTTCCGCATGGAGTCAATCCGGTCAGTCGTATCCACCCTACGGGGAGGAGAAATTCTAGCATCAGTAGACATCAAAGATGCATATCTACATGTGCCAATTTTTCCCGCTCATCAGAGGTTTCTGCGTTTTGCGGTGGAACAGCGCCATTTTCAGTTCGTGGCCTTGCCCTCTGGGTTAACCACCGCTCCCCGGGTATTTACGAACGTTTTGGCCCAAGTACTAGCAAGACTAAGGCGCCAAGGTATAGCAGTAATGGCATACCTAGACTACCTGCTACTGGTAGATCAGTCAGTAGCACATTTAAACCAGGGGGTGTCCAGAACGTTCAGGTATCTGAAACCCCTTGGTTGGATTCTCAACCTGGAGAAATCATCCTTACAACCAGCAAAGAGACTGGAGTATTTGGGCTCGGTCATAGATACAGCCCAGGAAAGAGTGTTTTTGCCCCAGGCAAAAGTCAACGCTATAAGAGAGCTGCACAAGGTGGTCAGGGCAATGAAGGGTCTTTCCATTTGTCTTTGCGTGAGGTTGCTAGGGAAGATGGTGGCTTCATTCAAAGCAGTTGCCTATGCCCAGTTTGATTCAAGATTGTTGCAATACAGTATTCTGTCTGCTTGGAACAAGAAGACCCAAGCTTTGGATTATCCAATGAATCTGGCCCCAAAAATGCGCCAGAGTCTCAGTTGGTGGTTAATAACCAGGAATTTACAGAAAGGGAAATCCTTCAGTCTGGTTACCTGGAAAGTAGTAACAATGGATGCCAGCCTATGGAGCTGGGGAGCAGTCCTAGAAGAGACCACTGTCCAAGGGAAGTGGTCAGAGTCCGAGAAAACCTTGCCCATCAACATCCTAGAGATTCGGGCAATATGTCTGGCTCTAATGGCCTGGACGTTCAGGTTACGGAATTGTTCCGTCAGGATACAGTGCGACAATGCCACAGCAGTGGCCTATATCAGGGATTTGCAATTAGCGGACCTCCAGCTGTTGCAAAACTACAAGTCCCATCATGCCTCTGCCTCTGGGTGTCATGCTTGTGGCTGTCAGAGACTTGCTATGCCTCATGGGACTTGTAGTTCTGCAACAGCTGGAGGTCCGCTAATTGCATATCCCTGGCCTATATCTATCACCAAGGGGGCATCAGAAGTCCCGTAGCCCAGAGGAAGGTGAACCATATTCTGGCTTGGGCAGAGGAACGTGTTCCTTACCTATCTGCAGTCTTCATCCCAGGAGTGGAGAATTGGCAGGCTGATTTCTTGAGCTGCCAACAGTTGTTCCTGGGAGAATGGTCCCTACATCCCGATGTCTTTCTGGCCATGTGCCAAAGATGGGGTACCCCGGACATGGATCTGTTGGCATCCAGATTCAACAAGAAGTTGGACAAGCTTTGTGTCAAGAACAATGGATCCACTTTCACTTTCGGGACAGATGCGTTAATGACCCCGTGGGATCAGTTTTCACTGGTTTATGCATTCCCCCAGTTCAGTGGCTACCACGGCTTCTTCGCAGGTTCAAGGAAGAAGGTAAGCCGGTAATCCTAGTAGCTCTGGCGTGGTCCAGGAGATCCTGGTATGCAGAGATCATGAGGATGGCAGTAGGGGATTCGTGGACTCTTCCATCTCGTCCAGACCTGCTGTCTCAAGGGCCAGTATTCCATCCTGCCTTACAAACGCAAAATTTTACGGTTTGGCTATTGAAGCCCACATTCTAAAGAGTCAAGGGTTTTCAAGTTCAGGAATTACCACCCTGATTAAAAGCCAGCCTCTTGGACCATTTATTATAGGGTCTGGAGGGCCTATGTCTCCTAGTGATGAAACCAAGGGTTGGCACCCTCGAAAGTATGTAATAGGTAGAATTCTTACCTTTCTACAGTTGGGAGTAGAAATGAAGCTGGCCTTGAGTACAATCAAGGGTCAGATCTCGGCTTTGGCAGTATTTTTCCAAAAGCTGCTTGCTTCGCATTCTTTGGTCCAGGACTTTATACAAGGGGTAACTTGGATACGTCCGCCAGTTAGGTGACCCTTGTGCCCATGGGATTTGAATCTAGTTCTGTCAGTTTGGCAAAGACAGCCCTTTGAGCCAATACATAGTATTCCTTTGCTTCTTTTGACAAAGAAATTGGTGTTCTTAGTTGTGGTAACCTCCGCAAGAAGAGTGTCAGAATTGGCTGCTTTTTCCTATAAAGAGCCATACTTGGTTATTCATAAGGACAAGGTGATGTTGCGTCTTCACCCAACCTTTTTGCCTAAGGTAGTGTCAGGTTTTCATCTGAATCAGGATGTTTCCCTGCCTTCCTTTTTTCCAGAACCTCGTTCTGCAGAAGAAAGATTGTTACATTCTCTCAATGTAGTAAGAGCAGTCAAGGCCTATCTGAAGGCGACAGCTCGGATACGGAAAACTGATGTTTTGTTTGTGCTGCCAGAAGGCCCCAGAAAGGGCCAGGTAGCATCAAAATCAACTATTGCTAAGTGGGTTCTTCAGGTGATTAGTCAGGCTTATAGTCTGAAGAAAAGGGTTCTGCCTTTTCAGGTTAAAGCGCACTCTACCAGGGCAGTCAGTGCTTCATGGGTAGTGCATCACCAAGCCTCTGTGGCTCATATTTGCAAGGCCGCTACTTGGTTGTCAGTACATACATTCACAGAATTCTATCAGATGGATGTAAGTTGGCAGGAGGATGCCGCCTTTGGGTGCAATGTGCTGCTGGCAGTAGTATAGGTCCTCACGCCTGGCTGTGGCCATTTAGCTTTGTGTATCCCTCCCCTCAGAAGGCATTGCTTTGGGACATCCCACATAGTTCTCTGTGTCCCGTAATGTACGATAAAGAAAATAGGATTTTTATAACAGCTTACCTGTAAAATCCTTTTCTTGGAGTACATCATGGGACACAGAGGTCACGCCCCTCTTATTGGGATAGATGGATAGATAGATATAGATTTGTTACAAAAACAGAGGTACTCCCTGGATGGGAGGGGTTATATAGGGAGGGGGACTTCCTGTCTTTTGAGTGTACCATTGTCCATTCACCTCAAGGTGGTGTATAACCCACATAGTTATGACTATGGTGCTCTGTGTCCCATAATGTACTCCAAGAAAAGGATTTAACAGGTAAGTTGTTATAAAAATCCTATTGTTAGCATTAAATGTTTTTGGTTAAAAACAAAAACAGAGGGAGGAAGTGGTGGAGAGACAGAGAGAGGAGCTGACATCACATGTTCACATACAGGCTAATTTCACGCTGAAAGCGCTGGGCATTAGCGGAAAAGCACAGCTAGTTTTAGCGACGCTTTACTGTAGTTTTAGCGGTGCTTTTCGGCCGATAGCAGGGCACTTTTAACCCCCACTAGTTGCCGAAGAAAGGGTTAAAAGTGCCGTGTTTTGGCGCTGCCGAAGCGCTTTGCAGGCGTTTCGGCAGTGCTGCCCATTCATTTCAATGGGCAGGGCATTTTGGGAGCAGTGTATACATGGCTCTCGCACCGCCCCAAAGATGCTGCTTGCAGGACTTTTCAGAACTTCCTACAAGCGCACCGCCCCAGTGTGAAAAGTCACACAGAAATTAATAGGGAGGCGGTTTTCCAGGCGTTAGTTATAGGCTATTTCTAGGGCTAAAACGCCTGAAAACCACCTCAGTGTGAAAGCAGCCTCACAGCAGTACTGTATTTTATTCAGACCAGAAGCAGAGAATATTAGGTAGTTGTTCCTGTGTTTTGGCAGTTTAACTGTAGTTGCCCATAAGGTCTTGATCTGAATCCTAGTGATAGACCAGTCTCTGTTCTATTGTTATTATCTCACACGCACAGTGACAGATAGCTAGGTCTGTCCTACTGTATGTATGTAGTGGTCACCTTCCAGTATATTAGTGGGAACCTGTTTCTTGGAATAGAGATTATATGTAGCTCCTGTTATTTTAGTTACCGGTACATCATAGTGTAAAAAAAGTAAGCTGTCTCTTTAAATATTTTAGTTATATGCAGATTCTGTTTTTTTAGCTAACCTTCTCTCTTCTTGTCTGGGATTCTATAACTAGTTTTAGCTTAGTGCCAGATTAGTTATGTGAATGCCACTTCTGGGAGTAATGCCGCGTACACAAGATCGTTTTTCACGTTGTTAAAAATGCAATTTTTTAAATTGGGCATTAAAAACGATCGTGTGTAGGCTCCAGAGCATTTTTAACGACGTAAAAAATGGCCTAAAAAAATGAGAACCTGCTCCATTTTTTCACATCGTTTTTCACGTCATTTTTTTTAACGACGTGAAAAACGGTAGTGTGTATGCTTTTATGAGGGGAAAAAAACGTGCATGCTCAGAATCAAGTATGAGACGGGAGCACTCGTTCTGGTAAAACTAGCGTTCGTAATGGAGATAGCACATTCGTCACGCTGTAACGGACTGAAAAGCACGAGGCTGAAAAGCGCGAATCGTCACTCAACAAACTTTACTAACATGAAGGGTGGCGCCATTCAAACGGAACTTCCCCTTTATAGTGCTGTAGTACGTGTTGTACGTCACTGCGCTTTGCTCAAGCGTTTTTTTTTAAATGAACGTGTGTATGCAAGACAGGCTTGAGAGGAAACAAGAAAAATCACGTTGAGAAAAACGTCATTTTTGGAAATTACATTAAAAACAATCGTGTGCACGCGGCATTAGAAACTACTAGGGAGGGACTAAAGCGCAGAGTAGATAGACTGACTGAGTTCCAGTGCCACACCACAGGTTCTGCATGTGCGAAGCTGCATTTCTGGCTGGTTGGACAAAAGTTGGAGGATCTCCTCATCACTGTTGATCTTGTCTTCAGGTTTTCTACACAAAAATTTATGTCACATAGCAATCATCCTCAGGGGCCCCTGCTACTGAACTTTGCTGCAACAATTTTTATATTATATCTATATATACAGTGGATATAAAAAGTCTACAAACCCCTGTTGAAATGTCAGGTTTCTGTGATGTAAAAAAAATGAGACAAAAATAAATAAAAATAGGATTTTTTACTCACCGTAAAATCCTTTTCTCTGAGTCCATGGACCTAAACAGCTTCTCTATTGACAAAGTGGGTATTATCCGTTAATTAGGAGTGACTAGGCAGAAAACTTGTAAAAAGTGTTGCATCACACCTTCTACAGTACCGCCCAGGGGGCGGACCCTCTGGGTATATCCCCTCAGTCTGCATCTCGCAGATCAGTTCATCAAAAAGCAGTACAAACTTAAAAGGAGGGGTGGGTGCTGTGTCGGTCCATGGACTCGGAGAAAAGGATTTTACGGTGAGTAAAAAATCCTATTTACTCTTTCGTCCATGGACCGACACAGCTTCTCTATTGACAAAGTGGGACGTCCCAAAGCAGTGTCAGAGAAAAAACGAGGGGTGGTAACAGCATAAAAATAAACTTCACCCCAAACACAAACTAGCACTCCTCCAACGGAGGAGCTGCAACTCTAAACAGCCACTTGCAAAACCTTGCGGCCGAAAGAGGCATCCGAAGATGCACCTACATCAACTTTGTAGAATTTTGTGAAAGTGTGAGCGGACGACCAAGTCGCCGCTTTACATAATTGGGAAACAGACGCTTGATGTCGGAAAGCCCAAGAGGCACCTATTGCCCTGGTCGAATGCGCCGCAACCGGAAAGGGGGGCGCCTGACCCTTTAAGGCGTAAGCCTGGATTACTATCTGTCGGATCCACCTAGAGATGGTGGCCGACGAGACTGCTTGGCCCTTCTTGGGACCAGCCACCGAAACAAACAGTGAGTCTGACTTCCGGAACAGGGAAGTAGCAGATAGGTATACTCTCAAAGCTCGGACAACATCCAAGGAATGCAACACCGACTCCTTAGGATTCGACGGATGAGGACACAAGGATGGAAGTACACTGTCTTCGTTGAGATGAAAAGCCGAAACGACTTTCGGAAGAAGGGGAGGCTGCGGCCGCAGCACCACCTTATCCTTGTGGAAAATCAAATAGGGAGCCTTGCAGGACAAGGCTGCCAGCTCAGAGACTCGTCTAACTGACGTAACAGCCACCAAAAAGACCACTTTCTGAGAAAGTGTCAACAGGGGAATATCTCTAATATTCTCAAACAGTGCCTGCTGAAGTACCAAGAGGACCAGGTTCAAGTCCCACGGAGGTAGCGGGGGGGACCGGAGGGGCCACATGTCGAACCCCCTGCACAAATGTACTCACGAGAGAGTGAGTCGCCAGGGGTCGCTGAAAAAAGACAGCCAGGGCAGATATCTGTCCCTTAATCGTACTTAGGGCATGCCTTTGGTCCGCCCGGTGCTGTAAAAACAGCAGGATTCTGGAAACCAAATAAGTACGCGGATGCCATTTCATTTCCTCACACATGGAGATGTAGGCCTTCCAAGTGTGGTGATAAACCTTCCTAGAGGACGATTTCCGAGCACTTCTCATAGTAGAGATTACTGAATCTGACAGGCCCCGGTCTCTCAGTACCTGGTTCTCAACAGCCATGCCGTTAAAGCCAGTGACCGTAAAGCAGGATGGAGTATGGGGCCTTGCGATAGCAGGTCCTTCCTTAGTGGTAGGCGCCAGGGGACGTCTGCTACCAGACGTACTAGATCGGCGTACCAAGGACGCTGAGGCCAATCTGAAGCGATTGGGATCATTGGAATTCCCTCTGCCTCCACTCTGTGGAGCAGAAGAGGAAGAAGCCTTAAGGGAGGGAAGGCATAGATTAGCCGATACTGACCAACAATGCCACCAACGCGTCCGTTGCGTCTGCCCATGGGTCTCTTGACCGGGCCACAAACCTCAATACCTTCCGATTGAGTCGGGAAGCCAGAAGATCTACGTCTGGTGTGCCCCATCTTTGGCAGAGGAGTTGGAACACCTCCGGGTGCAAGGACCATTCTCCCTGGTCCAGCATCTGGCGGCTCAGGTAATCCGCCTGCCAGTTTTCCACACCCGGAATGTACACGGCCGACAGTGCCGGTAGGCTCCTCTCTGCCCACTTCAGGATGCGAGCGACCTCCAATGCTGCAGCTGAGCTTCTTGTTCCTCCTTGATGATTGACATATGCCACTGCTGTGGCGTTGTCTGACTGGATCCTGACTGGACGCCCTTGCAGCCTCTGAGACCATTTGAAGAGGCACAGCCGGATTTCCAGGACATTGATCGGCAGGCGGGATTCCTCTGGGGTCCAGCGACCTTGCACCGACTGAACACCCCCAACTCCCCCACCAACCTGTAAGGCTGGCGTCCCTCGTGATCACTATCCAGTAAACGGGAAGAAATTACTTCCCAGCCAACAGAGCCGGTGCTGTCAGCCACCATACCAGGGATCTCCTGACTAGGTGGCTTACTCGGATCTGATAATCCAGAGATGATGGACATCTGTTCCATCTGGACAGAACTTCCTTCTGTAACACTCGAGTGTGGTTCTGAGCATATGGGACCGCCTCGAAGGAGGCTACCATGAGGCCTAACACTCGCATGCAAAAACTGAGTGACGACCAATTCCTGGAAGTCAGCTGCCGTACTGCAGCCCGAAGGGTCTGCAACTTCTCCACAGGGAGGAATACCTTTGCCTCTGAGGAATCCAGAATCAACTCCAGGTACATTAGGCATTGAGTGGGCACCAATACTGACTTTTGCGTGTTTAGTATCCAACCACAGTCTCGAAGAGTCTGACAGGTACTGGACACGCTTGGTGTAGAAAAAAAATGAAGCAATAAACCGCGCTGGCTTTTAAACAAATAAACAGCGGCACCTGTGATATGTGATAACATATAAAATGTACAAAGATAAAAAGGAAGAACAAGTGCGCTAATGTGAATTGACTAAATGGTGAAAATCAATAAAAAACAGATCCACACATAATAATGAAAAAAATATCATGTGAAGTCCAATGGTGATACAGATTCACACATAATAATGAAAAAATATAAAGTCCAATGGTGATACCATGTATTAGGTCTGAAACATATCAAAATAAAAAGTCCATTCAAATATCAAAAAAAATGAATGAAGAATGGAAGGAAGCCGTGAAGAGGTGAACCGCATCAGATTGAAATTCGGTGCATGCACACCCGTGTCCACCACCAACAATGCAACCTGCTTACCAGAGGTAAGAAACAATTGGGCCCATCCGCAATCCCAGGGGAAAATCCAGAGAAATCCAAGCGTCACTTGATGTTCAGTGGTTGCGTCAAAGATTTCCCAAAAGGAGAGAGGAGACTCGATAGTGCATTACCCAATGTATAGATTTATTAATAAAAAGGGGTATAAAAACACTTACACAATATGAGATTAAAAAAGCATAACAACCGGCCGGTCCGCCGTACCTGTCCCGTGATGATGGGAAGGTGTGCGTGCTGACGCCATCATCACGGGACAGGTACGGCGGACCGGCCGGTTGTTATGCTTTTCAATCTGATGCGGTTCACCTCTTTACGGCTTCCTTCCATTCTTCATTCATTTTTTTTGATATTTGAATGGACTTTTTATTTTGATATGTTTCAGACCTAATACATGGTATCACCATTGGACTTTATATTTTTTCATTATTATGTGTGGATCTGTATCACCATTGGACTTCACATGATATTTTTTTCATTATTATGTGTGGATCTGTTTTTTTATTGACTTTCACCATTTAGTCAATTCACATTAGCGCACTTGTTCTTCCTTTTTATCACTGGACACGCTTACCTCTAATTCTGAGCTTGAAGGGGCCTTCAGAAGAAGGTCGTCCAAGTAGCCCATGATAGCGATACCTGGCTGTCTTAGAAGTGCCAGAATCGGAGCGAGCACCTTGGTGAACGTCCTGGGTGCTGAGGCAAGGCCAAACAGGAGGGCCGCAAACTGGTAGTGGTTCTTCCCGATAGCAAATCGCAGAAACCTCTAGTGTCTGGAGTATATGGGGACATGCAGGTATGCGTCCTTGATGTCCAAGGAGGCCAGAAAGTCCCCCGGATGGAGAGCCGTGACTGCAGATCGAACCGACTCCATCCGAAATCTTTGAACCCCATCCTTCTTTGGCACAATGAACAGATTTGAGTAAAAACCCTGACCCCGTTTCTGTTCTGGAACTGGAATAACTACCCCGCGTTCCAGTAGACCCTGGACCGCCCCATACAGGGCCTCCCGATGGGTCGGTAGTAGCTAGAGATTGGAGGTGATGAATCTGTCCGGTGGACAAGAGAGAAATTCTATCTTGTAGCCTGAGGAGATTACTTTGCAAACCCACCTGTCAGAGACTAGAGCTGTCCACTGAGTCGCGAATTTGCGAAGATGTCCCCCCACCCGAGAGCTGGGTGGGGGCGGACCTTCATGTGGACGCAGATTTGTCCGCAGACTTGTTGGGTTTGCGGGACCAAGGACGCTTTTGTCCTTGGGCAGGCGCCTTGTCGGCCTGGGGTCTTTTCCCTGTCGCCCTAGGGGGACGAAAAAAACGCTTGCGTGCAGTAAAGGAGGGCCCTTGCCCTTGGCGTGGCCCCTACCCTTGCTAGTTTGAGGAAGCAAAGTGCTTTTACCTCCTGTGGCATCCTTGATGATGTCATCCATAGAGGCCCCAAAAAGTCTGTCGCCCTTAAAAGGCAGATCCAACAGGGCTTTCTTGGAGGTCTGGTCCGCAGACCAGCCCTTTAGCCAGATCAGGCGGCGTATTGCTACTGCATAAACCAAAGCTTTTGACAGCAGGGGAATAGTATCCATGTCTGACTCGCAGACAAACCTAAGGCCCTGGACCAACTGGTCGGCCAATGTTATCTCATCAGGAGGAGCATCTCGCTCCTTAACCCCTGGAGTAGCAATCTTGCCCATTCAGTAAGTGTCTGAGACACTAGGGCCCCCGCCAATGCCGGGCATACTGCTGAGCCTACCACTGAGTATAGGTAGCGAGCGAGTGCTTCAGCCTTCTTATCCACAGGGTCCTTGAAAACAGGAGCCCCTTCTACTGGAATTGTGGTGGCTCTATTAAGTCTGGGCACCGGAGGGTCCACTATAGGGGGAGAGGTCCATTTCTTCAGAAAACTCTCCTCAAAGGGGTACCGTACAACAAACCTCTTTGGGGCTGTAAAGACCCTCAGTGGGTTCTCCCATTCCTTGTATAAGAGTTTATCAAAATAAGACACACAAGGGAACACCTTAGCAGTGCGGGCAGGTTTATGAAACCCAAAGTGGACCGGAGTCTCTGCTGCTTCTGCAGTATTTTCCAACTTTAGCGTATCCCGCACTGCAGTAATAAGGTCAGATACCAAAGCCGTCTCGCGTACTGACCTGGACTTGGAGTCATCCTCACTGTCCGGTCATGGTCTGCAGTCTCTGATGCGTCACAATCTGGGCCCTGAGCCGTAGCTGGACTTGGTTCTGCATCAGAATTATCCCCAGAAGCTTGCAGCGGACGGGGGCGTTTACTTCCCCCTGTATTCCCGTGTGCTGCTTCCACCCTGGCAGCAAACGCCTCTAGGATTGCGGTCATAGCGTTCATAGACACCTCAGGGGCACCAGCTGCTAAATCTGGTGTTTCAGGGGAGAAGACATCTGGCTCAGATGCCATGCTGACCATGCGCTGACACCCACAGGGCTCCAGGCAAGATATCAATAGGCAACCCTCCTGTGCTGCAGAGATGCTGGGTCACCCAGAGGACTCACCACCCTTGGATCGGTACCGCTATGCTGCTGTGCTGCGCCTGTGATGCTGTCCCACCGCTGCTGTGTCAGTCTGCTTCTTTTATCAGTGCTTCCTGTGTGAATTTCTCGCACCAGTGTAATGCACCCTAGAGGCCGGAGACTCGCAAAATGCCCGCCAAACATCTGTATGGAAGATAATGTGGTCTCCAAGAAAATGGCCGCCGAGCCGAAGATAGAGGCCAAAGCAGCCGTAGACCACAAAAAGATGGCCGCCGAACGGCAACCTTAGCTAGAAGCCCAGGGAGGAGGGAAGGGCAAGGAGAGAGGGAAGAAAGGGGCTACAACCACTTACTTGGTCTCTCCAGGAATGTCCAGCCAAATCACCCAGCCGAGGCAGGGGAGTTTACTTACCTATCCTGCATGTATTATGCTGGAAGACATTCCAAACAGATCATCATCCGCGCACGGAAGGTGACTGTTGACCAGGCATGCTGTGATTGGACCCAAGGGGACGATCATATGTATGCCCTGGAGTGCGACG
This sequence comes from Rana muscosa, assembly GCA_029206835.1. Taxonomy (NCBI): domain Eukaryota; kingdom Metazoa; phylum Chordata; class Amphibia; order Anura; family Ranidae; genus Rana; species Rana muscosa. Next base: position 79,386,227 of record CM055125.1, read on the forward strand.
CTCACCGGACAGGCTGCTGCGACTTGGCCGTAAGGTCAGCCAAAGCTGGCGGTCCAATGCAAGCCTTGGAGTGTAAGCTCACCGGCCAGGCTGCTGCGACTCGGCCATAAGGTCAACCGAAGCTGAGCGGTCCGATGCAGGCCCTGGAGCGTAGGCTCACCGGCCACCCGTGGAGCGACTGGCATGTCGTGGAAAACCCAGTGCGTAGCTAGGGTCGGCACACGCTCGATGGCCGAAACTGGGGAGACTACAAGGATCGAGGATCCAGCCTGTCACCCAGTCAGCAATTGATCGAAGATCGCAGAAAAAAAAAAAATGTAGCAAAAAAAATATTTTTCCCCCGGACCAAGGGGCCCGACAGAAAAAAACTGATCTGCGAGATGCAGACTGAGGGGATATACCCAGAGGATCCGCCCCCTGGGCGGTACTGTAGAAGGTGTGATGCAACACTTTTTACAAGTTTTCTGCCTAGTCACTCCTAATTAACGGATAATACCCACTTTGTCAATAGAGAAGCTGTGTCGGTCCATGGACGAAAGAGTAAAACATCTTTGCCAATCTGAAGCTTCCCTCCAACCACTTTGCATATTATTTTATATATACTCTGATTCTGTACTTGCCAAATATGTTGCATTAATCTCCCTCCACTGAGTCTGGCTGCAATCATTTTATCTGTGGGCAGCTGAAGCTGCTGCCTGTTCACTCCCTGGATTTACACAGACACACAGAGGCACACCTCCAGCTCTGCAGCTCTCATTGGCCCTCTTATGACTCACCCCCTCCCTTCCTGGCAAACTCTCATGAGAGCTGTGCATGATTTCATAAGCCTAGGCTTTTTACCAGACAAGAAACAGGAAGTGGGCTGTATGAGGTATTTACTGGCAGAAAAAAATATTTTACTATCCAAAGTTAAAACAACAAGGGCAAAAGATTTAATAGGTGGAAAGATGAAAAAATGACTGAAGTTCTGCTTTAATGTAACCTATAAACTGCACAACTCAATTGAAAAACAAATGGAAATCTTTTGAGGGGGGGGGGGGGTAAAAGTAAAAAACGAATTCCTAAAATACCCTATCGAATATTTATGTGCACATATCTATCACCAAAAATAAATAAACATGCTAAATAAGACAATGTGTAATGCATACATTGTTCACCCATATAACTTATGTATCTTAAATAATTCTTAAAGTTACATTATCTTAATCAACAGCCACATAGGATTAATGTGAATAGTCTTAATATCATCTCAGTGATCACAGAACTCTCACCTCCAATCATTAAGTGTTGTGCCTATATATCTAAAGACATGGCTGGTAGGTTAATCGGATCCTGTCTAAATTGTGCCTAGTATATGTATATGTATGAATGTGTGTTGGAGACCTTAGATTGTAAGCTCCTAGAGGGTAGGGACTGATGTGAATGTACAATGTATATGTAAAGATAGAGATGACTGTCAGTAGAATGAATGCATACACTGCCACCCATGCCACAAAGCTGAAATCAACCCCCGGGAGCTGTGGAAGGGCGGGGAGATGGAACCAGTGGGAAAACGCAATACCCGTAACCGGAGCGGAAGACTCATGTTCCAAACTGTTCCAAACTGGGAAAGCCCACACCCTGTGAGTGAGACACACAAACCCAACAGTGACTGGTGTATGGCAGCTTTGTGGCATGGGTGGCAGTGTATGTATTCATTCTTACGGACAGTTTATTACATTTTTTGAAATCTTTCTTATAAGTATAGGGTATCATACCCATTTGTTTATATACTCATTTATACACATTTTTTTATTTTTAAAAAGAATGATTCATACCAGCTAATAGGCCAATCTTTCCATCATCTGCATCTATCTGTGCTTCTCCCGAAGAAGTGAGACTCCTCTCGCGAAACGCATCGAGACCTAGCACAGTCATTCTAGACTACTGACAGTCATCTGTATGACAAAATCAGATCTCATGGAAAGGTCTTTGACAAAAATGCAATATTGATTTATATGTTGACATTTAATATGAGGTTTCTTTTCTGTATCAGATCTTGTTTTTAAATGTTTGTTAAATAAATCATTTATACTCTTTATTTGAGGTGTGCTTTTTATAAGTCAAGGGCATTTTTGTTTTTTGTTGTGTGCCTACTATTGGGGACTGAGCATCACCTTCACCCATATTGGGCTAGCTCAACTTCATCTTTAATTAATATGGAGTATATATACATACTGTATAGTTAAAACTTTTATTTATCAAACGCAATTTCTGTGGTGCAACAAATCTCAGAGCATGAACACATTAGAAGATTCATTTTAAGACTTTAGAACCCTCTGGGAAGCACCTGCGTACACCAGTAGTGTATTTAGGTTTTGTGCTGCCCTAGGCCTGACTAAACTTGTGCACCCCCTAATTTAAATATGACCCACCCCTTCCTGTAAAGGCCACACCCCTTTCTGTTTAAGACCCGCCCTGAAATTTTCGAGTGGGGACACTAGTTCTGAGGGCCTGCGGGGGGGGGGGCAATGGATTTGCTTAATTTGCACAGATTTCCTCTCACTTCCTGTTTGGCGCTGGGGCAGGAATTGAAGGGAAATCTCTGCAATGGGACAAGGATGGTTAAAAAAATACACTCACGGGCTATAACCCTCCCTTACGCTGTCCAAAATTTAAAAAAAGCGTTGCCTATAGTACTACTTTAAGCACAAATTTCTGTTAATTTTACTGAGCGGACTAAGAAGATATAACCATGTGAATGGTGCAGCAGAAAACATATAGCACAATGAGGAAGGTTTGTGGTCCAGGATGTTAGGACAGTCAAAATTATAAGCAGCGCCCCCCCCCCCACAGTTGTGGGATGCCGGGCGCCCGCATACTGGAAGCAGTGTGGCCGCTTTATGGGGGCGCTAAACTAATTTGCCTCTGAGCCCAGTCCGCCCCATAAGACTGGCGCTACACTAATAGTGTAGCGCAAGCCGGCGGGGACTCTTTCCGTGCTGCCCCCCTGCAAAGTGCTGCCCTAGGCCTGGGCCTTGTTGGCCTAGCTCAGGATACAGCGCTGGCATACATGTGTCACATGATGAACCTGACTCAATTTAAAAAAATACATAAAAACATACTAGGTGGGGCCTCCAGGACTGGGGGGGGGGGCTTAAATTATTTTTGAGTGTATACATAACTAGATTGAAGAGTGTATTCTAACATTTTCCTGGTGTTCTGAGCAAACGTTTTCTTGTTTTTTTTTTACATGTCTTCCGGAGGTCAGATTTGTATTTTACATAAGCATGTCATGGCTCTTGTTAAGTTGCACAGCTCAATCCCATTAAAATCCTACACATGGCTCTGCAAATAATTTCATTGAAAGCGTGTGAATAAAACCTTTTCAACTCAGGCTTGACACCTCATGGTATTTATAGTTCACTTTCCCCTAGGCACATGTGAATCATGAAATCCCATCCCTTTACTTCATATATGTGTTTATATGTAATATGACTATTACTATGATAAAGAAGAGGATCTGTTCCAATCCTCTCTTAAGGTCTGATGTTTGAATTTTCTCCACAAGTCTTTAACTGCAAAAACAAAAATAATTAAAAGGATAAAAAAAGAGCATGGAAAAAGCGTACATTCTAGCTGCGACAGTTTCCTCTTACAGTACTGCCCTTAGTCATTGACCCACAAGTGCCCTGCGACAGGTAGAATCTGACAACTGTACAGTTCCTGGAAAGCAATACACTTTTCAATAAAAATTGTCTAAAAATAGACAGATTGGCAAATATCTGTTTGGGTAAATAGTTCCGCACCAGTTTTTACCTTTGTTGTAAAAAAATCACCTAAACTCACCAAGGCCAACTTCACACTAAGGTGGTTTTCAGGCGTTTTAGCGCTAGAAATAGCCTCTAAATACCACCTGAAAACCGTGTGACTTTTTACACTGGGGCGGTGCACTTGCAGGACGTTGGGAAAAGTCCTGCAAGGATCATCTTTGGGGCGGTTTGGGAGAGCCCTTATACTATCCCCAAAAAATAAGTTTTGCCGTAAGTTATACCTAAAATTAATTTTTTAATGCAACTAGTGTGAGTATCTTGTTCTAACTTGGAATAAGCCTCTTACAATCCCATACACAGCTGCACTTTGACTGCAAAAGGATAGGTCAGAGCCTGGACCATTTTGGGAGCCACTGGGAGCTTCCTCAGGATTAGTGGGGGTGATGAAGATGGTGCTACCTTCTGAGGAAAGTCACAGGAAGTCTACTGTAGAAACTGTAAGTTTTTGTATGTGTAGCGCCCTACTCCTGTTGGGTAGACGCTATATGTTAAATTTAGTTACCTGAGCTGTAGTTCAGCTCAGAAAGAATTATGTAAATTGTTGGCTCTGTTTCAGTCTAGCTGGCCTGCGCGTTTTCCATCTGACGGTAGGTGTCACTGTCATCAGAGGTCAGGGTTGGAAATGCAGCAGGCTAGGTGTATTGGGTATTCCTTTCCTAGAAGTAGCTCAGGGGGGTGGTCAACTTGCTGTGCATTCTGGAAAGGGGGTACTTAAGGGACAGAGGCCGGTCTTTCGGGGTTCGTTGCCGGGGGTCGTTGTCGGAGCCTGACCTGAGGGCCCTCCTGGCCTCAGGGATGTGCGAGCCATTTTCGGCCTCGGGGCCTGCTTGCCCGAGGCTCTGCAATTGAGAAGTAGGCCCAGGAGTTGCTGGGGCCTACTAGTCCAGGGATGGTCCTACGCGGTCTTGCCTGCGGGAAGAAGCGGAACAATTGGAGACTCAATTGAGGGACGCATCCTGGCCAGTTTGCCTCACGGTGCTGCCTACTTTTGAAGGAACTTTATTGCAAAGTATCAGTGTGGTTACACGATCTTGTGGCGGAAGATTGTGGAACGACTGGACGGCACTCATCAAGTCTGTGGCAGAGACTTTGAGTGAGCTTCGCACTGGTTGCTAGGCCAGTGAGAGTAGGCCTATCCGGTGGTTGCTGAACCCAGCGTGGAACTGAGTGGTCCTCTGGATATAGGATTGTGCACGTGATCCGCAAAGCAATGTGCCTGAAACTCCCCTATCCCTCTACCCCTCTGTTGGAACTGGCAAAATAAAGCATCTTGAAGAAAACGTATCCAGGTGTTGGTGTGAACATTTATACAGCTCTTCAAGGAGGATCCCTGACACGAGTGTGGTGAACAAAAAAGGTAACGGTAGGCCCAAAACTTAAACCAGCAGCTCCTACGGGGGTAGTGCTACATATGTAAGGGGAATGTAAATGAAAAGTTCTGCCCCCAACCTAATCAACCCTTTCCCTTGTTCTTTTTCTTCTGCCACTTGTCTTTTGTTCTACTAAATACTGCTGACAATCAAATGAGAAGGGAGATTGCAAGGCAGGACTGGCAGCTATGTGCTCTGCCCCTAATGCAAATGTAGGAGAATAATGATACATTAGGAGGAGATGTGGAAAACCTATGGCCTCTGAGATGTGTAGTGCAGCTTGCAAAGATTCAAGCCTCGTACACACGGCCGAGATTCTCGTCGAAAAAAACATGTCGTTTTTTTCGACGAGATTCTTTGGACAAGAAACTTGTCCCGGCCGAGTGTACAGACGCTCGATTCAAAGAACCCGCGGTTCTTTGAATGGAGCGTACGCGGTGACGTCATCGACTATGACGAGCATGCGCTCGTCACATTCGATGCCGTCGCCGCCATCTTGGTATACCCTACCTATACCTAGGAAGCTACCGCGCATGCGTCAAATTCATTTCGAACATGCGCGGGCTTCCGGGAGGACAGGTAAGTGTACACACACTCACTTTTCTCGTCGAGAAACATGCCGACGAGAATCTCGACGAGAAAATAGAGAGCAGGTTCTCTATTTTCTCGTCGAGATTACTTGTCGGTTTTCTTGACGAGAAACCATACACACGAACGAATTTCTCGGCAAGACATCTCTGCCAGCAAGTTTCTTGCTGGTTCTTGCCGAGAAACTCGGTCGTGTGTACGAGGCCAAAGCCAATATTTCATAGAGAATTCTAGGTCTTACTGCTATGCATGCACAACAGCTAGGAAGCCAATGGAGAAAGTTGCAAGACACTGTTTTGCAATGCAATTGCATTTTCATTTGCAATTTCTGAGTATTTGCAATAAAACAAAGCGTTTTGCTTAATAGGGCCCCTTACAGGCATTCCTGTAAATAAGTCTGTAAATACTTAGCTTTCCTTCTGCATGCACCTCCAATCTCCTCTCCCTTGTTGCATGATAGTGGTCTAAGAGAAGGCTTTTCTCAATTTGGAGTGTTCTTCATTCAAATACTATTCCATCTGCTGGACACTAAAGCTGGCTATAGATAAATCGAAATTCAGCCAGTTCAGCAGGGACTTGACGAATTTCCATCTGCCTATGGCTATTTCCACTTCAGAGAAATTGATCTAATGATTGGCTTCTCTCAAATGGGACTGTTGGAAAATTTTCACTCGAGTTTTGATAGCGGAGGAATCCCGCTGTCAGAATACAATAGAGAAGCATAGAGGAATCCTTCATCCACTTAAAATGTGTGGCTGGGGGAATCGTTTATTTTTTTGATCAGTTGACTGGCTGATCACACTTAAGCCTCGTACACATGACTGGTTTTCCCAGCAGGAAAACTGCCATGAGAGCATTTGGCCGGGAAAACCGTCCATGTGTATGCTCCATCGCAGTTTTCCAGACAGGAAAACTGGCAGAAAAAAAATCTGCTCTCTATTTTCCCGTCGGGATTCCCGGCGGATTTTTTCCCGTCGTGAAAACCGGTCGTGTGTATGCTTTTCCGAGGGCAAAAAAAAACGCGCATGCTCAGAATCAAGTATGAGACGGGAGCGCTCATTCTGGTAAAAGTAGCGTTTGTAATGGAGATAGCACATTTGTCAGCATTTTGAACAGCAGAAAACGATCTGAAAGCACGAAGATTGAAAAGCGCGAATCGTCTCTCATCAAACTTTTACTAACACGCGATAACACGAGATCAGCAAAAGCAGCCCAAAGGGTGGTGCCATTGGAATGGAACTTCCCCTTTATAGTGCCGTCGTACGTGTTGTACGTCACCGCGATTTGGACCCGCGGGATTTTGTATGACAGTCTGTACGCAAGACAAGCTTGGCAGGAATCCCGTCGGGAAAACCAACGGTTTTTTTTCCGAGGGGAAAACCGGCTGTGTGTACAGGGCTTAAACCTACCTATCCATCTAAAGTGAAGGGAAATCTCCCCAATGGACATAGGCATAAACACGTATTGTAATACAGTATGTGTGAACTAAAACCCTCTGTTTTTTATTCTTGAGTTTGCTATTGCTAGAAAGGGTATACAGTGAAACCTCGGATTGCGAGTAACGAGGTTAACGAGCATTTCGCAATACGAGCACTGTTTTTTTAAAAATCCTGACTCGGTTTGCGAGTGTTGTCTCTCAAAACCAGCAGGAGTCAAGCCACAGTGGTGTGCAGTACTGCGTTTGGCCTGAGTTAGGGGGGGCACCGGAGCCGAGCGGAGCCATTTAGAGCCGTTCGGAAATGCTTGTAAAAACTCGGAAATACACAGTTCCCGAGCCTTTCCGAGTTTAGCTGAGCTGTCCCCGGGCCTTTCCGAGTGTTCCCGAGGCTCCCCGGTGCCCCCCCACCTCTGGCCACATGCGGTATTGCATGCTATAGAAGTCAATGCGGAACAAATTATTTTAGTTTCCATTGACTTCTATGGGGAAACTCACTTTGATATGCGAGTGCTTTGGATTACGAGCATTCTCCTGGAACGGATTATGCCCATAATCCAAGGTTCCACTGTATACTGTAGCAGTGTGCAGAGGGTTCATCCAGAAGTTGTAGTGTTAACATGTGGCCACACCCCTTTAGCACCTGATGGATTATATACATATACAAGCTATTGGCACTTGGGCACAGATACTGTATATCTTGTTTCTGTTGTATTGCAGGTCAGTGGCTAGACCTGAACATCTCTTTCCTCCTACTTGCGTCTATTGCCACTATATCCACTGTAACATTTGCATTTTGCTAAGTTAGGGGCTGGCCTTAGAGGGATTACATTGGTGCAGATGGCCAGTTTATGCATGTATTGCAATATGTGTGAACTAAAAATCAGTTTTTTTTTTTATTGAAGAGTTGATAGAAAGGGTATATAGCAGTGTGCAGAGGGTTCCTCCAGGATTTCAAATTCAAAGTCAAATCTCCCCAATGGGACACAGGTACGGGATAAAAGTCTGACAATGTTTTTTTAACTCTTCCCTATGTAGCGGCCTCACTCTCTCTCCATCTTTATCGGTTACACACCAACTCATGTCTAGGGGTTCCTGGGTTGTGAGAGTGAGATGCGCCACGGCCCATGTCCTCCCCATTGTAGTAGGGAGGTGAAGGCCACTTACTGATGTTTCCTCGGGCCGGTGTGTTCTGTGAATGCACTGAGTCTGTAATTGCAAGCTCACCAGCCTCCCCTTTGCTTCCAGTAACTGGAGTTCACACACCGGAGAAAGGTCCAACACTTGTTTATTTGACACTCCAATACGCAAAGCACAATAAACAGTTCTTTTGCAGCAAACTGGTTGGGACCTATAACCTTGCCAACGGTGGGCCGAGCAGATCGAGGCACTTCCTAAAGTTTAAGTTCTATGCCACTGTACTATGACCAGCGGCGCCTAAGCCAATCCGGCTGTTACAGAACAGGAAAGATGGGGTCTCTTCCAGCAACCCCTATGAACAGCAATGGAGCCCTCTTCGATGCGCTGTGGCCCCTATCAGGGGGATGTGTCCCCCCAAGAGAGTTCCCAGAGGCCCACTGTCACCGGGTTGGTGCTGCTCCGGGTCTCCAGTGGGTAACCTCTCTGGCCTCCTCACCTCAGGTACGAGTCCCTCCGCTCAGGGACCCTCGGACAGTCCACCCTAGCGGGACCCAGTCGAAGGTACTGGGCCCCAGGCCTCCTCGATAGTACCTCACCCCAGGCTAAAGGTGCCTGGGATGGACACCAACATGACTCCGGACCAGGCCATGGGCACCTGGACCAGACTCCTGGATCTCCAGCACCCAGGCCTAAGGGCCCTGGGTGCGGACCGCAACCCTCCTCCTCCGAGGACCTCCTTCTCCGCAAGATCTCGTGGTAAGGGCGTCTCCCCCTTTTATCTCCTCCCATCAACGGCCCGGCGGGTTCCCCGCCCCAGCCATACCATCTCCGAGAAGGGACAAAACAGGGAGCACTGCAGGAGATGATTCTACCTGAAGCCTGTGGGTACCCCGCCACCCACAGGCAAAGGAGAATACTACATCCTCCAATCCTCCACAAAACAAAAAGTGGTCTGAACCCTAACACAATTATACACCTGGGTCACACTATTCCCCAGGTGTATCCCATCAATTTGAGGACCCCGCTACACCTACTCTAGCGAAATAAAAAAAAAAAAAAAAAAAGAAGGTTTTATGCCCATTCAGACACTTCCTGATGACGTTGAAAAAGGAAATGTACGTCAAGACGCATCCCGTTCACATCACTTCCCGCCACTTCCATTTTACGAACACTACAGTGGTGAAATGCACGCCAGTCCTCCAAGCGGAAGCTGAATGGCTGCATTACCCATTTGACTGGTGACATACGCTATTATCCTCAGTGCCAGGCTAAGGCACCAACTCATACAAATGAGGTTCCCAGTTATATCCATACCGGTGCATCAGCAAGATCCCTGACCCACAAAACACAGCCTATACCAACCTTCTTTTTAGTTAAAGAGGCCACGGTGGTCTGGTAAATAGGCCTTTCACTCACATCCACCGGGTGATTTATGTGACGTTTTTTCCATTGGTGACGGTGTAAAGATTGAAGTCGTATCACAATCAATATATGGACTTTTGTTTTGATGAAATATTCACTATATTGTCTATTTGCACTTATGTCATGAATTTTATATGTATTGATTAGCACTTTGCACTTTAATATTGTTGCAGCTAGAGTGCGATCAGACTTATAGCGCCCCCTACAACCACATATTCTTTATGCTATGCTTTATTTAAAAAAAAAAAAAAAAAACTAGAATTTGCTTTTGTTTGGATATTCTGTTTAGCATTGATTGCTGATTTTTCCTGAATGTTTTCTTTTAATTTAATCTAACTGATCAGTAAATAAGTGCTAGAAGACTCCTAGAAATATAAATGCCAGGGTCAGCTTTTCTTGACCTTGGAGAGGAACCAAACTTTCTAACTAGTAAGCTTGACTAGGCAGGGAAACGATTCTGTACACATAGCTGCAACAAAAATTATATAGCCTATATAAAAATCAATAAATAATAAATAAACTGTGATTGGCTTCTGCCATGTAACGAGATTCCACAAAACACAGTGTGTCCGTATATATCGTATTTCTTATATGCGACTGGTTTAGGAAGCTAGATGATAATGGAAAAATGAGAGGCAATTATAGATAGCAGGAATCTGGTAGAATATTTTTGTCGTCTATTAATAGCTATATCATTCACATCAGGCCAAGGCTGAATTTACTGGATGTGTGAACATGCTACACAATAGATTCAATTCATTAAACTATGATGCTAGGTGTTATTTGCCATAACAATCTTTATTTTCAGTGTCTTTTGTTGTTTTTCAGCTTCTATTGGCTCTCCTTGCAGAAAACAAGAGTTGTTTTGGGATATAATGACCATTATAACATAGTGAATTGAGCCCTATCCACTGGGATTAACTCTAGAAACTAGAGAACATAAAAATGGAACCACAGCCCATGATAATCAGTCGGATTCCAGCTCCCATTTTTGTCTAGTGCTGGGTAGAAAATGAAAACTGATCTCTGTCTGATCGCCTGCTAAAGTTGTTTTTTGTTCAAAGAGCCTGGTACTGTGTTTTTTACTCAATGAGCATACCTGGGAAATTTTAGAACCTCGTTAATATGGGATTGAACAACAATAAAATGGAAAATTGAATATCAAATACTTACCGCAATTTTCCTTTCCTGACGAGCTCCTAGTCAGCTTACTACTGGGTATGCTTCGCCCATAACCCCACTTGCAGGACCTAACTCATAAATTTGACTCCCGCCCTCAGGCTAGCATTCCATAACTCGATTTCCGCACCTGCGTGGGAGTCGGTGCTGACATGGAGCTCGTAGGGAAAGGAAAATTGCGTAAGTATTTGATATTCAATTTTCCGTTTTCCTGACAGCTCCATGTCAGCCTACTACTGGGAACTAACTAGCTACCCAGGGTGGGATAATGCGGAAACAAAATAGGGTTAATTATGGCCTCTGGCTAACGAGATAACCGTTTTGCCAAAATTAACAGTTGTCAATGCGATACTGAGAAATAAAGGTTTGTATGGATGACCACATTGCCGCCTTGCATATTGACCTAATTGAGTCTCTCCAGGCGGCTGCCTAGGAGATTGCAATGCTTCTTGCGGAGCGCGCCGTTATTTCTTCCAAAAGGGCCAACCACCTATCCTTTAATGAAAGGGAGATCCCTTTCACAATCCAAGAAGCAATCACTCTGCTCAAAGCTCTGGCCCTCTTGCGTGAACCTCTGGGAACCACAAACAGGCAATCTGATGCCCTGAAAGTTGGGGTAGCATGGATATACATCTTTAGTGTCTCCCCAACATCAAAAAAACTTTTTGTCCATCTTCCACATGAAAAGTAGGCACACAATTTCTTGACATAAATGGAATGTTGAGGCCGCTTTGTAATAGAATCCAGCATCAGAAGCAGAATAACGCTGTCCACCAGGAAGGACTTAGTGTATAGGGTTCTTTATACCCTAGAGCCACCAACTCGTAGCTGAGGCTTTTTACTGCCAGGAAAGCGGTCTTTAACCACTTAAGCCCCGGACCATTTTGTTGCTAAATGACCGGGCCACTTTTAGCGATTTGGCACTTTGTCGATTTAACTGACAATTGCGCGGTCATGCGACGTGGCTCCCAAACAAAATTAACGTACTTTTTCCCCCACAAATAGAGCTTTCTTTTGGTGGTATTCGATCACCTCTGCGTTTTTTATTTTTTGCGCTATAAACAAAAAATCTATATTTTTTACTTTTTGCTATAATAAATATCCCCCTAAAAATATATAAAAAATATTTATTTCCTCAGTTTAGGCTGATACGTATTCTTCTACATATTTTTGGTAAAAAAAAATTGCAATAAGCGTTTATTGATTGGTTTGCGCAAAAGTTATAGCGTCTACGAAATAGGGGATAGTTTTATGGCATTTTTATTAATAATTTTTTTTTACTAGTAATGGCGGCGATCAGCGATTTTTATCATGACTGCGACATTATGGCAGACACATCAGACACTTTTGACACATTTTTAAATAAAATGCACTGATTACTGTGAAAATGACACTGGCAGTGAAGGGGTTAACCACTAGGTGGCGCTGTAGGGGTTAAGTGTGCCCTAGTAAATGATTCTTACTGTGGGGGGGATGGGCTGTGTGTGACAAGACAGTGATCACCGCGTCCGATTACAGGACGCGGTGATCACTGTCATTGTCACTAGGCAGAGCGGAGAGATGCTTGTTTACATTAGCATCTCCCCGTTCTTCCTTACTGTGAGACGATCGCGGGTATGCCCGCGGGGATCGAGTCCGTGGGACCCACGGTCAGGCTCACGAAGCTTGAGGCGCGCGCGTCCACAATGCCGCGATCTTAAAGGAGACGTACAGGTACGTCCTTCTGCCTATCCGTGCCATGCTGTCGACGTATATAGAGTCGTGCGCTGGTCGGCAAGCAGTTAATGACAATTCCCATAGCCAAAACTCCATCATGGATTTTGGAGCAGACGGGTAGTTGAGTACTAATGTGAGGTCCCATGTAGAAACATGGGGGCCATGGGAGGCATTAGCTTTACTACAACCTTAAGAATTGAAAAGGTCAACTGAGTCCCGCTAAGGGCCAACGTGAAAGAGATGTGTCCTTTGAGTGTGCTTGCACTCCGGCCCATGTCGATATCTCTTTGAAGAAAACAGAGGACCTGACAAACTCTTGCCTCCCTAGAGAAAAAACTTCTGACGTAGCATATTCTTGGAATTTTGCCAGACTTTGTTGAAGACTTTGTTTATGCTGCTCTTCAATGCTCTCGTGAGGGCATCTACCATTCTCGATGAGCCACCTAAATCCACAAACCTTCGTCTCTCAAAATCCAGCCTGAACAGTGCCCCATTACCTTTTTTGCAATGACTGGCTACCATAGGTGTGCGCAGCCTTTGGCATTAGGGTGTGCACCCCAAAGCTCGAACACACTCTACCGATCACTCACGATGTTCATTCAGAAAGGGAAGGGGCCGGTAAATGGCATATTTACTGGCCCCTTCCCCCACTCATCCTAAAACATCCACAGCAACAACCGGTGAGAGAGGAGGGAAGCCGGAAGTGCTGTGGGGGAAGGAGGGGGAGCCAGGTCAGTAGGGGGAATCTGTTCTGCACAGGGTGATTAGGGTGTGCCTGGGCACACCTGGCACACCCTGTGCGCACGCCTATGCTGGCTACTAGGATGAGGTGACACTTATGGCATGCGCGCGGGAGCCACCAGTAACGGCATACTAACTGAAGCAACGGCACAGACGTGCCATTGCTTCAGTGTGCATGTGCCGATGATGTCGGGACATACTGATACATGGGATATCTCCTAAACCGTGCAGGTTTAGAAGATATCCGGGATAGCTACAGGTAAGCTTTTATATAGGCTTACCTGTAGCAAAAAGTGGTTGTAAAGGGTTTACAACCACTTTAAGATAACTAAGATGTTTAAAAGTTACGCATCTACTTCAAATTACAGCCCTGCAGACTAAAAAGGCATGACCCATGTAGTCTGGATAACCCACATTACCACCACACTTTTCTCCCCATTTTACTATCCCCACATCCTCATACCTTAATCTCCCAATAAAGAGACCACACCTGAGTTTGGAGTATAACTGGTGTGACAGCAGGAAGGTAAAGTCACCTGGTTGCATCCAGGGGGGTAGGTATATTTCTCCCAGATTCAGGCTTTATGCCGACTTATACAACTAGGGAGAGAGTTGATGAAGCCCAGCTGAGGCTAGTGGGCTCATGGATGATTCATACCTCTAGGGAGAGTGCTGGGCGTCGTGCAGGCAGGGAGTTGATGAGACCAGCTGAAGCTTGTCAGCTCGTTTAAGGCCTCTATAAAAACTCCCAGCTTCATTAGGTGTTTGCTCATGCCTGGAACCAGACCTGTGTGGACTGTCTAGGGAGAGTGAACCCCTGTGCGGTGAGACAAAGCCTGTGTGGCTATTTGTTTGGACATTTACTAAACCAGGGACTTAGGGACTAGGACAGCACCAGGCTGATCCCAGTTGTTAGTTAGGGAAACCTGCATGTTTAGTCAGAGGTCAAGCTGACCAGGATTTATTTTGTTTATGTTTCTTTTTGCTTTGCTGTGTTTTTGTCACTGTAAATAGAGAAATAAACCGCACCTTTTGATCTGGAAAACCACAACCTCCGTCTGCTGGGCCTGTTTTTGTGTGGGGAGCCCATCCAGGGGGTCACACACACCCGCTACCAAGCTAACCCCCTCACACTGGCCATAGCAGCCTTTTTATTAACCAAAATAATTAAATAATTAAATATATAAAAATAATTCAAATAACATTTATAACGGCAACTTTTTAAACACACACAGCCTGTTGGTCTTTGACAGCACCCCAAACTTAACATTACCACCACTACACTGCGGGACCTTTTTCCATACCAGGCCTCCAGCCGTATCACCAGCTCGGAGACCCCCCTTTTCCCGCAGTGCAACCAATAACCGTATTCCAGCAGACACCGTTTCACTGGAATACCGCAGAGAGGCCCATACCACCGATGGACCCCCCACCACTTCCATCACATCTGTTATCTTCCACCATCAAAGACCAAGGACACAGCCACAGCCCGCAAGGATAACCCCTTAACCTTCAGGGCCCCTCCACACCCACAGGGTCCGCTGGATCCCATCCTGAAGACCCAATGCCCACAAATCAATGCCCACTTCTGACAGGTGCACACCATCCCTCCGATGATACAAACCCACATTAACCTCCAACTCAGTGTGTCTGATCACCAAACCCCATTCCGTGCTACGAATCTACCCACCACCTTGTTTACCTTGATCCGAGCTTTATTGACCCTCTCCATGGACCTAGCCATGCGCCAAGAGGTCCTAACCACTATGTCCGACCAAACAAGTAACACCCAGGAAAGGCCAATTGGATCGTCATAACATCCGATTTAATGGCCAACATCAGTTCCCCAATCGGTCTGACACCCAAATCATTCTCTCCCACACGAAGGACCAAAACATCTGGCGGTCTATCAAGACACGCATAGCGCCGCACCTCCGGCACTACCCTGCTCCACACCATCCCCGGAAACCCCAGCCATCTGATACATGCCTCCCGCCGGCAAATGCCCAACTTCCTGCCATCCGGACGCACATCTGCTCTCTGGGCCCCCCAAAAGACATATGAATGCCCTAAAATCCAGACGAGGCGTATATGACAAAAATTGACAACCAGGTAATATTAACATCAACAACACATAATATAAAGTTTAGGAACACACAGTCCATTGTTTTAGATGACCCAAAACCTCCTCCCTCTAGATCAGTCAGACAATAATTGTGGGCTCACATGCTCATTTAGTGGAGTAGCCAAATGGTTTGATTGTGACAGGCCTTTATTGGGTTAAATTATAGTAATATGGTCCCTGAATCATATAGCATTGACTGATATATTTACAAAGATAGCCCCATATCTCTAAACTGTAGCAACACGTGGATAAATAAAGTAATATACAGATGACACTCATATAATTATGTTAAGATGTGGGCAACACAATGCCAATCATGGAAGTAGATGGGCAGCAAATTGGCAGTCATGAAAATGTGCGGGCAATAAATGGGGTAACACACTGGCAATTAATGCCAATACAAAAGGCACCACAAAGGCAATTGTGATAAAACAAATGTAACAAATGTCACTAATGACATAATAAGGGTAACAAAATGGGCAACAATTAACCACTAGAGGCCCGCGCTATAGTCAAATGACGGCTACAGCACGGGCCTGAAAATCCGAGAGGCCGTCAAGACGTCCTCCCCTTTGCACGCACAATGCGTGCCCCCTGCAGGGCGCGCGGCGCACGCTGTGATCACCGAGTCACTGGCCCCTTACCACGTGATCAGCTGTCAGCCAATGACAGCTGATCACATGATGTAAACAAAAGATTGGTAATTGTTTTTTTTTCTCCTCACGCTGACAGCGTGAGAAGAAAAAAAATCCGATCACCGGCTTGGTTACAAGGGACATCGGTCCCCAAGAGGAAGGAGGCACATCTGCCGCCTCTGTGCCCAAAATACCGCCTGCCATTGCCACCTGCCAGTGCCCACAGTGCCACCTATCAATGCCCACAGTGCCACCTATCAATGCCTGCAGTACCACCTATCAATGCCCACAAGTGCCACCTATCAATGCCCACCTGTGATGCCAATAAGTGCCACCTAGTCATTCTGCCTATCAGTGTAACCGATCAGTGCCAATTATTGCCACTCATCAGTGCCCATCACTGCCACCTATCAGTGCCCATCACTGCCACCTATCAATGCCACTTCTCAGTGCCCACCAGTGCCACCTATCAATGCCCTTCAGTGCTGCCTATCAGTGCCCACCAGTGCCGCCCATCAGTGACCATCAGTGCAGCCCATCAGTGCCCATCAGTACAGCCTCATCAGCATACATCAATGAAGGAGAAAAATTGCCCGTTTGCAAAATTTTATAACAAAATATAAAAAAATATATATATATATATTTTTTAATCTGTCTTTTTATTTTATTTTTAACAAAAAATAAAAACCACAGAGGTGATCAAATACCACCAAAAGAAAGATCTATTTGTCTGAAAAAAAAATTATAAAAATTTAATTTGGGTACAGTGTTGCATGACCGCGGATGTGGCTGAAGCCTGAGGAGGTTCTGCTGAAGAACGCGCTGTGGGTCACACACAAGTCCAACCAGTACTTCATCCTACAGCACCGCCGAGGACATGGGGACAGCGCGGCCAAGTTAACTGGTAAGTCCAACATAGTTGCTGGTGTTTCCCACCTTCATGTCTGTCTCCCAAAGGAGGGGGACGGCCCTTCCTCCACCCCCCCCCAACATGATAATGACCCCAAACACACCTCCAGGATGACCACTGCCTTGCTAAAGAAGCTGAGGGTAAAGGTGATGGACTGGGCAAGCATGTCTCCAGACCTAAACCCTATTGAGCATCTGTGGGGTATCCTCAAACGGAAGCTGGGGGAGTGCAAGGTCTCTAACATCCACCAGCTCCGTGATGTCCTCATGGAGGAGTGGAAGAGAACTCCAGTGGCATCCTGTAAAGCTCTGGTGAACTCCATGCCCAAAAGGGTTAAGGCATTCCTAGAAAATAATGGTGGCCACACAAAATATTAAAACTTTGGGCCAATTTGGACATTTTCACTTAGGGGTGTACTCACTTTTGTTGCCAGCGGTTTAGACATTAATGACTGTGTGTTGAGTTATTTTGAGGGGACAGCAAATTTACACTGTTATACAAGCTGTACACTCACTACTTTACATTGTAGCAAAGTGTCATTTCTTCAGTGTTGTCACATAAAAAGATATAATAAAATATTTACAAAAATGTGAGGCGTGTACTCACTTTTGTGAGATACTGTGTATACATTTGTGATAATGGAAACCATCAGCAGAAGGCAATGTAACAGTCTATGCACAGAACCAGTTTTGTCTATATTCGACTCGCACACGTTCATGTGAACAAGGCTCATCAACAGTGAGTGCTGCAGCGACTACCAGTTGGTTACTGGAAACATCACAGAAATACACGTTTGCCAGCACACCAAGGATCCTTAAATGACGTCCAAAGGTTTTTTATTGCAGAAAGATCACATCACAAGAGCAAGTGCAACATTTTGGAGCCTCTCAGGAACCCTTCGTCAGGCATGTGATCATGCCGGATGAAGGGGTCCTGTGAGGCTTCAAAACATTGCACTTGCTCTTGTGATGTGATCTTTCTGCAATAAAAACCTTTGGACGACATTTAAGGATCCTTGGCGTGCTGGCAAACGTGCATTTCTATGCACAATACCAGGTGTGTAACCCTCAACATCCAAAACAACCAAAAGCATGAGTTGGGACACAGAAAGCAATATTTATGCTCATTGAATTCAAGTACTGCAATGTTTCAGGCATCCATTCCAGTTGCGTCTGGTGCTGAAAATTTTTGGGGGGGCGCAAAGAAACTGAAAAAAAATCATCAATTGCCGCCACTGTGCCCATTAAACACAGCCATTGTGCCCAAACGCCACCAGTTTGCACCCTCAAATGCAGCCAGTTTGCCCCCCCAAATGCAGCCAGGTTCCCCCCAAATGCAGCCAGTTTGTCCCCAAATGCAGCCAGTTTGTCCCCAAATACTGCCAGTTTCCCCCAAATACAGCCAGTTTCCCCCAAATACAGCCAGTTTCCCCCAAATACAGCCAGTTTCCCCCAAATGCAGCCGGCTTCCCCCCAAATACTGCCAGCTTCCCACCAAATACAGCCAGTTTCCCCCCAAATACAGCCAGTGTCCCCCCAAATACAGCCAGTGTCCCCCCAAATACTGCCAGGTTCCCCACAAATACAGCCAGTTTGTCCCCAAATACAGCCAGCTTCCCCCCAAATGCAGCCAGTTTGTCCCCAAATGCAGCCAGTTTGTCCCCAAATGCAGCCAGTTTGTGTCCAAATGCAGCCAGCTTCCCCCCAAATACAGCCAGTTTGTCCCCAAATACACTAAATTATTTGGGACTTTGAATTGAAGCGTGCACGCTGCACGCTTCAATTCAAAGTCCCAAATAATTTAGTTTTTTCTTATCAACCTATCGGGGATGGAGGTACATCTAGCTGGCCTCACCAAAAAGTCCCAACTACTTAGCTTCAATTTAATATCCCCCAAATACTGCCAGGTTCCCCCCAAATGCAGCCAGGTTCCCCCCAAATGCAGCCAGTTTGTCCCCAAATGCAGCCAGTTTGTCCCCAAATGCAGCCAGTTTGTCCCCCAAATACAGCCAGTTTGCCCCCCAAATACAGCCAGTTTGCCCCAAGTACATCCAGTTTGTCCCCAAATGCAGCCAGTTTCCCCCCTGCCCTGCACTTACCTTCCTCGGGTCAGCGCCATCCTTCTTCCGTACTCGATGTCTTCTCCTGCCCTTGATGTCGCTTCAGCCAATCAGGTTACCGGTAACCAGACCCGGTGAACCTGATTGGCTGAGACGCCTGTCAGTGTTAACCAAGGAACGCACCCCCCGTGCGTCCTCTGGTTAACTATTTGGAAGACGATTACAGCCCTCAGGCTGTAATCGGGAAGCCTATCAGAGCCGCTGGCTCTGATAGGCACTTCCAAACACCAACCAGCCGCTGTTATTCAGATGACCGGTGCTCAACAGGGGGCCGGCCATCTGAATAGTGGGCGGCAGCGGCGGCGACAATACATAGGTTCATGCAATGCATGAACCTATGTATTGTATTGTTGTGAGTGACGGGCGCAGGAGCGAGAGGGGGCGGCGCTCCTGCGCCCACTATGGAAGTACCGCCACTGATCCATTCCCTTTATCAAGCTTGATAAAGAACAGGGATGCCTGAATTGTTGTGTAGCGAACCCTCCTTAGCAAAAAAAAAAGGGCCCACCGTGCTACATGCCCGTACCCTCCTGTAGAAAGAGGTTGAGCGGTGTAATGTACCTGGGTCTCTGTGATCAGGTTTCCTCAGAGAAATGGCTCCCGTCTTCACTGTAACAAAGACAAGTCTCTATTCCCCAATAACTTCAAAGTCCACACTGATTACAACTCCAACTTAGAGTTTATTTCTTCTGTTATACACAATAACTGGACAGGAGAAGGTTGGAAGAAGAGCAGGACAGCAAAGGTGTGGGAATAGGTCCAGATACAAACAAATTCTTATTCACTTATTCTATCTTTAGGTAGACTCAGCTCATCCGGATAGTCTCCCACGGAATGGGCCCTAGCAGCCAGAATGATGCTCGAACTAGATACACTTGGGTCTTTGCCACAGACCTGGCAAACTTAGTTGCAACGTTAAGCCTCTTTCAGGGAGATGACATCCCTCCAGAGAGTTACCGGGCCCCTTTCTTCACTGTGAGTTCCTCACCAGTCCCTCGGAACGGTCCTCCCCCGGCCTCCTCATCTAAGATACGGGTCTCCTCGCAAGGCAGCACCCTGGGATTCCTCGATCCTCTGTGGGCCTCAGCCAAAGGTGCTGAGCCCAAGGCCTCCAGTTGCAGCCCCAGGGCTAAAGGTGCCTGGGACTGATCCGCCAGTGTACTGAACCAAGAACTCCACCCCAGAGCTAAAGGTGCCTGGGGTGGTCACAAACAGAATCACACGCTCCCGGGGTCGAACCCCCGGGAACTCACCCCCGACAGCCAGGGTCTGCCCCTTTTATATCCCCTCCCGGAATGCACAGCGGGCAAACACGCCCACCATACTACCTCCGACAAGGGACATCCAAGGCACAGCACTGTACTAGCGGTTTAACCCTGGCTTCCGATGGCAGCGCCACCAACAGGCCACGGGGAACTACACACCAGTATTCCCGCCTGCAGCTAAAATTGGGTTCACTGAACCCTATCAAATGTGTTTGAGCACAACTACCACTCAAACATCCCCCTAAATTTCAAAGCCCCGCTACACACTTCCCCAGGACAGATAGACACTGTCCCCAGTGTCTGGGGTAAACCCACGTACCTCAAGTCTGAGTCTACGCATGTTTATCTCAGAACTATATACAAAAAAAAACAATAATGGAAAAAATGGTTTGTTTGTGCCGGAACCTGATTGTGGGGAGAGGGATTGGAAATGAAGAGATGAAGGAAGATCAACAGAAAACAAATGTGTACATCCCATTCTCAATGTCACATAGCAAGATAAAACACATTATACATTTATTTACACATTTCCCTCCCCTCCTGTGCTAACTAATCCAGCCAGACTCCGTGGTTGCTAGATGTTCACCTGCAGAGGGAGAAAACACACATAAAATCAATATAATCACACATCCTAACTACTATCTACATAAGAAGGGAACTATCCTCCCCGAAGGAAGAATATTTTCCTTCTGAACAAGTACCTATTACACTAGTCCTAGTGCAAAATAAAACATTTTAAATGTAAACTCTTTCTTCTTTTTTTTTCTTCTGGGCGCACAAAACTTTACCAACACCGCCACCTAGTGGAAGTGCTACCGTCAAGACACTTGTCCCAAAACTTTTGAAGATACTTCTTCTTGAATCTGGCTGTGGCCCTAAACTTCATCTACCCCCAAAGTCTCTGTCTTTGTGGTGCTGTGAGCGGAGAGGAAACAGCACAGCTCTCCTGGCTCTCTAGCTGAGCAGACAACCCCAATTTACAAGGGCAAAGTCCCTGGTCTCCAGGAGAGTACACTCCGGAAACAATAAAACACATCAGAGCCCAGTCTTTCAGAGGTAGAATTTCAGATCGGGCAAAACAAGGAGCTTCCAGTTCTTATCAAAAGTTTCAATGAAACAAAATGCATCCTCCCGCTCCTTCCGACACACAACCACCTGATCGACATGTATTGCCGCGTACACACGACCGCTTTTCATGTCAAGAAAAAAACCGTAGATTTTCTCGACGTTATTTTTCTTGTTTCCTCTCAAGCATGCCTTGCCTACACACGATCGTGAAAAAAACTGATCTAGCAAAGCGCGGTGACGTCCAACACGTACGACGGCACTATAAAGGGGAAGTTTCATTCTGTTCGCGCCACCCTTTTGGCTGCTTTTGCTGATTTCGTGTTTCCGCGTGTTAGTAAAAGTTTGGGAAGAGACGATTCGCGCTTTTCAGTCTTCGTGCTTTAAAGATCGTTTTCGGGAGTTCAGTTTGTGCTTGTGGGTTCGTATCTGGCTTTCAGTGCGTGTAGTGAGTTCGTATCTGTTTTTGCAGTGCGTTCTTGTCCGCGTGTTACTGTTTTTCAGCTCGTTCTTCATAGGCCTTGCTGTTCTTCAGTGCGTTCTTTTAGTTCGTTCTGATTAGACGACCGTTTTGAAGCCATGTTGCGCGTACGTTCTTGTCGCCGAGATCGTGCTGTGCTTGCTGCTGGGCTTGTTGCTATGTCCCAGATCCGGTCCATGAGGAGGGTGAGGAGGAGTTCATGGACCAAGAATTGGTTGCTCCAGAGGGACCAATTATGTCATATGCCTCTGCTGCGGGAGATCCGGGAGAATAACCCTGATGATTTCAGGAATTTTCTTAGGATGTCTGACCCCGTTTTTCAGCAGCTCTTGGCTTTGGTGTCCCCCTATATCACCAGGCAGGACACCGTTATGCGGGAAGCAATTACTGCTGAGCAGAGGCTCATCGCCACGTTGCGATACCTTGCGACTGGGAGAAGCTTGCAGGACCTCAAGTTCTCGACAGGCATCTCCCCCCAGGCTCTGGGCGTCATTATCCCAGAGACCTGCTCTGCCATTATCCAGGTCCTTCAGGAGGACTATCTGAAGGTAAGTTTTCTCCTTTATAAACATCACAATCTATGTTTTTTTATGCTTGATAATGTATAGTATATTTTGAACTGTCTCTAATTACCATGATTTGAATATGCTGTGAATGTCCCCTTTGTCCCCCTGCATGTTGTAAGCTTTGAATGTTCTATGTTTTTGGGCTACATGCATATTTTTTGGTCAAGCAATCTCCAGCATTAGATCCTGGGCCCAAACACACCTAGCCTAGTCAATCCTCATTTTTGTTTTGTACGCTCCATTGTAGTGCTTAGATTGCCTGATTCCCACCCCCCCCCCCCCTAATTTTTTAAGTTTGTCTAATCTACCCAAATAAATTACATCGTACTATAGATTTTAATTATGATGTCCCCAACTCATCTCAAACCCTCCATCCTCTCCGAATTTCTCAGGTCCATCAGAGTGGGTGATGTTTTTGTTGCTTATTTTTCTATCTTATTCAAGCGGACCTCCATCCTAAATTTTGTGGGTCCGCTCATTGTAACCCTCCCCCGGTGTCAAAATTGACACCTTTCAGGGGGGAGGGGGGTGAAGATACCTGTTTAAGACAGGTATATTCACCCACATCCGGGAGTCATCTCTGCGGCAAATCTGCCTGAGCCAAGTCACTTCCCGCAGAAGACCCGTAGTGTTCTTGGAAACACTTGTCTCACAGAACACAGGAGGACCAGTCTGAACTGCGCAGCGCTTCTCGTGCATGTGTGTTTGGGAACCGGGCAGTGAAGCCGCAAGGCTTCTCTTCCTGGTTCCCTCACCGAGGATGGCAGAGGGGGCAGCAGAGTGACGAGCAATTGTTCGTCCTCTGCTGCGGACGTTGCTGGACTCCAGGACAGGTAAGTGTACAATTAGCAAACCTCTGCAGCTGCTGGAGCTGGAGCTGCTGTGTTATTTTATATTATTTTGGCTGCGTAGCTCCGCTCTAAAATCCTCCTTACAAATTAATGCTATCCTGATGTTAATGCCCAGAGTGTTTTGTGCTAACATGCTTGCAATGTATAGGTAGTAAAGTATATATTTGTTTTTTTTTCCTTTGACTCCACAGTTACCATCGACGCCACAGGAATGGCAGAATGTGGCATCTGATTTTTCTCAGCGGTGGAACTTTCCCAACTGTGGAGGAGCCATTGATGGCAAGCACGTCCGCATCGTGCCACCAGCCCATTCTGGGTCTTTTTTTTGGAATTACAAAGGCTTCCACAGTATTGTGCTCATGGCGGTGGTGTCTGCGAACTATGAATTCCTATTTGTTGATATTGGGAAAAATGGGCGGATGTCTGACGGTGGTGTTTTCGCCCAGACCGAGTTTGCAGACCGGCTTCTTTCAGACGACCTGGCATTGCCACCTGCTGAAGATAATGAACATGGCCTCCCTTTTGTGTTCCTGGCAGATGAGGCTTTTGCGCTTGGACCACATTTGATGAGGCCTTTTCCCCAAAGGTCCCTCACCCCTGAGAGGAGGGTGTTTAATTATCGTCTGGCCAGAGGGCGAAGGGTGGTGGAAAACGCCTTTGGCATCATGGCCAGTCGCTTCCGGCTTTTTCTGACTGCAATAAACATGGCGGAGTATAAATGGAACAATTTGGTCATGTATTGTTGCATACTGCACAATTTTTTAATCAAACACTCCACAAATTATCTTGCTACACTTGACCTTCAGGGCACACAGGGTTTGGATGGACCATTGCCAGCCCAGTTAGCTGGCCCTACAGGCTTGGCCCCCCAAAGCGGCCGTCATGTGCGGCAACGCTATGTCGAATATTTTATGGGTAGGGGGGCCATTGCAATGCCTGATCAGTTTTAAATCAATGTTGCTCATAATAAAAAATAATATCTTGAAAACATCTTGTTTGCTTTTCTTTTGTTGTATTTGTTCTTTCTTCTAGGTCAGTGATGGTGAACCTTGCCACTCCAGATGTTTTTCAACTCCATTTTCCATGATGCTCAACTACACTGCAGAGTGCCTGAGCAACATTAGAAATGTAGTTCCAAACCATCTGGGTTGCCAAGGTTCACCATCACTGTCCTTGGTTATACTAGTGCAGTTGTAGTCCCATGTTTTTTCCTAACAAGTAAATTACAAGCATTTATAGAGTCTAAACACACACATTTTTGTTGGGGGGGGGGGGGGGGTCAACATTGATATAAGAAGCCACACATTGTTTACTGTTTAAAAAAATTTATGAGTATAAAATTGGTAAGGTTTGTATCAAAATATAACCCCAATTTTTTGAGGAATTTCAAAAATATTTGCTTTTTACAACTCAGTACAAAACTGTACAACACGAACAATATCCCTTTATAGAAATAAAACATTTCCCCCCCAAAAATAAACATTTTTTTTAAAATATATACAAGTTTTAAACACTCCCAAGAATATGCTCATTTTTTTTTAATTTTTTCTCCATCATTTTGTTTGTTTGGTACATCTGGACCAGGTTGTGTTTGATGGTTTCAACCTCCCGAGAGCAGACCCTCACTTCTTTAAGCAACATCTGGGCAGTGGCTCTGGTGAAGGTTGCTGGTGCCGCAGGCATTAAAGTCCCTTTAAGTTGTGAAAAGAAAATGTCTTACTAAATATACAGGCAAACATCTATTACGTGAGGCTGTGGTGTATGACACTGACCTGGTGAGTTGCCATTTCCCTCTTCTGCCACATCCTGCAGTTGTGGGTCTTGAGTTGGTGGTGCGGGGTTTGCAGCCTCGTGTCTCTTAGCTCTTTGAAGCCTTAGGAGATATAACCAAAAGGTAGACTTGTGTAACTAAATATATTTTGCGTGAAAGAGGAATATTAATCATTCTTGGGAAGTGTGTTACAATTGTATTAGTGATAATTTTTTAGGAGATGAACACATGATTGTATCCATTTCCCAAGATGGTAGATTAATCTCTTTTGGTCATGTTTCACACATGGAAACACACCAGGTATCCACTGGATCACCTGTGTGTGACACCATCAAAAGGTTGTTCTTGTGGCCCACACTTGTGCTAATGAGTCCAGATGTGTAAGCAGCTGCTGAGCATACTCTCCTAACCGTACACTGAATCTAGTTACATTAGCCAAATCTAATTACCAACAACTACACAAACATGTTTATAATTACTTCTCACATAAACATTTCATGATGTCCTGTTTCATGTTCTTGGGCACAAGAATCCAATGTTGAAATCCTCGTTCAATACCACCCAAACGATGTTTTGGTGGAATGCATTGCTAAAAACATTCGAACATGCCTATTATTTTGTGATTGATAAAATGTCGTTCGAACAATGATGAATCGTGGCAAAAGCTTGTGATTGAGTGAACGTTTGAACGACCATTTATACGATCGATTCGTGTGGCCAAAAACATGAAACATGACATTTTTCACTGTAATACATACATTATTTAAAAAGCACATGCAACACCACGTTATTAGGCAAAATCACATTTAATGTTAATCTACTTACTTTTTTTGATGACTTTTTTAATCTTTTTATATTGATCCGGCTCACGCAACTTAATGTCCGACCATCGTTTCCGGATCTGTTCCCGCGACCTGCGAACCCCAAATTTTACAAAGAGCGTTTTGACCACTTTATCCATGATCTTTGCCTTCACTTGATTTGGCTTTTTGTAGGGCCCATGTTTGGCGTCGTAATCATCCCGGAGCAATATGGTGACCATCTCCACCATCTCCTCAAAGCTCATGTTAGTGGCTTTATACCTTCTGGGTCGGGGCCTGCTTTCTTCCCCACTTTCCACATCATGTTGGTGATTCGCCGACATGTTTACACTCTCCGTCATTAAGGAGTAGCGAGAAGGGGCGGGGAAAGTAGTGTAACGAACGTCAGGGGCGGGAAAGCGTGCGGAGCGTCACGCATGCGCACTGTATATAACTCCAAAAAACATCGTTGAAAGCGACGTTCAGTGAGTGGAAGAAGGTCGGAGGAGACGAACGTGTAGATCGCGGGTACGTAACATTTTTCTTACTTGATATGGCTGTGTCCAGGAGCATTAAACCTATAAACATTCATTCACTGTATGTTCAGGGCCGGGGTTGGGCAATATGCATGTAACTTGGCGCTTGCTTCCCGTGCTGTTAGTACTGGCCGTGCATAAAGTGTCATTTTTGAATTGGGACTATAAACTTTGAAAAGTCAATCGCGGCTCTAAAT
Organism: Rana muscosa; assembly: GCA_029206835.1. Lineage (NCBI taxonomy): Eukaryota > Metazoa > Chordata > Amphibia > Anura > Ranidae > Rana > Rana muscosa. The sequence goes on from CM055125.1 coordinate 79,412,951, forward strand.
GAATTCTTGCCTCCCGGCAAATGGCAAGACTTTGAAAACTGATTTGTACCTGAAATAAAAAAACGTGGGGTTCCCCCAAATTCGAGTTGCAGGCCCTTCAGGTCTGTCAAGGATTTTAAGGGGAACTCCACCCCCAAATCATGAAAAAAAGGGCGTGGAGTCCCCCCCAAAATCCACAACAGACCCTTTATCCGAGCACGCAACCTGGCCGGCCGCAGGGGAAGAGGGGGGGACGAGAGCGGCCCCCCCTCCCTCCTGAACCGTACCAGGCCACATGCCCTCAACATGGGGAGGATGTCCCCATGTTGATGGGGACAAGGGCCTCATCCCCACAACCCTTGCCCGGTGGTTGTGGGGGTCTGCGGGCGGGGGGGCTTATCGGAATCTGGAAGACCCCTTTAACAAAGGGGCCCCCTAGATCCCACCCCCCCCCCTATGTGAATTGGTAAGGGGTAAATTGTACCTCTACCATTTCACGAAGAAAGTGTACAAAATGTAAAAAATGACAAGAGTCAGTTTTTGACAATTCCTTTAATTTTTAGTTTGTCTTTCTTCCTTCTTCTTTTCTCGCTTCGTGTTTCTTCATCCATCTTCCTCTTCCTCTTCATCTTCCTTCTTCCTTCGGTGTTCTCGTCCGCATCTTGCTCCGGGTTCTTCTTTCTCCGGCCGCTCCGTTTGAATTGGAGGTTCCCGCTGTGTGACGCTTCAGTTCATCAGTTCTCCTCTTGGTCCGGCGACCCCGCCCCCCTCTGACGCACAGAGATTTCACAGGTACTTTCCCCGTGCAGTCAGAGGGGGGCGGGTCCCCCGGCTCGCAGCGGACCTAGAGGAGAACTGCCTAACTTTGCGTCACACAGCGGGAAACTCCAATTCAAACGGAGCAGCGGGAGAACAAAGAAGAAGCCGAAGCAAGATGCGGACGAGAAGCCCGAAGCAAGAAGGAAGATGAAGAGGAAGATGGAGGAAGAAAATCCAATGCAGAAAAGAAGAAGGAAGAAGATGGTTGAAAAACAAAACCAATAATAAAGGAATTGTCAAAAACCGTGTAGTGTCATTTTTCAGATAATGCCAGTTTTTAAGGTGAAATGGTAGGGGTACAATGTCCCCCATTACCATTTCACATAGGGGGGGGGCGGGATCTGGGGGGCCCCTTTGTTAAAGGGGTCTTCCAGATTCCGATAAGCCCCCCGCTCGCAGACCCCCACAACCACCGGGCAAGGGTTGTGGGGATGAGGCCCTTGTCCCCATCAACATGGGGACATGCTCCCCATGTTGAGGGCATGTGGCCTGGTACGGTTCAGGAGGGAGGGGGGGCCGCTCTCTCGTCCCCCCCTCTTCCCCTGTGGCCGGCCAGGTTGCGTGCTCGGATAAGGGTCTGTTATGGATTTGGGGGGGGGGGGACTCCACGCCATTTTTTAAGGGAATTTGTGGGGGAGTTCCCCTTAAAATCCTTGACAGACCTGATATGGATATTTGGGGGAACCACAATGCTTTCCCAATGTTTGTATCAATGACTTTTCTATGTATTGCAATTGACAGGAGACTACAATTAATTATACCCAGGAGTGAATTTAGGGTTAATTAAAATTTAATAAAAAATGACACTTGGTGCAGGGACAGTTCGAGGTACTCCTTTATTTTTGGGGAGTCCTTTTATTCACCCTATTTACAGGGCTTAATTTACTTAAATGGGGTTTGGGTTCGGGTAAAGTCAGGTCACGAACTCTAGCTTTTTACAAAGTTAGCTAAAAAGAGTTCAACACAAACATCCAGGTGTCCACTCAACTCTATGATGACTGATCAATTTTCTACGTTAGTGGCCTATATATGGTTAGAAAGATTTGGAGTAGTCCTGACTGACATTCCTTTTTTGGTTTTGGGTTTTGAATTGCACAGATAATGAAGGCATTTAAGGACCCCGATTTTATGCTGGAATTCCTCCAAAGATGGAAAAATCTTCCAATTTTATGGGAGACTAAAAATAAAAATAATAAAAATAAAGAAGCCAGGAAGAGAGCACTGGAGACCTTGCTGGAATTTGTGAAAACTCAGATCCCCACAGCAACACTACAGGATCTAAAGAACAAAATTGGGACCATTAGGGGCACATACCGGGCTCAAAGGAATAAAGTTCAAAAATCCCTGCGGTCAGGAGCAGGTGCAGAGGACCGATACATACCAAATCTGTGGTACTATCAGCACCTGAGTTTCCTAGATGAACATCTGGAATCCAGGGAATCCCTTTCCAGCCTTCCACCCAGAACGACCTCCAGACTTCCTTGCAGCCAACCCTCCAGCCAACCCTCCAGCCTTCCCTCCAGCATTCCATGCAGCCAAGCCTCCAGCCAAGATGAGGTCTCTTTGGAGAAACAACCTCAAGTCCTGGAGGAGCCGGATTTAAATATTTGGAGCCAGGTATAATATTTCACAAAATATTTAGAGTAATAAAAGTTGAATGTTGTAAACGTTTAAAAAAAAGTGTGAAAAATGTAAACAGTTTAAAAAAAGTGTCTGACATATCAATAGACAGCAGTGGCCACAAATTAAGGGCACCAAAAAGAAATATACTGGTGTCAGAATGATTGACTTTAATATTTAGTAGCATTCAATTACCAAATGTCATCAGGTGACAAATGTGTGTGAAAGATGAAGGCAAAACTAACTCGATGTACCTTTTTTTTTACAGGATGAGGAGACAGGCCCCAGTGGGACACACGAGGAGGCAGGTGCCACTGGAAGCCAGGAGGAGGCAGGCCCCAGTGGGACCCAGGAAGAGGCAGGCCCCAGTGGGACCCAGGAAGAGGCAGGCCCCAGTGGGACCCAGGAAGAGGCAGGCCCCAGTGGGACCCAGCACAACACCAGGCCCCAGATCCCTCTGCTGCGGATTCCTGCCAAAAGATCTAGGAGGCTGGTTCAAATGGAGGAGGAGACACAGGCCCTAATTAGGGAGGCTACTGCTGCACTCCGAGAGCCCCCCACCGCTGCAGAGGGATTTGCTGCCCTTATTGGGGAGAAACTGCCACAAATGGGACTGGACCAGAGGCTGAAGTGTGAAACACTTATATTGAAGGTGGTCAATATGGGCCTGTTGAACAAACTAAAGGAGTTCACAGATGTTGTGGACCTTTCCTATTTTTTTGCCCAAGTTCCTGCCCCACTCCATGCTCCTGCCCCACTCCATGCTCCTGCCCCACTCCATGCTCCTGTCCCAGGCCCTGCTCCCGTCCCAGTCCCTGCTCCTGTTCCAGACCCTGCTCCTGCTCCTGCTCCAGTCCCTCCTCCACGGACACAGCCTCCAAGGAAGGCTGCAGGGAAGGTCAAACAAAAAAGACGAAAATGAACCCAGGATATGTGCCTCACATGGGGCCAGTTTTGGTCTTCAGATGCTTTGGTGTTTGCTGTGGTGATCTGGGTGTGCACTAATTTCAGCAGGGTCTCCAGTGCTGTCTTCCTGGCTTCTTGATTTGTAGTTTACATATGGTTTTGTTTTGGCTTACCTTTTAATTTGTTATTAGGCCATAATAAATGGGAATTTTTTTTGAAGATACAAAATTAACATGTGTTTTTCTTCTAAATAGCCAGTTTGTAAGTGAGTAGGCAGGGACAGTGGATAAAAAATTGGGAAATTAACAAGGGACACTAACCTCATTGAGGCAAAATTAGAATAAAGAATAATGTTGTGGTAACTTGACACACTCCAAAATAGCAAATAATATGTAAAAACAGTCTAAAATCTAAGACCACAAATTAAAGCAAAAAAAATAAAATATAAAAATAAATTTAAAAAGTTTTGGGTATTTAGGGAGATCTGGCTCCCCAAAATAGAGATTAATCATGATAAAACAATAAATCATAAAGACCAAAGATTGTCCTAACTCTGGGAGAATATCAGCAGCAAGAGAATTGGAATATTGCAGCATTAGAACGAAGAAAAGAATGCGCTGCATTAAACGATGTAATAATTTCATGCATGACGAATGTGCCATCTCCATTCCGAACAGTAGTTTTACCAGAACGAGCGCTCCCTTCTCCTCACTTGCTTCTGATCATGCGCGCTTTTTTTAACGTCGTTAAAGCCTACACACGATCATTTTTCATGATGAAAAAAACGACGACCTGAAAAACGGCGTGAAAATTTAGAACATGTTCTAATTTTTCGCGTCGTTTTTAATGGCGTTTTTCTCGTTGAAAAAAACGACATAAAGCCCACAGACAATCGGTTTTCTCGGCGAGAAAAAAAAATGCAGTTTTTCTCGTCGAGAAAAGCGGTCGTGTGTACGCGGCATTTGTGTCTGCCAAGTACCAAGTCCATCTTGCACCCTTTGTACCTCTCTGCAACAGCTGCAGAACAGGAGAGATACCTGCGGGCATTAGGCACTTTTAAATAGTCCCACAGAAAGTCAGCATACCATCTCTCTCGGTAGGCCTCCACCTCGAAAAGTAAGTCTTTGGAGAGATACGGGTACTCCCATCCGTATTCAGCAGCCACCCTATGGTTGAATAGCCGCTGCATCCTGTAGAGCGGAGGAATAGTGGCACGGTCTCCCGCACCCGGCAAGACAATGGCACTTTCAGTGCCTTGAGACCCAACATAGTAGCCCGCAATGGCGCATACTCAGCCACGGCGACAGGCACAGTCAACTTAGGTCTGGGTGATGCAGGCCTGGGGTCAGATACCTCCTCTAACGCAGGGGCTTCCGCCGGGGGAACAACAGCCCCAGGAACCTTGGGTACACTTTTCCTACGTCCTGCGGAGGATAGGGGAATCTTACAGTATCCCAGCCTTTCTTGACGAACAGCTCGTCTATTTCAGCGTCTTCTCCCATCTCAGAGGACAACTCTATGGCCTCGTACACACGACCGATTTTCTCGGCAAGAACCAGCAAGAAACTTGCTGGCAGAGAGGTTTTGCCGAGTAAATCGGTCGTGTGTACGCAGCTATCGGGTTTCTCGTCGAGAAAACCGACAAGAAACCTAGAAGAGAAAATAGAGAACCTGCTCTCTATTTTCTCGTCGAGATTCTCCTCGGCATGTTTCTCGACGAGAAAAGTGAGTGTGTGTACACTTACCTGTCCTCCCGGAAGCCCGCGCATGTTCGAAATGAATTCGACGCATGCGCGGTAGCTTCCTAGGCATACGTAGGGTATACCAAGATGGCGGCGACGGCATCGAATGTGACGAGCGCATGCTCGTCGTAGTCGATGACGTCACCGCGTACGCTCCATTCAAAGAACCGCGGGTTCTTTGAAACGAGCGTGTGTACACTCGGCCGGGACAAGTTTCTTGTCCAAGAATCTCGTCGAAAAAAACGACATGTTTTTTTCAACGAGAATCTCGGCCGTGTGTACGAGGCCTAAATCAGAGGTGTCACATTCCTTTGCCGGCAAGTAATTCCTAGTGGTAGAGGAATCACTATCTCTCACAAGTTCAAGTTCCCTGGGGTCAGGAACCCAAGCATCCCCGATACTTCGGACACTTAACTTTGTCCCTTTCCCCGGCTTACCTCGACCTGTAGCTGTCCCGAATCGTCCGGAGGTCCCTCGGATTATGCAATCCGACTCAGGTAAGCGCTGGGGTGTAGCTCGACCACGGCCGCAGGAGGCTTTCACATAGCCGACCTTCCGCTTGGGCGGTGGAAGCGAGGACTCTGTAACAACCGAGGCAACATCCTCCGGTTTCTCCGTCTCCGGTTCCTCTTCTACCGGAACATTCTCAACGACTTCCTCCGAAGTCACGACAGTGCGCGTGGGGGTGGCTGCAGAAGCACTGGTTTCCTCCTCAAGAGTAGTGGCGCCAGTAAGGAAATTCAAATGGTAGGCCCAAAGTTTTTCCGTAGGTTGCTCTACCTCGAAGATGAACTCCTTGCACTTTTCACATCTTCCAAAGGGCCGAAGGTGCACCACCAGTCCCTGGCATCCGGGACAAACCACTCCAAGGGCCTCCGCATCCCTGCAGACGTAGAGAGCGAAGCGACCCCGAGGCTTCAGCCGAATCCCCATATCCATCAAGGGAGCAGCGAGAGAGGCAACGTTCGGAATCCATGTGGCATTAGTCGCCATGTTGCTCACTCACCAATCCATCACGCACTGTCCATTTGGCGCCAAAGCCACCATACACGACTCACTGCATGGCGAGGCTCCTCCCATTTTCCTGCAATGTTCGCGGGCTTTAGTTTCCTTGACACGCCCACGAACTACGCAACTTGGGCTCAGTTCGTGGCGCAGCCAGAATTTTTTTTTTTAAATGGCCGACCTCCACGGAGCCTCACAAGGGGAATAAAGTCCAACTTCTGGGGGTTTCCTCTTCTTTCAGATCACAGAAATCCCGGACGAGTGTCACGTTAGGTACTTACCGAGGCCGAGATGCCGAGAGCGGTTCACCCTTGCAACTTGACGCACTCCGCCCCCTGGAAGTGAGACAGGGAGAGAATGGCGAGAAGAGGCACTGGTGACCAGCAGGTGGAGTAGACTTGAAAAGCAGGCTGAGATAGCTTGAGAAGTCCGTGAAGGTGCTGGAGGTTAGACACCAGGCGGTGGCAGGGTTAAACCGGTACTTAGTGGTAGTAGTCCAGATAATCAGGGAGATGCAGATCCAGGGTTTTAAAGCTGCTGATGGAAAAGTCCAGATAGGTACAGGGATCAGATCAGATCAGAGTTGAGGATTTACAAGGAGGATCCAAGTGCAAGCAGAGGGGGGTCAAGGGCTGGAGAAAACAGCAGATCCGGGTCACAAGCCAAGGGTCAAGCACAGGTAGAAGGCAGAAGTCCGTAAAACAAGCAGAAGGTCGGGTCCAGGAGAGATGAGAGAGGTAGTCAGGCCGATCCGGGTCACAACAGGGTTTTCAAACAGGTTTTCAGGAAACAGGATTCACAGGAAAGCTGACAACAAACCAGCAACCTGTCAGTGGATTTATGCCTCTTTAAATATACCCGCCTGCAATCTGATTGGCGCTGCAGCGCGCACATGCACGCGGCGTTGCGTCAGCGCGCGCACCCGCGAATGCCGGAGTACTGTCCCGGGCGCGCGCATGCGCCGAAGCGTTGTTACACTGCGCGTGCGCACTGGGCGCTGGCTGGTACGGCTGGGTTGAATGTTTCCCTGACAACGAGCCCCCACATGTAGCGACACAACCCCCTTTTTCCGCCTTTGGCTCCTTAGCAAAAAAAAAGGGCCCACAGTGCTACATGCCCGTACCCTCCTGTAGAAAGAGGTTGAGCGGTGTAATGTACTTGGGTCTCTGTGATCAGGTTCCCTCAGAGAAATGGCTCCGGTCTTCACTGTAACAAAGACAAGTCTCTATTCCCCAATAACTTCAAAGTCCACACTGATTACAACTCCAATTTAGAGTTTATTTATTTTTTTATACACAATAACTGGACAGGAGAAGGTTGGAAGAAGAGCAGGACAGCAAAGGTGTGGGAATAGGTCCAGGCACAAATGAATTCTTATTCACTACCCATATCTTTAGGTAGACTCAGCTCATCCGGATAGTCTTCCATGGAACGGGCCCTAGCAGCCGGAATGATGCTCGAACTAGATACACTTGGGTCTCTGCCACAGACCTGGCAAACTTAGTTGCAACGTTAAGCCTCTTTCAGGGAGATGACATCCCTCCAGAGAGTTACCGGGCCCCTTCCTTCACTGTGAGTTCCTGACCAGTCCCTCGGAACGGTCCTCCCCTGGCCTCCTCATCTAAGATATGGGTCTCCTCGCAAGGCAGCACCCTGGGATTCCTCAATCCTCTGTGGGCCTCAGCCAAGGGTGCTGAGCCCAAGGCCTCCAGTTGCAGCCCCAGGGCTAAAGGTGCCTGGGACTGATCCGCCAGTGTACCGAACCAGGCACTCCACCCCAGAGCTAAAGGTGCCTGGGGTGGTCACGAACAGAATCACACGCTCCCGGGGTCGGACCCCCGGGAACTCACCCCCGACAGCCAGGGTCTGCCCCTTTTATATCCCCTCCCGGAATGCACAGCGGGCAAACACGCCCACCATACCACCGCCGACAAGGGACATCCAAGGCACAGCACTGTACCAGCGGTTCAACCCTGGCCTCCGATAGCAGCGCCACCAACAGGCCACGGGGAACTACACACCAGTATCCCGCCTGCAGCTAAAATTGGGTTTACTGAACCCTATCAAATAATGTGTTTGAGCACAACTACCACTCAAACATCCCCCTCAATTTCAAAGCCCCGCTACAGTTGCTATATTTTACTTGAATTCAGATCATTCTCCATGCTATTTGTAGTGTATTTATAAATATTTTTTGATGGTCAGATGCTTTCCTAACACATTACCATTATTTGCTGTTTATGAGCATAGCATGGCATGTAGCCATATGTCACAGAGCCACAAGACAAACCTGACAGGATACCCTCTATCCAAATGAATTCAGTTACCACTAGTTGTTAGTAGTCGGAATACTTTCTATTGTTTACACTGGGGGATTTGCTAATGGAGGACTGCAGCATGCCTCTTGCTTTGCAATTTACAAGGGGACATCATGTCACAGTGAATATTCTCAGACTATGTGCCTTACTTAAAACACCCAGATCAACATCTCAAACTACATGATTGCATGTACAGTGAAATAGGCAACACATATTGCTGCTAGAGTGAACATCTCTATATACATTTCTCAGTAGTCTTGGTCACACCAGTCCTGATTAAATCAGTGAGGCACATTAAGGCTCTAGCAAACTTAATTTTTGCTTTACATCATACTTGACGTAATTGTAGCCGTATGATTGTATGATTGTAGTCAAGTATGATGGAAGATACTGCATATAGCCGCATTAAGAAGCAGTTAACCATCCTGATCACAAAGGAAACACAGGTTAGCAGCGACATCTTCTTTCTCTCAAGATGCAAAAAGAGGAATCTCATACCACAGGGTCTCCGGATTAAAAATCCTTGTGCCAATACACTGAACTCTCCTTATGCAGAAGGACTCTGCAGACGTACCAGCGAAAGGTTAAGGAACAACCTCATTCATAAACTGTATGGTAAAAGGGAAACAATCAGGAAACAAAAGCAGTTGGTGTTTGAAACCTCAACATCACTGGACCCTACAAACATCAGCCAAATTAAGAATGAAATTGAAACCTTACAAAGACAACTGCAAAAACATGCCATGAACAGGAAGCAAAAAAAACTCCAAAAGCTACACCAAGAGCAGACCTTTTGGATACAACCTAAACAACACAAAACAAACACAACTTCTATAACTCCTGCTATCAGCAACTTGGAACCCGATCCAGAATCCCAAGGTATCTCTTGTGTAAATGCTGACCTGACAGAAAATGTGGATATAACAGAGGATCTTGGAATCATAAATTTGTCAGCTCATAAACTTTCTGCACCAGAAACAACAGTCCTCTCCAAAGGCCTCACATTCTGCCCAACCACCAAATTGGATAATTTACAGGTATGGTCAGATATGGAGGAATTCTTTAGGAGACTGAGGCTCAAAGAATATTTTCACAGTAATGAAAGGAATCCTAGGACAATAGGAGGTGATAAAAAGAAAAAGAACAGCAACTTCACACCTCCACAAGGACGCAACCCCAAACTGGATACCTATATTGACAGCTTCAGGCTGCGAGTAACATCTCTGATATCCACCCAGCAAAAGAAAATATTATACAACCTTTCACCACTGGAGCGAAGAGCTGTACACGATCTGCGCAAGAATCAGGCCATAACCATCAAACCAGCAGATAAAGGGGGAGCAGTCGTTGTGATGGATACAGACAAATATATACAAGAGGGTCAGAGGCAGCTGGCAAATACTACTTACTACAAAAAACTGGATTATGATCCGACCCAGGATTTTACTAAGCAATTAAAAGGTCTGATTGCGACCATACCAAGCCACCTGCATTCAGAACTCATCAATGCGATTCCAGATAATCCAGATATTGGAGACTTCTACATGCTGCCCAAAATTCACAAGCCAGGAAATCCAGGCAGACCCATTATAACAGGTATGAATACACTTACCGAACATATCTCAGGCCTTGTAGAAAACATGTTAAAACCGTTAGTCATGAACACTACTAGTTTCCTGCAAGACACCACTGATTTTCTGAACAAGCTTAACAATATACAACAATTACCACCAAATACACTTCTAGTCACTATGGATGTAGAATCTCTGTACAGTAACATCCCTCACAAGGATGGGTTGGCAGCATGTCACAGATTCTTATCATCCACACCAAACCACAAATACACGGCTGAGGATGTTACACAGCTCATCGAATTTATTCTTACACACAACTACTTCACTTTCAACAATGACATCTATCTCCAATGTATGGGTACTGCTATGGGAAGCAAAATGGCACCCCAATATGCAAACTTATTTATGGCTGACCTGGAGGACAAATTCCTGAACAGCATACAACAAAAGCCATACAGATATTATCGCTATATTGATGATATCTTCATGATATGGACTGAAGGTGAAGAAAATCTAAACCAATTCTTCTCATTGATCAACACTTTTCACCCATCTATCAAACTAAAAATGGACTATTCGAACACACATGTCAACTTCCTAGACACTACAGTATACATCAGGGATGACAAGCTTCACACTTCCATATACAGAAAACCGACTGACCGATGCAGCTATCTTCATAGTTCCAGTTTTCATCCCCAACACACTAAACGAGCCATCATACACAGCCAGGCCATCAGATACCACCGAATTTGTTCAGACCCAGAAGTCAGAGATAAACATCTCAGAACACTGGCAGGCTCTTTCCAGAAGAAAGGATATAAAGACAAAACCATCAACAACAGCATAAACACAGCCTTGAAAACCCGAAGAGAAAATCTCCTCCAATACAAAGAGAAAAAAACAAATAACCGAGTACCTCTAGTCACCACATACAACCCAACACTAGAAGGGATCAAAAAGATAATCAAAGATTTACAGCCCATTATAACAGAGGATGAAACTCTGAAAGAAATATTCCAACAACCCCCATTATTGGCTTTCAGACAACCACCCAACCTCAGACACAAACTAATCAGCAGGAAACTTCACTCTGATTATGAAGTCACAAATAATGGAAGCAAACCCTGCAATAAAAAACGCTGCAAACTGTGCAACCAGATCAATCCATCCAAAAGTGTCACACACACAAATGGGACCTTCACCATCATGGGATCTTACAACTGTACCTCCAGTAATGTTGTGTACCTCATCCAATGCAACAGGTGTGGCAAAGGATCTTATGTTGGTGAAACAGGACAGAAGTTGCAAGCGAGGATGAATTTTCACAGACATACCATCAAGGAACATAAAGAAGAGAGTTTCTGCACACCTGTGGGACATCACTTCTCACAACCAGACCACACTATAGAAGACCTCAATGTTTTAGTTCTTAAAGGGAATTTCAGAACTATCCAGGAAAGGAAAACATTTGAACTAAGAATGATAATTCTTTTTAACACAAAAACGAATGGCCTAAATTTAGATATTGGTTTCCTTACCCATTATACTAAGGTTTTATGACCCCCTCTGTGACTAGCATCTCCCCCCTCAAGTCTATAGCTCTCCCTCTGTCTTATCTCACTAACTCTGTCTTATCTCACTAACTCTGCTGCTATCTTTATTACCATTGATTTGTATGTGTTTTTTTTCCTTTCCCTCTGAGATTTTTTTTTTTTTTTTCTTGTTTTGTTTCAACATTCTGCTAAAAAAATTGTGAATCAGTACTGCTTGGACCTTGAAGAAGGGGACATACCCCGAAAGCTTGTCCTGAAAAATTCTATGTTAGTGCAAATAAAAAAAGTATCACGGACAGTACTTAATTTTCTCTGCTTTACATCATAAAACACCCATTCTTTGCCGATGTCCTTCATAGAGGGGTTTCACTTTTTCTGCTGAATCTTAGATTTGTGGCAGTGTTGAATTGTAAGTCTGTTAACTTGCTGCACATTTTCACTGGCAAGTTGTATACTTGCAGAGCACTTGATGTACAAGTTCTACTTGACACTTTTCCACTTTGTAGCAAATTTGCGTGGTAAGTCTCTAGCATAAGCAAAGTTGCAGTGGTGAGTCTACAGCAAGAGCTCTGCAAATGTACAGCATGAAAATTCAGCCACAGTGACCCCCTGTGGTAGGATGACTATTGCACAACATACCTTAACCAGAATTTGCAGCAGACTTGCAGAATGTTTGCAAAGAAAGTTGATCAGGAATCATGCAATGCAGACTTGCTGCAATTGTGCAACAAACTTGTGAAGCCGGGCAAGTCTTGCAATAGCTTAGCAAGTAATTTTCAAACTTGCAGTGCTTGCTAACTGGGTGGGTGACGACACATCAGCCAGTGACTGCCTACAGCAAAACTTTCAAGTATTTTTACCATTTATTAGAATTCATCCAGTATAATAATTTTAAGCAAACGCTTGTATTTTTTTATGCAAACACTGCCCATTCCCCTCAGGCATTTAAAGCATTGATTTTGGTACAACTGCATCATTCTGATATCATTACATTTGTATTGTAAAAGGTGTAAAAGGACAAATGTTCCATCTACAAGGATATTTTTCTTGATATAAGTACCAATAAGGTAATTCTTACAAGAAGGCTTTTAATTATGCATGGGGAAACCACAGTAAGGTTTGCACTTGGCATAATATAACCCAAGGCGTATAGTAACACTTTCCTAAAATGGAAGAAATATATAAATATATATTGTGGGTAAATTTTTACAATAATCCTCTATCCACTCATATGTCCATCCATTCCCCTTAGGTTTTTTTTTTCAAATCTGAACATTCTTGTATTACAAAGCCTCATCTCCTATTTGTTCCCCCATCAACCTTTTTTTCCCTTGCCAAAACAATGACAAAGATAAAAGGGCATAACTAAATAGAATACATTTTAAAATGAATAAATTCATTTATTAACAGTTTCATAATTGAATGCAATATTTAAATAATTCAGTGAATTGAATTGCTGTGAATTTATTCACTACTGCTTTGGTTTTGGGGACATTTTTTCCAGCGTGGTTCCTCATTTTGTCTATTAGCAATCTCCTTTTTCTGTGCAATTCCTCCATCATGTTTTGTATGTTTTTTGTTCCCCCGGAGACCCAAAAATTAAGGTTTTTGTGATGTTCCTTGGTCGGCCTAGTTTTCCTCACAACTCCCGTCCAGGATGATTTAGACCAGTTGGCATATCCTTGCCTCACTCATTTTATGTACTCTGGCATCAAATTATTGTTTTGCTTTTGATAGTAGATTTGTAAGTATACAGCGTGTGGTTTTTTTTTCTTCTTTCTAACAACTTGGTTTTTCCTTTGCAGAGGTCTGAGTTCTCACATCTCCCAATGAAGCGAGCGTTGTCCCATGAAACACGTTGAGAAATTTGTGCAAGAGCTTGTTTACTATGAACCATTTGTGATGCTGAAAATGCATGCAACTATTCAAAGTTTATATGCACATTATTGCCTAATGCATGTTTTTTTTTTACTTTCATATATATATTTTTTACTTATTGTGAGCGTTCAAGATGTATATTTTGAATAACAAGGTTCCTTGGGCATCTTTGCCGTTTTCGTACTATAGGAACATTCTTAGCCCTGACTGCAGGTCTCTGTTCTCAAGAAGAAGCATCCTTTAGCACAAGTTCTACCGTAAAATGTGTTACAAGAGGTGGATACCAGAACAAATTCAGGTATTTATGCAAGTTGGATAAAAAATACATTATATATATATATATATATATATATATATATATGTAGCGGGTACTTGAATTTAGGGGAAGCATCTGGGTGCTAGTGTAACCCAGGTGCCTTGATTGTTCGAAAATTCAAGGTTCCCTTTGTGAGTCTTGGAGGACTCTGGTGGTGTGAAGTTCTCGCTGGCCTAAAGGTGGCGTTGTTGCCTTGGACCGGGGCTGGGCTCGCACCGCAAGACTGTGCCTTTTTTTCCTCCCCTGGAGCTGGTACAGCGGGGCGGGGAACCCGCTGTTGCGCGAAGGGGGAGGTCATAAAAGGGGCGGACGACAGGGTTAGAGTCAGAGTTGGAGGACGCGGCCACACCCAGGCACCTTCAGCTTGGGTGCCGGCGTTCCGGTGCTCCAGGCCTAGGTGCCCTTGGCCTAGCTGTAGCGGAGATGGAGTCCATCTCAGGCACCTTTAGTCTGGGGTGAGGTACTATGGCGGATGCCTGGGGCTCAGTACCTTCGACTGAGTTCCGCGAGGGTGGAGGAATCCGAGGGGGCCCTAACTCCTTGGGTGCCCGTGTCTGAGTTCGTGAGGACTCACTCGTTTTTTTTTGTATTTGGGCAGTTCTACTCGTTGGAGATATGGGAGCTGTTTTTTTGTTTTGTTCTCCCTCCTTCTCCTGGCACTCAAAAGAAATCAGTGACTTTGGGTTTTAGTTAGTGTAGGGTCACAGAGAAATGATCAAGAGGAAAGTTTATCTGAAAGTGATGAGTGTCTTGACCGCGGCACTGTCACCAGGTGGCAGTGTTGCGCAACGATTGTTTTTTTTTTTACATTATGCAGCACTTATTGGAGTGAATGGGTTTCTTCTCGGATAGACTCATTCATTCCAAGCAAACACATATGTTGTTAGGATGTATGTTTCTTTTCGTTCCCTCTGCAGGAGATTCGTCTGTCAAGGCTGCTGAGAATGGGTGGTCCTTAGATAGCCAGGGGGAGGGAAGAATGTAAATGTGTGAGATATTTAGAGTGTTTTATTGAAAGTTTTTATAGTTATATTGTTTTAAGTTTTCCCTTTCCCATTCAGGTCTTGGCACAATTCAGGGCTAAAACGTGTAGTTTGGTTTCTGGGCTGAACTTATGTCACCACCCTTGTGGGCTGTGAGTTTGTACCAGAAACTGGGGACCAGTGTCAAATCACCAGGGGGAGTGTGTAGCGGGTACTTGAATTTTGTCCTTTTGTCCTCCCCTGGAGCTGGTACAGCGGGGTGGGGAACCCGCTGTGGCGCGAAGGGAGAGGTCATAAAAGGGGCGGACGTTAGAGTCAGAGTTGGAGGACGCGGCCGCACCCAGGCATCTTCAGCTTGGGTGCCGACGTTCCGGTGCTCCAGGCCTAGGTGCCCTTGGCCTAGCTAGAGCGGAGATGGAGTCCATCTCAGGCACCTTTAGCCTGGGGTGAGGTACTATGGCGGATGCCTGGGGCTCAGTACCTTCGACTGAGTTCCGCGAGGGTGGAGGAATCCGAGGGGGCCCTAACTCCTTGGGTGCCCGTGTCTGAGTTCGTGAGGACTGGTGCGCAGTAACTTCTCCGAAGAGTCCGGCGCTGCATCGCTGGTGACGGAGAGGCCTCCACTTCTCCCTTGGACGGATTTCTTCCTCTAACAGGGGTAGAGTGAGCGAAGGTAATTCACGTTCTATAGCACTTAGTCAGTGGCAGTGACTATTCACCACTGGTGACAGCACAGTGGGCAGCAACAGAAGGGAAAGGATTGTGCCTCGATCTGTCCCCATTTTCCAAAGAAAATAGATTGTTTTATTGCTTGGCAAGAAGAATAAAACAGAGTTGGACCTATTCACTGTGTGGAACTCGGGTTACTAAATAAAAGGAGTCAGGGACGAAGTACTGGACTTGACTCTAGGCCACCTACACAAAAGACCCAATTTGCTGGCTTTCACCTCTTAGTTATGGAGGACATGGGCCGTGGTGTATCTCATCTCTCTCTCCCAGGTACCCCTAGACAACAGCCGCATAACTGATAGAGAAAGAGAGAGAGGGGTGAGCTCCGCTACACGTGTGTATATATATATATATATATATATATATATTAGAGGTGCGCATCTTCACTGGCCTCACGATTCGATTCGATTATGATTATCAGGTCAACGATTCGATTCGATTCCGCGATGCATCATGATGCATCACGATTACAGGTCAAGTGCGCATGGTTTTCATCAAAAAAATTCAAGCAGTCAGGAGAACTCAATTTTTTTAATTATATCTGTTCTTTTAAAAAAAAGACAACACTCCCTGCATGTAGCAAAGTCTAAACAAAGCAGACAACAACTTGTACATAGTACAGGAGATAGTCAGAGAGTGCAGACCTAGTACAGGAGATGATCAGAGACTGCGGAAATGCTACAGGAGATGGCCAGTGACTGCGGACATGCTACAGGAGATGGCCAGTGACTGCGGACATGCTACAGGAGATGGCCAGTGACTGCGGACATGCTACAGGAGATGGCCAGTGACTGCGGACATGCTACAGGAGATGGTCAGAGAGACTGCGGACATGCTACAGGAGATGGTCAGAGAGACTGCGGACATGCTACAGGAGATGGTCAGACAGACTGCGGACATGCTACAGGAGATGGTCAGAGAGACTGCGGACATGCTACAGGAGATGGTCAGAGAGACTGCGGACATGCTACAGGAGATGGTCAGAGAGACTGCGGACATGCTACAGGAGATGGTCAGAGAGACTGCGGACATGCTACAAGAGATGATCAAAGAGACTGCGGACATGCTACAGGAGATGGTCAGAGAGACTGCGGACATGCTACAGGAGATCAGCAGGTAAGTATAATATCTGTTTTACTTTAAAGAAAAAACATACCTGTTGTGCCGAGAATGGTTCCCCCCGCCGGATTCTGTTCCCCCTGCCGGATTCTGTTCCCCCCGCCAGATTTTGTTCCCCCCGCCGGATTCTATTCCCCTGACTCTCGGCTTCTATCGGAACTCCGCCCCCCCAGCCCTGTACATTGCTGCTCCCTCCTACTGTTCCTCACGAATGCAAATGCTCCTAATACCGCCCGCCTCTCCAGCCCTCTGCTCATTAGCATTCGTGAAAAAACAGTAGGCGTGAGCGGCAAAGCAGAGGGCTGGAGAGGCGGAGTTCCGATAGGAGCCGAGAGTCAGGGGGAACAGTGTGTGTGTATATGCCGGGCTCATGTGACTGCCCTCTCTCCTCTCTGCTTTCACGTCTCTCTTGACGCCAGGAGAGACGTGAGATGTGAAAGCAGAGAGGAGAGAGGCGGGCCGGGCAGTCACATGAGCGCGTCATAGAAAAAAACGGACAAATGAGGTAACAGCTCTCCCAGGAGGGGAGGGGCGGGGCAAATCGATTATTAGGTTTCCCTGCATCGGTGCCGCATCGGGGACGCCCGAATCGCGATGCACCGATGCAGCGATTAAATTCCGCACCCCTAATATATATATTCATTTAAATATATATATATATATATATATATATATTGTGACAGCAGGAAGGTAAAGTCACCTGGTTGCATCCAGGGGGGTAGATATATTTCGCCCAGATTCAGGCTTTACGCCGACTTATACAACTAGGTGGAGAGTTGTATAAGCCCAGCTGAGGCTAGTGGGCTCATGGATGACTCATACCTCTAGGGAGAGTGTGGGGCGTCGTGCAGACAGGGAGTTGATGAGACCAGCTGAAGCTTGTCAGCTCATTTAGGCCTCTATAAGAACTCCCAGCTTCATTAGATGTTAGCTCATGCCTGGACCCAGACCTGTGTGGACTGTCTAGGGAGAGTGAACCCCTGTGCGGTGAGACAAAGCCTGTGTGGCTATTTGCTTGGACATTTAAAACCAGGGACTTAGGGACTAGGACAGCACTAGGCTGATCCCAGTTGTTAGTTAGGAAACCTGTATGTTTAGTCAGAGGTCAAAGTTGACCAGGATTTATTTTGTTTATGTTTCTTTTGCTTTGCTGTGTTTTGTCACTGTAAATAGAAAATAAACCGCACCTTTTTGATTTTGAAAACCACAACCTCCGTTTGCTGGGCCTGTTTTTGTGTGGGGAGCCCATCTCGGGGGTCACACACACCCGCTGCCGAGCTAACCCCCTCACAGTTGGTGGAGAACCAGTGGCAGTTTTTTTTAAGCCAGCATGGAGGAGATACTGAAGCAGCTGGCTCTAGCAAATGCCAATCAACAGCAGACAAATGCAGGTTTGCAAAAGAGCCTTGCAGCTCAACAACAGAACTTCGCAGCCCAGCAGCAAGCTCATCAACAGAGCCTTGCAGCCCAGCAGCAAGCTCATCAACAGAGCCTTGCAGCCCAGCAGCAGACAAACGTAACTTTGCAACAGAGTCTGGAGGCTCAGCAACAAGCCCAGCAGCAATCTGAGGCCCGCTTCATAGACCTGTTGCAGAAGCAAGAGCAGAGACTACAACAACAGATGGAAGCAGTAATGCAGCAACGTCCGCAGACCAGTGAGGAAAGCCGCCCCACTAATACCGCGTCCTTTGGGGTGAGTCGTTTATTGACAAAAATGACTGGAGAGGATGATCCAGAGGTATTTTTGACCACATTTGAAAGGACCGCTGAAAGAGAAAAGTGGCCTGAGGAGCAGTGGGCTGGACTGGTGGCTCCTCTGTTAACTGGTGAATCGCAGAAAGCTTACTATGACCTAGAGCCTAACCAAGCAAAAGACTATGTGATGCTAAAAGCTGAAATATTGGCAAGGCTGGGTGTCACCCAGGCTGTCCGGGCTCAGCGTGTGCATAACTGGACTTTCCAGCTTGGAAAACCCCCCAGGTCTCAAATGTATGATCTCATTCACCTGAGCAGAAAGTGGCTACAGCCAGAGACTTTGTCCGCACCAAAGATTGTGGAACGTGTTGTAATGGATCGGTTTTTGAGAGCTCTTCCTACTGCCATCCAAAAGTGGGTAAGCCATGGAGACCCAGAGACGGCCGATGGTCTTGTGGATCGTGTGGAGAAATACTTGGCTACAGAGAACCTGACGGCCTCTTCCAGAGACACTCGGACTTTCCACCCGGGCGGATAAGAGGATTCCAAGGGGTGAGGGTGGAGAGAGTGAGAGGGTGGGAGCTCTACCCCAAGTTTGGCGAGAACAGCCTGGGAAATCAGCGGCTCAAGAGGCCGCAAGAAGGATCGTTTGCTACCGCTGCCGGCAAGCGGGACATATTGCAGCCAATTGCCCGGTTGTGGAGGAACCCATGCAGTGTGACTTTCTGACGGGCAGACGTCAGTCACTGTGTGCGACAGTCGCATGCACTGCCATTCGAGGAACTGAGAAACATTTATGCAAAATGTGTGTTAATGGTAGAAATGTTGTGGTATTGCTGGATTCAGGTAGCCTTGTGACCCTGATAAAGGCTGAGTTAGTTAAAACAGAGGTCTCTGGGAATAGCAAGGTAGCTGTTATTTGTGTGCATGGGGACACCCGAGAGTATCCAGTGACTACAGTGTGTTTCGAGACCCCCAAAGGTACCCTCTCTCATCCAGTGGGCTTAGTATCTCAGTTACCGCATGACGCCATTGTGGGAAGGGATTTTCCGAAGTTCTGGGAACTGTGGGATGATCCTGAGCCCCCCACTGGTGCCCCTTTGTACCAGGAATGTGATAGCCAGAACTCCCCTGAGAGTGGTGAGGACTCTCCGGAATTTCCCTTATCAGTATTGGCAGGGGAGACTCAAGAAACTGGAGAGGAGCCCACCTCCTCAGACGAAAACCTACCGTCTGTGGAGTTTTCTGATCTTGAGGTTCACAGGGAAAACTTTGCCACAGAACAGTTGAAAGACCCCGCCCTAATAAAGGCACGGGAAAACGTAGTGAAAATAGATGGCGAGTTAGTGAACCCAGATAATACCTGCACTTACCCATACTTCAGCGTAGAGAAGGACCTACTGTATCGGGTGGCAAAAAGGGCAGAAGAAACCGTTGAGCAGCTTGTGGTGCCCAAACCTTACAGGAAGTTGGTGTTGGAGTTGGCCCATGGGCACATTCTTGGAGGTCATCTGGGGACAGAGAAAACCCGAGAGAGGGTATTACAGAGATTCTATTGGCCGGGGGTGATGAAGGACATAGAAAATTATTGTTCCTCCTGCCCTGTGTGTCAGAGGTCGGCCCCGATGCCACATTTCCGTAGCCCGCTGGTCCCTCTACCCATCATTGAGGTCCCGTTTGAGAGGATCGCCATGGATTTGGTAGGTCCTATAATCAAGTCCGCTAGGGGGCACCAGTACATATTAGTTATAATGGACTATGCCACCCGTTATCCAGAAGCGATCCCTCTCCAAAATAGCTCGGCCAAAACCATAGCCAAAGAGCTATCTCTTGTGTTTAGCCGGGTGGGTATTTGTAAAGAACTGCTTACGGACCAAGGTACACCCTTTATGTCCCGGGTTATGAAGGAGCTGTGTAAATTGTTCAAAGTGACGCAATTACGTACATCTGTGTATCACCCCCAAACCGATGGGCTGGTTGAAAGATTCAACAAAACCCTAAAACAAATGTTGAAGAAAGTGGTGGATAGAGATGGAAAGGATTGGGACTGTCTACTTCCTTATCTGATGTTTGCTATTAGGGAGGTGCCCCAATCCTCTACGGGATTCTCCCCCTTTGAGTTACTGTATGGGAGACACCCAAGAGGGCTGTTGGATATTGCCAAGGAAACTTGGGAAAGTGAGAGTTCTCCCCACAGGAGTGTGATTGAGCATGTCGCCCTGATGCAAGACCGAATTGCACAGGTAATGCCCATCGTGAAGGAACATTTGGCCCAAGCGCAGTTAGCACAGCAGAGAGTGTACAACCGTGGAGCCAAGACCCGTACCTTTTCCCCGGGGGATAGGATACTGGTACTTGTCCCTACGGTTGAAAGTAAATTCCTTGCCAAATGGCAAGGCCCCTATGAGATAATGGAAAAAGTGAGCGAAGTGAATTACAAGGTCAGACAACCAGGAAGGCGAAAGCCCGAACAGATCTATCACGTTAATCTGTTGAAAGCCTGGAGGGATAGAGAGTCCCTAGTCGCAGACACTTGGTCACCAGCTCAAACTGGTTGCGTGATTCCTGAGGTTGGAATAGCAGCCACCTTGTCACAACCCCAACAACAGGAGGTTAAGGAGTTTGTGCTTCGCAACAAGGAGGTATTCTCTGAGCTGCCGGGACAAACATCTGGGGTAGAGCATGACATCATTACCCCGCCCGGTGAAAGGGTGAAGTTAAAACCCTATCGGATCCCAGAGGCCCGACGGGAGGCAATACGGGAGGAAGTACAGAAAATGCTGAACTTAGGGGTGATAGAGGAGTCCCAAAGTGATTGGTCTAGTCCCATTGTGTTGGTGCCTAAACCGGATGGGAGCTGGCGATTTTGTAACGATTTTCGTCAGTTGAACAAAGTTACAAAATTTGACACCTACCCCATGCCACGTATAGATGAGTTGATCGACCGGCTGGGAACAGCCCGATACATGACGACTCTTGACCTCACAAAAGGGTATTGGCAAATCCCCCTGGCCAAGTCGGCCAAAGAGAAAACCGCATTTGTAACCCCAGACGGGGCGTTCCAATATAAAAGAATGCCGTTCGGGTTACAGAATGCGCCGGCCACATTCCAGCGGAAAATGGACCAGATGCTGAGGCCCCATCGGAAGTATGCTGCGGCTTACCTGGATGACGTAATTGTCCATAGCACAGATTGGGCCTCACATCTGCCAAAAGTGCAAGCAGTCCTGGACTCTGTTCGGGAAACGGGGTTTACGGCTAACCCCAAGAAGTGTACCATTGGGCAGGAGGAGGCCAAATATCTTGGCTACACCATTGGGAGGGGAGTAATAAAACCCCAACTCAACAAAGTCGAGGCCATCCAGAGTTGGCCACGTCCCAACAGCAAGAAGCAGGTACGAGCCTTTCTGGGAATCGCTGGGTATTATCGGCGATTCATTCCCCACTTTGCTTCTAAGGCTGTGCCCCTAACCAACCTGACGAAGGGGAAAGGGTCGGTCATGATTAAATGGACCCCCGAGGCTGAGGCAGCATTCCAATTCTTGAAACAAGCCTTATGTAGCCAGCCAGTGTTGTACTCACCCGACTTCTCTAAAGACTTTGTCGTACAAAGTGATGCGTCAGATGTGGGGTTAGGAGCAGTATTGTCCCAGGTCTGGAACGGGGAAGAGCACCCAGTCATTTACCTCAGCAGGAAGTTGAAGTCCCATGAGGTAAATTACGCCACCGTTGAAAAGGAGTGTTTAGCGGTGAAGTGGGCTCTAGATTCCCTTCGGTACTACCTGCTAGGTAGGCACTTTGATATGGTTACGGATCACGCTCCGTTAAAGTGGATGGCTCAAAACAAGGAAACAAATAGAAGAGTGAATAGGTGGTTCCTGGCCCTCCAGGAATTCAACTTCACAGTAAAGCATCGCCCTGGCGTTCAAATGGGGAATGTGGATGCTTTGTCTCGAGTACATGAATGCCTGATTGCTGGTGTTCCAACCCCGAGGTTAAAACAAGAGGGGGGGTATGTGACAGCAGGAAGGTAAAGTCACCTGGTTGCATCCAGGGGGGTAGATATATTTCGCCCAGATTCAGGCTTTACGCCGACTTATACAACTAGGTGGAGAGTTGTATAAGCCCAGCTGAGGCTAGTGGGCTCATGGATGACTCATACCTCTAGGGAGAGTGTGGGGCGTCGTGCAGACAGGGAGTTGATGAGACCAGCTGAAGCTTGTCAGCTCATTTAGGCCTCTATAAGAACTCCCAGCTTCATTAGATGTTAGCTCATGCCTGGACCCAGACCTGTGTGGACTGTCTAGGGAGAGTGAACCCCTGTGCGGTGAGACAAAGCCTGTGTGGCTATTTGCTTGGACATTTAAAACCAGGGACTTAGGGACTAGGACAGCACTAGGCTGATCCCAGTTGTTAGTTAGGAAACCTGTATGTTTAGTCAGAGGTCAAAGTTGACCAGGATTTATTTTGTTTATGTTTCTTTTGCTTTGCTGTGTTTTGTCACTGTAAATAGAAAATAAACCGCACCTTTTTGATTTTGAAAACCACAACCTCCGTTTGCTGGGCCTGTTTTTGTGTGGGGAGCCCATCTCGGGGGTCACACACACCCGCTGCCGAGCTAACCCCCTCACAATATATATATATATATATATATATATATATATATATATATATATATAACTACATAAATTGTTTTTCCTTATACCTAGCCTAGTTTCTAGCTAAAAAACAGAGCACTATGCTGTATATTAGATGTCAGACATGAAACAACTGAAAATTTGTAGATATTATTATTATAATACAGGATTTATATGGCGCCAACAGTTTATGCAGCACTTTAGGCTGCACACAATGGTTAATCCTTTTTAGATGTATCAGACCGCCCTCACAAACCAAATCTGACCAATCATACACCTGTACTGTTTATAACACATACATAACGTTAACATTAATTCTACCACCACATCATATTGCTAAATCATTAACAGGGTAATGTAGAAACTTAAATGCTGCGTACACACGGTCGGAATTTCCGACAGAAAAAGTCAGATGGGAGCTTTTTCTGTTGGAATTTCCAACGAACTTAGATAGAGAGCCGGTTCTCTGTTTTTCCGTCGGAAATTCCGACTGAGGTTTTCCCATTGGAAAGTCCGACTGTGTGTACGCGGCAATACAGTAAGAGAGACAGCAGAAAAAGTCCAAGTAATCTATCAAGTCTGATTCTTTTTTATTTTTTTAACCTTTCTGTCTATATGCAACACTGTATCCTGGCCTAGGCCGACAAGGCCCAGGCCTAGGGCAGCACTTTGCAGGGGGGGCAGCATGGAAAGAGTCCCTGCCGGCTTGCGATACTCTGTTAAGCCGTGTACACACGATAGGTTTTACAGATGAAAACAGTCCGATGGAC
Organism: Rana muscosa; assembly: GCA_029206835.1. Taxonomy (NCBI): domain Eukaryota; kingdom Metazoa; phylum Chordata; class Amphibia; order Anura; family Ranidae; genus Rana; species Rana muscosa. The sequence continues at coordinate 79,436,597 of CM055125.1, forward strand.
TGTTTTCATCGGACAAACCGATCGTGTATGGGCCCCATCGGCCTTTTTTCCATCGGTGTTTAAAAATAGAACATGTTTTAAATGTATCAGATGGTTAAAAAACCGATAGCAAATTAATATGTGGGGAACTGCATCGGATAAAAAATCCACGCATGCTCAGAATCAAGTCGACGCATGCTCAGAAGCATTGAACTTAATTTTTCTCGGCTCATCGGAGTGTTTTACGTCACCGCGTTTGAAACAGTCGGTTTTTTGACTGATGGTGTGTGGGCAAGACTGATGGAAGACAGTTTCATCGGATTTCCGATGGAAAAAACCATCGGATTAGAATCCATAGGATATCCGATCGTGTGTACAGGGCTTTAGTGTAGCACCATTTTTATGGTGCGGACTGGGCTGAGAGGCACATTAGCGTCACGTCGCCCTCCCATTGCGTCCCAGAAACAAGCCCTCGCTGGGCACGAGAGACTGGGAGGATCCGACTGCAGGATATCTAGCAGTTTCACTGCATGTCATTGGAATGGAAACAAATGTATTGAACAGTATGCCTATCAGTGTGTCATGACAGGAGATATGGGGGTGGGAAATGGGGGTGGGAAAGAGAATGGGAGGGAGAGCAAAGCAGGAGAATGGAACAAATTATGGGCCTGAAGAGAAACTGTATATACAAATGGATACAGATGGATATAAGGACGGTAACCTGCCAGTGCCATATATCTACTGAGATGGGTATCGTATGTTTGTTTTACCTGCTCTGTATGACACAGAGGAAATTATTTACAGTGGATACCGCTGATCGTCATTTTGCCATCACGCATCCATATTGAGGACATACATCAGGGTTTCACATACTGCGGTTATATACCTGCAAGTTGCTATCAGCACCATCTATAGTAACCAAGTGTACCATGGTCCTCTTGTTGATTCTACCTTGCCATTTCTAACTGAGGCATTATTTTCTATCAGGAAACAATTATGGACACTATTTGTTTCTTACACTCCAGCAATTGAACCTTTTGCGGTGTAACGTTCATGTGATTCACCATACTTTCCTCATACCACATCCATATTGACTTTATTCGGGTTCTCTTTAACCACTTAAGCCCCGGACCATTTGGTAGCTAAAGGACCAGAGGTGAATTCAGAATTTTGCACTGCGCTGCTTTAACTGTAAATTGTGCGGACATGCAATGTTGTACCCAAACGAAATTTGCGTCCTTTTCTTCCCACAAATAGAGCTTTCTTTTAATGGTACTTGATTGCCTCTGAGATTTTTCTTTTTTGCGATATAAACGGAAAAAGACCGAAGATTTTGAAAAAAAATGATATTTTCTACTTTTTATTATAAGAAAAATCGAATAAACTCAATTTTAGTCATACATTTAGGCCAAAATGTATTCAGCCACATGTCTTTAGTAAAAAAAATGTCAATAAGCGTATATTTATTGGTTTGCGCAAAAGTTATAGCGTTTACAAACTAGGGTACATTTTCTGGAATTTACACAGCTTTAAATTTATGACTGCCTATCTCATTTCTTGAGGTGCTAAAATGGCAGGGCAGTACAAAACCCCCCCAAATGACCCCATTTTAGAAAGTAGACACCCCAAGGAAATTGCTGAGAGGCATGTTGAGCCCATTGAATATTTTTTTTTTTTTTTTGTCCCAAGTGATTGAATAATGACAAAAAAAAAATAAAAAAAAAAAAATTACAAAAAGTTGTCACTAAATGATATATTGCTCACACATGCCATGGTTATATGTGGAATTGCACCCCAAAATACATTCTGCTGCTTCTCCTGAGTACGGGGATACCACATGTGTGGGACTTTTTAGGAGCCTAGCTACGTACGGGACCCCGGAAACCAAGCACTGCCTTCAGGATTTCTAAGGGCGCAAATTTTTGATTTCACTCCTCACTACCTATCACAGTTTTGAAGGCCATAAAATGCCAAAATAGCACAAAACCCCCCCCAAATGACCCCATTTTAGAAAGTAGACACCCCAAGGAAATTGCTGAGAGGCCTGTTGAGCCCATTGAATATTTTTTTTTTTTGTCCCAAGTGATTGAATAATGACAAAAAAAAAAAAAATTACAAAAAGTTGTCACTAAATGATATATTGCTCACACATGCCATGGTTATATGTGGAATTGCACCCCAAAATACATTCTGCTGCTTCTCCTGAGTACGGGGATACCACATGTGTGGGACTTTTTAGGAGCCTAGCCACGTACGGGACCCCGGAAACCAAGCACCGCCTTCAGGATTTCTAAGGGCGCAAATTTTTGATTTCACTCCTCACTACCTATCACAGTTTTGAAGGCCATAAAATGCCAAAATAGCACAAAACCCCCCAAATGACCCCATTTTAGAAAGTAGACACCCCAAGGAAATTGCTGAGAGGCCTGTTGAGCCCATTGAATATATTTTTTTTTTGTCCCAAGTGATTGAATAATGACAAAAAAAAAAAAATTACAAAAAGTTGTCACTAAAGGATATATTGCTCACACATGCCATGGTTATATGTGGAATTGCACCCCAAAATACATTCTGCTGCTTCTCCTGAGTACGGGGATACCACATGTGTGGGACTTTTTAGGAGCCTAGCCACGTACGGGACCCCGGAAACCAAGCACCGCCTTCAGGATTTCTAAGGGCGCAAATTTTTGATTTCACTCCTCACTACCTATCACAGTTTTGAAGGCCATAAAATGCCAAAATAGCACAAAACCCCCCCAAATGACCCCATTTTGGAAAGTAGACACCCCAAGCTGTTTGCTGAGAGGCATGGTGAGTATTTTACAGCTCTCATTTGTTTTTGAAAATGAAGAAAGAACATTTTTTTTTTTCTTTTTTTTTTTCAATTTTCAAAACTTTGTGACAAAAAGCGAGATCTGCAAAATACTCACAATACCTCTCAGCAAATAGCTTGGGGTGTCTACTTTCCAAAATGGGGTCATTTGGGGGGGTTTGTGCCATCTGGGCATTCCATGGCCTCCGAAACTGTGATAGGCAGTGAGAAGTGAAATCAAAAATTGACACCCTTAGAAAGCCTGAAGGCGGTGCTTGGTTTTTGGGGTCCCGTACGCGGCTAGGCTCCCAAAGAGTCTCACACATGTGGTATCCCCGTACTCAGAAGCAACAGAATGTATTTTGGGGTGTAATTCCACATATGCCCATGGCATGTTTGAGCAATGTATCATTTAGTGACAATTTTGTGCAAAAAAAAAAAAAAATTGTATTTTTTCCGCAACTTGTGTCAACATATAAAATATTCCATGGACTCGACATGCCTCTCAGTATATAGCTTGGGGTGTCTACTTTCCAAAATGGGGTCATTTGGGGGGGTTTTGAACTGTTCTGGCATTTTATACACAACATTAGGAAGCTTACATCCACTCTTCTAACCACTTGAAGACAAAGCCCTTTTTGACACTTTTTGTTTACATGAAAACATATTTTTTTTTGCAAGAAAATTATGTTGAACCCCCAAACATTATATATATTTTTAAAGCAAAGGCCCTACAGAATAAAATGGTGGGTGTTGCATTTTTTTTCTACACAGTATTTGCGCAGCGATTTTTCAAACGCATTTTTTGGGGAAAAAATACACTTTTTTTATTTTAATGCACTAAAACACACTATATTGCCCAAATGTTTGATGAAATAAAAATATTATCTTAGGCCGAGTACATAGATACCAAACACGACATGCTTTAAAATTTCGCACAAACGCGCATTGGCGACAAACTACATACATTTTTAAAAGCCTTTAAAAGCATTTACAGGTTACCCCGTTAGATTTACAGAGGAGGTCTACTGCTAAAATTACTGCCCTCGATCTGACCTTCGCGGTGATACCTCACATGCATGGTGCAATTGCTGTTTACATATGACGCCAGACCGACGCTTGCGTTCGCCATTGGGCAAGAGCAGGGCAGGACAGGGGTGCTTTTTTTTTTTTTTTTTTTTTTTTATTATTAATTTTGCTTTTTTGTTTTATTTTTAAACTGTTGCTTCCATATTTTTTTTTTTTTATCACTTTTATTGTTATCTCAGGGAATGTAAATATCCCCTATGATAGCAATAGGTAATGACAGGTACTCTTTTTTGAAAAAACTGGGGTCTATTGGACCCTAGATCTTTCCTCTGCCCTCAAAGCATCTGACCACACCAAGATCGGTGTGATAAAATGCTTTCCCAATTTCCCAATGGCGCTTTTTATATCCGGGGGGGGACATTCCCTCCCACTGCTTGTAAAAGCAGTCCAGAGGCTAATTAGCCACTAGGATTGCTTTTACATGAAAGCCGGCCGCTGGCTGAAAAGAATGATACCAAGATGATACCTAAACCCGCAGGCATCATTCTGGTATAAACATTCAAAGTCCAGCAACATACCAGTACGTTGCTGGTCCTTGTTGGACATGTAGGAATATGAAGGTATTGGGACTTTTAAGGTGCAACAACTACACAATATTCAATCTAAAAAATATATAATTTTATTACAAAAAAAATATATGAAAATTCATATGTACAAATATACATGAACCATCAAAATAAACATAATAGAGTTTCCAAAGTGCATACAGACAAAATTCTCTACATGTTTCGCCATTTTGTAGGCTTCCTCAGGAGTTTGTCATGCAAATACTGGAAACAAAGAAAGAAAAATAATAAATACATAATAATATTTACTCAAATTTTAAACTCAAAATTACAAAACAGAATATTATTAAGAAAAAAAGGATAACTGAAAACCATAACCAGCCCAATGGTTGCTCAAAAGTTCATCTCAAAATTAGATCTATTTATTCAAGGTATATGACCTTATTAGTATCAGTTGTATGTACATTACCTGTAAATTTTGATGGTACAATCTAAAATGAAGAATGACCAGATAGCCAATGAGCTATCCCAAACGGGGGCGCCCGTAAGGAGGGGATCATATGGTGTATCATAGAGGGGGAGAAATACTGGCACAAATAACCACCCGGATATTACTAGCACAGGAACAGAGGGCCATCTGGGGGAAATCACAAAGAAAAATCGAATGAAGTCAAATAACAATCTATGTATAAGAGTAAAGGCGTCTCCATCTAGTTATACGGCACATACCCCATCAGTATTTACCTGTTTATGGCTGTTGATAGTAAAAAATATTAGAATAGGCAAAAAAGGGGCAGTATCTCCAAAGTACCCCAATCAGTGTCCACTCTAAAGGAAAAAGAATTAGTGGAAATTACTATAAATATATAATAATCCCCTCTAGTTGGTAATCAGAATTTTAATTTTTTAGCCATATACTTGCTAGCTGATATATACCTGGTTAATCCAATTGGATAAAGTGTGTCCACATTAGGGCATCTCTGCCGAAAAACTTGTTTTACAAAACCGATCAATCAGTTTACTGAAAAAATATATAAAATATAAAAACCATTTTAGATTAAAGACCAAGTAAACCAGACAACAGGATAAAAACCAAGGTTGCCCATAAAGAGATCTAGTGCCTAAGTAATTTACCTTTGACTGATATCTAAGAACGTCTTCTCCCCAGAATGTTGGTCATGCTACTGATTTGCAAGGCTGCGATCCGGACTATATACCCCCCCTCCCCCTTCCCATTGGACGCACAATGGTGCCAAATCAATGGGCGGAGCGGGCACGTCAGTTCCGACATCCGCCCATCGTTAGATCCGTCCCGGAAGTGACAATTCCACCACTGAAAAACCGGAGACGTCCGCCGGAAGCGCCACCCCGCTCATCAGGAGAAAACATCCTGACGAGCTGGACGCAGCATAAGACGGATCCGGAAGGGGAAAACATGCCTAAAGTATAGAAAAGGGCAGACTTCCCTTTAAAATCACGGCAGAAATGGCACATTGGATGTTAGAAAAATGGGGCCAGGATATCCGGTGGGTTTAGTCAGATGGCGCTCAGATTGTCTCCCAAAGGAGAACAAAGAGAAACGCCCTGGGCGCCCATATGATCACCAAATCCCCCCCAAAAAAAGAAAAGGGAAACGCCACCCTAAAAAATGTGGTAAACTCCATTGAAATCAATTACATATAATGTAGATTTATCAATAATTAAAGAGAGCCCCTATGGAATATAGAAATGGTACATTCAGTCACCTGTACATAAAGACAAATTTAATAAACAAAAATAAAATAACAAAACAAAATTTTATTTGTTTTAAACAGAGTCTACATATACAGCATAACTATTTTTATCCTACAAAAAGGGTTTGAAACTGATGGACTCATTTAACCCGGGATACATAGTATTGATAAATCTACATTATATGTAATTGATTTCAATGGAGTTTACCACATTTTTTAGGGTGGCGTTTCCCTTTTCTTTTTTTGGGGGGGATTTGGTGATCATATGGGCGCCCAGGGCATTTCTCTTTGTTCTCCTTTGGGAGACAATCTGAGCGCCATCTGACTAAACCCACCGGATATCCTGGCCCCATTTTTCTAACATCCAATGTGCCATTTCTGCCGTGATTTTAAAGGGAAGTCTGCCCTTTTCTATACTTTAGGCATGTTTTCCCCTTCCGGATCCGTCTTATGGTGCGTCCAGCTTGTCAGGATGTTTTCTCCTGATGAGCGGGGTGGCGCTTCCGGCGGACGTCTCCGGTTTTTCAGTGGTGGAATTGTCACTTCCGGGTCGGATCTGACGATGGGCGGATGTCGGAACTGACGTGCCCGCTCCGCCCATTGATTTGGCGCCATTGTGCGTCCAATGGGAAGGGGGAGGGGGGGTATATAGTCCGGATCGCAGCCTTGCAAATCAGTAGCATGACCAACATTCTGGGGAGAAGACGTTCTTAGATATCAGTCAAAGGTAAATTACTTAGGCACTAGATCTCTTTATGGGCAACCTTGGTTTTTATCCTGTTGTCTGGTTTACTTGGTCTTTAATCTAAAATGGTTTTTATATTTTATATATTTTTTCAGTAAACTGATTGATCGGTTTTGTAAAACAAGTTTTTCGGCAGAGATGCCCTAATGTGGACACACTTTATCCAATTGGATTAACCAGGTATATATCAGCTAGCAAGTATATGGCTAAAAAATTAAAATTCTGATTACCAACTAGAGGGGATTATTATATATTTATAGTAATTTCCACTAATTCTTTTTCCTTTAGAGTGGACACTGATTGGGGTACTTTGGAGATACTGCCCCTTTTTTGCCTATTCTAATATTTTTTACTATCAACAGCCATAAACAGGTAAATACTGATGGGGTATGTGCCGTATAACTAGATGGAGACGCCTTTACTCTTATACATAGATTGTTATTTGACTTCATTCGATTTTTCTTTGTAATTTCCCCCAGATGGCCCTCTGTTCCTGTGCTAGTAATATCCGGGTGGTTATTTGTGCCAGTATTTCTCCCCCTCTATGATACACCATATGATCCCCTCCTTACGGGCGCCCCCGTGTGGGATAGCTCATTGGCTATCTGGTCATTCTTCATTTTAGATTGTACCATCAAAATTTACAGGTAATGTACTTACAACTGATACTAATAAGGTCATATACCTTGAATAAATAGATCTAATTTTGAGATGAACTTTTGAGCAACCATTGGGCTGGTTATGGTTTTCAGTTATCCTTTTTTTCTTAATAATATTCTGCTTTGTAATTTTGAGTTTAAAATTTGAGTAAATATTATTATGTATTTATTATTTTTCTTTCTTTGTTTCCAGTATTTGCATGACAAACTCCTGAGGAAGCCTACAAAATGGCGAAACATGTAGAGAATTGTGTCTGTATGCACTTTGGAAACTCTATTATGTTTATTTTGATGGTTCATGTATATTTGTACATATGAATTTTCATATATATTTTTTTGTAATAAAATTATATTTTTTTTATATTGAATATTGTGTAGTTGTTGCACCTTAAAAGTCCCAATACCTTCATATTCCTATATAGCTTCTTAATGAAGGGATGTGGTGCCTATGAGATACAGGTGACAGGTATTATTTTCAATTTCTCCTTGTGAATATACCGGGTGGCAAACGCTCATTTTTTACCTGTCACCTCTATATCATTTTTGTAGTTTATTAGATTATTCTTTTGAATTGGGTTTAAAGATTAATCCTTTTATAGTTTCTATTTTGTATAACAGAGTCTTTTTTTCAATCAGCATGGCTACCTATAGAGGGTCGGCATTTGATGGCCTTATGACTAAAATCCATCTAGCCCAAGGGTCTACATTTGGTGGGATTACCCTTGAGCGCTTTTTCAATAGCCTTCAACGTTTATTGGAAAAGAAAGCACGTATTTTTTGGAATCGCAGGTATTTCTTGAAATATTTAGAGGATAAAATTGTACCGTGGGGATTACGTATACAGATTTTTCCTAATATATTTAAAGTGGAGACAGAATTCAAATTAGACTGGGAATCGAACTTACAGTCATGTTCATTTAAGATGATGGAGGCTCTTTGCCAAAACTATGCTAAAGATTTAGAGATAGTCAATAACGACATAGAAAAATTGTATGTTGAAAATTCCAACTTGACTACGGAGGAAACCTTCTCTAATAGAGAGGCTCTCTTAGAAAAACATTTGGAGTCTTTTGTCTCCAATATCCTTAAAACTAAGGATAAAAAATACTATAGGGATCGTCTGACATATGAATCAAACACAGCCTATCGGTGGACTACTGAAAACCAATGGAGGAAATCCAAATCCTCAGCTCGTAAGCAAACAAATAAAAATCAGGAAGCCACTGATTCCGATGAATCATCTTTATCTTCCTCGTCCCTACCAGGTAATGCCTCAAACACGTCAGCTAGTTCTAATAAAAGAAAGACTGATCGAGCACCTTCAATGTCAGCGCTTTCTAAACGTACTCAACAGGACATGAATCGTCAGGGTTTACGTTCACAGTCCAAAAATGTACCCCCTCCCACTCATCCCACAGGTGATGGTCACCTTAATTTATCCACACCCAGTTTTTCTAATATTCTTAATGCACCGAAGTTAAATCAATCAATAGTTACCCCTTCGGGGGACTTTCAAATCCCCAATATAGGGGATCTTCGCACTGCGCCAATCTTTTCACCACCCCCAATTGTGGACACCAAAAAGACACCCATTCTTTCACAGGCACTCAAAGTAACTTCCAAAGTAATTTCCAAGTAATTAATTTGTCTTCACATTTACTTACACCGGATCAGACGGAGGTTTTGGGCCTTGGCCTGACTTTTTGTCTTGATCAGGAGGTTGATGCCTTTGAAATTATAAAGGACGTCAATCTCTTTGCGAGAAAACTTACTTTTAAGATTATGTTTGACAGGGATTATAAACGTTCTCCCATGGATTCCATGGGGGAAGATCTCTGGCAAAATAAAACAATTAAGGAGATTCAGGCAATAAACGAATTAATGGAATTATGGGAAGAAGGTAATCCACTAGATGACCCCCTTGAGGAACCCCAGTCTGGCCTCGTAGATGAGATTCCCACGGAGAGAATTTTTCCTCCACCTAATCTATATAAACCGAAATCCAGGACCTTTCCTACTCTCCAAGGAAACCCCAACATTTGGGCATTCACCCAACAAGTTAGGAAATCAGATCAGATATTGATCTGTTCAGATACTATACCACTAAGGGGGGTGTATGCTTAACGCGTGGGTGTTAGCGCTACTGGCACTAACCTGACGCTGCCTGGGGTGTGACGCAGACCCTCTCTGACGCTAAAACCTAATTGATATCACCCGCCGGGCGATCAGGGGGTTAAACCTTTATTGGGTTATATACGGCGGGTGCCCTGACACTATAAAAAGCAAACTAACTAACCAGCGTCACCCGTAACACTTATATGATGATCACTGGTGAAAGGGTTAACTAGGGGCAATTAGGGGGTTAAAACCTTTATTAGGTAATATATGGGGGTACCTGATGCTATATAAAAACCTGACGGCGAACCTAAAAAAAAATTACTGGCTACCTATCGGCATCACCGACACTAATGCCCCGTACACACGATCGTTTTTAATGTCATTTTTTAAACCGACGTTTTTCTCCTCGTTTTTTTTCATGTTTCCTCTCAAGCCTGCCTTGCGTACACACTATCATTAAAAAAAACGATCAAGCAAAGCGCAGTGACGTTCAACACGTACGACGGCACTATAAAGGGGAAGTTCCGTTCGAATGGCGCCACCCTTCATGTTAGTAAAGTTTGTTGAGCGACGATTCGCGCTTTTCAGTCCGTTACTGTGTAATGAATGTGCTATCTCCATTACGAACGCTAGTTTTACCAGAACGAGCGCTCCCGTCTCATACTTGATTCTGAGCATGCGCATTTTTTTTTCACGTCGTGAAAGCATACACACTATCGTTTTTCACGTCGTTAAAAAAAACGACATGAAAAACGACGTGAAAAAAGAGAGCATGTCCGGAATTTTTAATGGCCGTTTTTCACGTCGTTAAAAATGCTCTGGAGCATACACACGAACATTTTTAATGGCCATTTTTTAAAATGGCATTTTTAACGGCATGAAAAACGATCGTGTGTATGGGGCATAAGACAACGATCATAAAAACTATCGCTTAGCGACAGTGGTGATAGGGGGTGAAAGGGTTACCTGGGGGGCGATCAGGGGGTTAAACCTTTATTAGATAATATATGGGGGTACCTGACGCTATAAAAACCTGCGGCGAACCTAAAAAAAATTACTGGCTAGCGATCAGCATCACCGACGCTAAGACATCGATCAGAAAAATGATCGCATAGCGACGGCGGTGCTAGGGGGTGAAAGGGTTACCTGGGGGGTGATCAAGGGGGTTAAACCTTTATTAGGTAATATATGGGGGTACCCGACGCTATAAAAACCTGCGGCGAACCTAAAAAAAATTACTGGCTACCGATCAGCATCGCCGACGCTAAGACATCGATCAGAAAAATTATCGCTTAGTGATAGTGGTGATAGGGGGTGAAAGGGTTACCTGGGGGGCGATCAAGGGGGTTAAACCTTTATTAGGTAATATATGGGGGTACCCGTCGCTATAAAAACCTGCGGCGAACCTAAAAAAAATTACTGGCTACCGATCAGCATCACCGACGCTAAGACATCGATCAGAAAAATGATCGCTTAGCGACGGTGGTACTAGGGGGTGAAAGGGTTATCTGGGGGGTGATCAGGGGGTTAAACCTTTATTAGGGGGGGGTCAGGGGGCTACACTGGACCTAAAACTAAATGTACTGACACTTTTACAGTGACAAATGTCACTGATTGCAGTGATCACTAAATAAATGGTCACTGCAATCAGTGACACTGTGACTGGGGGCTGGGGGGTGATCTGGGGGTGATCTGGGGGTGTCTGGGGGGGCCTCGGGGGGCGATTTATGTACCTATGTGTCCTGGTGTCAGTGTAGTGTTGTGTGCACTAACCTGCATCTTCTCCTGTACGGCGCTCGGTATATGTGAGCGCCGCAGGAGAGATGACATCACTTCCTCCAGCCTGTGTAAACAAGCACACAGGCAGGGGAAGCTCTCATTCGCCGGGAGCGATCGAGAGGGGGTGGCCGGAATCGAACGGCCGTCCCCTCATGCCGGATCGCTCCCAAAGGTAAAACGACCACTCACTGTAAAGAAGGGGGGTCCGATCGGACCCCCCAACTATACAAAGGCAATCACGTACATATACGTGATTCTGCCTGTCGGTGCCATTCTGCCGACGTATATTTACAGTGGGCGGCCGTTAAGTGGTTAATTATATACAGTTTCTCTTCAGGCCCATAATTTGTTCCATTCCCCTGCTTTGCTCTCCCTCCCATTCTCTTTCCCACCCCCATTTCCCTCATTTGTGGGCTTGAGCTTCCCAGGGACCTTTACATGGATGCCCATGCCTTATTATACTATTGGTAGTCATTACATACGACCTGTGTCGTGGCATGTTCATCCATGTACAGATTGTTGGCGTCCGGACAATTGTTTATTTGTTCCCTATTGTAGTGTTTCTTGTCCTGTGCTGTGTTTTGGTAGTGGTCACACCCAGAGACACTTTTTGATGCTGGTGTCTGTGGTTGTTGTGTTTTGTCGAATTTTCAGGATCTACATTTCCAACCTCCCATTGTGGAGTTTCATGTTAGTTTTTAATGATTAATAAACTATTATATTTTTCTACTTTTTCATACATTGCATACTGTGTCACTCATTTGGTCCTCCGGTTCCTTTTCAGCCTTAACAAGGATAACCTGTTTTTTTGTTTATATGAGAGGCAAATTAGTCTAGCGCCCCCATAAATCGGCCGCACTGCTTCCGATATGTGGGTGGCTGGCATTCGGCAACTGTGGGGGGGGGGGTGCTTCTAATTTTGACTGTCCTATCATCCTGGACCACAACCCTTTCTCACTGTGCTATATGGTTTCTGCTGCACCATTGGCATGGTTATATCTTCTTAGTCCTCTCCATAAAATTATCAGAAATTTGTGCCCCCCCCCCCCCCCCCACAGGCCCTCAGAACTAGTGTCCCCGTTTGAAAATTTCAGGGCAGGTCTTAAACAGCAAGAGGTGTGGCCTTGACAGGAAGGGGTGTGTCATATTGAAATTAGGGGGTGCAAGAGTTTAGTCAGGCCTAGGGCAGCACAAAACCTAAATACACTACTGTCTATATGTATAGTTCTATTTTTGTCTCAAGCATATTTCAATTATTTACTGTTGAATGGCTCTCTACCTCTGCTGGAAGTCTATTCTTAAACTTGGTTTCACACTGAAAATACTGTCTTCCTGCACCCTATTCACACCCTTAATATATTTAGTCATTTCAGTCATGTCTCCCCTTAAGCCTCGTACACGCGGTCCAAATGCTGGGTGACACAGACCAGTGCAATAAAAACCTACCAACATTCGGCCTATGTACATAGCAGCTGGTCCAAGCCTGCTGGAAAACCAGCAGCTTACCTGCTCCTGATCAGCGCTCTCAGCCATTGGCTGAGAGCGCTGATCGGAGTGTTCTGGTGGGGTGCGTCCTCCTGACAGAACACAACAGCTCAGTCGGGAAGATCACTGTATTAATTTCAGGTCGTTAGTACAGCGGCTCCGACCAGAGCTGACAGGATTTTTTTTTTTTCGTTCAACCCACTGGGTTAAATGGGAAAAAACTCATAGTGTGTATAAGGCTTTACCCTTCTTTACTCCACGCTGCATATGACACTACATATGAGGTTACTACAGTCCCTTCTGATATGTTTTATCCCTTAGACCAGTGATATGCAATTAGCGGACCTCCAGCTGTTGCAAAACTACAAGTCCCATCATGCCTCTGCCTCTGGGTGTCATGCTTGTGGCTGTAAAAGTCTTGTTATGCCTCATGGGACTTGCAGTTCTGCAACATCTGGAGGTCCGCTAATTGCATATCCCTGCCTTAGACCGTGGGGACCCAAATCTGTAGCTGAGGGCTGAGGACACTTGTGACAGCGTAGCAAAGCCACATCAGCAGCACCTGCACAGTTGATGCAGAGAGGCTGGAGCATCCATACATCATCAGTTCACACCGCTGTTCACTGGAGGCTTCGGGAAGAGACTGAGGGGGCCCCTTCCACTGTGGATGCCACAGCTGTATCCCGGGATTAGTGAAAGGGCTATCAGTCAATTGCTTATACTGGTAACAGAGGCTGAATTATTGAAAGGCAGGACACCAGCTACATCTGTCCACATGCTTCATCTACACTAGTTCCTGCAACACCTTTATCAGACCCATAATGCTCCTAAACCAACTCTATATTGTGGTTCTACTTAACAGTTGCTGTTTCTACCCCGCATCCATTACACCCATGATTCAAGACCTATATTACCTCTACATTGTATACTACTGCCTGCAGGTTAGTCAGGACTGTGCTTCTTAAAAGGTCCCAACTTTAGCTGGCAGAAGAAACATATCCAGTACACAAACTCCATCATGTCACCTCTTGCTTATATTTCCACACCTTAAACTTAAAAGTGCTTACCAGACAGGTTTAGACCTAGTAGAAAGAGAGGAAAGATCCCTGGTGCCGCACATTCATGGAGTCCTTTAGTGGTAATGAGAGAGACAATCTCAGCCTGGGCTCCCGCCAGGTCATGCCCCCAATGCATTTCACTCCGCCACCCGGATCTTAGTCATGGGGATTAGACCTAGCATAGCCACCATTAGTGCACTCTAACAGTATTCCTCTAGGGGTTTTTAGTTCAAGTCTCTACTGTTCACTGCTGCCCTTTAGGTGGCGTTTTTACTGTTTGACAAGTATGCTTGTCTGGATGGCAAGAGCCACCTTATGCCTTGTCTTTATTACTAATTATCCTGTATTTTAAGTGTATTACTACCATTATTATTAATTTAAATCCTTATCTCTGCCTGACTTTACCTACTTTATTTTAGGACATTATATTTACTTTGTTTTACTAATTGGTCTGGTGCTTGTGTTTTTTCAAGATTTTTCTCTGTGAAATTGTGTGTTTGTGTACTCAGCCTGGTGTTTTAGAGGGGCTGAGGTCTTTGAAAAGGTCAAGGCCAGAAGTAGAGGACCCATCTTAACTTGCGGCTCCTTTGGGGGTAGTTGTATCACTTAAAAATAGATTAATAAGAACAAGATCTAGGATAGAACCTTATGGTACACCACTAGTGACTTGTCCACTTACAATCACATTCTGATATCTATCCTTCAGGCAACTGCATACCACCATAACCCAAGGGTTAAGTCCTAGCTTGTACAACTTTATATGAGGTCATTATTGCTAAAAATCAAGATAGGCTATGTCCACAGCACCACCCTGATGCATAACATTTGTGATATAATCAAAATATGCAATCACATTAGTTTGACATTTTGGGGGAGAATTACTAAAACTGGTGCAGCTGTGCATAGTAACCAAATCAGCTATGGCAGCCAGTTTTTTTTGTCAAAGCTTAATTGAACAAGATAGAAGCTGATTGGCTACCATGCACAGCTGCACCAGATTCTGAGTGCTCCAATTTTAGTAAATCTCTCCCTATCTGCCTTCAGTAAAGCCATACTGCTTTGGGTCCAGCAAGTCATGTGTTTTTAAATTATACTCTTTTTAGAAGAGATTTCATTAATTTTACTACTACAAGTGTGTAGCGGGGTGGTCAATTTAAGGGGAGTTTCTGAGTGGTAATTAGGCTCAGACACCTTGATTTGTTAGTGGCTATGAACCATTTTTGTCCTCAGGGGATAATGCTGGTAATGAGTTCCCTGTGGCCTGCGGGTGGCGCTGCCATTCTGTGCCAGGTTTGAACCACGAGGAGCGTAGTGCTGTGCCTTTTGAGTCCCCTCTCGGCAGCCTACAGTGGGGCGGGGAACCTGCTGTGCATGCCGGGAGAGGATATAAAAGGGGCAGACATCTCCTGATCGGGGTCTACCCCCAGGCACCTTCAGCCTGGGAGTGAGTGCGGTCCATCTCCGGGTGTCCTAGGCCCTGGAGGCTGTGTTCCTGTTTCATCTCAGGCACCTTTGGCCTGGGATGAGGTACTACCCTGCTGTCCTGTTCGCCTGGGTATGAAGACCCAGGGGATGCGGAGAAGGCTCGGGGCCCAGCACCTTCGGCTGGGGTCCGCTAAGGATTGAGGAGTCCAGGGTGCCGCCATGCGAGGGGACCCGCACTCTCAGAGAAAGGAGGATCATTCTGAAGGACCGATGCGGAAGTCACGGTGAAGGAAAGGTCTGTTGACTCTCTGGGGGGACATCTTCTCCTTGATAGGGGCCATGTTCTAAGAAGAACGTTCACGTTCAACAGGTCAGTGGCAGTGGCCTTATTCACAGGGACCAAACTCACGGTCTGTGGCAGAGACTAGTATACTGCTCGCGAATCTGAGTAGTAAAGTAAAGAGCTAAGTTTGTGCCTGGACCTCCTCCACACCTTGAGTTGTTCTGTTTCTTTGCTCCGACCTTCCTCTTTCCTATCCAAGAGACTGAGAATACTAAAGCGAGAATAAATCTTAAGTTGGAGCTTCAGCTGGTGTGGACATTCATGTTACTGGGGAAGTTAAGGACTTGCCTCTACTCACGGTAGAGGCGAGAATCATTCTCGGGAGGATTCTGACCTGGCTTCAGACAAGACCCAACAATAACACCGCTCAACCTTTTGCACAAGAGGGTACGGTGTGCCTGTCTCCCCCCTGCGAGGAGCCGAGTTAAATGCAGGAGGGGGATAGGTGGGTGCGCTACATGTGTTAAACTCATCAGCCTGTACTTGCTATCTTCTTCCTTACTACCTACCCTTCCTGTGGATAGGTACAATATTAGCTGTCCGCCAGTCATGGAGAATGTTCTCCTGTTAGAAGATATTGATTAAAAAGATAATTTATGGTCTAACTATACCTCAAAGTTCCCCTAGAATTCTTGGATGAATACCATTTGGTGATGCTAGGCTTTAAACAATCCAGGTAATTTTCTATTTCTGATTCTAGAATACCTGAAAATAAACCTTCACCACTGGAACCACTATCATCCAACTTATTTTTTGTTAGTGTAATTAACTTCAGAAAAGACTGAACAGAAGTTACCACATCCAGATCCCTCACAACATAATTATTGTGTTCAGATTTTATTTTTCTGAGCTCATAGTATCTTTTCTTTTTGTCACTGATGCACTTAAAAAAAGGTCTTGTCTCCTTTCTTAATGGATTTTGACATTTTCCACTCCTGTACTTTAGCAGCACATATAATATGTTTGACCTTCTTTTGTCTCTTTTTTATACACTTCCATGTCAGCTACACTTTCTGTTTCCTTGTATTTGCAATATGCAAATTTTTATTTTTCGTGGTTTTCTTCCTTTTCCTCTTAAGCCTTGTTCACACGATTGGATTTTCCGACAGGAATTGTGTGATGACAGGCTGTTGGCGGAAAATCCAACCGTTTGTATGCTCCATCGGACAATTGTTGTCGGATTTTCCGCGGACAAAATGTGGGATAGCATGCTTTAAAATTGTCCGCCAACAAATGTGTGTGTACACAAATCCTTCGGACAAAACTCCAAAGTACAAACACGCATGCTCGGAAGCAATGCTAACCATAACACAACATTAGCAGAAGTTGCCCAAAGGGTGGCGCTAAAGAGCTGAAAAACCAAGTAGTTTCGTGTTTGTTGGCCGACAATTCTTTCTATTTGTATGCAATACAAGTTCCTGGCCAACGCCCTTCGGACAAAAGTCCTACGCTTTGTCCGATGAAAATCTGATCGTGTGTACCAGGCTTAAGTGTTTTAAAGAAACCCCTTTCTTAACTTCCAACAGATTTCCGTGTCTCTTAGTAAGTACAGAGGCATGTTAACGTCACCCATAATTAAAGCCTCTGTTCTGTGAACAGGCTATCAAAATCCTCAGGCTTCCCTGGGGACCTGTATGCTACCACTACCCTGATCCCTTTCTGGTTTGCAGGCATACCCAAAGGGTTTCAAGTATTTCATTGGATTTCTGAATTAATGTTTTTATTTTTTTTGCTGATATAAATGGCAACGCCACCTCCTCTGGTTCCTATGCTTTCCTGTATTGTGTGCACTGTGGTATTGTTATTGCCCAGTTACATTTACTATCCTATCAGTCACATCCTTAGGCAGGCCATATACGGAGCGAATTTCACTAGATTCCTCCATCAACACAGACAGTGTTGGCAGGGGAATCCTTCACGCCGAACCATTGTATTTTCCCGGCGGGGGCAGGGGAAGCTGTCCCTGCCGGGAAAAGACAGTGATTATTGCTAGAGGCTATACCAGCTGCTAGCGAAAATGGTATGTAAAATCTATCATGCTGGTTCTACCTAAGTTGATCAATCGATCAACTTGGGTATATTCAGCCTGCCCATACATGGTTCGAATTTAGGCTGGTTCCTGAACCAGCCGAGATTCGAACTGTCTATGGCTGGTCTAGGAAGAACAAATCCTCACACTTGTGTTTACCTGCTGGGGACAGAAATGTTCCTTATCAATAAATTCCCATTCACACCTACGTGAATCGTGATGCACATGGGCATTTTAGCACAACTGCTACCCACATTTGGGGTGCCATTAGGAATTAAGCATGATGTGCTTTTTGGCGCGTGTTTCCAGAAACGCGTGCAGAAATGCGCATTTCTGCAAGGTTTTCCAGAGCCCAAAGAGTGAAAGGAACCAAAGACTTTGCCTTTTTGTGCATTTTAGACAGGTAAGACCTCTGAAAATGTAAGCGTTCAACCTACCTAGCAAAGATCCTGGCCCAAAACTCTAAAAATCCTGCTGTAAAGAAATTGTTCTGGGAATAATCATTGGGCTGAGAATGGGCTCTGTGAACATATTGTGATCATTAATCCAAGGGAATCGGTGCAAGAAATCAAACATACCTCTTGGTGGAATAATCTTAGTTCATGATTACCTCCTGTTCTTGGATAACAAACCCCCATAAGGCCCACAACTGTCAGCTTCGTCCAAATACTGAAACATAATAAACGTAATAATGGGTCAACTTGCAGTGACATCCAGTACTCTGATCTTGCTGAACTACGCACTAATTATCCAGTATGATCTGCTTTATCTTTTCTGACATAAGTGAATATTAAAAAAAGAAAAAATACACCTATCTTACTTCTTTCTGACCAATGGTGCCTTTTCTGTCTAGATGCTCTTTCAAGGAAGACGGATTCCTGACCCAGAACATGACCCCTAGCTTGTAACTCGTTGCTTGTCACCAGTAATTCTCATTGCCTATATTAATCCTACAAAGCCTAATAATATGGCTATATGGGATTGATTTTATGGTATGGGTGGGGTGAAAGTCATATCACAGAATGGAATTTTTTACTCTACATTGCCAGAAATCTTTGATATTTTAATAAAAGCTGAAAGAAAAATGTAATTCTAAAAAAAAAAATTGCACATACAAATCTATAATGGTAATATACTAATTCATAGCATGAGATACTTTAATTGATTCTACAGTAGCTAAACTGTAAAGCCCCGTACACACGATCCGAATATCGTACGAAAAATGTCGTCCGAGGAAGAATCGTACGATAATCGGATCGTTAGTACAGAGCTTCGAGAGCCGATCATGACAGTTCATCCGATATTATTTTATCGGACATGCACGAAAATTTTCCTTGTACGATACCAGATCGTAGGATTTTCGTTTAGTCAGTACAGTTGTCGTCCGAAAATACAATACAAATACATTACAACACATGACATCACTTCCGATTTTTTTTTTTCTGTCGTACGAGAATTTTCATGACTTTAATAACCTATTTCATTTTACTTGCGACTATTAAGCGAAAAAAGTCGTACGATCTGTCGTACGATATTTGGATCGGGTGTACGGGGCATTAGTCTTCAGGCCCATTTACATGACCCTCAAATAATCCCAACAAGATGAATTTCACTTTTTTAGGGTAGCTAGGCAAGATTTTCTTCAACTTAATATTTACTTGAAGTGTATGTAAACCATGACAATTAGACTTGTGCACAACGGAAAAATTTATTTCGTTTTGGTTTGTTTCTTTTCGGTCCTGTTGATTCGTAATCGTTCGTAATTTTGCTAGACAGGATTTTTCGTGTTCGGACTAATTCGTATTTTCGCAAGCGACATTTTTAGTTGAATCGGAATGATTCGTATTAATGTAAGCCTTATTTTTAGTTGATTTATAATTTGTACTTTCGGTAGAGTACATTGTTTTTCGTTGATTCTGGACACAACTCCTACTTTCATAACTTTTTTTGGGTTCGTTGATTCGTAATTTTCCGTGTCTCTCTCACAACGACGCTGCCTATTATGCCTAATGTGCTTCAAATGGATTTGTACTTTTCTAAATACATAGCGGTTATTTGTAACGATTCGAAATCTCGTATTTTACTTTCGTTTTTTACATGCGGCTATAGCCTCCGCCCCTGTACACCATTTTGAGAGGGAGTCCAGCACGGTGAGGGAGAAGCAGAGAGCAGAGCAGAGTGTTATTGTGCTTCGAATGGATTCGTACATTCGTAACTGAATTATGCCGAAGACATTCAGGCATTCGCTATTTGCGGTATAATTTATTTCGGATTCGGTTTTATTCATAATTGCTTTGTTTGGAAATTCGAATGCTTCCGAATGTCCGAAAGTTGCTAAATTTGGACGAATTTCGATTCATTACGAAACTAATTGCACAAGCCTAATGACAATTAACTTCTCTTATTTTCTCTCTGTTGGTATGTTAAATATACTGTACCATTGAAAGCATTTTCTTATATCAGTTTGATGTCTATTGATTCTGCTAGAAATCTGTTGCTTACTGTGCGCTCTGTGATTTTATCTCAAGCACTGTCCAGCCCTGCCCAGTTCATCATTGTGTACTACAGAACACCTCCCCTTATGTTATGGCAATGGGCAGGGGTAGTGTTTTGCAGTTCTAACACACTTCCCATCTTACGGCGTAAAACACTTCTCCACTATAGATACACAACAGCAAATTAATCTCTGAATCGTTGTCACTCTAGGACAAGGTGTACGTTACTGGAAGGATCACTACATTAAAATAATAAAAATTTAAAAGTAAGAAAAAAGTAAGAAAAAAAGTAAGAAAAAAAATAAAACTAACGCAGCCACCATATCTAGGAACTGGTAAGTTGCAATATATTACATTATTGGTCTTGGGTTTGGATATACTTTAACCACTTAAGGACCAGAACAATTTACCCCATTAATGACCAGGCCATTTTTTGCGATACGGCACTGCTTCGCTTTAACTGACAATTGTGCGGTCATGCGACGCTGTACCAAATCAAAATGTACGTCCTTTTTTACCCACAAATAGAGCTTTCATTTGGTGGTATTTGATCACCTCTGTGGTTTTTATTGTTTGCGCTATAAACAATAAAGACCATCAGTTTAAAAAAAATGTTTTTTTTACTTTCTGCTATATTACATATCCCCAAAAAAGTTGTATAAAAAAAAAAATGTATTCATCAGTTTAGGCCGATATATATTCTTCTATATATTTTTGGTAAAAAAAAAATCGCAATAGACATATATTAATAGTAATCGCGTCTACAACTATGGGATAGATTTAGGGACTTTTATTTATTTTTATTGTTTTTACTGGTAATGGCGGCGATCTGCGATTTTTTGCGGGACTGCGACATTCTGGCGAACAAATCTGACCCCAAATTACACTTTCTGGGGACCAGTGACATTATTACATTGATCAGTGCTATAAACATGCACTGATCAATGTAAAAATGACACTGGCAGGGAAGGGGTTAACACTAGGGGGTGATCAAGGGGTTAAGTGTGTTCCCTCAGCGTGTTCTAACTGTAGGGGGCCTGGGACATGACCGAGATCACTGGGAACAGTCGATTTCTGTCCTGTTATCTGTCAGAATGGGGATCCACCTTGTTTACAAAGGCAGATCCCCATTCTAAGTGATCGCGGGTTGCCAGGCAGACATAGAGTCCACCTTACCCGTGGGCACGCTCCCACCCGCAACTGCGCCTGCGCAAGCTGCCGTACATGTATGGCGATTCGCATAGGAGAGCCAATCTGCCGCAGTACAACTTAACTGGTTAAAGTGTTACTAAACCCACAACAGTAAAATCAGTCTGTATTTGCAGTAATGCATGTTTGTTATACTCACTATGGAACTTAAGGTTAATTGTCTGCATTGTGTAAAAGGCTGTTTGATCCTATCTTCTCTGATCCTCACCTTCGTCCACAGTCCCCAAACCATCTTCTGATAGAACAGAGCCTTGGGAGCACTCTGCACATACTCAGTTTGGTGTGAATTGCTAGAGGTTTTTTTTTTTCTTCTTGAGGGAGTACATGTGATTAGCACAGGACCAATCAGCACTGTCCAGACAGAGGGTCAGAGGTCATACAGTCTTATAGAATAATCAAAGCAGATTGAAAACTCCTACAAGCTTTAACCAGACACTGATAGAAGTCATAGGACTACTATATACTGCAGATGACAAAAGGTATTTAGCAGTTTATATTTACTAAAATAATTGCATTTCCAAGTTCTGTGTACTGTGGGAGACCAGAAATCAGAAACCGCTCAGGTGTGGACGTCCTTCAGGTGATTACTTCCTCCCAACAGCCAAGGGTGCAGGCAATGCAAACTCAGGCAATAACAAAAGAACAAATCTTCTGGACAGCAGTACTCCAATCATAGCCATGATTAAACACTAAGATAGTGTGAAACGCGTCAGCTTCCACCAGAGTTTTTTGACTTGCCGTGTGTTATTTGGATTTTTGGAAGATTTTATAAAATAAAGGCTTTTATTGGACTGCTGCTGTCCAGAAGATTTGTTCTTTTGTTATTTACTGTGGGAGACCAGATATAGTGAATGCAGGTTCCTGGGTTTAGTAACACTTTTAATAAGTCTAAACATTCAGACTATATTCAGTAACCTATTTTAGTGCCACCTGGTGTCCACATAGTATATTACTCTCAATTAAAATTTTCCAGCAAAGTTTGATGCTCTTTTGTTGCTGTAGTGCAACAAAGACAATGACTATTTAATGCCCGTGACAGTGATATGTGTAATGGGTTAACACAACCCTGCTATTCATTCCACTTCTCCTCTCTTCCCCGTATTGGAAGGTTAGAAAATATTCAATCATGATAACAAAATGTCATCGTGTTTTTAAATCAGCTGGCACTGACAGTTTTACATAAAGCGGGTAGGAATTAAATGTAATGTCAGTGACGTTTTTTTCTTTTACTGCATTTTAAAAGGTTTTAAAAACTATAATTCATTTCTGGAGGCCTGTGAAAACATTCTGCATAAACACTGCCACTAAATCATCTTTCCTATTTGCATTTTCAATTATCTTTTAGTCTGTAACATGCTGGGACTCTTCTTTTTGCAAAGCATATCAGTAAAATAAATATATTTTCTTGGACACAATTACCTGCTATCAGGGACTATTACAAAGTTCTAATATCTTCCCAATAGCGAGAACGGAATTATATTTTAATATTTGCAGCAGTATATATTGCAGGAGGCGGTGCTGCTCCTTTTATGGAACACACACTTATCGGAAATCTTGTATATATTAAAGGAAAGACCGCGTTTCTCCGAGGCAAATGGCACACACTCAGAATTGGAGATGTTGTTTTAAACTCATTGCTTAGGAGGTTCAAGGACAGGATAAAAAAAAATATGTCTTTAGCTACCCTGCACTTAAAAGAATAATACGTTTTTATTATTAGAGTGCAAAACGATAGCCTTTTATGCAATACAAGCCTTTTAAAGTTGTTTCTTTTTAGGAAGACCTATTGCACCTAAAATGTAGCTGTTTGCACTGTGATAGAGGTATAAAAATAATTTTCCCTGCATTCGTAAGTGGACACAGCTTCTGCATTAGATCATTAGTGGGGATAGTGCCACTTGCAGGAGTAGGACGCTGGGTACAACTAAAAAAGACAAAACAAAAGACAATCCATGTGGTGTCCCCTGCTGGTGGCCAAACACTCCCCTTCCCGTGCATTGTGGAATGGCATAGCCAGAGGGCTTGTGCTGTGTCCTTCAATACATTTAGAGCAAAGCATTTTACTGTGCATGCAAAAAAATTATATAACAAAGAAAAAACCCTACCCGCAAAAAAAAAACCTTGGGCTTTGCCACACATTTAGGAGTATATCATGCATTATTCTTCCATTCATTGGAGGACACAACTTCAGCTTTAGAGCATCACCTGTTGGAATGTCCCAAAGCTGTGCAGCAACAGAGCAGACAATTAATTAAGCAGAAAACCCGACTGACCATCCTAAAAGAAATTGATGACAGTATACCCGGCATGCACTTACTACTCTCTATTCGAAAGTACTGCATCCGGAAACAGTGGATCTCAATGTTTCATACCATCAACAGTTAATATCAGAGATGTTTTCAATATTTACAACTAAGGCCTGCTTTGAAGACCCAAGGTATGATCCTGACTATTTCCTTTTTCCTGTTCCTATTTTATATTATTACATTCGGGGCAAGCTGTCAGTTGTGATGAAATGCGTAGGGAGGAGTCAATGCATGTGACGTCATCACGCACCCGATTCGTAGAAGTCCCTTTACTTTACTGTTTATAAATATGCGCATATGAGGATGTTGTTTGTGGGTATCATTTGATGTTTTTAATAAACAATCGGCTTTTACGGATTTACACTATGTGGTCTCCTGGTTCTTTTCCAATCATTATGGCCACGAACATGACTTTGGAATGAGTGGTGTTGGAGCGCATAGACCCCATGCTGCTGTGAAGCTACATGCCTTTCTGCCCATCTTGACTTCTTATAACTTGGAAGTCAAAGCCATCTGGTAAACACATTTAAAGTGGATGGTAAAGGTGCACAGAAGTTGTGTTCCCTTTTTATTTTTCAACACGGGCTTATGTGGATGGGATTTTACTCTTTTTAGAAGTGCCTCATTTGCAATTACAGTATATCTACTTTGCATTGAAGCCTAAACCATTACATTAGGATTCCATCAATTGGACATTGCACAATTTTTCTGTCTTTTGCTTTTAAATGTTTGATTTATGTCTTTTATGTTTGCATATTTAGCTCTTTTTTATATTTTTTGTACTTACAACTTATATCGGTTGATGTGCTAGCTGCTCATTCTCACTACTTTAATTAAAATTGAAATGTTATGTATAATCAAATGTATTGCTGATGTTATTAACCTGTCAGGCAAACTGACTTTTGTTAAAAAAATTAAAAAAAAATCATGTTTGTTACTATTTTTTTTGCTTTTCTTCTTGTTTTTTTCTTCTTTTATATACATGTAGCGCTATCCCCCAGTTAAGAGAGCCACTGGTCTGATTTCGGGCCCTGTGTACAGCACCGCCAACCCCCGGAAATCTTACTCGACCCACTCTGGCACAGTTAGTCTAGGGTTAACTCATATCATAAGCAATGGTATTGCACGGGTTAATCTCCTTATAGTAAGGCAACACACTGAGGCGAGAGGTTAACTATAACAGTTTTACTTTCATCAAATAGGCATAGGCATAACGGAACACATGCAAATTGCTCACAGAGCCCTGCAGCATATAAATGTAGCACACAACAATGGCCCCACGCGGTAATCCACCGCGCGCAGTTATTATGGTGTGCGCGCCCTATGGCGCATTTAAACAATACCCTATCACCCCTCCCTAGTCAGGCCTGACTCAGAAGAAATCTGTCTTTTCACTTGATATTTCTTCGCATGCAAACTTTCGGTGGTGCACTTGACGATACAGTATTTGTAATCCACAAGTAGGCAGTCTCAAGGAAACACTATACTGGAGACCCTTCAACTCTGGCCTGCTACTGGTCTCCTAGTGGAACAACAAACTAACGATCGGTGGGCCAAGGCAGTCTATAGGCCTAAAACGGTAAAGTCTATCTGATTGAGCAAGTGCTCGCTCACCACTCCGGACGCGATCCCAGTCCGGGACTTCCACCTGCTGTGTCTCCGCACACAGCGTCTGCAACGATCGGGTCCCCGATCCGGCTGATGTCCTCACTCGACAAGTCTGGTGCCACCCAGGCTCTGCAGTGGGGTGGAAGGCTCTTTGGAAGTTGCACAAGGCCCCAGGCTTCAGGCCTTGTGCTGCAGCAGATCCACACAGGAAGAAGCTGTTGCTTGCAGCGTGGTGTCCAAAGAGGCCAAGCTCTGCCTCGCCTCCTCCTTAATGTTAATGTTTCTGACACGCTGCATGAGTTCAACAGAACTGTAAAGCCCGGTACACATGATCGGATTTTCCGCAGACAAAGCGTAGAACTTTTGTCCGAAGGGCATTGGCCAGGAATTTGTCTTGCATACAAATGGCAAACAATTGTCGGCCAACAAACACAAAACTACTTGTTTTTTCAGCACCACCCTTTTGGGCACCTTCTGCTAATGTTGTGTTTGGTGAGCATTGATTCTGAGAATGCGTGTCTGTACTTTGGACTTTTGTCCGACAGACTTGTGTACACACGATCGGAAAATCTGACAAAAGACCATTGTTCGTGGAACATTTTAAAGCGCGCCATCCAACATTTGTCCGCGGAAAATCCGACAACAATTGTCCGATGGAGCATACAAACGGTCGGATTTTCCGCCAACAGCCTGTCATCACACAATTCCCGTCGGAAAATCCGATCGTGTGTACGAGGCTAAAGTGTTTTGCTGTGGATTTGCGTTTGTATCTGGTGCATCTTACTGCAGTGTCCAACAACAGTCACTTAGCATTGATGGATTCCAATTGCCCTGATTTTTCCATTGTGGTAATGTCCTGGTAAAACCTTTCACTATGTTTATCAATGACTGCACCTAGATTTTAGGGAAAGAAGTCCAAAAGTGAACTTAGAAAATTAAATTTCAATGACATGTTGCAGTTCATGGTCTTGTATGCTTTAAGAAGTTTGTCAACCAGCTCAATGTAGTTTGGTGCTTTGTAGTTGCCAAGAAAATCCTAAGGCCCCTTTCACACTGGGGCGGGCAGGTGCGGTGGCAGTATAGCGGCGCAATTTTCAGCGCCGCTATACCGTCGTTATCACCGCGGTATGCGGCCGCTAGCGGGGTGAATTTAACCCCCGCTAGCGGCCGAAAAAGGGTTAATACTGCCCGCAAACCGCGGCTATTGCCGCGGTTTGCGGGCGGTATTACCGCGGTGTCCCATTGATTTCAATGGGCAGCCACGGTAAAGGAGCGGTGAACACACCGGTCCTTCACCGCTGTAAAGATGCGGCTAGCAGGACTTTTGGAGCGGTCCTGCTAGCGCACCGCTTCAGTGTGAAAGCCTTCGGGCTTTCACATTGAAGACTACAGGGCACGATTTTTTCAGGCGGTATAACAGCGCTAATATTAGCACTAAACCGCCTGAAAAACGTGCCACTGTGAAAGGGGCCTTAATGACTTCCTTGAATGCTTTCCTGTTGATTTTCCCTGGTCCAACTAAAAGATCTTTGAACCAGTTGTCATTGATGATGTGTCTGATCTGTGGACCAGCAAAAATACCTTCCTTAATCTTGGCATCTATTTTTATTGGAAGCCTCTGTCTCAAATAATCAAAACTTTCACCTTCTTTGTTGATCGCTTTCACAAAACTTTTCATCAGCACAAGTTTTATGTGAAGCAGAGGCAAAAGTACTTTTTTCTGTCCTGGAACCAAATTATTTTGGAGTGACCATTCCTTTTTAATGTAATGCAACATTCTTGCACAGCTGTCCCATTTGCATATGTAACTGTACATGGTATATTTGAGCTGCATTCCAAGCAGCAGATCCATTACTTTTAGATCTCCACAGATATTCCAGTGGTACTTGATGTGCTTCGACAACAGTTCCATGTTTTTGAATATTTCTTTCATGTGTTCACCATAGACAACAGGTAGTGCAAATTGCAAAAATAGAAGATTTCTATAAAACAATACATGATAGGTTAAGTTATAAGTTATTTTTGTGGTTAGCATCCAATAATCTATAGGCTACAATGAAAAGTGTTCAGGGAGCAAAATGTTTGTTGCCAAGTGTTATTATTGTGCGTTCTTTTTTATGTTTTGTACATTAGGAAAGTCCCCAATACATTTTTGCAACAACCCCTGAATCTGCTAAATTGTAACCTGCTATTGTCTCAGATTGCTTTGCTAAATAACGCTATGTCTGATATCTTAAAGTAATTGTAAAGAAAAACTTTTTTTTTAAATAACAAACATGGCACACGTATCTACTCTGTGCAGTGGTTTTGCACTGAGAAGCTCTTCTGGGGTCCCCTTGGCACTCCTGGCTCCTCTCCCTTTCCTTGTGCCACCATAGCAAGCTGCTTGCTATGGAGGCATATGTGCTGGCTCGATTCCAAGCTGCGGTCTGTGTGTCTATTGACATACACAGGATGGCTGGCCCCGTCCCCATTCTCTCCTCACGGGCTGTGATTGACAGCAGCAGAAACCAATGGCTCCCGCTGCTGCCTCCTTATCCCGTGAGGAGAGAGAGGTGAGCCATTGCTTTCGGGCACAAAGTTGGATTGAGATAGGACTCAGGTAAGTATTTAGGGAGGCTGGGGGAGAGTTGAATACAGAAGGTTGTTTACCTTAATGCAGAGAATGAATTAAGGGAAAAAACCCTCTGCCTTTACAACCACTTTAACTCCTGCAAACCCATAATCACCTACAAAACTTTGGCTGCCAAAATACTCAAGCTCACTCATAAGCCTCGTACACACAACCGTTTTTCTCGGCAAGAAACGACAAGAAAACTGTTGGGAGAGCTTTCTTGCCAAGAAAACCGCTCCCGTCTCAAGTATGAGACGGGAGCGCTCCTTCTAGTAAAACTAGCGTTCGTAATGGAGATAGCACATTCGTCACACTGTAACAAACTGAAAGCACGAAGACTGAAAAGCGCAAATCGTCTCTCCCCAAACTTTTACTAACACGCGGTAACACGAGATCAGCAAAAGCAGCTCAAGGGGTGGCGCCATTGGAATAGAACTTCCCCTTTTATACTGCCGTCGTACGTGTTGTACGTGACCGCGCTTTACAACGACGAGATTTTGGATTGACAGTGTGTATGCAAGGAAAGCTTGACAAGAATCTCGTCAAGCTTGACAAGAAACCCGTCGTGAAAAACTAAGTTTTTTTTGCGACAAGATTCTCGGCCGTGTGTACGAGGCTTTAGACAACCACAGCTTTTCCCTGGAGAAGGCTTAAATCAAACGTATCTGGATTCTGGGGAATAAAAAACTCTCTAGCATTCGCTCTTGCTTGTCCATAGTGTTTTTTTTTTTGTAATTATATTTTTATTGATGTAGCGATACCTCCAACTAAGAAGGCCGCAGATTTAGTTGGGCCCTGAAGACAGCTCCGCCAACCCCCGGCAATATGCTCAACCCCCTACTGGCACAGCTAGTAAGGGGAGATAGGACCGCGTGACCGCAACTCTAGGTGACGCAGTCCTATGGCAAACACACACAGTGATATACTTTAAAACTTCTATTAAAGTAAGTGAAACTGACACCAATGTACTTGACCCAGATATTTTACTGAGGCTAATGGGCAAGTAATAAACAACAGTATAACAAGTTGCAGATCCCTGCAATAAACAGTAATAAAGATAAACAGAGTAATCAGAATAATTAAGTATTGCTGTGCAACTCTAGCGCTGCCCTTTTACAGCTACTTCCCCTCAGGGGTAGACTAACACCCAGCAATGTCTACCTATGCAGTCAGGCCTGACTGATCTAAATGGAAGTTCAGTGAAACAATATTCGCTAGCAATCTTTCGGTGGTGCACTTGAAGAACAACTTTGTAATCCCAACGAATAGTAAAGATAAAGTATCTGTCTTTAAACAGCTCTCACCACCCGGACAAGTCCAAGTCCGTTTCCTCCATCGATTTGTCTAGGAACAGGAATCCACCGACATCCAAGTCTTCAATCCTTCTGGTGTACTGCAGCAAGGATGAGAAGATGTCTCTAAGGTTCTGCTAGGCTGGCAGAGGGGCTCTTTGGAAAGGAGCACAAGGCCCAGGCTTCAGGCCTTGTGCACACAGCAGTTCAGCACAGAGATCCTCTTGCTAGGAGGGGGGATGTCCAAAGAGAGCGAACAAACTCCACCTCCCCTTTATAAAGTCTGCCCCAGCAGTCTCTGTTCCGGAGCAATGTACCCTGGGTGCTGCAAGATGTACTGGGAGTTGTAGTCTCTCTCTCTCCTCTGCTTTCACTTCCAGTAATGTCTCTTTACTTCCTCCCAACTCACCTCTCACCTGGAACTTCTTGTCTCTCTGTCTTAAAGGGGAATACCCCGCTACACACTCCCCCCACTTTGAATCTTTGGTTTCCAAAGACATTTTTTAGGTCTGCAAAACATTCTAGATTCAATGCGGTTGCATAGGGTTGACAGAGGAGCCTCCCACCAATCATCATAAGATGGGGAGCTGTCCTGTCTACAGGTCGCTTCAGTGGGGGCGACCTGTCTAGCTGTGCCAGAGAGTGAGCTGGGGTTGCCCTCCACCAAATGGACCGTGGAGGGATCCGGATTCTCAGCATTCCTCCTAGCAGTAACTACAGAGTCTTCTGAGCTGTTCCCCATTTGTGGGTAGGTCAGCTTCTTAGGAGGCCGGATGACTCTTCGAGCCCTTTGCTCTCTTGGGATTTCTGGCTCTGGCGCCACAGGCTCCTCTTCCTCTGAACAACCATCATGGGCATCTTCCCAGTATTCTGCTGAAGGACTAGAAGGGATGAACTCTGTGGCTTCTGGGTTCAGTGTTTCATCTGTGGTGTCTTCAGTGGTTGGAAGATCTATGGTAGAAGTTCCTGGAGTTGGGGAAGGCCACAGCCAATCAAGTTCTCCCTCCTCACTTCCACTAAGTTGAGAGGCCTCTCCATCTTCAGCTCGGGAGGTCTGCGACTGAGTGTTCGGCCTAGGAGTATCCAGGATAGAGGCCGGTTCAAGGGAGTCTCCCACGGGAGGTATTCTAACTGCCTCAGCAAGTGGGAGAAGGTGGTTTCGATGCCACGTCTTCAGTGGGCCTACCTTTCCTTCTGGCTTCAACGTATAGACAGGTAGGCCTGGCAACTTCCTGCAGATGACATAGGGTTCAGATCTCCATCTGTCTGCAAGTTTGTGCTTTCCAGGGACCCCCAGATTGCGTAACAGTACTCGATCCTCGGGCTGTAGGTCTTGTACCCGAACCTTCAAGTCAAAGTTTCTTTTATTTCGAGCTCCCCTTTGATCTGAGGCCGCTTGAGCATGTTCATAGGCTACTTTCAGGCTGTGTCTGAGCCTGTCCACATATCCTTTGTGGGATGTGGCTGAGGAATGGTCCAGAGAGGTGCCAAAGGCCAAGTCCACCGGTAGTCTCGCTTCTCTCCCAAACATGAGTCGATATGGGGAGTAGCCTGTAGCATCACTGATGGTGCAGTTGTAAGCATGTACTATGGCTGCTATGTGTTGGCTCCAATGTTGCTTTTTCTCGCTTTCCAGAGTCCCCAACATGTTGAGCAAGGTTCGGTTAAACCTTTCCGGCTGAGCATCTCCCTGTGGATGGTAAGGTGTAGTTCGAGTCTTCCTAATTCCCAAAGAATCCAGGAGCTTCCGGATCAGTTTACTCTCAAAGTCCCTCCCTTGATCTGAATGGAGTCGCTGTGGCAGCCCATAATGGACAAAGTACTTCTCCATAAGTACCTTGGCTACGGTGGAGGCCTTCTGGTCTTTGGTGGGGAAAGCCTGGGCATACCTGGTGAAATGGTCGGTTATCACCAGAACATTTCC
The DNA here is from genome assembly GCA_029206835.1 of Rana muscosa. Classification (NCBI taxonomy): domain Eukaryota; kingdom Metazoa; phylum Chordata; class Amphibia; order Anura; family Ranidae; genus Rana; species Rana muscosa. Next base: position 79,467,805 of record CM055125.1, read on the forward strand.
TAGTCCACTCAGGTCGGGTTCGAGGCAGAGAAAATCAATGCATACCAGATCCATTGGGCCTTGACTCTGTAGATGGCCCATTGGGGCAGCTTGATGGGGTAAAGTCTTCCTCTGGACGCACCGTGCACATGAGTGGCAGTACTCTTCTATCTCTGCCCTCATGCAGGGCCAATAGAACCGACTTCTGACAAGTTGAAAGGTCCTTTCAGCCCCTAGGTGGCCACGGTTATCATGCAGGGCAATCAGAACAGTCTCTCGATATTTCTCTGGGAGGAACAGTTGCCACTTATCTTCTGAGTCATCAGAGGGGCCCCTTCGGTAGACCACTCCCTGATGTAACTGCAACCTGTCCCACTCTTTCCTCAGCAGGCGAGCTTCTTTTGAAGGTTGACGCATGAGTCTGTTTGGATCCTGATTCTCCAGGGCCTCCAGGACCAATCTCCCCATGGGGTCTTCCAATTGGTCACACCTCAACTCCTTCTTGGACAGTCTTGGCAGGTTGTCCTCTCCCAGTTGAGCTACTCCACAGTAGTGTTTGGGGACTCCCACCATGGTAACTCCTATTTCCTCTGCTCTGGAACCTCCTCGAGCTTGGAATTCAGCTCCTTGACAAAGGGCCCGCACCCCGTCCGGTGCCACTTGGGTCCAATCTTCTACGTCACTGGTGAGAGAATGAGATCTCCTGGACAGAGCGTCTGCATCTCGATTCCCAGTCCCTGGCCTATACTTTAGGCTGAAGTTGAATCCAGAAAGTGCGGCCAGCCACCTGTGTCCAGTGGCGTCCAGCTTGGCCGTGGTGAAAAGGTAGGTAAGGGGGTTGTTATCGGTCTTCACAGTGAACTCCGCCCCATACAGGTAGTCTTTAAGCTTGTCTACTACCGCCCACTTAAGGGCCAGGAACTCCAGCTTGTGAGTGGGGTAGTTCTTCTCAGAGGGGGTCAGGCTCCTGCTCACGTAGGCAACAGGCCGCAGTTGTTCCTCGTGTTCTTGGTAAAGTACTCCTCCCAGACCGTCATGACTAGCATCTACGTGTAGTTCATAGGGCTTGGTTGGGTCTGCATAGGCCAAGACTGGGGCAGTGGTTAGGCTCTCCTTTAATGCCTGGAAGGCCTCTTCACACTTCTGGTTCCACTGATCTCTGACTGACTCTCCCGGCTTCCTGGGCCCTGAGTCGTCCTCTTCCCCCTCGGTCTTGAGTAGTTCATTCAATGGCCTGGCAATTCGGGCGAATCCTTCCACAAACCTCCTGTAATAGGAGCAGAACCCCAAGAAGGATCTGAGTTCGGTTACTGTGGTGGGTCGTGGCCAGGAGGTAACTGCCTCCAATTTCTCAGGGTCTGTGGCCACCCCTTCTTCAGACACTATGTGCCCCAGATAGTTCACAGAAGACTGATAGAACCGACACTTCTCAGGCGAAAGCTTGAGTCCTTCCTCACTGAGTCTTCTCAACACTTTTTCCAGCCTCCTTTCGTGTTCTTCCAAGGTTCTCCCAAAGACAATGACATCGTCCAGGTATACAAGGACTTCAATAAGGTTCATGTCTCCTACAGTCTTCTCCATGAGACGTTGGAAAGTCGCTGGGGCTCCAGACAGACCTTGGGGCATCCGGTTGAATTCAAAGAACCCTACTGGGGTTATGAAGGCTCTTCTCCCTGTCTTCTGGGTGCATAGGAATCTGATAGTACCCGCTCTTGAGATCCATAACGCTGAACCATTTAGCTCCAGACAAGCTCTGTAGGGCATCCTCTATCCTCGGAGTGGTGTATTGGTCAGGTATGGTTCTCCTGTTGAGAGTCCTGTAGTCGATACAGAGCCTCAATGATCCATTCTTCTTTCTGACCACCACGATGGGAGAGGCATAGGGGCTTCTGGACTCCCGTATCACACCAGTCCTCTTGAGTTCTGCAAGTTGTTCCCTTAGATCCTCCAGATCTGCTAGGGGGACCTGCCTGACCCTCTCTCGGAAGGGCTTGTCTTCCTGGAGGCGGATCCGATGGGTGGCACTCCTTGCACACCCCACATCGAACTCATCCTTAGAGAAGATCTTCTCCCATCTATTCAACTGGGCCTTGGCTCTCTCCTTCCAAGCTCCTGGCAGATTCGGGTTTTCCATGGACAGCTTCTCCCAAGCATCTCCTCCTTCACCTGTCCTCTTCACTTCTGACAGGGTAACAGGGGCCGCAGGGCTCACCTGGCCTAGCAGCATTCTGGCTGGGATTTCCATGGGGTCTCTGGTAGTGTTCCTAACACTCACTGGAACTCTACAATGGGCCTTCTTCAGGACCTTCAGCGGAATCACTTCCGGTATCACTTCCAGACCTGACTCCAGCACGACAAAAGGGACCAGGCTGCTCCCAAGTAAGCTTCACAGTGGCTCTGAGACAGGTTACTTCGCCGGGCTGCAACACTACCCCTTCTCTTCCAAGTCTCCACACCTTCCCTATCCCTTCTCCAGGGGTCTCCTGCTCTTGGACCAGCCGTTGGTAGGCCGTCTTCAGCATGGGATAGATCTTGGTGGCTGTTCGCCCCTCTTCTTTTACTAGAGGGGTCAGGAGTCTTCGGACCAGGTCCGTGTTCGTCCCTATTATAAGGGAATTCTTGTTGGCTCCAGGCGGCCTAGGGCACACGACTGCCAGGGTGTCAAACACTTCGGCCTTCCCAGCCACGGATGGGTCAAAGGTCATCTTGATGGGAAGATAGCCGTCGTAAGGGAAACTCTGGGTTCCAATTCCCCATATTTCCAGCTCTTCTATCTTCTGGATAGGCAGATGACTCAAGTGCCTATCGTAGAAGTCCCGGTATAGTAGGGTCACTTGTGCCCCGGTATCCAAGAGGGCCCTGGTGTAGACTCCCTCCACTTGAATGGGCACTATAGCAGATGGGCCCACCAGCTTCTCCGGATATGGCCCGGCAGGGGTCGCCTTCTTCAGACCTTTTCCTTTTGGACTCTCTCTTGTCTTATTCCCTTTGGACTTGAACCTTTCTTGAGCCTGGTATGCATTGACTTCCCTCCTTTTTATGGGTGTAGGAACCCGCTGAGGGATACTGTTATTTTTCTTAGGTGTGCACCCCCTCTGGGGAGTGCTGTGTCTCTTCTGAGGGGTCTTGCCCCCTTTCTCTGCGGTGTATCTCTGTTGGAGAATGTTGTGTTTCCTCTGAGGTGTTCTATTTTCTCTCTTCTTCTGTTTTTCATTCAGTTTGGAGCTCACTGAAAATGATGGGCACCCGGTTGACTCCTTCACCGGGGCCCTCTGAAGTTTTCCGCCGGCTGGCGGTTATTTATCTTTTTCTTCCTGGGACTGGAACATATGTTTTCAAAATGACCAATCCCTCCGCAGTTGTAACAAATCACCTCTTCTTCACGGTCCTGTAGAGAAGCGGGCGCTGAGGTATTCGGGAACAACTCCTTTCTTGGACTTTTCTTTTCTGGTTTCCTTTGATCTTTCTCCATCAAAGAGGTCAGTATCTCCAACACTTGGGACATCTGCGATTTCAGGGTGTCCACTTCTGCATCTCTTTCGGGGGTCATGGCCGGGCTGACCATCACCACCAGAGGTTTGGTTGGCTCGACTGGCTGTTCCCTCTTTTTCTCCTCCCACATGGCCTCTTCCTCTCTGACCATTTGAATGAGGTCGGGGTATTCCAGGTTCTTCCCGTTCTGTCGGGTGCGCAGCGCCAATGCAATAGGATCCAGGGGCTGAGCTCCCCTCAATACCTGCTGAGCCCGGGCCTCGTCTACCTTCCCTGGGTCGATCCCCTTCTTCAGAATAATTCTATGCAGGATCTTGTCTAGACGTCCCATATATTCTGACAGTTTCTCTCCTGTTTTCTGGTAGCAGTGCTCCAGCTGATAGGTGAGCTCGGTAACTTTTTCTGTCCCACCGAACACATTCTGCAAGATGTCCAAGTAGTCCTGTGCAGTACAGTCTTTCCTGCTCATCTTCAGGTTGCGTATGGCATCCAGAGCAGGCCCCTTCAAACTTTCAGCAATTCGCTGTTTCTTGCTGCGTTCTGGAACTTCCCATTCCTCTAAGGCCTGAGTGGTGCCATCTAGCCACTCCTCAAATCCTTCTTCCCCTGAGGGCACAGGTTTTCTCCCTGAGAATATCCGGAGCTTTCTGTACCCCGACATTGGGTAATCTGTGGGATTCTTCTTGCACTGGGCCGCAATCTCTCCCAGTACAGCGCATAGTTCTGTGCTGAGGGTGGCCGGTGATGATCTGGGACTCTCTGTATCCTCCTGCTCTTGTGCCTTAGGGGATGGTGGGGGAGGTATCTGTGGAGATGATGACCTTCTTATTTGGAACCGATCTCCCTTATGTGGCAGCGCATGTGTCAGATGGTAGGTCTGCCCATCCATAGCTTGTATGCTCTGGCTTTTAAAATGCTCTGGAATTTCGTCTTTCCACTCTATTAATGCGTATGTACACGAAGCATGTGGTCTCACATCCATCACCCATGATTTCTGGCATGGTGATAGGGATGTCATTAACTGCTTTATCGCATCTCTTTGCCAGATCCCCGGGAGTTCAATAACTGCTGCCGCGGCCGGATCTGCGCCAGCCATTGTGTACCACTGTCCTACTTCTAGCGGGTCCATGCCGGTCTTTTGGCGTGTTCGCTTGCTGTATCAGGATCCCGGACGAGAACCCCCACGTGTAGCGATACCTCCAACTAAGAAGGCCGCAGATTTAGTTGGGCCCTGAAGACAGCTCCGCCAACCCCCGGCAATATGCTCAACCCCCTACTGGCACAGCTAGTAAGGGGAGATAGGACCGCGTGACCGCAACTCTAGGTGACGCAGTCCTATGGCAAACACACACAGTGATATACTTTAAAACTTCTATTAAAGTAAGTGAAACTGACACCAATGTACTTGACCCAGATATTTTACTGAGGCTAATGGGCAAGTAATAAACAACAGTATAACAAGTTGCAGATCCCTGCAATAAACAGTAATAAAGATAAACAGAGTAATCAGAATAATTAAGTATTGCTGTGCAACTCTAGCGCTGCCCTTTTACAGCTACTTCCCCTCAGGGGTAGACTAACACCCAGCAATGTCTACCTATGCAGTCAGGCCTGACTGATCTAAATGGAAGTTCAGTGAAACAATATTCGCTAGCAATCTTTCGGTGGTGCACTTGAAGAACAACTTTGTAATCCCAACGAATAGTAAAGATAAAGTATCTGTCTTTAAACAGCTCTCACCACCCGGACAAGTCCAAGTCCGTTTCCTCCATCGATTCGTCTAGGAACAGGAATCCACCGACATCCAAGTCTTCAATCCTTCTGGTGAACTGCAGCAAGGATGAGAAGATGTCTCTAAGGTTCTGCTAGGCTGGCAGAGGGGCTCTTTGGAAAGGAGCACAAGGCCCAGGCTTCAGGCCTTGTGCACACAGCAGTTCAGCACAGAGATCCTCTTGCTAGGAGGGGGGATGTCCAAAGAGAGCGAACAAACTCCACCTCCCCTTTATAAAGTCTGCCCCAGCAGTCTCTGTTCCGGAGCAATGTACCCTGGGTGCTGCAAGATGTACTGGGAGATGTAGTCTCTCTCTCTCCTCTGCTTTCACTTCCAGTAATGTCTCTTTACTTCCTCCCAACTCACCTCTCACCTGGAACTTCTTGTCTCTCTGTCTTAAAGGGGAATACCCCGCTACATTGAGTTTCAAAGAAAATTTACAGCACAAATAAAATAAGAGTAATCTTGACATGTAGTATGAAGTGAAAATAAAATCTCTAAGGACACTACAAAAATATATGTTACAGAATATATAACATAAGTCAAAAACAACAATAACATTTAAAAGGAGACAATCAGGTAATGGAACCAGTGTTGAATACCGACAGAGTCATATGTAAGGTGCAAGGGGCCTAGAAGGAAAGTGTACACACATGGGGTACTATGGAATGTTCTTGTCCATAATATTTGCAGTGCAGGCAGTGAACAGGGGCCCCAAGGGGGAAGGGACCCACTTTGCACTCATTGCACACATTAGGCATTAAAATCAGAAAATGTTCCTGGCAGGTGATTCTGCTCTGATTGACAGAGACGTATGCTGCTGACAACAGTCAGATCGACCTGCCCCATGTGATGCACCGTTCCTTGCTAAGGGGTAATGATTAAACCAGTGCTTCTGGAGCTAGTGGCCTGGTTTGTGTCCCATAAGCTGTGAGGAACACCTTCTGGAGGCACACAGACACAGCACTCAGTGAAATTTAAATGGTTCTGTCCAGTGTTTGTGGCGATGACTCTGGGGAAGGACGTAAATAGAGGAACATGTGGTAGGTACCCGCTGTCTGTGTGTGTATATGCTGGGGATTGGGGTACATGGGATATCCAGAACTTGGAGAACTGAAAACAATAAAACAATAAGGACTTGCCAATGTCTCTGGCTATGCTAATACAAACTGTAGAATTGAGCTGCAATGGTGGGAGAGGTAGTGCAACAATAGCAAAGGAACATTTCCCCACTCATCCTAAAACATCTCCACAGTAACAGCTGGCAGGAAAGGAGAGGAAGGAAGCCGGCAGCGCTGTAGGAGGAAAGGGAGGGCAGTAGTGGGAATCTGTGCTGCACAGGGTGATTAGGGTGTGCCTGGGCACATCTGGCACACCCTGTGCGCACGCCTATGCCTGGTATGCAATGACAGGTCCTCTTCCAGTGGGCCTGATCTTGTACACAGGCCAACAGCATTCAGAAAACACTTCTGAGCATCCTTTTAGACAAGCAGGACATTTTGAGAAAAAAAGACTAGCCATTTACAGCACTCAATGGGGTAGGGAAGAAATAGGTAGATTGGAGGAGGACCACAGGGATGGTGGACCCTTGGAAGGACCCATGATCACCCCCTTTCTATATCCCATTTTATTTCTTCTTCCTTTATCCTTTTCCTTCATTCCCAACTATTCCTTGAATTGCCATTGTAGGTCTCTCTCTCTCTCTCTCTCTCAACTTGCAGGAAGATGGACAACATACAGAATACAGAAGTATAGAAGCTAACATTGTGTGACCAGACCTTTATAGATATTTTAGAACATTTTAATACAAGATACACAGAATACAGAAACAAGTGTTGTGGGTAACTCTAATCTATATTGTTATACACCTGCAATCCTAAGAAAGTTAAAATAATAAAACTAATGAAACGAAAAAAAGCAGCCTATTGTTTAGAATGAGAAGCCATCAAAATCAGTGAACATAAGCAGTAAACCTCATTTATCTACTTTCCTTGCAAACAGCAAAGCAGCAAATATCCAGACCGGTGCCCATCCTGCTCACATTATGTATGACACCGACATTTCTCTGCTTCCAGCCTGCACAGATGGTGCATACCATATACACTATTAAAGTGTAATGTTTTTCCATACACCAAAGAAGTAGCATAGGTGTATTTTTAACATTTTTAAAATATTCATGTAAATGATTTCAGGTGTGATAATGAACAGATCAGTATAGAAAATTTGCACAGCTGGGGAACTGTCATGTGGACAATGTGATACAAACCTGTACTTAGTAGGCAAAGTAGACATGTGTGCTTAAAAGCAGGAATCTGTTGCGGGATAACTTTGACAACCAAGTCAAAATGTACTTCCCCACACAAAGCATTCTGTTCGCCTTCCAGCATTTGTATTTCCCTATTAATTTCCTCTCATTCCACCAATCCCCGATTAAATAATGACTGACCCTGATTTACTAGAACCGAGTTCACTTTCTCAGAATGAGGTAAAACAAAGTGAAAATTTACTTTGCTAAGCATACCCAATCATGTGCAACTAAATTTAAAAACATGGGGTTTTTGCTTAAACACAATTGGTTGACTAAGATCAGCACAACTTCCCCTAATTTAATTGTGAAAATTCCCTTTGCAAATAGAAAAGTCACTTCAGTTCGTGAATGGGGCAAGTTTGTGATGACTCCAATCATCCAATCGTGTGCAAGAAAAAAAATCTTGTTTTTTTGTGAAGCTCCTCAGCTACCATTTTGGGGCTGCTACAGCTCAAAGCGGGCTTCAAAGAGGTAGCCATCCAAACTGCTTTAGTGTTTACTTTCTCTGTCATCTGTTTAATAAGACTGTGTTACCCCTTCTGGGATTAACTTCAATTCCTTTTTTTCAGGAGCACCCACGTTTGTGATATCAAAATACTACAGGCCCCAACGCCGGCAGGACAGGGTTTATTACTACTGGTCAGTAGGGTAGAAAGGGACTTTTGTGAACTTTAGTTGGGTCTTTTGATAAAGTTACTTGTTCATATAATAACTACCTATACATAAGGTTTCATTGCACTACAGCGGTGCGGTATTATATGGCTTTTGTTGTGCTAATCATTTTCTTTATCTTCAGGCCTTTGGCATCTCTTAATAAGGCCAGTGAGTCCTGGGATCAGTTTTAGGTTGGTAATCTCAGGACCAGGGACCAGGACAGAAAATCATGAACAGCACAGTGACTCCTTCAGGGGACCTCGAATCAACTCATGTGTACGCAATGAGTCCATGGGTCAAGCTTGCAGAGAAAACAGTAGGCAGAGATGCCAGGTAAGCATTCCTCTCCCGTTGTCCTCCAACTCAGCCCTTGATGCTCAGAGGGCTTGGCCTCCAAAAATCCAAATTGTGGCCTCAGTAGCTTAATAAAACCAAGAGGTGTAACAAATGTAAGCATTTTTTGTGATTTACCAGCCTTTGACCCCTTTCATGCCAGAGTCCTGTCTGTTTTTGAGGTGGACCCATGAGAACCTCCATTCTCCTCTATGGGCAGTCAGACATAAAGAGACTTGTGTCAATTTACACCTTGCTACCGCCGATCCGATCTGGCAAAAACAAACAGAAAGGGATCTATTCCCCTCTGTCGGGCTGGATCGGATCATAGGGTAGTCAGGTGTAAACAGGCCGCCAGACTGTTTACATCTGTAGCACCCTCTAGTGCTAGAAGTGTGGATAGTTTTTTTGTGTGTGTCTAGTATAGGTAAATTTGTGTGTTTTTCCTGGGTTGGGCAGAGATCCAGGTAGAGCTGGATGACTCACAGGCAGCATCACTGAGACCTCCCCCCTATTTCTAGAATGTACTGGAACCTTCTAGAAAAGTGGGAAGGGAAGTAAGAGGTAGCTGCCTGAAGTATTTTAAGGGCCAAATACTCTGGGTCAGCCCAGCTGGGGAGGAGAGTTCGGGTGGAAGCTGGAGTGTTAGGCTGTCGTTGTCCTTGAGGGAGCTCCCCAGTCTGGGGGGGATGACCTTGGGCCTGGGCTCGGTGTGGATGGGACCTTCCCAAAACCCACGGAGGTGTCCTGACCAGGAGGCACTGGGAGCAAGGAGAGGACAGTGGGAGAACACTACCGGCAAGTCTCCAGGAGGAATAGGAACAGCCAAGAGGGCTGGCGAGGGACATACAGTCAAGAGGACTGGGAGGCACGCCTGAGAGGACTGTGATGGAGCAGTCTAGGATGGGTGCAGAGCCAGTCAGGAGGACTGTCGTGGCATGGGCAGCGGAAAGGGGCAGCTGCAGCCAGGAAGGCTGGCAGTGCCTGAAGAGGTGGTACTGGGAGCAGTAGCCACAGATAGGACAGCTAGCAGCAAGACTTTTTTTTGCTACACCATAGGGGCCCACGGTCCCTGCTTGCAAAGGGCATTCAACCAGACCCAGCTGAGATTGTGCCGGGCCTGAAACATTTGCTATCTGATCCTGGGAGTGATAGCCTGCAAGCAAGTGTGTGCTGGAGGTAGGAGTGGAGAGAATGTATTTCAAGTCCCTACAGAGTTTTTCTATAATCAAATGGGCATTCCATATGCGCCCTTCCCCATTCAAGTTCAAATCCACTAATAAAAAAGCAAACAAACAAAGCTGTTTCTTGTCTCTGAGCAACTGGAAATTCATGTGCTTGGCTGTGCAAGGTGAGAGACGACCACATTCACCAACCGGGGGTAGTGCTACACATCCAAATGCCCATTAGGCAGAGCGGACTTTGTCAGTGTCCACTCTGCATAAGCAGAGCAGACACGGACCTATTATCTGGCCGCTCCGCTTAGCTCAGCAGGGGATCAACGGGCAGATCCGCTGCTGAGAAAAACTGGATCCAGTTGTGTGAAAGGGGCCTTTCTGACTTGGAAGAAGAAGGATAGTCTGCTACTGACTATGAGCTGTGAAAAACCTTGGCAGCATAAGTCGCCCATTCACTTTTTTTTTGCACCCCTCCCCTTTCCCAACTGGTGCTGAAGCACCAATTGTGGCTAGCTACCCAATAGGCACAATTAGGAGTTAAAGTAGAACTGAAGACAACATTTTTTTTTTTTTTTCATTTAGGATAGAGTAAAGAAGGGTTATAACTCTAATGCCGCGTACACACGACCATTTTTCTCGTCGGGAAAAATTTCATTTTTTCTCTTTGATGAGAAAAACGACCGTGTGTGGGCTTTCCTGCATTTTTCCCGACGAGAAAAATTAGAACATGCTCTAATTTTTCTCATCGTGATTCACGGCATTTTTTACCGAGTCAGTTTTCCCACAGGGAAACACTGCCAGGGAGCCTACACACGGTCGTTTTTCTCGCCCAAGAGAAAAAATGTCGGGAAACCTGGCCGTGTGTAGGGGACCAAGCCGTTCCTCGTTTTTCCCGTCGATTTTCTCGACAGTGTTTTCACCGTCGAGAAAATCGATCGTGTGTACACGGCATAACATGTTAGAGGTTTTTTTTTTCCTATTTTGTCAACTGTGTCCCATTGGGGAGATTTTCCTTCACTTCCTGTTCCGTAGCCACAACAGGAAATGAGAGGAAATCCCTCAAACGTAAAAGATTTCCCCTTTATTCCTGTTCTGGTGACCACTCAAAATGTTGGGTTTTCTTTCACTTTTATAACTGTAGCGGCTGCTCCTCACACTCCCCTCTTGGTCTCGTCTTTCTCTTGTCTAGGGGTATCTTAGAGGGGAGGGAGCGGGGACACCACGCCTAGCTTCCACCACAGATGTTAGTGCGGTATAAGCAACAGTTCTGTATTACCTTCGGGTCAGTGCTGTGCACCTGGATCCTCCCTCCAAGAGTCACCGCGAACCATGTCTGTCAGAAATTGAGATCCACACCATTAAAGTTCAACACTCCTTTATTCTCCTTGTCTGAACACAAACAGTTGAACTCCCTTGATAGAACAGAACAGAAAAGGAGGTGTGGATGCGAACAGGCCCATACACAATGTAGCTGCCACTTCCCTTCCTAGAAGTGTATCCTGGTCTCCGCACGAGGGTAGATTTCCTCCCAGGCCGTCTCCGACGAGATACTCACTTGTCACCGGCAATATGCTGCACCGGGTCTTCAAATGAGGAGCTCCCTCTGGTCCATTGCGCCTTCCGGATTCGGGTACCCAATCCCTGGGCACCCTAGGATCTCCTTCCCTCGCGGAACTCAGTGTTGGGCACTGAGCTCCGGACCTCACCCCAGGCCAAAGGTGCCTCACCCCAGGCCAAAGGTGCCTGGGATGGAACTCGACCTCCGCTGTCCTCTAGGCCAGTGGTCCCCAACCTTTTTGGCACCGAGGACCGGCGTTGTGTAATAGAATCGTGCCAAGGCCCGGGGGGGGGGAGGGGGGTTGGGTTGTTATGTAGCTTTTCGCGGGCAGTTTGTCGGGGAAATGGCTAGTGTTAGCGCCTCAATCATCACAGAACAATGGCTGATATGGTGTTGGGATGATTGAAGCGCATTATTTCTGTCATTGCATTGTAATATAAAATGAAATAGTTCAAACTCACCATAATGCAGAATCTGCCACCAGATGCGGTTTGTCACTTGCCACGTCGCCTTCCACCAGGTGTGGATTGTTGCTTGCCACGTCACCTGCCACCAGGTGTGGATTGCCACGTCACCTGCCACCAGGTGTGGATTGCCACGTCGCCTGCCACCAGGTGTGGATTGCCACGTCGCCTGCCACCAGATGTGGATTGTCGCTTGCCACCTCGCCTGCCACCAGATGTGGATTGTCGCTTGCCACCTCGCCTGCCACCAGATGTGGATTGTCGCTTGCCACGTCACCTGCCACCAGGTGTGGATTGCCATGTCGCCTGCCACCAGGTGCGGATTGCCACGTCGCCTGCCACCAGGTGCGGATTGCCACGTCGCCTGCCACGTCACCTGCCACCAGGTGCGGATTGCCACGTCGCCTGCCACCAGGTGCGGATTGCCACGTCGCCTGCCACGTCACCTGCCACCAGGTGCGGATTGCCACGTCGCCTGCCACCAGGTGCGGATTGCCACGTCGCCTGCCACCAGGTGCGGATTGCCACGTCGCCTGCCACGTCACCTGTGACCAGGTGTGGATTGCCACGTCACCTGCCACCAGGTGTGGATTGCCACGTCACCTGCCACCTGGTGTGGATTGCCACCTGCCACCAGAGGTGGTTTGCCACCTGCCAGTAGATTTTTTGTCACCTGCCGTGGTGGCAGCACAGGCAGGTGAGGGAGAACAGCGGTAATGCGGGGCGGGCGGTGAGAGATTCTCTCTCTGCTCCCGCGCCTCGCTGCAGTATAGCAGCCCCGCTGTGTGGGCGGAAGTGCCGCGTTATGGGCGGACGCCGAGAGATGATCTCATCTCTCTGCTCCCGCGCCTCACCGCAGTATAGGAGCCCCGCTGTGTGGGCGGAAGTGCCGCGTTCCAGGCGGGCGGCGAGAGATGATCTCATCTCTCTGCTCCCGCGCCTCACCGCAGTAGGAGCCCCGCTGTGTGGGCGGAAGTGCCGTGATCCGGGCGGGCGGTGAGAGATGTCATCTCTCTGCTTGCCCGCTGCCGCACCTCACACAGTGCAGCCTTCGCGGCCCATCTGCAAATAGTCAATGATTATTTTATCTATGCTAATTTATTCATGTATTCAGATTCATTGATTTATTCATGTGTTCACATTGTTAACCCCTGTCATTGTCATATAACAATAAAGTTCTCACATTTTGATCAATGATGGGCAATGATGTGACTCAGGAAGCTAATGGTTTATTGCGGTGAGAGGTTCTACCTTTTTTCTAATTGGCTCACAATAAGTGAGGCGGAGACCTCCGCGCATATATAAGGATCTTCTTTGACCGGAGATGATGTCCTTGATGATGCCCTGGAGGAGGGGCGAAATGCATTGACAAATTTCCGGTCAACACTAAGAACCAGTGACGCTGCTTCCGGTTCTTGTGGAACGCACGCCGTTGTGAACCCGGAACACACTGACGCTCGGTTATCATTGAAGGCTTGTGAGTTTTCCCAATAACAGCGTATTGTTAATCTGTTCCTAAGCGGTACTTCACAAGTTGCTTTTTCTTTTTATTCCCCACATGGTCCTCTGATCTCTGCTGCTATTGAGCCAACTGTTGAATTTCACCGAACATTATTGGTCCTAGAAGTTGGATGTTGGGTGACTTTTATTTTATTTTAAAGCATTTTTTTTTTTTTTTTTTTTTTCCCCCTTCCTTCTATATTACAACCACTGTTGCAAATGGGACATTATTTATTTGATGTTGAAAACCATCTGTAGTACTGTGAATTACTCCTAGAGCTATTTGCCTGGTTGTTCAGTTCATTTAATGTTTTGCACAGTATATTTTCTGGTTTTACTTAGTTGATCACTTTTTAGTGGTAACATTTAGTATTACACCCACTGCATTTCTGGTGACACCAATCATTGGTGCATAATCTTTTCACTAATAGTGTGTACCATCATCCCGAAAGGTTTAGATGGTTGACATTCACACATACGTTTGTATTGAGCACATTTATATTCGCTAGCGCTGCATTTTATAATTTTTTATCTCTCAAGGTGTTAGTGCCTTATGCTGTAGCAGCTGCGCATATAATAATTTCTTTTCACTTGTCATTTATTTTTGTATGTCTCCATAAGCGTGAGTTTTAGTTTTTGTTTATTCATCTGCAAATAGGCCACGGCCGTGGACCGGGGGTTGGGGAACCCTGCTCTAGGCCTAAGCCACCCAGAGGAGCGACACGACCCACCGGCTGAAGGTGCCTGGGACGTCAACCCCCGTGACAAAGATGACCGGCCCCCTTTATACCCTCTCCCAGCAAGCACGGTGGGTTCCCCGCCCCACCATACCGCCGCCGAGGGAGGACAAAAAGGAAGACGGCACACAGCAATGATTCAACCCCAGCCCAGGGCGACAGCGCCACCCACTGGGCTGCAGGAAATTACACATCACTGATGTCTCTGCCAAATTCAAAATTACAACCGGGAAAGTACATACCCGCTACATAACAATGGTAAAAAGGAAAAACAGAGGAGGTAAATCTCCCTGACATGGACAAAGACAGCAATAAAAACCTGACAGGTGTTCTCATCCCTCACCACTCGATCCAAAATGTAAAAAGTTTTTCCATCTGTTACAATTTTCTGTTTACCTTCCTCACACTTCCTGTTAGGCTGATCTACTGCTGCAGCTCAACAAACACCCAATACTTCTGAATCTGTGGGAGGATATGACAATGCTTTCCCAAGTGAGGCTGTCAATCAATCATTAGGCCTAAGCATTGGTGTGTAGGGAAAGCTGAAATATACCCGGGAATTTTTTGGGGGCTGCAGCAGAGAAGTTTGTGGCAGGTAAGCATTCATTTCTATCAGCACCTGCTATCAAGCAAATCTGTTACTTTGTCTAGTTCTGGCAAAGAACAAGTTTTCATTCTCAGAGCTGCGTCTGATAATTATCACGGTACACTGCTGAAAGCCTTCATCAGCGTGTTGTCAGGATTAGCTCCATGGTCCTACCACTTAAGGTGAATGGGCACTTTTTCAACCGTGTGACAGGGCCAGAGAGTTTACCATGGAAAAGCATGAGCGTGAGAAATGCTCTGCTGAGGTGCGCACGTATTATCTTTACGGCGTGTAATTCACCAGCTCGCTCATTCAACAGCATTCCTGTGGATTAATTTACAATAAGCGTGGCAACATTGGATACGCTGAAAATGCTGCATTTCTAATTAATGGGTCAATTTACTAAAGCATAGTTCATGCAGCATGCAAATTAGCATGTGCTATCTGGTTTTTTTTAACTGCAAAAATCATATTTTCTTTTCTCTAATGCCGCGTACACACGCTCGGAATTTCAGACAGAATTTTTTCATCGGATATTCCCCATCGGACTTTTTCCGTCAAATTCAGACGGAATTAGATAGAGAACATGTTCTCAATTTTTCGGAATTTCCGTTCGTCTGGATGCAATTCCGACGGACTAAAAACCATGCATGCTCGGAAATAATTTGACACATGCTCGGAAGCATAGAACTTAATTTTCTCGGCTTGTCGTAGTGTTTTACGTCGCCGCATTCTTGACGGTCGGATTTTAGTGTGACCGTGTGTATGCAAGACAGCTTGAGCGGAATTCCGTTGGAACTCCGTTGGAGAGGTTTAACGAGTCATATGTTTACCCATTGTTGTAAATGAGGAAAGGAAGGAAAGTCTACTATTCTCTGATGGCTAGGGGAAGAGAGAACGTGGGAAGGATTCCCCCTCCCCCTTTTTTTCCCCCCTTTTATTTTTTGGGTTTTTTCTTTTTGCTTTTCCTTTTAACTTTTTTTGGTTTCTTCTTTTTATTGGAATATGAGGATATGTTTAAGATGTTTTCTCTCTTTTCTTCTTTCTTTTTTTTCTTTCTGTGAAATAATTGACATGGAATCTGGAGTTGTATGTATGTTTTTTTTTTTTGTTTTGAATTTCCCTGTATTGAAAAGGATAAATAAATTAATTTAAAAGGAACTCTGTTGGAAAAACCTGTCGGAGTTTATTCCGACGGAAATTACGCTCGTGTGTACAAGGCATTAAGGTTTTATCACACAGATCACCACTTGCATGTTATAGGGCAGGGATATACAATTAGCGGATCTCCAGCTGTTGCAGAACTACATAGCAAGACTCTACCAGCCACAAGCATGACACTGAGAGGCAGAGGCATGATGGGACTTGTAGTTTTGCAACAGCTGGAGGTCCACTGATTGCATAACCCTGTTATAGGGACTTCAGCTCACCCAAAAATCCAATGAGTTATCCAATGGTTTCCCCCTCTCACCCTACATCATGCACAAATCTCCTTTCCTACAGGACCTCCCATTCATCAAATATATGACTCAGCACTTTCCCAAGGTGACCTTTATTTTTGGGACAGTCCTGATATTTCCATATACGTGTTCACAGCATTAATGCAAGGGCAAGATCACCCAGTACTCTGGGCAAAGATGTCAAACTGTGCCCCCCCCCCCCATTAGGTGTGAACTTATGAGGAGGGGGAGAGAGCACAGCCCACACCTCCTCTCAGCTATCTCTTCCACTCCTTACCACTTCCAGGGCTGGGCTGACAGAAGTAGTGATGCCACTATCACTACTCCTGTCAACGTTATAGTAGAAGGAACTTGCAGCACCCCCCCATCCCTATAATATACGCTGCCCCCAGGGCAGCCACCCCTTCTGCTCACCCCTTGTCCCAGCCCTGCACAGCAGCAAGACACTGGTATGTACTATAAGACAAAGTGTTGGTGCACCAATTCATGCGCATCGCACTATTTAATTTATTTTTCACTTAATTTTACTAAACTGTCATGAATGTTCCTATTTTATGTGGAATAGGGCTCCCCATCTTAGCTTAGCTACCCTAAGGCTTCTTCTAGCCTTGGGGGGGATGGTGCTTCAATTTTTTAATTTTTTTCTGGCAGGGAAGTTCATTCACACACATAACTGGCTTGTGACAAACATGGATAACCTATTGGGTGGTGACGGAGGCAGTGATCCTGGGCTTTTATGAGGCACTCCCATTTCACGTTTTAGGGGTTTCCAAGCCCCCTACCCCCTTACTCTAACTATACATTACACCATTACAGTGTGATGCAGCCTCAGAGTCCTCCCCTTAGCCAATACCAATTGATGATCCCCATATAGTCCTCTCTGAAATAATCAATCCAACTCTCTAGCATCTTTCCTAAATTCTGGAGCCGGCCATATGGGCGTCAAGGGGGATTAGACTTTTAGGGGATTTTATTTTGGACGGTAAACTTTCACTGATGTTTTGAAGTATTTCCTGCCAAATAATTCCGTATTCCACTATATTGTCATGTTTGCATGGTTCCGTTTCCTCAAGCCTCTTTCAGTTTGGTGACAATGAATATGGAATCTCTCCTGAGGAACGAGTCCCTACCCAAGGCTAACTCAACTCTATATAAAGCACTACAGCCAGAGGCGTTGCTAGGGGGGTGCGGTCCGCACCCGGGTGACACCAGCTAGAGGGGTGACACCCTCCCGACGGTGAGAAAGGTGTTTTTTTTTTTTGTTTTTTTTTTTTACAGCTGACACTTTCATTCAGCAACTTCACCCCGCTGGGCTGGAACAACACTTCCAGCGCCGCGGCCGCGCCTGGTGTGTGTGTCCTCCGGTTCCTTATTCTTCTTCCTCCTCCCTCCCTACCCTACAGAGCGTCAGCCTGTCACATCATCACACTGCACTGTGATGATGTGACGTCACACACAACTTTCTCCGGCTGCACGCTGTGAGGGTCGCTGCCCAGCCCTCCTCCTCTCCAGTCAAGACTCCAGAACAGGTGCGGGGGGTCTCCCCCGCCGGCCCGACTCCCGAGCACAAGATGAGGTGTGTGTGTGGGGAGCGGGGGGGTGGCGGTTGCCATTGTAAGAGGCAGAGCTAGTGTGGGAGGAGGACTCAGTCTGTCTGGTGCCCTGACCTGTATTATATGATAATGAAGGGAGGGAGGGAGGTGCAAGGTGGTCTGCTGCTGCTAGACACAGCTATAGATTATATATAGATATTATGTAATATAGCTGGTCCATCCGCCCCTCCCCCCACCAGTCCAGCTAACTCAACTACTGTGCCTATTATATGTAATATAATATATCTGTGTCCAGCATCACCCCCCCCCCCCCCCATTATCAGACAGACAACACTGACTATATAATTTATATTAGCTGACTGAGACACCCCCACCCTGAGCTGGTCTGATGATGATGATGGGGGGGGGGGGTGATGCTGGACACAGATATATTATATTACATATAATAGGCACAGTAGTTGAGTTAGCTGGTCTGGTGGGGGGAGGGGCGGATGGACCAGCTATATTACATAATATCTATATATAATCTATAGCTGTGTCTAGCAGCAGCAGACCACCTTGCACCTCATGATGGAGTCCTAACCTGGCACCATACCACCCCAGCCTGCCTTATGCCACCGCAACCTGCCTTATGCCACCGCAACCTCCCCTATGCTACTGAAACCTGCCCTATACCACCCCAGCCTGCCCTATGCCACCCCAGCCTGCCCTATACCACCCCAGCCTGCCCTATGCCACCCCAGCCTGCCCTATACCACCGCACCCTGCCCTATGCCACCCCAGCCTTCCCTATACCACCGCAACCTGCCCTATGTCACCCCAGCCTTCCCTATGCCACCGCAACCTGCCGTATGCCACGCAAACTGCTCTATACCACCCTAACCTACCCTATGCCACCACACCCTGCCCTATGCCACCCCAGCCTTCCCTATACCACCGCACCCTGCCTTATGCCACCCCAGCCTTCCCTATAACACCCCAACCTGCCCTATGCCACCGCAACCTGCTTTATGCCATCACACCCTGCCCTATATAACCCCAACCTGCCCAATGCCACCCAGCCTGCCATATACCACCCCAACTTGCTCTATACCACCCAACCTGCTCTATACCACCTCAGCCTTCCCTATACCACCCCAACCTGCCCTATGCCACCGCAACCTGCTCTATGCCATCACACCCTGCCCTATATAACCCCAACCTGCCCAATGCCACCCAGCCTGCCATATACCACCCCAACCTGCTCTATACCACCCCAACCTGCTCTATACCACCCCAGCTTTCCCTATACAACCCCAACCTGCCCTATGCCACCCCAGACTGCACTATACCACCGCAACCTGCCCTATATTACCCCAACCTGCCCTATATCGCTCCAGCCGGCCCAATACCACCCTATACTTTAATTTACAGGGGTCATTTGGGGGTGCGCCTCATGACTGTGCGCTGCCTGCAGGGCGCTGGGCAGGATAGACAGGAGGGGGGTGACACCATGTTTTGCCGCACCAGGTGACACCAACCCTAGTGACGCCACTGACTGTATGCAGTGGTGTCACTAGGGTTAGTGTCACCTGCTGCGGTAAAACATGGTGTCACCCCCCTCCTGTCTAGGCTGCCCAGCGCCCTGCAGGCATGGGATGCACCCCAAACCGGCCCCTGTAAATGATAGTATAGGGTGGTATAGTGGCAGGTTGGGGTGGTATAGTGGCAGGTTGGGGTGGTATAGTGGCAGGTTGGGGTGGTATAGTGGCAGGTTGGGGTGGTATAGGGCGGGTTAGTGTGGTATAGGGCGGGTTAGGGTGGCATAGTGGCAGATTGAATTGGTATAGGGCAGGCTAGGACTCTATGTAGTGACAGTGTGCAGTAACTTACAGCATGCCTGCAAATGAAGACACCCGGATGGGGTTGCTGTGTCCTCGTCTCTTTCTCCTTCTTCAGGCCTCTAAATAGCGCCTAAAACCGCCTCCCATTCATTTCAGTGTGACTTTTTCACACTGGGGCGGTGCGCTTGCGGGACGTTAGGAAAAGTCCTGCAAGCAGCATCTTTGGGGTGGTTTGAGGGCACTGTATACATCGCTCCCAAAATGCCCTGCTCATTGAAATGAATGGGCAGCGCTTCCAAAGCACCTAAAAAGCAATTCGGAAGCGCCGCAACACAGGCGTTTTTTAACCCGTTCTTTGGAGTTTAAAGCGCCCCACTAGTGACTGAAAATGACTAAGACAAGCGATGCTTCACTGCTAATGGCTGGCGCTTTCAGTATGAGGGGGGGGGGGCGGTTTACTACCCCTTTTTAAATAGTTTAGCTCTAGAAATAGCCTCTAAATAGCACCTAAAACCGCCTCCCATTTATTTCAGTGTGACTTTTTCACACTGGGGCGGTGCGCTTGCGGGACGTTAGGAAAAGTCCTGCAAGCAGCATCTTTGGGGTGGTTTGGGGGCACTGTATACATCGCTCCCAAAATGCCCTGCTCACGGGTGTTTTTTAACCTGTTCTTTGGGGTTTAAAGCGCCCCACTAGCGACTGAAAATGACTAAGACAAGCGACGTTTCGCTGCTAATGACTGGCGCTTTCAGTGTGCAGCCTTATTGAACCCAAATGCAAAAATGTTATATTTTGCAGTTTACCCATTCTTAGATGTGGTGGTTGTATCAAGCCCCGTACACACGATCGGATAACCTATGGATTTTCGTCCGATGGATTTGACCATCGGAAATCCGATGAAACTGTTTTTCATCAGTCTTGGCCACACACCATCAGTCAAAAAACCGACCGTTCCAAACGCGGTGACGTAAAACACTCCGATGAGCCGAGAAAAATGAAGTTTAATGCTTCTGAGCATGTGTCGACTTGATTCTGAGCATGCGTGGGTTTTTTATCCGATGGACTTGCTCATAGACGATCGGAAATTCCCATCGGTTTTTGATCCATCGGAAAAATTTAAAACAAGTTCTATTTTTTCCATACGATGGAAAAAAGACCGATGGGTACCATACACGATCGGTTTGTCTGATGAAAACCATCCATCGGACGGTTTTCATCAGTTAAACCGATCGTGTGTGCGGGGCTTTAGTTTTTTTTTGTCTTTTTCTCCTCTGTTTTTACCTGGTGATCAGGCCAGTAACACACCTCCTGTATTAGAGTACCCCCACTCTGGATAAAGGAGCAACAGAGACACCTTTGGACATCAGCATCGGTCCCCCACTGGCTCTAAGACTGAGAACTGTGCAATCAAACATCGCCGATTAGCAGAGAGCTGATGACTGTCAGTCACCGCTGTCTGTTCCGCCCCCACCCTCACGCCCACTGGAGTGCTGGGCTGTGGAGGGGGCAGGGGAAGCTGGCTCAGGCTCTCAGCAGAGGGTTGTGGGAGGATCCTGACAAGTTGCGGTCCAGGGTTGTGGGAGGATCCCAACCAGCGGCGGCTGGTGCTTAAAATATTAAGGGGAGCGCAAACAAACTGAATTTTTTTTTTTAATCAATTGTCACCACTGTGCCCATTAAACGCAGCCACTGTGCCCAAACACAACCAGTTTGCCCCCCTCAAATGCATCCAGTTTGTCCCCAAATGCAGCCAGTTTCCCCCCAGCCCTGCACTTACCTTCCTCGGGTCAGCACCATCCTCCTCCACGCTCCCTCATGTCTTCTTCAATCCTCAATGTTTTCACCCACCCTCGATGCCGCTTCAGCCAATCAGGTTACCGGTAACCAGACCCGGGGGAACCTGATTGGCTGAGACGTGTCAGTGTTAACCAGGGAACGCACAGCCCGTGTGTCCCCTGGTTAACTATTTGGAAGCCGATTACAGCCCACAGGCTGTAATCGGGAAGCCTATCAGAGCCGCTGGCTCTGATAGACACTTCCAAAAACCAACCAACTGTTGTTATTCAGATGGTCGGCGCTCGCAAGGGGGCCGGCCATCTGAACAGTGGGCGGCAGTGGCGCCGGCGACAATACATACATTCATGAAATGCATGAATGTATGTATTGTTGACGATGCAGGGGAGAGAGGGGGCGGCGCTCCTGCGCCCACTATGGACGCACCGCCACTGATCCTGACCATATTGTCACGATCTTTCCCCAGCCTGGACCCCAGTACAGTTTAAAAAAAAACAGGAAAAAAGAAGGAAAAAAGCACCTGGAATACACCAGGAAACTCGTCAAAAATGCACTGGGATGCTCCAAAAACACGTTTTATAATACACATGTAGAAACGCATCAAGAACGGATCTGGAGTGCGTTTTTGTGGTGTGAACCAGCCCTTAATCAGTTACAGCAGCAATTTTTTTTATTATTCTTTTGGGATAAAGGTTTTACATAAATAAATAAAAGCTGATCATTGTATGCACCCCTGCCAGAGGTAAATAGTTTGTCTCTGAACCAGGGCTTTTTTTTCCGCAGGTACTCCCCCCCCCCCCCCCCCCCCCCCTTTCTAGTCTTCCTCGTCACCAGGGCCAGTGCTACCACTATGCAAACTAGGCAGCCACCTAGGGCGCACTGCTGTCTAGGGCACCCATCCACTGGTGTTCCTACTCCCTGAAGCAAGCAACTAAGTCTCAGCATCAGCCGGCAACCGCCGCTCCATTCGCACATAGTGTCAGAGGCGCGGCGGCGGCGGGGGACTGTGTCTGTGTCCCAACGCTCTAATGAATGGAAGCAAGAAAACATTTATTAACCACTTAAGCTCCGGACCATTTTGTTGCTAAAGGACCAGGCCCCTTTTTTCGATTTGGCACTGCGTCGCTTTAACTGACAATTGCGCGGTCGTGCGACATGGCTCCCAAACAAAATTTACATAATTTTTTCCCACAAATAGAGCTTTCTTTTGGTGGTATTTGATCATCTCTGCAGTTTTTATTTTTTGCGCTATAAACAAAAATAAAGCGACAATTTTGAAAGAAATTCAATATTTTTTATTTTTTGCTATAATAAATATCCCCAAAAAATATATATACATTTTTTTTTCCCTCAGTTTAGGCCGATATGTATTCTTCTACGTATTTTTGTTGAAAAAAAAAAATCGCAATAGGCGTTTATTGATTGGTTTGCGCAAAAGTTATAGCGTCTACAAAATAGGGGATAGTTTTATGGCATTTTTATTTTTTTTACTACTAATGGCGGCGATCTGCGATTTTTATCATGACTGCGACATTATGGAGGACACATCAGACACTTTTGACACATTTTTGGGACCATTGTAATTTTTACAGCGATCAGTGCTATAAAAATGCACGGATTACTGTGAAAATGACACTGGCAGTGAAGGGGTCAACCTCTAGGTGGCGCTGTAGGGGTTAAGTGTGCCCTAGTGAGTGATTCTTACTGTAGGGGGGTGTGGCTTGGCGTGACACGTCACTGATCACTGTTCCCTATGACAGAGAACAGACGATCACTGACATGCCACTAGGAAGAACGGGGAAAGGTTTGTTTACACTTACCGCTCCCCGTTCTTCAGCTCTGTGACCCGATTGCGGGACACTGACGGCGATCGGGTCCGCGGGTCCCGTGGGCGTGGTCATGGAGCTTCGAGACGGGTCGCGAGCGCGACCCACGGCTGAGATCTTAAAGGGGACGTACCTGTACGTCCTTGTGCCCAGCCGTGCCATTCTGTCGACGTATATTGTCGTGCAACGGACCTTAAGTGGTTAAAGGGCATTGGTGAGGCTGCATTTGATGGGTGCTGGTGGGTTGCATTTGATGAGCACTTCATTAAAAAGGTGGAGTATACATGGGCAGGGCAAAGGGGGTGGAGTCAGGGGTGGAGCCAATGGGGGGTGGCAAAAATTTTGCCTAGGGTGTCAAAAATCCTTGCACCAGCCCTACTTTTCCCCACCGCCTACCCACCTCTGAGCAACATCCCTTTGTTTGACCCCCTATCTACCTCCTAGTTCAGCCCCTTTTGGAGACTACAGAACCAAGTATTGTTTTGTGGTGCTTAATAATTTGTATGGAATGTGTTAAAGCGGAGTTCCATCCAAAAGTGGAAGTTCCGCTTTAAGGACACCTGACCCCGTGACATGCCACATTTGGCATGTCTTTTTTTTGGGGGGGGAGTGGGTACCTAGTTTTGACAGGTACCCAGCTCCCACTTCCGCTCGGGCCGCCTAGGCGACTCGAGTGGAAGTTCTGCTCTCCCTCTCCCTCCCTGCAATCTTGTAGGACACATCACAGGTCCAAGAAGATTGCCTGGCCAATCAGGACGAGCAGCGCAACTCGTGCATTTGCAGTACGCACCCGGCTGTGAATCCACAAGCTGTCACAGCCAGGTGCCAACCCTTCTAATGCTGGCGCCAGGGGGGAGGCGAGGGAGAGGAGCGAGGGTTCGGGCGGCCGCATCACTGGGTCCTGGGACAGGGGAGTGTGTGTTTATTAAAAGTCAGCAGCTACACTTTTTGTAGTTGCTGACTTTTAATAAACACAAACACAAAAACAACTGGAGCTCCGCTTTAATGATAACAAGAAAAGCAGTAAAATAGATTCCCCCAGCAACAATAAACCTCTACCAGTATCAACAGGTCTCCCAGCAGCCAGCATCAATAGACCCTCCAGCAGCCAGAAACAATAGAACCCTACTTTAACAGTAGATCCCTCCAAGCAACAATTAACCACCCAGCAGCAATAGATTGCCCCCAGTGACAATAGATCCCCAGCAGCCAGCATCAATAGACCCTCCAGCACACCCCAGTACCCCTTGTCATTATATACATTCAGTGCTGGAGGTGCTGGAACTGCGTTCTCCCGTGTTCCCGCTAACTGCTACATCTGCAGAACAGCATGTTCTGTTGAAAAACATCAGACTTACTAGCAAGATCACTAGGTGAAAATAGAGGAAAGAATGCCTAAAAAGGTAAACAAATGCAGCCATCACATCTAAGAATTAGTAAGCTGCAATATAATAATGTTTAAAATTTGAGGGTTTAATATCAATTTAACCTGTTCCTGCACGCGCTACAGCCGAAAGACGGCTACAGCTTGGGTTTAAAATGCCGGGAGGGCGTCCCTGCGGGCTGCGGCGCAAACTCTGATCGGGGTAAAGGGCCAATCACAGCAGCCCTTTACCTTGTGATCAGCTGTCATTGGCTGACAGCTGATCACACAATGTAAACAGAAGCCGGTTATCAGCTTTTTTTTTCTTTACCCTGACAGCGTGAGGAGAAAACAATAAAGCCGATAACTGGCTTCTGTAAAAGGGACATCGGTCCCAACATTCACCCACAAGTGCTGCTAATCAGTGCCCACTAGTGCCAACTATCGGTGCTGCCAATCCATGCCCAGTGACTCATCATCAGTGCAGTCTCTTCAGTGCCCACCGGTACTGCTAATTAGTGCCTATCAATGCTGCCAATAAGTGCTCATCAGTGCCTCATCAGTGTCACCTATCAGTGTTGCCTATCAGTGCCGCCTATCAGTGCCCATCAGCGCTGCCAATAAGTGCTCATCAGTGCCTCATCAGTGTCACCTATCAGTGCCCGTCAGTGCTGCTAATCAGTGCCCATCAGTGCTGCCAATAAGTGCTCATCAGGTTCACCAATCAGTGCTGACTATCAGTGCTGCCAATAAGTGCTCATCAGTGTCTCGTCGGTGTCACCTATCAGTGTCACCTATCAGTGCTGCCAATATGTGCTCACCAGTGTCACCTATCAGTGCTGCCTATCAGTGACACCTATCAGTGCCCATCAGTGCTGCCTATCAGTGCCCATCTGTACTGCTAATCATTGCTTATCAGTACTGCCAATAATTGCTCATCAGTGCCTCATCAGTGTCACCTATCAGTGCTGCCTATCAGTGACACCTACCAGTGCCCATCAGTGCTGCCTATCAGTGCCTATCTGTACTGCTAATCAGTGCTTATCAGTGCTGCCAATAAGTGCTCATCAGTGCCTCATCAGTCTCACCTATCAGTGCCCATCAGTGCTTCCAATAAATGCTCATCAGTGCTTCATCAGTGTCACCTATCAGTGCTGCCCATCAGTGCCGCCTATCAGTGCTGCCAATAAGTGCTCATCAGTGCCTCATAAGTGTCACCAATCAGTGCTGCCTATCAGTGACCATCAGTGCTTCCAATAAGTGCTCATCAGTACTTCATCAGTGTCACCTATCAGTGCTGCCCATCAGTGCCGCCCATAGGCGTGCGCACAGGGTGTGCCAGGTGTGCCCAGGCACACCCTAATGACCCTGTGCAGAACAGTTTCCCCTACTGACCTGGCTCCCCCTCCTTCCCCCCACAGCACTGCCGGCTTCTCTCCTCTCCCACCGGTTGTTGCTGTGGATGTTTTAGGATAAGTGGGGGAAGCGGACAGTAAATATGCCATTTACCGGTCACTTCCCTTTCTGAATGAACATCGTGAGTGATCGGTAGAGTGTGTTTGAGCTTTGGGGTGCACACCCTAATGCTGCACACACCTATGGTGCCGCCTATCAGTGCCCATCAGTGCTGCCAATAAGTGCTCATCAGTGCCTCATAAGTGTCACCTATCAGTGCTGCCTATCAGTGCCCATCAGTGCTGCTAATCCGTGCCCATCAGTGCTGCCAATAAGTGCTCCTCAGTGCCTCATCAGTGTCACCTATCAGTGCCCATCAGTACTGCTAATCAGTGCTCATCAGTGCCACCTACCAGTGTCTATCAGTGCCCATCAGTACTGCTAATCAGTGCCCATCAGTGCTGCCAATAAGTGCTTATCAGTGTCACCTTTCAGTGCCACCAGTGGCGGCTGGTGCTCAATTTTTTTTTGGGGGGGCGCAAACAAACTGTGCCCATCAATTGCCGCCAGTTTAGTTTGCCCAATCAAATGCAGCCAGTTTGCCCATAAAATGCAGCCAGTTTCCCCTCAAATGCAGCCAGTTTCCCCTCAAATGCAGCCAGTTTTCCCTCTCAAATGCAGCCAGTTTTCCCTCTCAAATGCAGCCAGTTTTCCCTCTCAAATGCAGCCAGTTTTCCCTCTCAAATGCAGCCAGTTTTCCCTCTCAAATGCAGCCAGTTTTCCCTCTCAAATGCAGCCAGTTTTCCCTCTCAAATGCAGCCAGTTTTCCCTCTCAAATGCAGCCAGTTTTCCCTCTCAAATGCAGCCAGTTTTCCCTCTCAAATGCAGCCAGTTTTCCCTCTCAAATGCAGCCAGTTTTCCCTCTCAAATGCAGCCAGTTTTCCCTCTCAAATGCAGCCAGTTTTCCCTCTCAAATGCAGCCAGTTTTCCCTCTCAAATGCAGCCAGTTTTCCCTCTCAAATGCAGCCAGTTTCCCCATCAAATGCAGCCAGTTTCCCCATCAAATGCAGCCAGTTTCCCCATCAAATGCAGCCAGTTTCCCCCTCAAATGCAGCCAGTTTACCCGCCCCCGCCTGGCACTTACCTTTCTCGGGTCAGCGCCGTCCTCCTCCGCGCTCCCTCTGAGTCCTCGATGTCTTCTCCTGTCCTCGATTTCATCTCTGCTATGATTGGACGCCTAATAGGCATCCAATCACAGTGCCTGTCGCTTCAGCAAATCAGGTGACCGGTAACCAGACCCGGTGCACCTGATTGGCTGAGAGGCGGGTCAGTGTTAGGGAAGCGATTCCCTAACACAGCATTGTTTAAACAGAAAACGCACAGCAGTGCGCCCTCTGTTTAACAATTTGGAAGCCTATTAAAGCCCACAGGCTCTAATCAGGAATCCAATTAGAGCCTATGGCTCTAATCAGGCACTTCCAAAACACACCCCCCGCTGTAATTCAGAAGGCTGGTGCTCAACAGGGAGCTGGACACCTGAATAGTGGGCGGCAGCGGCGACAATAGATAGATTCATGCAATGCATGAATCTATCTATTGGAGATTGACAGGTGCAGGAGAGAGGAGGCGGCGCTCCTGCGCCCACCGCCCACTATGAACGCACTGCCACTGGGTACCACCTACCAGCAGGGCTGCTGTTAGAAATCACTGGGCCCCGTACAGCCTACCTGGCAGGGCCCCCCCCCCCCCCAATATAGCAAGACCACACTTTCACAAAAAAATACACTAAAATCATTAGTGGACACAAACATAACAGAGAACCTGTGTGAATTAGCCCTTTTTAATTAGTTTTTTACATTCAAAAAATTATGATAAGGGGGCACACGGGGGGGGGGGGGGGGAGTCAGAGGCAGGCAGAACAGGGAGGGAAATCAGTGTGGGGAGAAATTACAGGACTGATGCCCTGTGTCTGGGTCTCTCCCTGCAGCAGCTGAAACCTTTCAGGAGGGGGAGAAACTGGCTTTCAGCTGCTGCAGAGAGCTGCACAGGGCATCCTTCTGTAACTTCCCCTTCGCCAAACCACACTAATTCCCCCTGCTGTTTGGGCCCCCCTGTGTGCCCAGGCCCCCTACAGGAGGACTGGTGGCCCCCCCCTATCAGTGGCCCTGCCTACCAGTGCCCATCAGTGTCGCCTATCAGCACAACCTCATCAGTGCCTCTTGATCAGTTCCCACCAGTGCCACCCCATCAGTCCCTATGGGTGCCCAATCAGTGTAGCATCATCAGTCCCTATGGGTGCCCAATCAGTGTACCCTCATCAGTGCCTCCTGATCAGTGCCCACCAGTGCCACCTCATCAGTCCCTATGGGTGCCCAATCAGTGTAGCATCATCAGTCCCTATGGGTGCCCAATCAGTGTACCCTCATCAGTGCCTCCTGATCAGTGCCCACCAGTGCCGCCTCATCAGTGAAGGAAAAAAATTACCTATTTGCAAAATATTATAACAAACTAAGAAAAAGGTGGTTGTTTTTTTCCAATTTTTTTTTTTTTTTTTTTTTCATTTGTTTAGCAAAAAATGAAATCCCAGTGCTGATTAAATACCAGCAGAAGAAAGTTCAAACCAAATGATAAAAACTTCATATGGGTACAGTGTAACATGACCGCACAACTGTCATTCAAAGTGTGACTGGCAGCGCTGAAAGCTGAACATTGGCCTGGGCAGGAAGGGGTTGAAAGTGCCCAGTTGGCAAGTGGTTAAAAAATTGAGGCTTTAATATTACCAAATATTTTAATAGATATTTTTTTTTATTATTAAAGCAGAGTTTAGTGTCACTTTAAGTTTAGATGTGCGATGCCAACACAGGGGGGCTTCCCAGCAAAGATAACCTAGGAGGTGGGTGAGCCCCCCAGCACACACACACATCGCACACAGAGCAGCGATCGCAGACATGGGATGGATTGACACGTGACGTCAGTGTGCGGGGCGGGGCGGGGCGTTGTGTTGCTGAGCAGGGAAGGGATCCGGTGGCGGTGTTCGGTGGCGGTGTGCACAGCGCTGTGTCTGGGAGGATCTGGATGCAGTATGTAGGGAGAGAAGAAGAAGAAGAAGACGGGGATCCGCCGGACACATCGCTATCTATCGGGACATCTTCCTCCCCTATTGGATTACAAGCAGCACTGGTGGGGTGAGCCGGGAGAACCCCCCACATTGCTCTGACATGTCCCCCCAGATGAGGAGCCCCCTCGGAGCTCACCCCCGGATCTTGTGCCAGCTGCGGGATTAAAGGGATCATCATCTCTGAGAAGTCGGGACTGATCTCCAGGTAAGGAGGCAGGGTGCAGTCATTGGAGGTCATGCACTGTTTCCCCAATGACAGCCATCCCCTGCTGAGAAAAGTATAGCCTAGGACTCAGCTGCTGGAGATCCTCTCCATAATGGGGAACACCTGATCTCCAATCATCACCAATGGATTTGGGTGGCCTCTATTGAATAGATCAGATCCTCTAATTGACAAAGTGGTGTAACCGGTAGCAACCAAAACCATCGGTCAGCGTTTGATCTTTCAAAAGACTGGTTTCTGATTGGTTGCTGGGGGTTATCACACTTTGCTTCTAATGCAATCAAACCTTCGCTGTCAGTGTGGTTGCCGGGGGTTACTGCTTTTAATTGAATTACATTTTAATGAGCTCTTCATTGGTTGTCCTAGGATCAGTGTCAGAGAGGCCTTCTAGAACTCCTCTTAGGGATCCTGATGGATTCACAGCAGAATATCCTATAGCAGGGAATAAACTGCTTCATTACCTCCTGAGCGAGTCCACATAGGAGGTATATACAGTACATAGCACACTATAGGAGTCTGCCAACTGCTGCAATTATAACCTCTTTACACCCAACTCCGCCAACTATGACAGGTTATGTAAAGCCAACCCTTGAGACCCCCCCCCCCCCCCCCCCCGTCTCAGGCTGGCTTCTATAGCAGAAGCTCCATTCATTTATCTCCCAACATTTCCATTGTAGTCTATGGGGAATCTATCTCTAGCAATAGAGCAGGCTGGTTAATAGGAGACAGAAAGAATATGTCACAATGAGAGAGCAAGAGATGCCCACGTATGCATGGAAAAGAGCTGCTTTCAATGGGCAAATTAGCACTTCCACCTTTTTAAAAAGCGATATTTTCCGGCTGGGCAGCGAATTGCATTTGCCACATGAGGAGATTCCTGATTAATGCATGTTGTGATTCCAGAGATGCAAGAGGGGTGCAGATTAATGGGGTACAGGTAGATTTTTCCAGCTAACATGCTGCTAGCTCTCCATAGTCTTCATAAACTGCAGTGAGTATGAAATGGTAGAAATGATATTAGAATTAGAACTCTGTATAAAATCCCCTTCTTTTTTTTTTTTTTTTTTTTTTTTTTTTTTACTATCTGTACAGTGTTTGATGGCAATACAGGCATTTACACTATACCGACCCAGAATAATATTTCATGATAACGCCATCCAATTAGCACGTTACATCTTGCAGACTATGAACACACAATCGCCTTGACAGTGATTGGGTTTGGTTACACATCCATTTATCGATCGGAGAGTGTCTGATAAAGGTTATATGATCAGAGAGCAGTCTCTTGGGGCAAATGACGTAAAGGGGGGGGGGGGGGGGTAACATGGATTTCCATAAGGCTGATATTTAGCAAAGAAGGGAGGGCTAAGTCAAAGGAGAACCTAGGGTTTGGCAAGGGTGGGTTATGTCATTGGTGGGTCTGAAGATATCTGGGACAGTTTTTTGGATAACCTTTTGGAAATCAGATTGGGCATAGTGAAGATAGCTTGATTTAGTAATCACAAATAATAAGAGGTGACATTGAAGTTGGAAGATGATATAATTATAAGAGACATGTGAGATTATAATAAAAAAATGATATAACTGAAAGGGGCAGTTAGGCAAATAACATGTAACAAAAAGAGGTTACTGCCAAATTCCAGATTATTATGGAGCATTTGTTCCTATAAAGGGAAAGGGGGCACATTTAATGCCATAGAGGGGGGTGGGGGGGGGGGTGAGTGTATGGTAAAGGTGAATCAAGAATAATCTGCTGTTCATAATGGGATTATACAATTATAGTAAAGTTGGCACTAAAGGATCACATATATCCATAAAGAAGAAATGGGTGTGGATCCTATAATGAAGATGCATCAAATGTACCTGGAATCCCATATGATGCCAATGCAAGGCTGTTAATATTGCATGATACTGTGGAGCTAGGCACAGAGCCTAGGTATGTATAGCCAGGGGGTGCACAAATTGATACAGGATTCAGAAGCCACTCAGTTCTGTCTGGGAGCCAGTAGGCGTCTTTGGGAAGCCAGGGACTCTCTTAATCAGTAAAGCAATGCAAAGAGGAATCCTAGGCAAAGTGCTGTAACTCGTAAAAATGTATTAGAATTAAGCTTTCATTCATTTCCAGTAACTGAGATCAGGTCAGTTGGCATGGCGTACTGCTCTCTGTATATCATCATGTAGCTTTGCATGTTTTCATCAAACACAATATAAAAGGTTCCAGGAATCTATGCAGGAATTCATCCC
Organism: Rana muscosa; assembly: GCA_029206835.1. NCBI lineage: Eukaryota > Metazoa > Chordata > Amphibia > Anura > Ranidae > Rana > Rana muscosa. The sequence continues at coordinate 79,499,164 of CM055125.1, forward strand.
AACCCAAGTAATTGCCAGTGCAACTGATTCCCCATCACCACTGATCTCATCCCTATCACCCCATAACCTATGCAGCAGAGGTGATTGTGGGGGGGGGGGATCAGTAAGAGGCAGTGGTGGTGGTGGGGGAGGATGGCACTGCCACTGATCTCACCCCTATCCCCCCCCCCACCACCTCTGTCACTGATCCCACCCCCCCCCCCTCACCACCACTGCTGTCACCAATCCCAACACCACCACTGTCCCTGATTCCACCCACCTCAACACTACCACTGTCACTGATCCCACCAACACCATGGCCACTCATGCCATCACCACTGATCTCGCCACCACCGCTGCCACTCATCCCACCCCTACTCACCATCACCACTGATACCACCACCGCTGCCACTGATCCCACCCCCCTCAACATCACCACTGATCTCACCACCACCGCTGCCACTGATCCCACCCCCCCCCTCACCATTATTATACAGGGTTTATATAGTGCCAACAGTTTGCGCAGCGCTTTACAAAATAAGGGCAGACATTACAGTTACATTACAATTTGGTACAAGAGGGATCAGAGGGCCCTGCTCATTAGAGCTTACAATCTAAAAAGGGAGGGTCAATTGATACAAAAGGTAATAGCTGTGGGGGGATGAGCTGATGGAGGAAGTAAAATCTCACCACCACCGCTGCCACTGATCTCACCCCCTCACCATCACCACTACCGCTGCCACCGATCTCACCCCCCTCACCATCACCACTGATCTCACCATCATCACTGATCTCACCACCACCGCTGCCACTGTTCCCACCCCCCTCACCATCATCACTGATCTCACCACCACCGCTGCCACTGTTCCCACCCCCCTCACCATCATCACTGATCTCACCACTACCGCTGCCACTGTTCCCACACCCCTCACCATCATCACTGATCTCACCACTACCGCTGCCACTGATCCCACCCCCCTCACCATCATCACTGATCTCACCACCACCGCTGCCACTGATCCCAACTCCCTCACCACCACCGCTGTCACTGTTCCAACCCCCCTCACCACCACCGCTGTCACTGATCCCATCCACCGCTGCCACTGTTCCTCCTAACGCCAACACGATGGGAATGGGCTGGTCCGCATGGCAGGAATCAATGACAGCCATCACTCCTTAGGGCTCTTTGTAAGGGGCACTTTGGAGGTATAATCTCTTAGTACCTTCAGCGTGCCCCCTTAGTGCCTCCAGAGTGCCCCTTTACATCTTCTGCCTTAGTACCTCCAAGTGCCCCTTTACATTCTCCAGGGTGCCCCTTCACATCCTCCTCCAGAGTGCTTCCTTAGTACAGTAGTACTAAGGGGGCATTCTGGAGGAGGCTGTGAGGGCGCACTCTGGAGGAGGCTGTGAGGGCGCACTCTGGAGGAGGAGGCTGTGAAGGCGGACTTTCATGGTGTTGTGCACCTGGGGCCCTGAAGGTTCTAGTTACGCCTCTGGTGTGGACTTTGACTAATCTGTTGTGGATATTGGGCATGCTACACGCACCCAAAATGACAACATAATACTTTGGGTGTGTGTAGTATGCCCAGCCCCTCCTCCCCTACCCCGACATTTACTGGCAATTCCTGACTGTTGTTTTGTCAGCTGAAGTTTGTTTCTTTTACACAGCAGATCCTCCTTGCTCATCAGTATCAATCAGAACATTATCTGCAGTGTCAAGAAGAGTTGCTATTAATGATTCATGTAACTTCTCTAGTTCATTCATGGCAGATTAAATCAGTGACCTTTGTTCTGCATATGTTGTCAAGTAAGTTAAAGTGGATGTAAACCCCATTCATGAAATTTGAGCTGGGCACCTCTATCTGCAGTGTTTTCTTATCTCTCTTCAAATCCCTAAGCCCTGTGGCTTTCTCCTGCTCCATTCCTCTGTTATCAGCATGATAACCTCTGACAAGTTCTCTGTCAACTGTGATAAAAGCAGCCTGAAATGTGTGTCAGGGAGGGTGCTATAGACAGATTAGCAGAGAGCTGGGCTATTCACTTCACAGCACAGCTCTGCAAGTCTCTGCCTATGTGGAGGAGGTGGGGGCTGAACCTTTCCTCCAATCAACTGTTTTACAGTGTATGGCAAGAATCCACACCTACAGGTGAATCAGGAAGAGAAAATCTCTAACACACCTTCTAAACAGTATTTCTTTCTCGTACATCACGGGACACAGAGCGACATAGTCATTACTAATGGGTTATATAGATACCTTCAGGTGCTGGCACTGGCAACTTCCAAAACCGGAAGTACCCTCCCCTATATAAGCCCCTCCCATCCGGGAGCACCTCAGTTTTTTGCCAGTGTCTAAGGTGTTGGCCAAGAAGTAACATGTGTTTCACTGAGCTTGCGTACAGGTTCTTTTGGGGCCTCAGTAAGCTATTCCGGATCCGACCAAAAAAGCTTCATAGCTAAACGGTCGGTACCCGGGCCTTGCAAGAGAAGAGCAAGGTTTTGCCTGTAATGCCTCTCTTAGGAGGGCTGGACCCTGGGATCCAGAGCTCTGGTCATACCCACGACCAAGATGTTTTCTGTGCAGGGTGCTATACAGGTCCAGGGGAGTGGAATCCTTGGGAACCCGGTCCCTGAAGGTTTGATTACAATGCCTGCCGTGATAGGTGAAGTTTGGGCTTCTGTGGACCAAACGGAGTCCTGCGGCGAGGAAAAGGTAAGTGGGGGCCCCCAGGAACTTGGTTCTATTGGGGGACCCCCAAGCCTATTTTGTCTTTCTGCCTGTTACCTAAGGTATTCCCGCTAAATATTCTGTGTATGCCTGTTACTACTGAGAAAATGTAAAAAAAAAATTATAGTAGGCAAGAAAAAAAAAAATGTGTAAGACCGCGGTACCTGTGTTAAACACTAGAGGCCGCTATGGTTCTTTTTTTCTTGTAATGTGGATTTTTTTCTTCCGAAGTCAAATCCAGGCAGTTGGTAAGTTCTCTGCGGGGAAGCTGTCTTCTCTGCCCTGTTGCTGCGCTCATCCATCCCCGGGCCCTGCTGCAAGGGACCCTGGCTCCCATCTAGCTCCTGTTTTTTTCAAAAAAGGCGCCGAAGGCGCACGTGCCCGCCCGCGCGCGTGCATGCGCCTCTCTATATAGAGGCAATCTGGAAAAGGGGCGGAGCGGGTGGATGACGCTCGGTGTGCGCCGCGGCGCTACTGCGCATGTGCGGGCGTCCAGCATGTTTTAAAAGCAATCAAGCTGGCTATTGAAGTGCACAAACAGAGCTAGCAACAGTAAAAAGGCACACAGAGGCGGTTGATGCAGGCATCCCCTAGAAAGGCACTTTAGTAGACACCAACTGATATATAGCAGCAATTGTGCTAGACTATTCTCAGTAAAAAGGGTGTATTACGGCTGGAATACCTCAGCTTTGGGCTTAGGAATATGCCGTCCAGAAGCTCCGGAACTAAATCTTCCAGGAAGCAAAAGGGGTCTCCATCGGGCTCTGAGGATCTTGGGCATGCTTCTGCTGCACCAGTCTCCCCTGAAAATTCAGAGGTTAGTGACCGTAGAGACCCTGCAGGAGTACCTGGTACTGTGGCTGTCCTCAGTTCACCTGCTCCTGTGTATGTAACAGAGGAGGTTTTTTCCTCAGCTCTGGGAGGATTAGAGGAGAGATTGTCAACATTAATCGCTGCCTCCCTGTCACAAGGAAAGCACGCCCGATCTCCGTCTCCTCCTTCAGAGTACCTGTTAGCGGAGCAACAGTCCCATACAGGGATCGACCTGCCTGAAGGGGATCAGGAGGAGGTTGATTCTGTTATAGAGGAATCATCTGTGGAGGAACCTTTCTCAGCATCTCAAGCTGAAAGATTATGGGTTCAGTCTTTGACTAGCATGGTCCGATCAGCATTTAAAATGCACCTTGCGGAACCATCAACCACTACTGTCTCCTCGCTAGGGTCGCTAAAAGCTCCCCAGACTGTCTGTTCCTTTCCAGTTCACCCTTTATTGGAAGGGCTTATTTACCAGGATTGGGAACATCCTGATAAAATATTTACTCCCCCCAAGAGATTTCCGGTGGTCTATCCCATGGAGGATAAGTTCATCAAAAAATGGAGGGTCCCTACAGTGGACGCAGCCATCTCTTGTGTGAATAAATCACTGACATGTCCAGTGGATAATGTCCAAATGTTCAAGGACCCAATAGATAAAAAATTGGAGTCCTTATTAAAATCTGCTTTTTCTACAGCAGGCTTGGTGACACAACCAGCAGTGGCAGCTATTGGGGTCTGCCAAGCAGTGAAGGATCAGTTGAAACAGGTCTTAAGGGACTTGCCAGATCAGCAGGCCCTTGCCCTAACTGATCTACCTAGAGCCTTGTGCTTTGGGGTTGATGCCATAAAGGATTCAATCCATCAGGCCTCCCGCCTTACGCTGTCTGTAGTACATATGTGCAGGCTTCTATGGCTAAAAAACTGGTCTGCTGAAGCTCCCTGTAAAAAATTGCTGGTTAGCTTCCCATTTCATGGTGAACGCTTATTCGGGGAAGGCCTGGACAAATATATCCAGAAAATTTCCAACGGTAAAAGTACACTCTTGCCGGTTAAAAACAGAGTTAGAGGTCCCTCTTTTAAGAGGCCTGCTTCTCCAGTCCCTGGGGCATCGGCTGTGAAACAGTTCCGACGGCCTCATGGGTCAAATCCCGGGGGTAAAAATCAGGGACAATCGCAGGGTAATAAAAAAAAAACTGGGTCAGGAGTGGTACAAAACCTCCCCCAAAGTCAAATTCATGAAGGGTTGCCCCCACTCAATCGGGTGGGGGGAAGACTCCAGTTGTTCGCAGAGACCTGGCGGGACACGATCAGAGACAGATGGGTGCTCTCCGCAGTAAGTCTGGGATACAGATGGGAGTTAAAAGACTCTCCACCTTCCCATTTTATGAGGTCAAACGTGCCAAGGGATCCCCGGAAGAGAGAGTCCCTCCTTTTGGCACTAGAACAACTATTGCTCCAAGGAGTAATTATGGAGGTTCCCCTGGAAGAATGGGGGTTCGGGTTTTATTCAAACCTCTTTACAGTCCCGAAGCCAAACGGGGACGTGAGGCCCATATTAAATCTAAAAGGGCTAAACAAATTCCACCAAAAATGTCTATGCTTTGCAGTAGAAGGGCGCCATTTTCAGTTCAGAGCCTTACCCTTCGGTCTGGCCACAGCACCGCGAGTGTTCACAAAAATTCTGGGCCCATTGTTGGCCAATCTAAGAACGCAAGGTGTAACGATAATGGCATATCTAGACGACTTGTTGCTGATAGACCACTCAGTGAAAAAACTAGAAGTGGTCGTTCACAAGACAATCAAGTATCTGGAATCTCACGGTTGGATTATCAACCGAGACAAGTCGGCCCTAAAACCAGTCAAAAGTCTGGAATACTTGGGGCTAAGGCTAGATTCAGGCCAGAAGAAAATATTCTTGCCTCGAAAAAGGGTGTTGTCTTTGAGAGATTTGATCCACTTAGTGGGTACAAAAAGACAGCCGTCCATACGCCTGTGCATGAGGCTGCTGGGAAAAATGGTGGCATCATTCAAAGCAGTACCCTACGGTCAATTCCATTAAAGGAATTTGCAAAGGGCCATACTGTCAGCCTGGAACAAGAAAGTTCAGGCCCTAGGCTTACCAATGTCCTTGTCCCCTTCCGTTCGCAAGAGCCTCCGTTGGTGGTTGGTTCTCCAGAATCGGGGAAAAAGGGAAATCCTTCAGTCCAATTTCTTGGAAGGTGGTCACTACAGATGCCAGCCTTATAGGCTGGGGAGCAGTACTGGAGCAATGGTCTCTCCAGGGCAGATGGTCAGATGCGGAAAAGGCCCTGCCCATCAATCTCTTAGAGATACGAGCAGCCCGGTATGCCCTAGTAGCATGGACATCCAAACTCCAAGGGTCCCCTGTCAGAATTCAATCAGACAATGCCACGGCAGTGGCATATATCAATCATCAGGGTGGCACCAGGAGTCGTGCAGCCCAGAGGGAAGTAAATTGCATCCTGAAATGGGCAGAAAGATATGTCCCAGCCATATCCGCGGTATTCATTCCAGGAGTGGAGAATTGGAAGGCGGACTTTCTAAGTCGCCAACAATTATGCCCAGGGGAATGGTCCCTTCACCCCGAGGTTTTTCGGACAATATGTCAGCGGTGGGGAACACCGGATGTAGATCTGCTAGCATCCAGATTCAACGCAAAGGTGGACAGGTTTGTCTCTTGGACAAGGGATCCCCTAGCTTGCGGCTCGGATGCCCTAGTGTTCCCTTGGGATCAGTTCAAGCTGATATATGCATTCCCACCGCCACAATTGTTACCTTGATTACTCCGCAGAATCAGGGTAGAAAAGAAACCAGTGATTCTGGTGGCTCCAGCGTGGCCCCGAAGAGCATGGTACGCGGAGATTGTAAAAATGTCAGTGGGGAGTCCTTGGACTCTCCCACAACGTCCGGACCTGCTTTCGCAAGGACCGATATACCACCCTTCCTTACCAGCCCTAGGTTTGACGGCCTGGCTATTGAAGCCCACATTCTAAAAAAGAGAGGGCTCTCTAATGCTGTGGTATCTACCATGATCAATGCCAGGAAGCCGGTATCCAGGCAGATCTATTATAGAATCTGGAAGGCGTACATCGTGTGGTGTGAGGCCAAGAAATGGCATCCACGTAAGTACATAATAGGTAGGATTCTGGACTTCCTACAGTGGGCTGTAGATAGGAAGCTTGCCTTGAGTACTATCAAGGGTCAGATTTCGGCCTTGTCAATATTTTTTCAAAGGCCCTTGGCTTCGCATTCACTAGTCAAAGCCTTTATACAAGGAGTGATGCGTATTAGTCCTCCGGTTAATATTCCCATATGTCCATGGGATCTAAACCTGGTTCTGTCGGTTCTACAGAAACAACCATTTGAACCATTACAGCACATTTCCTTGGTTCTTCTCACCAGGAAATTGATTTTTCTAGTAGCCATTTGTTCGGCTAAAAGAGTGTCGGAATTAGCAGCTATGTCCTGTAAAGAGCCATATCTGGTTATCCATAAGGACAGAGTAGTGTTACGTCCTCATCCAGCCTTTCTTCCTAAGGTGGTATCGAGGTTTCATTTGAACCAAGATGTGGTTCTTCCTTCTTTTTTCCCCAAACCTACTTCGGTAGAGGAAAAGTTATTGCATTCTTTGGATGTAGTAAGAGCAGTTAAAGCTTATCTAAAAGCCACTGCTCAGATTCGCAGAACTGATACTTTGTCTATTCTGCCGGAAGGCCCCAGAAAGGGTCAGGCAGCGTCAAAATCTACTTTAGCCAAGTGGATTCGACAGGTCATAATGCAAGCCTATGGCTTGAGAAGGAGACCGCCTCCGTTCAAAGTTAGAGCGCACTCCACGAGAGCAGTTGGAACTTCATGGGCAGCGCATCACCAGGCCTCCCTGGCTCAAATCTGTAAGGCCGCAACATGGTCTTCAGTACACACGTTTACTAGGTTCTACCAGGTGGACGTTAGAAGTCAGGAGGATGTCGCCTTTGGGCGCAGTGTGTTGCAGGCCGCAAAAGATCCTCATGTCTGATAGCGCTCAGCTTATGTATGGTGTATCCCCCCCCTCATTTGGCATTGCTTTGGGACGTCCCATTAGTAATGACTAAGTCGCTCTGTGTCCCGTGATGTACGAGAAAGAAAATAGGATTTTTATAACAGCTTACCTGTAAAATCCTTTTCTTGGAGTACATCACGGGACACAGAGCTCCCACCCCTCTTTGGGGACACTTATTGCTTTGCTACAAAACTGAGGTGCTCCCGGATGGGAGGGGCTTATATAGGGGAGGGTACTTCCGGTTTTGGAAGTTGCCAGTGCCAGCACCTGAAGGTATCTGTATAACCCATTAGTAATGACTATGTCGCTCTGTGTCCCGTGATGTACTCCAAGAAAAGGATTTTACAGGTAAGCTGTTATAAAAATCCTATTTTTAAGCTGAAGACAGCAGATATACATGTAAACTTATGTAGGGAGATTTGATTCATCTCTGTGTCATCTGAGGATGTTTGCATCCACTTTAAAGTAGAACTATAGGCAAAACTTTCTGAGCCAGAAGTGGAAGCGGCTACCTGTCAAAACCAGGTATCCCCCCCCCCCCAAAAAAAAAATATGATTTTGTTTATTTTATCACTTTCTATATATTTTTTTTTTTTTTTCTCATTAATATTTAAACTCTTTGGTTTTCATTTTGTTGCTTTGTTCCTTAGATTTTTCAGTGACAAATGTAAAATAAGAGGGGCAAAGTTGAAGGAAAAAATGCCTTTTATTTTTTTATATAAATCACGTTGCTATGTTTTGTAATAGAAACAACATTCTGACGTTATTATAAACAGGAACATTTCTAGAATAAAATGTGTACGTTTCATAGACAGGAACATTTGTTTTAAAATTGGCGCTGGTCAAACTATTTTGTTATATATTTTGTCTCTAGATTGCACGGAAAAATAATATTGACAATACAGTAAAACCTTGGTTTGAGAGTAACTTGGTTTGAGAGCGTTTTGCAAGACAAGAAAAATGTTTTAATAAAATTTGCCTTGATATACAAGCGATGTCTTGATATAAGAGTAGCGTCATGTCACAACTGAGTATAAAAAAAGAAGAGAGGAGCCTCTAAGTGTAGCAATATGGTTACATTTAATGAAGGTACAACATTTAGCAACTTATTGCTACACTTAAAGTGGAGCTCCACCCTAAAGTGGAACTTCCGCTCATCGGAACCCTCCCCCCCTCCGGTGTCACAATTAACACCTTTCAGGGGGGAGGGGGTGCAGATACCTGTCTAAGACAGGTATTTGCACCGACTTCCGGGAGTCCTCTCTGCGGTAAGTACGTCACTTCCCGCAGAATACCCGTAGTGTTCTGGGAGACACTCGGCTCCCAGAACACAGGAGGACCAGGCAGAACGGCGCAGCGCGACTCGCGCATGCGCCGTAGGGAACCGGGCAGTGAAGCCGCAAGGCTTCACTTCCTGGTTCCCTCACCGAGGATGGCGGTGGGGGCAGCAGAGTGACGAGCGATTGCTCGTCCTCTGCTGCGGACGCCGCTGGACTCCAGGACAGGTAAGTGTCCTAATATTAAAAGTCAGCAGCTGCAGTATTTGTAGCTGCTGGCTTTTAATATTAGGACACTTTCCTGTCCTGGAGTCCAGCGGCGTATAATATTTTTTTTCGGCGGAGCTCCGCTTTAAGCCTAGTTCACACGGTCAGACTTCAAACAAACTTTTCTGTGGATTTTTGTCCGAAGGGAGTTGGCCGGGCACACCCATAGCATACACACGCTCGGACTTTTCTAAAAACTTTCCCAAAACTTTTCCAACATCACGTGGTTTTTCTGCTCTTTACCGCCACCCTTTGGTCAACTTCTGCTATTGTTGGTTGATTTTAACATTGGTTCTGGGCATGCTTATTTGTCCATCGGACAAAAGTCCGATGGATTTCTGTACACACGGTTGGACTTTGCTCCATCGGACTTTTGTTGGCGAAAAGTTTGTCTGTTTGCAGACCGAACATTTGTCCGATGAAAACCAAAAAAGTTTGTCCGATGGAGCGTACACACGGTTGGATTTTTTCACAAACTTGCTCATTTTGAAGTTTGTTGGCAAAAAGTCAGACCGTGTGTACGGGGCTTTAGAGGTGCCTCTCTTCTCTTTTTATACCCTGTAAAAAAAAATCTTTGATATACAAGTGCTTTGGATTACAAGCATGTTTCTGGAATTAATTATGCTCGCAAACCAAGGTTTTACTGTATTTATAACTGAAACAAAGAATATATATATATTGTGTTATCCTAAAAAAGGAGCTATTGCTTGGCCTAGGTAATTTTTTTTATTATTTTTTTTCCCCATCCCCCTTATCTGTTTCTTCAAAACACATGCTCACTTGTCCAGTGTATCCATCGTTGTCCCGCTGTGATCTGCTGCCACAGGCCAGTCCCACATTGCCATCTTCACGTCCTACATCATCAGGAGCTGGTTGTCTCTTCTGGGATCATGAAGCCAGCCCCTGATGATGCTCTGCCAGGTCCTCCCTTCAGCCTCTATGTCCACCTGCTCATGCAGTCTACTGGCACATGTAATGGGGTAACCCAGGAGGCTTTTATATATTGCAAGATGGGGAGCTAGGGAAACTTAATTATGAGAATTTTGGGAGAAGGTTTACTTTTAGGTAACGACAAAGTCATTGTTCAGTCAATAGGCCTACAGTTGAAATTTAGAAATTGCTGTGGTCAATAAGGAGTATACAGGTCACTAAGCCCTGAATAGACAAAGTGACTATCTGGCTCCTGAAATGTATTCAGCCTCGTTGGATGTGAGGTTAAAAAAATATGAATTAAAGAGAACCGGTCACAAGGAAAATTTCTCCAAACTCTTACAGCATAGGGTAGCCATTTGTCAGGTGTCCAGTCATGCTATTCCTCTGGTTTATCGGGTGAATCACTGATCTTTAAGCATGAGGTTTGACTTCAATGGCGCTACTTGTTTCCGGTCACTGACTCACTAAGGCCCCTTTCACACTGAGGCGTTTTTACCGCGTTTTCGTGGTAAAAATAGCGCTGTGATAACTCCTGAAATAATCCTGCCCCAGCATTCTCAATGTGAAATCTCTGAGGGCTTTCACATTGAGGCGTTGTGCTGGCTGGGCGTTGAAAAAAATCCTGCAAACAGCTTTTTTAGAGCAACTTTAGGGCGCATAAAATAGCGCTGAAAAAACACCTATCCCCATTGGAATGAATGGGAACCGCGGTAAAAACATAATTTTTTTTAGCGTTTTTTTCAACGCCTCAGTGTGAAAGGGGCCTAATTCTTGAAGCCAGAAGACCATCACCGAAGTCTGCAACTAGAAACATTTGTAAGAGATCATCATATTATGGGTCTGCTTATAAATAACTGAGTTCTGAGTTTGGAATGAATGTTTTATTTATTTTTATTTTGGCTTACTAGAATTGCTAATAACATTGTTTCTCATGTTGTATCATACTCTGTTTTGTTAACCTACGGGACTTGATCTACTAAACTGTAAATTAAACCTGCTTTCATTTCAAGTATACCTATAGTAATAATGGACTTTTCTAGTTTTGGATAGAGTGGAGAGGGATTAGAACACCGGTCATTGCTGTCTGTGTCCCCATTAGGGAGATTCACCCCCTGTATTTGTCCTGGTGACCGTTATCACCAAAGGTGAATGTTAAAGAAAATCACAAATCTTGAGCTGTCCGTAGAATAGGAATCGAGTCTTCCTATGGGGGGGACCTTGGTGGCAACCAAAAATTCCCTCACTTTGGAGGGATTTCTTCTCACTTTCTGTTTTGCAAATGGGACAGGAAACAAAGGGAAATCTCCCCAATGGAACACAACAAGGAAAAGTTTTTTGCCTTTTACTTCTACAGTAGTTTAAATATTTAACTGAGGTGAGAAGCTCTTTTATTTTTAACCAATTCAATACCGGGCTTTTTATACCACCTCAATACCAGGCCTATTCTGGCACTTCTCTCCTACATGTACAAATCATCATTCTTTTGCTAGAAAATTACTCAGAACCCCCAAACATTATATATGTTTTTTTTAGCAGACACCCTAGGGAATAAAATGACAGTCATTGCAACTTTTTTTTTTTGGGAAAAAAAATGGTTTCATGAATTAAATTACAAAACAGTAAAGTTAGCCCAATTTTTTTGTAAAATATGAAAGATGATGTTACGCCGAGTAAATAGATACCTAACATGTCATGCTTTAAAATTGCGCATACTCATGGAATGGCGCCAAACTTCGGTTCTTAAAAATCTCCATAGGCGACGCTTTGAAATTTTTTACAGGTTACCAGGTTAGAGTTACAGAGGAGGTCTAGTGCTAGAATTGTTGCACGCGCTCTAACGCACGCGGCGATACCTCACGTGTGGTTTGAACTGCGTTTACATATGTGGGCGGGACTTGCGTGTGCGTTCGCTTCTGAGCGCGAGCTACCGGGGACAGAGGCGTTTTATTTTTAATATTTTTTTTTTTTTTAATTTTACTTTGTTTTATTTTGACACTTTTTATTTTTTTATTTTCTGATCACTTTTATTCCTATTACAAGGAATGTAAACATCCCTTGTAATAGGAATGGTGTGTGACAGGTCCTCTTTATGGAGAGATGCAGGGTCAATTAGACCCCACATCTCTCCTCCAGGCTGGAAAGCATGAGATCGGGAAAAATAAATCACTGATCTCATGCTTTCAGCCACAATCGCGGCTTTGTTTACTTTTGGGAACCCGGGCGTGACGTCATTCCATCGCGCCCGGGCCTCCGATGGTCATAGAGATGACTGGTGACCATCTGGTCACCAGTCATCTCTATGCTTGTCATGTTACAAGACAGCGGCGCTGGGCGATTCTTTCTCCGGGCCCCCGATGGCACGGGAGAGCCCGGAGAAGCACCGGATGGAGGCGGGAGGGGGGATGCCAGTAAACACACTACAAACTTGCAGTAAAAAAATGCATAGGGTAGCCTACTTACGTGAATGAGCTTCCCTATGCACAAAAACACAAACGCTCCAAAACGCACACAAAAAAAAGAAAACATAAGCCAGTTCCTGCTAAGCTCAGGTGTGAATCCAGCCCAGTAACTGGCCTTACAAATAAGAATCTGAAATTTGTTAAGTTTCTCTGATCCTCACACACTCCTTTTTTATTAGACAAACATTCACATCATCTACGCAGTCCATGTCAGCTGAGATGAATCATTTTCTGGTCCGCTGAATGACTTGTGATTCAGAAGCTGGTCTGCCATTATGAATATTTAAGCAATACGTGATCCAATTTTTCTATACTCATTTGTATCGTGTGACAGTCTCTTTTGTTATATTTATATATCCCAATTTAGGAATATTCTGAAAAATTTGTTAAACAGATATTTCCGAATTAACAAATTTGTTGAAATTCATTCAACGAATTTGGAACGAATGGTACATGTCTAGCTTGAGCTTTTGAGCTCTGTACATAGGCTTTTTACAAAAGAAGGACAACAGCGATCCTAAAAACACAAAAAAATAAAAAATAAAAAAAAAATGGAACCCAAATTTCCACCAGCTAGCTCAGAAGGAGACTAGACAATATTTATGTGCAATATTTTAAATTTACCAGCCAAAAATAGTTTATTTTTTATGTATCTTTCAGTTTGAGGGAAAAAAAATATTATTTTTGATACATTTGCTTTCTCATTCTGTGCCAATTTCTGTGTCTGTCCATCAGTCATTCTCTGTATGTGTGCTTTCATTAATGTGTAGCTGAATGTATCAATGTATTACAGGATAAAGATAAGAGAAGCCAGCAAGGACCTTCCTGACCTGTATAAATCGTCCCTATGGTAAAGACTGTAACAATTTGCTTTGAAGTGAAAACCTGTAAAAATACGACAGCTGCCATTGCTAACTTGTGTGTAAAGGTGCAAGCTTTGGGCATGTCATCTGTATCTTTCATTCACTAATTAGTATGAGTGGGGGAGAAAACCGGTGCAGCTGTGCATAGTAACCAATCAGCTGCTAACTTCAGCTTGTTTAAACTAGGATTTGACAATAAAACAGAGAAGCTGATTGGTTACAATGCACAACAGCACCAGATTCAGTGTGCACCAGTTTTAGAAAATCTCCCCCACAAGCAACCAGTAGGGTGTTGGGACATCTAATATCCCTATGCATTTTCCAGGTCAGTAATTGTAAGTAGTGAAGGAAGGACAAGAATGACAGCCCTGGAACTAGCACCAGCAAACAGAAGTCAGCAGTGGAAACATCATGTTTGTGTTATAACATAAATACTGAAATGTTAATGGAGACCCAAAATACACCAAGTTCAGGGGGCCTCATGGCCCTTTAACCTTTGTCATAGACCTAACTGTGGCCATTTTTAAGCCTTATGCCGCGTACACACGATCGGATTTCGGATGTGAGCTTTTCGTCGTAAATTCCAACCATGTCAGAATGTCAGAATTTCTGCCAGAAAAAGTTTGAGAGCAGGTTCTCTATTTTTCAGACGGAAAAAATTTAGATCGGAAATTCCGATCGTCTGTAGCAATTCCGAAGCGCAAAATTCCGAAGCATGCTCGGAAAGCATTGAACTTAATTTTCTCGGCTCGTTGTAGTTTTGTAGGTCACCGCGTTCTTGACGGTCGAAAGTTCAGTGACCATGTGTATGCAAGCTTGAGCGGAATTCTGTCAGAAAACCATCCAAGGTTTTTCCGACGGAAAATCTGATCGTGTGTACGCGGCATTAGAGTAGGGTAAAGTCTGCCAAGTTTTTTTTGTTTTACTGTAACTTAATTGGCAAGATTCTTCCTTCTGTCTCTGTGTGCTGGGGGGGGGGGGGGAGGGGGGCAAACAGCAATAAAACACTGTCAGAAAATGTACAGTACCCCTTTCTAATTTTATTAAATGTATTCTGAAGAAACTCTCAAGTAGGAACACGTGGTAATAAAAACCTGACCAAGACTCAAGCACTCCCCTGCTGTATCCAGAATTGGATTTGAATGGAGTTGGGATTAAATGCTGATCTCCAGGCATATAAAAATATTTATTTAGTGCTGTATTCATTATTTAATTATCATAAAATATATATATATAATATATATATATATATATATATATATACTCGAGTATAAGCCGAATTTTTCAGCACATTTTTTTTGTGCTGAAAATGGCCCCCCTCGGCTTATACTCGAGTCACCTTTTTGCGCCTGATCTCCCGGAATTTGGGGACATGGAACCGGCCGGCCGTAGGTCTGGACCCCAAACTTGGCACACATATAGACTCACTCCTTCTCTACAAGTATGCAAAGTTTGTTGTCTGGGGAACCTACAGCCGGGGAGCAACGATTTTTTTCAAAGCCGGGCACCCCTTCCATAGACTCCAATGTTAAACGGTAATTTCTCCCGTAAATTTGGGGACACGGTACCGGCCAGTCGTAGGTCCCCTGGACCCGAAACTTGGCACACATGTAGCCCCTGTTCTCCTCTATAAGTGTACAAAGTTTTCTGTCTGGGAGACCTACGGCCGGGGATCACTGATTTTTCAAACCCGGGCACCCCTTCCATATACTCCCATGTTAAACGTAAGTCTAGTCATGGGCACAGTGAGGCATGGGCACAGTGAGGCATGGACATGGACACAGTGAGGCATGCAGATGGACACCCTGGGCTTATACTCGAGTCAATATGTTTTCCCAGTTTTTTGTGGTAAAATTAGGTGCCTCGGCTTATATTCGGGTCGGCTTATACTCGAGAGTGTGTGTGTGTGTGTATGTATGTGTGTATATATGTATGTGTGTGTGTGTATGTGTAATATATATATATATATATATATATATATATATATATATATATATATATATATATATATATATATATAATTTTTTTATGCAAATACCCGAATTTGACTTTGTATTGGCCTTTCGCAGTCCCTGTGCAACAGAGCTTAAAGCAGGAGAGGAAAAAGCAGCGTAAGCAGCCAATCGGTTCATGTGCTGATGAGCATATTCCTAGGTGAAAAAAAGCAAAGTGACAGAGAGATGAGCTTATCACTGTACTGGTTCTCCTTTTATTGTTCGGTCACAGGTTGGGGACAGGTCCTGGGCTCAGAGGCAGTGAGTTAATTGATGCCAGCCGTCATTCAACCTGCAAGACTGGGGACATCTAGTGGTACAAAAGAAATATTGCCGGTAACAACTTTGCATTGAAAATGAGTATTGCAGCAAAAACTGCATTTTTATTTCATCTTTTAATGGGCACTTTTTCATTTTGGCTAGAGGTCTGTTTTAAATACATTCTTACTTATGAGATCTATTTTAAAACAGAATAAATTTGTATTAAGCTAATTAATTTTATAACAATCTCAATATATTATATATTTTATAGCTGTTGGAATATTTATACAAAACCATTTTCAGTCTAAAGGAATCTATGTTTAAAGCAAACAGTTATTTGTGTCTATGTCCCAGGCCCTGTAGTGGCTGCATGTTCTGCTAGACATGATCTCGCCCATCTGTGGATTGGTACGTTAATTTGTTGTCTTCACGTGACCCTTCTCGGGGCATCTTACTTGTGTAGCGGGGTCCTCAAATTGATGGGATACACCTGGGGAATAGTGTGACCCAGGTGTATAATTGTGTTAGGGTTCAGACCCCTTTTTGTTTCGTGGAGGATTGGAGGATGTAGTATTCTCCTTTGCCTGTCGGTGGCGGGGTACCCACAGGCTTCAGGTAGAATCATCTCCTGCAGTGCTCCCTGTTTTGTCCCTTCCCGGAGATGGTATGGCTGGGGCGGGGAACCCGCCGGGCCGTTGATGGGAGGAGATAAAAGGGGGAGACGCCCTTACCACGAGGTCTTGCGGAGAAGGAGGTCCTCGGAGGAGGAGGGTTGCGGTCCGCACCCAGGCCCCTTAGGCCTGGGTGCTGGAGATCCAGGAGTCTGGTCCAGGTGCCCATGGCCTGGTCCGGAGTCATGTTGGCGTCCATCCCAGGCACCTTTAGCCTGGGGTGAGGTACTATCGAGGAGGCCTGGGGCCCAGTACCTTCGACTGGGTCCCGCTAGGGTGGACTGTCCGAGGGTCCCTGAGCGGAGGGACTCGTATCTGAGGTGAGGAGGCCAGAGAGGTTACCCGGAGCAGCACCAACCCGGTGACAGTGGGCCTCTGGGAACTCTCTTGGGAGGACACATCCCCCTGATAGGGGCCACAGCGTATCGAAGAGGGCTCCATTGCTGTTCATAGGGGTTGCTGGAAGAGACCCCATCTTTCCTGTTCTGTAACAGCCGGATTGGCTTAGGCGCCGCTGGTCATAGTACAGTGGCATAGAACTTAAACTTTAGGAAGTGCCTCGATCTGCTCGCCCCACCGTTGGCAAGGTTATAGGTCCCAACCAGTTTGCTGCAAAAGAACTGTTTATTGTGCTTTGCTTATTGGAGTGTCAAATAAACAAGTGTTGGACCTTTCTCCGGTGTGTGAACTCCAGTTACTGGAAGCAAAGGGGAGGCTGGTGAGCTTGCAATTACAGACTCAGTGCATTCACAGAACACACCGGCCCGAGGAAACATCAGTAAGTGGCCTTCACCTCCCTACTACAATGGGGAGGACATGGGCCGTGGCGCATCTCACTCTCACAACCCAGGAACCCCTAGACATGAGTTGGTGTGTAACCGATAAAGATGGAGAGAGAGTGAGGCCGCTACACTTGGTCACAGGGTTGCAATTTATGAACAGTTTGTAAAATCTGTACTTTTTGCATCTGTCCATGAATGTCCATTACGGACATGTAGGCTGCATGTTCATAACTGACATTCATGGACAGATGCAACAATTATGGATTTTACAAACTGTTTGTAACTATACTGAAAGTTGGCAACCCTGCTTGGTCCATCTTATGAAAAAGCCTGGTCATCTCTGGTCGTATTGAATGTTTTCTTGGTGAAAAGATACTCACCCAATCTACTGTATAATGTAAAACCAACAAGGAGAGTGAGACCCTCTTGTATTGCGCTTTCAGCAGCAGTTCACAAGCCAGGTTAGCAGTTTAACTTTTGCTTGAGATTACTGAGCAGCATAGATGATCTATGTATCTATAGGAAACCCTTAGGTCTTAAAGGTCCCGATTCCCCCATAGTAAATGGCCTGTGTATGTATTATAGCAACACTGTCCTTAGTAATCCTACACATGCCTCACTGCCTAGCCATGGACACACATTCTCCCACATACTCCCTCTCCTCCATCCCTCACCTACACATTCATTGCTGTGTCATGTCACACATCCCACCTCCTCATATCACCGGTCACCACCATGGTGCTATCTCTGACACACACACACACACACACACACAATTTATTCATTTGGGGGGGGTGATGTCACCACTTGACATTTTTTTTTCCGGCAGAAATATAATGGAAAATGCTGCAATGCCGACGGCAACCTAAAACAAATGAAGGCGATAAACTTTCATCACTTACAAAATGTTTTTTTTTTTTTTTCTAAGGCTCATTTTAGTGCTGGTGCATAATCGTGTGTTTTTTTTTTTTGTTGCACGTTTTTGCATGTGTGTTTTTTTTTTTTTTTTTTTTGGAGACCCAAAATGCTGCCAAAAGTGCACCAAAAAAATGCATGCACATGATTTTTTATTTTTTTTTTGTTCATGTGCTCTTATTGAAGTCTTTTGGGCTAGAAACACACTATGCTGCAGCCCAATCGCAGCATTCTCTGTGATGCCCACTCACATCAATGCAACACAGTGCATATTGCATTGATGTGAGTGGGCATCACAGAGAATAATGCGATTTCCATTGTCATTAATTGCGGTGTGATGGCAGACACAGGAAAATCAAGCTAGTGTGAACGAGACATGAGGGGGGTTTCCCTTCACTTCCTGTTCTGCCTGAAATCCATCAAATAGACAAAAATCTCCCCAATGGTAACATAACACTAAAAAAAGTGACAGCGGCTCTCACCTTCCAGGTCCCTGCAGCGCCTATGAATTCTATCTATGTCCATTATATTATTTCCTCTGTAAACATTTTATAGCATACTTTGTATAAGAGAGCAGTTTTACCTGGATTTGTGTTTGTCTGTCCATTCCTGAGAATAACCCAGCACAGTCAGCCTGGAGACGTGATTATTCTCTAGTGTATATTAAGTGTATGTAAACCCAAACACTGAACTTCTCTTATTGGTTCTCTTTTTTTGTTCTGGTAAATAACTATTGACTGCATTTTGTTATATCTGTTTGATAATTGCTTGATTTTGATCAGAAATTCAAAGCTGTCCAATGCCAAGTGCTCACTTCCTGCATTATCTTAATTTAGTCCCAGGGCTGCTGGTAAGGCTTTACAGCCCATCCTCCTGTACTGAAACTGGGCCCCAACAGTTCAAAAAGTGGCTCGGGCACCTACCTGCAGCTGCTTCTGGCTTCCCCTTTTTCTTCCTCTGGCTGCACTGCAGGGGGATCTGTATCTGTGCCTCCCCCCTCCCCTGCAGCGCTGCCGGATTCCCTCCTCTCCTGCCGGCAGCTGCCGCGAGCACACAGGGATGTTTCAGGATAGCGAGCGGGAGGGGCCAGTAAATGTCATATTTACCAGTCCCTTCCTTTCCTGAATTATCAGAGTGAGCGGTTGGTACTGATCGCTCCTGTGTCCATTCATAACTGAAGCATGGTAAACAGTGTGTACTATGCTTCAGTTTGTGAATGAACAGGAAGCTGATCAGCACAGAGCACTTCCTATTCATTCACTGTCTAGTGCAGCTAAGTCTGCAGAGTAAGATGAACCCCTGCCTCAGTCTTTCTCACTTGTGGGACATTTGTTTAGACCCCTGATATTTCACCAAAGCCCCCCCCCCCCAACAGGCAGTTAAAATAAATAAAATGTCCTTTATTTTTTATAAAATGTTTTGTTCAAATGTGCTTTGCCCTCTGAAGAGCAGTCAGAATTTTGATTGCTTTTCAGAGAACATTTGACAGGTGGTAAGTATGCATATTGCTTTAACCCTGCTTTTCACACAGTTGTGGGGAGCTTGCAGAGCAGTGCTATTCACCTAAATGGGTCTTGTTTGATGGGGGTATCATTCCTGCCATATTTTATTTTATTTTTTATTGTGGCTGTGGCATTTTAGTGAAAATATATGTGATTTTTATTTTTATTTTTTTCCCAGAGGGGGGGGGGGGGGGGCGGGGGGCATGTACACAGCCTACCTGACAGCAGCCCTGTTTGGACCTCTTAGTCTTTAGCTTGGGTCTACAGGGTTAGTATACCTTATGTTGTCTGGATATGATAATGGCTCGGTCTGAGTAGTTTGGCAAAAAAAAAACTGGGACGGATTGATAACACTCAGGGCCATGTCACATCATAGAAACGCAGTCTGGATGTGTTCCAGGTGCTTTTATTGCGTTTTATGTGCGGTTTTTTTGATGCAGCCTAGTGCATTTTTTTCTATTTTTTTTCTTAACTTTAAATAAGGACATGTGCGTTTTTTTATGTGTTTTACAGTGTTTCAGTATAGTTCAATGCAGGAAAAATGCAGAATTTTCTACTTTTTTTTTTTTCCTTTCTGGAACTGCAAGCACTGGTATAAACTATGCCATTGAAAACCATTTAACCTACTTTCCATGTGTCTTTGATGCAGAAAAAAAATGCACTGGACTGCATGCGGTGTGAACTGGCCCGGGGTGAGCAGTAATGGCTGGGAGTGTCTTAGCAACGTCCTAGCAACAAGGCAGGATGGGATGATGCCATATCTGGGAGTTTTCCAGCCAGGCTTCAGGAGGCATGTAAATGGCCTACACCTTTAGCAAAGGCTTTAGGCAAAGCTGCACAGTTTGTTTGTTTTTTGTGTGTTTTTTTTTTTTTTTATATATACAGACTCCTTACCTGCATAGGCGGTTCTTTAGTAAACTAAGGTCAATGGCACACTTGCAATCCTGCTGCTTGCCAGCATGTGGATGGCTTTGAAAGAAAAGGCAGGGAACTGAAACCTCACCTGTCTACTGTCTCCAGCTAGATTAGTCCCGGTTCACACTATGCGGTGCGTGGAACTGCATGGGATTTTGAACAGGAATTGCACTGCATTCCTGTTCAATTCATATGCGAATCTTCAGGATGTGTGATTTGAGTCATTTTTTCTGTATGGCTCAAATCGCACTGAATTCACACGAAAAATACACAGGACCCTTTTTTTGTTTGCATCAGAATGCATGGGTGTCCACACTGATTTTGCAAACTGATTTTGTGGTGTCCTTAACTTAGTAACTTAACCACTTCCTGCTCGCCAAATAGCAATATGACAGCCGCAAAGTGGTTTCATTATCCTGACTGGACGTCATTTGACGTCCAGCAGGATAAGCCACTTACGCACGCCCATGGGAGCGCGCAGCGCGGCAATCAGTGGTGTGCAGTCTGACACACTGCATCTCCAATCTTGGTAAAGAGCTTATGACGTAGGCTCTACCATGTAATCAGCTGTGTCCAATCACAGCTGGTCACATCGTAAACAGGAAGTGCAGTTTATCTGCTTTTCCTCTATTTGCGCTGATAATCGGCTGCTCTCCTGATGGGGGGTCTGCCCTGTTAATCGGCGCATTGATTATCAGTGCAGACCCACCAGGGATGCCCACAATCTGTGCCCATTAGAGATGTCAATCAGTACCCATCAGTAATGCCTGCCAGTGCTTCCTCATCAGTGCCACCCATCACTGTCGTCCATCAGTGTTGCCTATCAGTGCCCATCACTGCCACCCATCCATGCCCATCATTGCTGCATATTAGTGCCACCTCATCAGTGCCCATCACTGCTGCCCATAAATGGCCATCATTGCTGCATATGAGTGCTGCATATTAGTGCCATGAGTGAAGGAGAAAACGTACTTATTTACAAAATGTTATAACAGAAACCAACTTTTATTTTTTTATTTTTTTTTTATTTTGTTAATTTTGCAAAAAATAAAAAACCCTGCGGCGATCAAATACCACCAAAAGAAAGCTCTATTTGTGGGAACAAAATGATAAAAAAATGTGTTTGGGTACAGTGTAGCATGACCGCGCAATTGTCATTTAAGATTGTGACAGCGCTGAAAGCTGAAAATTGGCCTGAGCAGGAAGGGGGGGGGGGGGGGAAATGCCTGGTATTGAAGTGGTTAAAGAGACTGTAAAGTCTCCCTTGTTGTTATTTTTTATTTTTTTTTGCTTAAAAATAACAGTTATACTTACCTGTTCTGTGCAATGGTTTTGCACAGAGCATCCCAGATCCTCCTCTTCTTGGGTCTCTCTTCGGTGCTCCTGGCCTCTCCCTTCAGTCGAGTGGCCCCACAGCAGGCAGCATTTCTATGGGAGAACCCAAGCCGGGCCTCATCTCCCTGTGTCTATTTAGACACAGAGCCACAGCCTGGCCCCACCCCTTTCTCTCCTCATTGGCCAAACGACTTTGACAGCAGTGGGAGCCAATGGCACTGTGCCGCTGTCTCAGCCAATGAGGAGGGGAATCCTGGCAGCCGACACTGTCCTGCAACATCGCTGGATCTAGAAGAAGCTCAGGTAAGTATTGGCGGGGGGGGGGGGCTGCTGCACACAGAAGGTTTTTTATCTTGATGCATCGAGATAAGGAAAAAAAAAAAAAACTTATGCCTTTGCAATCACTTTAACATGCACACCCGCATTGATTCGCATGAACGGGGTGCGATTTGCATGCAGCGCGGAATCTGCACAGAACTCGCTGCAAATTCGCAACGCACAAGTGTGAACCGGGGCTGAGTGACACTAGGCTCTTGTGCTGGTTGCTTACATTCTGCACCATTTTCAGCAGCAAGGGAGTGACACCTCGCTAATCCAACCAGCAAGAGACCAACACAAAGCAGATACTTGTTGTCCATGCAGATTTTAGCGACCCAGCAAACATGACACGGGCCTAAGCAGTCCTTTGACGAGACCAATGGGCTTGAACTCCCAGACCTGCACAACTACCCTACCTGATATGTGAAAGTCCACTCTCCCTGTTGGATTCTTTTATATATTTTCTTATGGAGAATGCAGCAGCAATACATAGTCTCATATATACTTAACAACATACATAAATGTGGTGGCATTTCACTATACATGAATCTCCTTAGTGGCTCTGCTATAAATCTCTTCCGCCAGGATGACAACATTAAGCTCAAATTTAGCCTTGTTGCTGCGCAATGGGCATTAAAAATATGGACCTCACAATTCTAATGTCGTGAAGGGACATTCGTCACTCCAAGCTGGTGACGGGAGCGGAGATTTTCACGATGGATTGTGATACCGCCCCATAAACGCTTCCACTGAGATATATATCTATTGATAAATACATATCTATTTATTCCACTGTGGCCATGCTGCGGGAATGCAGAATTCGGAGGCATAAAAGCGCTCGGTACTTGGTAAGACTCGTGAGACAGTTTGTAGAAAGAGTGTTTATTCACAGGCAAGGTTCCCAGCTGAGACACTGTTATTGTAAATATACATCTATGGAACATTGGCAGTGCCTCGTGCATTGCCTTGGCAGATTCCAACACTGCATAACTAGAGTACACAAGGACAGCTCTATAAAGGGGCAAAAGGAGCATTTGCTGCAGGCGTGCCAACCGACGATGTGTTTTTTTTTTTTTTTTTTTATTATTTATTTGTTTAATTTGTTAAAAGTATTTGTTTCTTTGTTTGTTTCTTTTTTGTTTTTGTTTTTGTTTTGGATAATGAGCACATATACAAAAAGTTATATAAAAACATTGATTAAAATACCCTATATAAGCAACGGGAACACTGGAAATGTATTGCCATATTTCAGCCATCGACCTTCAAAAAAACATTTTTTTTCAGGATCTTGCTGCTCAAGGACCCATAAAATTCCACTATTAGGAATCTAGAAATATAGTGTCTATTACTTATTCGAGGCAGCCTCCAATAAGTAAATACAGTAAATAAGAATCTGACAAGTTGGCAATAAAGCATGATAGCTGGCTATCATAAAATGGTTTATGTGTATGATTCCTGGTGGCCTAGGAATGGAAGGACCCATTTATTACAGAGAACAGTATTTTATAGCTATATATGTGATTAGGATCTACCCAATGAAAAAAAATCTTATTGGTCCATGGTAATGTGTTCATCTTGTTTCAGTGTAGGACTTGTAAATATATAAGTACATGGGGGTAGGTAGCCATATTCGAATTTACATTTGCATATTGCACAGACAGGTTCTGCTTCCTTCTTGGCAAGGGCAGCGTTGCACGGTGACTGGACTTTACGGTTCTGCCCAGGTAAAGTCAAGTATGTGATTCGGATCTGACCTAACTGAGAAAAAGGAAGACGCCTAATCTAACTGAGCTTAGCTCTGCAGAATCTATTTAACACATGAGGTTACCATTGCTTTTGTGTTTTTAAAGGTGCAATCCCCATGGCCGTCATTCTTGTCCTTCACTTGGTGGGTAGCTGACTTTGGGTAAGTATACAGATCAAGGGTCCATAAGGCTCCATTCACACCAATGCATATTTTCATGCTTTTTGCAGAAACGCAAGACATTATTTTTAACATGGGTTCCTATGTAACACATTCACATCAAAGCATTTTTGTGCCTCTGCGCTTTTGGAAAGGGACAGGGGCTTTTTTAAATGCAAAACAGTGCTTTTTTGGTTCAATAGACTTCAAGTTACAGAAAATTGCAGCGATTTGCAATTTTTTAATCTACCCATCAACAAAGTTGTCAAAAAAAGTATAAAAAATGCACAAAAACGCTCCAAAATTTAAGTAAAATTTTCAATAAAATCGCTGTAAAAAAATGGAAAAAGCATTGCAGAAACGCTCAAAAGCAAACTGCATAGGTGCGAAAGGAGCCTAAGACGTACAGTAGCTGTCTGCATGCTTTCTCCAGGGCTCTCATCCCTTTCACTGTTTGGTGAGTTACTGACTTGATAAAAACTGTTCTCCACTTTATTGGCTACATGCTTGTTCCAGGTCAAGCGGTAGTACAGTTAAGAAAAAAAAAACCCTGCAAGGTAAAGGCATAATGTGCTAGTATGCATCGCATACCAGCACATAATGAAAGACTTAGCTTGAAACGAAGCCCTCCGGCGGCACGCTGTCACGGTTGAAAGGGCTTCAATATTCACCTGGTCTCTTTCCTTCTTTCCTTCCTTCGGCTGTGGCAGCTTGAATGGCCCAGCCGTGATGATGTCACTCCCGCGCATTTGCCTGGTAGTCACTGTTTTATAGCACAGGGCTCCGTTCCTTCAGAGCGCAAGCGCCAGTCACTTTACTGGCTGCTGCTCCCTAAAATATCCCCTAAACCATGCATGTTTAGGAGATATTAAGTTGACCTACAGGTAAGATTTATTATAAGCTTACCTGTAGGTTAAAATAAATTTTGAGTTTACTACCTTTTTTTTTAAAAGTAAACTATCTTAACTTGTGCCTACAGCAAAGCTCACAATCAGTCTTACCGGTGGGTACAATGAATATCTCCTAAACCTGCACAGTTGTTAGGAGATGTTTACACTGGCAATAGCCGATTACCTCACCTGCGCATGCACAGTGGCGGTCTGCTTTCAGGGCACACAGTATGCCGTATAAAGGAAAGCACCATGCCGTGGCTACCGCACGCAGGCACTAGAGTGATGTGTCCCAGCCAAACATCTGGAGCTCACAGACCCAGAAAGAAGATCGGGTGAAGATGGAAGCCTCAGCAGCAGTGCAGCGCGCCCCTGGAGGGCTTTGTTTGAAATGTAAGTATGTCATAATGTGCTAGTATGCACCGCAGGGAGGCATTTTTTATTTATTAATAATAATAATAATAATATTTTTGGCCGGTTTACTACCTCTTAATGAAGTACCCTTTGCACCTCCAAAACAGGTTGGCAATGCCAGCTACCAAATTTATGATAAAATTTTTTTATATATATATATTTTTAGCAAACTTGAAAATCACCTTCCTTGATATATACAGATGACCATTCGAGGAAATATGGAATAGAATGATGCATATAAAGAAAATTCATAAAACATTCCTTATACATGAAATTACGTTTTAGGTAAAATGAAGGCAACTATAGTGTGTGTGTGTGTGTGTGTGTATGTATATATATATATATATATATATATATATATATATATATATATATATATATATATATATATATATATTAGGGCTGTGGAAATTAACTATTAATTTTTTTTGATCGATCAAAATTCTTTTGATCGGTACTCACCTCTCCGCCGGCTTCCGGGTCTTCAGGGAGTTCCGTTGTAGACCCGGTGATGTCATGGACACCGGCGGGGCTTGTCGTGTCCATCCGAAGGGCTCCTTTGCTGTGCCTTCATATCTGCATGCCGGCGGGACCTTACTATCTGCCACACGCTAGGGCTGTTGCACTTCCCTCTATCACTTCCCTCTATCAACCTGGGATTCTACAGCCATCCACTGGGAGTTGTGATAGTTCCCTTCACGGGACATCTACATGCCGACGGACTGATGTTAACCCCTCCTCATTTGGATTCAGCAGCGGTATCGTTGTACACATTTTTATACCAGTATCATACTTAGCTACATGTTTTTTGACTGCTTTTGCTACAGTTTGGTATTACTCGCACCATTTTTACAGTTTATGTAGCTACATTGATTTTATCTCCAGTGCAATATTTATTTTGTTACCTACTTTTTGCATCCTGCTATCCATTTTTCCAGTGGTTGGTAGCTGCACTGGGAATCAGCCTGCAAGGAGATCAGCTAAACGTAGTTGGATCTGTATGTGCGTTATAATTAAAATTAGTCGATTAATCAATTAAAAAAAAAATCCATTAATCGAACACACAAATTTTAATCAGTAACAGCCCTAAAATGTGTGTATATATGTATGTGTGTGTGTGTGTGTGTGTGTATATATATATATATATATATATATATATATATATATATAATGTATATTTCACAAAAACTGAACCCAAGAACAAGAATTAATATTTTTCACGCCAAGATCATTTTAAGCCAGAACACGATCTTCTCAGAATGCACTGTTTTTGTTTTGTTTTTTTCTTCCTGGGAGCTGCACTAAGAGCAAAATCAATGTTATCTTTTTTTTTGTAAACTACTAATTAGGGTTGTCCCGATACCACGTTTTTAATACCGAGTACAAGTACCGATCCTTTTTTTCTAAGTACTCGCCGATACCGATTTACTGATACTTTTATTTAATCTCATGTGACACTGGCACGTCAGTATTTTTTATAAATTTTGTTTTTTACAATTTTTTTTTTTTTTTTACAATTTATATATTTTAATTCATTCTTTACAATGCTTTCTTTTTTAGGGGGGGGGGGGCTGTGTGTGTGTGTGTGTGTGTGTGTGTGTGTGTGTGTGTGTGTGTGTGTGTGTGTTTTTTTTTAATTATTATTATTATTATTATTATTTACAATTTTTTTTTTTTTTTTTTTTTATTATTTATTGCAATTCTTTTTTTTTTATCAGCCCTGTTGGGGGGCTATGGTGAGATATCAGGGGTCTTAACAGACCTCTGACATCTCCCATTTGAGACAGGGAAAGGGACTAGGGACACAGATTCCCCAGTCCCTTTCTCAGCAGCCTCCGCTGCACCGATAATGAATGGAGAGAAGACAGCGGCTTCTCTTCATTCATTAACTGAGACATCGTAATCACAGGAGGTTACAATGTTTTAGTTATGTGAATGGACAGAGTCAGTGATCACTGACTCTGTCCATTCAGAAAACTAAGGACCTGGGTTTACCAGCTCCTACCTCCGCTCTCCATCCTGAGATACCGAGGGGGAGAAGAGAGGGGGACAGATGCACGGAGGGGGACACAGAGCAGCATGAAGGGGGACAGATGCACGGAGGGGGACACGGAGCAGCATGGAGGGGGACAGCAGCATGGAGGACGGATGGGGACTGGAGGAGGATAGGGGACAGTCAGCGGTGATCGTGTGTGGGAGAGAAGCACCGATCACCGCTGAAAGCCGTGGTGGGGGAGGGGGGCGAGGGGTTTGAGAGAGAGGACCGACTGTCGGACTTTTAAATCTATACAGGGTGATCAGTACTTATAACTCCCCCACCGCACTGATCACCCTGACTGCCCAGGTATCGGGTGAAGCATCGGAGCATTTGCCCTGAGTACAAGTACTCGGGCAAATGCTCGGTATCTGTACCGATACTAGTATCAGTATCGGGACAACCCTACTACTAATCTGTTTATACCCCACGCAATAAACAAAAGCAGGCATGTTAGAAGTCCACCCCGGGTGGCATCCATGGTTCCCTCCATTGATGCAATGAGTAATCGTGGCCACCCACTTCAATACCAGCCACTTTCGCCCCTTCCTGCCCAGGACAATTTTCAGCTTTCAGTGCTGTCGCATTTTGGATGACAATTGCGCAGTCATACAACAGTGTACCCAAACAAAATTTTTATAATTTTCTTCCCACAAATAGAGCTTTCTTTCGGTGGTATTTGATCAACACTGGGATTTCAATTTTTTGCTAAACAAACTAAAAAAGACCGAAAATTGAGAGAAAAAAAACTGATGGGCACTGACAGGCGGCACTGATGGGTACTGATAGATGGCACTGGATAGGCAGCACTGATGAGGGGCTACTGACAGGCATTACTGAGTGGCATCTGAAGGACTCTGGCGCTTTTATGGGCTCTGATTGGCACATTAATGGGCATTGACAGGCGCTCTTTATGGGGCACAGGCTGGCAGCTGATGGGCAGCGATTTGCAGCTGATGGGCACATCTGATGGGGCTGTGCTGATAATAAATGTGCTAATTATCAGCACAGACCTATAACCCCCCCCTCCCCCTGACGGGGAGACCCACCGATCATCTCTTCCTGTCAGCGTGAACCAAGGAAAGCTGTTTACCGGCACTTCCTGGTTCACATGATGATCAGCTGTGATTGGATACAGCTGATCGCGTGGTAAGAAGCCTCCGTCAGAGGCTCCATACCACGAACGGAGTTGCGGTATGTCAGACTGACACACTGCACCTCCGATCACCATGCTGCGCCGCCGGCTTGTTATCCTGTTCACGTTATATGATGTCCGATCAGGATAACTAAACCACTTTGCCGACGTCATATTGCTATATGACTGGAGGCAAGTGAATAAACAAGAGAATGAGGGGAACGATCTGCTGGCTTCAGTCGCCATTAAGTTACAAACACACAGTGCCAGGTGTTGATGTCTGCAATGATCAAAGTAGCTATAGCCAGGTATTGAGTTCACCACTGAGCATCAGTGTGCCCACATGCGCGCACACACATAACACCAATGCCATCCTCCCACTGAGTAGCAATGCCCCTTTCCCACACTGAACACCAGTGCCCCCACCACCAAGCAGGCATTTTTTTTCTTCTGCTATAACCACAGATGGTTTTCTCGCTGCTTACAACAGACCCAAGGCATAAGGAGATCTATCTACACTATATTGTCAAAAGTATTGGGACACCTGCCTTTACACGCACATGAATTTTAATGGCATCTCAGTCCGTAAGGTTCAATTTTAGGTTTGCCCACCCTTTGTGTCTAACAGCTTCAACTCTTCTGGGAAGGCTGTCCACAAGGTTTAGGAGTGTTTCTATGGGAATGTTTGACCGTTATTCCAAAACCGCATTTGTGAGGTCAGGCACTGATGTTGGACAAAGCCTGGCTTGCAGTCTCTGCTTTAATTCATCCCAAAGGTGTTCTATCAGGTTGAGGTCAGGACTCTGTGCTGGCTAGTCAAGTTCCTCCAACCCAAACTCGCTCATCAATGTCCTTATGGACTTTGCTTTGGGCACTGGTGTACAGTCATGTTGGAACAGGAAGGGGCCATCCCCAAAGTGTTCCCACAAAGTTGGAAGCATAAAATTGTCCAAAATGTCTTGGTATGCTGATGCCTTAAGCGTTCCCTTCACTGGAACTAAGGGGCAACCCCTGAAAAACAACCCCACACCGTAATCCCTCCTCCACCAAATGATTTGGACCAGTGCAAAAAGCAAGGTCCATAAAGACATAAATGACCGAGTTTGGGGCGGAGGGACTTGACTTGCTGGCACAGAGTCATGACCTTAACCTGATAGAACACCTTCGGGATGAATTCGAGTGGAGACTGTGAGCCAGGCCTTCTCGTCCAACATCCGTGCCTGACCTCACAAATGTGCTTCTGGAAGAATGGTCAAACATTCCCATAGACACACTCCTAAACCTTGTGGACAGCCTTCCCAGAAGAGTTGAAGCTGTTATAGCTGCAAAGGGTGGGCCAACTCAATATTGAACCCTGAGGACTAAGACTGGGATGCCTTTTAAAGTTCATGTGCGTGTAAAGGCAGGTGTCCCAATACTTTTGACAATATGGTGTGTTTTATCTCTCTATCTTGTTTTACCTTAAATTGTGCTGACCAACCTGCTCCATATAGTGTGTTGTGTATTACAATAGTGCTGACTGCTGCACATTACATGTCTTGACCAAAATGTTTATTGCCTCTGTGGTTGTTAAGTAGTTTTGACTATGGGAAAGAAAGTGAAGGGACATTGTCCCAATGAAATACAGATGGCAAAGAAAACAAAAACCCGAAAGGGTTTACAACCCTTCCTTAGGGTTGATTTACTAAAACTGGAGAGTGCAAAATCTGGTGAAGCTATGCATGGTAGCCAACCAACTTCTTGCTTCAGCTTGTTCAATTTTAAGCTTTGACAAAAAAAATCCCTAGAAGCTTATTGGTTTCTATGCAGAGCTGCACTCGATTTTGCACACTCCAGTTTTAGTAAATCAACCCCAAGAGTTAAGTCCAATTAGGTGCATGCCTCCTCCGGTACTTATCTCAATTACTTATGTGCCAGGTTTATTACACTCTGGCTGTGAGAGGGGGAAGCACACACAGCAGCTATGCCTGCTCCTCCCCTCTGCTGCCCATTCACAGAAGCCCTTGTATTTTGTGAATGAGTTCACATAATACAAAGGCTTCTGTGAATGGGCAGAAAGAGGGAGGGTGGGCATAGCAGTTCCACGACTCTGCTTTTGAAGGAACTGAGACCACAGTGAGCATTTTTTATATATGATCCCAAGGTGGTTTAGCACTGCAATGGGTGGTACTGTATTTGGCAAGCGGCGCCACCTGCCAAACATGACGTGCTTTAATTACATTTGGCCCATTGCGAAGGATTGCACCTTCAGAAATGTATATGGACCTGAGCACCCGCCATGTTCTTCTGTAAGTAGGCAGTTGGGGACCGGTAAAAACATAGATCAACTTGCCTGTTTTACCACCCCCTTGTCCTCCTGTGTGAACTCGGTCTATTGACAAATTCTGCCTCTTGCCTGTTAACTTGGAAAAAAATAGCGATTTACATTGCTGTAAAAAATCTTAGAACGAGTTGTAAAGATTTTGTGATGGTTCATTTAGCAGTAGTAATTCCCCCTTTTAAAAAAAAGGTAAATCAAATAAACCATCAAAGAGCATATTTTCAGTGCAGCATTGGATACTAGTCTCTAGAGATACTTCACACATACAAATCTAATTTTCCCATTGCCGCGGGCCCACTTGTTTTTTAAAACAAATCTGTTATTTATGAAAAAATATAGCAAAAGCTGCAGTCAGCTATGGTGGCTCCTCTGGTGCCCCTGCTTTTAAAAATGATGGGAGAAGAGCGATTTTGCTGGCTCGGCGTGATCCCCACTTGTGTATCTTAAGGTTGGGGCCAGCTGGGGCCTCTGAATCCTAAAGACAGTTTTCATTGGGAAAAGAGCTGAGTGTTCACCAGCCAGTCAAAGATTAGTTGAATAAATTATTGCACAGTGCTCTATATACAACGATCAGCCATATCATTAGGACCACTCACCCAATATTAAGTAGGACCCATTACTTGAGGCATAGACTTTACTGGCACCAAGCTGTCAGTAGCAGACCCTGTTGAGCCTCAACCAGCTTGCCTTGCTACCATACTGCATCCTGGTGCTATCTCTTCCCTAGGTAAGTAAGCAATGCACACGCACCTGACTATCCACATAATGTAAAAGAAAACATGATTCATCAGACCAAGCCACATTCTTCCATTGCTCCGTGGTCCAGTTCTGATGCTCACATGCTCATTGTAGGTGCTTTTGGCTGTGGACGGCTGCGCAGCTCCATACACAACAAACTGAGATGCACTCTGTGTACTGACACCTTGCTATCAGAACCAGCATTGACTTTTTCAGCAATTTGAGCTACAGTAGCCCTCCTAGTGGATCGGATTACATAGGCTACCATTTGCTCCCCATGTGCATCATTTAGCCTTGGTCACCCATGACCAGTGTTGCCAACCCCGTGAAGTGAAGTTTACTGGCAAGGATGCCAAAATTTCTGTACGGCACCAATTTCTTACTGGCAAAAATAATGAAGATTACTGGCAGAGCCGCATTTTTTACTGATGCTGCAAAAAAGTACCTAAAATTACGGTTTTTAGTGCTAAACCGTGCAAATATCAATATTTCAACTATAAACACACAGCTAATGCTAATATCAATGTGTTTAAGTTAAACAAAAGTAAAAAAACATATTTCTCAATTCACATGAAGGTTAGGATACTATAACCCAGCCAGCACAGAGTTCCCTCTTACATCAGAGTCTGCAGGATGCCCCTTACAGTGCAAGGAAACTCTTATTTAAAGGGGAACGCTGCAGATCATGATGTAAGGGGGAACTCTGGTGTGGAGGGGGGCTCTGGTGAATAGAGACCACCTTCCACAGAGTGAATACACTAAGGTAAGGGGGGTACTAATATAAGGGGGAAACCTTTATATCAGTGCCCCCTTACATTATTGTATTCACTCACCTTCTTACATCAGTGACCCCCCCCCCCTCAGAATGGCCTGGCGGCACTGTCACTTACCTCCTCTCAGGTGCACAGTGTGGGGCTCAGTCAGACGGCTCCAGCTTGGTGGCTCTGATCTCCTTCCCAGTCCACACGTCTGTTTCTTCCTGGGCCGTAACCCCCATCCCGGCGGCACTCCCACTCTTGACTCCTTTCTAGGATCCCCTCAGAGACTGTAGACATGACAAGAGATGACATGACACTACAGGACGGGGACAGAGGCTGCGGACATACTATAGGAGGTGCCGGTGGAGACAGGCTGTGGACATGATGGTGCCCTCCTCACCCCCTCACAGTAGCCTCCTCCTCTGTCCACCACCATATTACTTCTGCACATCATCAGTGTGCTGTGTCCTCCTCCAGTGCCCCTTTCACCACTCCACAGGTCAGGGCAGCACTGTGCTGCCCTGACCTGTGAAGAGGTGAAAGGGACACAGGAACCAGAGGAGGACACAGCACACTGATGACGCTGTCCCCTTGTATCCCCCCAGTTTCACTGACCTCAAGTCCGTCCTCCTCACCCCTGGCTGGGCCCTGTCAGTGCTCCGGAGTCCTCCACCGACCACCTATGATGAGTGCATGGCATGCACTCACTGCAGGTGTCCCGCCACTGCCGCCAGCCACTGTGGCCTTTTCAAAAATGGCGCCAGCGGCGCCATCACGTTACTGCGTGTGCGCCGCCCGGCCGAGTTCCGAATGCGCTTGGCTGGCGCATTCGGAACGGCGCATGCGCAGTTGTATGGCCGGCTCGCGGCCATCTTTTTTATGGGCGCCGGTGCCCATAAACGGACTTTAACGTACAGCCCGAAAAAGGGGTTAAATCGCGGGCTGTACCTAAATCTACGTACGGTTGGCAACACTGCCCATGACCCTGTTTGTTGCCGGCTCACCTATTTTCCTTCCTTGGACCATTTTTGGCTGGTCCTGATCACTGCAGACCAGGAACTTGCCACAAGAGTTGCAGTTTTGGAGTTGCTCTGGCCCAGTCATCTAGCCCAGCCATTCTCAGAGTGGTACCCTGGGGATCCGCCAGAGGCTTCCTGGTAGAGAAAAGATATCAGGACAGGCTGATCCCCAGCCGAACTGTACATTGGCACTGGGAGCTCGGTCAGACTGTTGTACACTCTTGTCAAAGTGAAAGCAAGGGGAGTGTGTGCTGTGCTCTCTGCCTTCCCCTACAGTACAATACCCGGCTGTGTAAGGGAAGGTACTGTACTGAAACCTTTTAAAGCGCTGTATATCTGTGTGTGTGGGTGTGTCTGTGTGTGTTTTGCTTGTGTCTACGCGTGTCTGTGTGTCAGGAACCATGAATCCGACGGAGACAGAAAACAAAGTAAAAATCACACCTTTTAATAAAATGATACAAATAGTAAACTTAGTCAAAACATAGCCAGGGTATGGGTGCCAGAGCGAGTAGTCAGAACAAGCCAGTAAATCAGGAAGCCAGAGATCAGCGTAGTCAGAGGCAGCAGACAGGAGCAGGAACCATAAGGGACATCAGCCAGGCAAGTTTAAACAGGAACACAACAGAGAGTCTCTAGAAATGTTTGACCAAGGAGAAGGCACGGAAGAAATGAACCAGTCAGTTTAAATAGCCTGAAGGGGCTGGCTGTAGGCTGGACTGACGAGCAGGAAATGATCACCAGGTGAGCCACTGTGAAGCGATGAGTGCTGGCAATTTATACGACAGCTGAGCACTGAGAAGGGAGAGCTGAGAGCCCAGCCCTGACAGTATGTTACTTTTAATCTTGACAACCCCCCCCCCCCCCCCTATTCATGTACTATCAGAATAGTTTTTTTTTTTTGTAGGACTTGTTCATAGTAGCAGCAAGGACTGAAAAGCAATCCCATGCTTAGATCGGCATTTGACAGGCGGTAAAGATGCAATGTGTTGCCTCCTCACCACCTGTTTTAACCCTGTAAATGCAGCATCACCACACCACAACCATATGCAATGCACACAGGTGCAGGGTGGTTCCAGTGCAGCCCCATTCACCCAGGGGTTTACTTAAGGCTGCGGCCACAACATGTGTACATCCCCATTCGCTGCCTCTGCAGCTAAAGGGGGAGCAGTTGGGGGTGGAAAAAACTCTAAAGCTCAAACGTGTGGTTTTACCAGCCTCCAACCTCACAGGTGAACAAGCCCTTGGTTCACATGTGTGCAGCTGCGTGTAGGGCAGCCCATTCATTTCAATGGGGTGCCCTACCCACATAAATGCAGGGAAAGAAGTCCCTGACCCTTTTTTTTTTTTTTTTTTTTATTGCGCCGCACCAAAAAAAAAACACGTTTGCCAATGCATGAGGGTACCATTAAAAATTATTGGCACCCCTAAAGAACAGAGCATTTGCCTGCATGTCAGGAACGAGCACGATTTTGCGTGCGTTAGGACCATGACACACAGTAACTTAAACCAAGCCTTGGACAGTGGTGCCTCGAGACTGAAAATACTTTTCCGCCCTGACCGGAAAAAGGTTGAGATCTAGCCATTACAAATTGGCCCTTGTCAAAGTTGCTCTAATCCTTACGCTTGTCCATAATTCAACTTTAGGGATAATATGTTCACTTGCTGCCCAATATATCCAACCCACTTTTAGGTGCCATTGTAAGGAGACAATTAATTTTCACTTTACTTGTCAGTGGTCATTATAGCTGATTGGTGTATGTGTGTGATCAGTCACTACTACATCAGTCACTATATAGTACATGTGTAACAATCACAGCCGATGAGTTCATGGCTATTGTTGGTAGCGCTATTGCACTGACATTATAACCCTTGTGCCTCCAGGCTTGGCGTTCATAAACAATGGGTGCTGCAGCTAATCCAGTCTTTTTTTTTTTTTTTTTTCTCGGTCCTAACATTACTCGATGATCTTCGCACACCCCCTCCACCCAGCCAGTGTCAGCACAGACAGACCCTGCAACCGCCATTGATTTTTTTTTTCCTGATTCATTGCAGACTGAATATTTCACTAAACAGTAATATGTGTTGAACCATTTGGTTTAAACTCTCTCTCTCTGCCTGGGGCATCAGGGAGCGCTCAGCGGGCTTCAGAAACCTACACTAAGCCTCTGTGTGTGTCCGGGTTCTAATTCTTGGTAGCTGCAGTCTACACAAGGAACATTATTACTCTGCTTCTTTTTCTGCAAAATGCTTATGCTTTAAGTCAATAAAAATACTAAGTATGGTTTCTATTAAATTTTTAGTAGCTTAAAGCGATTCTTCACCCTGAAAATAAAAAAAATTAAAGTCAGCATATGCAAACACTGTAGCTGCTGTGTGTGTGTGTGTGTGTGTGTGTGTGTATGTGTATGTGTGTGTATATGTATGTGTATATATTGTGAGGGGGTTAACTCGGTAGCGGGTGTGTGTGACTCCCTGGTTGGGCTCCCCACACAAAAACAGGGCCAGCAGACGGAGGTTGTGGTTTTCAAAATCAAAAGGTGCGGTTTATTTCTCTATGTACAGTGACAAAAACACAGCAAAGCCAAAAAGAAACAAACAAAATAAATCCTGGTCAGTTTGACCTCTGACTAAACATGCAGGTTTCCTAAACTAACAACTGGGATCAGCCTGGTGCTGTCCTAGTCCCTAAGTCCCTGGTTTAGTAAAAGTCCAAACAAATAGCCACACAGGCTTTGCCTCACCGCACAGGGGTTCACTCTCCCTAGACAGTCCACACAGGTCTGGTTCCAGGCATGAGCTAACATCTAATGAAGCTGGGAGTTCTTATAGAGGCCTAAATGAGCTGACAAGCTTCAGCTGGTCTCATCAACTCCCTGTCTCACGACGCCCAGCACTCTCCCTAGAGGTATGAGTCATTCATGAGCCCACTAGCCTCAGCTGGGCTTCATCAACTCCCTAGTTGTATAAGTCGGCATAAAGCCTGAATCTGGGAGAAATATATCTACCCCCCTGGATGCAACCAGGTGACTTTACCTTCCTGCTGTCACATACCCCCCCTCTTGTTTTAACCTTGGGGTTGGAACACCAGCAATCAGGCATTCATGTACTCGAGACAAAGCATCCACATTCCCCATTTGAACGCCAGGGCGATGCTTTACTGTGAAGTTGAATTCCTGTAGGGCCAGGAACCACCTATTCACTCTTCTATTTGTCTCCTTGTTTTGAGCCATCCACTTTAACGGAGCGTGATCCGTAACCATGTCAAAGTGCCTACTAGGGATGAGCTTCGTGTTCGAGTCGAACATACGTTCGACTCGAACATCGGCTGTTCGAACGTTCGTCGAAGATCGAACGATTTGGGCCGTTCGCGCCAAATTCGAGTGACGCGAACGGCCCACAATGCACTACGCCATCGCAGTGTCATCCAGGCGCTGTGATTGGCCAAGCATGCACTGTGACCCCGCATGCTTGGCCAATCACAGCGCCGGCAGCGAGGAGAGCAATGATTGGCCACAGGCAGGATGCCTGTGGCCAATTATTGCTGAGGGTGTTTAGTACACGCCCCACACTATAAAAGGCCGCCAGCACGGCGGCCTAGTGTAGTGTGTTCCGGAGCAGGGATAGAGCAGCATAGGCAGGGACAGTGACTTTTATTTCTTTCTTGCTTAACCTGGATTCCTTTAGTTTAGGGAAAGAGAAGGATAGGTAGGGAGAGTGTCAGTGTGTTTTGTGCTTGTGCTATATTGTGCTTAAAAAAAACATTTTTTCTAGGGACAGAAAACTGTAGGTAGGGAGAGTGTGTCAGTTTCTTTCACTGTCAAAGTCCTTGTTTCCAGGGACCTGGAAGGACAGTGAGGTAATTCTCCTTGTGCTAAATTGTGCTTAAAAAAAACATTTTTTCTAGGGACAGAAAACTGTAGGTAGGGAGAGTGTGTCAGTTTCTTTCACTGTGAAAGTCCTTGTTTCCAGGGACCTGGAAGGACAGTGAGGTAATTCTCCTTGTGCTAAATTGTGCTTAAAAAAAACATTTTTTCTAGGGACAGAAAACTGTAGGTAGGGAGAGTGTGTCAGTTTCTTTCACTGTCAAAGTCCTTGTTTCCAGGGACCTGGAAGGACAGTGAGTGAATTCTCCTTGTGCTATATTGTGCTTAAAAAAAACATTTTTTCTAGGGACAGAAAACTGTAGGTAGGGAGAGTGTGTCAGTTTCTTTCACTGTCAAAGTCCTTGTTTCCAGGGACCTGGAAGGACAGTGAGTGAATTCTCCTTGTGCTAAATTGTGCTTTAAAAAAAAAATTTTTCTAGGGACAGAAAACTGTAGGTAGGGAGAGTGTGTCAGTTTCTTTCACTGTCAAAGTCCTTGTTTCAAGGGACAGAGAAGGACACCTGAAGGTAGCCCTTATTGCTTTTTTCCCATCTCCCTGCAGGCCATCTATTAGAATGTCTGGAAGGCAAACAAGGAGAGGCAGACAGTCAGGAGGCAATAAAAGAGGGCAAGCAGGCTCTGTGTCTGGGGGCAACAGTGCTGGTCGTGGACGCGGTGCATTGTCATCAGCACATGGCCATGGGACACGCTTGTCCTTCTTTTCGGCAGCTGGACATGTTGAGCCACATCATGCCGAAGACTTGGTAGAGTGGATGACCAAGCCCTCCTCCTCCTCCTCATCCTCTCTCACCCAGGCTCAGGGTACTGGAAAAGCAGCTGCCAAAGCGTCCTCTTCCCTGGTATCAATGTCAGACTCATCATCAGTCACTCCTTCCCTAGACCCACCATGTCCTCCTCCTGAGGAGTCCCCCGAACTGTTTCAGCACAGTGTTGGGTACATGCTCCAGGAGGATGCCCAGCGTTTCGAAGGGTCTGATGATGAAACCCAGCTAGAGGAAGGCAGTAGCGTGAGAGCAGACAGAGGGGATGCTCAAGAAGGACACCAATCTGGCAGTCATGTTCCAGCAGCTGCAGCATACTGCCAGATTGCCTCCAGTGATGAGGAGGGAGGTGATGATGAGGTCACTGACTCCACGTGGGTGCCTAATAGGAGAGAGGAGGAGGAGGAGGATGAGGAGGAGGCACATCTCCAACGAGGCAGGATGCCCTTTGGTGGCCAGCGTAAGGGCAGTACACCGACGGAATCACACCGCAGAGCTCCGCCTGTGCAGGGCGCTGCCTCTGCCCGTCATTCAAAAAGTTCTTTGGTGTGGGCCTTTTTTGAGGCTAGTGCATCAGATCGCACAGCTGCTGTTTGCAACATATGTCTCAAGCGTATATCGCGTGGCCAAAACATCAGCCGCTTGGGTACCACATGCCTGACCAGACATATGTTGACCTGCCATGCAGCTCGTTGGCAAGCCTACCTCAAAGACCCACACCAAAGAACAAAGCGGACCTCTCCTTGCACCGCATCAGCTGGGATCTCCAACCCCACTATAACTTCAGTCCTCTCTGAAACATGCACTGAGAGGAATGAAGGTGTAGAATTAGGTGTGTCACAGCCAAGTACTTGCGGCCACTCTGCTAGCAGTACACCGACGTCCGATTCTAGCAGGCAAATTTCCCTGCCCCAGCTGCTGGACCGTCGAAAGAAGTTCACTCCCAGCCATCCACATGCCCAGCGGTTGAATGCTAGCTTGGCTAAATTGCTAGCGCTTCAACTGCTGCCTTTTCAGTTGGTAGACTCGGCCCCCTTCCGTGAGTTTGTGCAATGTGCGGTTCCTCAGTGGCAGGTTCCCAAACGCCACTTTTTCTCACGGAAGGCTATTCCGGCTCTCTACCGGCATGTGGAAGGCAATGTCTTGGCCTCGCTGGACAGGGCGGTCAGCGGTAAGGTGCATATTACCGCTGACTCATGGTCCAGCAGGCATGGACAGGGACGTTACCTTTCTTTCACGGCCCATTGGGTCACTCTTTTGGCAGCTGGGAAGGATGCAGGACAAGGTGCAGTAGTGTTGGAGGTTGTCCCACCGCCACGCCTCCAAAATGCTACTACTGGTTGTGACACACCTCTCTCCTCCACCCCCTCCTCTTCTTCTTCCTCCATGGCCTCTTCCTGTGGTTTGTCCTATGAACCAGCGGTGCTCCGTAGCCGTTCACGGGGCTACGCAAGTACGCAGGCAAAAAGATGCCATGCCGTGCTTGCGCTGGTGTGTTTGGGGGACAGAAGCCACACTGGGGCAGAGGTCCTGTCTGCTCTGCAGGGCCAGGCCGAGAGGTGGTTGACGCCACGCCAGCTTAAGCCAGGAATGGTGGTTTGCGACAATGGCACCAACCTCCTCTCCGCCCTCCGACAGGGACAACTGACCCATGTGCCCTGTGTGGCTCACGTCCTTAACCTGGTGGTGCAGCGGTTCTTGGGCAGGTACCCGGGCTTACAGGATGTCCTGAGGCAGGCCAGGAAAGTCTGTGTGCATTTCCGCAGATCTTATAATGCCAGTGCTCGCCTGGCTGAGCTGCAAAAGGAGTTGAACCTGCCCAAGAACCGCCTTATATGTGACATGCCCACCAGGTGGAACTCAACGTTGGCCATGCTGCAGCGGCTGCACACGCAGCAGAGGGCCATCAATGAGTACCTGTGCGACTACGGCACCAGGACAGGGTCAGGGGAGCTTGGTTTTTTTTCTCCACGCCAGTGGGGCATGATCAGGGATGCATGCACTGTCCTGGCACCATTTGAGGAGGCCACGAGGATGGTGAGCAGTGACAGTGCATGCATCAGTGACACTGTACCTCTTGTCCACCTGTTGGAGCACACGCTGCGTGGAATAATGGACAGGGCACTTGAGGCAGAACAGAGGCAGGAAGAGGAGGACTTCCTTGCCTCTCAAGGCCCCCTTTACCCAGACAGTGTTCCTTCTGTCCCACCCATCGCACAGGAAGAGGAGGAGGAGGAGGAGGAGGAGGATTGTGTCAGCATTGGAGGTGGAGGCTGGCACTCAGCATCATCAGCAGCAGTCTTTTAGGGATGATTTACAGTCCCAAGAAACCAGTGGACTTGTACGTGGCTGGGAGGAGGTGGCTGCGGATCATGTCGTCCTTAGTGACCCAGAGGACTCCGGAGCGAATGCCTCAGCAAACCTACGCTGCATGGCCTCCCTGATCCTGCAAAGTCTGCGGAAGGATCCTCGTATTCTTCGGATCAAGGAGAGGGACCATTACTGGCTGGCCACTCTCCTTGATCCACGGTACAAGGGTAAGGTTGCGGACCTTATGTTACCGTCGCAGAGGGAGCAGAGGATGAGACAACTCCGGGAGGCCTTGCAGAAAGGTCTGTGCAACGCGTTCCCAGAGACTGGGAGGTTACAAACTCCTGGTCCTGGACAACGAGTTGCTGAGGCTTCGGCCAGTCAAAGAAGGAGCGGTGGGGAAGGTGGCCGTCTGACCGATGCGTTCAGACAATTCTTTAGTCCGCAGCCCCAAAGTATGATCGGTTCCAGCAACCATCGCCAGCGTCTGATAAACATGGTGCAGGAATATCTAGGGGCAAGGTCAGACTTGGACACCTTCCCCACCGAAAATCCTCTGGCTTACTGGGTCTTGAGGATGGATCACTGGCCAGAGCTTGCACAGTATGCAGTTGAGCTACTGGCCTGTCCTGCATCCAGCGTTCTTTCGGAACGCACATTCAGTGCTGCTGGAGGATTTGTCACGGATCACAGGGTGCGCCTGTCCACCGACTCGGTTGATCGACTGACTTTCATCAAGATGAACCAGTCTTGGATCACCACCAGCTACCACACACCTGATGCTGATATAACAGACTAATTGATTTTAACATGTCACATCCCTTCAAGACTGATGCTGATGCTGAGTGCCTGTGCTGTTATGTTGACTGGCTATCCTCCTCCTCCGAGTCCTCAATGATACGATTGATGATGATAGCTTGGAAGATCATTTTTGTTTATGGGTGCCGCCACCAGTGGCTAAGGCCCAATTTTTCAGCCCCTGTTTTACAGGGGCGTGTAATTACAATTTTTTTAGCAATAATTTGCCATAGGGCTCATTGCTGTGCTCCAAGTACAGTATCTGTGAGGGGTTGGAGTGTTGTGGCACCAGTGCCTAAGGCCCAATTTTTCAGCCCCTGTTTAACAGGGGCGTGTCATTACAATTTTTGAAGCAATACTTTGCAACAGGGCTCATTGCTGTGCTCCAAGTACAGTATCTGTGAGGGGTTGTAGTGTTGTGCCACCAGTGCCTAAGGCCCAATTTTTCAGCCCCTGTTCAACAGGGGCATGCAATTACAATTCTTGATCTAATAATTCACAGCAGGGTCCATTGCTGCACCCACCAAGAGTAACTCTGAGGGCTTACAGTCTTGTGGCAACGCCACCACCACCACCACCACGAAAGGCCCAATTTTTCAGCCCCTGTTCAAAAGGGGCATGTAATTACAATTCTTGATCTAATAATTCACAGCAGGGCCCATTGCTGCACCCACCAAGAGTAACTGTCAGGGCTTACAGTGTTGTGGCACCAGCACCACCATCAAAGCCCCAATTTTTACTACCACTGTTCAACAATTATATGTAATTAAAATTCCTGATATAATAGTTGACAGCAGGGCGTTCCAGCACCAACCAAGAGTAACTGAGTGCTTACAGTGTTGTGCCAACACCAACAACTAAGGGGCCTATTTCTGCAGAGTATATACGGCAGGTCCCTACTTTCAAACATCCAACTTACAAACGACTCCTACTTGCAAACGAAAGAAGACAACAGGAAGTGAGAGGAAATCTACCCCTAGAAAGGAAAATTCTCTCCTGTAAGAATAAATATGGGAGAAAGGGGTCTCATCTGTACTGATGCTTTATCAGCAATCCTTGTTTCAAGAAAA
Organism: Rana muscosa; assembly: GCA_029206835.1. NCBI lineage: Eukaryota > Metazoa > Chordata > Amphibia > Anura > Ranidae > Rana > Rana muscosa. The sequence goes on from CM055125.1 coordinate 79,541,272, forward strand.
ACACCACATTTCAAAAACAGTTGTCATTGGGACGGAAAGTGAGGTGAAATGTTCTGAACAGGGGCACAGACAGCAAAACAAATGTTACAGGGGTGATAACCCTTACCTATGTTTCCCAAAAAGTTTAAAAATAGATTTTTGGGCTGGAGCTACACTTCAACAATGTACCTGTTCAAAATTACAAACAGATTCTACATAAGAACAAACCTACAGTCCCTGTCTTGTATGCACCGCCTGTATACGGCTGTTCAGAGTATATAGGGCCTTTTTTATTTTATGTGCGGGGTTCCCCTTAATATCCATACAAGACCCAAAGGGGCTGGTAATGGGCTGGGGTAGGGGGGGGGTCATGGGGTAGCTATGCCATTTTTCTTAAAGAATTTCATCCATATTACCGGGACCAGACATTACATTAAAGCCGCAAGCAGTTTTAAATGGCTTTTTTTTCCTTTAGAAGTGTCATTTTCTGCAGGGACAGTTCTAAACACGGGAAACACGTGGCACTTCACAGGCATACTTTAGACACCCCCCAGGTACGATATTTAAAGGAATATTTGACTTTTTTTTTTTCACTTTATGCATCATTAAAATGACTGCTCCCGAAAAACGACCGTTTTTAAAACTTCTTTTTGCATTGATACATGTCCCCTGGTGCACAACCCGGGTTCCCAAACCCTATTTATGACAATAACATGCATAATAGTTGTTATAATTAGCACTTTAGAATTCGAACGTTCGCATCCATTGTATTTAATAGGGTTCTAATGTTCGTTCGAACTTTCGGTCCGTTCGCGGGTTCTGGTGCGAACCGAACCCGGGTGTGTTCGGCTCATCACTAGTGCCTACCTAGCAGATAGTACCGAAGGGAATCTAGAGCCCACTTCACCGCTAAACACTCCTTTTCAACCGTGGCGTAATTTACCTCATGGGACTTCAACTTCCTGCTGAGGTAAATGACTGGGTGCTCTTCCCCGTTCCAGACCTGGGACAATACTGCTCCTAACCCCACATCTGACGCATCACTTTGTACGACAAAGTCTTTAGAGAAGTCGGGTGAGTACAACACTGGCTGGCTACATAAGGCTTGTTTCAAGAATTGGAATGCTGCCTCAGCCTCGGGGGTCCATTTAATCATGACCGACCCTTTCCCTTTCGTCAGGTTGGTTAGGGGCACAGCCTTAGAAGCAAAGTGGGGAATGAAGCGCCGATAATAACCCGCGATTCCCAGAAAGGCTCGTACCTGCTTCTTGCTGTTGGGACGTGGCCAACTCTGGATGGCCTCGACTTTGTTGAGTTGGGGTTTTATTACTCCCCTGCCAATGGTGTACCCAAGATATTTGGCCTCCTCCTGCCCAATGGTACACTTCTTGGGGTTAGCCGTAAACCCCGCTTCCCGGATAGAGTCTAGGACTGCTTGCACTTTTGGCAGATGTGATGCCCAATCTGTGCTATGGACAATTACGTCATCCAGGTAAGCCGCAGCATACTTCCGATGGGGCCTCAGCATCTGGTCCATTTTCCGCTGGAATGTGGCCGGCGCATTCTGTAACCCGAACGGCATTCTCTTATATTGGAACGCCCCGTCTGGGGTTACAAATGCGGTTTTCTCTTTGGCCGACTTGGCCAGGGGAATTTGCCAATACCCTTTTGTGAGGTCAAGAGTCGTCATGTATCGGGCTGTTCCCAGCCGGTCGATCAACTCATCTATACGTGGCATGGGGTAGGTGTCAAATTTTGTAACTTTGTTCAACTGACGAAAATCGTTACAAAATCGCCAGCTCCCATCCGGTTTAGGCACCAACACAATGGGACTAGACCAATCACTTTGGGACTCCTCTATCACCCCTAAGTTCAGCATTTTCTGTACTTCCTCCCGTATTGCCTCCCGTCGGGCCTCTGGGATCCGATAGGGTTTTAACTTCACCCTTTCACCGGGCGGGGTAATAATATCATGCTCTACCCCAGATGTTTGTCCCGGCAGCTCAGAGAACACCTCCTTGTTGCGAAGCACAAACTCCTTAACCTCCTGTTGTTGGGGTTGTGACAAGGTGGCTGCTATTCCAACCTCCGGAATCACGCAACCAGTTTGAGCTGGTGACCAAGTTTCTGCGACTAGGGACTCTCTATCCCTCCAGGCTTTCAACAGATTAACGTGATATATCTGTTCGGGCTTTCGCCTTCCTGGTTGTCTGACCTTGTAATTCACTTCGCTCACTTTTTCCATTATCTCGTAGGGGCCTTGCCATTTGGCAAGGAATTTACTTTCAACCGTAGGGACAAGTACCAATATCCTATCCCCCGGGGAAAAGGTACGGGTCTTTGCTCCACGGTTGTACACTCTCTGCTGTGCCAACTGCGCTTGGGCCAAATGTTCCTTCACGATGGGCATTACCTGTGCAATTCGATCTTGCATCAGGGCGACATGCTCAATCACACTCCTGTGGGGAGAACTCTCACTTTCCCAAGTTTCCTTGGCAATATCCAACAGCCCTCTTGGGTGTCTCCCATACAGTAACTCAAAGGGGGAGAATCCCGTAGAGGATTGGGGCACCTCCCTAATAGCAAACATCAAATAAGGAAGTAGACAGTCCCAATCCTTTCCATCTCTATCCACCACTTTCTTCAACATTTGTTTTAGGGTTTTGTTGAATCTTTCAACCAGCCCATCGGTTTGGGGGTGATACACAGATGTACGCAATTGCGTCACTTTGAGCAATTTACACAGCTCTTTCATAACCCGGGACATAAAGGGTGTACCTTGGTCCGTAAGCAGTTCTTTACAAATACCCACCCGGCTAAAAACAAGAGATAGCTCTTTGGCTATGGTTTTGGCCGAGGTATTTCTGAGAGGGATCGCTTCTGGATAACGGGTGGCATAGTCCATTATAACCAATATGTACTGGTGCCCCCTAGCGGACTTGATTATAGGACCTACCAAATCCATTGCGATTCTCTCAAACGGGACCTCAATGATGGGTAGAGGGACCAGCGGGCTACGGAAATGTGGCATCGGGGCCGACCTCTGACACACAGGGCAGGAGGAACAATAATTTTCTATGTCCTTCATCACCCCAGGCCAATAGAATCTCTGTAATACCCTCTCTCGGGTTTTCTCTGTCCCCAGATGACCTCCAAGAATGTGCCCATGGGCCAACTCCAACACCAACTTCCTGTAAGGTTTGGGCACCACCAGCTGCTCAACGGTTTCTTCTGCCCTTTTTGCCACCCGATACAGTAGGTCCTTCTCTACGCTGAAGTATGGGTAAGTGCAGGTATTATCTGGGTTCACTAACTCGCCATCTATTTCCACTACGTTTTCCCGTGCCTTTATTAGGGCGGGGTCTTTTAACTGTTCTGTGGCAAAATTTTCCCTGTGAACCTCCAGATCAGAAAACTCCACAGACGGTAGGTTTTCGTCTGAGGAGGTGGGCTCCTCTCCAGTTTCTTGAGTCTCCCCTGCAAATACTGACAAGGGAAATTCTGGAGAGTCCTCACCACTCTCAGAGGAGTTCTGGCTATCACATTCCTGGTACATAGGGGCACCAGTGGGGGGCTCAGGATCATCCCACAGTTCCCAGAACTTCGGAAAATCCCTTCCCACAATGGCGTCATGCGGTAACTGAGATACTAAGCCCACTGGATGAGAGAGGGTACCTTTGGGGGTCTCGAAACACACTGTAGTCACTGGATACTCTCGGGTGTCCCCATGCACACAAATAACAGCTACCTTGCTATTCCCAGAGACCTCTGTTTTAACTAATTCAGCCTTTATCAGGGTCACAAGGCTACCTGAATCCAGTAATACCACAACATTTCTACCATTAATACACATTTTGCATAAATGTTTCTCAGTTCCTCGAATGGCAGTGCATGCGACTGTCGCACACAGCGACTGACGTCTGCCCGTCAAAGTCACACTGCATGGGTTCCTCCACAACCGGGCAATTGGCTGCAATATGTCCCGCTTGCCGGCAGCGGTAGCAAACGATCCTTCTTGCGGCCTCTTGAGCCGCTGATTTCCCAGGCTGTTCTCGCCAAACTTGGGGTAGAGCTCCCACCCTCTCACTCTCTCCACCCTCACCCCTTGGAATCCTCTTATCCGCCCCTGGGGATGGTCTGGTCTTAGGGTGGAAAGTCCGAGTGTCTCTGGAAGAGGCCGTCAGGTTCTCTGTAGCCAAGTATTTCTCTACACGATCCACAAGACCACCGGCCGTCTCTGGGTCTCCATGGCTTACCCACTTTTGGATGGCAGTAGGAAGAGCTCTCAAAAACCGATCCATTACAACACGTTCCACAATCTCTGGTGCGGACAAAGTCTCTGGCTGTAGCCACTTCCTGCTCAGGTGAATGAGATCATACATTTGAGACCTGGGGGGTTTTCCAAGCTGGAAAGTCCAGTTATGCACACGCTGAGCCCGGACAGCCAGGGTGACACCCAGCCTTGCCAATATTTCAGCTTTTAGCATCACATAGTCTTTTGCTTGGTCAGGCTCTAGGTCATAGTAAGCCTTCTGCGATTCACCAGTTAACAGAGGAGCCACCAGTCCAGCCCACTGCTCCTCAGGCCACTTTTCTCTTTCAGCAGTCCTTTCAAATGTGGTCAAAAATACCTCTGGATCATCCTCTCCAGTCATTTTTGTCAATAAACGACTCACCCCAAAGGACGCGGTATTAGTGGGACGGCTTTCCTCACTGGTCTGCGGACGTTGCTGCATTACTGCTTCCACTTGTTGTAGTCTCTGCTCTTGCTTCTGTAACAGGTCTATGAAGCGGGCCTCAGATTGCTGCTGGGCTTGTTGATGAGCTTGCTGCTGGGCTGCAAGGCTCCTTTGCAAACCTGCATTTGTCTGCTGTTGATTGGCATTTGCTAGAGCCAGCTGTTTCAGTATCTCCTCCATGCTGGCTTAAAAAAAACTGCCACTGGTTCTCCACCAACTGTGAGGGGGTTAACTCGGTAGCGGGTGTGTGTGACCCCCTGGTTGGGCTCCCCACACAAAAACAGGGCCAGCAGACGGAGGTTGTGGTTTTCAAAATCAAAAGGTGCGGTTTATTTCTCTATGTACAGTGACAAAAACACAGCAAAGCCAAAAAGAAACAAACAAAATAAATCCTGGTCAGTTTGACCTCTGACTAAACATGCAGGTTTCCTAAACTAACAACTGGGATCAGCCTGGTGCTGTCCTAGTCCCTAAGTCCCTGGTTTAGTAAAAGTCCAAACAAATAGCCACACAGGCTTTGCCTCACCGCACAGGGGTTCACTCTCCCTAGACAGTCCACACAGGTCTGGTTCCAGGCATGAGCTAACATCTAATGAAGCTGGGAGTTCTTATAGAGGCCTAAATGAGCTGACAAGCTTCAGCTGGTCTCATCAACTCCCTGTCTCACGACGCCCAGCACTCTCCCTAGAGGTATGAGTCATTCATGAGCCCACTAGCCTCAGCTGGGCTTCATCAACTCCCTAGTTGTATAAGTCGGCATAAAGCCTGAATCTGGGAGAAATATATCTACCCCCCTGGATGCAACCAGGTGACTTTACCTTCCTGCTGTCACAATATATATATATATATATATATATATATATATATATATATATATATATATATATATATATAAAAATAATGTAGGACATTTACCTGTCCAGGGATCCAGCGCAGTCCTCACCCGAGCCATCTCTTCAGCCATCTTTGGGTTCAGACACCAGCATGTTCACTTTGGGAAGCCGGCTGTGGCTGTGTGTTTAACGAACGTCCGATTTTCCATGAAGGTGCCTATCGTGGTGTAACCGAGAACGACAAGGGCAAACAAAGCTACGTACTAGTGTCTTCCGGTCACTTTTTGCTTTTGATCATGCGCGGTATTTTCTAGTTGATTATTTTTGTACGATTACTGTTGAAATTGAATGAAAAGGGGACATTTTGTTCACACATTATAAACATTTTTTAACTTGCCCCTTCATATATATATTTTTTTTATTTTGTCCAAAAAGTCAGAATCGGCTGTCAAAAGCACTATACTAACAGATTATAGACATCTCGTTCCTGTTACGGAAATCTGCGCCCCATTTTCTTATTGTGTACTGACCTTTAGAGTTTTTCAGCTCCATTGAGGAGCAATAGGGACACTATTTGGACAGCAGCATTGTCAGCCTAGGGAGAAGGTATGAAAGTATAGTGAGTTTAGTACTTGACTATCAAATTAAAGTGATACTATGGGTTTGTTTTTTATTTTATTTTTTTTAAATAACAAACATATCATACTTTCCTCCACTGTGCAGTTTGTTTTGCACAGAGTGGCTTTGAACGTCCTCTTCTGGGGTCCCACGGGGGCTGTCTCGGCTCTTCCCCGCAAGAGCTAATCCCCCCCCCCCCCTCTGGGAAGCTCTCTCCCGAGGGGGTTACCTTGCGGGCGCGCTCCCGTGTTATACACTCGGCGTGCATAGCCACAGAGTGTGTGACTCTGCCCCGCCCCCCGGCGGCCGCATCATTGGATTTGATTGACAGCAGCGGGAGCCAATGGCTGCGCTGCTATCAATCTATCCAATGAGGAGCTGATCAGCCATGGAGAGAACGACGCAGGATCGCGCCCAATGAAATTCGGGGCTCAGGTAAGTAAATGGGGGCTCGGGGGCGGACACAGCAAGGTGTTTTTTCACCTTAAGCCCTGGTTCACACTGGTGTGATTTGACATGCGATTTGACATGTCAAAAAAAACTGCGCTAGGACTAGTACAAGATAATAATATAACATAAAGGCAGCAGAAATAATGTGATAAACATAGACAAATTAAATAAAGAAAAAACTGCGCCAAAAAATTCCTTAAGGTACAACCCTGATTGACATCATGATGAAAAAGTCCAAATATGTAACCCACATTTAGGGGGAAGTGTCCAATATCAAAAAGGGGGGATCAAATATTCAGTGTACTCAAGATTTCACAACTTATACACCAATACTGATCACCACCGTAAGAAATGGCTCCTTACCACAAACATGCGGATTCGTGCAGGTGGCTTTAGCCCAGCCGTGGCCTTTGCTCTGAAAAAGGGTCCAAACAGGGTCCACAGGTATTCCACCAATTGCTAATGAGAAATCTTGATGGCTCGGTAGCAAACACAGACAAATATATCATAGGGTGATAACGTATTCACAAGAACTGATAGCGGACACCACCACCGTGATAGTTATAAAAGTGACCACCACCTAAGAATATATTGGCCCCTTGCCAGAAATAAAAGAGCATGCATTCAGCTGTCCCAGCTCTATCCAGTAAACACAACAGGCGAAGTCGTGCAGGTGGTTTGAGCCCAGCCACGGCCCTTACTCTGGAGAAAGGGTCCAAGCAAGATCCCCAGATACTCCACTAATATTGATGGGAAATTCCTGGGGTCTCAGTAGCAAAAAAATATAACATACCAAAGGGTGATAGCATATACACTAGGTATAATACTGAACACTACCACCGTGATAGATTTAGGTGACCACCACCTAAATATGGATTAGCTCCTTACCAGAGGTATGTAAAGAGCAAGCATTCATCTGTACCCAGCCACGGTCTTTGCCTCATATTCAGGACCCACACATTGACACCCAGAGGAGGGATCTTCAATATACTGAAGGCACTGCTTCACGCTCCGTAATATCTTCTTTAAAAAGCCGCGTTTAATAAATAAATTTTACTTACAAAAAGATGCTTCAAACAAACGTATAGACAATGCCGGCCAGCATAAACAAGTGCTCTTCCGTACTAGAGCTGCGTGGTGACGTCACTGTGTTTCCCCCAGACGTGCTTCGTCATATATGACGTTCTCAAAGTGGCACATAATTGTGAAGTAGAAGGAAAATGATAAATGGTTTCAATTTTTTTATTATTAATATCTGAAAAGGGTGGCGTGCATTTGTATTCAGCCCCCTTTACTCTGATACTCCCAACTAAAATCTAGTGGAACCAATTGCCTTCAGAAGTCACCTAATTCGTAAATAAAGCCCACCTGTGTGTAACTTCATCTCAGTATAAATACAGCTGTTCTGTGAAGCCCTCAGAGGTTTGTTATAGAACCTTAGTGAACAAACAGCATCATGAAGGCCAAGGAACACATCGGACAGGTCAGGGATAAGGTTGTGAAGAAGTTTAAAGCAGGGTTAGGTTATAAAAAAGCAATATCTCAAGCTTTGAACCTCTCAGAGCACTGTTCAATCCATCATCCAAAAATGGAAAAAGTATGGCACAACTGCAAACCTACCAAGACATGGCTGTCCACCTAAACTGAGAGGCCGGGCAAGGAGAGCATTAATCAGAGAAGTAGCCAAGAGGCCCATGGTAACTCTGGAGGAGCTGCAGAGATCCACAGCTCAGGTGGGAGAATCTGTCCACAGGACAACTATTAGTCGTGCATTCCACAAATCTGGCCTTTATGGAAGAGTGGCAAGAAGAAAGTCATTATTGAAAGAAAGCCATAAGAAGTCCAATTTGCAGTTTGCGAGAAGCCATATGGGGAACACAACAAACATGTGGAAGAAGGTGCTCTGGTCAGATGAGACCAAAATTTAACTTTTTGACCTAAAAGCAAAACGGTGTGTGGTGGAAAACTAACACTGCACATCACCCTGAACACACCATCTCCACTGTGAAACATGGTGGTGGCAGCATCATGTTTTGAGGATGGGACATTGAAGATGGATAGAGCCAAATACAGGGCAATCGTAGAAGAAAACCGTTTAGAGTCTGCAAAAAACTTGAGACTGGGGCAGAGGTTCACCTTCCAGCATGACAACAACCCTAAACATACAGCCAGAGCTACAATGGAATGGAAGGATATTCATGTGTTAGAATGGCCCAGTCAAAGTCCAGACCTAAATCTAATTGAGAATCTGTGGCAAGACTTGAAAATTGCTGTTTACAGACGCTCTCCATCCAATCTGACAGAGCTTGAGCTATTTTGCAAAGAATGGGCAAAAATATCACTCTCTAGATGTGCAAAGCTGGTAGAGACAACCCCAAAAAGACTTGCAGCTGTAATTGCAGTGCAAGGTGATTCTTCAAAGTATTTACTCAGGGAGGCTGAATACAAATGCATGCCACACAGTTTTTACATATTTATAAAAAAAAAAAGAAAATTAAAACCATTTATCATTTTCCTTCCACCTCACAATTATGTGCCATTTTGTGTTGGTCTATCACCTAAAATCTCAATAAAATATATTTACATTTTTGGTTGTAATATATCAAAATGTGGAAAATTTCAAGGGGTATGAATACTTTTTAAAGTCACTGTACATACAGTTTCACACGCCCATTGGAGCTCGAGGCTACAGTGTAATTTTTTAATTTTTTTTCTCAATTCATGTCCTCAATCCGACTCAGGCAATATTTAGCTGCCACTTTTTATATTTATCTTGTGTTTTCAGTTGAGAATCTGATTTTGAGGCCTAAACTCGAGCTGCACACACAATACAATATGCCGCAAATGCCTTTATAGTGCTGTATATTTATATTTCCCTTTTTTATGTGACACCATGGAGATTTCAGTGACATAAGCCATTGCTGGGTAGTTTAAATTATTTATAAGTATACATGAGAGTGTGTTTCTCCTCAATGATTTTTCTTTCCCAACAGGCACCCTCATTGTACTCCTGAGGAGCTGGAGGTGTAATCATCAAACCTGGCGCTGTACAGATCATAGCGTAGTTTCATAAATCAGCAAACGCTCCTGTAATGCAAAACACAATAAAAATGCTGCAGTTTTCTCAGAAGCCTGCATTTTATCAGCCGTACCTCGGCCCCGTGATATTGCCTGCCATGTATGCGTTGTCCCAAGTGACTCCATTCTCCTAGCTAACTGTGTTCTTAGAATACTGGAGTCATGTGACCGTGGTACGCTGCAGGTGCTCTCGTGAGGGCTTGTCTGCTCCAGTATTTTTAGAGGCATTTATCACGCTTATAAAATACTAATAACCGCATCTAAAATGCTTCCCTTTAGACCTAAATGGAATGTAAAAGACAAATGTATTGAATGGCATGAATGGTTTAAATCCGCTGAACGATTATGTCTGCAGTGTTTTTTTCATTCTGATGGAAACTGTAAAAATGGAATCAAAGCATGTGAATTGTTAGTTATTTTGTTGTGTGTATAATTATAATTATATGCAAAGTTACATACTAGGACACTAAAGTAGGGTGACCAGACATCCCTGGTTTCAGGGGACAGTCCCCGGATTGAGGACACTGTCCCCGGACCAAGTCTGTCCCCAGTTTTGTCCCCGGATTGGATTTGAACAAGAGTTGGGGCAATTTCAAAGACAGTTAGTGCAGAATAAAAAAATAAAAATTCTGATATACACACCCCCGCTCCTACTAGCTTAGGGGGGTGTATTTTTTTTTATTCCATTATCTGTGCCCCTTTCTGATGATCATGTGCTGGTTGGAGCGGAGGGAATATTTCTTCAGTTTCAGGTGCCCATTCAGCTCCGCTCGCATGTTCTTCTGCCTTGACTCAAGTCCCGGCCAGCCGCCTGCCTGCTTATCTCCTTCAAAGTGATCTTCCTCCGCTCCCCACCCAGTAGTAGCCGGGGCCCGGAAAGTAAGACTTGACAGGCTGTGAGGCGGGTGGCAGCGATGGGCAGAGAGTCACTGATTGCCGCTATTACTAGTAAAAAAAATATGTCCCCGGATTTCATTTTAAAAATCTGGTCACCTTACACTAAAGTAGACAGAGGCACCTGCTAAGGACATTGCACTTTGCATTTTTTTTTTTTTTTGGGCAACTTTGATAGTATATCTGGAGTTATTTATTTATTTATTAAATCTGCTGGAAACCTAAAAAATTCAATCAAAACAGGGTATCAATCAGTTTTTTTATATGTAAAAAATTGCAAGTATACAGCATTCTAGTAATAAAAGGACCAAGGGAACAAAAGTAGATAAACATCTGGTAAGGTCAATGCACTTTTGTATTACAATTTTTTTTTTTTGCAAAATAAATATACACAGTAATTTTTTAACAGTGGTTATACAATAGTTACTAACACTGTAAAATAATTTTCACATATAATTTGCTGTTGTGCCTGTGTATTATAGGGCTATGTAGCCGTCTATGGCACTTGGACATGGTTTATGATTCAACTCCACGGCGGGATATATATTTAAGCATACTGTAACATACACTCACCGGCCACTTTATTAGGTACACTTTGCTAGTACTGGGTTGGACCTCCCTTTGCCTTCAGAACTGCCTTAATTCTTCATGGCATAGATTCAACAAGGGGTTGGAAACATTCCTCAGAGATTTTGGTCCATATTAATTTGATGGCATCAAGCAGTTGCTGCAGATTTATCGGCTGCACATCCATGATGCGAATCTCCCACCACATCCCAAAGGTGCTCTATTGGATGAGATCCGGTTACTGTGGAGGCCATTGACATACAGTCATGTTCAAGAAACCATTTAGAGATGATTTGAGCTTTGTGGCAAACAAGACAACCAACAGCCAAACCCCCCGGTCGGTCGTTTGCCTGCTCAGTGTCAAACCCCTGCACCTCCCTCGCTCGCTCGTCCGTCCCTTCCACCAGACCCGCACTTGCCCCCATCTCGGCAGCTTCGGCTTCTTCCTGCTCGGCGGCTTCACCCTGCATCTCCGGCTTCACAGTGGCTTCCTCCCCGGTGGCTTTCTTTCTCCTTCCCTTGGCGGCCAATACGATAGCATCTCCTCTCGGCCAATCAGGAAGATGATCGCTAATATTAAGCTATTGTCACACAACTGGGTGGCCCTGAGCCCATCCTTTTTTTAAGCCAATTGGAGCCTCAGGCTCTAATCATGTGCTTAAAAAAAAAACATTGGAATCCATGCCTCCGGCGCCCTGCATGGAGATTAGGGTACTAAGGGGCCCAAAGTATGCCAAAAAATATCCCCCGCACCTTTACACCACCACCACCAGCCTGAACCGTTGATACAAAGCTGGATGGAACCATGCTTTCATGTTGTTTACGTCATATTCTGACCCTACCATCTGAATGTTGCAGCTGAAATCGAGACTCCTCAGACCAGGCAATCTTCTATTGTCCAATTTTGGTGAGCGTGTGCAAATTGTAGCCTCAGTTTCTGTTCTTACTTGAAAGGAGTGGCACTCGGTGTGGTCTTCTGTTGCTTTTGCTGCTGCAAGGTTCGACGTGTTGTGTGTTCAGAAATGGTATGGGACAGCAGGCAGAAACCTTAACAACTACACTTGATTAAAATAAATAATTCAAACAAGTGTTGGAATAAATATGGCCGTGGCTGCTTTATTATTGGTTTTCAAGACAATATTTTATTCAATATAAAAAACAAACATAATAAACTTTAAACAGCCTAGCCACTACGGCTCAAGCTGCATATAATATATTCAGACTTCAAAACTGTCCACACAATATATAATAATAAATTATTTCAAAACAGATTTGTCCCCCTTTTGTATTATTTTTTTTATTTATTTTTTTCATAACAAAGGTGACCTTGCCACATAATTAACAGCCCTGACAAAGCAAAAAAAAGGGGGGGGGTAGGGGAACACCACAGATCCTGTCTTCTGAGGCGACTGAACCTACAGAACAGAACCCCCTATTATATAGCCCTAATTGGTACTGGATCTAACTAGAAAGAACTGGTACAAAGCCCCAGTACCCCCTAAAAGCCCGGGAAAGGCACATGTAAACCTTTCCCAGGCCATGTTAGCACCAGGTGTTCCCCTAAAAGCCCAGGGAAAGTCATGTTTAAACCTTCCCTAGGCCATGTGAGCACCAGGTGTTCCCCTGAGAGCCTTAGCAGGCTCCTCAAGGGGAGCTTGAAACTGCCCGTCCTGCCGCTTTCCCATGAGAAAAGGGGGAAACCGTCTCCCTCTTTTCTATCATGGGACAGCAGGCAGGAACCTACACTTAACTAAAATAAATAATTCAAACAAGTGTTGGAAAAAATATGGCCGTGGCTGCTTTATTATTGGTTTTCAAGACAATATTTTATTCAATATAAAAAACATAATAAACTTTAAACAGCCTAGCCACTATGGCTCAAGCTGCATATAATATATTCAGACTTCAAAACTATCCAGAAGACAGGTGGATACTAAAAACCACCTGTCACCAACCTCCCCCAACCGCGGTCATCTCAACACAAGTGCCCAGATTAGCATTAAAAATGTCAAAACCTATGTCAGACAAATGAACCCCATCTTCTCTATATAAAACCTTCAAGTTCAGTATGCCTGTAAGAGAGAAAACCTAAAACCGACAGTAACTTGGCAACCGCCCTATTTATACGACGCCAAACTTTTTCCAAAGAGCGCACGGCAGGCAGAGAAAGCCATCTCAGCCTTTGCACCATTTCAGAAAATATGATAACAGTGTGCGGAAACAATAATTGAATTCTAAAGAGATCATCCCTAATCCTAAAAATAATATCTAAAGTTTTCTGCTTCCCAATGTCATTCCCCCCAGATGTATAATCAACACATCTGGAGGAGGAAACTCCTGAAGAAGCCTACTTATTTCAAACATCAAGCTAGCCCATACCATACCCCTCCTACCAAACCAAAAAATTCTAAACCGTGTAGGATCCAAACCTAAATTACTAGAATATACTCTCTCTGTAGCTCTCCGATGCGCCCAAAAACCGTATGAATGGCCAACAATCCATATTGTTCTGCATTCACCTAAAATAAATAAAAAAGATTGGTTAGGGCGGATATATAAAAGGTAACTATAAAGCCCTGTACACACGATCGGATTTCCAATGGAATAAAATCCGATGGATTTTTCCATCAGTCTTGCCTACACACACCATCAGTCGAAAATCCGACCGTCCCAAACGCTGTGACGTAAAACACTCCGAGCCGAGAAAAATTAAGTTCAATGCTTCTGAGCATACGTGGGTTTTTTCTCCGATGGAGTTCCACACAGACGATCGGAATTTGCTATTGTTTTTTTTTTCCATCGGACAAACTTAAAATATGTTCTATTTTTAATCACCGATGGAAAAAAGACAGATGGGGCCCATACACGATCCGTTTGTCCGATGAAAAAAGTACATCGGACTGTTTTCATCGGTAAAACCGATCGTGTGTACAGGGCTTTAGACTTCCATCTACCAACTTTTTTTATTACATCAGTGTCTAGACCTAACCGAGATGTTTCAGTAGCTGCCCCAATTCTAAAAGAATGTGATGTAAGATGAAAAATTTGTTATGATGGTCTAACATGAGAGTACTGAGTCAATAATTTCACAGGGCAAATAGGAGAGCTACTACAAGAAAATAGATTGACCCAATTTACCTATACCCAACTGATCAGTTTTTGACCGACGTAGAAAAATTCTTAGTTTTTTCTGAAATAATAACATCAGAAGCCTGAATGAGATTCAGCTCTGACACCCTAAGGGCTGCAAAAAATGTTAATGAAAAAAACGCACGAAAAAGAATAGCTTCAAACGCAGAAAAACAGACTTGAGTAGTGACCGAACAAAGTTTTTGTAAAATAACTGGGGTAATAGGGTAAATGCTGATCCTTTTTGAAAGTAATTTTTCTTATAAACTTTTAAAGCTTGTTGAACAGAAAATAAATGTAGACAAGATGGTAGACCACTGAGTTTAAGAAAAAATGAAACACCAGATAAGGTCTTTTGGACATACGACCAGGAGTAATTCTTATTTAAATAAAGATTTCAAAAAGAGAAAAACCAAATTTTCAGAAAACGAACCAGCAGGTTCTCGGATTGTATTCAAAAATGAAAGCCACAGCAACTAGGCCGATCGATATCCAACCCAGGTCGAAGGTGCAACTGAATTCCTAATATAATCAGATATGGGCTTCAAATCAGGTTCCATAAATTGGGTGGGCACTGCATCCCTACTGGATCCGCATCCGGACATTGCTGAAAAAAGCGATCCATCTGTAGGCGAGACAGAGTCTGCCACATCATTGTCCTTACCCGCCACATGAATCGCCTTCAACCAAATGTTTAAACTTAAGCATTTGAAAATCATATGACATAGGACAATGACAGGCGGAGATTTAGATGTTAAGCAATTTATTGCAAACGTAACTCCCTTGTTATCAGTACTGACCAGAATACGCTTATTCCTAAAATAATGACCCCATATTTCCAAAGCTACAATTATTGGAAATAGTTCTAAAAAAACCAATATTCTTTAAAAAACCTTTTGTTTGCCAACTGGGATTCCAACGGTCTGCACACCACTGTGTTTGCCAAATTGCGGCAAAACCACAAGACCCAGCAGCATCAGTGAACAGAAAAAATGATTTATTTAGAATGAATTTTTCCTGCCAAACGGTCTTCCCGTTAAAATATGTAAGGAATAGTAACCAGACCAAAATATCTTCCCTTATATCATGAGAAACCCTTATATGTGAAATGTGGATTTTAAGCCAGAAATGGAAAGATATAATCTGAGAGAACACCTTCCCAACTGGCATGATCCTAGAAGCAAAAGCCAGTAAACCAAGCATAGACTGCATATCCTTTAAACATACCTTCTTCTTTCTAATGATAGTTAAAATAAATAAGCTTAGATCTTTATTATTATCTTCAGGTAACCTGAACTCCATTAAATTTGAGTCAATAGTAATACCCAAGAATTCAAGACAAGTCGAGGGCCATGCCGTCTTTTCAAGAGCCAGAGGAATGCCAAAATGGCTACAAATTTTGAAAAAGGTATCCAATAAGAGTGAGCATTCAAAAGAATCTGATGGGCTCAAAAATAAAAAATAGTCTAAATAATGAAGTAAAAAATTTGAACCAGATACAATACCAACCACCCATTCTAAAAAAGAGGAAAATTACTCAAAATAAAAACAAGACAAAGAACAACCCATTGGTAAACCATTTATCAAATAAAAATTACCATTAACCACTTTGCGCCCGCCGTACGACATTAAAAGGCCACAAGGTGGCTCTACAATGCCGAGAGGCCGTCATTATACGGCCTCGGCTCCTCCGGCCACTGGGGGGCGCGCGTGCGCCCGGCGCGTCACTGAGATGCCGATGCGCGTGCCTGGCGGCCGCGATGTCCGTGTCAAATGTGTCAAAAGTGTCCGATGTGTCCGCCGCAATATCGCAGTCCTGACAAAAATCGCAAATAACCATTTTTACCAAAAATATGTAGAAGAATACGTATCGGCCTAAACTGAGAAAAAAAACTTGTTTTTTTTTTTTTAAATGGGATATTTATTATAGCAAAAATCAAAAAATATTGTGTTTTTTTTTTTTTTTTTTTCAAAATTGTCGCTCTTATTTCGTTTTTAGCGCAAAAAATAAAAACCGCAGAGGTGATCAAATACCACCAAAAGAAAGCTCTATTTGTGGGGGAAAAAAAGGCGTCAATTTTGTTTGGGAGCCATGTCGCACGACCGCGCAATTGTCATTCAAAGGGTGACAGTGCCGAAAGCTGAAATTTCGCCTGGGCAGGAAGGGGGTATATGTGCCCAGTAAGCAAGTGGTTAAAGAAAAAACATAAGGAGTTGAAACAAACCAGATTACCGTATATACTCAAGTATAAGCCAAGTTTTTCAGCACATTTTTTTGTGCTGAAAATGCCCCCCTCGGCTTATGCTCGAGTCACCTTTTTGCTCCTGATCTCCCAGAATTTGGGGACCCAGTACCGGCCCGCCGTAGGTCCCCTGGACCCCAATCTTGGCACACATGTAGCCACACTCTTTCTCTATAAGTGTGCAAAGTTTGTTGTCCGGGGGACCTACGACCAGGAGGGAAAAACTATTTTTCAAACCCGAGCACCCCTTCCATAGACTCCTATGTTAAATGGTAATTTCTCCGGTGATTTTGGGGACCCGGTACCGGCCGATCGTAGGTCCCCATGACCCGAAACTTGGCACACATGTAGCCCCATTTCTCCTTGATAAAAAGCTTTTTGTTTGGGGGACCTACGGCTGGGGAGCACCGATTTTTTTTATTTATTTATTTTTTATATATATTTTTTTTTTTTTTTCAAAGCCAGGCACCCCTTCCATAGACTCCCATGTTATACGTCCGTCTAGTCATGGACACAGTGAGGCATGCACATGGACAAAGTGAGGCATGATGGACACCCTAGGCTTATACTCGAGTCAATAAGTTTTCCCATTTTTTTTGTGGTAAAATTAGGTGCCTCGGCTTATATTCGGGTCGGCTTATACTCGAGTATATAAGGTAATAGGAAGGAGGCAAAATGCAGATTTTATATCAGTCTTCGCCATAAGGGCCCCTTTACCTAAAAGTCTAAGCTGAGTTAATGCATCCTCAAAGGAAGCATAGGAAACTGATGAAAGGCTGTCCTCAATTTGGTTATTAAGGGATTGACCTTTGGGAAACGACAAGTGATGAATTAACCTAAAAAAAATTTTTTTAGGAACAATTCCTAAAGGGGAAATTCTGAAATTACTAAAAGGAGGGGAACTAAAAGGACCAGCTACCCTCCCTTCAGAAACTTCTTTAGACATTTTTTCAGAAACTATATCAGAATAATGATCCACAGATTTTAAATTGTTTACATCCTGTACCAGAAAAAGAAGGTAAAACAAAACCGTCTCTAAAGCCCTCAAGAAGTAGCTGGGCCCTCGACTTGTCTGGGTACAGTCTGAGCCAAGGGAGCATATCTCGCCATTTCACCGGTGTGCATGCCTTTTGGAACAGTTCCTGACTGTTGGTTAGATAAGGACATTTTTTTTTTAAACATTTTGAGACTGGATGTGTTCCAGAGCAAAAGGCACATTCATGGCGATACCTGCAAGAATTGGGCCACTTGCATTGACCATCATAAGGCCTCATGCCCACTGGCGTTTTTACAGCTGTGTTTTTTGCAGCTTAAAAACGCCTGTCCATGTTATTGTAAATATTTATTTTTTATTTTTTTTAAAAAAAAAAAAAAAAAAAAAAACGTCGGAGCTAAAAACGCGACCGCGCGTTAGTGCGCGTTTTTTGACGCTCGCGTTTTTTTCTGCCTAATTCTGACGCTGAGGAACGCACTGGTCCTGGGTTTTTTTTACAGCTTAAAAACGTCTATGCTATTTGCAGCTCAAAAACGTCTAGGTGGGCATGAAGCTATAGACTAACATGGACAGGCGTTTTTAAGCTGTAAAAAACGCTCAAAAACGCGGCTGTAAAAACGTCTGTGGGCATGAGGCCTTAAAGTTGAAACATATTCCTTTCTTGTATACAGAAGTTGTTGCTTGTTGAGAATTTTGGCTTTGCATGGAATAATTTGATCTTTGAGGGAGAAAAAGATTGAGCCATAGGCCCACATCCTTTACTCCCCATTTCAATGACGTGTGAATTTTGGCAAAAAGGCTCATCATAATTAAACCACGCAGTACCACCAAAACTCTTAAAAGCTTCCAGAATAATGTCTAATGCCGCTTACACACGACCGCTTTTAATGTCATTGAAAAAACGTCATTTTTTTCTCAACGTGATTCTTCTCAAGCCTGCCTTGCCTACACACGATCGTGAAAAAAAATGCTCAAACAAAGCACAGTGACGTACGAAACGTACGACGGCACTATAAAGGGGAAGTTCCATTCGGATGGCACCACCCTTTGGGCTGCTTTTGCTGATCCTCGTGTTAGTAAAGTTTGGTGAGAGACGATTCGCACTTTTCAGCCTTGTGCTCTTCAGTCCGTTACAGCGTGATGAATGTGCTATCTCCATTATGAACGCTAGTTTTACCAGAACGAGCGCTCCCGTCTAATTCCTTGCTTCTGAGCATGCGCGTTTTTTTTTGCGTCGTTAAAGCCTACACACGGCCGTTTTTCACGACGAGAAAAACGACGACGTGAAAAACGACAAGAAAAATAGAGCATGTTCCAAATTTTTAATGCCCATTTTTCACATTGCAAAAAATGCTCTGGAGTCTACACACAATCGTTTTTAATGACCAAATTAAAAAATTGCATTTTTCTTGTCATGAAAAACGGTCGTGTGTACGCGGCATTAGTGTTGAAAAAGGCCTGGGCTTTTTTCTGTAAATTTTTCGCACAGGATCCCAGAAAAAATGCAGAAAGCCTGTAACCAGTTGTTTAAAGGACCTAGTCACAGGCCTCCTTCTTTCCTCCTCATCTTTCTTTTCTTTACTAATAATGTCTTTAGCAGATGGAAGCAAAGACAGAATGTCCAAAAATTCACCTCTCCATTATCTTTTACTGATAAAGACAGGTGATAACCCAATGGAGAGACCTCACAAGAAATGGGCTCTCTTAAACATATTTCAGGTAAATACTGTATTTTTGCAGCCTGATAGGAAGAAGAAACATTATAATCAACATTATGTAAAATTTGGTCGTCATTTGCTAATTGACCACTAGATGGCGACCAGATGTCCATAACTGAATCATGAACCTGAACTGGAGGTGAACTTTTAACCAATTGAAATTGAATATCTTTAGCCAATTTAGACAGTAAATATTAGCTGACTCACCATTTCCCTGGGGCTGTGAACGCTGACCAGCCTGAGAAAGCACAGCCTCCTCGATTCCAACCAAAGGAAATTATCTGTCTGTGAAGCCACCAGCGGACCGCATACTGACCTCAGGCCGCGTTGTATGTTGCCATGGCGATGTAACATCTTGCTGAGGAAGGCATGGAGTCTGCGCTAAAGCACCGCCCACAGCTCCGCCTCTGCTTCTGGACACGCCTTTTACCGAACCTTCTGCTGAGCTTCTTGTCCTCGATCGTGCCGATGCTGCAGCCGCGCTCCCAGCTGCTCTTCCCGGCGTGGAGCTGCTTCCCCGAGACGGCCGCACAGCTTTCCTGGCTGCCGTAGCTCTTGGAGGCGAAGGGGAGAGTCCACGACATGGGCCCCGCCTCCTCTTCGCTGATACACTCCCTCTTGCAGAGGTGACGCTGCTGTTCCTCTCATGACATAGAACCTCATCTGGCGGCGCGGCTTCTTCCTCTTCCGGGCACATCATGGGTTCACTGATGGGAAGCTCCCCCCACTGACGATCTGCCTTCGACCTCAGAAATACAGGATTCTACCGCGGTTGTTGTAGCCCCCACCGGGGCCTCTTGACATGGAGCCCGTGGTAAGTATAGGCATTGCCGAATCCATTCTGAACTTACAGAATGGAACCCCCTTTATATAGCCCTAATTGGTACTGGATCTAACTAGAAATAACTGGTACAAAGCCCCAGTACCCCCTAAAAGCCCGGGAAAGGCACATGTAAACCTTTCCCAGGCCATGTGAGCACCAGGTGTTCCCCTAAAAGCCCAGAAAAGTCACTTTTAAACCTTCCCTAGGCCATGTGAGCACCAGGTGTTCCCCTAAAAGCCCGGAAAAGTCACGTTTAAACCTTTCCCAGGCCATGTTAGCACCAGGTGTTCCCCTAAAAGCCCGGAAAAGTCACGTTTAAACCTTCCCTAGGCCATGTGAACACCAGGTTTTCCCCTGAGAGCCTTAGCAGGCTCCTCAAGGGGAGCTTGAAACTGCCCGTCCTGCCGCTTTCCCATGAGAAAAGGGGGAATTGAAACCGTCTCCCCCTTTTTCTATCATTCTGCATGCATTGGTTGTAACAAAGTGTTTTTTTTGAGTTCCTGTTGCCTTTCTATCACCTCAAACCAGCCTGCTCATTCTCCTCTGACATCAACAAGGCATTTTCGTCAACACAGCTGCCGCTTACTGGATATTTATTTTTTTCGGACCATTCTCTGTAAACCCTAGGGATGGTTGTGCATGAAAATCCCAGTAGATCAGCAGTTTTTGAAATACCCAAACGAGCCCGTTCAAAGTCGCTTAAATCCCCTTTCTTCCCTATTCTGATGCTCGGTTTGAACTTCAGCAAGTCTTCTTCACCATGTCTAGATGCCTAAATGCATTAAGTTGCTGCCATGTAATTGGCTGTTTAGCAATTTGTGTTACCAAGGAATTGAACGGGTGTACCTAATAATAAAGTGGCTGGTGAGTGTAGATCTGTATGTTCATATATTGCTATCACTAGGGAGGCATATGTGCTCTAGCACCGTGGTTCTCAACTCTGCCCTCAAGTACCCCCAACAGGCCATGTTTGCAGGTTTTCTTTTATCTTGCACAGGTGCTTTAAACCAGAGTCAATGGCTTGGTATTTTGGACGGCTATTTTATCTAAGAGAAATTCCCAAAACATGGCCTGTTGGGGGTACTTGAGGACAGGGTTAAGAAACCCTGCTCTAGCACATGGTTTGTTAATAGTTTTGCTGTTCTTGGCTTCTATGGGCAATCTGAACTGTCTGACTTAGGAACTTTTATAAGATACATGTTCCGATTCTTTAAAAGAGTCTGTCATTGGCCAAACTTGAAGAACCTGCTATGCCATGGAAGATCCTGGCAATACGGCTTTCATAACTAGTGGACTGTGGTTAGCTGTTTAGGACTGCAAGCAATTCGGCTCTCATTAGGAAGAAATGGCACAACACAGGGATATAAAAAACGAATGTACATTGCAAGTATCTTGTACACCTCATTTATTCAGTATATATTGAGCAATATTAAACGTGCATACAGCATGTATAACCTCAGTCCAGAACAGGCATAGTGAATTTACCTAATATAATGGTCTTCAAATGCAGCCCTTGACTTCACTAAGAGCCTTACATAAGCCTTACACATGCAACGTTTCAAAAAACTTGCAGAGTGTAGGTTGTAGTGTTACCCATGTAGGAGCCGCTGGATAGCCTTGGTTCTCTGTTCTTTGCCTCAACCTTCTCAAAAACCTCAGCCTGTCTGACATGCCAGGTTGAGTGTAAAAACATACAATGGGGTAAATTCACTATAAACTACCGCATGCGATAACACGGTCACATGGCTCATTTGCAAAAATGATCCCATGCGGTAAAAGGTCTTATTCACAAAAAAATGATGTGGTATTTTAACGCAAAATGAAAAATGTGCAGATGACTATCTTAAAAAAATAAAATGCAGTAAACTGTTACTTCCTGTTCTGTTTGTGAATTGATCTTAAGAAAATATGTAATATTTATCATCAGGGTTTTGCTGGCGGTATCACATGCGGTATTGCTCAGATGCAGCGTGGGCACCCCCAATAGCTGGTTGTTAAGGAGTGGGCCAGGAAGCTGGCCGCCGCGTCCTTGACAACAGATGACTTATTTCCTGCTGACAGCTGAATCTAACAAAAAAAAACCTGCCTGCAATAAAAAAATTTTTAAAAAACCAACAAACAGAGAGGGGGTGGTCTGGTATGGATTTTAAGGGAACACCCCCCCCCCCCCAAATCCATACTAGACCCTTATCCAAGCATGCAGCCTGGCAGGCCAGAAAAGGGGAGGGATGAGTGAGCACCCCCTCCTGAACCATACCAGGTCACGTGCCCTCAACATGGGGGAGGGGATGCTTTGGCTCTGCCCCCTCCCAAAAGAACCTTGTCCCAATGTTGATGGGCCTCTTCCCCACAACCCTGGCCAATGGTTGTGATGATTTGTGGGCGGAGGGCTTATCGGAATCTGAAAACTTCCTTTAACAAGGGGGGCTCCAAATCCCCCTGTGACATCACCGCAAGGGGCATGTGAACAAGTATAGGGTACAAAAATATGTAGTGTAACAAAAAGACAATAGACAGTTTTTGACAATTCCTTTTGTTTAAAAAAAATAAAAGTGGACGCCCCAATCTTCCTGCTGCAGTGGTGCAGGTGCTGTGCTGTCCCCGGGTGTCCTCACGCCCAGTCTCGGGCTTGGATCTCCGCTGGTGTGATTTCCAGCTGGTAGGTGAACATCCAGACTGAGGTGCTAGGAGGAAAAACTTTCCCAGGCAGTTTAATAACTCCTACTGCACAGTACATATTAGGAAATGTAGTGTAACAAATATAGTGCAGCCATTATATGCCTGCTGTCCCAAACTAAAACTCACAACATTCTCAGTGCTCTGCATAGAAGCTTGCTTGGCTTTAGCTTTCCCCCTGCTGGTCAGAGGAGGATGATGCAGCATAACACTAATATCACCGCAAAGAGAGAGAGGCAAATAAAGAGCAACGTCTCCTTCTCCATATTGTATCCGAGTTTCTGAAATACAACGGTAACGAATTTGAAAGAGTCAAAATTTCAGACGAATGTTCGCATTCCAATAGTTTTCTAATCCAATTCCAATAGTTTTTTTAAACGAATTCGAACTTCCGAAGAGAATAAAAATTTGAAACTAAAGGAATATAAAAGAATAGTATAGAAAAAAATTGAATAGAACAGTAAAAAATAACAAAATTAAAAAAAATATGGGAAAAAAATGAGTAAAACTGAATAAAATAGAGTAGAAAATAAAGGAATAGAATATAACCATCTTCTGAAATTCGAATAGAATTTTTTTGAATAGAAATTAATAGAATAAACTATAGCAAATAATAGAAAAGAAAGACTATAACAATATAACCGGTTTCCAGAATTTGAATAGAAGAAATTCAAATTCGAATAGAAAAGAATACGATATAATAGAAAAAAACAATAGAATAGAATGAAATAGAATATAACCATCCTTCCAAAATTTGAATTTTAAAAAGAATAAATTTTGATTTTGAATGGAATTTTTAGATTTGAATGGAATTTGAAAAATTAGAATTGTTTCAAATAACCGAATTTCGAAATTGAATTGAACTAAATTCACCAGGAGCAGAGTCTTATGGCCACATTACTTGGAAGAAGAGCATCCTGGTTTTAGAAATGGAGCATTATTTGGTGCTTTTTTCAGGTGTCTGTCAGCTCAAAAATTGACAAACCCTTTAGATTTACTCAACCAAGTGATGTTTAACCATGTCTATACAGGGCTTTTTATACCACTTCAATACCGGGCCTATTCTGGCACTTCTCTCCTACGTGTACAAATCATCATTCTTTTGCTCGAAAATTACTCAGAACCCCCAAACATTATATATGGTTTTTTTTTTTTTAGCAGACACCCTAGGGAATAAAATGACGGTCGTTGCAACTTTTTATCTTGCACGGTATTTGCGCAATAATTTTTCAAACGCCTTTTTTGGGGGAAAAAATGGTTTCATGAATTAAAAAATAACAAAACAGTAAAGTTAGCCCAATTTTTTGTAAAATATGAAAGCTTATGTTACGCCGAGTAAAAAGATACCTAACATGTCACGCTTTAAAATTGCGCACAGTCATGGAATGGCGCCAAACTTCGGTACTTAAAAATCTCTATAGGCGACACTTTGAAATTTTTTACAGGTTACCAGGTTAGAGTTACAGAGGAGGTCTAGTGCTAGAATTGTTGGATGCGCTCCAACGCACGCGGCGATACCTCACATGTGTGGTTTGAACGGCGTTTACATATGTGGGCAGGACTTGCGTGTGTATTCGCTTCTAAGCGCAAGCTATTGGGGACGGGCGTTTTTAAAAAAAAAAAAAAAAAAAAATATTTTTACTTTTTTTTTTTTACACTTTTTTTTTTTTTGATCACTTTTATTCCTATTACAAGGAATGTAAACATCCCTTGTAATAGGAATGTGTGTGACAGGTCCTCTTTATGGAGAGATGCGGAGTCAATAAGACCCCACATCTCTCCTCCAGGCTGGAAAGCATGAGATCAGTGATTTTTTTTTCACCGATCTCATACTTACTAGCCGGAATGGCGGCTTTGTTTACATTTGAGGACCCGGGCGTGACGTCATCACATCGCGCCCGGGCCTCCGACGATCATAGAGATGACTGGTGACCATCTGGTCACCTGTCATCTCTATGCTCATCACGTGACCCACCACCGGCGCCGACGATTTTCTCCGGGTCCCCGATCGCACGGGAGAGCCCGGAGAAGCACCGGATGGCGGCGGGAGGGGGGTGTCCCCTCCCGCCGCCTATAAGAACGATCAAGCGGCGGAACCGCCGCTATGATCATTCTTATTGTGCGCAGGATCGCCGGCTGAAAAAAACGATATCTGAATGATGCCTCTAGCTGCAGGCATCATTCAGATATCCCATCTCAAACCCAAGACGTCATATGACGTCCACCCGGAGGCAGAGAGGGTTCCTGCCAGCGTCATTCTGCTATGGCCCGGTATGGAAGGGGTTAAAGCAAAAAAAAAAATTTAATTGTGTAATCACTTGGCGTGTAGACAAAGCGAAGTATTTAAATGGGTGGTTTTGTGTTCACCTAATTTGTCATGAACTAATAAGCCTTTGATAGAGGGATCACGCTTGCAGAGTTCAGGCCTTTCTTGGATGGAGTGAACTGTGACAAACTGGACATTGAGATTTTTTAACTACCTAATTTAACCCCTTTTATCTCAAAATTTTTAGTCTTATTGATTATAGCTTATAAATGCTTTTTTAGCATTGGGTATGAACCTAATTGAAAGTGGAGCTCCATGAAATGTTTTTATTTTTAAGTGCTCGTTTAGTCTAGGGGCGCAAGGGAAAATTATTCGCCAGGTCCTTTAGTCCTCCGGAAAAACCACGCTCCCCACGTCCAGAGGTGGACTGTTCCTGCCGTCCTCATGTCCAGAGCCGGTTTATGAGCATGATGACGTCAGGAACAGTCCATTCACAAGACCGCTAGCGTGCAGGGGGGCAGGAGCAGTGGGGACCGGTCTTGCGATCGGCAGATTAGGTAAGTATAATCTAACTGCATAGGAAAATACTTTTTTTTTTTTTCTCCCCCCCCCCCCAGAGTTCTTTAAGAATTAAAAATCCACAAGCTTTGGTAGTTTCTAAGCTGGTGATGCTTGACTGTGGAAGAAGTGTGACTTTACTTACTATTAATGCTCTTTTTCTGTGTGATTAGTATGAGAACTGTGCTCTGTGGAGATGCTGACAATATGTTGACGTCGCGAAGTCATATTTTTAGCTCCCGGTTTCTTTTCATCTAACCATTCCCTGCTCTAGTATTTTTATTTTTTTTCCTTACCCAATAGAGAAAGTTCTCTTTATTTCCTCTACCTCTGACCTAGGGTTGCTACCTCATCCCTTTTAAAACCGAACACACATGAATTGCACAGGTTCTGTAGCTGATTAGGGTAGTAATTAAACTCTGTGCATTATCTGCATTAAATTAGCTTCAGAACCTGTGTAATTCATTCCTATGTGTTCGGGTTTGAGGCTGGGTTCAGGCCGGGTTCACACTGGTGCGACAAACGCTCCGACATTGGGAGCTCATGTCGCATGACGTGTGAAAATCAATGTTTCCCTATTGGAGCCATCTTAACTGGTCCGACACAAGTCGGTCCGACTTTGAAAATGCTCCCTGTACTACTTTGGTCCGACTTTGATCCTACCTCAGCCCATTGACTATCATTGAAGTCGGACGGCTGTCTTGCATGATCCGAATTTGGCATGCGACTTGTGCTCTACTGATCTTGAGGGGGAACTCCACGCCAAATTTTAAATAAAAAAACCGGCATGGGTTCCCCCTCCAAGAGCATACCAGGCCCTTTTGGTCTGGTATGGATTTTAAGGGGACTCCCTACACCGAAAAAATAGCATGGGGGTTCCTCCAAAATCCATACCAGACCCTTATCCGAGCACGCAGCCCGGACGGTCAGGAAAGGGGGTGGGGACGAGCGAGCACCCCCCCCTGAACCTTACCAGGCCGCATGCCCTCAACATGGGGAGGTGGGTGCTTTGGGGCAGGGGGGCGCTCCACCCCAAAGCACCCTGTCCCCATCTTGATGAGGACAAGGGCCT
The DNA here is from genome assembly GCA_029206835.1 of Rana muscosa. Lineage (NCBI taxonomy): Eukaryota > Metazoa > Chordata > Amphibia > Anura > Ranidae > Rana > Rana muscosa. Next base: position 79,567,909 of record CM055125.1, read on the forward strand.
CTTCCCGACAACCCTGGCCGTTGGTTGTTGGGGTCTGCGGGTGGGGGGGCTTATCGGAATCCGGGAGCCCCCTTTAATAATGGGGCTCCCAGATCCGGCCCCCCACCCTATGTGAATGAGTATGGTGTACCCCTACCCATTCACCTGGGGGGAAAAGTGTCAATAAAAAAACACACTGGACAGCTTTTTAAAGTAATTTATTAGGCAGCTCTGGGGGTCTTCTTCTGACTTCGGGGGTCTCTTCTGACTCTCCGGTGCCTTCTCAGCGCTCTACGGTTCTTCTCCCGCTCTCCGGTGCTTTCTGCCTTCTGCCGGGCACCTCCGCTATATTCTGCCAGCTCTTTTGCTAGCGGTGGCCCGGTCTTCCCCGTCGCCGCCTTCCCTCTTCTCTTCTTGAGATGTTGACACGACGAGGTCTCCTTCTGTAATGCCGTGTGCCGGCGTGCAACAACTTATATAGGCATGTCCCATAATGCCCCTGGGCTGTGATGCCATAGGGGGCGGGGTCACCGGGTGAAATCACCCGGTGACCACGCCCCACGCCTATATAAATCATTGCGCACCGTGCACACGCCATTACAGCGGGAGACCTTGTTGTGTCAACATCTCAAGAAGAGAAGAGGGAAGAAGGCGACGGGGAAGACCGGGCCACCGCTAGCAAAAGACCTGGCAGAAGATAGCGGAGGTGCCCGGCAGAAGGCAGAAAGCACCGGAGAGTGGGAGAAGAACCGGAGAGCGCGGAGAAGGCACGGAGAGTCATAAGAGACCCCCGAAGTCGGTAGAAGACCCCCAGAGCTGCCTAATAAATTACTTTAAAAAGCTGTCTAGTGTGTTTTTTTATTGACACTTTTCCCCCAGGTGAATGGGTAGGGGTACGATGTACCCCATACACATAGGGTGGGGGGCCGGGATCTGGGGGCCCCCTTATTAAAGGGGGCTCCCGGATTCCGATGAGCCCCCTGCCCGCAGACCCCAACAACCAACGGCCAGGGTTGTCGGGAAGAGGCCCCTTGTCCTCATCAACATGGGGACAGGGTGCTTTGGGGGGGCGCAGGGCGTCCCCCTGCCCCAAAGCACCCACCCCCCCATGTTGAGGGCATGCGGCCTGGTACGGTTCAGGAGGGGGGGGCGCTCGCCCCCACCCCCTTTCCTGACTGGCCGGGCTGCGTGCTCGGATAAGGGTCTGGTATGGATTTTGGGGGAACCCCCACGCTGTTCGGCGTAGGGGGTCCCCTTAAAATCCATACCAGACCAAAGGGCCTGGTATGCTCTTGGAGGGGGAACCCATGCCGGTTTTTTATTTAAAATTTGGCATGGAGTTCCTCCTCAAGATTCATACCAAACAGTGCCTGGTGTTGGCGGGGATCCAAGTCAGATCCCCGTTCATTGAAAGTCGGACATATGTCGGCTTCAAGTCGCAGGGCAAAGTCGGATCCAAAGTAGGATGGCTGTCATGTCGCACCAGTGTGAACCCGGCCTCACACTGGTCCGACAAATGCTCCGACATTGGGAGCTCATGTCGCATGATGTGTGAAAATCAATGTTTCCCTATGAGAGCTGTCGTAACTGGTCCGACACAAGTCGGTCCGACTTTGAAAATGCTCCCTGTATTACTTTGGTCCGACTTTGATCCTATTTCAGCCCATTGAATATCATTGAAGTCGGATCAAAGTAGGATCCTTGTCCTTACCATCCGACTTTTGACATCCGACATGGTGATTACAGAAGCAGTAAAAGGAATTTATCTCACACTGGGATTGTTTTGATTGGTCAAAGGACAAGTCTTACTATCACAAAGTTGGATCAAAGTAGTATCCTGTTCATTCAAGTCAGATGGATGTAGGATACCCCTATCCCTGAGGACAGCAAGGTCAGTGACATACCATTGTGATATACAGACTGTCTGGTTTTCCACTCATGCGCATGAGTTTTTGTTTTCTGCTATCAGTGTGAACCCAGCCTGAGGCATGACCGGGGGATGACGGGACTGCAAGGTCATAATGGGCGGGGTCACCGGGTGACCACGCCCCATGCCTATATAAGTCGTTGCGCACACGGCATTACAGCGGGAGAGAGCGTTGTGTCAACATGGGAAGAAGAGAAGAGGGAAGAAGACGACAGAGAAGACCGGGCCAACGCTAGTAAAAGAGCTGGAAGAATATAGCGGAGGAGCCCAGCAGAAGGCACTGGAGAGCGGGAGAAGAGGCCGAAGAGAGCGGAGAAGACGGAAAGAGACCCCCTGAATTTCGGAAGAAGACCCCCGGAGCTGCCTAATAAATTACTTTAAAAACCTGTCTAGTAGAGCTGCACGATTAATCGTATGAGAATCGCGATTTCGATTCACCCCCCCGCACGATCTTGATCTTGGATTACCGCGATTTTCTTAAATCCCCGCCGGTTCCACGTAACCAGCGTGGAACGCAAATGGATCATAGAGCGTGATGCATTGAAACTGTTTCCGCTCTGCTCGCACACAGCCCCGCCTCCTCCTAACCCTGCACTGTGATAGACTGAATGCGGGTCCAATGCTGGAATGTGTTCTGTCTATCACAGCGCGAGGTTAGGAGGAGGCGGGGCTGTGTGCGAGCAGAGCGGAGACCGTTTCAACATACAGGCGGTGAGTTGTTTTCTAGGAGAAAATGTGTGCTGCCTTCCGTCCTCCCCTCTCCCCCCTACCACACTTTGCTGGCTCTGTCTTTGGGACTTGGGACTCCGTTGTCGTCGTCCGGTGGTCGTCCTCCCCCCGCCGCTGAGTCTGTCTCCTCTCTTCCATTCTCAGCTGTGACAGGGCTACAGGACAGGCCGTTTTTGGAAGTGAGAGGGTCAATAAAGAGAACCTGTCTCCTCCAATTGCTATCACACAGGGAATTGTTTTCTCCTGTGTGATAGCGATAAAGTTAAATGAAAAAAAAGATTTAAAAATAAATAAATAATTAATTTAATAAAATAAAGTAATTAAAAAGTAAAGAATAAGAAAAATATTAAAAATAAGAAAATTATGCAAAAATAAAAAAAAAAGTAAAAAACGACAAGCAAATTATTATTTTTTTTTTTAATTTACCATTTTAAAGAATCGTGAGAGAATCGTGATCTGTGTTCTAAGCAAAAGAATCGCGATTCTCATTTTTCCCAGAATCGTGCAGCTCTACTGTCTAGTGTGTTTTTTGTTTTTTTTTAATTGACACTTTTCCCCCCAGGTGAATGGGTAGGGGTACGATGTACTTATTAAAGTGGGCTCCCAAATTCCGATAAGTCCCCCAGCCCGCAGCCCCCGACAACCAACGGCCAGGGTTGTCGGGAAGAGGTCCTTGTCCTCAATAACATGGGGACAAGGTGCTTTGGAGTGGGGGGCAGCAGGGCGCCCCCTGCCCGAAAGCACGCACGCCCCCATGTTGAGGCCATGCGGCCTGGTACGGTTCAGGAGGGGGGGCGCTCGCTCGTCCCCACCCCCTTTCCTGACCGGCCGGGCTGTGTGCTCGGAATAAGGGTCTGGTGTGGATTTTGGGGGAACCCCCACGCCGTTTTTTCGCCGTAGGGGTTCCCCTAAAAATCCATACCAGATTGAAGGACCTGGTATGCTCTTGGAGGGGGAACCCATACCGTTTTTTTTTTTTTTATTTAAAATTTGGCGTGGAGTTCCCCCTCAAGATTCATACCAAACACTGTGTCCGGAATTGGCGGGGATCCAAGTCGGATCCCCGTTCATTGAAAGTCGGACGTATGTCGGCTTCAAGTCGCATGGCAAAGTCGGATCCAAAGTAGGACGAGTGTCGTGTCGTACTAGTGCGAAGCCAGCTTGAAGGGATAAGGTGGCAACCCTACTCTGACCAATTGTGACAGGATAGTAAGTGAGGAGAAATCTCCACTATGGGGAACACAGGCATAAATGAAAAAAAATAAAAAACTGGCCACGGTTTAAACTGTTCCTAATGCTATTTAAAATTGTTAAAAGGGGGTTTTGATTGACGCTGGACTTAAAATGTACATTTTAGTCAATGTTTCAAGAAAAAACATTTTAATCCAGTTATTAAAGTGGTAGTAAACTCTGTTACACCACTTATACCTACAGGTAAACCTATAATAAGGATTACCTGTAGGTACTTTGAATATCTCCTTTAGGAGATATTCAGAGTGCATGCAGCCGGTGGCGTCACCGACGCGTGGGCTCTGAAGGTCCAGCATAGTGTGCCAGACCTTCAGAGCCCGTATCATAAACGGGCGCGTCATAGTGCCCCCGGCTAGGGATGAGCTTCGTGTTCGAGTCGAACATACGTTCGACTCGAACATTGGCTGTTCGATCGTTCGACGAAGATCGAACGATTTGGGCCGTTCGCGCCAAATTCGAGTGACGCGAACGGCCCACAATGCACTACGCCATCGCAGTGTCATCCAGGCGCTGTGATTGGCCAAGCATGCACTGTGACCCCGCATGCTTGGCCAATCACAGCGCCGGCAGCGAGGAGAGCAATGATTGGCCACAGGCAGGATGCCTGTGGCCAATTATTGCTGAGGGTGTTTAGTACACGCCCCACACTATAAAAGGCCGCCAGCACGGCGGCCTAGTGTAGTGTGTTCCGGAGCAGGGATAGAGTAGCATAGGCAGGGACAGTGACTGTTATTTCTTTCTTGCTTAACCTGGATTCCTTTAGTTTAGGGAAAGAGAAGGATAGGTAGGGAGAGTGTCAGTGTGTTTTGTGCTTCTGCTATAGTGTGCTTAAAAAAAAACATTTATTCTAGGGACAGAAAACTCTAGGTAGGGACAGTGTCAGTTTCTTTCACTCTGCAAGTCCTTGTTTCCAGGGACCTGGAAGGACAGTGAGTGAATTGTCCTTTTGCTATATTGTGATTAAAAAAAACATTTATTCTAGGGACAGAAAACTCTAGGTAGGGACAGTGTCAGTTTCTTTCACTCTGCAAGTCCTTGTTTCCAGGGACCTGGAAGGACAGTGAGTGAATTGTCCTTTTGCTATATTGTGATTAAAAAAAACATTTATTCTAGGGACAGAAAACTCTAGGTAGGGACAGTGTCAGTTTCTTTCACTCTGCAAGTCCTTGTTTCCAGGGACCTGGAAGGACAGTGAGTGAATTGTCCTTTTGCTATATTGTGATTAAAAAAAACATTTATTCTAGGGACAGAAAACTCTAGGTAGGGACAGTGTCAGTTTCTTTCACTCTGCAAGTCCTTGTTTCCAGGGACCTGGAAGGACAGTGAGTGAATTGTCCTTTTGCTATATTGTGATTAAAAAAAACATTTTTTTCTAGGGACAGAAAACTGTAGGTAGGGAGAGTATTTTTTTTCTTTCACTCTGCAAGTCCTTGTTTCCAGGGACCTGTAAGGACAGTGAGTTAATTTTCCTTGTGCTATATTGTGATTAAAAAAAACATTTATTCTAGGGACAGAAAACTCTAGGTAGGGACAGTGTCAGTTTCTTTCACTCTGCAAGTCCTTGTTTCCAGGGACCTGGAAGGACAGTGAGTGAATTGTCCTTTTGCTATATTGTGATTAAAAAAAACATTTATTCTAGGGACAGAAAACTCTAGGTAGGGACAGTGTCAGTTTCTTTCACTCTGCAAGTCCTTGTTTCCAGGGACCTGGAAGGACAGTGAGTGAATTGTCCTTTTGCTATATTGTGATTAAAAAAAAAATTTTTTTCTAGGGACAGAAAACTGTAGGTAGGGAGAGTATTTTTTTTCTTTCACTCTGCAAGTCCTTGTTTCCAGGGACCTGTAAGGACAGTGAGTTAATTGTCCTTGTGCTATATTGTGCTGAAAAAAACATTTATTCCAGGGACAGAAAACTCTAGGTAGGGACAGTGTCAGTTTCTTTCACTCTGCAAGTCCTTGTTTCCAGGGACCTGGAAGGACAGTGAGTGAATTGTCCTTTTGCTATATTGTGATTAAAAAAAACATTTTTTTCTAGGGACAGAAAACTGTAGGTAGGGAGAGTATTTTTTTTCTTTCACTCTGCAAGTCCTTGTTTCCAGGGACCTGTAAGGACAGTGAGTTAATTTTCCTTGTGCTATATTGTGATTAAAAAAAACATTTATTCTAGGGACAGAAAACTCTAGGTAGGGACAGTGTCAGTTTCTTTCACTCTGCAAGTCCTTGTTTCCAGGGACCTGGAAGGACAGTGAGTGAATTGTCCTTTTGCTATATTGTGATTAAAAAAAACATTTTTTTCTAGGGACAGAAAACTGTAGGTAGGGAGAGTGTTTTTTTTCTTTCACTCTGCAAGTCCTTGTTTCCAGGGACCTGTAAGGACAGTGAGTTAATTTTCCTTGTGCTATATTGTGATTAAAAAAAACATTTTTTCTAGGGACAGAAAACTCTAGGTAGGGACAGTGTCAGTTTCTTTCACTCTGCAAGTCCTTGTTTCCAGGGACCTGGAAGGACAGTGAGTGAATTGTCCTTTTGCTATATTGTGATTAAAAAAAACATTTATTCTAGGGACAGAAAACTCTAGGTAGGGACAGTGTCAGTTTCTTTCACTCTGCAAGTCCTTGTTTCCAGGGACCTGGAAGGACAGTGAGTGAATTGTCCTTTTGCTATATTGTGATTAAAAAAAACATTTTTTTCTAGGGACAGAAAACTGTAGGTAGGGAGAGTATTTTTTTTCTTTCACTCTGCAAGTCCTTGTTTCCAGGGACCTGTAAGGACAGTGAGTTAATTGTCCTTGTGCTATATTGTGCTGAAAAAAACATTTATTCCAGGGACAGAAAACTCTAGGTAGGGACAGTGTCAGTTTCTTTCACTCTGCAAGTCCTTGTTTCCAGGGACCTGGAAGGACAGTGAGTGAATTGTCCTTTTGCTATATTGTGATTAAAAAAAACATTTTTTTCTAGGGACAGAAAACTGTAGGTAGGGAGAGTATTTTTTTTCTTTCACTCTGCAAGTCCTTGTTTCCAGGGACCTGTAAGGACAGTGAGTTAATTGTCCTTGTGCTATATTGTGCTGAAAAAAACATTTATTCCAGGGACAGAAAACTCTAGGTAGGGACAGTGTCAGTTTCTTTCACTCTGCAAGTCCTTGTTTCCAGGGACCTGGAAGGACAGTGAGTGAATTGTCCTTTTGCTATATTGTGATTAAAAAAAACATTTTTTTCTAGGGACAGAAAACTGTAGGTAGGGAGAGTGTTTTTTTTCTTTCACTCTGCAAGTCCTTGTTTCCAGGGACCTGTAAGGACAGTGAGTTAATTTTCCTTGTGCTATATTGTGATTAAAAAAAACATTTATTCTAGGGACAGAAAACTCTAGGTAGGGACAGTGTCAGTTTCTTTCACTCTGCAAGTCCTTGTTTCCAGGGACCTGGAAGGACAGTGAGTGAATTGTCCTTTTGCTATATTGTGATTAAAAAAAACATTTATTCTAGGGACAGAAAACTCTAGGTAGGGACAGTGTCAGTTTCTTTCACTCTGCAAGTCCTTGTTTCCAGGGACCTGGAAGGACAGTGAGTGAATTGTCCTTTTGCTATATTGTGATTAAAAAAAACATTTTTTTCTAGGGACAGAAAACTGTAGGTAGGGAGAGTATTTTTTTTCTTTCACTCTGCAAGTCCTTGTTTCCAGGGACCTGTAAGGACAGTGAGTTAATTGTCCTTGTGCTATATTGTGCTGAAAAAAACATTTATTCCAGGGACAGAAAACTCTAGGTAGGGACAGTGTCAGTTTCTTTCACTCTGCAAGTCCTTGTTTCCAGGGACCTGGAAGGACAGTGAGTGAATTGTCCTTTTGCTATATTGTGATTAAAAAAAACATTTTTTTCTAGGGACAGAAAACTGTAGGTAGGGAGAGTATTTTTTTTCTTTCACTCTGCAAGTCCTTGTTTCCAGGGACCTGTAAGGACAGTGAGTTAATTGTCCTTGTGCTATATTGTGCTGAAAAAAACATTTATTCCAGGGACAGAAAACTCTAGGTAGGGACAGTGTCAGTTTCTTTCACTCTGCAAGTCCTTGTTTCCAGGGACCTGGAAGGACAGTGAGTGAATTGTCCTTTTGCTATATTGTGATTAAAAAAAACATTTTTTTCTAGGGACAGAAAACTGTAGGTAGGGAGAGTGTTTTTTTTCTTTCACTCTGCAAGTCCTTGTTTCCAGGGACCTGTAAGGACAGTGAGTTAATTTTCCTTGTGCTATATTGTGATTAAAAAAAACATTTTTTCTAGGGACAGAAAACTGTAGGTAGGGAGAGTGTTTTTTTTCTTTCACTCTGCAAGTCCTTGTTTCCAGGGACAGAGAAGGACACCTGAAGGTAGCCCTTATTGCTTTTTTCCCATCTCCCTGCAGGCCATCTATTAGAATGTCTGGAAGGCAAACAAGGAGAGGCAGACAGTCAGGAGGCAATAAAAGAGGGCAAGCAGGCTCTGTGTCTGGGGGCAACAGTGCTGGTCGTGGACGCGGTGCATTGTCATCAGCACATGGCCATGGGACACGCTTGTCCTTCTTTTCGGCAGCTGGACATGTTGAGCCACATCATGCCGAAGACTTGGTAGAGTGGATGACCAAGCCCTCCTCCTCCTCCTCATCCTCTCTCACCCAGGCTCAGGGTACTGGAAAAGCAGCTGCCAAAGCGTCGTCTTCCCTGGTATCAATGTCAGACAAATCATCAGTCACTCCTTCCCTAGACCCACCATGTCCTCCTCCTGAGGAGTCCCCCGAACTGTTTCAGCACAGTGTTGGGTACATGCTCCAGGAGGATGCCCAGCGTTTCGAAGGGTCTGATGATGAAACCCAGCTAGAGGAAGGCAGTAGCGTGAGAGCAGACAGAGGGGATGCTCAAGAAGGACACCAATCTGGCAGTCATGTTCCAGCAGCTGCAGCATACTGCCAGATTGGCTCCAGTGATGAGGAGGGAGGGGATGATGAGGTCAATGACTCCACGTGGGTGCCTAATAGGAGAGAGGAGGAGGAGGAGGATGAGGAGGAGGCACATCTCCAACGAGGCAGGATGCCCTTTGGTGGCCAGCGTAAGGGCAGTACACCGACGGAATCACACCGCAGAGCTCCGCCTGTGCAGGGCGCTGCCTCTGCCCGTCATTCAAAAAGTTCTTTGGTGTGGGCCTTTTTTGAGGCTAGTGCATCAGATCGCACAGCTGCTGTTTGCAACATATGTCTCAAGCGTATATCGCGTGGCCAAAACATCAGCCGCTTGGGTACCACATGCCTGACCAGACATATGTTGACCTGCCATGCAGCTCGTTGGCAAGCCTACCTCAAAGACCCACACCAAAGAACAAAGCGGACCTCTCCTTGCACCGCATCAGCTGGGATCTCCAACCCCACTATAACTTCAGTCCTCTCTGAAACATGCACTGAGAGGAATGAAGGTGTAGAATTAGGTGTGTCACAGCCAAGTACTTGCGCCCACTCTGCTAGCAGTACACCGACGTCCGATTCTAGCAGGCAAATTTCCCTGCCCCAGCTGCTGGACCGTCGAAAGAAGTTCACTCCCAGCCATCCACATGCCCAGCGGTTGAATGCTAGCTTGGCTAAATTGCTAGCGCTTCAACTGCTGCCTTTTCAGTTGGTAGACTCGGCCCCCTTCCGTGAGTTTGTGCAATGTGCGGTTCCTCAGTGGCAGGTTCCCAAACGCCACTTTTTCTCACGGAAGGCTATTCCGGCTCTCTACCGGCATGTGGAAGGCAATGTCTTGGCCTCGCTGGACAGGGCGGTCAGCGGTAAGGTGCATATTACCGCTGACTCATGGTCCAGCAGGCATGGACAGGGACGTTACCTTTCTTTCACGGCCCATTGGGTCACTCTTTTGGCAGCTGGGAAGGATTCAGGACAAGGTGCAGTAGTGTTGGAGGTTGTCCCACCGCCACGCCTCCAAAATGCTACTACTGGTTGTGACACACCTCTCTCCTCCACCCCCTCCTCTTCTTCTTCCTCCATGGCCTCTTCCTGTGGTTTGTCCTATGAACCAGCGGTGCTCCGTAGCCGTTCACGGGGCTACGCAAGTACGCAGGCAAAAAGATGCCATGCCGTGCTTGCGCTGGTGTGTTTGGGGGACAGAAGCCACACTGGGGCAGAGGTCCTGTCTGCTCTGCAGGGCCAGGCCGAGAGGTGGTTGACGCCACGCCAGCTTAAGCCAGGAATGGTGGTTTGCGACAATGGCACCAACCTCCTCTCCGCCCTCCGACAGGGACAACTGACCCATGTGCCCTGTGTGGCTCACGTCCTTAACCTGGTGGTGCAGCGGTTCTTGGGCAGGTACCCGGGCTTACAGGATGTCCTGAGGCAGGCCAGGAAAGTCTGTGTGCATTTCCGCAGATCTTATAATGCCAGTGCTCGCCTGGCTGAGCTGCAAAAGGAGTTGAACCTGCCCAAGAACCGCCTTATATGTGACATGCCCACCAGGTGGAACTCAACGTTGGCCATGCTGCAGCGGCTGCACACGCAGCAGAGGGCCATCAATGAGTACCTGTGCGACTACGGCACCAGGACAGGGTCAGGGGAGCTTGGTTTTTTTTCTCCACGCCAGTGGGGCATGATCAGGGATGCATGCACTGTCCTGGCACCATTTGAGGAGGCCACGAGGATGGTGAGCAGTGACAGTGCATGCATCAGTGACACTGTACCTCTTGTCCACCTGTTGGAGCACACGCTGCGTGGAATAATGGACAGGGCACTTGAGGCAGAACAGAGGCAGGAAGAGGAGGACTTCCTTGCCTCTCAAGGCCCCCTTTACCCAGACAGTGTTCCTTCTGTCCCACCCATCGCACAGGAAGAGGAGGAGGAGGAGGAGGAGGAGGAGGATTGTGTCAGCATGGAGGTGGAGGCTGGCACTCAGCATCATCAGCAGCAGTCTTTTAGGGATGATTTACAGTCCCAAGAAACCAGTGGACTTGTACGTGGCTGGGAGGAGGTGGCTGCGGATCATGTCGTCCTTAGTGACCCAGAGGACTCCGGAGCGAATGCCTCAGCAAACCTACGCTGCATGGCCTCCCTGATCCTGCAAAGTCTGCGGAAGGATCCTCGTATTCTTCGGATCAAGGAGAGGGACCATTACTGGCTGGCCACTCTCCTTGATCCACGGTACAAGGGTAAGGTTGCGGACCTTATGTTACCGTCGCAGAGGGAGCAGAGGATGAGACAACTCCGGGAGGCCTTGCAGAAAGGTCTGTGCAACGCGTTCCCAGAGACTGGGAGGTTGCAAACTCCTGGTCCTGGACAACGAGTTGCTGAGGCTTCGGCCAGTCAAAGAAGGAGCGGTGGGGAAGGTGGCCGTCTGACCGATGCGTTCAGACAATTCTTTAGTCCGCAGCCCCAAAGTATGATTGGTTCCAGCAACCATCGCCAGCGTCTGATAAACATGGTGCAGGAATATCTAGGGGCAAGGTCAGACTTGGACACCTTCCCCACCGAAAATCCTCTGGCTTACTGGGTCTTGAGGATGGATCACTGGCCAGAGCTTGCACAGTATGCAATTGAGCTACTGGCCTGTCCTGCATCCAGCGTTCTTTCGGAACGCACATTCAGTGCTGCTGGAGGATTTGTCACGGATCACAGGGTGCGCCTGTCCACCGACTCGGTTGATCGACTGACTTTCATCAAGATGAACCAGTCTTGGATCACCACCAGCTACCACACACCTGATGCTGATATAACAGACTAATTGATTTTAAAATGTCACATCCCTTCAAGACTGATGCTGATGCTGAGTGCCTGTGCTGTTATGTTGACTGGCTATCCTCCTCCTCCGAGTCCTCAATGATACGATTGATGATGATAGCTTGGAAGATCATTTTTGTTTATGGGTGCCGCCACCAGTGCCTAACGCCCAATTTTTCAGCCCCTGTTTAACAGGGGCGTGTAATTACAATTTTTGAAGCAATACTTTGCAACAGGGCTCATTGCTGTGCTCCAAGTACAGTATCTGTGAGGAGTTGCAGTGTTGTGCCACCAGTGCCTAAGGCCCAATTTTTCAGCCCCTGTTTAACAGGGGCGTGTCATTACAATTTTTGAAGCAATACTTTGCAACAGGGCTCATTGCTGTGCTCCAAGTACAGTATCTGTGAGGGGTTGCAGTGTTGTGCCACCAGTGCCTAAGGCCCAATTTTTCAGCCCCTGTTCAACAGGGGCATGTAATTACAATTCTTGATCTAATAATTCACAGCAGGGCCCATTGCTGCACCCACCAAGAGTAACTGTCAGGGCTTACAGTGTTGTGGCACCAGCACCACCATCAAAGGCCCAATTTTTACTACCACTGTTCAACAATTATATGTAATTAAAATTCCTGATATAATAGTTGACAGCAGGGCGTTCCAGCACCAACCAAGAGTAACTGTGAGTGCTTACAGTGTTGTGCCAACACCAACAACTAAGGGGCCTATTTCTGCAGAGTATATACGGCAGGTCCCTACTTTCAAACATCCAACTTACAAACGACTCCTACTTGCAAACGCAAGAAGACAACAGGAAGTGAGAGGAAATCTACCACTAGGAAGGAAAATTCTCTCCTGTAAGAATAAATATGGGAGAAAGGTGTCTCCTCTGTACTGATGCTTTATCAGCAATCCTTGTTTCAAGAAAAACACCACATTTCAAAAACAGTTGTCATTGGGACGGAAAGTGAGGTGAAATGTTCTGAACAGGGGCACAGACAGCAAAACAAATGTTACAGGGGTGATAACCCTTACCTATGTTTTCCAAAAAGTTTAAAAATAGATTTTTGGGCTGGAGCTACACTTCAACAATGTACCTGTTCAAAATTACAAACAGATTCTACATAAGAACAAACCTACAGTCCCTGTCTTGTATGCACCGCCTGTATACGGCTGTTCAGAGTATATAGGGCCTTTTTTATTTTATGTGCGGGGTTCCCCTTAATATCCATACAAGACCCAAAGGGGCTGGTAATGGGCTGGGGTAGGGGGGGGGGGGTCATGGGGTAGCTATGCCATTTTTCTTAAAGAATTTCATCCATATTACCGGGACCAGACATTACATTAAAGCCGCAAGCAGTTTTAAATGGCTTTTTTTTCCTTTAGAAGTGTCATTTTGTGCAGGGACAGTTCTAAACACGGGAAACACGTGGCACTTCACAGGCATACTTTAGACACCCCCCAGGTACGATATTTAAAGGAATATTTGACTTTTTTTTTTTCACTTTATGCATCATTAAAATGACTGCTCCCGAAAAACGACCGTTTTTAAAACTTCTTTTTGCATTGATACATGTCCCCTGGTGCAGAACCCGGGTTCCCAAACCCTTTTTAGGACAATAACATGCATAATAGTTGTTATAATTAGCACTTTAGAATTCGAACGTTCGCATCCATTGTATTTAATAGGGTTCTAATGTTCGTTCGAACTTCCGGTCCGTTCGCGGGTTCTGGTGCGAACCGAACCCGGGGGTGTTCGGCTCATCACTACCCCCGGCCACTCATGTAGCCGGAGGCCGCAAACCCAGAAAGAAGAAGGGGGTAAGATCTCAGCCCTCAGCGATGACCGCGCAGCGCTGGAGGGCTTCATTCTAAGGTAAGTTTCTCATAATTTGCTAGAATGCGATATTATATATATTTTTTTTTTTCAACAACCTGCGGTTTACTACCACTTTAAAGGAATACCACTAGTATACTGTAAGTACCTGACCTACACCAATCGGCCATAACATTTTGACCACCCACCATAACCCATCAAGGCATGGACTCCACTAGACCCCTGAATGTATGTTGTGGTTTTTGGCACCAAACTGTCAGTAGCAGATCCTTTAAGTTGTGAGGTGGGGCCTCCATGGATCGGACTTGTTTTTCCCAGCACATCCTACAGATGCTCAATTGGATTAAGATCTGGAGAGTTTAGAGGTCAAGAAGTTAGAAGTCAACACCTCAAACTCCTTGTGTTCCCCATACCATTTTTTAATTCATTAGATCTTCCAGTGCTTTGTTGTCCAGTTCTAATGCTCACGTGCTCATTGTAGGTGCTTTTGGCTGTCGACCGCAGTCAGCATGGGCACCCTTACTAATCTGTGGCTACACAGCCCCATACACCACAAACTGTGATGTACTGTGTGTTCTGGCACCTTTCTATGGGGAACAGCATTATATTTTTTAGAATTTTTAGCTATAGTAGCTCTTTTATTGGATTGGACTACATGGGGTAGCCTTCACTCCCCACATGAGTCTTGGCTGCCCAAGACCCTGTCGCCGATTTTACCTAATTATTTCTTCGGACAACTTTTGTTAGATCTTGACCACTGCAGACCCGAAACATTTCCAAAGATCTGCAGTTTTGGAGTTGCTTGGACCCAGTTGTCTCGCCATTACAATTTTGGCTCTTGGTAAAGTCATTGAAATCTATGCGCTTGTCCATTTTTTTTTTTTTTTTTTATGACTTCAACAAATCCTCTTTATGGAGAGCATGTTCACTTGTTGTTGCCTAATATATCCCACCCACTTTCAAATGTCATTGTAAAGAGATAATAATCAATGTTGTTTATTTTACCTGTCATGATCATAATGTTATGGCTGTTTGGTGTATTTCCTTTTGTTAGCATCACATAACACCCCCCCCCCACACACACACGCACACGCACGCAAATGCACACACCTTATTTTAAATGGTGAAGATGAAAAAAATCAGGGAGATCAGCTGCCCTGCCGAGCACTATCGTTTTGATAGCATTACATTGCTCAGACTCTAAACCACTTGACTGACTTCAGCGCTGCAAGTAGGATAGACTCAATTGATGGTGTCATGTTGTCACTACCTGCCTACACTTGACTAGTCACATCCACAGCTTCATTCCAAGGAAAGACTGAGTCTGAGACACAACAGGGCTGGTGACTATCATACTTGGGGCACAAATGCAGTAGTAGGTGTGCTATCTGGCAAACCTTAAAGTATATGTTTTAATAAAGATGATGTCTAGATTTTGGTTTTAAGTAAGACTCATTTCTCCAGGCCTTTTCTCTCCCATTAAATTTGGTTTAGTAAGGTTGCCTACAAAGGAGCTCTCAGAGGGGAGAACCTCTTTGTGCTAGTGCATGGTCCAAATCATTTGGCAAATACTATCCTAAGTGGTAGGACAGAAATAATTTTACACAGATTTATTATTTTTAGTGGCATCGTCCTTGAAGATAAAATAAAATGCTGTCAATAATAAGTTAATAGATCACATGGAAAAGGTTACAGATCAAATCGCTCGTGTTTGCTTTGTTTTTTTGTTTTCAGCTGTCAAGCAAATTTATTTTGATCACAATCTGGAATGGTCTTGTAAAATGTAAATTTTAGATTTTTCTTGTTAGTATTCAGGGAGGAATGAGGAATGACACAGTTAAGCCTGGGACCTCTTCTCGAGGAAAGATAAGGCACCCTGCACAGAATATAAATCAGCGTGGATAAATGACCGCTTCGCTCTTAATTCGTTTTGCATATCTAATCATCTGCTCAGCGTTCTCCAGGCTCCAGGACCGCATTTGCATTAAACGCCAGTTTGCACTTAGTAATGTATAGGACAGCCATATCGCTATCCAGAAAAGGGTGCAGAGAGGAGAGGGAGGGAAGTGAGGGCAACAAAGCGAGAGTGTATGTACGAGAGATGGAAGACAAAGGTGAAGAAGTGAATGGGAAGAATGAGAAGAGGGCAAGAGACAGAAATGTTTCCGCAGGAAAGATGGAAAACAAAGGTGAAGAAGGGAATGAGAGTGTCAATGTGAGAGATTGAGTACAAAGCTAAAGCAGGGAATTGCAAGGATGAGAAGAGGGCAAGAGATAGAGAGTGTCAGTGTGCAAAATGGGAAGGCAAAGGTTAGGAAGGGAATAGGTAGGATGAAAAAAAGGGCAAGAGACAGAGTGTCAGTACGAAAGATGGAAGTTAAAGGTGGAAGACAAAGATGAAGTGAATAGGAGGAATGAGAAGAGGGCAAGAGACAGAGCGCAAAAGTGTCAGTACGAGAGAAAAGGAAAAGAATGAAAAGAGGGCAAGAGATAGAGTGATGGAAGGCAAAAGTGAAGAATGGAACTGGAAGGATGAGAAGAAGGCAAAAGGCAGAGAACATCAGTATGAGGGTAGAAGTCAAAGGTGAAGAAGTGAATAGGAAGGTTTTAAAAAAAGAACAGGAGAGTCAGTGTGAGAAATGGAAGGGAATGGGGAAGAATGAGAAGAGGGCAAGAGACAGAGCGCAAGAGTGTTAGTATGAAAGATGGAAGACAAAGATGAAGAGAATGGGCAGGATGAGAAGAGGGCAAGAGACAGACAGAGAGAGGGAGAGTCCATGTGCAAAATGGAAGATAAAGGTGAAGAAGGGAACAGGGAGGATGAAAAAAGCACAAGAGACAGTGTCAATACAAAAGATGGAAGATAAATGTGGAAGACAAAGCTGAAGCAGGAAATGGAAAGGATGAGATGAGGGCAAGAGACAGAATGTCAGTGTGAGAGATTGAGGACAAAGCTTAAGCAGGGAATGGAAAGGATGAAAGGAGGGCAAAAAAAATTTAAGAGAAAGAATAATGGAAGACAAAAGTAAGGAATAAAACTGGAAGGATGAGAAGAGGGCAAAAGGCAGAGCGCATCAGTACTGGAGGTGCAAGGCAAAGAGGGAGAAGGGAGTTGGGAGGATAAGAAGAGGGCATTAGAGAGAGAGAGAATGTGAGTACACACGGGCGGGAATCCCGTCTATTCGAAAAACGTCGGTTTTCCTGACGGGATTCCTGGCAAGTGTTGCCTTGCCAAGCCCTGTGTACAGACGGCCATTCAAAAGAACCGCCGTTCTTTTGAATGGCAAGAACGCAGTGACGTCATTGACTACGACGAGCCGGCGCTCGTCACATTCGATGCCGTTACCGCCATCTTGCTACACCCTACACTACCATTATATGCTACCGTGAATGCGTCGAAGTCTCATCGAGCATGCGCTGGCTTACCTGGGACAGGTAAGCATACTCTCGAACGGTTTTCTCGGCAGGAAACACTCTGCCGAGAATCCCAACGAGAAAAATAGAAAGTAGGTTCTCTATTTTTCTCATTGAGATTCCCGGCAGTTTTCCTGTTGAGAAACCATACACACGAACGGTTTTCACAGCAAAAAGCTCTCCCAGCAGTTCTCTTGCCAAGAAAACCGGTCGTGTGTACGAGGCTTTAGTGTGTGAGATGCAAGACTAATGTGTTGAAGAAATATGGCAAGATAACAAAAGGACAAGAGGAAGGAAAGAGCTGCTGGGTACTCTGGGCCTTTCTTGATTTTACCAATCAGGATCTATATGGATTGGGCCTTTATCATTGGTGTGATGACATTGCCAAAGAGGAATATAAACACAAACTCTGTACATGACATTTATACTTCTGATTTGGTGTTGTTATTTATCGAGGCACGTTATCATTCACAAGTGGCATTGTCACTGTTTTTAGGGAAGTCTTTGCGCTCTGTGA
Organism: Rana muscosa; assembly: GCA_029206835.1. Lineage (NCBI taxonomy): Eukaryota > Metazoa > Chordata > Amphibia > Anura > Ranidae > Rana > Rana muscosa. The sequence goes on from CM055125.1 coordinate 79,585,279, forward strand.
CAGGAGGGTGATAGTGTTGAACCACTATGTTTTAAAGTATATTTAAATCTAATCATTATACTTTTATATTAAAGGGACACTAAAGGTTCATGTTTTTTCACCTTAATGCATCCTATGCATTAAGGTGAAAAAACATCCGACAATACCGGCCCTCGTTTTACTTGCCTGAGCCCGTTCACCTGCTGCGCTCACCCCCAGCGTCCTCTTCGCCGCTCAGCCTGGTTGTTGATTGGCTAGAGTGGATGGATTGAAAGCAGCGCAGCCGTTGGCTTGCGCTGCTGTCAATCGCATCCAATGATGCGGCGCACCAGGGGGCGGGGCCGAGTGATACAGTGAGAGGCTATAGCCGCCGGCTGTATCACGGGAGCGCGCCTGCAAGAACTTGCCACCATGCAAGCTCGCTCGCATGAAGGTGTTTAATTCTTGCGGGCAGAAGCCGAGACAGCCGCCAAGGGACCCCAGAAGACCAGGTTCGGGGCCACTCTGTGCAAAACGAGCAGCACAGTGGAGGTAAGTATAACATGTTTGTTGTTTAAAAAAAATAAAAATTATTTCTCTTTACAACCCCTTTTTAATGTGTATTTCAAAATATTGAAAATTACTTTTGCATTTAGTTTTGCCATGAAGGCCTTTGTTCAGGAGCTTACTGTTATGGGACAACAGTTATGACAACTGTTTCACAGTTTTTCTCCTTAGTTGTCACGCTCTCTCATGCACTCACAACTGAGACTACAAGTGGCTACGTGGATATACATTGTACAAGCATAGTCAACTGCTGTAAAAATTCGGAGACTTGTCCTGAAGAATTAGGTGCAGCATTTGCTGGAGTGGATGCATGTAGATACAAAGTGGCTACTAAGAGGTTGCAGGATATCGGCAGCACTGAGATGCATTGGGGGGAAAAAAAAGGGGACAGATTATTTTAATAAACTAACTTCATGACAATATTTTGATACACTGTGCTTTAGTTTACTAAGGGCTCATTCACATCAGCCAGGTCTGCTGTAGTGCATTGCATGTGACTGAGCACTAAGGCCTCATGCCCACTGGCGTTTTTACAGCTGCGTTTTTTGCAGCTTAAAAACGCCTGTCCATGTTATTGTAAATATTTTTTTTTTTTTTTTTTGAAAAAAAAAAAAAAACCTCGGAGCTAAAAACGCGACCGCGCGTTAGTGCGCGTTTTTTGCGCGTTAGTGTGCGTTTTTGCGCGTTTTTTGACGCTCGCGTTTTTTCCTGCCTAATTCTGACGCTGAGGAACGCACTGGCCCTGGGTTTTTTTACAGCTTACAAACGCCTATGCTCTTTACAGCTCAAAAACGCCTAGGTGGGCATGAAGCTATAGACTAACATGGACAGGCGTTTTTAAGCTGTAAAAAACGCTCAAAAACGCGGCTGAAAAAACGCCCGTGGGCATGAGGCCTAAATGTGAAATACAGGCCGATTCCCTTCTTGGATGTAATTTTAAGGTGTTTTAGTGAATAGGAGTGATTTAAAAGTACCTAGCTGTAATCTTCTAAAGTTTAGGAAAGTCTGCCATTTTTCTTGTACAAAAATTGCATCAAATAGCTTTGGTTTATTCATGGGGAGCAGAGGTCCATACACTGTAAAAAATTAATGCATTTCTGTGCCCAGGAATTACAGGTGTTGCATACAGCTGCCTGTACAAATCAATGACAGGCTGTAGCTGTACAGTGGTAATTGCATATCTGAGTGTTTATATGCATACAGGTATGGATGGACCGCTCTGAGCGCAAACTGTCTGCATCCAGGGGCTTATACATTTCAAGTCTGTTTTTAATCTGAAGAATTGTGCACCATTATTGGTGTCATTGAGCCCCATTGTTAATGTCATTGGGAGGAATTGTGCCCCATCGTTTGTGTCATTGACAGGAATTGTACCCCATTGTTGGTGTCATTGGCAGGAATTGTGCCCCTTCATTGGTGCCACTGCACTTCATTGTTAGTATTATTGGGGAATTTTTGTGCCCTATTATTGGTTTCATTGGGAGGAATTGTGCCCATTCATTGGTGTTTGTAAATGAAATAGTGCCCCAGGGGCTGGATAAAAGCAAGCAAAGTGCTGTAACTGGCCCTTGGGCCACAGTTTGGAGACCACTGCTCTAGAGGAAGTGCCTCTAACGTAGAAATTAGAAAGAGGAGCCCCTAATAGTTTTGCCCATCTATTACAAATACTGTTGTTTTAGACTAGACTGTGTCTAGAGCCACATCAATTTGCCCTGAAATTCAGGGAGTTACCCTTTTATTTACAGCTTCCAACCTGTGTCTTGCATGATGTAGAATTCTTTCTCAATTCCCCCTATTTACCAGTGAACCGTTAAAGCATAGCTGAATTGTGACCCTTATTTTGACCCCTATGTGTATCCTGCTGTTTCAGTTTCTAAAAGCTGGAAACCGGTTATCTATGGACATTGTATAGTACTACTTCTGTTGTTATACATACTGAATATTAGACATGTGCACACTGAAATATTTTGTTTCGGAATTTCGTTTTCGTCCGAAAAATAAATTTATTTAGTTACTCCCGAAATTCGTTTTTATTTATTTAGTTTTTCGTCTGTCGAATGTTCAAAGAAGATTCGAACGGAGCAGCGAAACTGTACGACGCTGCAATCATACATTTCCGGTCGAATGTTCCGCCTACAAGCTAGCTATAGTAGAATTCTAATGTATGACTAGTAATAATTATACTTATTAATTACTATTACTAGTCAACCAACATTAGAATTCTTCTATAGCCTATGGGCGGATGCATTTGACCGGAAATGTAGGATTGCAGCGTCGCACAGTTTAGCTGCACCGTCGAATATTCTAACTTTCGACAGACACCATAAGCCTTCAATGACAGATTCGACGTTTGTATGTTTTTTGATGCTTTGTCGAATCTTCGTCGTTCATGTTGAATTGTCAAGTTAGTTCTAGCTATTTTACTGCTCCTCCTCTTTGGTTACAATCAGCCAATAACATTCATTATCATAATTTTTTTTTATTTTACTTCCCCAACCCAATTCCAGCAGCAATCTTTTCTCTCTATGTCAAATGTTTTCTCTCTATGTCAAATGTTTTCTCTCTATAACGTCGAATCTTTTCTCTCTATAATGTTGAATCTTTTCTCTCTATGTAGAATAATATTGGACTAATAGGGTTAAGGTTAGGCACATTCGACCACAGGTTCAATAGATTGCTATTGTCAGCGTCACGTCGAATCTCCTATCTATATCGAACTGTTGTCGCAATGAAAACGAAAATAAAGCATTTGTTTATGTCGGATCTTTCGGTTTTCAGATTCTGTGCTTTCGTTTTCATTGTTAAAATGATAACGAAAATACCTGAAATTCGGATGAAAATGCATTCGGACGAAAACGTCTACTGAATATACAGTAATTCAGATTTTTTCTGGAGATAAATGTGACACAGTACTGCTTCACATCTTCTGTATGCTGTGTGTAATTCTCTGTATCTGTTTATATAGTGTGTGTGTGTGTGTGTGTGTGTGTGTGTGTGTGTGTGTGTGTGTGTGTGTGTGTGTGTACCAGCCTTTCTCAACCTGTTAACCCCAAATAAACCCTTCAAATATTTTTTAGGTCTTGGGGAACCCCTGCTAAAACAAATTAATCAGAGATCATTGGAATAAATGCCTCATGTTGAAGGGAAGAATGCAACCCCTACAATGTTGGTCAAAGTGCCACTCTTACAGATAGATAAAAAGATCATTGGTGTCATGCCTCTGTCTCTTGTAAGTGCCATTGGTTTGCCCCACAGTTATGTAGTCCCCATCAAAAGGGAAGTCAATCATCCAAAGATAAAACCCCAAAGACCCTAGGGTGCCATGGAACACTGGTTGAGAGACTGGTATAGACAGGGCTGCTGATGAGGAGGTAGCACCTGCCCTCCTGTATGGGACCCAGGCCCCATATATTTAACAGGGGGGCCCAGAACAGCAGGAGTGGGTGCAATTACTGGAACCAATCTCCCATTGTTTACAATGCTTCCATTTGTGAATGAACAGGGAGCCCCTGTACAGAGCGCTTCCTGTTTATTCCCTCTGCAGCTGAGACTGCAGAGAATGGATTGAGGAATCTGTGTCCTCAATCTCGTTCTGTGGGGTGTGTATTTAGACCCCTGATATTTCACAAACACCCACGGGGCTGTTAAAAAAAAAAAAACTAACTAAAATTTAAAAAAATAATTAAAAAAAAACATAATGAAGGGCTCATTCTCACAGGCATTCTGGTTGCATGGATGAGCTGTTTGTTCATGTGGCTGAAGCTGCCTGTTAGGCATGGTTCACTGTTTCTGTCAGCTAGACTGTACGAGGCCTCATGATTTCTAACAGCAGCCCTGGGTATAGACACTGCACAGTACCACTTCTCTTTTTCTGTTTGCATGGTGCAATGTTTAGCATGTTGATGGTATCACTTTTATTGCATCCAAAAAATATTTCTTGTGTTTGCTAATAGGAAGGCCTGAGGCTATAAGGAACTAACGAAGCGTAGGGCTGGCATGATGGGGTGGAATGGGAACCAGACAGCATAGAGTTAACGTGCTCAAAAGGGAGAGGTGTGAGGTTTACTTACGTGATTGGTTGAGGAGACTTGGTGATGGGAGGAGCGTAGGTGTGTAGATTGCAGGAAGGGGTGGGAAAGTAACATTTGGAGTTGGGAAGCCATCAGATGAACATCCCTTCCTCCCACCCTGTTATAGGGTATGTTGGCAGGATGTATGTAGGTATTGTGATGGCGGTTGGGACCCCTTGGATGTGTTTAATATCTGTTGTGGGGAATCATCGGTTGGTATGGTGTCCTCTGGTTGGGTGTGGTCCAATAATAAGGACCAGGTAGTGGTAGACCTGTAAGGTCTGTAGGCAAGTGTTAAAGGATCAGTAAAGGAAGTTTTTTTTTTTTTTTTTTAAATAACAAACATGTCATACTTACCTCCACTGTGCAGCTCATTTTGCACACAGTGGCCCCGATCCTGGTCTTCTGGGGTCCCTCGGCAGCTGTCTCGGCTCCTCCCCGCAAAGACTCCACACCTTCATGCAAGCAAGCTCGCATGGTGTGGAGTTATTGCGGGCGCGCTCCCGTGATACAGCGGCGGCCATAGCCGCCGACTGTAACACTCGGCCCCGCCCCCCGGCGCGCCGCGTCATTGGATGTGATTGACAGCAGCGCCAGCCAATGGCTGCGCTGCTTTCAATCCATCCAGTGCAGCCAATCGACGGCCAGGCTGAGAACTGAGGAGGATGACGGGGACGAGCATGGGACTTTCGAGGGGTAAGGTAAGTAAAACGGGGGCTCGGGGGGCTGTACTGTCGGATGTTTTTCCACCTTAATGCATAGGATGCATTAAGGTGAAAAAACATTTACCTTTACAACCCCTTTTAATGTCCCTGAGGCAGTGTTTTGCGGCTGGGGACATCTATGTTTTGTTGTAACGTTATTATTGTTTGCTATTTATTTTTATTTTGTTTTAATAAGATATATAAAACAAAAGTGTATAGGTGCGCAAACTGTAAAATAAATTAAATGAAATACAGAAGCTGTGCACAATGTCTAGACATTTGACATATAAAATATAAAAAAACTAATCGTGAAGCGCTAAATCAAGAAAAACATGAAATAAACATGCACAAAATTATTCCAAAAGCCCCATTAAAAATGTCCATGAGCTATCTCTGCAATTGCATACAAAACAATCCGGATGAAAGAGTCCCTCCAGCTGTGAAAGTGATAAAGGTAAGATTGGGGGTAAGTCAGTGTCACCAGCCAAAAAACACAACCGCGCTTACCAGACGTGTTGCATGACCCCCTAAAAAAGGGTGGTCAATTGCACATTGTTTACAATAACCAAGCCAAAGATCCGAACCTCCTAGGTATTCTCGCCTGTCACTGGATATGCGCCATAGAGATGAATGGATAAAAGTCAGGAAGCAAACCCCTCTTTTTGCTTTTAGTTTCTACCATTGCCACATTCATGAAAGCTGACACTCTTAATCGAAAATCAGTTTGAGAAAGAACATGGTGACATAAACAGGACTTTTTTCAGACAAGAGAAAGGAAGAATAACAACTACAAGATGAAGATCAAAATCGAATATGGCAATGGTAGAAACTAAGGGCTAAAAGAGGGCTTTCCTTCCTGGCTTTTATCCAATCATCTCTATGGTGCATATCCAGTGACAGGTGAGGATACTTAGGAGGTCCGGATCCTTGGCTTGGTTATTATAAACAAAGTGCAATAGACCACCCTTATTAGAGGGTCACATGTCCTCTGGTAAGAACGGTTGTGTTTTTTGGCTGGGGACACGGGACGGATCAGTCATGATCCGCCCCGTGAACCTCCACTTGCTCAGCGGGGATCGCTCCGTTGATCCCCGCTGAGCCGGCGGATAACAGGGCGGTACCCTCACACTGTGCAGGGACCGCCCTGTCAGATCTCCACTCTCCCCTATGGGAGGATCGGATGAACACGGACCGCCTGTTCGTGTTCATCCGATCCGCTCCGCAGACGGATAGAAAAATAGGAATGAAAAACGGAGCATTGCGGACACGGAGGAGATGTTTCATCCGCTGACACCCGCGATCTCTTAGGGACCAATGTATGTCTCTTTTTCATCCGTAAACGGAACGTACGTGTGAAAGGGGCCTTACCGGATCTTGCAGTCATCACTTTCACGGCTGGTGGGACTCTTTTTTTTCATCCTGATTGATTGATTGATTGTTTTTTGTATTCATTTGCACAGATGGCTCATGGACATTTTTATGGGATTACACCTTTTTATGTGGCTTTTGGAATAATTTTGTGCAAATTTATTATTTCATGTTTTTCCAGATTTTAGCGCTGCACTATTTGTTTATATATTGTTTAAAAAAAGACCGGACGCCCATTTAACTCCAGTTAGTGTCAAACATTTTATTGGTGTAAAAAGGGGGTGGAGTTTTTAAAGGGCTCATGTAGGAGTTTTGGGGGAGACCTCTGAGCTATCATGCATTGTACAATTTCTATGCTTGTTGAATGTCTCATGTTTTGCTGTGTGCACTCCTAGATCCCATAGCTCTTTAAACATTTTCCCCACACCCAGTTTTTGCTGCAGTGTACGCCACCTTCTTATCAACCTATAAATTAGTCTCTCAGGTTGACATCTCGGTGTATATGACTTTCAAATATGTTCTTTGCGTTTTTGGCCTTTAAATTGTATACAACCCCAAGCAATTATCTTATCTGTGACCTTTTTGGTCTGTTAAATCTATCATTGCAAAACATTTTATCTGTTCAGTAGGTTCACAAAATTTGTTAATCCTGCCTAGTGAGCTGGCAACTTCATTCATTCTCTGCGTCAGCTAAATGTATCTGTTAACTTTGTTTTCAGTTATTTCTGTTAAAAATGGTCTCTGAAAACCGCCTCCCATTCGTTGGATTGTTTTGTTTCACACTGGGGCGGTGCGCTTGTGGGACGTTCCGAAAAGTCCTGCAAGCATCATCTTTGGGGCAGTTTGGGAGCGCTGTAAATAGCACTTCGAAAACACCCTGCCCATTTTGCCTGAAAAGTGCTTTGAAATCATTGCAAAACAGGACTTTTTACCTTTTTTTTTAAAAAAAATTTTTTTTATAAAAAGCGCGCCCCGCTAGTGGCCGAAAAGTCAGAGCGGCGCTTTAGCGCTAACGGCCGGGTGCTGCCAGTGTAAAAGGGGTCTAACACAGTTCCTGTCCTTTTAGTGGCAACACTGCTTCTTTATGGCTATATTGAGTGAGCTTTTTCACCTTAGGATAGGAAGCATTAAGCTGGCAGTTCTTGCTTTTAGATACACTTTAGATACTTGGATAAGCATGCACACGTTTGTTTTACATGCTGAAAATGTTTCTACCCTGAAGTTCAGTATATGCAATGGACATGAAAAGTAAAATGCGGTGAGCTAGGCTACCCAAGATGCCCTCCTGTCTTGTTGAGGTCTTCCATCATATGTAGCACAAGTCCGCTTACAGCTCCTTGACATTGATTGAAGACTGCCAATATACCACAGAACAAACTCCTCTTCCAGCAAAGCTTGGCACTTCTGTTATTCTATTTCTGATTTGTTATGACATTACTTGTCAGGCACCTTTGTTTAAACCCAACAATTGTAAACCAAGTTACTTTTACCTAGGAGAATGCAACCCAATCACTCATACGTCGGCTCCTCTACTGCCCCTGGGATAAAAGTCGGAAGCTTGCGGGATTATAAACAACCGTATAAATATGGAAACTATTGTTGTCAATGTGCTTATACAAGAAGATGATTGTAATAACAGTATTTACTGAAAGATCACATACTGGACTAGCACCATTTTCTGGGTTTTTGTCCCAAATCTGGGTCACGAGGAGTTTAGTAATGTAATGTTTTATACAGCCATCTCTGCTGTTCCCAGGAGAGGCTTTGGCCTGCAGTTTTATGCTAATAGAATTGTTGGTGGCTGTTTGAAAAGCTAAAATAATGCTTCTCACTCCGACAAGCAAAGACACAATGCTGGGAACTCCATCAGTGCCAGCTGTCGGTTGTAATAAATAGATCTGGTGTTCTGCTGTGTGTATATTGTATGCATAATATCTTAGTAGGTCAGGTGAGAAGATATCTTGTGTATGGTAAGTTGTAATATCATCACTCATATAGAGATAAAAGCGATGACACCTATGTACTCTGTACTATGTAATATGAAAATGTTCTGTGTAAGAGTTAATCACTGTTTGGAAGACTTAAACCCCATTTCAGCCAAAGTGTTCTATTTTGTTATAGGCCTCTTACATGTAGCCGTTGGTTGCTATGAGTTACAACATACACACATTTCACCCTGCTGCCAGACATCCATTAGACACACTCCTTTAGTCAATGAACAGTCTCTTACTTGTTTTTGTTATTTTATTAGGGGATTGAACTTGGTTGGGGAAAGGGACATGGGATGCCCCTAGAACAGATTAGTACTCTTGAAGAAATGTAGTAACTGCACCACACTTCTCAAAAAGGACAAGATGGCTGACCCTAAACTTGACAGACTTTTACCTCAGAACACTTCCTCCTCCACCACAGTTTGACCGAATTTTATCTCAGACCTCCAGCACACTACTTTCTGTCACAGTCTTGGTAATCCTGTCACACCATTAGGACATGACTAGGTCTCACTCTAAATAAGTCCCAGTTAATTTAGTAGATAAAACCGTTGTAGGCCAGGGCCTGCAGTACCCCTTCATAGCAGCAACAAGTTACTTGAAAAGATTTTATGGTGATGGACTACTGATCCCAGCAAGTCCGACTTGCAAATCCTGCCTGCCCTCGTGGCTGCATCGATTTGACACAAGCTCCACAGTCTCTCCCTCTGGCTCTACATCCAGCTCCCCTGGCATGCCTCTTCCGGATTTCTCCACTATGCTTTCGCTCACCGACACCTGCCCTGGGTCCTTCCTAAAGGACTTACTCCGGACGTGCTGACCAACTGCCTCTTCCAGCTCCTGTTCCAGGACACCTTTCCATTATCGTGTAAGGAGAGGCTCCCATCCAGCTTCCAAGCTCCTCCACCTGAGTTGCACCCACCAGATGGGGGGGGTGTCCTTCCTGCACGACAGTCTAGCACTCCATCCTTCAGTTCATCCAGCCGACAACTCCTCCCCCAGCAGGCTGACCATGGGTATATGTAGGAGGCCTGCCCCCTGCCAATCCTAGTTGGGGATTAGTCAGAGTTCCTCACATGTACCCCATGTCACTCTAGCTCTCAGCTCCGCCCCTTTTCCAGAACATTCTCCCTGGAAACTTAGGAGGTTCCCAAGAACCAAAGTACATGTCGGTCACCTACTGCTACACTAAACCACTCCCCTGCCCCCAGGTCAAAAACAAACAGGCCTAGCTCGCAGCATAGGCCTGCTTAAATTTACCTGCACTGGCAGCTTACACGAAAGCCCTTACACTTAGCACCTACCTAAGGTAGAGGGTGCTACATACATATGGGTGCCTAAGCCCATGCAACATACATTTTGGCTTTTCTTCCCCACTCATCCCTACCCAGACAGCCCAGGTACTACGTACAGTTGTGCATGACTGTACTCCAGGTATACAGCGGCACTCGCGTAAACACGAGTATAGCGTACAGGTTTATGCAAAAAAGCAAACATATTCTATTTTTACTACATACATCATTACATTATTCAGCATCTGTGTACCCGGAGTACAGCAACGCACAGCCATTCATGTGGGCCACCCAGGTGAGAGCGCTGGGATTTATATTGCACGGGCTAAAATGCCCTTATGCAAGTATTATAGTGGGGAACACTTATTGCCTCTGTCCTGTTTAGCTGTCTGTGTCTAATATAGAGGAGGTCTCCTTCTCATTTCTTATTAGAACAAGAAGTGAGAAGAATTATTTACAACAGTGGCACAGACAAAAAAGAAAACAAATTTTAAGCCCCGTACACATGATCCGAAAATAGTACGAAAAATGCCGCTTTCGAAACGATCGTACGATAATCGGATCGTTGGTACAGAGCATTCGAGAGCCGATCAGGACAGTTCATCCGATATTATTCTATCGGACATGCAAGGATATTTTTTTAATTTTTTTTGATGGTACGATTTTTGTTTAGGCCCCTTTCACACTTATACGACTTGTGATGGCAAAGTAGCTTTTCTGCCTTCCTGTTCTAGTGATAACCAATCCCACAGTGGCAGGGAGTAAGAGAAAATCTCCCAAAGAAACAAAAATCTAACTACACAAGGGCTACTGCACTATCAAAGGTATTGCTGGCAAAACACCAACTTAAAATTGACCTTAGGCCTTACCCAGCTGTACTGGCTCCTGTTCTGTACAGAAATTGCTTGCTCAGATAAGCAAAAAAAAATTATAAAATAGGCGAAGGGCGTACATAATTGGGTGAACAGGGGAGGCAAGGAGGGTTAACATCTGGGATGGGTTAACAGCTGGAGTCGGGAGATCAGAGGTTACTCACTGTGATTGGTGGGATTTCATTTTAGGAGGGGCTTCAAAGGGGGTTAGGCTGGTTGGAGAAAAGGTTCAAGGTTGGAATACAACGGACAAAGAAGAAAGTTCCTTCCCTCCCACCCAGCATTTTTTGTATTGGTGGTCCTCAAGTCATAGTGGCCAGGTGAATGGGATCTTTTGGAGGCGGTCTAATCTATCAGTAATATCACAAGCTAGAGACCCATCTAAGGTATGGTGTCCTATGGAGAAGTTTTAGTGGATGGTTGGTTAAATGGGAAGTTGGGTTATGGAGGTATCTGTGGAGAGTTGAGATTTCCCCCCCCCCCCCCCGAGCCAGTGTCTTGCGGCTGGGGATCTTTAGGTGGTTCCGCAGATACAAAAAGATTAGTCTTTTGGTGCCTTCAAAGATTGTCAACTGTGGTTATTATCATTATTGTCAGTATGTTTCTATTTAAAGGAATGTTATATTGGTTATTTGTTAATAAATGACTGCTACGGCCAAATTTTTCACCACAATCTGGTGTTGGTCTAAATTATTTTACGTATATTAGGTAAGAGGGGTATTTAAGGCCTAGTGGTATTGAGGGTGAGTGATTGGTGACATCCGTTTTACCCTAGCCATGATATCGCTGCACAGTGTGAGCCGTGCTACATACATATGGGTGCCTAAGCCCATCTATCCACCAAGAACCCAACACAACGACTGAAGCTGCTGGGCTCATGCTAGTCGTTAGAACAATCGGGTTCAGGTAAGCAAAAGGGGGGCTCTGGGGGGCAGCTGCACCACAGAACCTTGAGACTTTACAACTCCTCTAATGTGCTTATCACATCACATAATTTTGACCTACATCTACCCTTGCTTGGTGTTAATTATATGCCAACAAGTTATGTATTGAGGAATATATATACATTACATATAATTTTTTACTATATTTTCCTACATGCATTTGTACTTTGGTTACCTGTGTGTTTTTTTGGGGGTTTTTTTGTTTTTGTTTTGTTTTTTGTGTTGGGGGATTTATATGTTTTGGAATGACAAAACTGTTTTATACTTTGATAAATGTTGGCTGGTGCAGCAATGTTTTTGCCTTCTATTTGCTACAGAAATAAAAAAGTGAAGGGAATTTTAATTCTTCCCCACTCTAATCATAGCTAAAAGGATCTAAACTTACAAAAGGAATCAAATACTTGTGGCCATTTTAGAAAAAAACTAAATAATAAAGCCATGAGGACTTAAGGATCAGCCAACAGTTTGCGAGTACATGGCACTACACAAGTGTTGTTTTTATGGGTTCTGAAATGCAAATGTGAAATCAGCTTGCTTTTAGTGCCAAAACTGACAACAGATAAAAGCAAACCTTTCCTTTACCCATACAAATAACAGTTTGCTGCAAAGCAGGTACCTAAGGCAGCTGTACATACCTTTTTCCCTTTTCTCCCCCACCATCCTGATCTACTGCTAGGGGTAGGGAACCTTGGCTCTCCAGCTGTTTCGAAACTACAAGTCCCATGAGACATTGCAAGACCCTGACAATCACAGGCATGACTCCTAGAGGCAGAGGCATGATGGGATTTGTAGTTTCGAAACAGCTGGAGAGCCGAGGTTCCCTTCAGGAAGAACCATGTATTTCTTGATAGACATGTGACACTCCCCTGCCTTCCACAATTTTGATTTGGTGCCTAAGTAGTCAGTCGTTGGGGTCAAGTACGGTTCTTTGGAGCCACGGAGGAGCTTGATTTAATCCTGTGTACATTTTGACCTTCAGAAATGTAAAAACTTGCACAGAAATGTTGGATGGGCGGGGAGGGTCATAATTGGCATGTTTACAAAGTTCATATGAGATCTTGCGTAGTCATTGTTAAAATCAAATCTTTGAAAACTACCAACATCTCGCTAATTCCGTTAAGCCTGGTACAAATTTTTAGTGGATATCAGCCTTTTTTTGAACAAATACATGCCATGTATATAATAATGTACATAAGAGAGGAGAAGGGCTCATAAATGGCCAGCTGAATCCACAGTTGACACAGATACCTATTTGGGCGCAGAGTGGACGAGAAGCCTCTCTGCACACTAGTTGCTCAAGTACATAGTGCCTTTAGGCCATACTCCCTCCCCCCTCGCCACCACCGCCTCTATGGTGACACTTTTCAGAGCTTTGTGCCTTGTTCAGTGAGTCTCTCTATAATTTCCCTTAGGTTACAGAAGCTTCCCATGTCCTGTGATTTTGTGCCTTTTTATTGTATTAGGTGAAAGAATCTTCTCCGCTCCAAAAATAACTGTATGTCTGACATGATCAGACCATTTCCATGGACCATTCTGAGGTGATGTAATGATCTGCAAGGAACGTACACTCTGTGATTTGTCAACAAAAAACACTTCTCCAATAAGCTAATCTGTAGCTTTTTTGTAATTTTATGAGATCCTTATGTCTCTGACCAGTAGAATAATTTTTTGGGACAGGGTTTTTTTTTATTTTATCTGCTTCTTAATAATAACAAAGCTTCAGTGGATTGCTCAATATGTTGCCACACCACCTTCAACAGAATGCCAAAATCATCATCGTCAGCCCTGTTCAGTACCAGTATGGCTTCAAACAATGGCAGTAGCTTGGATTTATTTTTCATATGGATAGCTAGGAGCAGAAAGCCTTTAAAAAAAAATTCACATGAATTTTATAATATTTATGCTAAAAGTGCAAGGAGCAAATACCCAAGCTAGTGATTTTTTTTTTTTTTGCAGTTTTTGTACAAACGTGAAAACATAGAAAGAAATACTGCGCTACCTAATATTGAATAACACACCGTAAAAAATATTGATGATAATAGGAGAGGAGCTGCACTATAGATTTGTATGAGAACACATTAATGTAATCAGAAAAACGTGAAATGTGCACACAATACCATGAATTAATGTGCAAAGTATAAATAAACATACAAAGTAAAAATGAACAAAAATATTCAATAATAGTGACCAGTGGTCAAAAAAGTCCTTATAATAAGAGAGGAACTCCTTGAAGTCCACACTGGATAAGTGATGAAAAGTGAACCTAATGTAAACCACCAGCAACACACGTGCACCTCCACCAAGTAAAATGCCTGCTTACCGGAAGGCAAGCTATGTAAAGCCTGTCAAGTGGTCACACACCTGGTCTGTGGCACTTCCAGTACCAAGGAACGATGGAGGAAACCAGACTGAGACTGAGTAGGATTAACACATCAGGCAGTCACGGAGATCCTCAAACGTGCCCATCTCTCCGATAGATGTATGATGAAAAAGCTGTGGGTGTAGTCTCTGATTAGTCCACTGTAGGGCGCTGTGCTGGTTCTGTGAAAAGAGCTGCGAGAAAACACTCCGTCTCCCTGGCAACGGTACCAGGGAGACAGAGTGTTTTCTCGCAGCTCTTTAATATTCGCTATTGTAACCCTGAATCTCCTTGCGGCCAATCAGGAAGCAGGTCATGAGACCTGTCACCCGATTGGCCGAAAGAAGATCCAAGCAAATTGGCCGGCAGGAGACGCACGGAGCAGAGGAGGGAGAAGATGCATGCAGGGGAACTGAGCAGCAAGCAAGCAGCCCGGAGAGAAGCCGCCGATCATCACGCTGCCCGCGAGATGAGGTAAGTGCGGGGCCCCGACTGACTCACCGACAAGGGGAGCGGTGCCGCCCGTGACCCAGCCATCCGTGACCCAACGTACCAGGGGGAGGGGGGTGGCGGCGGGTGGATTGTTTGCCACCCCCCCCCCCCCCCAAAAAAAACAGCCACCACTGATGGTGAAGATAGAAAATATGATTTTTGTGCTCTCAGGAAAATCCTTTTCTTGGAGTCCATTGAAGGATACAGGTCCCACCCCTATTTGTTAATGATCATGCTCTTGGGATTGCTTGCTACAAGATAAGGCATGCTAGGTGGAGGAGGGGTTTTCCTGAGCTTTAAACGTTTTGTTTGACCATGTCCATCCTTCTGTAGGCAGGAGTATAACCAAAAAAAAGGTTTTTATAGTGAGGGGGTGGATAAGTGAAAACAATAAATAAATAAATTGGAGTTCTATTTTAAAGTGGTTGTAAACCCTCTCCTATACCCAGAGAAGTAAGCAGCCTCAGATGATACACAGAAATGAAACAAATCCTCCTACATAAGTTTTAGTTGTATATCTGCTGTCTTTCCCTTGTTTCCTTCTTTAGCAGTGGGTGAGGAGTCTGGGCATACACTGTGTGAGAGCTGATTGGAGGAAAGGTGCACACACCCCCACTCCACATAGAGGAACGAATGAACATGCAGAGCTGCAGTCTGAATAGACCAGCTCTCTGCTAACCTACCTCTAAGCTCCCTCCTTGACACAAATTTTCAGCTGCTGTTATCTCCTGTTCCAGAGAACTTGTCAGAAGAGACTCTGCTGATAACAAAGGAACAGAGCAGCAGAAAGACATGGCACTTAGAGCTTTGGAGAGCGAGAAGTAAACGCTACAGATATATGTGCCAATGTCAAATTTCGTGAATGGGGTTTACAGCCGCTTTAAGGCATGGGGATCTTGCTGTTGGAGTATTCCAGACACATATGAAGCCTTGTAACTGCTGTTTACCTTGGTATGTACAGTATATTGTATCAAAAATGTCAATAAAAAAACATTTATTATGAGGAAAAAAAGCCAGGGCAGACTTAATATTACTTTTTTCTTGGGTGACTCTTGGACAAATGGCACCCATGTCTGTTGGGGAAATGAAAAGTATGTGGACCTTTTTATTCAGTAACTAGCAGAAACTTATTTTACTAGCAGTAATCTCAACTTTGGTCAATTCCTTTAAAAAAAAAAAAAAACAATTTCGGTTCTTTTACATTTTTTGGGATGTGTGATTTGAATGTCCTGTTTCATACTACTACATTTTAGTGAGATTGAGGTCAGGACTCTGACTTGGCTATTCTTGAAGACACATTTTCTTCTGTGTGAGCCACTCTATTGTTGATGTACTGCTGTATTATAAATCAATGTCTTATTGTATGACCCAACTTCTTTTGAGTTGTATCTCGGACAAATGCACTGACATTCTACAATAAAATTTCCTTTTATTTATATATATATATATATATATATATAATTTTTTTATATATGTTCATTGGACCCTTGATGATTGCAAACCCTGAGGCAGCAAAGCGGTCCCACATCATTATACATTCTCTTCAACGCTTCACAGCTGGGATGAGTTTTTTTGTGCTGGTATGCAGCATTTTGCTTTTTCAGAACATTGCAGAGTACTTTTACCAAAAAAGCTTTTGCCTCATCCTTTCACATTATTTTGTTAGTTGAAGGAAAAGCTCAGGTAGCTTTTAGCTGACATGAGACCGGTCGTAATATTTTTGCACAGCCGTGGGGTGTTGTTTTCTGTTGATAACACAGAATGCAGCAATTGCAAGAGATCTGTTGATCCTTGGCTGTCATCCGTTTGAGGATTGCACAAAAATGTCTTTGTGCTGATCTTTGTAGTTTGCCTGTTTTTTTTTTTTTGCTTTTTGTAGCATATTTTACAGTCTGTATAAAGGCTCATTCAAACCGCAGTGTGAGTAATGTGGGCTTGATGCATGTATGCTGGTTTGTGGTGTAAAATTGCGCTGCAGTACATTGTCAGACATTTAATTCTATGCACTGCAGAGTATTGGGATATGTGTTGCAGCTTGTCCAAACACGTGAATGTTGGTGTGAACTAAAGCAATTGAACATAAGGCACGTTGTTTTGTAATTGCTTTGAGATTGTGTTGGGCAGCACTGCCCAGTGCAGCCCAACACTGCCGGTGTGAATGAGTTATAACGATGGACTCGTTTTTGGAAACCCTCTAAAATTTGTGTGTTTCCCTGCAACACAATGTATGCATTTTAAGTGGAAATTCACTGGCTAGATCATGTGACGGATGTCGGATACCCCGGCTGGGCATCTCCGCCAGACCTGTGTCTCCTGTCCTCCAAATGCACCCGCAGCCGGCAGACTCGCCATAACCAGCCCTCAACCCCCAAATCACGAGGCAAACCACACAGGTGTTGAGGGTTAAACATGCAGAGCATAAAACTGTTTATTAGGTACAAAACATACACTTTTAAACACAGTTAGGGACACTCCCCTTAGCCTAGGGTGACCAGACATCCCCTTTTTCCGGGGACAGTCCCTGGATTGAGGACACTGTCCCCGGACCAAGTCTGTCCCCGGTTTTGTCCCCAGATTTGTCCCCAGATTGGATTTGAACAGGGGCTGGGGCAATTTCAAAGACAGTTCATGCAGAATAAAAAAAAAAAAAAAAAATTAATTACACACCCCCGCTCCGCCGCTCCTACTAGCTTAGGGGGGTGTATTTTTTTCCATTATCTGTGCCCCTTTCTGATGATCATATGCTGCTCGGAGCGGAGGGAATAATTCTTCAGTTTCGGGAGCATGCCCATTCAGCTCCGCTCGCACGTTCTTCTGCCTTGGCTCAAGTCCCAGCCAGCCGCCTGCCTGCTTATCTCCTTGCCTTCCCTGGCGGAGTGATCTTCCTCCCAGTAGTAGCCGGGGGCCCGGAGAGTAAGACTTGACAGGCTGTGAGGCGGGCGGCTGCGGCGACGGGCAGAGAGTTGCTGATTGCCGCCATTACTAGTAAAAATAAAATATATGTCCCCGGATTTCATTTTAAAAATCTGGTCACCTTACCTTGGCCTTGTCGTAGAGGGGGTAGGGGACAAGGAAGAACCAATGGGAACTCAACACTTGTACTTTGAAACTACAGTTGAAACACATAAAGGGATTATGATAAGCAGGTAGCCCCTCCTTACACATCCCCTGCTGGGATGTGTCTACACCCCTTTGTCTACGTGCCATGACCTAACCTAATTAAACACAATATTAAGAGGGGGATGGGGGAGAAGGGATGCAACGTATATGGAGACCTTACATTATCCCAACGCCATTTTGTCCCCAAGTCTCTCGTTCTCTGCTGGGCCATAGTCTTTGGGTAGGAGGCCAGCCCACATCCCCCTCCAAAACACACAGTGACAGTGGGTTCTGTAACAGATCACATTTGTGTAATGCAGCACTGTGGCACCAAAATAATGTTTTGGGGATTTAAAAGTATATCCATCACAGTTTTCATTACCAGCAAGTTATTCAATTCTATTTTATGGAATCCGTCTATGAAAGTTAAGTAAGGTACAATACAGTATGTACCCCAGAACCTGGAGAGGAGGGGCATTTACTGGAACCGATTCCTGTATTTTCCTCTTGCAGCTACTGAAAGATGGCTTCTCCTCCTCTCCCTCTCGCCAGCATTCAGTGGCTGCAAGAGAAAAAATACGAAAGATCAGATCTAGTATATGCCGCCACGTCTGTATAGGTTACTCTTCCTTCTCTGCTGCCCGGGACCCCCTGTGTGCTCCCTTTATTCCCTAAACCTAGGGTTGCCATATGTTCAGGATTCACCCGGACAGTCTGGGTTTGGAATCATGTGTCCGGGTTTCAGTCTGCCTAAAATCCAGACACATTATTTAGACTGGGCTGTGGCTCTTCCAGAAACTGAGATAGTCACACACAAATCTTTTGTCTGGGAGCTGCGGGCTGCTGTCTGGGGGCAGGTCTGGCATCGGGGGGGGGGGGGGGGTGATGTCAGCAAGAGCAGTTTGGCCACACCAACTGTTTGCCACAGTGCGCTACATTACCACTCTCCTTAGGATACCCAAGGTATCCCAGGTCCTTTATAATCCTATGTACTACGGAAAAAAAAATGTGTCCTGTGCCACTAAAGTGTTCGGGTATGGCTTGAAGAATAGGTGGCAACCCTACTCCCACCTTTCCTCCCTGCAGCACTGCTGGCTTCTCTCCTTTCCCGCCGGCTGCTGCGGGGGATGTTTTCGGGGATGGAGAGCAGGAAGGGGGCTGGTAAATTAAATTTACCTGCCCCTTATGCCGCGTACACACGACCGTTTTTCATGACGAGAAAAATGCCATTTTTTAAATTGGTCATTAAAAACGATCGTGTGTAGGCTCCAGAGCATTTTTCTCTGAGAAAAATGGGCATTAAAAATTAAGAACATGCTCTATTTTTTCTCGTTGTCGTTTTTCTCGTCGTGAAAAACGTCCGTGTCTGCGCTTTGACGAGAAAAAAACGCGCATGCTCTGAAGCAATTTATGAGACGGGAGCGCTCGTTCTGGTAAAACTAGCGTGCAGAATGGAGATAGCACATTCGTCACGCTGTAACGGACTGAAGAGCACAAGGCTGAAAAGCGCGAATCATCTCTCACCAAACTTTACTAACACAAGGGTGGCGCCATCTGAATAGAACTTCCCCTTTATAGTGCCGTCGAACGTGTTGTACGACACCGCGCTTTGCTCAAGCGGTTTTTTTTTCACGATAGGCTTGAGAAGAATCACATTGAGAAAAACGTTGTTTTTTTTTTCAATGACATTAAAAACTGCCGTGTGTACGCGGCATTATTTTTCTGAATGAACACAGTGAGTGATCAGTACCGATTACTCACTGTGACTGTGTTCATTCATGAATGAAGCACTGTGAATTGTTTTTACTATGCTTCGGTTTGTGAATGAATAGGTAGACAGTGCAGAGTAATTCCTGTTCATTCACTGTATGCAGCTAAGGCTGCAGAGATGGAGATTGAGGACTGCGCCCTTAATCTCCTTTCTCTGTCTCAAAAATGCTACTGACACTGTCAACACACTGTCCACTGCCCTACTGACACTGTCCACTGCCCTACTGACACTGTCCACTGCCCTACTGACACTGTCCACTGCCCTACTGACACTGTCCACTGCCCTACTGACACTGTCCACTGCCCTACTGACACTGTTCACTGCTCTACTGACTGACACTGCCCACTTTTATGGTAGGCTAAGTTTCTATATTTTTAGTTTTTATATTTTTAAAGTTACTTTTTCTAAGTTTTCCCTACTATTTAATTAGGCCATGCTATTTATTTAATTTCTTTAAAAAACAAAAAAGGTGCCAAATCCTGGTGATCTTTGATCCCTTTCATGTTGTTCAGGTATATCTCCACCTCTTGAAGGTTGCCTACCCCTGCTATACAATGTAGTGGCCCTTAAATGTTCAGATTAAAGTGATAAAAAAAACCTCTGTTTTTTAAAGTGATATCAAACCCAAAAGAAAACCGTTATTACATTGCTGTTTACAATTTTTTTAGATGTGATGGCTGCATTCGTTTTCTTTTTTAGGCTTTTTTCCTTTTTTTTTAGATCTGGTGATGCAGCCTGTAAGTCTGTTGTGTTTCAAAAGAACAAATGCTCCAGCAGAATGTATCAAGTTACAAACATGAGATAACCCACTGGCAGGGTTGCTTACAATGATCAGCTTTTATATATGTAAAAGCCTGTATCCCAAAAGAAAAAAAAAATAAGTTTGTTGTAACTGCATATAAAGTATTCACTGGAGTTTGGCTTCAGTTTGTAAGGGTTCATGCACACTGCAGCTCGAAGCTGCTCCTACAGGCATTTGAGCTTTTTTGAGCTCCCATTTTTCTTTGCCTGGAAGCTCCCGTCCATGTTAGCCAATGTGTCCATTCACACTATAGGCATTTTCAGGAGTTTACAGGCATATAAGCGTACAGAGAGAAACCCCCACTCCCCCCACCAAACTCACGTTTTTAGGAAAAGCTTTCAAGTAGAAAAGGCACATAAGCAAACCAAAATTAGCAAAAACGTGCATAATTTTTTTTTTTTTATAAGCGTTCTAAACTTCTAACTTACTTTTTTTCATATACAGTACAGTGGTTAAGAAAATAATGTCTATTCAGCTCCCAGTGGCCCTGCTGTGGAAATCCCAGGGGAAATGCTGTGGTCAAATGTTGCACTTTGGCCATTTTTATTCTGGCAATTGCTGTGGCCAGTTTTTGTGTCCAAAGTTATTAAACCATATTTGTAGAATATTTTTTTTAAAATATATATATATCTCAGTGGCGGCTGGTGCTCAAATTGTTTTGGGGGGAGCAAACAAACTGAAAAAAAAAACATCAATTGCAGCCACTGTGCCCATCAAACGCAGCCACTGTGCCAATCAAATGCTGCCAGTGTTCATCCCCCGCCCGGCACTTACCATGTCTCGGTGGGGCAGCGGGTCACGGCGGCGTGTCCTCCACGTTCCTCGATGTCTTCTCCCATCCTCTCTTCCCATCCTCTGCTATGATTGGACGCCTAATAGGCATCCAATCACAGCACCTGTCGCTTCAGCCAACCAGGTGACAGGCCCGAGCACCTGATTGACGGAGAGGCGGTTCAGTGTTAGGAACAGCTGTGTGAACTACGAGCGCCCAGCATGGCGCAAGCTGTTTACCTTTTTTGATGCCTATTAGATAGGGTGACCAGACATCCCCGGTTTCCGGGGACAGTCCCCGGATTGAGGTCACTGTCCCCGGACCAAGTCTGTCCTCAGTTTTGTCCCCGGATTGGATTTGAACAGGGGCTGGGGCAATTTCAAAGACAGTCAGGGCAGAATAAAAAAAAAAAATCTGAATTGCACACCCCCACTCTGCTGCTCCTACTAGCTTAGGGGGGTGTATTTTTTTCCATTATCTGTGCCCCTTTCTGATGATCATGTGCTGGTCAGAGCGGAGGGAATATTTTTTCAGTCTCTGGCGCATACCCATTCAGCTCCGCTCGCATGTTCTTCTGCCTTGGCTCAAGTCCCGGCCAGCCGTCTGCCTGCTTATCTCCTTGCCTTGCCTGGCGGAGTGATCTTCCTCCGCTCCCCACCCAGTAGTAGCCGGGGCCCGGAGAGTAAGACTTGACAGGCTGTTAGGGGGGCGGCGGCAGCGATGGGGAGAGAGTCGCTGATTCCCGCCATTACTAGTAGAAAAAAAAATGTCCCCAGATTTCTTTTTCAAAATCTGGTCACCTTACTATTAGAGCCTATGGCTCTAATCAGGTGCTTTCAAAAAATACCCCACCGCTGTAATTCAGGCTCTCAGTGCCTGAAAGGGGCTGGGTGGCAGCAGCGACCATAGATAGATACGTGCAATGCATGAATCTATTGGTGATAGAGGGGTGGCAAGAGAGAGGGGGTGGCGCCCGTGGTGACCCTTATGGACTCTCCGCCACTGATTATATATACAGAAGAAATATAGTTCAAAAGTAAAGAATGTGTCCAGTGTTGACGGATTGGCCTATGTTGCAGCTACTTTCTTATAAATAGCCTCCGCAACTTAAGCAGTAGCACCATTTCATGAATCATTATGATTTAAAAAAAAAAAAAATCTCTCTGCTCTCTCGCTCGCGCTCGCGCTCTCTCTCTCTCTCTCAATCAATATGGCGACTGGATCTAATTTTGCAATGCATTGTGGTCATTTGGGAGTGAAAAATGAGCTGAGGGGAGTGTTTGTGAAAATAAAACGCACAATGGCGTGCAGAAATGCACAAGCTTCTTTAAGCTTTTAGGCAGAGAAATAAAAAAAAGCTCAAACTTTTTTTTTTTAAAAGCAGCTTTTTTGAGCTGCAGTGTACATGAGCCCTAAGTGTATTTAAATCTGCTAGTACATCACCTCCCCCAGACTGACAATGTTGCTGTCCAAATTTGCCTCCTCTGCTTATTCATCCAGAGTTGTGTCTCACTAATAAAGGAGGTTTGTTTGTTACTGGTCAGATCACCTGGGGAAAACAGAGGGGGGGGGGGAAAGCCCAAAAAAAAGAAAACGAATGCAGCCACCACATCTAATGATTGGTGAGCGGCAATATATTACATTTGGTTTCGGGTTAATACTGCTTTAACCACTTCAATACTAGGCACTTTCTCACCCTTTCTGTCCAGGACAATTTTTAGCTTTCAGTGCTGTCGCACTTTGAATGACAATTGCGCGGTCATATGGTTATCAGAAATACCGCGCTAAAAAATTAATCAATAAAAGTAATAATAAATAAGCCAGCAGCTAGAAAGTGAGATACACATGTATGAGAATCATATAAAGTGAATGTATGAAGCAAAACAAGTCCATAATCACAGATTGCGTATATATGAAACAGCCTATAACTTGAATTAGTCCTTAAACCACAAGAGAGTAAATCTGGGCGGTCTTGAATATACACCAGAGACAGACTTGTGCACCCTCCACCACATAGATTCCAAGCTTACCAGAAAGCAAGCTAGTAGGGCTTGCGGCTATAACCCAGCCTGGGTCTTTATCCAGAGATCAAGCAGCAGCACTTCGGGTTTAATGGTAAGCAGATCACAGTAAACTTCAAAGGGTAATCGATCACTAAGATCGCAGGTACAGGCCAATCAATACCCAGAATAAAAAGGAACTCACATAGTGTAAAATCGTAACAGTAGTGAATTTAATGGATAAAAGTTAAACTTGCATCAATATAAAACCTCAAGGTACAAAAAGAGCCAGCCGGCTAGCGAACACCCGTCCACTGCAAGGATACAACGCGATGACGTCAGCACGTGCGTTTCGCCATAAAATGACGTTGTCTTGGGGCACGGGCGACGCACTGACACATCGCGTTATATAGGAAGCAGGGGAAACAAGCCTCAATGTGAGTCGTGGATGGAAACACCTGATCTCCCACATGGAGGACCAGCAGAAGCTGGATCCGCCATGTTAAAAACTGGCAAAAGAGTTACTGTCAGACAGATTAGTTAATTTGCCTAAATAGATAAAATACGAGGGCGATAACTTAATAAACAAAAAATGGGGAGAGCCACTCCAATGACAGGTAGACTCTTAATAGAAAAAATATATACTTTTTGGGGATAGTTAACTCGACCAATTGGTAACATAAAAAGCAAAAACAAAACTAGTATACCTGGGTGCCTATGATACCTAGAAAGATAACCAGGGATAGCACACTAGTGCCCCAAAAGGCAAAAGATGGTATTGAAAACCTAAAAAGACAAACTGAATAATCAAATTTAATGAAAAATAATGAATATAATTAATAAAATAATAAATGACTAGTTGTTGACTAGTGCGATACGCCAGTCTACCTGAAGGGGTAAAACTTAGGAGCAATAATTGGAATAAATCCAGGGCTATAGACACAACCTAAAATGGACCCTCATTTAACAAGGGTTACAAATACCTCGTAGCTATCTTGGACTCAGAACTAAGTAAACCTATTTAAAGGTATAGGATGGACAACAATCCTGAATATTTAAATCTAATATTTAGTCAAATCAAAAAATGGAGAAGGTAAAAAATGATTCCAATATTTACTAAATGATGAAATAGGCAAATATTGAAATAAATAGAAAACCCTCTGGCCCCAATGCGGGGAATGAAAAATTCACCACAATAGAGGTGTCCCCGCCACTGACTCACGAGTTTACACCAATGAATAAAACTAGTATGTCATAGAATCAAAACACATTAGTGAAGCTAAACAATTTTTTCAAAAACAATATCAATATATTTAAGAATTGTCTTTGAATGCATTCACATCCACATTCAACCCGAATGGGGTGTAGCATCAAGACATCTCGAGTCTAGATATGCTCCTCACAAGAGAACTCCCTCTCCATTGGGGACAATATTTATCTATTCCCAAGAAGATGGTCTTGGAGGGATCTTTGTTATGAACCAAAATGTAGTGCTTAGACACCGACTGTTTAGGGAAACCGTGTTTTATGTTTGTAATATGCTCATTCAGTCTAACAGAAAGGGGGCGTTTCGTCCTGCCCACATATTGGAGCCTGCAAGGGCACTGGAGCAGGTAAACAACCCCCTCTGTAGAGCACGTAATGAAGGGCTCTATCTCATGTTCCCTTACAGTGCTCGATGAGATAAATGTATGAGTTAGTCTGTGTGTGCATCCACTAAGGGAGCACACACTACATCTCCTACACTGGTAGAAGCCAGTGAGGTTCTCAAAGAAACCTTTGTTGATGGCCGGAGGCCACTCTGTTTTTAAGGGAAGAGGCTCCCTTATATATAATTTGCGGTTTAGCAGGAATGACGTAATATCTGGTCATTATTTATAATGTGCCAATGTTTCCTTATCAGATCCTTAATACTGTTGTGTTCCGCAGAGTACGTCGTGACAAAGGGGACCAGGGAAACGTTATCCTTACACGGTGGTTTAACCTTCAAAAGGTCCTCTCTGTCCAGAAGTTTAATCTCCTCCAATGTATTCCTCAAGGAGTCACTAGCATAGCCCTTCTCCTCAAATCTTTTAGTTAGAACAGCTGCCTGTGATAGAAATTCCTCACTACTGTATGTGTACAATTACGCTTCAAGCGCATATATTGGCTTTTCGGGACAGACCTGAGCCATGGCTCATGATGGCAACTATCAACAGGGATGTAAGAGTTCCTGTCCGTATTGCGCGGTCATGCAACACTGTACCCAAACTAAATTTTTATCATTTTCTTCCCACAAATAGAGCTTTCTTTTGGTGGTATTAGATCACCTCTGCAGTTTTAAATTTTTGCGCTATAAACGAAAAAAAAAGCGACAAGAAAAAAAAATGATGGGCACTGATAGGCAGCACTGGTGGCACTGGTAGGCGTCACTAATGGGCACTGATAAGTGGCACTGTATAGGCAGCACTGATGAGGAGCTACTGACAGGCATTACTGAGTGGCACTTTGGGGCACTGATGGGCATTACTGATGGGGCACTGATTGGCACTGACATCCATTTATTATGAGGACAGGCTGGCAGGTGATTGATCACAGCTGATCACATGGTAAGAAGCCTCTGTCAGAGGCTTCATACCACGATCAGAGTTGTGGTGTGTCAGACTGACACACAGCACCTCCGATCGCGGTGCTGCGGGCGCGCGTCGGCTCTGTTATCCCAATCGCGTCATATGAAGTCTGATCAGGATAACACAACCACTTTGCCACCGTCATTCTGCTAAATGGTGGCGGCAAGTGGTTAAGCACTTTCAAGAGTTGATTTAATACCACGCTCACTTTTTATTTTTTAATCCTTGCTTATCATTCTTGTTTAAGCTAGTGCGATAATCACTGCCCCAGGTTTCCTGTTTCAGAGTGGCTCCTTTCTCTTGAGGTGTCCTTTTTGGAGCCACCCTTGCATGCAGCAACACAAAGTCAGCACTCCACTGGCAGACAAAAAGTTATTTAAATCCATAGAAGACATATGCAGGAGGGTGGTAATCTTGATAGGAGAAAAGACATGTGGAGTCACCCACAGCTCCTCAGTGGACATGGGGTCCCCTCAAGACATGTAAACAATAACGGAGGGTGCCAGATCAGTATATGTCAAACATAAACCGCAATTTGTTATGAAAACACTTACATCTAAAAACTCTGTATACTGCACACAGGGCTGGTAAAATGGAGCAGTGATCTCGATGGACTGGAGAGTAGCGGCAATAGCCAGGAGCATCCAGAGCTCTAACACTCGCCACTGTCGGCATGTCCACAGGCTGGTAGAACAGGTGGGGGGGGCGGGCTGCAACATGTTTCTGAGGCCCTGCCTCCTTCATCAGGCTACTGATGCCTGCCTGATGGAGGCGGAAGGGCCTCAGAAACATGTTTCGGCCCGCCCCCACACCTGTTCTACCGGCCTCTGGACACACTGACAGTGGTGTGTGTTAGAGCTCTGGATGCTCCTGGCGTGCGCTATTGCGGCTGCTCTCCAGTCCATTGGGACTGCTGCTCCATTCTACCAGCCCTGTGTGCAGTATACAGCATTTTTATATGTGTTTTCAGAATAAATTGGCGCCCTTTTTACCCTTGCATGCACGGACTAGGGTTTTGTATCCCTACACTGTTTGCATCTATAGAAACACACACAACCCTGCAACATAGGATGGCAGGGCACTCTTCTGCTCTTTCCTACCTCCTCCTTTCTCCCTTCTATAGTCTAACAGAATGACCAAACACTACACTGTTCACTGTTAACTCCTTCCTGTGTAGACCAGAAGTTCAGGGAAGCAGCACTAAGCGAACAGGAGCCAGCAACACTGAAAGTTGTAAACTACAGGTGCTGGGGTAAGAATTGTATTGGGGTAAGAATTGTATTGTGCTTAATGTTTTACACTTAAATTAGCTGAAGGTTTAATACTACTTTAAGGCTGGGTTCACACCTCTGCGAATTGGATGCGGATTTCCCCGCATCCAATTCGCATAACAGGAGAATGTGACTGGCTCTCTATAGAGCCGGTTCACATACCTCCGCAGCAGTTCCGCTGCGAATTGCCTAAAAACCGTGTGCCTTTTTTGGTGTGTTTCAGGTCCGAATTCAGCCCATAATTCGGGCTGAAATCGGACCTGAAACGGTGGACCAGCACGCACCGGACCCCTGCTGTGCGATGCATGCGGGAATAGTGTGAACCGAGCCTTACACAATGCAAATACCATTGGCTTTGTAAAGGGCTACAGTGCAATGGCCCTTACAATGCAATAGCTTCAGGTTCTGTGCTAAGTTTGCAGGCTAAAACTTAGAAATTATTCTAGAATGCTCTGAATTCATTGAAGGATGGAGCAGAGTCATGGAAGGATTATATCAACCAACTGTTAACAGTACACACTGGCTGGATAAAATGTATGAGGCTTAGGAAGTGAAAGATGGAATTTTGTATCAGTGGAATAAAATATTAATGCATGGATGTGGAGCAGAAGTGAGAGATAGATGGAAGGTTTTGCAAAAAGTATGAGTATAGCTACAAAAACTGTGTGCGTTTGGGAAGGGGGGCTGTTAAGTTCTTGGCACCTTTATCTCTGCTTCCTGTAATAAGTTAGTAAGAATTATTTTAGTGGTTAGGCCAGAGGTTATGTTTGCCAGCTGTTTAGGTCTTAGGGTGTTCTACAGTATGCTAAGGGCTCATTTTAGAGGTTAAGTTACTTATTATTAATAAAATATAAAACAAAAAATGGCGCCCCTAGTTTTCTATAAAGTGCTAAAATACCATCAGCTGCTGCCATCAATTTTTTGGTGCTTGCCCAAACTATTAGGTGTTCTCTCTGTTGAGGTGCTAGCTCAAATGGAAATATAAATATATACAAATATCCATAAACAACATTTTTATTAGTAATGGCGGCAATCAGCGATTTTTATGGCGGACACATCGGACACTTTTGACACTATTTTGGGACCATTGTCATTTCTACAACGATCAGTGCTATAAACATGCACGGATTACTGTGTAAATTACACTGGCATCAAAGGGGTTAAACACTAGGGGGCGATGAAGGGGTTTTCACTGACGTCATGTCCGGCTCAGGTGGAACGCACACCGGCTCAAAGAGACGAGTGGCGGAGAGGCTTTCCATAGTGGGTGCCGCTTCATGGCACAAGGAAATGTGAGTGTACTAACAGAATGGCACGGCTGCGCAAAGCAACGTACAGGTACGTTGCTTTGAATTTGCTCCGTGACTGTGCCCACGGGACCCGCAGACTCGATGTCCGCCGGTGTCCCACGATCGTGTCACGGAGCTGCAGAACAGGGAGATACCTATGTAAACAAGGGATTTTCCTGTTTTGCCTAGTGACAGGACAGTGATCTACTGCTCCCTGTCATCGGGAGCAGTGATCACTGTCATGTCACTCGTAGCCCATCCCCCCCACACAGTTAGAATCTCTCCCTAGGACACACTTAACCCCTTCATCGCCACCTAGTGGTTAACCCCTTCACTGCCAGTGTAATTTTCACAGTAATCAGTGCATTTTTATAGCACTGATCGCTGTAAAAATGACAATGGTCCCAAAAATGTGTCCAATGTGTCTGCCATAAAGTCGCAGTCATGATAAAAATCGCAGATCGCCGCCATTACTAGTAAAAAATAAAATAAAATGAATAATAAAAATGCCATAAAACTACCCCTATTTTGTAGATGCTATAACTTTTGCGCAAACCAATCATCAATATATGTTTGTTGCGTTTTTTATTTTTATTTTTACCAAAAATATGTAGAAGAATACGTATCGGCCTAAACTGTGGAAACATTTAGTTTTTTTTTATAGATTTTTTTTGGGGATATTCATTATAGAAAAAAGTAAAAAAATATTGCATTATTTTCCAAATTGTCGCTCTATTTTTGTTTATAGCGCAAAAAATAAAAACTGCAGAGGTGTTTAAATACCACCAAAAGAAAGCTCTATTTGTGGGGAAAAAAAGGACGTAAATTTTGTTTGGGAGCCATGTTGCATGACCGCACAATTGTCAGTTAAAGCGACGCAGTGCCGGATCGCAAAAAATGCTCTGGTCTTTGGCCAGCGAAATGGTCTGGGGCTTAAGTGGTTAAAGAAGAAGTCTATTCAATATAATAAAATAAATATATATATGTAGCGGGGGTCCTAAATTGAGGTTATGTTTTGCCAAATTTAGGGGTGACTTAAGTGATAGTTGGCTCAAGTCTTTCAATTACTGGACTCTGCCTTGCTGCTGCTTCACCTGGCTTGCAGTTCCCCTAAGTAGTATGGGTGGCGCTGTCACTTGTACTCGGGGTTGAACCACAGGTGTTGGAGTGGCTATTTGGTGTCCTCTCTCGACTGCCGTGCGGTGGGTGGGGCCGGCCTGCTGTGCATGCTGGGAGAGGATACAAAAGGGGCGGACGTCATTGTTCAGGGGAGAGTGATCCGGGGACCTGTACCCGAGGGAACCTGCGGGTTCGGGAGTCGAGTGCGTGGCCTTCCAGGCCATGGGGCCACGTACGCCTCAGTCCCAGGCACCTTTAGTCCTGGGACTGCAACTTCAGCCCTGGGCCCAGCACCTTTAGCTGGAGCCCGCTTCGGAAGGAAGAATCTCAGGGTGCTGCCTTGCGAGACCCGTTTCTGGATGAGGAGGCTGGGGGAGGACCGTTCCGAAGGACTGGTGAGCCTTCACAGTGAATGAAGGAGCCCAGTAACTCTCCAGAGGGATGTCATCCATCCGGAACCCAGGGGCCTAACAATCTGGACCATCAGGAGGTTTGGGACACTATAGATCCTGTGGTAGAGGATCTCCTAGATGCATCTATTAGGGATCTAGATTGACTGTTCGAGCTGCACGCCGGCTGCTAGCACCATTGGTGGCTATCCGGGTGAGCTATACCCACTCAGGACCGAGTGACGACGAAGCCAGAAGTGCCTGAATGCTGTCTGTCCATCTAACACCTTTCTCTCTTTGTGCAAAGAAAGTAAAGCTCTACGTTGGAGTGATATACTTGTGTGGACCTTGGAGTTACTTGGGGTATAGAGACTCTGTCCTTGCACACTGAGGACAGAAACCAACTTTGAGGAGAACTTCACTGCAAGACACTGCAAGACAAATGTGCTTAACCTCTGCAAACCAGAGGGTATGGGCATGGTGGCACCTTGTGCCTTTTCCTCTCATGAGTGAGCCAAAGAGACGGGGAGGAAAAGGGT
Source organism: Rana muscosa (assembly GCA_029206835.1). Lineage (NCBI taxonomy): Eukaryota > Metazoa > Chordata > Amphibia > Anura > Ranidae > Rana > Rana muscosa. The sequence continues at coordinate 79,615,556 of CM055125.1, forward strand.
GAGGTCGCTAGATATATATATATTTATTACAGAATTGTTGGCTTACTGAAAAGTATGTCTATGTACGGTATAATATGCACTCAATACTTGGTTGAGGCTCCTTTGGCATGAATTACTGCATCAATGCAGCATGGCATGGAGGAGATCAGCCTGTGGCACTGCTGAGGTGTTATGGAAGCCCAGGTTGCTTTAATAGCGGCCTTCAGTTCATCTGCATTTATGGGTCTGGTGTCTCATTTTCCTTTCGAAAATACCACACAGATTCTTTATGGTGTTTACGTCAAGCGAGTTTTCTGGCCAATCATGCAGTGATATCATCATGATCATTAATCCAGGTATTGGTACTTTTGGCAGTGTGGGCAGGTGTCCAGTCCTGCTGGAAAATGAAATCAGCATCTCCATAAAGCTGGTCAATAGAGGGAAGCATGAAATGCTGTAGAATTTCCTGGTAGAGGGCTGTGCTGACTTTGGACTTGATAAAACACAGTGGACCAACACCAGCAGATGACATGGCTCCCCAAATCATCACTGACTGTGAAAACTTCACACTGGACCTCATTCAACTTGGATTCTGTGCCTCTCCACTCTTCCTCAGACTCTGGGACCTTCATTTCCAAATTAAATGCAACATTTTCCACAGTCAGTGATGATTTGGAGCCATGTCATCTGCTGGTGTTGGTCCGCTGTGTTTTATCAAGTCCAAAGTCAGCGCAGCCCTCTACCAGGAAATTCTAAAGAAATTCATGCTTCCCTCTGCTGACCAGATCTATGGAGCTGCTGATCTAATTTTTCAGCAGGACTTGGCACCTGCCCACACTGCCAAAAGTACCAATACCTGGCTTAACGATGATGGTGTCACTGTGCTTGATTGGCCAGCAAACTCGCCTGACCTAAACCGTTATAGAGAATCTGTGGGGTATTGTCAAGTGAAAGATGAGAGACCCCAGACCCAACAATGCAGACGAGCTAAAGGCCCGCTATCAAAGCAACCTGGGCTTCCATACCACCTCAGCAGTGCCACAGGCTGATTGCCTTCATACCACGCCGCATTGATGCAGTAATTCATGCAAAAGGAGCCCCGACCAAGTATTAAGTGCATTCTATACTGTACATGGACATACTTTTCAGTAATATATAAAAGAAGGCGCAAAGATACGCCTAAATTGCACTTCTCGGCGCCAAAAATACTTTAATTACAGTTTCTGAAACTCCTCTTACATCTAAAAGACTAATTGGATATAAAGATAATAAGACAGGAAAATAAATATCAAAGTAAATAAAACAATGATAAAAAATCACAGCAGCAGCTATTTAAAATATAGAATGAGCAATCTCATAAAATATATAATAAAACATTAATATCAATATCAAGTCCTGGAACTAAAATAGTCCAAATGATAAAAACAGCGCTAAAACTTGGATAAGTGTCCAGATACACATATAACACTTGAGTGATGACGTGGCAACAGTTAGTCATAGGGGGTGATTGCTTCTATGGATACAGTCTGTAGTGCACCCTACACCAATCCCAAATCTTCACCACAAGTGAGGCACTCTCCCCCTCCGGGGTACAAACTCACCAGAAAGATAAATAATGTAAACCTTAATAGATAGGTACTCTCACTCCAACTTCCGTCATCACCACCGGGGCAGCATGGGTTTAATTCCACAGGAAATCATATAGAAACACAAAGGCACTATATAGTGTAATACTGCTTTAATGGAAAAATAACCCCAATGACATAATCCCCGTTTCAAATGCACGTACATTAATTCCACTTGTTAATTTTTTATTTATTTTTTAAACTAGCTGTAAGAGAAAGGCATAATGAGCTAATATGACTAGCATAATAGCTCATTATGCATCACTTACCTTAGATCGGGGCCCCCGAAGCCGTCCTCGTCTCCCTCTTCAGCCGCATCCATCGCTGCGGCGATAGCCGGAAGGTTACTTCCGGGTATCGCCGCTCCAGCCAATCACAGCGCCACTCCGGCGCTGTGATTGGCCGGAGCGGCGAAGACGTGACTCCGCATGAGCCGTCGAATTCGGCTACGTCGTCGGATGCTGCGACCTAGCCGAATTTGTGAATGGGTTTAATCCCATGTGCATGCGCGTGACGTCAGCGTCGCCGCTTTTAAATGCAAATATCTCCTTAACCGTGTAGGTTAAGGAGATATTTCATGCACCTACAGGTAAGCCTTAATCTAGGCTTACCTGTAGGTCTTTGTTTATAAAGTGGGTTTACAACCACTTTAATGAGCTTATAGTAAGGAATGTATTCACCGCTATCTGGTCCCAAAGAGGCGCCCGTGTTGTGAACGCGGCGCTGCAGTCTTCCTTCCTAGTAAGGGCCAGCTGGCTGTGAAGCGCACTCGTTACTTCCTGGTTTCAGACACGCTGTTGTAACCACGCCCTGACCGGTTTCGTCACACATTGACTTCAACAGAGGGTGTGGTTACCCACCATGAACATGCGGAATATCACTCCCCTGCTCCTCATCTATTGGCTAGAATGGCGTAGTCCGTCCGCCCTGATTGCTGCTTCCCAGAACGGAACTCAGACACGTCCATCCTCAAACCAGAACTCAGGGATATTACCCAGAACTCGGGAATATGATCCCCGAGTTCTGGTTTGAGGATGGACGTGTCTGAGTTCCGTTCTGGGAAGCACCAATCAGGGCGGCAAAATTTCTACGCATTTAACATCATTCTTTTGTGTATGTTATTTATCTGTAAAAGCCTCATTTGTATAGACATCCAAATGCACCAAGACTTCTGCTGGACCCTGTTATCTTGAATGTGATAAAAACAACCCCAGCACACTTGGCTGTTATGCTCTATAGCAGCATTTTTCAAAATTTTAGGTCTTTGTTAAAACCAGTTTTGTCTGGGTCAATGGGAAGAACTTTTTTTAGGTTAGTTATTAAGGAGAACAATGCCTCCTGGTGGCCAGAATGCCACCCTTCCAGACAACTAAAAAGATAATTGGTGTCATGCCGCTGGCTCTGCCAAGTGGCCTTGCCCCCCACCAATCTATACAGGCACCATCAGATAGGGGATCAGTCGGCCACAGCTCAAGGAACCCCTAGCAGCCACTGAAGGAACCCTAGTTGCGAATGGCTGCTCGCTGCAGATGAAGGGATGGGGAAAGAGCTGGGCCTGCAAAGACATGAGTTGGAAACTTCCAGAAGAGATGAGGACTATGGTGTACAAGTGGGGAGGTAGGTGGGTGTGCTAGGGCACATATGTCAAACACAAGGCCCTCGGGCCGAATCTGGCCCACCAGGCCTTGTCATGTGGCCCTCTAATCCAGTTTTGCAGCCGGATCGTGGCAGAATGGCATCCGCCACCTTCAAATCTCACCCTTTGCTCCCGCTACCCGCTGTCACGTGTTGACACAGAAGCCATCTGTATTTACAAGGGACAGCTTTGCTTTCAGTGGCTTCCGGATGAAATGGACCCCTATTGGCGGGGACAGCTGTCCTCTAACTGAGAGAGCGATCTCCTTACACAGGGAGGTGTAACAGACAAATAAACAGGTAGTAGAGAGGGACGCCTACACAGGGAGAGCTATGAGAGAGTAGAGATGCAAGAAGACTTTTTTTGGGGAGGGCGGGGGGGGGGGCGTTGGGGTTACCCCCCAAACCCTGTACACAGTGCACCACTGTACTCTGTACACGCTACGTAGCGCACCCCTGAACTCTGCACCCCCGTACATAGCATACTTCTGCACTTTGTTTGTAATGCACTCCTGAATAATAAGAGTAGATAAATATTCTTAAGGATACAACCGAACCTTTGAGGGCAACCATACTGCCAATGTGGTCCGAAATTAAATTGAGTTTGACACCCCTGTGCTAGAGGATCGACTTTCTTGGGGTCGTCAAACTTTCTAGCAAGTACTAAAGGCACTAAATAAAAAAAAAAAAAAAAAAATGTGTGTGTGTGTGTGTGTATATATGTAAAAGTTTCAGCATTTACAATATTTTATTGTTTTGTGCATTTTAGTTGCTCTTTAATTGATTTTAGCTTGTAAAATAAAAGTACAAATAAATGTCTTTGCATTATATAGTAACACATAGGCAGACTATTCCTTTAACTTGGAGCAATGTCTGCCACCCACAGTGGCTATCCGATGATATATTTGATATTCGCCAGAGCCTAGCGCAGGTAGCGGAGCTCATGAATACCAAAGATGAAATCCAGATAGGTAGATGGCACCGAATAATCTAAATGCACACAGATTTTGTTCACTGGGTTCTTCATGATCATTTGATAAATCTCTGCCCAGGTAGCGCTGTCACCCCTCTCCGTAGAACTGATAGAAAGGGGTGACCCCCCCTCACAGCTCCTGTCATGTGAGGATGGGATTGCTTGGGGCCCCCTTTGAGGTGCCAGCAGCTCAGAACACGTGGGATCATAGGCATGATGGGCTCAGAAAAGATTATCGCCTTATCTTTGTGTTCCAGAATACAGTATGGATGAAGAAACTATTATTACCTCTTCCCAGCAGGAGAGGAGGGAAAGGAGATTCTGGGATCAGGCAAGGAAGGAATGATATAAATTGTTTAGAGAATATTACTGCGACTTCAACTGTCAGATGCTATATAGACTTTTAGTTTTTAATGATTTTTATTCATGTTTTTCACAATACAAGGTAAGGACCCTGGCATTGACTTTAACAGTGTATAGTGTCCATAAGCAGATAGGCATACATCGTAATCTCGGAAAAACCACTTCCCCCTCAGAAGAGAGAGAATGACACTTTCTGGATAGTCTTCCTGTCCTCAATGTATATCATGGTTATAAAAACTCTCGACCTATTATGAAATGGGTGATCCGTGTTGGGCTTCACACCATATCCTGTATCCTTATAACACATATATGGAACGGCTCAAGGGTACCCCCCCCCCCACGGCAGGAGAACCAGGCCGCCCCAGCAGAGATTCGGGGATGACCCGCCTCCCCAACCCGCAGAGTGGTGAACCCCAGCCCAACAACACCAGAGTCTTAGAAGAAAAAAAGGAGACAGAAGGGGGGGGAGAAAGAAGGGGGAGGGGGGAGGAGGACTACACGCTCTGCGCTAAACCCCTCAGGAAACTCTCTAGTCAGTGATCGTCCGGGGGTCATTGGTCAAGTAACTGATCCATGGATCCCATATTTTGTTGAACAGCTTCATTTTATCCTGTGCAATTGCTGTCAGTCTTTGATTTAACATAAGCCAAGAAAGTTTATGTTTAATTTGGTCAAATGGTAGGGCTGCTGACTTCCAGTTCTTAGCTATTGTGATTTTGGCCGAAACAAATATAAACGTAAGGAGCCATCTTTGGGTATTGGAGGCCTCTTCGATCTTACAACCTAAGAGTGCTATATAGACTTTTAAATATTTGTTTTTATATGCAAGTTTTTTTTTAAACTGATGCAAAAAAAAAAAAAAGCGACAAAAAGGAAACACTGCCAAGGCAAATGTCCCTGCCAGCACCAGTCATCCTTTAAGGCCCTTTTTACCACTATAGTGAGGAAGGATGGTTAGGCCTCATGCCCACAGGTGTTCTGCCTCTATTCAAAATCAGTGGTTCCCTATGGGAGCCCATTGATTTGAATAGAAGTCGCACCAGAAGTCGGGATCATGATGATCCGACTTGCGGTGCGACTTGTGTGCTGAGGATCTTGAAGAGAAACCCCCGCCAAAATAAAAAATAAATTAGCGATACCAGAGCCTTCGGTCTGGTATGGATTTTAACGGGAACCCCCACGCCCAAAAAAATTATTTGTGGGGTCCCCCCCAAAATCCATACCAGAGAACACAGCCCGGTAGATAATCGGCAATTGCCCTATCATGCACCAATGACGTCACAAAGGGGGGCTCCAGATGACGTCATCGGGTGGCCCCGCCCCATGCCAATATAAGTCATATAAGCTCCTAAACGCAGCTGTAAAAACGCACGTGGGCATGAGGCCTAAGAATCAATTGTACTAAAGATCCGCTTTAACCTCTTGTTTGTAAAAAAATAAACTACTACTTGGCAACATACTGAAGTCAAGGTAATTGTGAAAATGTGGTTATGTCAGGCAGTAAAATTAGATTAAAATCGCCCATATAAATTTATCTTTATGAAAATGTATAAATCGTATAAATTTTATCTTAAAGAAATAAAATATAAAATATAATTTAACACTTCAGCAGCCTGTGAAAATATACCAGAAAAAAAAGATATTATTATTATTATTATTATTATTATTTATTTTTTACAAATCTAGCGCACTCATCCCAGACTTTACCTGCTTTTCTTTTACTTGGCTCCTCCGCAGGAAAGAATAAGGCGCGCCGCACTATAAGCCCGTACCCTCCTGGATGGGGAGGTTGAGCGGTGTGATGCCGCGTACACACGACCATTTTTAATGACGATAAAATATATATATTTTTTAAATGGTCATTAAAAATCATCGTGTGTGGGCTTTCCAGCATTTTTCCCGACGAGAAAAACGCTGAGAATCACGACGAGAAAAATTAGAACATGCTCTAATTTTTCATGTAGTTTTTTACATTGTCGCTTTTCTCGTCATGAAAAACGGCCGTGTGTGGGCTTTAACGACGTGAAAAAAATGCGCATGCTCAGAATCAAGTATGAGACGGGAGCGCTCGTTCTGGTAAAACTAGCGTTTGTAATGGAGATAGCACATTTGTCACGCTGTAACAGACTGAAAAGCACGAGGCTGAAAAGCGCGAATCATCGCTCAATAAACTTTACTAACATGAAGGGTGGCGCCATCCAAATGGAACTTCGCCTTTATAGTGCCGTCGTACGCGTTGTACGTCACCGCGCTTTACTCGAACATTTTTTTCCACGATAGTGTGTAGGCAAGGCAGGCTTGAGAGGAAACACGAAAAATCACGTCGAGAAAAATGCAGTTTTTTTCAATGACATTAAAAACGGTCGTGTGTACGGGACATTCGTTTTCGGGCCTGCCTGTGGCTGGTGTTAGAATCCTCCCAAGCTGATCTCGCCTCTGCATTTAGCCAGAAACAAGTCCTTAACTCTCCCCAGTAAAGTAACTGTCCACACCAACTGAAAGTCCAACCTTTGTATTTATTTCACCACGGATAACAAATAGTCTCTATGAGAGCAGACAGGTTGATACAAGACACAGGTCAGATAAGGTGGGAGGAGGTCCAGGCACAAACTCAATTTAGGTTTCTCTTACTGTTCTGCTTTCCCAAACAGGCTTGGGCGCAAGGTCTCTGCCACAGACCGGGTGAATATGAAAAGTCACTGCCACTGACTTGTTGAAGTTGGTCACTGCCACTGACCTGGTGAATAGGGCCTTGCCCTGTTTGGTCACTGCCACTGACCTGGTGTGCGTAGAGTCACTGCCACTATGACCTACAGAACATGCACTTCCTTCTTGAAGAAACTTGGCCCATGTCAAGGAGAAGAACCTCCCTCCGGAGAGTTACCAGAGGCCCCCACTGTCACCACGACTCTGCGCTGAGTCTTCAGAAGGAGTCACCTCCCTGGCCTCCTGGATACGGGTCCCCTCGCAAGGCGGCACCCTGGGAGCCCTCAATCCCCCGCGGAACCCAGCCGAAGGCGCTGGGCTCCGGGCCTCCAAAATAGTACCTCACCCCAGACTGAAGGTGTCTGGGATGGAACAGGAACTCGGCCTCCAGGCCTAGGGCACCCGGAGACGACACACGCACCACCCAGGCTGAAGATGCCTGGGCGCGACCCCTCTGGAAGATGGCCGCCCCTTTTTATACCCTCTCCCGACAGGCACAGCAGGTTCCCCACCCTGCCGTCACTACTGCCGAGAGAGGACAAAAAGGGCACAGCCCTGCATCAGTGGTTCAACCCTGGCCTACGGCAACAGCAAGAAGACAAAAAATCTCCTGCGCTCTCGATTTATCGTCAAAACACGGGTAGTGTAATTCCGTCTAAAGGCAAAGTCTAAAGTCTTGCAGCCCTCCTCAGAACAATGGGTGTTCATATGGCTAGAAAAAACAAAGGAGAAAGGAGGGCGCACCAACCTAGTGCATTACCACTTAAACGTTTTATTTAAATTATAAAAAAGCAGTAATCCTACTCACAAACAAAGCTTAAATGAAAGCTTATCGGACAAATCAGCTGGAATTTCTTGGCACCTGCCGACTGGACTCAATGACAGAGAGGGTCGGACAATACCTCAAACATCTGGATAGCTGACGCCACCTGTAGGCCACAGGGAACAGCACACCAATGTTTTTTTTCTCCCAGGGACAGAAATGGTCCAAGAAACCTAACAATTAAGCCGCGTACACACGATCGGTTTTACGGATGAAAACAGTCCGATGGATTTTTTTCATCAGACAAACCGATCGTGTATGGGCCCCATCGGTCTTTTTTCCATCGGCATCAAAAAATAGAACATGTTTTAAATTTTTCCGATGGATAAAAAACCGATAGCAAATTCCGATCGTCTATGGGCAAGTCCATCGGTTAAAAAACCCACGCATGCTCAGAATCAAGTCGACGCATGCTCAGAAGCATTGAACTTAATTTTTCTCGGCTCATCGGAGTGTTTTACGTCACCGCGTTTTGGAACGGACGGTTTTTTGACTGATGGTGTGTAGGCAAGACCGATGGAAGTCCGCTTCATCGGTTTTCCGATGGAAAAATCCATCGGTTTAAAAACCATAGGAAATCCGATCGTGTGTACAGGGCTTTAGTGTATCTGAGCCTAACTACCACTCAGATACTAAATATAGCACCCCGCTACACAAATATAAAATTGTTGCCTTTAAAAGAATAGAATGGGACCGAAAAGTTTGTCTACTTTTTAAATAATACCATTTACCTATAAAAGATAAGGATTGGTAGCAACAGAACTACCATATTGTTATTTATGGAGTTAAGAATGGGGGTGCTAGTATTTATTTTCAGACTGTGTTCTTGCTTTTAGGTATATATTTTCCAGTAATTATTTTTCTTTATACTCCTTATTTTTTTTTTATACGTTTAATCATAGTATTCAATTGATAATTCGTGGATGATTTAGCCTTTCTCAAATAAAGTGATTATTCGGATAATGTATTAAACTTGTATTAAAGTAGATCTAAAGCCGGAGATCTAAACGGAAATCCCCATTCTGTGCCATGCTGTCCATTCCCTAATTTGTACTGCCTCAAACCTAACATACTGTACACCCCCTATTTCACACTGTCTCCCATATCCCATTCTGTTCATTCTCTATTGTTTACTGCCTCATACTTTATGCCATGCTGGACATTGTTCATTCTGTATCACATCATTCCATTTTATATGCTGTACATTATTTACTCTGTGATGTCTTATTATATATGCCATGCCGTTCATTTCCTATTATGCACATCTCCATTCTCTTTGTCATGCTATACATTCCCTATTCTGCCACTCCTCATTCCATATGCAATGCTGTACATTCCCTATTCAGCAATGCCTCATTCTTTATACCATGCTGTAGATTTCATGATTTAAATCACTAGTAAAAAGGCTTGATTTTTAAATCAACTTGATTTAAATCATTTTTTTTTAAGAGCAACTTTTATCTCTGTTCTGCAGCGGCTCCTCCTCTGACCCGCTGTTGACTCACTGACAGTCCCATTCACTTTAATTGGACAACTGGTGATGCGGCAGTGACACAAAAAGGTGAGGGACGTGGTGGCAGCAGGTGAGTGGATGCTCGCTAACAGGCGCTGCCATGATGGATCTGAAATGACAGGTGCTCTTTAAATGTAAGGACTCATTCGTGCTGGTAATTAGAATCTTTATTATTTGCAAACAAAATTAAGGTTTCCTATTTAAAATAATAAGCTGTCAGGTTAGTAAAGCAGCGATATCAGAACTGATTTAATCATACAGTTTTAGTGTACATAGATTTGCAAAACAATGGGATAAAGGAATATTCCTGAACTTTGTTTTATCTCATGGTTACTTTGAAATTGTGTGAATGCATCAACGCAGTGCATGTTATCTCGGCTTGCAGTGCTTGGATTCATTGAATGAGTTTACCAAAAATTTAAATATTGCAGAATATACAGCTTCATGCTACATAACTAAGCTTCATTTCATGCTGAATAAACTAAATTATGATTGTACCTTGCACAGAAATCTATCTTTAGATGGATTTTTCCTCCCAAAAGCATTTTATTAAAATAAATTTGATAAAAATAAAAAATAAATTGATTTTAAATCTAACAAATCTGATCCTTTTTTTTTTTTTAAATCATCGATTTTTTATCCACCCTAGCCGCAACTCCTCATTCTGTATACAATGCTGTGCATTCCCTATTCCGCAGCTCCTCGTTCCATATACAATGCTGTACATTCCCTATTCCACAGCTCCTCATTCTGTATACAATGCTGTACATTCCCTATTTGGCAACTCCTCATTCCGTGTACCAGGCTGTGCATTCCCTATTCCACAACTCATTCCATATACCATGCTCTGAATTCCCTATTCCACAACTCGTTCCATATACCATGCTGTACATTTCCTATTCTGCAACTCATTCCATATACCATGTTGTACATTCCCTATTCCGCAACTCCTCATTCTGTATACCATGCTGTGCATTAACTGTTCCGCAACTCATTCCATATAATATGCTGTACATGAACTTTTCCTAAACTCATTCCATGTACCATGCTGTACATTAACTTTTCCTAAACTCATTCAATGTACCATGCTGTACATTAACTTTTCCTAAACTCATTCCATATACCATGCTGTACATTCCCTATTCTGCAACTCCTCATTCCGTATACCATGCTGTACAATCACTATCCCTATTTTTTTCAATTCCACATACAATTCCACATACTTTTTTGTACATTCTCTATTCCCCACCTTCTTGATCAGTTTGCCATTTTCTATTCCACACCACTCCAATCTAAACACTGTGCGGTTTCCATTCCCCCCCCCCCCCCTCCATAGATCCATACCTACCTCAGATTCAAAGCTGCATCCTCTTCAGGCCTTCCTAACCTTCCCTGGTATTTGGAGTTTTGTCCAATGTTATGGGTTTTTTTTTTCCTGTTGGGGGGGCAATGCATAGTTTGCTATGGTGTTCTGTCATTTCTAGTTACGCCCCTGTTTTAAATGATTGTCTAATTGAAAGACTCTGCAATATTCAAATTCTGTATTTCTGTATATGAATGTTAGATTGTTCAACCTGACGGAAATATGACAGATAAGATACTTTGCGTTCCTGAGGGAGAAATGCTTTTTATTGTCTATTTTCATATAAATGTGAGCTAAAATTCATGCAAAATGGTGTTTATAAATGCTAAGAACATCATGAGTGAACCTTGGCGGCGTGTATTAGCACACATCTGTTTTTCCATATACATCGCAATGCGTATTATGATAGCTATGCATATATTATCACACCTGTCATATTGGTGCAACACTAGATTTCATATCTCCAAGTATAATGGAAAACCTGCCTGCTCGATATTATAGGCAAGGATGTGTTTGTGTGAAAACAAGGCGGGTGCCTAAGGCATTATTGTTTAGTAAGTTGACAGAAATTGTTTTATTGTAATTGTTTCCATTTTGAAGCTGAATTACTTCCAAAGGCTTTTATTAGAGGCAGGTTGGATCAAGACAGAATAATTATTACTTAAAGTGGAGCTCCAAATAAACCGCTAAATTGCTCCTATCATCCTCCTCTAGGGCTCTAATGTTGGGGAGGTGAGGTAGCAGCTATAGTAAGCAGGGACTTATAGGCGCACACAGCCTGCGGGGAAAATGGGCGCATTGGACTATTTAACTCCTACATTCTAAGAATACACTATGAAAAAATTAAATCGTTTTTACCAATATAAAATAGAAAAAAAAAATCTCTCTCAATCAAAATATCTATTTATCTATACATTATCGCACACTATATTGTCAAAAGTATTGGGACACCTGCCTTTATACGCACATGAACTTTAATGGTATCCCAGTCTTAGTCCATAGGGTTCAATGCTTCAACTCTTCTGTGAAGGTTGTCCACAAGGTTTAGACAGGGCCATCTTAATGCAAGGGCACTCCTGGGCACTGCCCAGGGGCCCCAGGTACAACGGGGGGCCCCACAATAATCTTGCATTACATCATACTTGCCAACTGTCCCGGATTTGCTGGGACAGTCATGCTTTTTACTAAACTGCCCTGATATGGTCGTGATCCAGAACCTATACTGTGCCCTCCTGATCCCTGTGTTGTACCCTCCTGACCCCCCCTTGTACTGTGCCCTTCTGCATTCCCCCCTGTACTGTAACCTTTGTGTTGACTAGTCTTTGATTTATGGAATGTTTTTCCTTTTGTAAAATCGATTTTATTGAAAGTACTAATGAATATTTGTTTAATTCTATCAACTATTTATACTTTATTTCTTGAAAGTAGATGTGTAAATTGGGGCAAACTGGATGGGGCCCCAGTGAATTACTTTTCCCAGGGGCCCATGATGCTATTAAGACGGCCCTGGGTTTAGGAGTGTGCCTATGGCAATGTCTGGCCATTCTTCCAGAAGCGCGTTTGTGAGGTCAGGCACTGATGTTGGACTAGAAGGCCTGGCTCGCAATCTCCGCTCTAATTCATCCCAAAGGTATTCTATCGGGTTAAGGTCAGGACTCTATGCAGGCCAGTCAAGTTCCTCCACCCCAAACGCACTCATCCATGTCAAATGATGTCAAAAGGTGTTATCTCACCAAAACCTAAATAAAAATAGTAAAAGATTATGTTAAAAGTAAAAATGGTAAAAAAAAAAAAAAAAAAACTGACCCCAGTGGCGGAACTACCAGGGTCACAAAGGTTGCACTTGTGAACAGGCCCTGTCTTTTTGCCACCAGGCTTAGAGGAAAGGGCCCCGGTCAGGGGGGCCCTTCATGGTTTCTTGCATCGGGGGCCCTGAAGAGTCTAGTTACGCCACTGGACCCGGCATTGGTCTTGATGATGTAAGGACCTTAGATTACTGGAGCATGGGGGAGAAGATGCTGCAGGGAGCCATCTAGCGGTGCAGAGGATCCGTTAAGTAAATCTTATCTCCTATATCAAAATGAGCAATGAATTATTTTAAAGTTTCCTGAAATTGGGCTTTTGAAGTGTTAGATCACTTTTGCTGACTTTGCCAAAGACATCGCCAAGCACTGCAGCATCCTCAGTGCAACACTATAATGTGCTTAATTTTTTAAAACCATGCTTATTTTTTCAACTACTCATTTTATTGCCCTCCCAACTCCTGATGGCAGGAGACCCAGACCTAGGAAACTGGCAAATGAGCACTTTGTTCCCTACCCACATATGCGCAGTCAACTCTTTCACTTGCTGCAAGAAAGCGGACTGCGCTTGCATAGGTAGAGAATCATTTATGATGCCAGGACGCTTGGTATGTCCTACCGCCAGGATGGAGAAGTGAGGGCAATGAAATGAGCAGCTGAAAAACTAAATGTTCTTTAAAAAAAAAACAGCGCATCAAATTAGTGTACTGAGGACCCTGTAATGCTTGGAGATGATTTAGTCAGTCAGTAAAGGTGAACTAACCCTTTCATTCTAAATTTTTGGTGCAGTTTAAAGTTGACAACCCTTTACATTTTCTTCTCTGTCCCCTGGCATCTGTTCTTTGAATATTCAGAGCTGAAGAAGGGTATAAGGGGTTGCATCAGGTCAAAAGCAGTGGGTTTATGTACCCTAGAGCAGCATTAACTGGAAATGCGTCTACGTCTGTGCATGTTATTATATTAAATTGTGCGGTGTATGATTATGAAAACCATGTTGTACCATCAGCTTGCCTGTACAACATCTTGCTGCAATGCTACAATGCCCAGATCAGAGAGATGACATCAGGAACGTGCACTCAGGATCTCCCAGGCCGTTTCGAGCCTAATAATAGTTTATTTCCTCCCTATAAACTCAATCTGCGTCTCAGAAATAAACAAGCCAGGTCCCAGCTGAGGGAATTGAGCCCGATGCAGCGCCGTGTATACACGACAAGATCATACATGGCTTATTAAGGAGGATGTGCGGTTGCGAGGCCCAGAGACAGAAATGGACTTTGCAGAGGCAAGCTGCCCGATCTACAAAGAAAATCCATTGCTCGTTATCTGCAGATCATTAAAATAATGTCTCCGGCAGCTGGCGAGGGCGTTACACAACCTGAAGTTGTTTTTGAAAAACAAATAGCAGTTCTGCTTGCAAAATATCTTAAGGCAGCTAATGGAGGCGACACACTGAGGAAGCTGCACTAGGAAATTGCAAAGTTCGGCAGATAGCCAGTGGGGGAAGATACATCTCTTCTGCAAATTGCAATTTTTACTCGCACAGAAATGTCACTTTTATCTTTGTGACTTGAGACGTATTGTTGGGCACTTACTGGAGTGAATGCAGTGCGACAACATTTAAGCATTTATGTTCAAATGGCGTTAACTAGCTGCATATACATACTGCGAGCCTATGTTTTGCAGATGGAAAATGTTGCCTACCAGGGTAGCCAGGTGTATTGTTTGTAGTGAAAAACGAACATTTCCTGAATGCTTTTTTTGCAGATGAGTATTATATTTAAAGCTGAATTCCAGGTTTCTTGTCAGTTTAGTTTATCTTGGCAAAGCTGGCCAAACGTTCCTTCTGTTGCTAGTACAAAATTTCATCAGCCATTTAGGAAAAGCCTTTAGAATGGCGCTACTTTAACTGGAAATTGTGCAGTCATGCAAAACTGTGCAAATTCAATTTATATAATTTTTTTCACTCAAATAGAGCTTTCTTTTGATGGTATTTGATTACCACTGGGGTTTTTATTTTTTGCTATATAAACTGAAAAAAAAACGAATTTTCAAAACAAAATAAACAATATTTTCTGATCCCTGTAATGAAACCTATCCAATATATATAAAAACAAAAAAAAATCGAATTTCTTTATAAATTTAGGCTAAAATTTATTCTGTTGTATGTCTTTGGTTTAAAAAAAAAATCCCAATAAGTGTATTTTTTTGTATTGTGCGAAAGTTAGTGTCTACAAACTATGGTGTATATATAATATACTGGAATTTCCGCAGCTGTGACACTATGCTGGTAATGGCGATGATCAATTTCTAGTGGGACTGTGATAGTGTGGTGGACAATCTGGCACTGGCTGGAAGGTACACTTACTGCCTAACGAACCCTGACCTCAATATTGACACTAATACAATGATTAATGCTAATTCTATATACTGTCACTGTACTAATGACACTGGCTGGGAAGGGTTAACATCTAGAGGCGATCAAAAGGTTGTGTGCCAACAATGTGTAATATGTGCTGCTTTTACTTTACAATCCGTCTGTTTAGCAAGGAGAAGAAACGGACAGATCGCTGTTCCCTGTACACAGAGTTGCGTGTTTTAGTAAACAGAACTCTTATATAGAATTTGATGGGCTATATAGGTACCTCATCCCTATTGTTACTTGAAAATTTATAGAAAGGACAGGTTGAATGGACTTTACCTTTACCAGTGAAGGACAGTAGAAAACTAATTATAAAATAATCATCTTTAATACAAAAAGGTAAAAAAAATCTTATCACTGTTAAAAAACAAAAACAAACATTGGCTCAATATGAAAATATCAGGTCAATAGGTTACTATAGTATATCTCTGTTACTGCTATGTCAAAATATTGATGCGTTTCGCATCAGTGCTTCTTCAGGACCTCAATTTCTATACCACAGACAGAGAAAAAACATAACTGTTAATGACATTTCATCAAAGCATGGGCACAACATATACATCTCTCTCAGCCTGCATCCTGTGGCTATATAAATATAAATATAAATATATATACACACATACACATACACACACACATACACACACACACATACACACATACACACATACACACATACATACACACACACACACACACACACACACACACACATACACACATACACACATACATACACACACACACACACACACACACACACACACACACAGTGGAACCTTGGATTACGAGCATAATCCGTTCCAGGAGAATTCTCGTAATCCAAAGCACTCGCATTGGATTATTATAATAATATAAATAATTAGTTCTGCATTGACTTCATTGGCATGCAATACCGCATGTGGCCAGAGGTGGGGGGCGCCACAGAGCCTCGGAAAGGCCCAGGGACAGCTCGGCTGAACTCGGAAAACCTCGGAAAGGCTTGGGAACTGAGTATTTCCGAGTTTTTCTGAGCATTTCCGAACGGCTCTGATCGGCTCCGGCCCCCCCTCCACCTCAGGCCAAACACGGTACTGCACACCGCTGTGGCTTGAATTGTGCTCGTTTTGCGAGACAACACTCGCAAACCGAGTCAGGATTTAAAAAAAACAGTGCTTGTATTGAGAAACTCTCGTTAACCGCGTTACTCGCAATCCGAGGTTTCACTGTGTGTGTGTGTGTGTGTATGTGTGTGTGTGTATATATTTATATATGTGTATGTGTATATGTATATATGTGTGTGTGTGTGTGTGTGTGTGTGTGTGTGTATATATGTATATGTGTGTATGTAGATATAGATATATATATATATCTATATCTATATATAATTTCAGGGTTTGACAATTTGCTTGGAATCTAGGAGCCAGCTAAAAAAAGTTAGGAGCCAGAAACGCGCCCCATCCCGCAGAGCTCGCGCGCAGAAGCGAACGCATACATGAGTAGCGCCCGCATATGAAAGCGGTGTTCAAACCACACATGTGAGGTATCACCGCGATTGGTAGAACGAGAACAAATAATTCTAGCCCTAGACTTCCTCTGTAACTCAAAACATGCAACCTGTAGAATTTTTTAAATGTCGCCTATGGAGATTTTAAAGGGTAAAAGTTTGTCGCCATTCCACGAGCGGACGCAATTTTGAAGCGTGACATGTTTGGTATCAATTTACTCAGCGTAACATTGGGCTAACTTTACTGTAGTCTTATTTTTTAATTAAAAAAAAGTGTATTTTTTTCCCAAAAAAGTGAGCTTGTAAGACCGCTTCGCAAATACGGTGTGACAAAGTATTGCAACGACCGCCATTTTATTTTCTAGGGTGTTAGAATAAAAAATATATAATGTTTGGGAGTTCTAATTAGAGGGAAGGAGATGGCAGTGAAAAGACAGGGGAAGCTGCATTAGCATTGCTGGTTGTATGTCAAACACAAGGTGGCGCCAGATCACAGAAGGAAGCATAGGCCTGCAGAAGGCCGCAAAGCCGTGGCCTCAATTACCGGCCGGCGCGGCCTGACGCAATCGCGCGGTGGGGGGTGCACGGAGACACAGGATGCTTCCTTCCCCAGGCGCCAGGTCGCTAATTCTAGTCGCAATTGCGACCTGGTGCCCGGATTTCGTCGAACCCTGAGAGAGAGAGAGAGAGATACATGGAGGGACCACGCCTACATGTGTGTGATATGAGCCTTTATGCAAAATGGTGTGCCAAGTGTCATCTGGAAGCAACTTGGTATATGATGCCATGGAATCAACAAATAATAGAAACGTAGCTTGATAGTCACATGTGCCCCCGTAGACACCATAAGGGTCCATACCAACACATTCTGCTTAGGCATGGTCCACCTTTGTCAATATCGGGTACAGTGATGTGCAGGGTGGATAAAAATCAATGATTTTTTTGTACTGGCAGTGGCAATGTTATTGTTTTAATTAAATAAACAAATTTGAGTAGTTCTCCAACTATGTTTGATTAACCTAAAATCGGTTCTGATATCGTTGTTTTACTAACCTGACAGCTGATTGGTCTAAATAGGAAACCTTAGTTTTGTTTGCAAATATTAAATATACTGACTACCAGCAAGACTAAGTCCTTACATTTTAAAGAGCACCTGTCATTTCAGATCCATCATGGCAGCGCCTGTTAGCGGGCATCCGCTCACCTGCTGCCGCCATGTCCCTCACCTTGTTGTGTCACTGCCGTATCACCAGCCATCCTATTAAAGTGAATGGAACTGTTGGTGAGTAAACAGTGGGTCAGAGGAGGAGCCGCTGCAGGACAGAGATGACAGTTGCTCTTTAAAAATTATGATTTAAATCGGGTTGATTTAAATCAAGGCTTTTTTATTAGTAATTTAAATCATGAATTAAATCAAATCCTGGTGATAAGCATGTGGGGCTAGGATCCGAATCAACATGTTTAAGCCCGCCAGAAAGCTGTCATCTGTATAGGCCAATCATCTGCGACAAGGCATAGGCTCTAATAGGCTTCAAAAAAGGGTGGGCTCGGGGCGCAGAGCACTGCGCTCCAAGCCCAGCCAGTTGTGTGGCAATAACTAATGAATATTCTCTATTCTCACACTGATTCTCCTCCCAACCAATCAGGAAGCGGTTTCCAGATTGGCCGAAAGGAGAAGCGATCTTATTGGCCAAGGGGGAGGAGCGAGGGGACGCATGGCCGGGGAAGAAGCAGGGGAAGACTGACTGACCCACCAGCATCTGGCTCGGCCATCCAGCACTCCCTGGCTCGGACAGGGGAGATAGAAGTCATCCGGGCAGGACATCTGCCTACGGTAAGGAGGACCTACGGCGGGGGCATTCCCACATTCATGTCCGTCTCCCGGGGGGGGGGGTTGGGGACCGCCTTGTCTTCCGCCGGGGGGGTAGCATTTGTCTAACTTCAGGTTTACTATGGTTTAAATATTCCATTTGGACTGGCATAAAATTAACTATTCTCTTCACTAACAGATGATCCTACTGAGAGCGCTCTATAAACTGTATGTAGCTGATGCAAAGCTGTGTTCAGGTAGTAGTATGGGGACTTCTTCCCATCCCTTTCCAAGAACAAAATGAAATCTAGCTGAGCAGAGATATATAATTTTTTTTATGAATGAATAAATAAATAAATACAAGGCTTTCTATGAATGGCTGACCATCACTCAGCATTACTAGATTTTCTTCCGTGAAGAGGACAGGAAGTCCCTGCCCCACCACCAAAACATAATGCCATATTACTGCACATACAGCTCCCAACAGATGCATCTGTTTGAAAAGGAAATAGTTTGTAGCCAGCTTGGCCATTTACCGTTTTTAATGTTTAGGAGCAACTGTCTTTCCCCAAAAAGTTATTTGTAACCTTGGTGGATCTGCATCTGAAGTTTTATCAGTGCTGTTCACAACATAATTCCTCTTTTGTCTACCTCCACTGTTCATGTTTCTCCTGCATTTTTTTTTTTTATGTATTGTGCTGCCTATACTGCGAGAGCGAGAGCTCTGGAATGGATGACCTGAAACCTTGGCCTCCTCTATTCCCCAGCGATTTGTGCTGACACGACATTGATAGTTAGGAAACTTTCCTTTCACAAAGTAAGGGAATTGAAGAAGCATCAGTGTGTATGGTTGATTGAGGGTATTCTTCAGTGGGGACCTATTATCATAGAAATAAAGCTGGAGAGCGCTTTATGGCAGCAGGTCACAAAATATTTTAGTTGGTGCATTTAACTTCCTGTCTGGAGGGGATATAAAGTATCCAGCCCTTTCTCATAAGCTGGAGTAAGTATTTAACCATTGCTTGAACTGCAGGTTCATTCTGCCCTTCTCAGGAACAAAGGATTTTTGCTACTTAAAGCTTGGTTTTACCTGCAGATTTATCCAGTTTTTCTTTTCTTATTATTGTTTAAAACAGGCCTAGATCTGATCTCTAAAACTTCACAAAAGGTTTTTAATATGTTATATGTCATTTTGCAATTTTTTTTATTTATTTTTTATTATTCTGTAGCAGATTATCTTCATAATACCTACTGACACTGGCCTAAGGGGCCTTTGTTTAGGCAATTTTTTATATGGGGTGGTAGTTGCAATCCTGTGTCAACTGTTGCATGGAGACTAAAGTTGGCTAGATAAGAAAATTGAAGGAGCCGGTCAGAAAATTTTTGGCTGAACAGTGGCTGCTTTTTAGTTATTCAGACCACTGCTGGCAGAATTTAAAAACTGCTTACGAGATATGGCATACCTCCCAACTTTTCAAATGTCCACTGTGGGACATTTATTATCGTATTTTCCCCTCTACACGGAGTGTAGATTTATATGTGACATTTTAGCAGAGTTGTTGAGTGGGGGGGGGGGGGGGCTGTGGGAAGGAGTGTGGATTTAAATGTGACATCTTACATCTTAGCAGAGTAGTTGAGCTGAGCGGGGGGTGCTGCCGCGGGTTTAAAACTGACTTCAGAGTTGATGAGCGGGAGGGGGCTGTCTTCTGACTTACCGCTGCCTTATGTTGATTTCTCCTAACACCGCCGGATAGCAGAGCGGGCTGCCTGATGTATTCCGATTCTGCTTCTCCTCCTCCTATTGCGGGAAATTCGATCCTCTCGCGGGAATACGGGAAGTTAGTGTCCGTGCGGGCAGTTCCCGCAGAATCCGTGCGTGTTGGGAGGTATGGATATGGGAATACACTACCATATCTTCTGGGAATGCCCATTAATTTTGCCATTTTGGTCCTCGGTCCAATCAGTTCTTCAGTATGTGTTGGCGATGAACTTCCCAAAAGACCCGGCCCACTACTTGTTAGGCCTCCCAGTCCCTGGAATATCTAAACATGCCAAAAAGTTAATGTCATATATTCTCTTAGCCGCCAAGAGAGTAATACCTACCCATTGGTTATCCCCCAACCCCCCACACAATCCCAATTGATCTTGGCTGTAGCACAGATACGTAGAATGGAACGTATGACAGCGGTGGTTCACGATTCTCTGCCTCAATTCTCTAAGATATGGGATTCTTGGGACAACTCCCCTTTCAATCCTGAATCACTATCCTTAACTGCTATTTTGTTGAGAATCCTTTACTGGCAATGACTGCCTGAAGTCTGGAACCCATGGACATTACCAAAGGCTGGGTTTCCTCCTTTCTGATGCTTTGCCAGGCTCCAACGGCAGCTGTCTTCAGTTGTTCTTTGTTTGTGGGTCTTTCTGCCTTTTGGCTTTGTCTTCAGCAAGTAAAATGCATGCTTAATTGGGTTGAGATCAGGTGATTGACTTGGACATTGCAGAATATTAGCCTTCTTTTCCATCAAAAGCTCCTGGTTTGCTTTTGCAGTGTGTTTTGGATCATTGTCCATCTGTACTGTGAAGCGCCGTCCAATCAACTTTTCTGCATTTGGCTGAATCTGGGCTGACCGTATATCTCTAAACACTGCAGAATTCATCCATCTGCTTCTGTCTTCTGTCACAATAAACACCAATGACCCAGTGCCACCGGAAGCCATGCATTCCCATGCCATCACACTGCCTCCACCATGTTTTACAGATGACGTTGTGTGCTTTGGATCATGAGCTGTTCCAGGCCTTCTCCACACTTTTTTTTCTTCCCGTTATTCTGGTACAGATTAATCTTAATTTCACTTGTCCAAAGAATGATTTTCCTTAACTGGTGTGACTTTTTTAGATGTTTTTTGGCAGTCTAATCTGGTTGTTCTATTCTTCAGGTTTATGAATGATTTGCACCTTGTGGTGAACCCTCTGTACTTGCTCTTGTGATGTCTTCTCTTGATTGTAGACATTGACAATGATATTGCCCACCTCCTGGAGTGTGTCCTTCACTTGTCTGTAGGGCCGAAACAACTAATCGATTAATCGACAACTAATCGATTATGAAATTAATCGATTACTATTTTCATAATCGATTAATCGGCCAGTAACATAATGGGGTTAAAAAAAACTAAAATTAGCCCTTTATAGTACAAAAAGAGCAAATCGCTACTGTAAATATTACTTTCACTGTCCCACAGTAAAAAATTAACCCCTTACAGCGATTATTTGCTCTTTTTGTACTAATTTTACTTTTTTAACCCCATTATGTTACTTTACATCTCAGGCCTGGGTCCCACCTCTGTGTTTTTTTGGTGCTTTTTGCAGAAACACACTACAGTTCATTTACATGGTTTCCTATGGGACACGTTCACATCCATGATTTTTTCAGCTGCTGCGTATTTGGAAAGGGCAAGGACTTTTTTTAATGCAAAATGTTGCTATTTTGTTTTTTTGGTCCAACATACGTCAATAGAGAGGCAGCAGAAAAGCATGTAATGTGTTTTTGCAGCAATTTGTGTTTTTTCATCTGCCCAACAACAAATTGGCCCAAAATTTTTTTTTAAATGCAAATCGCAGCAAAATTACCTTTTTTTTTTTTTCTTAACGGTTATTAATCGATTAATCGAAACAATCGGCCAACTAATCGATTATGAAAATAATAGTTAGTTGCAGCCCTACTTGTCTGGATGTTGTAAAATAGGTTTTTCTTTACCATAGAGACGATCCTGCGATCATCCACCGCTGTTGTCTTCCATGGATGTCTAGGCCTTTTTATGTTGCTGAGCTCACCAGTGCGTTCTTCTTTCCTCAGAATGTACAAAACTGTTCACTTGGCCACTCCTAATGTTGCTGCTATCTCTCTAATGGATTTTTCTAGTTTTTGAAGCCTTACAATGACCTGTTTCACTTGCATGGACAGCTCCTTTAAACGCATGATGGAGGTTCAAAGCAATAGATTCCAAATACCACACTTAGAATGAACTCCAGACCTTTAACCTGCTTAATTAATGAAGAAATAATGTAGTAGCCTACACCTGGCCATGAAACAGCTTTTGATTAAATTTTCCAATTACTTTTGGTCCCTTGAAAAAGGGGGATGGCTATTAAGAGCTGTGATTCCTAAACCCTTTCTTTCATTTGGATGTACATACCCTTAAATTAAACCTGAGTGTGCACTTTTAGCCCATATCCATTATATAACTATAGCTTGAATATGTTCTGGTAAATACCTGGAAAAAATAAATAAAATTGTGCCTGTGTCCACATATATATGTAGACCTAACTGTATATCTGAAATCAAATCTTTATTATTTTTTGGCAATAACATGGTGTGGGTGGATTTCTGCCCCTCACGCCCCTCCAGCCTGTGTCACGCCCTTCTAGCCTGCGTCTTAGAATAAGATGGAGGTGAAGCCTCAATCAATCTACATGTAATATCTCACTTCCATTGTGTTTAGCTGGTTAGTGGGCATAGAGGAGGAGGAGGGAGGGAGGGAGGGAGGGAGTGGGCTGTCATTTACCACTGTGTGACTCTATAGTCACATAGGCTGCTCAGATGTGATGGGGAGGAAATGCTCAGCACAGAAACTCACTGAAAACTGAGCATGTGCAGAGTTGCCACCACAGCTGCAAAATCCCTAGCTGAATTGGGGACATGGACAGAAGGTGGAGATAGAGAGCAGCAGGATCAACCAGGTGTTTTGCAGAATACAGAAACAGTACAACAGTAAAGCCTCGTACACACGATCGGATATCCTATGGATTCTGATCCGATGGTTTTGTCCATCGGAAATCCGATGAAGCTGACTTCCATCAGTCTTGCCTACACACCATCAGTCAAAAAACCGACCGTTCCAAACACGGTGACGTAAAACACTCCGATGAGCCGAGAAAAATTAAGTTCAATGCTTCTGAGCATACGTCGACTTGATTCTGAGCATGCGTGGGTTTTTTATCCGATGGACTTGCCCATAGACGATCGGAATTTGCTATCGGTTTTTGATCCATCGTAAAAATTTAAAACCTGTTCTATTTTTTAAAACCGATGGAAAAAAGACCGATGGGTCCCATACACGATCGGTTTGTCCGATGAAAAAAGTCCATCGGACTGTTTTCATAGGTAAAACCGATCGTGTGTTCAGGGCTTAAGACTGTTGCAGTTTATGGGACAGAACCCAATGAAGTGGGAATGTGTCCAGTGGGGAGATCCACAGTACAGGTGGACTTGCTGCAGTGTGTTACCCGGCGTAGTGGGGAGGCACAGAGTGAAGCCCAACTACCTGTCTTGGAACTGGAGGTTGTCCAGGACCACTCTGGTGCTACTCCGGAGGAACAAGGGGGGACTGCACCACACAGTGAGAGTGTGTGGGTGCAGAACACCCACCAGGTATGTAACCAGGTTGGTGAGCGATTCATTCAGCCTGTCAAAGCTGGTAGTGTAAAGCTGGGTGTGATGGTAGCGCCACCAGAACAAACTGGTCAAAATAGTGTATTGCACCCTGCTTTGGGTGATGAAGCATTGTCCCAATGTGACATAGGTAAAACTGTGCTTGTACAATGTGATCTGTATAGAGATGACAAATGTACAGTATTGGGTAGTGAGTCCTGTGGTCCTTTGGTGCCTCTTGGAACAGGTAATGCAGTGCTGCAGAACGTCTGTCAGGGAAGCATCACAGACTGGGAAGTGTGGTGCAAGGAAGCAGTCGCAACACTAAACAAATGTGTGCACCTGGACACCCACGCACCAAAGAACCTGCAGAATTTCTGGAAAACCGGGACACAAAACTGAAAACTCCATCCCACCCAATTCTCTTTGGAGTCTTCAAGTCTCCAGCCCTGATCCAGACTTGCCAAATCCAGAGAAAACGTAAAAAATTATTTTCTCTGCTCACAAAACTTCTGCTGGAGCATCTCAAACTGACTCGTTGAGAGTTCTGTGTCCATTCTAAACTAATTTTCCTCGAGACAGGGGCTCTCACTCTGTTTATGATACACGGGGTTGATTTACTAAAGATATCAATAGTAAATGAGCCAAAGGTGTGTAACTCATCCTACATCCCTCTTCTTCGTCTTCGTCGTCTTCTTTTTCTTTTTCTTTTTCTTTTTCTTCTTCTAACATATACCTGTAGAGCATAGGAAGGAAACTTGGACATAGACAAAACTTAACCGCACATCATAGCTTAAGGTGGTTATAAAGCCTAAGCATATTTTAGCTTAAAGCATTCTCTGCTTTAAGGTAAAAAATGTTTAGGTAGCGGTATCCCCCCTCACCCCTATTATAATTAGTCCTTATTTGATCCAGCACTGGTGTATAGTATATAGAGCAGCAATTACAGCAGCTGCTGTCAAAAACAGACCAACAGACCTTTTGACACTATTTATAAACGCTGTTCAGACAGGAGATGGAGAGATACAAAGTAACAATGTACTGGATTCACTCTATATAGCATTCTCCTGCAGATCAAAGGGATGAGCTTCCATCTACCTATGATGTCCGCTAAAGAAATCTGACAAAAAAAAAAAAAGCTTTGTTTAACCGTTAGTCAACTTTTTTTGGCCATAATTAACTCCTCCTTCCCCTCCCTAAGCTATTATTTTGCAGCTGATTTTATTTTTTTCTGTGTGTGTTTTTCTATTTTTGTTTAATGTTTTTTAAACTTTTTTCGTTTTTTATTTTATTTTAATTTTTTTTGTTGCAAATTATAAAAAGCCAAATAAGAAAAAGCCTCATACTTTGTATTCATAGTATAAGGCTCATACCAACCACTGACCACACATTGAATCTTTCCTTGAATACACATTGCTATTGCTTTAAATACTTCACTTGAGTCTGGGTGTCATTTTAAAGCAGTGCAGGGGAAAGAACAAGATAAGTATTTTATATATATATATATATATATATATATATATATATATATATATATATATATATATATATGTATATGTATGTATGTATGTATGTATGTATGTATGTGTGTGTATATATATATATATATATATATATGTGTGTATAGGGATGAGCTTCGTGTTCGAGTCGAACATACGTTCGACTCGAACATCGGCTGTTCGATCGTTCGACGAAGATCGAACGATTTGGGCCGTTCGCGCCAAATTCGAGTGACGCGAACGGCCCACAATGCACTACGCCATCGCAGTGTCATCCAGGCGCTGTGATTGGCCAAGCATGCACTGTGACCCCGCATGCTTGGCCAATCACAGCGCCGGCAGCGAGGAGAGCAATGATTGGCCACAGGCAGGATGCCTGTGGCCAATTATTGCTGAGGGTGTTTAGTACACGCCCCACACTATAAAAGGCCGCCAGCACGGCGGCCTAGTGTAGTGTGTTCCGGAGCAGGGATAGAGCAGCATAGGCAGGGACAGTGACTTTTATTTCTTTCTTGCTTAACCTGGATTCCTTTAGTTTAGGGAAAGAGAAGGATAGGTAGGGAGAGTGTCAGTGTGTTTTGTGCTTGTGCTATATTGTGCTTAAAAAAAACATTTTTTCTAGGGACAGAAAACTGTAGGTAGGGAGAGTGTGTCAGTTTCTTTCACTGTCAAAGTCCTTGTTTCCAGGGACCTGGAAGGACAGTGAGTGAATTCTCCTTGTGCTAAATTGTGCTTAAAAAAAACATTTTTTCTAGGGACAGAAAACTGTAGGTAGGGAGAGTGTGTCAGTTTCTTTCACTGTCAAAGTCCTTGTTTCAAGGGACAGAGAAGGACACCTGAAGGTAGCCCTTATTGCTTTTTTCCCATCTCCCTGCAGGCCATCTATTAGAATGTCTGGAAGGCAAACAAGGAGAGGCAGACAGTCAGGAGGCAATAAAAGAGGGCAAGCAGGCTCTGTGTCTGGGGGCAACAGTGCTGGTCGTGGACGCGTTGCATTGTCATCAGCACATGGCCATGGGACACGCTTGTCCTTCTTTTCGGCAGCTGGACATGTTGAGCCACATCATGCCGAAGACTTGGTAGAGTGGATGACCAAGCCCTCCTCCTCCTCCTCATCCTCTCTCACCCAGGCTCAGGGTACTGGAAAAGCAGCTGCCAAAGCGTCCTCTTCCCTGGTATCAATGTCAGACTCATCATCAGTCACTCCTTCCCTAGACCCACCATGTCCTCCTCCTGAGGAGTCCCCCGAACTGTTTCAGCACAGTGTTGGGTACATGCTCCAGGAGGATGCCCAACGTTTCGAAGGGTCTGATGATGAAACCCAGCTAGAGGAAGGCAGTAGCGTGAGAGCAGACAGAGGGGATGCTCAAGAAGGACACCAATCTGGCAGTCATGTTCCAGCAGCTGCAGCATACTGCCAGATTGGCTCCAGTGATGAGGAGGGAGGTGATGATGAGGTCACTGACTCCACGTGGGTGCCTAATAGGAGAGAGGAGGAGGAGGAGGATGAGGAGGAGGCACATCTCCAACGAGGCAGGATGCCCTTTGGTGGCCAGCGTAAGGGCAGTACACCGACGGAATCACACCGCAGAGCTCCGCCTGTGCAGGGCGCTGCCTCTGCCCGTCATTCAAAAAGTTCTTTGGTGTGGGCCTTTTTTGAGGCTAGTGCATCAGATCGCACAGCTGCTGTTTGCAACATATGTCTCAAGCGTATATCGCGTGGCCAAAACATCAGCCGCTTGGGTACCACATGCCTGACCAGACATATGTTGACCTGCCATGCAGCTCGTTGGCAAGCCTACCTGAAAGACCCACACCAAAGAACAAAGCGGACCTCTCCTTGCACCGCATCAGCTGGGATCTCCAACCCCACTATAACTTCAGTCCTCTCTGAAACATGCACTGAGAGGAATGAAGGTGTAGAATTAGGTGTGTCACAGCCAAGTACTTGCGGCCACTCTGCTAGCAGTACACCGACGTCCGATTCTAGCAGGCAAATTTCCCTGCCCCAGCTGCTGGACCGTCGAAAGAAGTTCACTCCCAGCCATCCACATGCCCAGCGGTTGAATGCTAGCTTGGCTAAATTGCTAGCGCTTCAACTGCTGCCTTTTCAGTTGGTAGACTCGGCCCCCTTCCGTGAGTTTGTGCAATGTGCGGTTCCTCAGTGGCAGGTTCCCAAACGCCACTTTTTCTCACGGAAGGCTATTCCGGCTCTCTACCGGCATGTGGAAGGCAATGTCTTGGCCTCGCTGGACAGGGCGGTCAGCGGTAAGGTGCATATTACCGCTGACTCATGGTCCAGCAGGCATGGACAGGGACGTTACCTTTCTTTCACGGCCCATTGGGTCACTCTTTTGGCAGCTGGGAAGGATGCAGGACAAGGTGCAGTAGTGTTGGAGGTTGTCCCACCGCCACGCCTCCAAAATGCTACTACTGGTTGTGACACACCTCTCTCCTCCACCCCCTCCTCTTCTTCTTCCTCCATGGCCTCTTCCTGTGGTTTGTCCTATGAACCAGCGGTGCTCCGTAGCCGTTCACGGGGCTACGCAAGTACGCAGGCAAAAAGATGCCATGCCGTGCTTGCGCTGGTGTGTTTGGGGGACAGAAGCCACACTGGGGCAGAGGTCCTGTCTGCTCTGCAGGGCCAGGCCGAGAGGTGGTTGACGCCACGCCAGCTTAAGCCAGGAATGGTGGTTTGCGACAATGGCACCAACCTCCTCTCCGCCCTCCGACAGGGACAACTGACCCATGTGCCCTGTGTGGCTCACGTCCTTAACCTGGTGGTGCAGCGGTTCTTGGGCAGGTACCCGGGCTTACAGGATGTCCTGAGGCAGGCCAGGAAAGTCTGTGTGCATTTCCGCAGATCTTATAATGCCAGTGCTCGCCTGGCTGAGCTGCAAAAGGAGTTGAACCTGCCCAAGAACCGCCTTATATGTGACATGCCCACCAGGTGGAACTCAACGTTGGCCATGCTGCAGCGGCTGCACACGCAGCAGAGGGCCATCAATGAGTACCTGTGCGACTACGGCACCAGGACAGGGTCAGGGGAGCTTGGTTTTTTTTCTCCACGCCAGTGGGGCATGATCAGGGATGCATGCACTGTCCTGGCACCATTTGAGGAGGCCACGAGGATGGTGAGCAGTGACAGTGCATGCATCAGTGACACTGTACCTCTTGTCCACCTGTTGGAGCACACGCTGCGTGGAATAATGGACAGGGCACTTGAGGCAGAACAGAGGCAGGAAGAGGAGGACTTCCTTGCCTCTCAAGGCCCCCTTTACCCAGACAGTGTTCCTTCTGTCCCACCCATCGCACAGGAAGAGGAGGAGGAGGAGGAGGAGGAGGAGGAGGAGGATTGTGTCAGCATGGAGGTGGAGGCTGGCACTCAGCATCATCAGCAGCAGTCTTTTAGGGATGATTTACAGTCCCAAGAAACCAGTGGACTTGTACGTGGCTGGGAGGAGGTGGCTGCGGATCATGTCGTCCTTAGTGACCCAGAGGACTCCGGAGCGAATGCCTCAGCAAACCTACGCTGCATGGCCTCCCTGATCCTGCAAAGTCTGCGGAAGGATCCTCGTATTCTTCGGATCAAGGAGAGGGACCATTACTGGCTGGCCACTCTCCTTGATCCACGGTACAAGGGTAAGGTTGCGGACCTTATGTTACCGTCGCAGAGGGAGCAGAGGATGAGACAACTCCGGGAGGCCTTGCAGAAAGGTCTGTGCAACGCGTTCCCAGAGACTGGGAGGTTACAAACTCCTGGTCCTGGACAACGAGTTGCTGAGGCTTCGGCCAGTCAAAGAAGGAGCGGTGGGGAAGGTGGCCGTCTGACCGATGCGTTCAGACAATTCTTTAGTCCGCAGCCCCAAAGTATGATCGGTTCCAGCAACCATCGCCAGCGTCTGATAAACATGGTGCAGGAATATCTAGGGGCAAGGTCAGACTTGGACACCTTCCCCACCGAAAATCCTCTGGCTTACTGGGTCTTGAGGATGGATCACTGGCCAGAGCTTGCACAGTATGCAATTGAGCTACTGGCCTGTCCTGCATCCAGCGTTCTTTCGGAACGCACATTCAGTGCTGCTGGAGGATTTGTCACGGATCACAGGGTGCGCCTGTCCACCGACTCGGTTGATCGACTGACTTTCATCAAGATGAACCAGTCTTGGATCACCACCAGCTACCACACACCTGATGCTGATATAACAGACTAATTGATTTTAACATGTCACATCCCTTCAAGACTGATGCTGATGCTGAGTGCCTGTGCTGTTATGTTGACTGGCTATCCTCCTCCTCCGAGTCCTCAATGATACGATTGATGATGATAGCTTGGAAGATCATTTTTGTTTATGGGTGCCGCCACCAGTGGCTAAGGCCCAATTTTTCAGCCCCTGTTTTACAGGGGCGTGTAATTACAATTTTTTTAGCAATAATTTGCCATAGGGCTCATTGCTGTGCTCCAAGTACAGTATCTGTGAGGGGTTGGAGTGTTGTGGCACCAGTGCCTAAGGCCCAATTTTTCAGCCCCTGTTTAACAGGGGCGTGTCATTACAATTTTTGAAGCAATACTTTGCAACAGGGCTCATTGCTGTGCTCCAAGTACAGTATCTGTGAGGGGTTGTAGTGTTGTGCCACCAGTGCCTAAGGCCCAATTTTTCAGCCCCTGTTCAACAGGGGCATGCAATTACAATTCTTGATCTAATAATTCACAGCAGGGTCCATTGCTGCACCCACCAAGAGTAACTCTGAGGGCTTACAGTCTTGTGGCAACGCCACCACCACCACCACCACGAAAGGCCCAATTTTTCAGCCCCTGTTCAAAAGGGGCATGTAATTACAATTCTTGATCTAATAATTCACAGCAGGGCCCATTGCTGCACCCACCAAGAGTAACTGTCAGGGCTTACAGTGTTGTGGCACCAGCACCACCATCAAAGCCCCAATTTTTACTACCACTGTTCAACAATTATATGTAATTAAAATTCCTGATATAATAGTTGACAGCAGGGCGTTCCAGCACCAACCAAGAGTAACTGAGTGCTTACAGTGTTGTGCCAACACCAACAACTAAGGGGCCTATTTCTGCAGAGTGTATACGGCAGGTCCCTACTTTCAAACATCCAACTTACAAACGACTCCTACTTGCAAACGAAAGAAGACAACAGGAAGTGAGAGGAAATCTACCCCTAGAAAGGAAAATTCTCTCCTGTAAGAATAAATATGGGAGAAAGGGGTCTCATCTGTACTGATGCTTTATCAGCAATCCTTGTTTCAAGAAAAACACCACATTTCAAAAACAGTTGTCATTGGGACGGAAAGTGAGGTGAAATGTTCTGAACAGGGGCACAGACAGCAAAACAAATGTTACAGGGGTGATAACCCTTACCTATGTTTCCCAAAAAGTTTAAAAATAGATTTTTGGGCTGGAGCTACACTTCAACAATGTACCTGTTCAAAATTACAAACAGATTCTACATAAGAACAAACCTACAGTCCCTGTCTTGTATGCACCGCCTGTATACGGCTGTTCAGAGTATATAGGGCCTTTTTTATTTTATGTGCGGGGTTCCCCTTAATATCCATACAAGACCCAAAGGGGCTGGTAATGGGCTGGGGTAGGGGGGGGGTCATGGGGTAGCTATGCCATTTTTCTTAAAGAATTTCATCCATATTACCGGGACCAGACATTACATTAAAGCCGCAAGCAGTTTTAAATGGCTTTTTTTTCCTTTAGAAGTGTCATTTTGTGCAGGGACAGTTCTAAACACGGGAAACACGTGGCACTTCACAGGCATACTTTAGACACCCCCCAGGTACGATATTTAAAGGAATATTTGACTTTTTTTTTTTCACTTTATGCATCATTAAAATGACTGCTCCCGAAAAACGACCGTTTTTAAAACTTCTTTTTGCATTGATACATGTCCCCTGGTGCAGAACCCGGGTTCCCAAACCCTATTTATGACAATAACATGCATAATAGTTGTTATAATTAGCACTTTAGAATTCGAACGTTCGCATCCATTGTATTTAATAGGGTTCTAATGTTCGTTCGAACTTTCGGTCCGTTCGCGGGTTCTGGTGCGAACCGAACCCGGGGGTGTTCGGCTCATCACTATGTGTGTATATGTATATGTATGTATGTATGTATGTATGTATGTGTATATATATATATATATATATATATATGTGTGTATATGTGTATGTGTGTGTGTGTGTATGTATATATATATATATATATATATATATATATATATATATTGTCAGAAACATTGACGTATCTCAGCACAGTGCCTCCAAATATGTCAATGTTTATACTGAAATATTAAAATATTATTGTATTCATGGAAATATGCAAATCTTTAACC